>JARDYH010000002.1:9675000-10925000 GCA_029215795.1 Anniella stebbinsi | reverse complement strand
AAGAAACTTGTCTTTGTTGGTGTGTGAAAGTATCCAGGCTGGGCTTTTACTCCACCCCCTGCTCAAGAGACAGGGACCATGTGACTTGAGGATTTTTAATACTTTGCTTCCCTGGAGTAAGCCCTGCCCAGTTCCTTCCCTGCCTTGTTCAGGATCCAGTCATAACTTTTCATCTCTCTCTCCAGAGAACAAATCTCTGCCAGGCCTTTCAAAATTGCCATTAATCTGCTTACCCTTTTCTTATATTTACCTCTGAGTTTTATACTTTTAATTTTTTCTGAGGTTCCTTCTCCCTGTAAAAACCAAAAAATTGTTTTCTCGCTCCACCTTATCTTGGCTTCTGATGGCATCAACAGGGAAGCATCCTGAAATGAAGCCTGCAAAACATCTCTCCTGTTTGCCCCACCAAGCCAAAAAAGAGAACTCCCAAACTTTGAGTAGTCCTCTAACAACCCAGCAAAACAGCTGCATCTCCATTCAACTTAGTGGCCAGCTATGGCATCCAAGGGCAGTAGCTGACTGACTGCTCCACCAAAGATTCCAGGCTTCCTTTGGCCTCCCACAGGTCAGAGCAGAGCAGCCCCCTAGTAGCAGTACACAAAGTCAAGGTTTTCCCAGCCCCAGCCGACCGTTTTCAGCCCATTTGCAGTACTGCTGTTCAAAGTGAAGGTATTCCCCTCACAGGCCAGCAGATGGCAGCAGTGTAATCTATACAATCCCAACAGCTCCTGTATTGCAGCAGAGGCGTGTTCATTCCTGCCGTCCGCTTCCCATCAGGAAAGGCTGGCTTCTGGGACTCTTATCTGACCAGAATGACTCAGTTCCCAATGTTTCTGCATCTGCCCTCAATGCTCAGTTCTTTCAGAGAGTTGAGGCTACAGTGAACAGTATTACTGTGCTCTCTTGCTCTGCACAAAAGCACAGCAAGAGTGCGCACCCATAAAAGGGGCAGAACACCTCTTCTTCCCCTTGAATCTCCCCATCTCAAGAGGAAAACGAGATCAAAATTGGGGCCTTGGTGGCATGAACACCCCTAGGGTTGTCCATGTACCTCTCACTCAAATGTCTCTGATGGAGAATCTCAGAATCTCAAATCCTCCACTAGGAGGCAGGATTCTTCAAATGAAGGAAGACTTGGCTGAGTTGCTGGACTAGGAGGTGCCTCCTACTTTTTCCTTAAGGCCAATCTTCACATGCCTTCGTAGTGAATGGGTAGCTTTCTTTAGGTCTGCTCATTAACAGCAGGCCTGAAGAGAACCCCCCCCCAAAAAAAATACAAGAGAAAAGAAATTGGTGGGCTGTAGAGGGGCAAGAGTGCAGATTTGAAGCTTTTCTCCACATGCTTGGGGGCTCTGGGCTTTGAATGTAGAATTTGCAGTCCTCCTGTCACATTGCCCAACACAGAAGAAAGGGTGAAATGAGTCCACAGACTCTGCCCCAGTCTTTATCCCTATTGTTAAGGCATCAGATCTTGAAGCAATGCTATATTTTCCAACATAAGATGGTTCTCTTAGAGCAAGGGTGCATAACCTTTTTGGCCCTGAAGGCCACATGCAGTGTTAATTGGGCCAAGGGCCTCACATGCATGCATACACGTGCAGACATACGCACATAAATGCCCTCTTCCCCCATACTCACACATGTGCATACACACTCATCTATTCCCTCTTGAAACCTGGAAGCATGCCCACTTGAGTGCTTGGTTCTGGCGTGTTATCTGGGAAAGAGGCTTCAGCAGCAAATTAAGTGATAGTTTTGGTCATGTGGGGGCACAGGTGATACCTTGGGGCTGTATGTGTACCACAGGTTGTGCACCCCTGTCTGAAAGAGAGAAGCAGGGTAACAACTCTGTTCAAGCACAGTTTGACCATAGGGAGAAACACATGTTTCCTTAAAAGGAGTGATAGTTACAAAGCACTTCAAACTTCGTAAAGCAAGCGGGAACTTGTGGCCCTCTAGAAGTCGGACACAGACACCCATCAGCCCCAGCCAACATAGCCAGGGGTGCTGGGAATTCGGGTCCAGCAATATCCGGAGGGCTGCCGGTTCCCCAGCTGTGTTGTAAAGTGCAATAGAGATCGTTTCATCATTCTCTTCTCCAAGGCAGGAGTTCTTAGCTGTTTCCTACATTGGTTGTGTTCCTTGCAGGTTCCAGCATGGTCAGCAAGCCATGCTCAGTGCCCATCGGTGAAGTCAGCAAGAAGAAAGTTGATGTCATTGATCTTACTGTTGAGAGCTCATCTGATGAAGAGGAAGATGCACCTCCCAAAAGGAAGTGCATATACATGTCGGACACACAAGCAAGTCCCACCAAAGGGTTTGTTGATTTAAAATGAATAAATGTTGCCTGTCCTGGTTCAGTCCAAATTGCAGGCCTTTGTTTCTTCAGACTGAGCTTTTAGAATCCCAAAGAAGTTGAAAGAGTTCCATATTGCAAGAAGTGAGAAGCAAGGGAAAGGAAATTGTTCAGTCCATACATGGAATTGGCAATAGTTGTGTGGGCCATTTTGCAAATAATTTTGTGGCACCATAAGCAGGAAGTGTCAGTCCCCCCCCCCCCCCCCCCCCCGGGTGTTGTGCACTCTCTAACTAATGAACTATTAGCTGAGGAGGGCTGTTGCTTGATGTATGAGCACATTATTTGTACGGGAAAGCTCTTTGGTTTGATTCCTCAGTTTACCGTAAGAACGTAAGAGCCCTGCTGGATCAGACAAAAGATTCATCTAGTCTAGCATCCTGTTTCCCAGAATGGCTCACCTGATGTCTCTGAGAAGTCCAGAGGCAAGGTATGAAGGCAGCAGCATTCCTGGCCACTGTGGGCCTGTTCAGACAACACACAGAGCCATGGTTAGGTTGCTAACCCTTTTGCAGCAAGTGGTTAGTGAACATGCTTAAGCTGTGGTTATGTAGCCACCATGGTTAGGAATGGTTCACAGCACATGTTGTCATGGTTCATACAACACGCTAAGCCATAATGTTTAGCTCAAAATGCCTTAACCATCATGGTTTAGCCTGTTGTCCGAACAGGGCCTGCGTGTGTGCAGCTGTTCAGTGACAGCCCTCCTGGTAAAAGAATCTTGGGCAGCACTGAGTGAGCTAGGAAAATCCTCTACCTAAAACCATGGACAGCTGCTGCTGATTGGAGTAGACAGTCCTGAGTAGATGGATTGATGCTCTGTCTGGGTATAAGGCAGCTTCTTGCATTCATAGATGCTAAATGTATTTATATATGTATTGCATTTCTATACCGCCCAATAGCCGAAGCTCTCTGGCCAGTTTACAAAAATTAAAACAATGAAAGCTATAAAACAACAGTATAAAAACACTATATAAAATACAGTATAAAAGCACAACCAGAATAAAACTAAGCAGCCATGCAGAAATTAATACAGATTTAAAATACAAATTTAAACAGCAAGGTTAAAAATTAAACTGATGAACTGTTAAAATACTGAGAAAATAAAAAGGTCTTCACCTGGCGTCTAAAGGAGTATAAGGTAGGTGCCAGGCGAAGCTCTCTAGGGAGCTCATTCCACAGCCGGGGTGCCACAGCAGAGAAGGCCCTCCTCCTGGTAGCCACCTGCCTCGCTTCCTTTGGCAGGGGCTCATGGAGAAGGACCCCTGAAGATGATCTTAGGGTCCAGGCAGGTACATATGGGAGGAGGCGTTCCTTCAGATAACCTGGCCCCAAGCTGTTCAGGGCGTTGAACGTTAATACCAGCACTTTGAATCAGGCCCGGACCTGGACTGGCAGTCAGTGAAGAACATGTGCTAGATTTTGAAGTGGTGATAATTCATGCCAGACCAACTTTATGTAATTTTTTGTTAGAGTGACTAGTTTAGTGGACTATGGGAATGCTGTGGACATAATATAGCTTGATTTCAGCAAAGCATTTGACAAGATTTCCCATGATATTTGTGTTGGAAAAATGGTAAAATATAGGTTGGACACTCCTACTGTTGGGCGGATTAATAGTTGATTGAGCAGCCTACTCAGCAAGTACTCATGAATGGCCCTGCATCCTCTTGGAGGGTAGTGGAATGTCCCAAGATTCTGTCCTAGCCCCGGGCTGTTCAACACTTTTATAAATGACCTGAATGAAGGTGTAGAAGGGTTGCTTATAAAATGTGGAGATGATATAAAGCTAGGAGGGATAGCGATGCTAAAAAGGACAGGCTCAAGGCTCAAAAAGATCAAGTCAGGGTGGAACACTGAACCAGATTTAACAATAATGACATTCAAAAGAGATAAATTTAAAGTCTTGTATTTAGAAAATGCAGGCAATGTAAGCTACAATGGGGACCCTCCAACCCAGACTGCAATCGCCTAATTCTTCAGCCACTGTTTTCCCACCGAAGTACTCTGTTTCCTTGGGCCTGCTATTTGTGCAGCATCTATTTGGAGAAAGGCTCCTCCAACACCTACAACTACCTTCCCAATAACCTCCATGCTTGTGGCTAGTCAGTCCTCCCCCAGTCCCCCTGGTCAAGATAATGCCTTAATTGCTACCCTATAACGGGCCATCAGACCACAGTTAGCTCACCTTCCTAGCCACAAACGGGGTTGGGAAACAATTAAGTGGGATTGGGAGCCTTTCTCTTCAGATTCCTTCCCCTTCTTAGGCTGCAGAGAGCCTAAAACAAAGCAGTTTCAAGTTACTGAGCACTGTAAGAGCCATAAGCCAATTGTCCAACCTATAGCAGAACTCTGCTCTTCAGCTAGCTCTGCACCAGAGTCTCCTGATCCCTGAGTCATGACCCTGGGGAATCATACAAATCCTAAGATTACTTCCACAGATCACCTTTGAGTTAGCAATTCTCTCCAGATACAGGAACAATCCAAAAAAAGGAGGAGAGTGGTCCGACCTGGGCCTTACAAAGAACCCTCTAATGATTGCATGTTTTAATAACTTTCTCCCTCTCTTGGCTAAACCTGTGGCTTCATTAGGACTCTGCTCTAATACGAGGAATCATCTAAACCAGCTTTTATCTTGTCACTTCATCCTTTCCTTTCTCAGAGGGAAAGAGGCTTCTCTATTGCTACTCGTTCTTTAGCTTGGCTAGGATAGAAAGGAAGGGAGGAGCCACAGAGGCCAGGACCAAGACAAAAATCTTAGTCACATGTTCCTTGCCTTGTCCTGACCAATGGGAGGAGATAACCCATCATGGACGCCTCCTTCATACAAAAACAGCATTGAATTTTGCAATGAGTAACAAACTTTGCATTTTCAAAGAGTCAGCCTAAAGGCGGATCAAATCCCACCATGGGATTAGGAGTTAGGAAAACTGGTGTTTTTGGCTGTTCCTGAGATAATGTATCCCTCTACAAAGTGCACTCATAGCTCCATGTGGCAAAATAGTGAGAAAGTAACTAGTCCCCCTGACTCAATTGCTGCTTTATCCCCACCCTGTTAAGCAAAGGAGAGATTTAAAATTACAAGCAAGCTGTAGATTATTTTGAAGATTCACTAAACTTAAAATGTGCTTCAGTTCTCAAAATCATTCTGTTGCAACTGGTAGCTTTCTGGTTGGATAGTTGCCACAGCTGTTTAACTTGGAGTAACTCGACACATGACGGTTATCTGAATTGTTACCATATAAATTTTGTAGCTGTAAAGAGGGCTAAGTTATCTTTTGCCTTTGATTTACCAACTCACCTTCTAGCGTTCCTATTTATCATGAAGCCCCAAATTGTTCATTGGCTCTCTAGTGCTGGCATGTTTTCTTGAAGCCAGCCCAGAAGAATGGGGCTGTGGCATAGGGCTGTCTTTCCATACCTAGTTCCTTCTGTTACATCTCCTTTGAGATAGCTGGTTTGCTGGAACTGGGCCAAGTATCTTTCCCTTGATTAACTACTGGCCGCTTTCTCTGTCCAGCCTAACAAGAAGCAGATGTGTTCTCGCTCCATACATGATTTACACTTGATTGGTGAGTCCTGTGTGTGTGGCGAGTGTATGTGTATGACACTGACCTCCTTTGCCCTCGTCCTGATAAAAAGGGGTGCCGTTCCTGATCCTTTGAGACTGGGGGTCCTTGGATAGCCGATTCATTATTGTTCCAGACACCCTGGCTCTTCTCCCAGCAAGGGAGCAGAGGCATGTGAGGCCTTCTCCAGTGACTCATGTGGGAGTACATTTGAAGCTAGCTAGACTGAAGATGCAGTTTTCTTTTCTGTTTTATGTAGCCTCTGTTTTCCTTTGGTCTCAATAAGTCCCCTCCCCCCCCACTCTGCATGGGAAATGTGGATTTACGATTCCTGAACAAGATCCAGGAGAGTTTTTCTCTGCTCATGTTGTGTAACCATTCAAGGCATTTGGATCTGGACTTGGAAAAGGGTGTTGCTGTGTGGATGGTTCAAGTAGGTGCTCCGTACCATCACAGTGACCATGGAGAGGTCTGTTGGCATTAGCTAGACCATACAGGTCTTCATCTTTCGTGTCTAGTTATAGATAAATATCTCTTAATAGAGGTACACAAAGTAACTCATCCCACCTTAATTTAGACACAATTGCTTAGTCCTCACAATTTTTTTCCTACCTTTATAGGCTCTGGTTAGAATGTGATTATGCCACAGGAAGTTGGGATTTGGGTTTTTAAGTACCTCATGAGCCTCTCCCAGCACACAGCTGGGTAATTGCCTCATTTCTATCCTTTAGCTAAGTTGGCTGCTCTTGACACTGCCAACATCACACCTTGCAAAAGAGGCAGCATTTTCATTCATGTGTTGTCAGTTGATCGTTCCTCTGGACGTAGAAGGGAATTGTTCTGAATACCAGAAGATTCCTTTCTGTACTCTTCGTAGAACAATGTGATACTATTATGAGTTCTAAACCACTTCCAATGTGGCTACATTCTCACAGCTAATTAGCATTTCCCACTCTTCTGCCTTTTCCTTTGTCTACATTTTGATGATGGAAAGGAATTCATAAGTTCATAGATTAAGATGGTTATCTGGTCAAGTACTGTTGACTTTCTCAACTTTGTTACTCGAGAACTTTTTTTACTGGAGATGCCATGGTTAGAAACTGGAACGTCCTGTGTGCAAAGCATGTACTTCACCCATCAAATCTTGGAAAAGCCGAAGAGGTCTCTGGTCACTTCCAGGTGTGTAGCCCACACTGCAAAATTATTAAAAGTTTTATACCTTCACAATCCAAAAGCTGAATTCTGTGACCCAGGTTAAGTATCCAGCATCTCTTGGGCCGGAGAAACTCTTACCTGAAACCCTAGAGACAGGGTCTTTGCTGCCAAACAGTGTAGTACTGACTTGGTATATGGCAGCATCTTACATTATATTATGGGTAGTGAGTTAGGCCCCAATCACTGGGCATCTTGAGTCATCCAACTCTTTGACTTCTGAGATGCCAGAAGGCATGCTCACACACTTCTGAAATTATATTCACATCCATAAGAATTAGACATAGCAATCTGAGATTCTCAGGCAACTAGATTCTGTAACCAATGCCACATTATTATTCTTTTTTGCACTCTTGTGAAATTATGGCTTACTCACAATTCTTGCTAGTATGGATTCTAAAGAGGCAGCAAATGCCTTACAGGAGAAATGAGTAAAGCTGGAATGTGGAAGGTTTTTGTATGGAGAGACCAGCCCAAATAGTAAATAAAACAGGGCTTTGTTGAACAAGATTTGAATCTGTCTCATTACTACTGCATGCAAGGGCTTTTACTGTCTACACGTAGACGGTGGTATGTTTAAATCTCCAGCCCTGAACAGTGTGTTCAGACTTTTGCTCTTAAATTATGGCTGCTGTTAGAAGTTAAGATTTGTGCATTTTTTAGCTAGCTGGGGATAAATTGCTGTGTCGTTTCTGCTCGCTGGTTAGATCTTTTTCAGCTTCCACCTGTTAAAATTGAAAAACCCCTCATCTGCCTCCACTTTGGACAGCTATCCTCAGTGGCGCACAAAGCTTCAGCCCTCTTACTCTGGGTCAGAGGAGACATCCAATATGATAAATTGGTTTCCTCTACCCAATACAGGAGAAGTAACAAGGAAATAGGGTTTCTTACTTGTTAGCTTAATAAGACAAACTAACATGTAGGATTTTGTATTTATAATAAAACAAAGTTTATTAAACACAGAAAGAATATGATGATATCTATATCTGTACTTGGCCCTATCCTACCTACCTAATCTACCCCATCTAAATCCTGTTCCCCAAACTCCACTCATTAGATGTACACTCCTTCAATCCCTAATTCCAATCTGAACTGTTGACTATCAGTTCCCCCAGTGTAATAACTCCCGGAATCCTCACACTCACAAGCCCCTCCCAGCTTTCACTCACACACTAGCATTCTATTAACCCTAACTTACCTGGGTCGCATTTAACAATACAAGCACACACATTTATAATAATAGGCATACGTTACAGTTTCCTGCATTTTTTCTTTTGAAACAATTGGATTCTGATTTTAGTTATCGCTTTGTTTTTAATTGAATCTTTAAAAATACGTTGCATGTTTTGTTAGCCTCCATGAGGGCCTGTTTTGGGCCATGTTAACAAGATAGAAATCCATTTTTTTAAAAAAAAACCTCTTAAGGGAGCAATCTTCTGTCTGTGGGGCGGAGGGCAAGGGTGGTTCAGTTTCCTGGCTCCAAACTCATACGGGGCTCTAAGCTTGGAGCCAGGAAACCATGCTCCCCGCCCCTCATCCTCGAAGACGGTGCGGAGAGAGCCACACCGGCTACCTGTCTATGCTCACAAAACAAGCCCCGTGGGCAGCGAGGAAAATGGCAGCAGGCATATGAAAATTCCTATGGCCGCCCCACCTTCCTTCTTTCCCTGAAGCTCCGTTAGATAGGCGAAATGCAGAGCGGGAGGCTTACGGGTAGCTAGGACGTATCCCATAGCAATGCGCCCTAATAAAGTCTTACCATGGAAGTGCTGTAGAGAGTGTAGCCACAATCTAGTTAATTGTTCTGTATTCCAGTGATGTTGTGACCAAGAGGTCACTGCTGCACATGACTTCCCTTCCTGCTAGCTGCTGGGTTATTTCTAATTTCTCACCTGTTGTTTCAAACAGGGTACTTATGTATCAGCCATCTTCTGTACGAGTCCCTGGGGTGAGCACAGTGGATCCTACTGCTATTCCACCCTCACTAACGGACTACCCTGTACCATTCCACCATCCACCAATATCGAGTATTTCATCAGACTTGCCTGGTAGGTAGACTTCTTGGTGTGTGTGGGAGGTAACCAGGGAGGGGGAGGGAGGTGAGTTCAATGGGCTCACCTGGACTGGCTTTTCCGGACAGACGGGGGGAGTGGCCCATCACAACCCCAAATCGGCCAAGGCACCCTGAGGCTTCGGTGCTGATCCATTTCGGCCTAGGGGTGCCTTGGGCTGACCCAGCACTACCTCAGCTTCGGCTGAGTCAGTGAACAGCCCTACAAAATGCTATCATGTGGGATGCTTCTGCTCAAGGGTTTAGCCACTCCATTGCTTTTCCCTGCCCTCCTGCTGGGTTTCCCTTTTTTATCTGGCAGTCAGCAACCTGAACCCACTGAACATACACAGTCCTCGTGGCCTGTATGCGGGAGTTTTCCTGCATTTGTTTTTTTTTCCCAGGCAGTAGGATGAACACACTTGTACCCAATTCACATCTAAATTAAATTGGATTTCTCTATTGATGTGTATGGGCAGCTCTAACTTCTGTCCCTGGGAACACATTTAAAATAGCCTGTCAATGTCAACATATCCAATCTGACAGTTCTGTCTACCCTTTTTATTTCTTCCCCCCCATCCTGCTCCCCCACCACTCTATTCCCCTTTCCTCACGTTTTATCCTACTTTGTGATGTAGGCTAAGCTGAGATGGTAACTGGCCCAAGATAATAACTGCACTTCATGGCTGAGTGGGGATTGGAACCTAGGTCTCCCCAGTCTTAGACTGAGCCTCTAACATCTTGCCAGACTGACTCTGTTGATGCAGCCTTTAATCAATTCTTACCTGTTCTCTAAAGGCAGCGTGTCTCTTCTCCCTAGGTTTGGATTTTCTTTCTTTAATCCAAGTTGATTCACAGGTAAGTGTCTTGACTACAAATATCTACTTTTCTTAGTAACGTTTTAGAAACATAATTTAGACTGGAATGAACTTGGAAATGAGTTAGGGGGAGGAGCCCTCTGAGAACTGATAGTCCTTATACTTTGTGCAAGATTAAAATGGCCTTGACTGCTGTCCCATGGTTCCTCTATAGCATTTTCATGTTAAATTTGTTGTTGAAACCTTTAACATCCCCGTGGGACATTTATGCTAGAAACATGAAGCACTAGAAGTGATTTTGTAATGGAGCACCCCTTTTGTATAACTTAATTTGTATCCCACCACTCAACTCGCTCACCAATCCCGCAAGGCAGCACATTGAGGGTTTGTGGATAGATGACAGATAAGCACAGCCTGTAAATATGGCTAATAATGTATCATCATGTGCACCGATTCGTTTATAGCACGGGTGGGAAATGTGTGGCTGCACTATGCCTGTATACCTGGGTGGGAAACACGTGGCCCCTCCAGATGTTGGTGGATTGCAGCTCTGATCAGACCTAGCCAACATAGCCAGTGGTGAGCAATGATTGGAGTTGCAGTCCAACATCTGTTTCTCACTCTGCTATATAGGCAAAGTGTGGTCATAAGAAGAGCCCTGCTGGATCAGGCCAAGGGTCTATCTAGTCCAGCACTAAGCTCACACAATGCCTGACCAACTGTCAACCAGGAACCCACAAGCAGGACATGAGTGAAGCAGCAGCATACACACACACACACACACGCAACTGGTGTACTGCCTCTGCTACTGGAGGTAGCATATAGCCATCAGCACTAATAAGCCATTGATAGCCGTCTCTTCCAGGAATTTACCCAACCCCCTTTTAAAGTCATCCAGCTCGGTGGCCATCACCACATTTGGTGGTATGAATCCCATTGTTTAACTATGCGCTGTGTCAAGAAGCCATCTAATCGCTCTTTCTGAGCCATTCATTGGGGGCTCACATTGCCAGATTGCCCATGTCCCAGCAGAAGCTTGATGCAGTTTCCGTACTCTCGTCGGTTGGATGCTTGTGCTTTTTCCCCCCCCTTTTGCATCTAGTCTCTCTTATCTGCACCATTGTTTGTTTCAAGCAGTACTGTGCTCCTATGTTTTTGGATAGTCTCACCTCGACATTGCCAACAAGCACCACCCCCGGCAACATCATCACCTCCACCAGCCACCATGAGAGCAGCACTCCCGTTAGTTCCTCAGGCCGGAGTGAGACGGCAGTTATCACCAGCAGTGGGAGCAACATTCCTGACATCATCTCCCTGGACTAAAAGCTGGCCAAATCTGCCAGCCTGGAACTGCAGAGAACTGCCATTCGCATGCCTAAATCCACGGACCATCTGTTGCTTGGACCTTATTTTGGGTATTTATTGAAGGAAGAAAATGGGGATTGTGTTACCCTCTACATATGTAATCGACAGTACAACTGCAAGAGGAAGAAACTGACTGGAAGGATTTTTTTTAATTATTATTAATTTTTTTGGTGATCATCTTGGGCTTTTCCTTCTCTCTCTACTTGGGAAAAAATATGATTTTTTTTTTTAAGTCAGCTTTTCAAGCTTATTATGAAGAAACTGACATGGCTTTGCTATATGGATTCCATACCCTAATTTTAATTTTTTGTTACATCTAGCAATAATGTAAACAGTTTTTTAAAAGAAAAATTAAAAAGGCACTTAATTACTCTGGAATGACAGGAGCCTATGTTTATCCCAGATGTAAGGACAAGAGGAAAGGAGTTTCTTGACCTTTCACTGGGGCTTAGAATAAATCTTCAGTGGAGAAGATGAATCTTTGTGAAACAGTTGTGTGAACTTATGCTTTCTTTTTCCCTTCCTCTCCAGTCACATCACCCATCTCTTCCCCAAATCTGGATGGTGGTTGTTTTTCCCCCTTTTTCCTTCCTTTTTGGAAGTTTATGCTGCTCAGAGACTATTCAGTTACAAGTGCAAAAAAAAAAAAAAGCACAAGAATGTTGGGAGGGGGGAGGGAAAGAATGCTATGCAAAGTTAGCCTCATGCGTCTAATCCATTTTCATTAAAATGTGAATGTGAAGCCTAGTGATTTGCTTTCAGGACACAGGTTGTTATTGGTTCTAGGTTTGGTGTGAGGAGACATCCCAGAATGTGTTAACCCCCTATCGCCCAGGAAAAGGAACCATGTGTTAAGAGATCTTGCATTAGGCATAGCGCCCTCTGATTTCAATTGCAAAGCTGTTCAGTCTTAGCAATTCTAAATTCTTTTGTCATTAATCCTTTTTAATTCTTAAATGTTAACTCCTTAGTCCTTTTCACTTTACTCCTCTCTGTCCTCAGCCTACTTTTAAAAAAACCCAAATCTACAAAACAAAAGGCAACAGCCATTCAACACTAGAAACAACCAGTGCTCCTCAGACTGCTTCCAGCACCACATGGTTTGGAAGAAGGGCAGGGTGGTGGTGGTGGTGGTGGTGGGCAGGAGTGTGCTAATCCTTCAACCCTTCCCTTTGCTTGCCAAAAAGACACTCCCTTTTGCAGGCTGTAGGATGTGCCCTCTGACCCACAGAAGACATTAACCACTTTGGTCTGTGACGCAGGAGATCTGGGTTCTACTTGCCACTCAGCCATGAAGCTCACTTGGTGACTTTGGGACAGCCACTGACTCTCAGCCCAACCTACCTCACAGGGTTGCTGTGAGGATAAAATGGAGAGGAGGAAGACCGTATAAGCCACCTTGGTTTCCTTGCAAGAGGAAAAAAAGGCAGGGTATAAATGTAAATAAATAAAAGAAAAAATAAAACACTACAACCCTTCCTCCAACTTAATGTCAGCCACCAACCAATCTTAATAATGAAGTTACACACCCTATCCTTGGCTATGTCCTCGCACCAAACTGAGAACGGAACGTTGGTCACTTACTGTGAAGGTTCCTTTTGGTTTGGTGTGACTGAAGCATTCAGCGCTCACCCTAGTACTGGTATCTTAATTGCACACCTAATTGGCTTCAGCTCTGGCTGCACTTGTCTTTTCCTGCCCCTTATCTGAAGTATAGGTGCCTGTTTCTTCCCTTATTGTCCTTTCTCGTTCAGCCTCTATTCACACAATACTCCACGAATCTCTTTCTGTCATAAGCTTGACCATGGGACAGAACTAGTGGTGAAACCAGAGCGTACTAAGTCTAATGCAAGATCTTTTGCCACATGACCCTTGGCCTTCCTGAGCAGTGGGGAAAGGTAATCCATTCTTCGATGCTTCTGTCACTTCAGAAGGAAACTTGATGGTAAGCGACCAATATTCTGTTTTCCTTGAATGAAGGGGCAAGGAAAAGCAATTTTGTTGCTCTTCAGTCCTGCAAAATGGCCAGTGCTTCAGAGTTGAATGTGGTGCTAAGCTTCTGCTGAGTTAGCTTGTGTTATGCCACATTTTGTATCATAAACTGTTTTTATAACTACAACTCAACTTGATCAAGCTGCTGCTAGATTGATCCTTATTCTCTTTAGGGCAGCTGTGAGAATGACATACTTGATCGGACACACTAGGGTCTATATGAAATCTCTAGAGGTTTGTTTTTTTTAAACCAATTTGAAGAGGATAATGAGTGCTTTAAGCACCATTGGTGAACAGTTTACACCTTGATCCAGCTAGTCCTGGTTCAGATGAGGCCATTGTGAAATCAACTCCAGTGGAGAGGGAGGTTTCCCCAGAATATTGTTTCCTTATCAGTGGAGGATTCCTGAGCATCCCAGCAATAGGAACACTGCAGATGGCATGCAACTTCATCTGCAGCATTCTTACTAGACATGTAATGCTAGGAATCCTCCATAATGGGGAAAAACGTGTGAATGGGGCCCTTTTTCTAACTGTTTTTCCATAGCCAGACTTCATACCTGAGAAGCAAGTTCGTTTAAGTGGTGCAATGTTGAGAGGATCTGGACGACTATGTTTAAAGCAGAGTAGCACTATCTTGGCAGGGAATTGCAGGTTTAATTTTGTTGTGTATAACACAGACTAGGTGTAGGCAACCGCCCTCCACATTTTTGAACTGCAATTCCCATTAGCCCCAGCTAGCATGACAAATGGTAGATTATGGGAGCTGTAGCCCAAAACCTATGGAGGAGTCTAGTTGCCTACCCCTAACATAGACCATATTCTGACAGTCCTATGGGCACAGTTAGAGAAATCATGTTGGCCTTATCTTAGAGGGCCTGCAAGCCTTTCAGTCCAAAGGCTCCTTAACCTTTAGTAGCTACATGAGTATTTTAAGAAGTGTAGCAGGGGGTGTGGAAAGCTGGGTAACTGTCACTATCATTTGCTGAAAAGAAACAGGAGCCATATTGAAAGGCCGTTTCTGCTGTTATGTGCTGCAAGCTCTTCCCTGTTCAGCTTCCCCCCCCCCCATTTTCCAATTTGTAGCCCTAAAGACTAAACTCCAATTTCGTTGTATTGTTGATCTTTTGCTAATACAGGCACGTCTTAATATTTGTAGTATATCTGGACAAAGTATACGTAAGAGATGCCTAAATGACCAGGTTGGTTTCTCTTTTCCGATATGGCCACCTAAACTCCAGTTCTCAGCTCCTATGATGGATATTGCATTGCATTAGATCTCCATGTGTTTAATTAGCACACAGTTAAGCAGTCTGGTATCTTTGTGCTTTTGTCCTTAAAACCATGCTGTCTGCTCGTTTAATATCCATTCACTGCTGGTGTGTTTCCCCTGAATCCATGACTGACTGTTTATCAGATAATCTGCTGTGTTATAGCTCTGTAGATCCCAGGAGATGAGGTAGATTCACTGAGTCTGGTGATGTCTCATTTTTTTTCAGAGCTGAAATGTAGCTTTGTGAAACGGAGTCAAATTCTAAGCCATATTCTTGTACTAGTTAACAGGAGACAACTGTTGCAAAATGGAGATTTCGCCTTGCAAGCATATTTTGTAAATATGTCTTCAGCCTACAGAAACAATGTCTATTGTGCCAAGCAAACAGCAGTAAGTATGGGACAAATGGGCATACGCTTAGAGGCCAAAATGTCTCTATAAACTTTACCTGACTTATGTATCTAGGGCTCTTGCATTGGAAACCATTAAGTGAAGCAGCTTGCTTCCAGAGGAAATAAAATTCAAATTTCTACCAAATAAGCTGTTCAACAACACCTACTTTTATTTCTCATTGAGTGAACATGACATAATTGCTAGATGCTGGCTTGTGTTTTTGTTCAGCTTTATACATTCAGTTTCCCACTTCTTTCCTGGCTTTGTTGAAGCAATCCAATTTTATAACGAAGTTGGGTACTGTAACGGCTACCCCTCCCCTGGATGAGGCTGTAGTTACAATTTGTCTAGGAAGTTGTCCAGAGGTGGAATACCCTCCTTCAACCCTTTACGTTTGCGTGTTTCAGCCACAACTTGGAAGGGACGTGAATTGGCATCGTAAGGGTCTCCAGGCAAAACCTGCCAGTGATCAAAGACACACTGTGGAAAGGCCTGGCCACCGGTATTGGATCTCAAGTCAGCTGTGAAGCCTAGGGGGAAGAGCAGAAATGAATGACTTGTAGGAACTATTTAACCCCATATGTAATAAAATAGTCAGACCTTTTATTCAAACCAGAGTTTCCACCAATATTTGTCAAGTTCAACTTGAGCAGCATTCCAGCATGCGACTTGACTTCATGATTTGTACCTGAGCTCTAATCTGTTTCCAAAACCAGCCATTCCCTCCATCTGCAGTACCTCTAAACTAGTCTTGTAACTTTTTTGATGGCCTCTCTGATTCATCTTCCTCTTGAGTTGATACGACTCCACTATGGGGTATTTCCCCCTACCTAAACTAGTAGGTGGCAGCCTTTCCAGAAGAATGGAACATTGGACTTACTGTGGAGGTTCCTTTTCTATAGTGGATGGAGGGTATCCTAGTCTGAGTTGTTCCGCCTCCTCAGACTAGGAGACGATAGGAAAATCTTTGGACATGTTGAGTGCCAATTATTATTATTTTACTGAGAGCGCCTGTCATTTTTTTCCCTGAAGGCTGTTCAGCAATGTCTACTGAATGCAAAATTTTCAGTTATATGTGTGTAGAGGAACTTGTTTTTTTGGTAGATGACAAATGTGTTTAGTTTACAAGCCCTTAAGGATTTGTGATCTTTCCCCATAGAATTCAGGAGTAAGTACAGCTGTTCTAGATAGTTCCACTTCTAGTACAGAATAATGTGGAAAGGAAGGAACCAACCAAGGTCAGTTACAGCTGGCATTCTGCTGCTAAACTCTCAGTCAATGCCTTTTGTTCTTTAGCTGGCAAGCTCTTTTGAAGAGAGGTAAAGGACACGGTATGAACTATCCCTGTTCTATGGTGTCAGGGATGATGACAGGCGGGCTTCAATAGCTATAAATTCATTAGAATGCCTACAAGGTGGATGCCCAGCTCCGTGGAAATAGCCCAGTCAAATGTAATGAAGAACAAGCAACCCCTGCTGCCTACATTAATTTCCCCCAAAGTGGTAACAGATTGCTGGATTGGCAAGGACCAGTTCTTCTTCGTGGTCATCTGTTCATTCACACATATGGGCTCTGCGCCTGCGTGGAGCCAGTCTCGGAAACTTCTATAGCTCAGGCAAACGTTTTTGGCGGGAACCCCTCCCCCACTGTCTACTGACTCCGTGTTCCCGCCTTTCTCCTCAGTTCTTTTTCGACCGCCTTGCTGAAAGGATGTCTTGTTGGGAACTTCTGTCTTTCTCCTGAGGAGAAAGCTTTAGAGTGCTAAGGTTTTTAGTTATTTTACTTTGTTTTAGTTCATTTTTAGTCTTTATTTATTTATTTCATTAGTATACCGCCCCATAGCTGAAGCTCTCTGGGCGGTTTGCATGCGATTAAAACAATTAAAAACATACAATGTACACACGTACATTTAAAACAATATAATTTATTGTTATTATATTCTTAGATATTTTATTCTCCAGCGATCTTGGATCGCGTTGAGGGGGATTGCACAGCCATTAAGGCCCTTTTTCAAGCTTCCCCAGCAGACAGACTTTTCTCTGTTTAATTTGTTTTGGGAGAGGCTCAGGTCATCGAAACCTGTCGCTACATTATTATTATTATTATTATTATTATTATTATTATTATTATTATTATTACATTTATATACCACCCCATAGCCAAGCTCTCTGGGTGGTTTACAAAATTTAGAACCATAAACATAAGACAGCTGACATTTAAAACATTTTAAACTGTTAAGCCTGGCTACAAAGTCAGTTAAAACCTCAACTTAAGCTGTTGAAATGCCTGGGAGAAAAGTTTTGACCTGGCGCTGAAAAGATAACCATGTTGGCACCAGGTCTGTGGATAAAAGCTCTAGAAGCCATGGTTTCTTCCAGACAATTGTTACACTTATGGCACAGGCTCCTCGATCTACTGGAGACATGGCCGCTTCATGCCTCATCTGATCTTCCAACATTTGGACACTCCCTAGCTGTCTCTACAGAAAGAGGGATATCTAAGAAGGCAGGAGCCTTCTGGGGCTGATCGCATGGAGCAATTCTACGGATGAGAGCCCCCCTGCGTCCTCGGACCCTGACTCTGACCATGGGTCATTCCGATCGTCCAATGTTTGGATGCTCCCTAGCTGTCTCTACAGTGAAAGGGATATCTAAGAAGTCCAGGTTACATAGGACTTCTGGGGACTGATCGCTTGGAGTGATTCTATGGATGAGAGCCCCTCAGTGTCTTCGGACCCCCACCCTAACCATAGGTCGTTCCGATCTTCCAACATCTGGATACTCTCTACCTGTGTTTCTACAGCTACAGAGACCAGGTTCCAACTCCTCTGCAGCTGTTAGCCCCCCCCCCCCCAATACCGAGGGTGGCCCCTTTGGCGGCAATGACTTAACTGGCTCCTTCGGTACCGAGGTCTAAGCTCTCGATACTGGAGCTTCTAACATGCATCTTCGACGTCAAGATGAGACGTCTAGCAGGCAGAATCGACATCACAGGGTGAGACTCAACTGCCTCCTTTGGTACTGAGCGCCCTGGTGCCGGGCTCCTTGGTACCGAGCTCCTCGGTGCAGAGCTCTTGGTACCAAAATGAGATGTCTAACGTGCAGCTTTGACGTCAAGATGAGATGTCTAGCAGGCAGAATCGACATCAAAGGGTGAGACTCAACTGCCTCTTTTGGTACCAATCTCTTGGTACCAAGAAGAGACGTCTAACATGCAGCTTGAAGTAGACATCTCTCCACCAAGTTAATTAGCACAGCCATTACAGGCTAGCTGCCAATTACAGGGCTGCTCCCTAGAGCTGCTACAATTGGAGTGCTGTGATTTCAACAGAGAGAGTTTTTTATGCCTGTGATGTCTAGGGGCATCATTCTCCAGTCCCTATTTAAAAAAAAAAAAAAAAAGGGACAGAACTTCAACTGGGTTGCCTCCCCCGAGAATGCCATACCAGTACAGAGATTGGCATCAATTATGAGAGGGACACCTCTTGCAATGGGCCCGTAACTCCCGTACCAGGCATCGATACCAACCCCTATATTGGTACATATGCCTTTCTCGATACTGAGCAGCTCCATCGGTATCGTGATTGCCACTGGAGGAAGTTTTCTCGCAATTCCCTCTAGCTCTACCGAGATCACTGTCATTGTGACCTGTCCACAGGGCTCAACCATTGCCTCGTGATACCGTCGTGAATGCGTCAGTACGTCCACCTAGCTCTTCTCCTTTCCAGCCCCCCCTCTGTGGGGTGTCAAAAAGTTCAGCTTGGAGAAGATGGGTTTAATCATAGAACTACACCTGATTCCCCTCAATCCTTAGAGAGCTCTCAGTCGGACTCAACATTGTTCTCTTCTGCATCGCCTGTTGATGGGGTAGCTGTACAGAGTGGAGCCTCCTTGGAAGACCTATATCATTCTCTGATTTAATATTTGGTCCACTCCTCTACAGATCTCTTAAACCTGTTCTGGATTTGAGACGGCTCCATACGTACATCAGAACCACAAATTTCTGATGACACATAAAGCCCTGCCCCAGAATATTTACGAAATGTATGGCACTGGTTCTTCCGTTCATTTGCTTTCAAGGGGTAGAAATCTACCCATATTTAGACAACTGGCTTCTGGTGGCTTCCTCGAAGGAAATGCTATCGAAGGTAAGGTGACTACTCAATTTATTGAGCTCTTTGGGTCTCATAGTGAACACAGAATCCAGACTCCCCTGGATCTAACAACCCTCCATCGGTGTACTTGCACAGACTATTTGCTACGGGACATGCACTTTCCCACTTCCTCCCCCATCTCAAGTCCTCATACAAACACTTTCCTGTTCAACAGGGAATGTCTTTGCAGCCCTCATTTTTCCTCTCATTCCATGAGTACTGTGGTATGATAATATTAATATTGTGTAGTCCACACAGTCTCTATCATAGTCATCCCTTGGTGGCCGAGACAGGTGTGGCTCACTCTACTTCTGAAGATATCAGCCAATGGTGACCAATCGGGTTACCATCAGCTCCGCTGCAGTTCCGAAGATAAAAAAAAAGTCGTGGTAAGTACCCAACTTTTAAAACCGGAGCTTCAGGGCTTTGCTCCTGGATGGCTTCGGGATGCCAGCTGCATCATATAGATGACCTACTGCCACTCCGGATGCACCCCAGCCTGGGGCAAAACCCTTGTCAAGATGTACCCAGACTGTAATTCCTAAATGGGCAATCTTTTGTCTTACAACGCCTGAGTGGGTAGAAGAAAATGAATCTGGGGAAGCCTGACCCTGACACAACAGGAGAGTGGCTTTTGTCTTGCAAGGAGATCTGCTGGGCAGCTGATGCGGAAGCAGGATGTGCTTGAATGTAATTTAGACTGCCTCTAAACACATAAGAATACAGACAACTGGAGACTGACTGAGGAATTTGTCAGTCAGGCTGTGAGCTTACTGATGTTACTTGGTTGGGCATTGCCCCTTTGGGAAATCCCGGTGGGGGCATTGCCCCCGCCACCCCCTCCCCCCGTAGTTTACGCCCCTGCATATGCTCAGACCCATGGCATGGGGTATCCCAATACCGTAACTACTTTCGACATGAGGTCGATTCCATTTTTTCATCCAGCCTGTAGCCTGGCAACGAAGAAGTCATATACTGCACAATGGGATTCTATTCTAAATACATGGATCTTTAGGGCCTCAAGCCCCATTCAGCCTCCTTAACGATGTCCTTACACTTACCCTCTATACACTATAGGGCTAAAATAGTTGTCGATATGCGGGTATTTGACTGCTTTACCTGTTTTTGCACCAACCCCGTTGTTAGGGGGTTCCTCTGGGCATTACGAATCTGGCTCCTCTAATTAGGAGTTTCATTCTGGCATGGAGTTTCTCTGTCATGCCACAATCTCTGACACTGAAACCAGTTAAACCAATGGCACCTTCAGATATCACATTTTTTTTAAAAGTTTTCTGATGGCTATATCAACACTACGCAGATCGAGTGAATTAGCTGCCTCAGTATTGATGCACCCTACCTGGGCTTCCACACAGGGCTAGAACTGACAAATTTCATAAGACGCAAGAGTTGCAATGACTCGCGGAGTGGAATGTACATGCTATTAAATTGCCCTACGAGTTGAAGGGCTTGCAACTCGTTAGTCCAGTAACAGCTAAGTCGATATGCAGTGCATTGAAGTCCGTATCTTTAGCAGGGGATTGTCGATCCTGGACTTATGTAAGGCAGCTATTTGGTATAAATCCTTTAATTTCATTACATGCTACCACTTGATTGTTTGTACCAGGACAAACTGCAATTTGGGCAAGCAATTTCTTTGTCTTGTGAGGGAACACTGATCTACACCTACCCTCCACCAGGAATTTAGCTTGTTAATTGCCCATATGTGTGATGCACAGAGACCACGAAGAAGAAATGCAGGTTGCTTACCTGTAACTGTGGTTCTTCGAGTGGTCATCTGTGCATTCACACAACCCACCCACCATCCCCACTTTGGTGTCGATGTAAATGTACTGTCGATACCGAGCGGTTTCTCTCCTAGTTATGGGGCCAGCAAGTCGGTCTCTTGGAACTGAGGAGAAAGGCGAGAACATGGAGTCAGTAGACAGTGGGGGAGGGGTTCCTGCCAAAAACGTTTGCCTTAGCTATAGAAGTTTCCGAGACAGGCTCCACGCAGGCGCAGAGCCCATATGTGTGAATGAACAGATGACCACTCGAAGAACCACAGTTACAGGTAAGCAACCTGCATTTACTGGTTTAGAACTAGCAAGCTGAGCAGAAAAACAAGCAGGAAGTCATTCAGGGGGAGAGAGACAAGCCCCCTTCTCAGTAAGGTAGGTAGGGTCATGAAATCAATAAATATATCTTACCAAAGGACTCATTGACAGGCAGATAGGCTTTAACCACAAACATTGGGGTCCCAGCTACTTGGGACTCTTCAAAAACATGACCCCGTTTCCGATTCAGCACACCATAGATGCCTCCAACCACTTGTTCTGGGCACTAGGAAGAAAAAGCAGCTGCTTAGATTTTTTTCCAATTGGCTGAAGTGCAGGACCACAGCATCTCACTTTATCATACTTTGAAAGCAAGGGATTCTGAATACTGTGCTGCAAAATTATTTACATAATATGCACAAACATAATCTCCCTTAACATAAAGGGGGGACATACATCATCTTGCTGGTGGAGGAGTTTGTCCACCCTAACTCCCACCACATATCAGATCAGGGGTTAGAATTGCTCTGTAAGCATCTAAACAAACACTTTCTGAGAAACCCTAAAAGCTGTCAAATGAGGTTCATTTCCTACATGGAGTTCCTTAGAGCTCCATTTCTGCACAAGTGGTAAAGTCAGGAAGTACAGCAGCACAGGCAACCAGCTTTACACCCCTTGGCAGAGCCCAGAGGGAGAACAAAAAGAGCTACTGCTACTAGCAGTTTTTATTGCAAGGCACTTCACGACGTTTGTCTGGGAGGAGTGTGACTATTGTCCCCATTAAAGATAAGGCGCTAAAGCTAAGAGAAAGTAGCTTAGCCTGAGCCACACATTGCATCTTCGACAGAAGTGGCCATTTTAACCCAGATCGTCTACATCCAAAGCACAAGGTAAAGAGCTGGGATGAGGAGCAACATTCCATCACTCCAGTTTCTGGAAATACTTACAAGCCTGGATGCAGAGATTTCTCTAGCCAAAGGGTATGACGATATATGAAAGACTGACACCATTGGAATAAGCAAAAAGTTGTTAAAGACCTATATCAGAGCCAGTGATTGGGTTTGGGGCTGAGGATATTCCTAGAAATTAGAGGTACCACTTTTGCTCTTTTCTCACTGGGACTACGGTGGAACTGCAATTGACCGGATCCACTGTGATGGGAAAATCCTAGGGCAGGAAATGACAGTCTTGACTCCTGCCCCTAAATGCCAGGTGACATACCTGAATCTCTACGAGGTAGATGGGCTCCATCAGCCGGGGCTGGGCAGTCAGAGCACAGGCGTACAGAACCCTCCTTGCAGTTGGGATGATCTGTCCCCCACCACGATGGATAGCATCAGCATGGAGAGTAACATCATGGATGTCAAAGCGAACTCCCCGCATGTTCTCCTCACACAGGACGCCCTGCAAGGAGAGCAGCCAAGGTGGAAAGGAAAATAAGCTTATGGCACTACAATGCCGTAATGCCTAAAAATGACTTGAACTCACCTGGAAGGAAAGTTTTCTTATGGTGCTGGCTAAGTTGCTGCTTGTACGGAAATAAAGCAGGCAACTACAATGAAAGTTGCAAATGGAGCTGCATGGGGCAACATTTAATTTATGCAAGTCCATATCTAGGTTTTTAAAAAGCATCGTCGTAGTAGTAGTGGGAAATTACTAAACTTATACTGAGTCAGCCTACTGGGACTCAGACTCATCAAGTCCGGAACTGGCTGTTTACTGGAAATTGAACCCAAGATCTGCATTATTCTCAGAATTATTTCCAAAATATATTACATGTGATTTTGGTAGCAGACCTACCTCTTTGGTTGCCCACTGAAATCCAGCCACCACACTGTCTTTGATTTCATTGAGATACTGGACCCCCTTGGTAATGTCAACCAAAATATTGGGACCTGTCCCATCAGGACCAAAGCACCAGATCTTCCTTGCTTCAGAGACATCCCACTCGTACTTCTCAGCCAGGTACCGGGCGCGCTGCTTTAGCTCTTGGCGGGAGCTGACATCCCCTTTGTCTATATCTTCTGCCAACCCGTCGGGGAAGGGGCGGGCTTTCATGTACAGCCGGTTGTGTTTGTTAGGGGATTTGGACAAGCACATCTGGACAGACTCTTCACAGACTGTCTCCCGATAAGATACTACTGGGTCTGATTTCTGCAAACGCAAAAAAAAAATGCAGTGCAACTTGCATAAATGATAGATACTATAACCTGAAATCAACCTAAACATCCCAGTTGAACAGTTCACATCTCAATTTTGAATGATGAAAGGGAAAGTGTCATCCATCCCTGTCCCACACACCCCATTACACACCCACATTCAAAACCAAAGCCCCTCTACAAAAGCAAAACCTCTTGGTATGTATGTAGCCCTTGGAGAGAGTGGTACATAGCATGCCAGGTCATGTATATCAGCCAGGCATTCCCAGCAGACATGAAAGTTGTACTTGTTGTATTGCAAGTTTTCCTGCCAGGTTTAATCTCTAGCATAAGCATCTGTGAAATCAGCTGTCCCGTTAGGATTTTAGCTGAGTAATACAGAGGACACAGCAAGTTAAGATTTATCCATTGCATTTTGGCCAAACCTGTAGATCGTTTATTTCTTGGAATGCGAATGCATGATGCCATTTACTGAGTCTGAGCGATGTTGCCAAGTGAAATCCACAAAGGAGAAAGAGGGGTCAGCAAATCCGGCTTTACTTTGGTAGCCAGCCATAATTTGTTCTTGCTATAGCTCTTCCCCTTCCTTCATGCAAAACATGAGTCCCAGCAAAACCATGGTGGTTGAGCTGCTTGTCCACTGCAGTAATCCCCACTCTCAGAAAGCAGCAAGAAGTCTCATGGCTCTCCCAAATGTCTCCAGTGCTCAGTGCGGTATCAAGGAGAGCTCCTGCCCTTCTCTCCTGCCTCTAAAGTCAGCCTAGCACCACAAAGAATCCCCCCTTCTCCAGGCACCGAAGAAGGGGGGGAGGGAGGGGCTCTTGATTTCATGCGCTCACCATAGTGAAAGATGTACTCGCCAGCAACAACTTGGCAACTGCATTTGTGTATCCTTGAGAAAAATCTTCACAAGCATCACTGAATTGACTGAAAGCTACATGAGAGGACAGCAGTAGTCTACCTAATAACTTCATTAGGCAGAATCCAAAGTCAGGGTTCTGCACATCTATCAAGCAAGCTAAAAACCTTGTATCTACTGCAGAAATTAGCCTTGTTAAGAATTTGGTGAATGCCCAGTAGTTTAACACCTTAGCCTGCACCTTCTTACCCACGGTCCCATATCTTTACCTTCTCCCTTCTTGCTCTCTCCTTTATCAGCCCTTTGGAACAACAACAAGAGTCATGTCCACCAAATTCAATCTATAGAAGCAGAATTAATTACATGTACAGATCATATAAAGATGCCCCATTTTCATACTTTATTCTTGGGGCAGACCCGGACATCTATTTTTTTAACACTTTATCGTTAGTTTATCCGGCGTTTACCTGTCCCAAATCTGCTCATCCACAAGTCAGTTTGCATACCTTGATTGGAATGCAGGCATGATCCTCTTCTAGATCTTTGAGGCAAATTTCCAGATGCAGCTCACCAGCTCCAGCAATGATGTGCTCTCCAGATTCCTCAATAATGCACTAGAGAACAGGAAAGATGGGTTATGTGATTGTTCTGGTTCTGGGGGGAAATGTTACAAAAATCTGGTTGCATTTGCGTGTCTGGTAGTTCATGCAATGCAACATAATACTTTTATGCAAAGCATTTTTGAAAGGATTTTCACTGTGGGCTTTTCTAAAATGCTGAGCAGAAATCATCGCGAGGAAATGAAATGCCATTTTAGGCTATGATGTGCCTTTCATGCATAATCGCCCAACGAAACACCTACCTATGAAATGCAGAGTGCTACTAGGTGAAACACTGCAGTTTTTATATTTATGCTTGTGCATTAATAACTGAACTTGCTGTTCAAATAGAATCACCACACACCAGAACAGGAGGCAAACGCTTCATAATGTTGAAAACACAACGAGCGATTTGCAAAACTCAAGAGCACAGCTTAAAATTAAGCCTCAAAATGCTTGTGTTTGTTTATGATTTTTATCTTATCCTTTTCTTGAAGGCTTGGGAGAGGTAATAAGGGGTCTCCACTAAAGATCTGTTGCTGTTTTAAAAAAGTAATATGCCATCCTGGGATTTAAGATTCCATGGATTCTACAGAACTGCCTAAAGGTGCAGATCCATAGTGGATTAGGAGTACAGTTGTTTGTTGCCTTTTTGTTCTCTTTTCTACATGGAGGGCATAACTTACCACCACACAAACCACATTGAGAAGTTGCAACAAACCATGGTTCATTGTGAGAAGAATGTGCTCTGGTGAGCCTCAAGCTTTCATGCTTCCCACTTCCCTTTTTTGTGTATGAGGAGAGTAGATTTCAGCCAAATATGGGAAACCAAGGTTTGTACAGATCATCCTGGCTTATGAACGACAAAAACATAGTTTCCCATATTTGGACATAACAGGAAACTGGGCTTTGTTACAGACTATGCCCAGGAGTTTTAAATCTTCCTGCTGGGGGAGTGGGGAGTGAAAGCCTGCAAGCCCAAGGTTCACTATGTTCTTGCAACATTAAACCATGGTTTAGCATTACATTTGAATGCAGCCACTCTTCAATGCATCATTCCCAGCCAGTACAACCTCAAGCATACTCCCTTCCATCTGCATTAGTCACTATATTTCATTTATATTTTTCCAGATTTATATTTTTCTAGTACATCTGGAAAGCCAGGCAGCTGCAATTTCCAACATCCTGTCCAATGCCTATGCTAACGAAAGAAGGAAAAACCAATGGCTGCAGAAAAGATTTCTTATGAAGTTACTTCTAAATTTCCCAAAACGTTTCAAAGCATGTGCCTTCTTTAGGGAAAAATATATCCAACAATTAAATTATGAAAATATTCTGACTGAACTCAAGCTCCTCCAGCTTGGACAGAACAGCTTCTTTATGGTCACCAACCTGAACAGAAAGTTGGTTTTCTACAACTGAAATAGTTAAATAAGTTAATTTATTCTGGCGAAAATGAGAAAGTATATTTTAGGATGCAATCCTATGCACGGTTAGACCCTCCCAAAAATAATCCTAGAACTCCTAGCGTGCTCCAGCTGGCTGGGGCATGCTGGGAGTTGTAGGGCTTTTTCTGCCTAAACATTGCATAGGATTGCACCTTTAGAGATTCACTTATTTATTCCATTTATAAACATTCTGCCATGATGGAACTCAAGCCAGCATACATGGTGTTCCCAGGCACTGACCAGACCTGTTTAGCTTCAGCAGGGTTACGGTGTCATGGTCCTTCAGACCATATAATGAAAAATCAATAAACTGGCAAAAAATCTTTCCCCAGATCATTATTTTTTCTATCATTCTGTCACATGATACAGCCTTTTTAATGGCTGCAGTAGTATTCCATGTTGCCCATATACCATCTCTCCCTTCCCACCCTTTTAAGATCTCTGCCTTAACCTATAGACAAGGGTGGCAATGTCTGTGGATGGATTATATATTTTCCTTTTCTTCCACCCAACCCAGCTTGTACAAAAGGCTTGTTTTGTTTGGAGATTTCTAACTAGGTTTTCAACAAGCCTCTAGTTGCTTCAGTTGAGTGACATGCTGGCAAATGCTATTAGAAAAACCAGAGGCAAACTCTCTCTTTCGTCAGAGCTCCACTGCAAACCATTAATTCTAAGTCACACACGTACAAGCTAACACTCACCTGGACCATAGGGTCAGACTTGGCGAGACGCTTTAAACCTTCCACTAGTTTTGGTAGGTCGGCAGGGTTTTTTGCTTCGACCGCAACACGCACAACTGGGCTAACACTAAATTTCATCACTCTCATGTTGTGAGCATGTTCAAAGGTGGTAATGGTGCCCGTCTTCACCAAAAACTGGTCAACACCAACTAGACCAACAATGTTGCCACAAGGTACATCCTCAATGGGCTCAACATAACGACCCATCATCAAAATGGTTCTACAAAGACAGAGGATGGGTAACAATCCTTGAGTATCTGTTTTAGTACTGGAAGTATTTTTTTTAATCAACCTTTTCACATAAAAGGTATTCTCCATAATTGCCTTTTTAAATTGTCTATCATACTTTTCAGTTACTACATTTCTACTGGATGTGCCCCCCCCCAAATTAATATGGGGCGGGGAGGTGTAAAGTCTTATGAAAAAGAAAAAAGGCTTCTTTCCTAACAGATTCCACCACCACCACCACCCGCAATGAAACCAAAGGTGTTTCATAACATTGCGGTTTCTTTGCATGCACTGAACTTCCAAAAGAAGGAAAGCCAACACCATCTACCTTTGAATGGGCTTTAGGTAGAGATCTTCCTTCTTTCCCGGGGTATAATTTGGTCCCATTATTCGTACTTTCTGGCCTGTGGAAACAATGCCAGAGAAGACCCGTCCAAAAGCATAGAAACGGCCTTTGTCAGAGGTGGGGACCATTTTGGAGATGTACATCATCAAAGGGCCCTTTGGATCACAGTTCTTAACACCTGCAGCAAAACAAGGCATAGATGGTGAGGCATAAATAGGCAGTTCTTGAAATTCAGCTGAGATATCACACTGGGGCTTTGCTTTACTTTTTTAATGAAGTAAGTATCATTTAGGGTACAAGTTCCTTCATGCATAGGAGTTTGTCGGGACAAAAGCTAAGTCTGTTCAAATGCGTAAATGAAATGGAAAGGAAAGTATGTTTGGTGTATGCTTATACTCTCTGCTTATACAGAGATCTATGTTTCAGCTGAGGACCTTTCAGGATGCCAAGTCCCGTCACACTATCAGGACTTGCTCCCTATTATTAAATATTTGTGCGTTCTCAGCAAGGAGGAGGCCAACTTCTGCCAAAGGAACACAATACGATTAAGGAAAATTTGGCAAACATCACAGCAAGATCTACGTTAATAAAACTGTCCATGGGATTTGCAAAGCAGTCTCGTCCTTGAACTACTGAATGTTCTGGTCTTACCCATTGCTGCTTCATCATCAGGCGGTCCCTCATACAGAAGTTCACAGCGATATTTCTGTGCAGTGACAGGGGAAGGCAGATGGATGGTAATCATCTGAAGTAAGGCATCTCCCGCAGGCAACCAGCGACGCATTACAGCCTTGAAAGCAGACATTGAAAACAGCTTTAGAAACCCTGTTAAGAGTTACCAAGCAATGCTTTCATTTCCTTGTTTGGTTACTTTGAAAGGATGGTGTTCAGTCCTTCAGAATGCCCATCTCACATGAACATATGTAGCTGGCCACGGCCCCCCAGTGCTTCTGTTCAAGGCCTTTTCCAGCCTTACCACCCAAGACTGAACCTGGAACTTTCTGTATTCAAAGCAGATGCTCTTTAGCAATGTTATGCTGAAAGGAGGGACACACACACATGCACGCACAATTTCAGCCAACAACTGTGTTGTGAGTGGCCACTGTAAATAAGGTAATCATCACTTGTCAGTACATTCTGTACTTCTATTTGCTCTGAACGGACTGTTTACACATTTCTATCCTTCGCCCCATGTATTTAGAACTCAGGATAACATTTCATGCCATCTGATGAAGGCTGTAATCCATTAAAGATTATGACCTAATAAATCTGTTAGTCTGTAAAGTGCCACAAGACTTTTTTTTTTTTTTTTTGGTAAAGCAGATTCATGGTACTACATCTCCAGAAACAGACTGTTTCACAGTACCTTGAGAAGTGGCTTCCCCTCCTTTTCTCTATCTTCAGCATCTAGCTTGATGTCCAATTTCTCTATCAGCTTGGATGTCTCTTCCTTTTTAAAGTTCATAATGGCATCAAAGACCTATGCAGCAAAAATAGGATTACATTTTTTTTATTTTGAGAGTCAAGCTAAATGAGAATTTCCTCTGACGGGCTGGCTGGGGAATGCTTGGAGTTGTAGGACATTTTCCTGTCAAAACATGCATAGGATTGTGCTCTAAGTGACTTAAGTTCGCAACCTTGTACCCACTTACCTGGGAGCAAGTCCTACTGAATTCAATGGGACTTACTTCTGAGTAAACATACAAAGGATTGCACTGTAAAAGCTAGATTTCATTTCATGTCAGCTCTATTGAATACATAGTTCTTTCATAGGCTAAACGTGATTTTCTTCCAAACTCTACTCGACAGCAGCCCATCACCTTATAGCTTGCTACTGCTACAACCTTTTATTAGGCTGACCATATGAAAAGGAGGACAGGACTCATGTAACTTTAACAGTTGTAGAGAAAAGGGAATTTCAGCCAGTGTTATTTGTATGCAATTAGTTCTTGGTGAAATTCCCTCTTCATCACAACAGTTAAACTTGCATGCAGTATACTAGTATACTAGAGTGACCATATCCAAAAGAAGGCAAGGCCCCTGCAACTTTAACTGTTGTGATAAAGAGGGAATTTCACCAGGAACTAATTGCATACAAATGACACTGGCTGAAATTCCCTTTTCTCTACAACTGTTAAAGTTACATGAGCCCTGTCCTCCTTTTCATATGGTCAGTCTACTTTTATTAGGAATGTTCATTATAAATGATGCTCATGAGCTCTTTGCATTCGGCTTGCCTTGCTAGGTTCACAATACTGGGGCTGTGACATTTTGTCAGAGTAGCATTCATCATGCCTGATCTTAAAGGTCTGCATTATGGCACATTAATTTCTGGATTAGAGTGTAACTCACTTTAAATCCAAGTCTAACTAGTTGGAGAGGGAGAGTATCAAGCTGGTTAGCCGCAAACTCAGAACCTTTACTCCAGAGTAATGTTATCAAGACTAGGGAAGCTTGTGTGTTGATAATAAGTGGTTTGAGCGTTTCAGGCTTCAGCATTGCTAACAATGTTAACACCAGATTGTTAATAGTTTAATGTAGATCCCACACTCTAGCCTTTGGCATTTTGCAAATTAGCCAGTTCTTGGGTCTACAAATTTGTTGGCTGAGTTCTAGCAGTTAGAGGGGGAAATAATTAACACACAGCTTTAAATGGTAATACTGTTTTGGTTAATCACAGTTTTACCTTAAAAATGGGATCCAGGATGAGTTGGCAGAATGTCCGTGGCAATTTTTTCCCATCGGCGGTGGTTGCCGATTTGCTGAATTTTCCAGTTGCTGGGTCAAAATACCTAAATTATAACTTAAGAGTTATTTACATACTGTAACATGCTGAGGGGCAGAAAAAGAAACAGAACTTCATGCTAGCTTATTTATTTGGACCTAACCTATTCATCTGTCCAATGAAGCCCGTTCTGCACCACCACACCCAACTGACTCTGTTCTCTCTATCTTCAGAGTTCACAAACCCAGAAGAAAATTGAATATGCACTTACAGTTGTCACAGACACCACTGCTTCCAGTTTTTTCAGCACTAAACTATTTTCTGACTATTATAGATATATAACTTGATTTAATAAGAGGAACCACCAAAACCCATACAGATGAGGCCATTAAATATGCAAGTGCACATCACCTTCTGTAAACATTCTCTAAATTGACTACCCGGATTACACCAAAGGCTATTTATAAATATATATATATATATATATATATGCCCCTACTCACTTGTCTCCCCATAGCTTTTTCATCATGTCTTCTACCTTCTTGGCCCTGTCAGCTGCAGAGAGCTGTGTCTTCTCCCCTTTGGAAGCAAATTTGGCTACATACATCTCGGCAAACTGTTTAAGAGTAAAAGCCCAACCATGCAGGCCAGAGCCAAAGCCGACAGTACCAATGACTGGATCAATCTACAAACAGGAGGAGGGTTCATATATTACAAAGGATGCATCCTAAGCATACTTTCTTGGAATTACATGAGGCTTATATCCAAGTGAACCTAATTAGGGTTGAGCCATTTTAAAAATGGCTAGTGTGTACTTGAGTGGCTACCAAGCAGAAAGAATTTTAAAATTTTAAAATTTTAAATTTAGAGCACATTCCATAAGTAAAATAAACCCTATATTCCACCCCATCAAGTTCTATTGTTGGAAAAGCCAGCGAAGTCTGAACATAGCCCAGGTACATTCTAGATTGCCCTTTAAAGCATCCGAAGCATGAAAGGATGATACTCAAATGGGCCCTGCACTACCTAAGTGCCTTGCAGTGGCTCTGCCTCTTATCTGCTGATCTGATGAGCACTGGAAAGGCAAGTCAGGCTGCAGCCTTATCCTAGCCAGGGAAACCACGGTGGGATGCATGTCACATGTTTTAAAAGGTACTTAAGTCAGCTGCACAATGTGAGAAATGTTCATGTGGCTTCAAATGCCGGTTTGTTATTTTTCATGGCTTTGCCTGACCAAGTAAGCGCCCATGCTGTTGCATTATTGTGTGAGCATACATCCAAAGTTGCCTTAGACGGAATCAGACCGTTGGTCCATCTAGCCTAGTACGCTCTACTCTAATAATTCCTCTACAAGGCCTCAGGCAACGGAATGTCTTACCCAAGCTACCTGAAAGCATTTTTTTCCTTCAAACTGGAGATGCCAGGGATCGATCCTGGGACCTCTTGCATGTAACACATGTGCTCTACCACTCTACCAAGGAGAAGTATGATGTGGAACAGCTGCCCAGAGAAGACTGCAGCAGTGACTTCCATGAGTAGGATGTCTCGTTTGCGCAGTTAAGCCCCCCCAACCCAATCCTTTTGCGCTGCATTCTGCGTGACAGAGTTTGATGTAACAACCCCCACCCCCACTGAAAATAATGTTCAGATCCATTCCGAACTCAATATAAGCTCTCTTTACCATAATATTACCCATGGGTCCAGTTTCACCCTCTCCATAAGTGGAGATTATAACGTTGACATTTTCCACAATGCGCTGGAAGGTCTGGAAAAGCTCTTCTCGGTCTAGCTGCAGCTCCAGCAAAGCACGATCCATCTTGTTCATCATGAGCACCGGCTTGATACGCTCAGCAATTGCCTGGCGAAGTACAGTCTCGGTCTGCACACAAACCCCTAGATGACAAAGTTGACAGCCAACGTTTTCTAGACTGCTTCTAGAGGAAACCCGTTGCAGTAGAACTGATCACAGCAAGGTCTACTCTTTCGAATTTGCCCTGAAATTTTTGTCATGATGAAGAGAAGGAAAGACAAGATGGCTTGCTGCCTAACAACCTGAACTATGGGTGACTGTTAATTATTATTTTAAAAAAATAATTTAAAAAATGTATATACCATCCCTTGGAAACGCTTTTAGGGCAGATTACAAAAAGAAGACTGTTAAAGACTGCTGTAGCATCAGCTCTTGCCTCCTGTTATCTTGAAGCTTTGGGCAGAGAAGTATGTAAGCTGCTGAAATTCTGCACTCTATAAATCAAGCAGACATGCATATGGTCATTCACAAAATTTATTCTAAAGCCCCAATTAAAGAAAATTCTGTTGAGCCATACCAGCATACCCTGCTCTGAAGAGGTCATCTGACATTGCCAACTACTCTGAAGCCTAACTTCATGGCCATAAGGGCTAGAAACTTGCTTATTGCAAAAGGAAAACAAGTGAAATTTTCAAAGCCACATGATGACAAGATCTCAGTGCACCCCCACATAACTGATAATGGGCTTCTTCATCCATACTGGTTCTCCAGTCTATTGCATGCACACTGGAGAATCTGAATCAACAACTTGTAGGATTAAAAGGTGGGGAAAACAATACCAGCAATAGATCATATAATCACATTTCCAATTTCTGGAATGCTTGCGGTCGGAATGGAACTAAATGGTACAATGATCAGTTGTACCCCTCAACTCTCTTCGTGCTGTGCAGAAACAAGAATCTACAGAATCTGTGGTTGCCAGGACCCTGCTCAGCCTCAGGGGGCAGGTCTTGTCCCCAACATCATTCTGTGCCCCTGAAACTCAGTAACCTGGTTTGCACACAATGCTAACCCATGGTTTATTTAATCCATGGGTTATTGAATTATGGTTGCGAAGATGTGTGAACTTAGCTACAGTAACAAAGCAGTTTGTCAAGCATGAACAATCCAGAAAGAGAATTGGTTTGTTGTTGAGCTGTGAACTCTGGATTGTTTAAACTCTGGGTTGTTGTTACGTGTGAACCCAGAACTGTGGGTTGTTCATGGGTTGTTCCGCCAGGCTACAGAGGTGGTGGGCAAGAGTGATAAAACAAACAGCTGCTCTATATGCCAGTACAACAGCACCACAAAGGCATTTGGGATACAGGGAGGGAGCAGGCACAGGAGGACGGAAACAAGTAATCCATGGACTGAGAAAACAAATCATGGTTTGTTCAATCATCTGCCAGACAAACCCTGGGTAAGGCAACAAATAATGGGTTAAATAAACTATGGGTTAGCATTATATGTGAAACATGTCAGTGTAAGAACAAGAACAATTCCCTGTTCCCCTCCTGAGCACCGAGCTTGGAAGAAAAGCTGAGACTCTTTGTCACACTTATCAGAGGCAGTGGAGCATTTACCCTGGCAAGTGGAATTGTGGAATCCCGAAAACTCAGATTTTTATTCTCAGAGGATTCCTATCCTCCAAATGTTATGCTACCGCTTATTAGCTGCATCACATAGAGCAGAATGTTCACATGCAATTAAAGTTTCCCAGTTACTTATCATGCTTTCCCCACACTTACCTGAAACACAGTCAACAACGACAAGAGCGCCATCAGTGACACGAAGTGCTGCTGTGACTTCAGAGGAGAAATCCACATGCCCAGGAGAGTCAATTAAATTAATGAGGAAGCCGGAGCCATCTTTTGACTGCTTGATAAAGGCCAAATCGTTTTCTGAAAGCTCATAATAGAGAGAAATAGCCCTACAAAAGAGAAGGATAGAGGAGTTTCCCAGAATACATTCCAAATTTATTTAAAACTTCTGTATACACCACACTTATGGCTTGAGGCAGGTTGCAATACTACTATGTGTCCCCCCATGCGCCTTGAGATCAGCTGAGGAGATACTACTTAGGATTCCTTCATTTCTCAAAGGGCAAGTGTTAGGGCCACGTGTCCGGCACTCTCTGAAATGATGGCACCCTCCATTTAGAATTCCCTCCCAGGAGAGTCACATCTGGCCAACTCCCTTGATTTTTCAGAGCGTAATCAAGCTTCCCATTTTCAAGGGTTACTGGCATAGCCAATTGGGATTTTTAAAAAATGTTTTGAACATACTCACTTTTAGCTGCTTGTGAATGAAAAGTTTGTGAACAATTTTCATATGAGAACCACAAGTTGAATAGATGGGATATAAGAATTAAAATAAAAAGGGGCAAATTAAACCAGGCATACTGGTGAGCAAAAAAGAACTGTTGCATTGAATGAAACAAAAGAAAAGTATATCCTATGCACATTTATTGGAAACCAAGCCCAATTAAAAAGTAAAACTTACTCCCAAATAAATGTGCATTGTATCTGAAGAAATGGATTGTAGTCCATGAAAGTTTGTGCCACACTAAATCTGCCTGATCCATAAATTAGTTAAAATGGAATATTTGAAATAAACCCAGTTTAATCCTACAGTCTTTAAAACACTTCATTTGTAACTTGCTTGTGGCTTACAGCCAAAGAGAGTATACACAATGTTAATCCTACTCACGTAGACTTGATTGTGATACATCTTTCCTGCTCGTCTTTCCGTGTGTCAGTAAATCGCGTTTCACCAGCTCTGGATGAAGCAATGATACCAGCTTTACACACCAATGAATCTGTAAGCGTAGACTTTCCATGGTCAACATGAGCAATCACAGACATGTTCCTGATGTTGGACTTTTTGTCCATGATCGCTCGGATCTGGTCTACTGTGAAATTCACCTGAGTGAAAAAGGAAAGAGAGCAAACAAAGATCAGGCCTTTTCCACCGAAACAGTCACAGAAAATACTTGCATGCCTTACTCTAAAGATTTTTTTTCCCAAACGAGTCTCATATATTGCAGCAGCTAGTTTCCATGGCATTAGAGCAGGGTACTTGATCAGTCATATACTTGTCAAGTATTTTTAAAGGATTAGTTTTATTGGAGCAATGTTTTATTGTTCAACATTATTTGTCGTTACAATTTTAATACTTATGCTAGTTACAAATACAAATTGGTCAACATTTATAGCGATACAATGAAATTTAAAAGATGAATGATGTTGTTATGTAAGGTTCTATAAATGTAAACAATTCACCAAACAGTTCTCTTGGCTTGTATCTTAGAACACCAGTGTCAGCCTGAAGTAACATTTTTAAAAAAAAAGAAAAAAAGAAATGCAATTAAACAGTGATCTTTGCCAGTAATGGCTGCTTTCATTCCTGCCAAGAGATGCCTGCAGTTATAGCATGCTGCTAGATTTGCCCATGACTGTTCCAGGATTGAGGGACAAGCAGCTCCTCACTAAAAAATGAAACCATAATTCTTTTTTCAATTAAGTTGCCACCTACACAGTGGCGTTCTTGGCTTCACAGAATATTTGACCCTGGTCAAATAGGCAGTTAACTTACCAACATGCCATTGAAGGAGCTGAAAGAAGAGACAATGACATTCCAAAATTCAACTTATTTGTATCACCAAACCATAATCCACAGGAAAAAACTGCCCTTCAATCCTATTTCCATTTATCAATATTGCCTTAGTAAGGAAATGGGTCTTACTCTCTAGTAAGTGGGTATAATGTAATCTTTAGCATTGGGTCCTGACTGGGATCTCTGGCTTTCTCTTCCCCAGCAAGACAAAGAAACAACTCTAGAACCCCATGGATTTTTTTTTTTTGGTGGTTTGTCAGAAGAGACGAGTGACAGGTTTGGATTCAGATGCACTGCTAAACAACCCAAGGACGAAATAGCCCTGGGTTGTTTAGCTGCTCCCACTTGTAGTGAGAATGAATGGGCAGCATGCACCAGCATGCTTTCTGATTCATAATCCACAATTAAAAGTAATAATAATTACATTGTGGGTTGTCATGACATGTGGATGGGCCATAGAGAAGCACAAACTTCTCTGACCCCGTTCAGATTACACGCTAAGCCATGGTGGTTAAGCATTTTGAGCTAAACAGTATGGCTTAGCATGTCATGTGAACCATTACTAACCATAGTGGCTACATAACCATGGTTTAAACATGTTCACTAACCATCTGCTGCAAAAGGGTTAGCAGCTTAACTGTGGCTTAGTGTGTTGCCTGAACAGGCCTTCTGTCTCTTAAATTACAAGTCACAATTTAACTGTAGAAACACAAGAGGAAGGCCTGAGCCAGCAATCCACTGTTCCAAATACTGCTTGTTCTGTTGTAACACTGCCTCTGATTGGCTCCAGCAAATCTCAGAAATTTACAAATAAAGCATGATTTGCAATGGATCCATCTATTTCCCCCCCTCGTGGTAATGGGGTTGCAGCCTAAGCCAATCCCCCTCACCACCGGATCTCCAGGACCCAGCAAAGTGTACCCTTCCTGCCCCCACAACCTATACAGCAGGGGTGGGGAATCTGTAGCCCTCCAGAAGATGTTGGTCTACAACTCCCATCATCCCTGACCATTGGCCATGCTGGCAGGGGCTGCTGGGAGTTGTAGTCCAATAGCTAAACAGCTACAAGTCCCCTACCCTTGCTATATGGAAATGAGCTGCAAGGGCTAGGCCAGTAGCCTTGGACCCACATTTCACTCCAGCCTTGTCACAGAGCACCCACTTTCCCTTTTTAAAACTGTATACATGCCTTTCTGCTTGTTTTATCTCTCCCCTACTTTCTCCTTACCTCTTTCCATGTCTCCCTGCGCACACCTACCTCCTCTTTTGATGTTCCTAGAAAATGTTTGGGGTCTGCCAAGGCGAGTAAGGGGGGCATGATAGAAGTGTAAAATTGATTTATTTAATTTCTATACCGCCCAATAGCCAAAGCTCTCTAGATGGTACAAAATTAGGCACGGTGTGGAGGAAATGGACAGGGCGACAGTTTTCTTCCTCTCTCAAAATACTAGAACCTGGGGTTATCCCATGAAGCTGATTGGTGGGAGATTCAGGACAGATAAAAGGAAGGACTTCTTCATAGTTGCTATGGAATTTGCTATCACAAGACATAGTGATGGCTTCCTTTTGGATGGCTTTAAAAGAAGGGTGGATAAATTCATGGAGGAGAAGGCTAGCAATGGCTACTAGTCCCGATGACTATATGCTACCTCCAGTATCAGAGGCAGTACGCCTATGTACATCAGTTGCTGGGAAACATGGGCTGGAGAGTGCTGTTGCAGTTGTGTCCTGCTTCTGAGTTTCCCATGGGCAGCTGGTTGGCCACTGTGTGAACAGAATGCTGGAGTTGATGGACCTTGGTTTGATCCAGCATGGCTCATGTCCTTACGTTTAAGCTGGTGGTGGTGGTGGTGGTGGTGGAGGTGGAGGAGGAGGAGGGATCTAGCAAAACACTGCCAGAGGAAAAAACAACAAAGAAGTGATCTTGAAACTCATATGGTTATAAAAATAAAATAAAACAAGCCTGTGCCCAGAACAGCAGTTTTCCCCACAGCTGATTTAGCCCTGGACAGCTAAACTGAAACCAGGACAGGGGGATGAAATTGTGTAGGGCTTTGCATAACTGCCTGTTTTGGGCCATTTTTGCTGCAACAGAGTAACGCAGCCACTCATCTCAAAATTATTTGAGCCTGTGTCACTCTTGTTCATGGCCAGTCAACTGTTTTACTAGCAGCAATCGCTATGGGATCAGCACATCCTCCGCTGCTGCCCCCAATGGTTGGTCAATATCAAGTGTATCAGCATGTCTGATGTTAAAAAAATCTTGTCTAGAAGCACCCTACCAAATAAACAACCAAGGAACAAAAATTAGATTTGAAGGGTAAACTGTTCTGTGCAAAACCTCTGGCAGGTGCTGGTATAACGTACTGACTGTAATCCTGTGCATATTTACTTGGGAGCAAGTTTTATTAAACTCAATGGGATATGCTTCCTCACCTCAGGCACAACAGTTGTGTGGCTTTACGCAAGACACTTTTCTCTCAGGCCCCTTCATATAGGCAGTATAGGGATCTTAATACTGGCCTTGTTATAAGGACTATTGAGATAATGTATGTGAAGCACTTAGAACAATGTTCTTGAAAGCTGCAATCGCTCAGAGAATTGTGGCTGTGTTTCTTTAACTATTCCTGCTAGATTCTGCTGCTATTTAAAGCCAGAGAGGGAAGCTAGCCAAAAAAATAAATACATCCACCCCCCACACACACTCTTGCGGTGGATGCTGCAGTATATGGGTGCCCACCTTGAAAACACAACGGATCTTCATCAGACAAGGTACAGAACCAACACAAATTAACTGCGGTTAAGATAATTATTTTAAAAAGGCATCCTTCTTTTATTTCACTCTCTAATTCTGCCGTTCCTTAAATCACCTTGCACACCATTTCATTGGATTCTGTGGCACCAGACAAAAACCACAGCAATGAATATGCACCACAGTATTTATCACACACACACACACACACAGAGGGAGAGGAGTGTATACATGAACACATAAAAACCCTTCACTACCTGAACAATAGAGGAAGGGCGAAAATTTCCATATTTAAGGCATTTAGAATACAGGGGAGGGATAAGATATCCGGATTTACAATAAACCTGCAACCCCTCTTTTCCCACTGCTGTCAAAAACGGTATGGACAAAATAGAAATAAATAACTCAGCCTTTGTGATCTGAACAACAGATACAGATATAAGCAGAACAGCCTTCTACCTCTTCCATTACACAGGAACCCTATTTAATAAACGGTTATAAATAATGTGAGGGGCAGAGAAAAAGATGCTCTTGAGCGTAAGAAAAGGACAGTTACACAATAACAAAGCTTTGGATAAGGTAATCGGGGGGTTTATGGAGCTGTGGAAATCTCACCGATGGGAATGATTATTATTATTATTATTTAATTACAAGACTGGATTATCGAACCGCTTTCAATACAGGGGTTTATTTTATTTTTTATTTATTTATTGCATTTTTTATACCGCCCTATAGCCGAAGCTCTCTGGGCGGTTCACAAAAACTAAAACCATGAAATCAGTTCATTTCCCACCCCACCAAGGTTTTTATAGACTCCCACCTGCAGCCCCCTACCCCGTACGGATGACGTCAAAGGTAAACATATATGTAAATTCGCATTGCTATCAACCTCCCATAAGGTTTTATTATATTATACATTATAATCGTCATGGAGGAGGATAACGGGGAGGGACAGGAAGAGATGCCACCCCAACAGGCTTCCATATGACAACTGAGGGCCCAAAGTGAGAGGGGGGGTCTTACTAACCCCCTCCCCACGTACAACCCAGGCTTCCCCCACCCCAAGGCTTGCGGGTGTAGCTGTCACTGACACCATCCTGACAGGTGCGCTTACACAGGGCCTGGGCGCGCGGGGGGGGGGGGGATGGCCACTGCCCTGAATAATGGGGGGTCGTCAGGAAAGAAGGGGTCGTGTCGAAACGACAAGCGTCCGCGTCACAAAATGGGGGCGCGGGCGGGTCGCCGGCCTCCCCCCCTCGAGGTATCGAGCCGTCCCCCCCGCGGAACCGCTCACCATTTTGGCGGATGGCTCCGGATGTTTCCGCTCCCCCGCCCCGGTTTCACCTCCGCCGCCGCCGCCGCCTCAGCCGAGACCGAGGAGGACTGAGAGCCCGGCGAGGAGGGCGAAAAACCACCGACGGGAGAGGGGCTCCTAGAGCGGACGCTTCGGAGGCCTTCTAGCCTTCGGGGCGGCGTCTATGATCTGCGTCCTCACAACTCGGCTCCGTGAGGGAGGGAGGGAGGGGGTCGTGGAAGAGGGGCGGAGCCTGGCGTTGCCATGGCGCCAGTGTAGCGCAGTCCTCCAGCAACTTGTTTACCTGCCCCAGACTCTCTCTCCCAGAAGAAGCATCTTCCCACTCTTATGTTGTAGTACAGCCCATGCATGCTGCCCAATGCATTACCTATGGAAATAGGGACACTCGCTGCAGTGGTGCTGTCGGGGTAGGACTTTGGGGCAGAAGTCCAGGGCCCCATTCAGCCAAATGGAGGGCGAGGGGTAGCAAACACAGCAAGACCGGCGTATCACATTTTGAAGTGGAGGCACATAAGAAGAGCCATGCTGCATCAGGCCCTGGGTCCATCTAGTCCAGCACTCTGTTCACACAGTGGCCAACCAGCTGTCAACCAGGAACCCACAAGCAGGACAGGAGTACAACAGCACCCTCTCCCGCCCATGTCACCCAGCAACCTGTGTGCACAGGCTCGCTGCCTCTGATAACTGGACGTGGCACATAGCCATCAGGACTAGTAGCCATTAATACCCTTCTTCTCCAGGAATCCATCCAACCCCCTTTTAAAGCCGTCCAAGTTGGTGGCCATCACCACATCTTGTGGTATGAATTCCATAGTTTAACTATGCACCGTGCGAAGAAGTCCATCCTTTCAACCGTCCTGAATCTCCCACCAAGTTGCTTCAAGGGATGACCTGCATTCTAGTGTTATGGGAGTGGGAGAAAAACGTCTCCCTATCCACATTCTCCACACCATGCATAATTTTGTCCACCTCTATCAGGTCTCCCCTCAGCCTCCTTATTTCCAAGCTGAACAATCCGAGCTGTTGTAACCTTCCCTCAGAGGGGAGATTTTCCATGCCCTTGATCATTTTAGTTGCTCTTTTCTGCACTTTTCTCAGCTCTACATCTTTTCCATTTAAAGCAGGGGTGTGAAACCTACAGTCCAGGGGTCAAATATGGCCCTCAAAGGTTCCCCAGCTGCCCCTGTCCACTTTCCCTAGCCCCGCCCCTTTCCCTTGACCACTGTTTGGTAGTTTCCCATCTTTTGTGCAGTCCCCCCTTCCACACCCATTTTAAATGGTTGTTATGCTTCTCCAAAGGCTAAGCTACTGGCAGTAAAAGCTTTAAGCTAAAATGTGCTGGTAGTTTTGATATTTTGCCTTTGGCCCCACCTACCACTGGAATACGGCCACTGATAAGGAAATCGGACTGAAAGAGGTGGAACATTATTTTATTTATTATTTTATTTATTGCATTTATATCCCACCCTTTTTCCTCCAAGGAACCCAAGGCAGCGTACATAATCCTCCTCCTCTCCATTTTTAAAAAATTATTCTCACAGCAACAACTCTGTGAGGTACGTTGGTCTGAGAGTCTGTGACTGGCCCAAAATCACCCAGTGAGCTTCCATGGCTGAGTGGACTAGAACATGGATCTCCTAGGCCAACAGTCTAGCCGCTACACTACACTGGCTCTCTAAATATACCTCAGAAGACCATTCTGTAATGAACATAATTGTTCCAGCATATTGTTGTATTTATATTTGGTGTGTACCTGCTCTGAATGAAGAAAATACTTGGCTTGGCTTGACCTCACTTATCTGCTGAATTTCTCTGTAGAGTTTTTATATGTTGCACTGCTGTTCTGCTCTGTGTTTATTTTATTGTGGGTACATATCTATGCTTTTACTGTTTTCTTGTACACTATCTGGGGTGTTTTCTTGTACACTATCTGGGGAGTTTTCTTGAAAGGTGGCCTGAAAATATTTTAAAGAAAGAAACTGGTGAGGTGAATCTTACCAGTTGTCACCTTTGGATTTAAAATCTTCTTACCACTTGACGGGACAACAGAGAAGACTAGTTTACCAAGGAGTTACAGGAACAGGGTAGTACGTTACTGCTTCGAAAAGGGCCATATGTATTTATTTCCCCTGTGTGGTTTATGGCATTCTGAGACAAATTCAAAGATAACATTGCTTCTCTTTTTCCAGCAGCTGACTTCGATCTGCTCAAATCTTGAACCATTTTCAAAGACGGCTGCCTAACCAGCAGAGGGTGTGCAAGGCACGCATGTAGCTCCCTCACTGCTTTGATCCTGGAGAGGTTGTTTGCTCACTACGTCACCCTAATGTATTTGACAGTTCAGAATGCAGCTGCCAATCCACCAATAACCAGCAATGCTTCTTAAAAGCTAGAAGGATTTTCCGGTGTTGGCTCCAGGTTTTGGAGGGCCCTTGGGCAAGACTTCCCTCAATGGGCCCCTCCCACCATGGAGTCTACCTTCTCACCACCATTGTCTCCAACTGCTCTTGGCCCTCATCCTCTTTCTCAACTTGGCTACCACTTGCTTGCTTGAAAGCAAGGGAGCAAACAGGCCATGCCCTCTCCTGCTCCTCCTTCTCACCATCACTGTTGTCTGGGTCAGAGAAAGAGGCAGGTGGACAAGCAGGTTGCAGCGGTGAAGAGGAGGAGCGAGTCCAGGGAGCTCTTAACAGTGGGTCCCCGCTGCACTGTGGGCCCTCGGCTAATGCTTGAGAAGAGAAGACTGAGGGGAGACGTGATAGCCCTCGTCAAGTACTTGAAAGGTTGTCACACAGAGGAGGGCCAGGAGCTCTTCTCCAGAGTGCAGCTCGTGGAATAATGGGTTCAAGTTACAGAAAGCGAGATTCTGGCTGGACATCAGGAAAAACATCCTGACTGTTAGAGCAGTACGACAATGGAACCAATGACCTAGGGAGGTTGTGGGCTCTCCCACACTAGAGGCATTCAAGAGGCAGCTGGATAGCCATCTGTCTGGTATTCTTCAAGGTGGATTCCTGCATTGAGCATGGGGTTGGACTCGATGGCCTTATAGGCGCCTTCCAACTCTACTATGATTTTATGCCTACCCTTGACTCCGGCTCTGCTTGATGCACTTACAACAGTCTCTAACTGTAGAGATACAAACCCAGGTAGCAGGTCCTGCAGTAAACCCAGATCCTAACTTTATCCTCATACCGCTTAGTCAAAACTCTACAGGGTGTGCTTACTGATGGTGCAGAGTGGAAGCCAGATTGTGCCCACTGGCCATACCCTCTGATATCAGTGCACCTGCCTGCTGCCCATGCCTCCAGCATCCATGCATTCAGCATTCAAGCGTGTGTGTACACAGTGGTGTAGTGGAGCCAGGGCTCACGGGGACGCAGCACTGTTACTTTTTCATAGCAGGGACAATGATAACAACTGCCACCCCTCTCAGGCTTCCTTGTTCCCTCTGAGCTTACCTTCAATCCTCATAGTAGCTGGAGGGGAAATGGAATTTCCCAGCAGCTGTTGCCTATTAAAATGCAAAATATTTGGCGGTGGGCAGCTGATATGCATGAGCTTTACCAAAGACCTGCTCCTCTTGGAGATAAACATTGCTAGAACTGGATTTTTAAAAAAATGTGGTCCAACACAGCTGGCTGAATTTTTGGACTCTCCTTGGAGACGTGGCTACGGGACTGTCATGATGAATGCTTGCACTTCAATATTTACCTCTACACCACTGTAAGTGTGCAGGATTCCTCAATGCATTTAGGAATCTTGGATAATCAAGTGCTTTACTTGACTATCGAGGTGTGTTACATGCATGTATATGTAGGCGTGTCGACACTTTTCCCTAAAGTAAAATCTTTTCCTAAACCACCACTCAAGTGTTTTATTGTCGACGCACATGGCTACTCCCAAGGAGCTGGTCCGGACTACAGGAATGTTAGTAGTACTAAGTGACACCAGTTTCAGCCAGTTACCATATGGCATTATTAATGGTCCCTTTTACCCAATTTTGGAGGCATGAGAAAAGTGTTCTGCCCCAACGAAGTCAGACAGTCTGGAGTTATATACACTATTCCCCTACAGATACTGCTTGTTTCATCCATGTACCTTATAATATAATTAATTATTGGCCCCAGAAATGGGTTTTGGGGGAGCCGCTAACCCCTAAACACCCTAGAAGTTGCTCATAAGACTGGAGGCTTTGGAGATGACACAACTTTTGTATGATGTCTAGATAGTCAAACCTTTTGTACCGTATGATGTATGCGTTTTTACACAGGCTTTTCGACTACCAGGATCGCCGATTTAAGCATGCCAATAGAGAGGATCTCCTTTGCACAGGATTCAGATCGCTCTTAAACAAAACACTGTTTTTGACCCAGATCTGTTCTAATGAAACCACTCACTAGTAATGGATTAAAAAGAAGAACTTTAACTAGTTTTCCCTTCCCACCCCTATGATGGTTCACTTGTACACTGAATCAATACAAATAATTCTTTATTTTGGATAATAGCAGTCCTGTTCTATTTTTTATTATTATTAGCGTTCAGTGCAGGAATACATTTAATTTCTTGTAAACAGCTATCCATCAAAAGGTCCCAGGGTGACTAACACCGGCTGTAGCTTTTCAATTACTGCTCAGGCATCTGGCATCAGTTTTTACTTAAAGTTTCCCCCTTTTTCGCCTAGATCTTTCCTGGCTTGCACGAACACATGCTTCCAGACTGAGAGACACAAGGTCAATGAAATTCTCAGTTGGACAGAGGGCCGTGTGTACTCATCAAAAGTCAGGGATGACCAGCCCCTCCTCTGTGTCATAGCCAGATACGGAGTAGTATGAACAACAGTGTGGACATTGGGGTTAATGTAATGGACAAACAGTGGGTTGTATCTCTTAGCCCAGGGGTGCAAGCCTGGAGCCATGGGCCAAATCTGTCCCGCCAGTGGTCCCAATCCGGCCCGCTGGGTTTCGCCAGAAGGCTACAAGTCCTTCTCCTGGACCCCCCCCCTTTCCCCCCTGCTGCTGATTGATGGTGGTTTACCAGCTTTTGCACAGTTTTTCCCCCATCCTAAAAAATTGGCATATGATTCCTAAGGCATAGTTACGGGCAGGAAAAAGCTGTAAGCTAAAATTTTTGGCATTTTTTGTTATCTTGGCCCCACCCAGTGATGGGCGAGGAATCATCCCCGCCTACCACTGGTATGACGCCCCCAAGAGCGTCTTCAAATTGAATTCATTTTGAATTCAGGCTTAACTACATTCATCAACCCTGCATTAGTCCTTCCTGCTAATGTAACAACTTCTGTCAGTAGAATGGGGAGGGGACAATTCAGCCTTCCCCCTGCAGCCCCCCCCCCCCAACATGCCCTCAAAATTGGCTCTGGAGGGTTGGAAGAACATCCAGAGCAGATTTTGGGAGGCAAAGGACAATGTTTTTGCATGTTTCCAGTGATCAAAGCGCCTGGCCAATTTGGAGCTGCATGAATGAAACAGGAAAGCTCCTAAAGAAATAGGTCAATTAATTCAGGGAGAATGATGGAAATGAGGCAGAGACTGAGAGGCACTTGCAAACTGTGGATACCAAACTCTTCGATCCCCAAGCCTGTGCCCCACTGAAGTCTCCCAATAAGTTCTCTGGCATCCTCTGGGAGGGAAACAGCCTCTTCCCATCAACTAGCTCTGTTTGTTCCTCTGTGACTTCCACCCTACCTTACCCCAAAAGATTCCAGGGCAATAGGGCAAGGTAGGTGCATTGGAGGTAGGGCAAGGTAGGCTGCAATAGGGCAAGGTAGGCTGCAACTGGGTAAAACATGGCCAGCTGGGCAATATGGTAACCCCATATCTTGAACAACATATCTTGCTATGTTACGTAGAAGTTTGTTTGTCTTTTAATAAAGGAGCACTCCATTCTGCGAGCCCCCAGCTGTAGTCTGAAGCTCAGACACAGGTTTATGACCACAGTGGCCTGGTTCACACATAACACTAACCCATGGTACAGTTACTGAATTTTCAGTTGTCATGATGTGTGAATACAGCTGTGCTAACAAACCATAGTTTGCTAACCACAAATAACCCTCAAAGAGAACCTATGGTTTGTTGTTGGGTTGTGAACTCTGGTTTGTTTAAACCATGGGTTGTTGTTACATACAAACCCCAAATCATAGGTTGTTTCACCAGGGTATAGAGGTGGTGGGTAAGAATGGCAATCAGCCGTTTTACATGCCAGTACTGCAAGTGTCGCAAAGACATTTAAGATACAGGGAGGAAGTCGGTGAAGGAGAAGGGAAACAAACAACCCAAGGACTGAGAAAACAAACCATGGTTCATTCTATTGTCTGCCAGACAAACCCTGGGTAGGTCAACAAACCATGGTTTAATTGAACCATGGGTTAGTGTTACATGTGAACCAGGCCATTGAGATCCAGGTCCAAGTCAGATATTGGTCTGTCTGAAGACTTACGAAACTCCTTTGGCTTTCAAAGAGCCTTTTCAGGATCTGAGCGTGCTGTTATAAGACTGACCTGTTACTTTACTGCTGCTTTTTATTGCACAGTTCTAAATGCCTGTTACTGTATTTTACGATTGTTAAACGTAAAATTTTGAGGTTTGGTGCGGGCCTCACAGCAGGGTAGGCAACAGATTAGATCAGCCGGATGAGCTTGACTACAACCCCCCCATCACTCCCACCCATTGCCTATATTGGCTGGGGATGATGGGAGTTGTAGTTGAACATACCTGAGGCGCACCAGGTTGGGAGAGGCTGGAATAGATAGATAGATGCCCTATGCAAGCATTTGCCTGCTCACGCGAGGGGCAAAAGCAGAAAGGGGAGGGGACGTGGGCATGGTACACCTTGCCAGGTAGACCTTCTCTTTGGAACCCATGCACAGAGCCAAGCCCTTGCATCCCTGGGAGCCCCGTGGCCCGTGCATGTGACAGCATTGCCCCCAGCGCTGCTTTTGCCTGGTGAGAGCCAACGCAACCACCCCAGTCAGGCCCGGCAGCTCCCTGCTCCTCCAAAGGCAGCCTGCAGGCAGGGCAGGAGGATTGGTGACTCCTCTCAGCCCCGGCACAGCAACATTAGTGGCCTCAGATACGCCTGCCGTTTGTTTCCCTTGCCACAAGGGTAGGAGGGTGGGCCGTATTAAGGCAGTGCAGCCAGGTTGTGCTTTATCAATCATTTCAGCTGTGGAGGCTGTCGGCTCCGATGTCGGTGGGGCTGTGAATCCGCTCTGGGTTTCCATTGGAAACAGACAGAACTCTAAAGGAGCTATGCAAGGTGCAGAACCCAAGCCCCAAAATAGTTTCAGCAACTTGGACAGCCATGCCCTCTGCCAAGGTACTCCATTCCACCCGAGACCCGCCTGTTTTCCATTCCCCAACAGCCAGCAAGCATTCTGTGTTCATGGTACATCTTCAGTCCCCATTGGGCTGGCGTGTGTGTGTGTGTGTGTGTTCCCCATATCTTCTACAGGTTTTGTTTGAACTTCTGCAAACCTGCTGAAACCTCCCTGTCATGCTGGGATGAGGCCGCTTTGCCTACATGAAGATCCACACTCAAAGAACAAATTCACTATCAATAAATAGGATTACTTTGGCTTTCTTTGGCTTTCATGGGATGAGCAATGTCCTGTGATGGATCTCTTATTTTAAGATACTTCGGGATTGATTTCCCCCTTGATTCCGAGGGCTTCTATCCTCCATTTTAATGTCCAGGGAGTCAGGGGATGGATGTCCAGATCTGGGAATAAGGACAAGATTGCTCCATGCGGCTTTGCTGGTTCACACTGTAACCATTCCTAGCACTAAAAATAACAGCAGCAAATCTTGCAGGCCTGCAGGAGTCTTTATCAAGTATCCTTGTTTGTGCCAGCTATTAATGCAGCTGAGTGCTTTTAATGGCAGCAGTTAGCTTCCCTTTAATTAATGTCACTGAGGTCACCTTGACGGATACTAAATCCCATATATGTTCTCATAGACCGAGCATCTCACAGTTCAGTGAAGGTTCCTGCACAAAGCAGTGGAGTATGTGAAGTATTCAGCAGCTGGCCAGGACGTGGCCAAACAAAGACCGACAAAGAGTTCTGGAGAACTCGAAAGCTTGCGCATTTTCTTGGTGGAATTTGGTTGGTCCTAATAAATTGCCCAACTGCGGATCACATAACCTATGTTATCACTGCCTGTACCTTCAGCTTTCCCCAACCTGGTGCCCTGTGGATATGTTGGACAATGTGCTGGCTGGGAATGATGGCAGTTGTAGTCCAGGATATCTGGAGAGGACCAGGTTGGGGAAGGCTGTGCTATTCTTTCCCAGGCAAAAGGTACTTCCAGATGGAGAGTCCTAGCAAGCGTTGGCTTCATGTTTTGGGGAGCCCTTGAGCTAGGGTGACCAGATAAAATCCAGGTCAGGGCTCATTAACTTTAACAGTTGTAGAGAAAAGGGAATTTCAGCCAGTGTCATTTATATGCAATTAGTTCCTGGTGAAATGCCCTCTTCATCACAACAGTTAAAGTTGCAGGGGCCCTGCCTTCTTTTGTATATGGTCACACTAGTATAGTGCATTCACCTTTAACTGTTGTGATGAAGAGGGAATATCACCAGGAACTCATTGCATACAAATGACACTGGCTGAAATTCCCTTTTCTCTACAACTGTTAAAGTTACATGAGCCCTGTCCTCCTTTTCATATGGTCAGCCTACAAAATATCCTCTTCCTTCTCACCACCATTATCACCTGCTCCTCTTGCTCCTAGCCCTCTTTCTCATCATTGTTCCTACTTGCTTGCTTGATGGGCAGAGAGCCTGTCACCTAGTAGGCAAGGGCATCTCCTGCTCCTTCCCATCCCTGTTGTCTGGGCCAGAGCGAGAGACAGGTGAAGAAGCAGGTTGCAGTGATGAGCAGGAGGAGCAGGTCCAGGGGGCGATTCCTTCTCTTTTCCTCCTTAACCAGTTTTCTTTTTCTTCTTCTGGTATGAAAAGAAAATGGGAGACATGGTGGGAGAACACTGGAACAAGCAAGCAAACAAGCAAGCAAGCAAACAAACAAACAAACAATCATTCCATGAATGAAGCAAGGGGATTGCACAATAAAAGCCTCATCTGGAAAGTTGATTGAGGACTCAATCCTATACATATTTAGACAGAAAAAATAGTAATCCTATAGTTCCCAGCACTGCGAAATCCTATGCATGACTAAAATTTAGACGTTAATGGTTGGGAAAAACTACAGTAAACAAGTAAAGGTGCAATTCTATGCATGTTTACACAGAAAAACGTCCTTTGCATGCTGGGAGTTGTAGGTTGTGACCAGGTGGCATGTGGGTACCTGCTCTGTCAGCTGTTGTCCAGGTGCTAACTGCTGGGGGAGAGCTTTAAGGCTCTTGCTGCTCCCCCTTCTTAGAATTCTTTGTCTTGAAACTGGACTTGGACTGGACATCCCATCAAATACAAGACTAATAGAGGACACCTTCTAAGAGAGGACTGTCCTCTATATAGTAGGGCATGTGGCCACTGTACCTCCAAAGCTGCTGCTTGTATTGGGAGGAATACAATCACATCAATCAAGGAGCTTCCTTGGAGCAATTTTTTGTTGGGACCATGACGGGGGGGGGGAAGGGTTAAACTTCCCCCTACCTGCTGCAATCCTGATCATTATCAGCCTCCCCCAGTAGCTGATATTTGTATTTTTTTAAAAAAATTGTGAACATGGAAAGGATGCATTTTACACCATGTCTTGTTTGGCCCTCAGCCCTTCTGTATGCAAGATGCTGAGCTTTCTGATTCTCAGTTGTGGTTAGCCCCTCTTTTAGTGGCTGGAAGAACATCACTAGGGTGACCAGATAAAATCCAGGTCAGGGCTCATGTAACTTTAACAGTTGTAGAGAAAGGGGAATTTCAGCCAGTGTCATTTGTATGCAATTAGTTCCTGGTGAAATTCCCTCTCTATCCCAACAATTAAAGGTGCAGGCACTATACTAGAGTGACCATATACAAAAGAAGGCAGGGCCCCTGCAACTTTAACTGTTGTGATGAAGAGGGGATTTCACCAGGAACTAATTGCATACAAATGACCCTGGCTGAAATTCCCATTTCTCTACAACTGTTAAAGTTACATGAGCCCTGATGTGGATTTTATCTGGTCACCCTAACATCACCCCAGGCAAGTCATTGAAGGTCAGAACAAACCTGCATGTTGAAAGTTTCTTTCCAGTTGATATAGATCAGGAGTCAGAAACTACTGCAAAAGGTAACACTCTGTAGGTGCAGCTCCTGACCTCAAGACACTGCTGTAGTTAAAGAAAGGTCTCTGGAATGAAGTAATGCATACTGCACTCTCTTAATTGTGGATAAGGATGTCCTTCCAGGGATGGCTGCTTTCTTTCCCCAACCTGCCACACAAAACCCAATCTTTAAAAACATATAAAGGCCAAAGGCATGACCTTCCCCTGACACAATGCCCTGAGTGCAGGAACACGGTCCCTTTCTTCCAGCAGCAACTTAAGATACTAAACTAGGACTAACCTCTATTTACTGCACGAAATGGAAATCTAGGTGTTACATTTTTAAGAACAGCTTAAAAGTTTCAAGTGCAAAAACTCAATTAAGGCTCCATTCTCCCCAGCGCTAATTGCACCTGCCTAATTAAGGGAATTGATTGCATGGTGTGTGTTTCAAATTAAAGAAGAAACTTCCTAGCTCTTGGAGGGGGGAAAAATGGCCCAAGCCCTGCAGATATTTGCAGATTCTACTGCTCTTTGGTTATGATCAGATACAAAAGAGGGCAGGGCTCCTGCAGCTTTAACTGCTGTGATGAATTCTACCAGGTGCTGCACGCATACAAATGACACCTGCTGAAATTCCCTTTTCTATTCAACTGTTAAAGTTACAGGAGCCCTGTCCTCCTTTCTGTATGGTCACCCTAACTAAAGGCATGAGGAGTGGATGGACTTTACCTGGTGTCCAAAAGGTAGTAAAAAAAAAGTGCCAGGAGCATCTTTTTAGAGAAGGAGTTCCAAATTTGGGTGCCATAATTGAAAAGGCCCTGGCAGGCCTCCAATTGCTTGAAGGACATACATTGGCATTCATGCGCCCCAGAGGTAAGATGGATCGCACCCCCTTTCAGAGACAGAACAACCAGAATCACAAAGGAAGGGGTTTGATCCGAAGGACAATAACTCTACCCTACCAAACTGTACTAACAGCATTTTAACTGGGCATTTTCAAAAGGCAACAATTAAGGCCGTGGGTTACTAGAGGCGAAAGAAAGACTCTAGTGGCACCTTAAAGGCTAACACATTTATTCTAACATAAGATTTCATGGAATAGAGTCCCATTTCATCAAATACAAGAAGTGTTATTCTGTTAGCAGGTCCTCGCTCCTTTACAGAGGCTTCTGCTTCCTGATTCTGCTCCTTTACCTGTGACTTTCTCATTTTTTCTTTCTTTCTCTGCCTTTCTGTATGTTCCATTACACTACCACTAGATGGTGCTGTGGTATAGCAGACTTAAGCAAATACACAAGGGTTTCATGCCACCGTTCACAGAATATACCAGATTTTCCTCGTTAGGAAAAAAAAATGCTGTAATGGTAGCAAGGTGAAGAATCACGAGCGTACAATAAATGCCTTGCGTAGAAAGGCTCAAAGAGAGATAATTGTTGGGTCAAATGGCCACCAAGTGCAAAAAATCTATGTAAAGCTTCAGATAAGCAAAGTGACCATTCACAACAGTGGTAAGTGGTGATAACACCCATGACATGTTTTTCATAAACTCTTTTTGGAGGTGTCCACCCCCCGACATACACCTAGATATTTCAAAGAGGTGTACACAATTCTTTAATACATTTTAAAGGTATAAAAAAACCAGTGTAGAAGTTGTAACCTGAAAGATCTGGGCGCAGCAGGTGATGAAAGTGTGCCCTGCATGCATCACCATCTGCATGCGAAGGGTCATGAAAGGCAGCTTAACTTTTCCCCCTCTAGCTATAAAGAGCTATAAAGTCTGATCTCTTCTGGCAGGCCTACCCAGATGAATTTTAAGTGTTTTACTGGTGTTTTACTGGTATTTTAATGATGTATTGGTTTTATGTGCTTTTAATCAGTTTGTGTATTTTATGCTTGATGCTGTTCCCCACCTCGATCCGGAGGGAGAGGTGGGTAATAAATTATTATTATTATTATTATTATCATCATCATCATCATCATCATCATCATCATCATCGTATTTTCTCGATTCTAAGATGCACTTTTCCCCCCATATTTACCTCTGTAAAAATGGAGTGCGTCTTAGAATCGATGACGTCTAAGAATCGCCGGATTTCTCCAGCCCTGGAATGGGGTTGAAGATACGCCCCCCCACACACACACACGAGGGAGGAGTGGTGGCGGTGGTGGGGAGGAGGAAGAAGAAGCGACAAGCGGGAAGGGGAGGGAAGGGCGTAGAGAGCCTGGCAGAGGCAGCGGCCGCAGCAGCGAGGACTCGCATGCACCCCCCCCAGCGACTCGGCCTCCCCACTCACCTCCATTGCTGCCCCGGTCCTCACCGCCAGTGTGTGGGATTGTGGTCTACTTCTTAGTAACGCCGTGTTTCCAGGCTGGGGAGGCTGCTGCCAGTAGCACTGGCGGCAAGGACCGGGGCAGCAATGGAGGTGAGTGGGGAGGCCAAGTCGCTTGGGGGGGCACATGCAGGTCCTCGCTGCCGCTGCATCCGCCTGGCTCTCCGCACCCTCCCTCCCCTTCCCACTTGTCGCGTCTTCTTCTTCCTCCTCCCCACCGCCGCCGTCACCACTCCTCCCTCGCCTGGGCCCTGCTACCACCTCTGCCTGCCCCCGCCTGCCCCGCTCTTGCTCTCTCACCCCTTCCTGGGATTAGGCAGCGGCGGCGGCAGCAGCGGTAGAGGAGAAGGAGAAGAAGACGCAGAGGAGGAGGAGCAGCAGCAGCGAAGGATCCTTGCCCAGCCTAGGAGCGTGATTTGTCCCTACCGTATTTCTTCAATTCTAAGATGCACTTTTTTCAAATATAAACGTGTCTGAAAATGGGGTGCGTCTTAGAATCGATGCAAAGCTTTTTACCTATTGGTGGCCCTGGCCCCCTCCACAAGGATGCGCTTTTGCGCCCGGTTCGGGGATTATGCGCATTATCGCGGAGGCGCATTTACGCCTAATCCCTCTGCACGGGAGGTGGCGAGAGGCGGCGAAGCGCATTAATTGATGTCCAAAAAGCGCTTTAGAAGACGTTAATGTGCATAATCGCTTGTTCACACGGCGAAAATGCGCTTTAACGGCCGGAGCAAAATAAAAGTCGCTATTTAACGCGCATTCGAAAATGCGCATTATCGGGGAGATAACGCGCCTGTACGCCCGTTTTGCGCTCCGCTGGTGTGGAGGTAAAATTTATAATGAGCCTTCAAGGCTCATTAAACGTCTCGTGTGGAGGAGGCCCCTGAAATGAAGGTGCGCCTTACATTCGATGGCATCTTAGATTCGATGAAATACAGTAGTATTTGTCCATAAATTCCTTCCTCGGCTGCCTTTCTCAAAGGGGAAAAGATTGGGGGTCCCTGTATTCTCCCCCAATGGATCGGAAACTCATTCCTCCACCCACCCTTAACCCATCCCCCTCTTTTGTTGGCTGAAGCTAACAAGACTGTAATTTTGCCCAATTTTACAAGACAGGCGGAGAGCAGGCAAATGAACTCCCCAGTCTCCTCAAATCCCCCTTCCCATGTGCCTACCTCCTTCCAAAGTGAGACACCACCACCCACGGGCCTTTTAGCGAATGCAATTACGAGATGCAACTCTGATGGGATTTATAGGGAGTTGATTGAAAGCAACATTTAAACCTTCATATATTTTTTTAAAAAAAAAAAAATATATATATATATATATATATATATATATAATCTGGAAACCCTTTTGGGCTGTACTTTACTCTGTGCTGCCTTCTTTCACTGCAGTTGCCTTAGGATTGCTTGTCCTTGTCAAAGACATTTTGGAGCACATTGCCTGGTTGTACATCCAGTGGAGGCTGGTGGCTTTGATGTCAGTGGGGTAGTGAATTCGCTCTGGGATTCAGTCAGGGGCATTCAGAGCTGGCACTGAATGCTTCACACCTTGGATAGCTCCTTTAGCGTTCTGGCTGAAACCCAGCATGGATTCACTGACCCACTGATGTCGGAGCCATCAGCCCCCACTGATGCAGAGCGCTCTGCACCTTCGATAGCTCCTTTCGAGTTTTGACTGAAACCTGGACCGGATTCACCACCCCACTGACATCAGAGTCACCAGCCTCCACTGGGTACAGCATGCCATCTCCCAGGCTAAAATCTGTCCCTGATGTTTTGTGTCTTATATAGCCTGAACTTATGGACTACTGGGCTGAGGACATGGCTCCGAGGTCTCAGGCTGTAAGCTCTCTGTTGCAGGTTCAATCCCTGGCAGCTCCGGTTACAGAGCATGAAAGTGCAGATGCTGAACAGAACGGACAATGCTAGGTGAGATGGACTACAGGGCTGATTTGGTAGAAGAGGAGCTTTATATGTTCACAAGAAAACTCATTCTCCGCCCCTTCTCCCAATTCTAGAAGGTGATGGCTACTACTGCACAGATGTGCCAAAATAGAGCCACAGTGAAAGGAGGAAAGGAGCAGAGTCCCATCCTGGTGGCATTTAAAGCTCTTTCAAGGCGCATTAAAAAATGTACCTCTACAAGAACGGAGCACAAATCGGGCGTAGAGGCGCGTTTTCTCTCCGATTATGCGCATTATCGAATGCGCATTAAATAGCGAGTTTTATTTTGCTCCCGCCGTTAAAGCGCATTTTGACTATGTGAACAAGCGATTCTCCGCATGTCAACAGTGTAAATCGCGTTTTGGTCGTCCAGTAATGCGCTTCGCCACCTCTTGTACAGAGGTATTAGGCGTAAATGTGCTTCTGCAAATATGCGCGTAATCGCCTAACCAGGCGTAAAGGCGAATTCTTGTAGACAGAGGCGTGATGTGGTTAACAGTTGCTTGGGTGGTAGGAATCCAACAGGTGCAGTATGGGCTATCACTGCATTCCTATGCTAGGAGAAGAGGCTCTGGCTGACTTTCTGTTTTTCACACCCTTATTAGAGGCACAGAACCTCTCTTTGGGAATAAGGTGGAAATTCATGGGGCTAAATCCAACAATATCTGAGCCATCTTCTGCTCGCTCAGTGGGACTTTCCCTTGCTAGGGTTGCTATGTGTCTTCTTTTCCAGAGAACAGTCCTCTCTTTGAGAGAATCCTTTATTTCAGCCCCCCCCCCCCCAAACCTTTTTGGAGCCATGGGTTCATTTGGGAATTTGAGAAACTGCTGTGGGCACCATCACAAAATGGCTCCCATTGAGATTGTTGAGAGTTACATAATGGCTGCCATGTGTGTGTGTGGGGGGGGGGGCTAAGCTGGAGGTGGAAAGTGGCTAGTGTGGCTAGAGGCTGGGAAGGAGGAGGAAATGGAAAGAACTGCTTCCTGGGCCACCCAATCTTCTTCCTGCCTGCTGATCAGCAGCAGGTTCAGGAATAGGAAGGAGAACCTGACACCCGAATGTTCCCCCCCCCCAATTTTCTCATTATTATTACCGTATTTCTTTGATTCTAAGACGCCATCGATTGTAAGACACACTTTAATTTCAGTACCATCAACAGAAAAAAAACTTTGATTCTAAGAAAAATAATAATAAAAAATAAAACCTTTGGCTTGTGCAAAGCGTGGGAAAACTCGAAAACTGTGATTCTAAGACACCATTGATTCTAAGACACACCCCATTTTTAGAGATGTTTATATGGGGAAAAAGTGTGTCTTAGAATCGAAGAAATACGGTATTTTATTATTTTGAAGGGGGTACCTGTGTGGGTGCTAGCTCTCCATGCTGTCTTCCAGGTCCCCCTTCCAGTTAGGGATGGGGTGAATAGAGTGAAGGACTTTTTAGTTATCATAGAATAATAGAATAGTAGAGTTGGAAGGGGCCTATAAGGCCATCAAGTCCAGCCCCCTGCTCCATGCAGGAATCCACATTAAAGCACATCTGACAGATGGCTGTCCAGCTGCCTCTTGAATGCCTCTAGTGTGGGAGAGCCCACGACCTCCCTAGGTCATCGGTTCCATTGTCATACTGCTCTAACAGTCAGGAAGCTTTCCCTGATCTCTAGCTAGAATCTGGCTTCCTGTAACTTGAGCTCATTATTCCATGTACTCTAGGATGATTGAGAAGAGATCCTGGCCCTCCTCTGTGTGACAACCTTTCAAGTATTTGAAGAGTGCTATCATGTCTCCCCTCAGTCTTCTCTTCTCCAGGCTAAACGTGCCCAGTTCTTTCAGTCTCTCCTCATAGGGCTTTGTTTCCAGACCCCTGATCATCCTCATTGCCCTCCTCTGAACCCCCTCCAGCTTGTCTGCATCCTTCTTGAAGTGGGGTGCCCAGAACTGGATGCTGTACTTGTGGCAGCACATATACAGAATGCCTTCCTTGACCACTGTTCTCCCAGCGACAACCCCATTGTCCTTTCGGCATTGGGCAAAGTCATTTCTATTTGCTCACGCATCTTAGCAGTGGAGGCTGGTGCGTCTGACATCAGTGGGGTGGTGAATCCGTTCAAGGATTCAGTCAGAACTCTAAAGAAGCTATCCATGGTGCGAAGCCCAGACTGAAAACCAGAGCAGATTTACCACCCGACTGATTTCAGAGCCACCAGCCTCCACTGCATTCCCGCATGTTTGATGACTGATTTTTTACCGTTAGGATAAAAAGTGGCCATGCATTAGAGCAGGGCCAGCAAAAAACAGCCCATTGCAATACTCCATTGGAATTGTGAGTGCAGCGTGTCAAATTTGGCTATGCAAATCTCATGGACACCCATGGGACGTTGGATGTGGGGGGGAGTGGTAGTGAGGAACGTTAATTCCAGAAAATGGCTTTAACTTTAGAGAAGCTGCATCCTCGTCACTTCGAATTAATGAGGATACTATTCAAACAGGTTAATTGTGGTGAATTAATGCATTCAGGAGCATCGCATCATCTTAAAAGATCCCCCCCCCCCCTCCCCTGGATGCTGTTGTATCTCATTCTTAAGCGGGCTTCCGCCAATTTGATGTTTGACCAGCTGTCCTTTGCCATTGTTCCGTAGAATGCAAAGTGTTTATGTGCCACTGGTGCTTGCTGGGCAAGAAGATCCGAAAAGTTCCTCCAGGCAAGTAGCTTGTGTGTACTCCAAGGGATTGTTGATTCTCTGGCTGTATCACAAACTGCTTTTGACACTCAGCTCAGCTTTAGAAGCAGCGCACCCAGGGGCATTGATAGGCCAGGGGCCCAGCCCTCAATCTATTTCTCAGGGTGCCAGATCTATTCCTCAGAGCCCTGAGTGTTCATTGGTGCCAACAGAAAGTCCCCCCCCCAGTTTAATTTTCAAGGGGGAATTGCAGCTGGCACGGAAAGGATTAACTCTCCCCTCCCCACATGTTGTGACACCCCCCATTTACTAATGAATTGGCTTTGCCTCGTATGGCATTTAAATAATCCTTCACAATTATTTCTAAATTTGCATATATGGTTATAAATTAGCACATGCAGATTTTACACAGATTTGCATCCTATGGCCCTAGGCCCCGAATCTCTTAAGTGCCTAGCAAAACCCAGGCAGGAGAGATGACCACACAGTGCTGGCATCAATTTGGATGGCATTAAAAGGGGATGGGACAAATTCCTGGAGAAGGCTATCAATGGCTACTCACCTCTAGTATCAGAGGCAGTATGCCTGTGTGCACCAGTTACTAAGAAACATGGGCTGGAGGGAGGTGTTGCACTTATAGGGTGACCATATGAAAAGGAGGACAGGGCTCCTGTATCTTTAACAGTTGTGTAGAAAAAGGGATGTTCAGCAGGTGTCATTTGTATGCATGAAGCACCTGGTGAAATGCCCTCTTCATCACAACAGCTAAGCTGCAGGAGTATAGCTAAAGTGACCAGATACAAAAGAGGGCAGGGCTCCTGCAGCTTTCACTGCTGTGATGAAGAGGGCATTTCACCAGGTGCAGCATGCATACAAACGACACCCACTGAAATTCCCTTTTCTATACATCTGTTCAAGATACAGGAGCCCTGTCCTCCTTTCCATATGGTCACCCTATAGCACTCATGTCCTACTTGTGGGTTTCCTGTGGGTACCTGGTTAGCCACTATGTGAAGGGAATGGTGGACTAAATGGACCTTTGGTCTGATTCATGAGCCCTATTCAGACATTCAAGTTCCCCTGGATACCAGACATGCAAAGAGGCCATCGGAAGGTGTAGTGCTGCTAGCCCCATCCCTCAATGCCACTACGCACGCTGCTCACACATCTCCTTTGGCTGACACATAGTCAGCATCAGTTTGTAGAGGCCACTGCTACATGTGTAGGACAGGAATCTTGGTTCCCACCCGGGTTGAAGAAGTGGGGGGCCGTTCGGACTGTTGCCAATCATATGTTAGCTGACACTGTGGCTGCCATACACAGTGGAATTGAGAGGGTGGGGGCTAGTACCACACATTTCCACTAGCCCCATAACCATTCAGCACCAGATGCCTGAATAGAGCTCAGAGGTTTCTATTTACCCAGTATAAATGTCCTATTTTCTCCTACGTCTCTCTCATAAATCACTGCTTGGATTTCATCCCGTTTGGCGGTACCTTTTGAAAGTAATTGTACATGTGCCCACCAGGTCAATCACTCCCATAACTGCCTATCCAGATCATAAATCATTATAACACTATTGCATTACACTCCAATCGAGGATTAAGATGGTTCATTTGTCTGAAAGTAAACGTTGGGCAAAGTAATTTTCAAAGAGCTGATTTTAAATGTTTGGTGGACAGCCCAGTTATATCGCATTTGGGCCCGAGAATGCTCAGATGTTTCCGCACTGTTCAGCCTGATGAAACCTCCTGGAGAACTTGTGATCTTGGTCCCCTTTACAAGATTTCGGTTTGATGCCCGGTTGGCCGATTATGCGCATTTTCTCCCAATCGCTTTTACGCCTAATCCCTATACATGGGAGGAGGTGAAGCGCATTACCGGTTGTATGAAACGCGCTTTAAAGTTGTTTACATGCGCAGCATTGCTTGTTTACATGGTCATAAGGCGCTTTAACTCCCGCGGTAAATTAAAACTCACTATTTAACGGGCATTTGATAATGCGCATAATTGGAAAGAAAAAGCGCCTCAACCCCCGATTTGCACTCCGTTCATGTGGAGGTAAAATCAGTAATGCACTTTGAAAGAGCTTTAAATCGCTGTTGTAGAGGCACCCCTTGTTGGGATACTTTGGTTGGCCCTATTAAAGGCAATGCCCAACGGTAGCTTTGCTTGTGTGTCCTGGAAAATCACATATTTAGCAGCTCAGGGTGGAACCTACAACCAGCAGAATATGGTTTTCTACCATCTGAAGAAGGATTTTGCATTGGTGTGTGTGTGTGTTCCATTCTCTAGAACTACTAGGTAATGCTATAGAATTTGGCTTCAATTTACATTGTTTACCTAGTACACCACCCAAAATTAATGCCTGGCTTTGCTTATATAAAGACTGACATGTTTCTATTTACTTCTACTCTTTGCCTAAAAAGGAATACAGGCATTTCACTTGCAATCCTTGTTTTCCCTCTCCCATCACCACTGTTATTTAGACTGTGGCTCAATTCAGATGACACGATAGTCAATGGTGGCTTGACTAACCCTAACCCTCACGCGAACCCTAGGGGGCAGTCCCCACACAACATGGTAATAAATAATCAACTGTGGTGCGGATGAGGATCAGCGCTGAGTTGACTATGGCAGCATTCAGATGACACAATAGTCAAAACAACTGACGATTGTTTCCCCCACACCAGTTGTTTATTGTGTCGTCCGAATTGAGCCTGTAAGTTACTCGGGGTAGGTATTGCCTCCTTTGTTGTTGGCACCAGGAGGAGGGCCTTTTCTACTGTGGCATCCCAGCCGTGGAATAAGCTCCCTAGAGAAGTCCACCTGGCACCTAATTATACTCTTTTCAACACCAGGTGAAGACCTTTTTAATTTTCCCAGTATTTTACCATCTTATTCTTTAAATTTTGCTGTTTTAAATCTGTATTTTAAATCTCTGCATTGCTGTTGAGTTTTATTCTGGTTGTACTTTTATATTGTGTTTTAAGTTTTATACTGTAAATATGGCAGCCAGGTTGGTCACCGATACACCTAGGGGTGACCACATAACACCAATCTTAAAATCACTCCACTGGCTGCCAATTAGTTTCCGGGCGAAGTATAAAATGTTGGTTATTACCTTTAAAGCCTTACATGGTTTGGGTCAGGTTACCTGCGGGATCGCCTTCTCCCGTATAATCCACCCCGCACACTCAGGTCCACTGGGAAGAATTTACTTCAATCAGCCAGAACTAGTTACCCAGCGAGTGTTACCCAGAGGACCTTCTCTTCTGCCGCCCCTAGGCTGTGGAATGGCCTGCTGGAGGAGATTCGACAAATTAGCAGTCTTCTGGAATTTAAGAGAGCTGTGAAGACTGCTCTCTTCCGGCAGGCCTACCCAGTTGAATTTTAAGATGTTTTTAATAATGTATTTGTTTTTATCTGTTTTAATGTTTTATATGATTTTTATATTTATATGTATTGTTGTTCCCTGCCTCGATCTGGAGGGAGAGGCGGGTTAGAAATAAAATAAAATAAATAAAATGGTTTTTATTTTTGTGAACTGCCCAGAGAACTTTAGCTATTGAGCAATATAGAAATGCAACGAATAAATAAATAAAGTTGCTCTGTCAAATGCCATGTACATGGGTAGCTCTAGTTTTAGCATTGTTTTTGCTTGCAGGATCAGGCCATCTTCACTTTGTGAATGGGAACGTGGTTTTAGTTTTTTTTTTTTTTAAAAAAGGACTGCTGGGTTCTGTAGCTCAGTAGGTAGAGCACATGCTTTACACACAGAAAGTCCCAGGTTCAATCCCTGGCTTCTCCAGGGAGGGTTGGCAAAATATCCTGCCTGAAACCTCGGAAAGCCATTGCTGCCAATCAGTGTTGACAATACTGGGCTAGATGGACCAACGGTCTGGATCAGTATAAGGCAGCTTCTGATGTGTCCTGTCCATCAAACTTGACTTTAGCAAACTTTAGGTAGTTATTAATAGCAATAACAACAGAAGCACTGTGTTTTAAAAAAAGAGGGTGGTTTGGGGCCAAGGACTCTACCTCTCCCCCCCACCATTGTCTTCAGATGTATATGCTGCTGCCTATTTCACCTATGGGATTCTGTAAGGTGCCATATTTACATGGATGGGACTGCATTAATAGCAGCCCACCCCACCAAAGTGTGTGCACGTGTGATGGCGAGGGTGGTGATTCACTTATCACTTCCCCTGAGCCCAAGGGATGGGATAAAATGTAACTTGAATCCTCCTCCTTCACCTCATCTGCAATCCTAGACCAATCTGCTTGGGAGGAAACCTCATTGAACTCAGTGGGACTTGCATTTTGAGTAGACACCCTTTTGAAACAAGGGTGTTGAGCTGTTTCAATCAGAGGGTCACATTCTATTTTGGAGTTTTTGGGGGCTGCATTCCAGTGGTGGGTGGGCCCTAATGCAAAATGCCGGGGCCATAAATGCCAGCTTACTGTGGCTTAAAATGCCTATTGCTGGTCGCAAAGCCTTTGGAAAGGCATTTTCAACCTTTTGGAATGGGGGGAAAACACACAAAAACCAGGGGACCACCAAATGGTCGTAAGGACTTGGTCCAGAGGAAAGGTGTCTTGGGAACCCTGGAAGGCTGGAGTGGGATTCCAGGTGGGCTGGAGATGTCCCCCAGACCTGAGCTTCTGACCAGTTTGAAAAGCTCGACATACCATTGTGGTGCAGGGACTAAGGAGTTTGGTTGCCTCCTTCAGGGTTTTGGTGCTTCGGAGAACCTAATCCACACACAGTCTCAGCAGCACAGCTGAACACCTCAAGTTCATTTCTTGGCATCTTTCACCTTCTAAGCATCTCCAGGAACAGGCCTGCAAAACAACCTTGGAGGGCCATCACCTGTCCTAGTCATTAGCACTAGGTGTTATGGATGGATCAGTGCTCTGACCCCGTATGTGGTCAGCTCTTTAATTCAGGGGTGGGCAGACCTCAGCCTTGCAGGATACACTTAGTATTTTTACAGGTAACCTCGATACCTACCCCTTGGAGCTAGGTGTAAAGTAATGGCTGAAGGAAGGCTGAGCCAGGTACAAAACTCAAGATATGTCCATAGCGCTCAGTGAGCCATATACTGGCATAACTTACAAGTACAAACCTACACCGGAGGCGCTACAGATCAGAGACTAGTAGCCATTAATAGCCTTCTCCTCCAGGAATTTATCCACATACCCCTTTAAAGCCATCCTAATTGGTGGCCATCACCACATCTTGTGGTAGTGAATTCCACAGGTTAACTATGCACTGTGTGAAGAAGTCCTTCCTTTTATCCGTCCTGAATCTCCCACCAATCAGCTTCATGGGATGACCAAATTGGGTTCCAGTATTATGGCAAAGGGAGAAAAATATCTCCCTATCCACATTCTCCACACCAGGCGTAATTTGGGCTCAACGGAGCCACCCAAAGGCAAACCCCACTCATGCTTACATTTTACAGACGAGGAACACTGAAACCAAGAGAGAAGTGATTAGCACAAGGCCGGTCAATCACATAGCACATCATCATACATACATTTGCAGACTCCCTTGCTAGCCTTAAACTATGGTGTGGATAAAAAAAACCTAAAAACAAAAACCTTGCCAATTTTCTGCCAAGATCTTTCTAGGCTCTGATCCACCTTCTTCTGTTCACTAGCCCTGCTTTTGCTAAAACACACACACAGAGCTTTGAAAAGAGCTATGGGAGAAAGCTTTCTGTATCTACAAGGGTTTCTCTACCAAGACATGGTTATGACATCTTGGGAGCTGAGCTGGTGTCCTTCCACAGCTGAAGAGTTGTTCAGGATGTGTGTTTCTTTGCAAGCATCTCCTGGAAGCACATCTGGTCCTGGGAGGGCAGAGGAAGTGCGTGCGTGCGTGTGAGCGAGCGAGAAAGAAAAAAAAAACCAATGGGCATGTTTATTTTTCCTTTCATTTTCAATGAATAGTTTCTTGAGGAGGAAGAGTCCGTGCAAGTCCCTGGTCTGCGGCTGTACGGATTCCACCATCAATCAGCAAGCGGGAAGGCAAGCAAGCAAGCAAGCAAGCGCTTTCTCTCTCTCTCTCTCTCGTCCTTGAAGAGCCGCGCAACGACCTTGCTTGTGCTTGCTTGGGGGTTGGACGGGGCGGGCGGAGGGAGAGAAAAGCAGGCACCCCCCCCCCCTTCCCAAACTCAACCCGAGCCAAGAAGAGCAGACTCCGGCTGAAGGCGTTGCATGAAAATGCTCCAGGGCCACCACTGTCCTCCAACACGCACACGCACACGCGCGCACACACACGCTTCCCCGGGCTTCCCTTCCTCCTCTGGACCCCCTAACGCAGCCGTCGCCCCTGCCAAACGCCGCCCGGCCGTGATGCGCTAAGCAGAGGGCTGCTGCTGCCGCCGCTGCGCCCCGACTTCGCCAGGGTCTGGCGCGGCCGAAGCGTCCCGATCGGGGGTTCGATCGCCGCGCAGCCCGGTCACGTCGCCTCCTCCCCCCCCCCCCCCGGCTCCGCCGGAGCCCAACGGAAGACGCCGGCGAGGGCGAAACGCGCCCGCCGCCCCGGAGCGTTTCCCGTAAGTCTTGCGGGCGCCTGCAGGAGTTGGGCTCGGCGGCTTCGCTTCCCGCCGCCCTCCGTCTGCTGCGTCCTTGCCGCCGCCGGGGAGATCGTGCCGTTTGCGGAGACGCGAAAGGGGCGGGAGGGCGAACTCTGGGCGTTGCTTGGCTCTCCCGAGAGCGCGAGCAGCGGCAGTAGCGCCGCCGCCGCCGCCCTCCGCAGCGCGCCGGCCCCCCGCCTTCTCCAGCCGGCGAACGAGCCGGAGCCTTCGCGCCACGCGGGGAGGGAGCTGCCGGGCCGGAGAGCTCCAAGAAGCCGCCGCCTTCCGCCGAGCCCGGAAACTTTCCGCGCCCTCCTTCCCTCCCTCCCCACGAGGAGCGATGCGGGCCCGCCGTGGCGTCCTGGGCTGTTGCGCCCCGCGGCGGCCTGGCGTCTCTTCCCGCGCCCCTGTTGGCCCGAGGCCCGCCTGGAGAAGGGGCTGAGGATGGGCTGGAGCCCGCGCCGCCGACCCGCAGCTTGACGGAGCTCTTGGTCCTCCGCCTTCGCCCCCTCCTCGCTGCTTCGAGCCCCCCGCCCGGCCCCCGAGGATGGGATACTCGGATCCGACTTCCAGCAGGGATTTGTTGGGGAACCGGACTTTGCTCTTCATCTTCATCTGCGCCTTCGCCGTGGTCACGCTGCTGCAGCAGATCCTGTACGGGAGGAACTATCTGAAGAGGTAAAGTGGCCTCGAAGCGGGGAAAAGTTCCCGGGGACTGCAAGGCGGTGTGCTTTGGTCAGGAGAGGCTGGTGGCTCCGATTCCAGCGGGGCTGTGTATCCTAAGCCCCCTCCCCTCCAATGGGTCCAGCACCTTGGAGAGCTCCTTTAGCGTTCTGGCTGATCCTGACTGGAACCGCAAACGGATTTATAGCCCCATCGAAATCAGAGCCATCAGACACCGCTGGGTTTTGTGGCTGTTTTCTGTTTCCCAGCTGTCTTTCTGGTCTAATCTTACTATCATCTGATATGTATAGTTCAAGATGTAGTGAGCTTGAGATTTGGTTGTTGGGTGGTTTAAAAGTACAAGGAATAAAATGAATGGATATAGACAAGAGACTAACCAGTGGAGGCTGGTGGCGCCTATCTCAGTGGGGCGGTGAATTTGCACTGGGTTTCAGTCAAAACCAGTCCGAACTCTAAAGGATAGCTGAACCCTATCCTCAAAGTGAGTTCCCACACCTTGGAGAGCTCCTTTAGAGTTCGGACTGGTTCTGGCTGAACCCCTGAGCAGATTCACCACCCCACTGGGATCAGAGCCACCAGCCTCGAATGTTGCCAACCAAGAGGCTTGTGGCACCCTGCAAACCAACAGTGCAGTCCAAAACATGCTTAAGCAGGAGGGTGAGCCCCCTTTAGCTCCAGAGGACTTATTTCCGAGGGTTCCCTGTAAAGCTGTAATCCCAAATATCTCATTGGGACTGAGGCAGGACCTGCACTACGACTTTATAACGGTATTGAAATGCACTGACAACTGCTGGGGCCCCATGACACATTCCATATTCCGTTTTCAAACCGCTTTCAAAGCGTTATAGCCTGCTTGGTGTACAGCTGGCCTTATGTCTGAGTAAATGTGCATAGGATTCAGCTGTACGGCTGCTCTCTCAGAGTAAGCCCCGTTTGAACACGACGGGACTTGCTTCTGAATAAACACACACAGGACTGTTCTGGGTCAGATTTCTCATGGCATGTGCTTCTAGGGGCCATTGAGCACCACCTGCGTTAGATGCAGAAAGCGTGATCATCATTTGGCACATATATATGGGAATAGAAGGGGGGAGGGATTGCAAATAGTGCGGCCAAATGGCCATAAGAGTTGCAGCCTGGGGCAATGCTGTGTGTAAATGGATAGATGCACATCCGTGGATGAAACGTGCGCTCGGCAAGCATGGGTGGACACAGATTGTTGGCTGTGCTGTAAAATCTCTCACAGCAGCTCCTTCCCTTGTATGGTTTTGCTCTCTCTGGGCTGGAAGTCTGCCCTTGGTTAGGAGCTGAGCTTCACATCCTGAATGTCAACTGTGAAGTGTACACAATGTCACCCTTTTCAGAATTTTTAAAATAAAGCGGTGGCACTTGGCTGCAGAATTCAGCCTCCTAGCTAGTGTAGGGGCAACTTAATCCATTTTGGAGACACTTCTGAGTCCTCCCTCCCTGTCTTGGTGGGAATGACAGACGGCTGTCTTTTTCCCTTTAGGCTGCCTTGGGCTATATGGGGACTGAATTGCAGCTTTCCTGTGCTAGGGTGGGGGTGGGGGTATGGATTTACCTGATCTGTTTTGGCATCGTATCTTTTTTCGCCCCTCACGTCAGAATGAATGGCACAGATATTCCAAACATTAATGCGTGTCCTTTGGGGATCTCCAAGTTTATTGCCTCTTTTCCTTTGCAAGGATTCCATCTTTCCTGTGTCTCCTCTCACCTGTTCCATCCCCCATTTCTGCTTCCATTGAGGTGCTTTATTTTCCAACTCACGGAGTCCACTGCCGGCACTCTTTGGGGCATGTATAATTCAGGAATTGGAAAAAAAAACGACCCTCACATTTATGTACATTGCCAAATGGACACTTGCTTTTCCTCATCAGAAATATGCCTCACCTACTTCTGCTGAAGCTTGTAAAAGTGCTTAAGATTGCACCTTTAGAATTCAGTTTTGGGTTGTATCAAATATAAGTCTAAAATAAGTCCCGTTCATTTCAATGGGTCTGCTCTAAGTAGGGCTAATATTGGATACAACCCCTTGTGGGTGTTTTACCTGGAAGGAAGCCCCACTGAATACATTGTGATTTACCTCTGAGTAAACATGTCTAGGATTGGGCTAAATGCCATACAGGTGAAGAGACTGCACTAGCACAAAGTAGACACCCTGATCGAAGGACAGGTGATCACACTAGGGGCCAGTTGGGACTGGTGGGATTTGTCATTCACAAGTAAATTGCCCCTTTGAATGGTGGCACGTGGCTGCGACTAGCTTTTGTTGAATTGGGGCCAGCAAATGTAATACTGTGAAACCTGGCTTTTATGAAAGGTCAGTAGGACCTGACACAAAATGTTGTGGGTGTGGAGTGCTTCTGTTCAGGGTCACACTCAGCCGGCCATATCCTTTTCCAGGGGACTCCATTACATCCAACTCTATGCTTCCCCCTCCCAAAAAAACAGCCTTGGCCGTTCCATGGCCACTGAGTGTTCTCATTGGGCTCTTTTGGTGTTTTAGTGTTTTCCATTTTCTAAAGAATTTTTGTACTTCTGCAAACCAGGGCAGGATCTACACTACTGCTTTAAAATGGTTTATAACAGTAGTGACAACTGTTGGGGCACAGGACACACACTCCAGATACAGTTTTCAACTGTTTTTAAAGTGTCATATCCTGCTTGATGTAGATCCGGCAGCTTATATTTCTGGTGTGTGTGTTGCATAAATTATGCTATTCCCAAGTGTCCAAAGTCCAGATATGAAACACTTGATGAAAGACCTCCTGAAGCTGAAACTCATTTATTATTCTGCGCAGAATAGGTGACCTCCGGATGCTAACGCTGCTTTCCAGAGTCACACTACACCAAGGTTCAAACAATGCTTTTATACTCCAAAAGTTACACGTCATCAACCCTCATCCCATTAGCTTATAGCCCCAGTGACATCATTTGGCCAACTCTATTTTACTCTCGAGTAGTCCTGAGTAGTGGCCATATGTGGTGTTGCATTGCCATGTGCTATTTTACTTGTACCCAGAGATGCTTTGAAACATCTCTTCACGTCTATCATTCCCTTATATGGTCATTTTGTCCCTCTCCAGGTGTGCCACGGTCACATCTGGATGAGTCACACTCCTGGTTCCTCTAAGTCAGGTAGCTTACGCACGTCTGCTGCCTCTACAAGAGAGGTTTAATGCTCTTTCAAGGCGCTTTAAAATTTTTACCTCTACAAGAACGGAGCGCAAATCGGGCGTGGAGGCGCGTTATCTCTCCGATTATGCGCATTATCGAATGCGCGTTAAATAGCGAGTTTTATTTTACTCCGGACGTTAAAGCGCATTTTGCCTATGTGAACAAGCGCTTATGCGCATTAACTACTTGTAAAGTGCATTTTGGTCATCTGTTAATGCGCTTCGCCGCCTCTCGCCGCCTCTCGTGCAGAGGTATTAGGGGTAAATGCTCTTTAGCGATTATGCGCATAATCGTCTAACCAGGCGCAAAAGCGAATCCTTGTAGAGGGGACCTCTGATTGTGTATAATGGAGTCTGACCTGGAGAAGAAGGAGCAATGGCAATTTTGACAAGCTCCTAGTTCTTGCGCTGCTGAATCACTTGCAAGCAGCTAGACTTTTGCAGAAATGGATACAATGGACAGGCAGTGGGGAATGGGGCTTTGGGATGCTGTGTGTGGATGGTTTGGGTGTGCATGTCAGCGGACACATGTAGGATGCGTGTCAGGGGAAATGGACATGTTTTGGGGTGGAAATTACAGATCTGTTCAGATTTTTACAACGTGTGTGTGTGTGTGTGTTGGGAAGGGGGTGAGGGGATGAAGCCGATTTGGCTAAATAAAGATCCCCACTTGGGCAATGAGTTCTCTGTAAGGATCCAAACTTGGATAGCGAGTTTGCTGTTAGGATATAGGAATAGACAAATTCATGGAGGTTGTCTATCGCAAGGTATGGCAGCTAAAGAGAGACTCTGTGTACTAAAGCCATGTAGCTCTGAGTATTAGATGCTGAGGGATAGGCTGGATAGGGTTATGTTCAGTGGAGGCTGGTCGCTCCGATGCTGATGGGGCAGTGAATCCACTCTGGGTTTCAGTCAGGACCAGGCAGAACTCTATACAAGGTCCAGATAGCTCCTTTAGAGTTTTGCCTGGTTCTGACTGAAACCCGGAGTGGATCCACCACCCCACCGGCATCAGAGCCACCAGCTCCCAGTGACTATTCCTCCCATCTGCCTATAATCTACTGATTACATTCCAACACGTCTGAAGAGTAACCTACTGGGGAAGGCTGAATTAGATGGGACTTGCTATGATCCAGCAAGGCCATTTTGATTGATTGATTGATTGATTTGATTTGTGCCCCACCTTTCTGCCAAATAATGGTGGAGGAAGGACCTGGGGGGAAGGAGAAAGTACCTGGCTAAAACTGGATTGCAACTGGGATGCACTGGTTCCTTCAGAATGACCAGAGGAAGATACTGACTTGCACACTGTGTGAGTAACCAACCCGCCCCCTTGGTTTAATGTGTTTCAGGGACTCTTTCAATGTGAATGTTGCAACTCAAATCCTATTGAACTGCCAGTTTGGGGATGGGTCACTTTCCCCCCAAATAAACACTCTTAGGATTAGGTGGCGTGTCATCTTTGGAACTCAGGCCTGGCCTTCAGGTACAGCAGAATAAGAGGGGGATGAGGTCAGAGAGCTCTGAAGTAGCTGAGTGGACACGTCAGGCTGCTGAAATCCCTTATCTGAATGCTTCTTCGTAGAAGACGCTCCCTGGAGGTAGAAAACTAGCGCAGCAGGGAGTGGGCAGGAGCAGAATTTTTCTGCTTGCAAGTTTTTCTTCTTGCAGAAGAGAGCATTTCACGTGGGTGCGAGCATAGAAAAGAGAAATATTACCAATACATAGGCAGACCATATGAAAAGGAGGACAGGGCTCATGTAACTTTAACAGTTGTAGAGAAAAGGGAATTTCAGCCAGCATTGCACTATGCTAGAGTGACCATATACAAAAGAAGGCAGAGCCCCTGCAACTTTAACTGTTGTGATGAAGAGGGAATTTCACCAGGAACTAATTGCATACAAATGACCCTGGCTGAAATTCCCTTTTCTCTACAACTGTTAAAGTTACCTGAGCCTTGTCCTCCTTTTCATATGGTCAGCCTACCAATACAAGGGAGCCAGAACGTTCTGAATTTGGTCTGCTGGGATCATAGGAATTTGTAAACTTAACTCTGCGAGCAAGACACGCTAATAAAATAAGTTACAATTAAGCTTTATTAATACTGATCTCTAGACTCTAGAGTATTGTTTCTATTGCTTGATTAATAGAGTGACTAAAACACTCCCTTTAAGAGCTAGTATTGCGGATAAGAGGCTAGCAGAGCAATCAATGTCTACTCAAAAGTAAGTGTGATGGAGTTCTTTGGGGCGTACCCCAGAGAAATGGGGGATAGGATTGTAACCCGAGGCACTTCTGAGTAGACATGCTTAGGATTGTGCTATCGACTGTGAATTCTCTGGTGCCATAAAATGTATTAGGTGGTATTCAAAAACCATTGTGCCTTACTATCCCCCCCCATCCCACACACAATATAGCAATAAGAATACTGGCCTACCTTACAGAATTGTTGTAAGGATTCCCAAGCAAAATGCATGTGAAATGTTTTGAATACTTTTTAAGTGCAATGTAAATGCTGAATATTATGATTAGCAATTCAGGTTTTGATCTGAGGTCGCTCAAGGTTTTTTCATCAATAAGTGCTGTTATTTGTATCTGTCACCTTTGGGGTCAGCTTTTCATCCTTCTCAGGTGTTGTAAACTGGTTTGAATGGCAGCAGAATGAGGTGAAGGGATTCTCAGGTACTGGAGGGGACTGGACTCTTTTAGGCTGCAGGTGGTGGGGTCTATACCACTTCAAGCTGAATCCTTTTCCATGCGAAAAGCTCCCTGTGAGAAAAACAGAACTGTGGTGCAGTCTTGACCAAAGTGGTACCCTGCAGACATTTTGGACCACAACCCCCATCATCCCTGGCTGTTGGGAATTAAACATCTGGAGGACTCCACGTTGAGGAAGGCTGTTTTAGTACTTTAGAAAGGAAAGTTCCAGTCCAGTGTGCTACAATTTCCTAGGTTTTCGTTTTAATGCAGAGGAGCATTCAAGATGGGATCCGGTCAGAGGAAGAATTCTGTGTGATTTTAAAATGCACATACTTCTTTGACTGGTCCAAATAAAGATGTTGGGGTTTTTTTTGGCCCTGGAAGGCAATTTTTTTTTTTTTTTGCTGCCATACCCGACACTTTCCTGAACAGTAAAGTTGGTTCAGCGGTATGGCATCTGATTCATATATGCTGCAGGTTCCAGTTTCTGTTTCTGGAATCTCCAGGTAAAAGGATCGCAGGGACTGGGAAACACCTCTCTATGGTGGGAACTTGAAGAGTTATTCCAAGTGAAAGTAGACAGCCCCGGCCTGACTGGGCCTGAGGTCAGACTTGGTATAAATAGGGATGGATGAATACAGTTATACTTCCTTCCACATTCAGATTTTTTAGATCTCAAGTTCTTTCCATCTAGAACAGGAAGAAATTTGCGTATTTTGAAAGATTCATATCAAAAGCGAACTGAAATGAAATTCTTACCCTTTTGGGCAGGCCAAATTCGACAGGTGCAGTGATTTCCACAGAGAGGACCATGTTGTACCTATCTACTGTGTAGCTGTTAAAGATAAGGATCCAGCCAGACAAAAGAGGGGACAACCTTAATCCATAATCCCCATGGCTGAAAACACAGGCACTCCAAATCAGTCTTTTAATAGCTAAACAATCAGTGTCCTAGGCCTGGATGGACAAATCTGTCAGTTTTGATTTCTCCAACATTCAATTTTTGTGCATCTCAAATTCTTTGCATCCAGAATATGAAGAAGTTTGCAAATTTCTTATAAAAAACAAACCGAAACTAAATTGTCACCCCTTCCTAGGTGTACTCTCTGGCTAAAATCCAATGTCAGTCCCATTTGGAAAAGACCCATTGAAATAAATTGTATTTCAATTAGCCAACTTAAAGTCCATTCATTTCAATGGTTCTACTCTACATAGGGCATGTGGATTTTACCCTCTGCTTCCCCGATTGGTGAGTCATTCTAACAGCAGTGATATCTGGGTTTGGCTTCCTTTTGGAGGAAAGACCACAGGAGACATACGGCATTTTTATAATATTTGGTTTATTTTCAAATATACATGTATAACATAAGTGGAGGGGAGGCAAGAAACATACACACTCCTAGCAAGTGGCAGATCCAACAGCCCACATATTTTATTTTATTTTATTTTTGTTTTATTTGTTTGTTTACAACATTTGTCAAGGGACAGTATACAAAGTTTTCTAGGTAAGCTTGATAAACACACATAAGAGCAATTTAAATACAAAATAGAATGTAAAACCATGTGATCCAGTCTACATACTTTATTTAGAAGGCCTGGGGGAACAGAAAGGTCTTCATGTGGTGCTTAAAAGATCTCAGGGATGGTGCCAAGTGGAACCTCTCTGGGAAGGCTGCTCCAGAATTGGGGTGCCACTACCGTGAAGGCCTTCTCCCTGGTAGTTGTCCACTACACTTCATTCTGTAGGGGCGCTGTGAGTAGAAGAATATACGAAAGTTTGGGTAGGTACACAAGGGATATGGTGCTTTTTCAAATATCCTGGTCTCAACCCATTTTGGACTGTAAAGGTTAAAGACAGAACTTTAAACGGGGCCCAGAAAAAGGCTGGCAGCCAGTAGAACTCACAAAGCTCAGGAGTAATACGACCAAACTGCCAGCCCCCTTCAGTAATTTAGCAGCCCCTGGGGGGAGGGAATCACCTGCAGTTAGGAACTGCTTCCTAAATTGCTCAATCCTCCACCCCAAAGAGAAAGAGAGAAACGGAAAGCACCTTGGGCTGCATGCCCCTTTTCTTTGGTCTAGTAACCTCTCATTTGGACTACTACAATGCATTCTCCGTGGGGCTGCCTTTAAAAATGGTTCAGAAACTGCAGGTGATTCCCCCCCCCCCCCATAGAGAGAGGGCATGCACCCCAAGTTGCTTTCAGTTTCTCTCTCTCTCTCTCTTTGGGGTGGGAGATTGAGCAATCTAGGAAGCAGTTCTTTTCAAGCTTTTTTGAACTATTTCTCTCTCACACCATAAAAGCGAGAGCTAAATAACAACAACGAGAACATCTCTCTCTCTCTCTCTCTCTCTCTCTCTCTCTCTCTCTCTCTCAAATTGAAGCCTGGGATTCCAGCTTCTACCCCAGCCTTCCACAACTTGGTGCTCTCCAGACGTATTGGCCATGCTAGCAGGGGATAATGGGAGTTGTAGTCCAGCACATAAGGAGGGCACCAGGTTGAGGAAGGCTCTTTCCCCTCCGTGATCACATCCCTTTGAAAAACCCACGTCACTGAAGCATCCAGCAAAGGGAAGGGCTGAGCCGGACTTCTGTGTCTGTCATCTGACATTCTCAAAGTGCCGTCGGCTCTTTTCAGCCACGCCGGGGCAATTTATGCCGAAGGAGGCCCCCCTCTGCCTGGGGTACAGGACCTGCTGCTGCACTCTGCGGCAGCTGACAGTCCGATTCAAGGCTGTTGTCATGCGGCGCTCATCTAATTGCTTCTCTTTAAATAGCTGTAATTCAGGCGATTATAAAACCAAACGTCTCCTGATGTGGCGGAGGCAGTTAATTGGAACTCGGCACAGATCAGGCAGGGCTTCAGAAATGTTCGTGGTGGATGAATGGGTATCAGCACCCGTTCCTGAAACCCACCTCCGAACGGGGGTTTATTCTTTTATTGCACACTGTTATCGAAGCCTTCCCGCAATGAGTGCCTGTCTGGAGGGCTGTCCTGTCTAACCCCTACAACATCCCAATGAAGTAGCGAGCTGCAGGATTTGAAAAGAGCCCGCTGAATCACACCAAGGGTGCATCTAATTCAGCATCTCGTTTCCCCCCATGGGCTTCCCTGAGAGCCAGCGTGGTGTAGTGGTTAGAGCAGAGGCAGGCAATACGGTGCCCAATGCACCCCTGGAAATTTTTCTTGGCTCCCGCCAGGGTGCCCCTCTCTTTCCACTTTTTAAAAACAATTAACACATTTTCTTTCTGGCACATGAGATTGCTGTGAAATAAGTTTTTGTTGTTGCTGAAAATGGTGGATTCAAAGGAGTTTAGCGCGTTGGTCTCAGACACCCACCTCTGCCTTGTACTCAGCCTTCTGGCCAGCTTCTTGGTCCCTTGCCGTGTCTTCCGTGGCAACCATTTTGTGTTGGTGCCCAGGACAGTTTCTCAAATTGCCAGATGGCACAAAAAGGTTGCTTGCCCCAGGGTTAGAATGTTGCAGTGGGACTGGGAAGACTGGGGTTCAAGTAGGCTGACCATATGAAAAGGAGGTCAGGGCTCATGTAACTTTAACTGTTGTAGAGAAAAGGGAATTTCAGCCAGTGTCATTTGTATGCAATTAGTTCCTGGTGAAATTCCCTCTTCATCAAGTTGCAGGGGCCCTGCCTTCTTTTGTATATGGACACTGTAGTATAGTGCCTGCAACTTTAACTGTTGTGATGAAGAGGGAATTTCACCAGGAACTAATTGCATACAAATGACACTGGCTGAAATCTCTTTTCTCTACAACTGTTAAAGTTACATGAGCCCTGTCCTCCTTTTCATATGGTCAGCCTAGTTCAAGTTCCCACTTGGCCATGATGTCCACAGGGTGACTTTGGGCTATTCACTGATTCTCTGCTGAGGCTGCCTCACAGCATTGTTGTGAGGCTAAAATCGAGAGGAGGGCGGTCATGTATGCAGCCTTGGGCTTCTTGGAGAATAGATAGGATATGAAGGTAACAAATACATATTGCTGCTCCCCAGAAATTAGCATTGAGAGGTATGGTTACCACCACTAAACCCAGTGGTTCCATTTAGCCAACGTGACTCGTAGCCCCTGATAGCCCGATCCTCCTCGAATTTGTCTAATCTCCAAAGCCATCTAATCTGGCACCCATCCCCATATTTTGTGGCAGCGCATTCCATAGATCAATTCGGCACTGTCTGGAGGAATGCCTCCTTTTGTCTGTCCTGAGTCACCTGCCACTAAATTTCATAGAATCATAGAATAGTAGAGCTGAAAGGGGCCTATAAGGCCATTGAGTCCAACCCCTTGCTCAATGCAGGAATCTACCTTAAAGCATCCCTGACAGATGGCTGTCCAGCTGCATCTTGAAGGCCTCTAGTGTGGGAGAGCCCACGACCTCCCTAGGGAATTGGTTCCATTGTCGTACTGCTCTAACAGTCAGGAAGTTTTTCCTGATGTCCAGCCAGAATCTGGCTTCCTGTAACTTGAGCCCATTATTCCATGCCCTGCACTCTGAGCTGATCGAGAAGAGATCCTGGCCCTCCTCTGTGTGACAACTTTTCAAGTATTTGAAGAGTGCTATCATGTCTCCCCTCAGTCATCTCTTCTCCAGGCTAAACATGCCCAGTTCTTTCAGTCTCTCCTCATAGGGGCTTTTCATTTAGGCTGGCTTTCACCTTCTTTCATAGTCATGTAGAAGAGGGAATTTCTACCGGCAAAGCTATGGCAAGCAACAGTCAGTGAAATGCCCTCTTCTACAATGGCTACGAAAGGTGCTTGCCCGCCTCTCGAGGTGGGGAACAAGACTGAATACACTAATAATAATAATAATAATAATAATAATAATAATAATAATAATTTTATTTCTTACCCACCTCTCCCTCTGGATTGAGGTGGGGAACAAGACTGAATACAAAATCTAATGAATTGTTAAAAACATATAAAACTAATACATCATTAATGCAGCTTTAACTGTTGTGATGAAGAGGGACTTTCACCAGGTGCTGCATGCCTACAAATGACACTTGCTGAAATTCCCTTTTCTGTGCAACTGTTAAAGACACGGGAGCCCTGTCCTCCTTTTCATATGGTCAGCCTAATCATACTGATTTATAGTCCCTGCCTGAGAAATGAATGTCAGGGCACCTCATAGTGTATCACTTGGAGTGTCCCAAAGCTTTTTGGTGTTGAACGTCCCCGGGTCCCTTATTCATTGATTGGTATCTTGGGCAATGATTGGTACTGTGGGCAGCACATTGGAGAGCGACTTGCATGAAAAGAAAGCGTCAGGCTGGACGTGATTTTGGAGCATCTCTGAACAGAACGTGTCCTGGTGGTGAAGGTGTACCATTGGGGGCGGTGGGGGGGGGGCAAGGCTTCTTTCAGGGAGTAACCCCCCCCCCCCCATTCTTTGTTCCTATGTGTGGCTTGAGGGTGCTATGTGTCAAAGCAGGTTGCTCAAAAGCAGCTCTTAGGGCCAGAGAGAGTGCAGACGGATCCCAAAGTCATGGAGGTGTCTGGTGTGGCATAGTCCATAGCTTATTTTGAGGCGTGGGGGCAAGGCAGCCTCAGTTCCTTACTCAGATTCCTGTGTCGAATCAGGACCTGGGAGTGAGGCGTACGGAACTGGAAACTAGGAATGAACTCTACCAGTGCCGGCTCCAGAGGCTGGAGGGCCTTTGGACATGGCACCCGTCGTGGGCTGCCTTCCCTCTGCGAGTTCCCTCTGCCATAGCCGCCGGCTGCTGTTGCTCCTCATCTTCTTTTTTATCCTTGCTGCCAGTTGCAGAGAGCCAGTGAGCAATGTCATCTGCCGCTCCTCCTTCCCAGCACCTCCGTTGTCTGGGCCAGAGCAAGAGGCAGGTGAACAAGCAGGTTGCGATGTTGAAGAGGAGAGGAGCAGGTCCAGGGGGCTCTTGCCAGTGAGGAAAAGGCCACCATTTATACTCTTGTGTGCCATTCAGAAAAGCTCCCTGCGCAGGTTTCTTTTGCGCTGTGGAGGGTTGATTTCTGAGTCGTAAAAGTAAATTGTGAATTATATATATATATTTAAATGTTTCATTCTGTATCTGCACATTCAAAAGTGTGCCTGTTGGCTTAAGAAGTCAACTTAATAGGCTTTCTGAGTTTAAGAAAGCCATAAAGACTGATCTCTTCCGGCAGGCCTACCCAGATGAATTTTAAGATGCCTGATTGTTAATATTGTATCAGTTTTATATGTTTTTTTAATCAGTTTTATGCGTTTTATGGAATTTTTCTATTTCATGTTGTTCCCCGCCTCGATCCAGAGGGAGAGATGGGTGAAATAATAATAATAATAATAATAATAATAATAATGCACTACACGGACAGACACAATACAGCTGCAAAAATGATTCACCAAAACTGGCCATCAAACTCAACCTTATCAAACAACCTATACCATACTATACATACTCACCCGAAACAATCTTGGAAAATGCAGATCATAAAATATACTGGGAAAGAACAATTCATACCGACAAGACAATACCTTGCAACCGACCAGACATAATGGTCATAGACCAAAAAGAAAAACACACATACCTCATTGACGTAGCAATACCAAATGACAAAAATGTTGTTGAAAAGGAAGAAGAAAAGAGAGACAAATATACACCACTGGCCATGGAAGTCAAAGAACTATGGCAACAGGAAAAGGTCACAATTATTTCGTTAGTCACATCAATCACTGGCATCACATCAAAAAACTATACAGAAAACCTCCAGAAACTGGGCCTACCAGAATACATCCGCACCAACATCCAGAAAACATGCTCAGTTGTCAGGAAATTCATGAATCTGTAAAAGACAGCATGACTTGGCAAAGCTCGTCATGTCCGTCTAGAAAAACCGCCACGAGCGAGAAAGAGATAAAATAATAATAATAATAATAATAATAATAATAATAATAATCGTGCCCCATCTCCTGAGTCCTGTCTCTCATTTCTATAGCCAGCTGCATTACATAATGCTCTTTCCTGTGTGGACCTTAACAAAATGAAAAGGGTGGTGAGGGGTGAGGAGGGTGGCGGGGAGGAGAGATCACACGCACATGAACTGTGATTTAAAACTGCCGGAACTTGCCAACGCTCACATCTCAATGGCTCCCTGCAAGGTAGCGTTTGACTGTGAAAGTATCACCGTGCCAGAATTCCCAATATATACATCAGCACCTCTTCTAAAGTGCAGCCTTGTTAACAGCAAGAACATTTTCTTGTGACTCATTGAGGTTTGTTTGGCTTTCTCCTCCCCCCCACTCCAACCCCCCCCCCCACCCCTTTTGGTTTAATAAAACGAAGGAAAGCAAATCGATAAAGCTGTCAAGGTGCCCCTGCCTCGGCTCAATTTCCCCCTCCTGATGAAGCGGCGTGTATTTAATTGTTTCGTTTTCAATCTCTAGACGAACCGTTCTCAGTTAAAAAGCTTTCACGGGGGCTTGTAGCAATTAATGAAACAATGTAAACCCGTAGGTGAAACCAGTACAAGTTCTCCTTCCGCTTGAGGCAGGAGAGCACATGAACTACCGCCGTCTCCGTCTCCTGCCCACCACTGTCGTGACCACGTTCATCTCCCCCTCTGCCCACCTGCTCTCCATGTCCATCTCCCTTCTCTCCCCCACCTGCGTCTCCCCCACCCGTCTTCCCATCCATCTCTCCGGTGCCCCCCCTCTCAAGCAGTCCCTCCTCCCACAATGCCTGGCTCTGGGGAAGAACCCCTCGATTCAGGCATTTGAGCCCGGCTAGGTCTCTGAAGTGCTGCACCGGCTGCTTTTCCACCTGAAAAGAGAGCTCTGCCCGCTGTGCGCTCTGAGACAATCCCCAGAGCAGGTGGTGGCTCCACCAGTGGTAGCAATGGGGAAAGGAGGACGGTGAGAGGTGTGGCAGCACGGGGGAGAGGGGGCAGGTAGCAGACACTGGAGACAGGTCCTCCTGGTGGGGTGGAGCACACAATTTGCCACTCCTGTTGCTCCATTGCCTCAGGACAGCGCCTCACCCTGCTACATGGGAGGGCCGGTCCTGACCTGGTATAAAACTATGCCAAACACTGAGAAAAATCTGTCAAGTTATAGGTACAGAACCTCTCAGCTTGACAGCCGAATTTTATTTTGGAGAAGCTTTCAGGAGCCACATTCCATTGGTGTGTGGGGACAAAGACCAAAGGGGTTGTGTTAAAGGCAAAGGGGGGGTGCCAAAATTACTTGCAAATTTTAGCTTAAAGCTCACTGCCGATAACGAAGCCTTAGAAGGGGCTTCATCCCTTTCCCTCTCCAGCTCCAGGTTTGGAGGAAGATTCGGGGTCATCTCACTCGGCAGAGCCTGCCTCCCCTATCGCCATGACAATGGGGGCAAGTGAGATGGACCAACCTGGCGATATTAGGGTGGCCCTATGGAAAGAAGGACAGGGCTCCCGTTATCTTTAACAGTGGCATAGAAAAGGGAATTTCAGCAGGTGTCCTTTGTATGCATGCAGCTCCTGGTGAAATTCCCTCTTCGTCACAACTGTTAAAGCTGCAGGGGCCCTGCCCTCTTTTGTATTTGGTCACTCTATTATAGCTCCTGCAGCTTTAACTGTTGTGACGAAGAGGAAATTTCACCAGGAGCTGCACGCATACAAATGATACCTGCTGAAATTTCCTTTTCTATGCAACTGTTAAAGATAACAGGAGCCCTGTTCTCCTTTCCATAGAGTCACCCTAGCCAATATCCTTTCCCTGCTGTTTCTCCCAGCAACTGGCCTTCAGTCGCAGAAAACCTTGGTTCTGTTTAGTTGTCATGGCTTTCAGTGATTGATAGACTGATCCTTCTCCATGGGGTTGTCTAATCAGCCAGATGTCCGAATGGGAAATCAACCAACAGGACATGAGAGCGATAACACCTTCCCACTCGTGTTCCTCACCATTTGGTGTTGGGAGCCATTGTGGAGATAATATGGTGCTATTATTATTATTATTATTATTAATAATAATAATAATAATAATATTTATTTATAACCCGCCTCTCCCTACGGATTGAGGCGGGGAACACAATACACATACAAGCATGACAAAGTTAAAAAATTAAAACAAGAGAAACACATAATTAAAACATTTAAAATTCATCCGGATAGGCCTGCCGGAAAAGAACAGTCTTCACGACTCTCTTGAATTCGTGAAGACTGTCAGTTTGTCTAACCTCCTCCGGCAGACCATTCCATAGTCTGGGAGCCATAGAAGAGAAGGTCCTCTGGGTAACACTCACCAGCCTAGTTCTGGCTGGCTTGAGTATGTTGATAGCTGTTGATAGCCTTATCCGCCATGAAGCCGTCCAAGTTGGTGGTCATAAAGTAACAACGCATTGGGTGAAGAGTTATTTCCTTTTCTCTGACCTGCATCTCCTGCTCTTCATCTTCATTGGATGACCTCAGATTCTAATATTATGACAGTTGGAGAAAACAACTTTGGGTGGCCACCCCCTCCTCCTCCTCCTCCTCCTCTACAGTACAAAGCTCCCAACTCTTTAACCTTTCCTGGCAGGAAATGAACAGATGGAATCCATTCAAAACGAGTGATAATTTACTAAATACTATCTCAAGCCGGCTGTCAGATACTGTCAAAACAGTGATGGCTGCTGCTAAATTGTCCCTGTGTCAAAGGCGGATGTTGAATATCAAATACGCACTGAACACCGGAGTCTCAGAGAATATTTGGAGAATATTGGCCATCAAAATCTAGAGGATTTTGAGTGGGATATTTAGGCAGAGGAATTGGTTTTAGCTCTAATACAATAAACTAGGTCATGTTATTTTGCTCCTCGTTTTTTTAAGGATACAGGGAAGGGACTGCACATTACTGTAGCTCTGCCTCATTGTCGTTCTTACCCGTGATTAATATGTGCATTTCCATTTTGATGGTTGAATTCAAGGGTATTTATCGCCAAGTCGTCCATGAAGCTTTGGGGCACATCGGGAGAAAACCTGCCATTCTCCTTGGGTAACCTTGAGCTCTCTTGCTTCTGTCCAATCAGTACCAGCCACATTTCCATAGACCCCTTGGTTGACAATTGCCACCCGTTCCCCCATCAGTTACTGTGTACAGCTTGGTGTCCTGAAAATGGCCATGCTAGCACAGTAGCAATATGTCCCCTTTGTGAATAAAGATTCACCTTCTCTTTTTGATGGTTAAATAAATTCAAGTCCTCAGACATCCTTCTGCCAGCACTGGGGGCTAAAGAGGCAACAACAATAGCTAAGTGAGGTGTTCAGCAAAAATAACCAATTTACATCCCCCAACCTACCTACCTACCTACCTACCTACCTACCTACCTTTCTTTCTTTCTTTCTTTCTTTCTTTCTTTCTTTCTTTCTTTCTTCATGGACTACTTAGTGATAAATACCCTTGAATTTATTTAACCATCCAAAAGGAAATGTGAACCTTTATTTATTTATTTATTCAATTTATCAATTCCCCAATAACAGCAGTTCTCTAGGCAACATACAAAATCATCATCATCATCATCATCATCATCATCATCATCATCATCAAAAAACCATACAGAAAACCTTCAGAAACTGGGCCTACCAAAATACATCCACACCAACATCCAGAAAGCAGCCATACTTAAAACATGCTGAATAGTCAGGAAATTTCTGAATCAGTAAAAGACAGCATGACTTGGCAAAGCCCGTCATGTCCGTCTAGAAAAAAGGCCACAAGCAAGAAAATATGATAATAATAATAATAATTTTATTTGCTACATTTGTTTGTTTGCTTGTTTATTTATTTATTACATTTATGTACCGCACTTCCTCCAAGGAGACCAAGGCGGCATATGTATACTCATCCATTTTATCCACACAACAACCCTGTGAAGTAGGTTGGGCTGAGAGTCAGCGATTGGCCCAAAGTCACCCAGTGAACTTCATGGCTGAGTAGGGATTTGAACCCAGGGCTCAGGCCAACTTCCTAACCACTATACCGCACCAGGTTTCCTTTTAAATTACATTATCACAGTTGAAATAAAACAAAAAATTGAGAAGTGGCAAATAAAATGACTATAAAAATCAAAAGAAATCACTTTGAAACACTGATCAAGAGATCAAAATGCTCCAGAGCAATAAACAACTTGGTCAGAGGGCCATAAGAATAAAAATACTGCAGATCTAAATAATCATATTAAAATGGCAGGATAGTCAGAGTGTGATTGAGTCACCTGTGACCGTACTTGTGAAAATGTTCCCATCAGGAATCTCCCAGCATCTCTTTGAAGTGGGTGACAGCACCTACTCTGCAAAACAAACAAACAAACTCCAAGAAAATGAAAACATCCAACTGCCTCCTTGACCCAGTTCAGGTATTGCATAATGACTGCAGGCGTCCTGATCCAGAAATGGTTTGGCGGTGGATGAAAGAGGAGCAATTCTAAAAGATGGCGGATAATTCCAATCTGCAATCGCTCTTGACCTGGAGTGACGATTGTCAGGGCACCAAGTTTAACAGATGTCGATCTCACACAGCCCCCCTCTTCTGGAAGAAGGCCAGCGGAAGATCAGCCAGACTAATTTGGGGAGTGAAAAGATGTATCATATGGGGAAAGGCTTAACATACTTGCCCTTCAGAGAGCAGCAAGTGAAGGGGGATCCAGTTAAGCCTTGCAGATGCTAAGGGAGTTCAAATCAGGATGTAGTTATGAACCTAGGTATAGGCAGTGTGATACACATCTGGCAGAATTCTGCATTTGGCCGGAAGAGTCCACATCCAACTCTCTCCTACACAGGGAAGCTCTCTGGTTGGCCATAGGGAAATCTTTAGCTCTTGGCCTGAAAATTAGACCACCCCTTTGGAGGAAAGCACATGGCATAGTCCTCTTGGAACTGTACCACTTGAGAATACTTGTGTGTGTATAAGGGTTTCCTTTTTTTTTTTTTTTTACATTTTTCCAGGTAAGAGGGTCATCTTCTTGTACCATCTGTTTGATAACAAGTTCTTATGAATACAGGAAGTTGTCTTATGCTAGGTCAAGTCTTTGGTCCAACGAGCTTAGCCAAATATGTTCTATTCTGGTTGGTGGCAGCCCTGCAGCATCTCATGCAGATGTCATTCGCTTTACTTGTTACCTGATCCTGTTAAGTGGAAATGGTAAGGGTTGAACCTTGGATTTCCTGCTTCCAAAGCATGTGCTTGACTTCTAAGCGTCGGCCCCTTGGTATGACAAAAGCATCTAAATAGAGGTTCTCAATGACTGGATTCGCACAACACACTAACCCACAGTAAGTGGTTAAATGTGGGTTGTTGTTGAACCATGGGTTGATTGTTGAACCATGGGTTGATAGTTCAGCCATGGGTTAGCATGTAGTCTGAACCCAGGACATTTTCTGCAGGGTGGCTTGTTAACCAGGCAGTCTGGCTTATTTTTCTCGAACAAGCCATCTTGAGAACCCATAGTTTATTTTTGGGTTGTTCAGGGTGGTTAACAAACCACCCTGCGGAAAATGTCTTGGGTTCAGACAACACACTAACCCATGGTTCAACAAACAATTCACAGTTCAAGAGCAACCCACACTCAACTTTTGAGTGTGGGTTAGCGTGTTGTGTGAACATCCCCACTAACTGTTCTACAATAGTTAACTGCAGAAGTTTGAGTAGGTGAACGTAAAAGCTAGTTCACTACTTTTGGGCATTTTAGTTGATCCTTATATTACTGGTCTTGTGTCTCTTCCTCCAGCCCCCAAACCCCGTCCTAATGGACCAACACAGATAATAGCAATTGTTATCCTGCAACTGTGGAATTCCATTCTTCTAGAGCAGGGGTGGGCACAAAGTCAATCTCCAGATATTTTGGACTTCAGCTTCCAGAATTCCTGACTGTTGGCCATTCTGGCAGGGGCTTTAGGGAGTTGAAGTCCCAATCATCTGGAGATCTACTTTCTGTCCATGGTTCCTGAAAATATGAGTCCTAAGTATGATGGGAACTCTTGCCTTATCTAGTTGTCTTTTGCTCTTGCAACAGAAGGCTGCAGTCTTAAGGTAGTTTGGCTGCCATTGTTTCTGCTCAGGGAACCTTGAGAGTCAGAGTTTTGTGAGGGGAGCAGTGGCTAAGGATCTCTCGCAGAGGATCCTTACCAAACCACAGTTCCCAGGATTCTTTGAGGGAAGCCATGACACTTAAACTGGTATAAAACCACTAGACCAGGGTTGGGGAACCAATGGTCCTCCAGATGTTGTTGGACACCAGTTTCCATCAACCCCAGCCAGCATTGCCAATGGTCAGGGATGATGGGACTTGTTGTTCAGCAACATCTGGAGCCAGAGGTTCTGCGCTCCTTGCCCTAGAGTACAAATTGCTTTTCCAGTATTAACTGTGAGATAGCTTATTGCTGGCCTAGGATGGGAGAAGTGAGGATGGGAAAAGACCCTAGACTGAGAATGTTCTCTTAACTTATTTATGTTCCATAACCTGCATGGACATAGAGATCATCTGCTGATGCTCTCCTTGGGGTTCCCCCCACTGCTGGAGATGAGACAGGTGGTAACCAGGGAGAGGTCATTTTCAGCTGTCAGTCTCTCCCTCCAGAAGCTTGCCTGGTGCCAACTTAGTTATCCCAAAGGTGCCAGGCAAAAAAATAGTCATTCTCCAAAGCCTTTTAGGTAGGGTGACTATATGAAAAGGAGGACAGGACTCCCATATCTTTAACAATTGTATAAAAAAGGGAATTTCAGCAGGTGTAATTTCTATGCATGCAGCACCTGGTGAAATTCCCTCTTCATCACAACAGTTAAAGCTGTAGGAGCCCTGTCCTCCTTTTCCTATGATCGCCCTAGCTCCATATTTAGATGTAATATCTCAGTCTGCTGTTTTAATCACTTGTTTCATTCTTTCTATCTTGACTGTATCTTTATGGCATAACTTACTATGAACTTTCGTGGGACAATAGTAAAAACAAAAGGATGGTATAAAAATAGGAATTTCAGCAAGTATCATTTATATGCATGCAGCACCTGGTGAAATGCCCTCTTCATCACAACAGCTAAGCTGCAGGAGTATAGCTAAAATGACCAGATACAAAAGAGGGCAGGGCTCCTGCAGCTTTAACTGTTGTGACGAAGAGGGAATTTCACCAGGTGTTGCATGCATACAAACGACACCTGCTGAAATACCCTTTTCTATGTAACTGTTAAGGATACAGGAGTCCTGTCCTCCTTTTCATAGGGTCACCCTATTAAAAATTTCACACTGTATTTGTTTATATTCAAGATTTGCATCTCACTCCCCCCCTTTTTTTTTTTTTTGCTTCTCATCATGTCTTCAAAGTGGTTTACTGCATTTAAAAATGCTGGTTTAATGACTTCTTACATACCTGCCCTGACCTGACACCTGGTTTAGCATCTCATCACTCTGGGTGGGGAACCATCTGCCAGAGTCACATGCTTACTGTGGGCCGGGCATTCCCCTTCTTTCTTCCCACTTGGCCCTTTTCTCTGCCTGCCAGCCCCTTCTCTCCCTCCCTCTTTCCTCCCTGCCCAGTAGGCTGCCATAGACAGATTGTTGTTATTCTGAACTGATTGTGCTGGAAGACTGTGGTGATGGCTACCAATTTGGATGGCTTTAAAAGGGGATTAGACAAATTCCTGAAGGAGAAGGCTATCAACGGCTACTAGTCCTGATGGCTGTGTCCTGATTGGAGGCTTCCAGTGGGCAGCTGGTTGGCCACGGTGTGAACAGACTGTTGGATTAGATGGACCTTGGTTTGATCCAGCATGGCTCCTTATTATTTATTATTGTTATTCATTACATTCATATACCGCCCCATAGCCGAAGCTCTCTGGGCGGTTTACAAAAATTAAAAGGTTGAACATTAAAAAGTCAATAAACAAAATTTCAATATACAAAATTTAAAACCATAAAACATAAAAACAACTAATATTCAAAACATTTTAAACTTTAATCCCAGCCAAAAGTTCAGTTAAAAAATTCAACTTAAAGCAGTTATGCTCTTACATTTTTATCTCTTGCAGAAGTCTTTGGAAATTGGGTTGAGGGCTGCAAGTTGTCCACCCATTACTACACATTGTAGAGGGTTAGACTGGATGGATGATCCTTGTGATCCCTTTCGACTCCACAATTCTATAACTCTATGATTCTATGATTCTATACCTATCCCTTGCCCACCAGTTTGTTTCTGTTTACAGAAACTCCGCACAGTCAAAAACACTTTTCCCAAACAGAGTTGTGTGCCCCGCAAAAGAGGATGCCCTTCAGCACTGTCTTTCAGTAGCACCTGAAGGTTGCAAGCCTCCTGAGACTGCAGTGTCCTTGTCAGGTCCCAGGAGCCAATGCACAGAGGATCCAGGTGGCATTCTGCTTGAGAAACGTTTACACTGCATTGGGTTCAATACTAGCTGGGACACTGCTAGAGGATAATTCTGGAGACAAGAGATTCCCGTTCCGCCCCAAGAGTGTTTTTTTTTTCCCTCCAGAGAGTTGAAGGCATTTTGAAAGAGGGATGGGTTCTTGCGGTGTTTGTATTGATCCCACTGCTACCCCTTGTAAGTAGGGTTTCCAGGCCTTTAGCCCTCTTCCCACCTTTAAGCTGCTCTTTGAATGCATGCAGGAGCACAGGGCCAGGCTTGGGGTCTACCTTGTGGCCTACCTTGTGACAGGCTGCCCCAGAGTCAATGCCTGACACAGAGTGATGGGAATATGAGCCAGAGCAGCAGGCGAGACCGTGAATGAATGGGAGTTCAGGTTCCAAATTAGGCAAAGAGGAATTGAAGGCCAGAGGTTGGGGGACATAGCCATGGGCAGGCTGGAGGTCAAATACCAATTTGGGGAGGCAATGCAGAGCTAATGAGAGGCAAAATGAAAGCCACCCTCTGCAATCCTTCCTGGTAGGACCAATTGTTCAATCTGCTGGGCAAACCTAGAACAAAAGCTTTTATAGGGTCTGGTGCCTCTCCATTGGTCAGCAAGGTCATCTGACCGCCTTGAGGTTCTGCAGTCACCTGACAGAAAGCAGGCCAGTTCTGTGGCCTTTGCCTTAGGATTGGTTGAAAGTCAGAGTGTTGGTGGCATAGGAGGTAACGTATCGAAGGGCCTGGCTTGATCCTCTGCCCTTCATGCAGCAGGATTGTACCCACTGGGCCTGCCCCTCTGACCTCCATGCATTCAGCGGAAGGTATAAACAGAACTCTATGCGGATGCAGCTATGTGTGTGTGTCGGCTCTGGGAATGCAAGTGGGCCTGCCTGTATAGCTTCATCCACACCTTCCCCTGAAAGTTCAGGGGGTTGAGCTGGCTGGCAACCCATAGAGTGACCAGATACAAAAGAGGACAGGGCTCCTGCAGCTTTAACTGTTGTGATGAAGAGGGAATTTCAGCAGGTGTCATTTCTATGCATGCAGCACCTGGTCAAATGCCCTCTTCATGACAACAGTTAAAGCTGCAGGAGCCCTTCCCTCTTTTGTAGAGTGGCCAGATGTTTAGCCATCATGGCTTGAAGGTGGCCATAGGGCTACTTCAGATGTTGTTGGACTGCAATTCCCATCCTCCCAATGGCCATGTTGGCTGGGGACAATGGGAGCTTTACTCTAACACTTCTGGAGAACTGCACGTTGCCCACCTCTGATTTATGTTGTACTGAACTTGTGGAAACAAAGAGTAAAATCTGAAAGAGAAATGGGCTCGTTTCGTGTTTGTTTTCTTTTTCTTTTTAAAATGGATTTTTAGGCATTTTAGGTCTGCTAGCATTGGGGAAAAAAATACCTTAGATTCTGCAGGGCAGCTTAACTAATTGAAAAATAATATTTTAATATTTTCAAGGTGAAACGACAACACATACATGGCACCCTGAGTTTTAACAATAAAGCCATGAGTTATGGGCCCTCTCATTCATTCCTGTCTTTTGGAGAAATGTGTTCTGTCCACCGTATAATCGATGCTGAAAAGAACTGAGCCGCTGATTGATGTGAAATATCAATTGCCTCGTTTTCTTGCTAGTGGGCTGCAGTTTAGCTGGCACAGTGGAGAGGAAAAAGCCAACTGGACCGGCAGCCTCAATTTCACGGATGGCGGAGCTCTGAGAAGCGGTCCTGACACAGGCACCAGGTACAGGAACGCACAGTGTGTCTGAACGCAGCAGGGGGCGGCCACCGACAATCTGAAGGGGAGGCGCTAGAGCTGAGGGGTGGAGCACGTCCTTTGCATGCAGAAGGTTCCGGGTTCGATGCCCAGGATGTCTGGGCTCAGGGGTGAGAAAGGCCCCTGCCCGAATCCCTGGAGAGACCCCACAGATCAGAGTTGACTTTACTGGGCTAGATAGACCAGTGGTCTAAGAGCATTTCTAAACACTCATGATTGGCCAGTCATGAAAGTTTTCAGGTCCATTACATGACATTGTCAACGTCCAGGACATCTCCTGCGCTATTCCCCACCCCACCCCACCCCCATTATCCCGCTATCAGAAAACACAGAGATAATCAGCTTAAAAAAAAAAATCTGCAAAATTGGCATGGTGTAAAGTTGGCATTGCACTACAATTCTGCCACTAGACGGTGCTGTTTTATTGAGTTGAATGGAACATGCAGAGACAGGAAGTATTCAATTCAAACCACCTGGCTACCTGGGTAATTGAGTGGCTTGTAATCCCAGAATGAAAATGGAAGCAGAAAGCCCTGGTAAGGCAGTGTGTTTGTTTGTTTGTTTGTTTGTTTGTTTGTTTAAAAGTAGAAGAGCTCAATCTTTGTCTGAAATAGTGTCGAGCCAACCCCCTTCCTTCAACAATGCCGGGCTCTTTCTGGGCTGCAAAGTTTCAGGGCAGCATTTCAGTAATTTGGGGTGGGTAGTGATCAAGCTCTCGGCTGCTTTTGGGTACCACTCTTTAATAAAACCCACAAGGCTTCGAGTGAGGGCAGGAAGTATTGCCCACATACAGATTGCCGCAGCATCTGATGATGTGGCGCCATCATGAAGCCAGTTAAAAATGAAGGCAGTTCACTCTGGAGCCTTGGGGTTGGGGGTGAAAGCCGCAAGTGCTCCCAAGATTACAATTGCCACCACTTTCAGGACTATGAAACAGGCAATAGCCCCGAAGGGGTGTGTGTGTGTGTGTGTGTGTTTGTCACTGGCAAAAGTTTTTTGCAACTATCCTCTAACTTCAGCATTTGAGCCAAAAAAGATTTTTAGGAAGAAATTCTTGCTCAGCTCCAGCATAAAAATCATCTTCTTTAACTTAAATGGGGAGTTGGGCCCACCATATCGGGGGGTTTGAAGGTATGTCACCAAAGTCTAGGGCAGCCTTCCATTTGGGCGCGCTGACCGGGGATTATGGGAATTGTAGTCCAGAACATCTGGAGGGCACCAGACTAAACAAGGCTGGTCTGGGGTAAGGGACAGCAGCCTATTAATGGGCAGTTAGTGTTGCCATATGCCTGCCTGCCTGGTAAGGCTCCTATTGGGTTAGGAAGCCATCTCAGATTCCTTGAGTTGGTATCTTGAACTCCTGAGACACACTGCTTTCTCTTAGCCTCAACCCTTCCGCCTGCAATATGGGGATAATAGGACAGACCTACCTTACAGAGGATTTGTAAGGAACACTGAAATAATGCGTGTAAAATGCTTTATAAATCATAAGCTGTTAATGTCGTCATTATTGTGATCTACGGCTGCCTGATCTGTAATAGCCACTGACTGTTTGACCATCAATTCATCACCGCAGCAGGAAGAGCTCCGATTGCTAAAACTCTAGCAGCTGTTAAAGACTTGGGATACCCGGTGGGCAATTCTCTAGGTAGCAAGTATATTCAACAGTGCCAATTACGGGTCATTTATTTCCCTCCCAGCGTTTTCCTAATCGTCATGCTATTCTCTGGCTCTGAATATGAGCACAAAGTGATGTTAAGCCTCTGATTTTCACATCTCAGTGTGGTCTTGCGGAGAACTCAGCCCTGTTCTCTCCCCACCTCCCACCCCCAGCTGCAAAACCTGCTATAGCTAGAGGAAAAAGGTGCTAGTTTTTCTACAGCATTTTAAAACTAAAGGGGATACATGGAGCTGTCTTATGCCTAAGGGTAGGGGCCATAGCTCAGTAGGATAGAGCACCTGCTTTGCATGCGGTAGGTCTCAAATTTGATCCCCGGCTTCTCCAGGTAGGGCAAGGAAAGAATCCTGCCTGAAATCCTTGAAAGCAGCTGCCAGTCTGTGTCGACAATACTGGTCTAGATAGACCAATGCTCTGACTCAGTACAAGGCCGCTTCCGACGTTCCCGTGTTCCTATGTTCTCAGATCATCTGGTGTCTCCAGCTGAGCATTGTCTAATTGAGCCTTGCCTAACCTAGTCCACTCCTGTTGGCCATTCCCTGGCTGGGGAGGATGGGAGTTTTGGCGTAAAACAAAACTGGGGAACATCCAAAATGATCCAGTGGACTAAAGAGAAAAAGTCTCAGGTTGTTGAAAATAATAATAATGTACATTTGGTTTTATTCCAAGAAGTAGCCTTACGTGTTTTGGTCCTGAACATGAGCCTTCTTCAGCGGCTAGATTAAAGAAAGAAGAAAGGCACAAAAAGTGCATAAATATACATTTAAGAATATGTTTTTTAAAAAAATATATAGTCTCCAAGATGAATCCTGTGGGTTTTTGAGAGATCTCTGCGGGCATTGATTTAAAAACAGAAGAAGGATGTAATCCTATGCATGTTTAGACAGAAAACAGTCCTACAACTCCCAACATGTCCCAGCCAGCATTATTTTGATGTTTTTAAAATGAACGTTTTAAACTGTATTCTTAAATGTATACTTAACCTGCTTGTGTCTCTTCCTCCTTTCTTTAACGTAACCTCTGAAGAAAGCCCATGCTCCAGGCCAAAACGCATGAGGCTCCTGTGATGTATTGAGTAGTATTTGAGGAAAAGTGAAGTGTTTGATTTATAATGTGAGAGAGAAGTTTAGCTGTAAGAACAGTTAGTTACAGAACCGTTTGAAACGTATAAGAACTTTGACAGAAACTATTAAGCTTTGTACTTGAAACCATTACGCAATTCTACTGAAGAAACCAATAAGCTTGTTCACGCAATACACTTATGTTAATAAAATCTTGTTGAATTACATCAACTGGTGTGGTCTTTAGGCGTACCTGAGGAAAGTACCTGATGGCAGCGGGGACAAGGACGTTGTCTGAGGCCGGGTTGCTGGGCTGTGGAGCTGTGGGGCCTAATAGTAAAGGCAAGACAGGGGCAGCACCAGCAAGTGATCTGAGATAAATGTCACAGCTACTTCTTGGAATAAAATCATACACGTGCACACAGAGCTCTTTTCCAACATGCTGGCCCTGTTCAGAAGACGCCTTAAACCACGGCTTTAACCACGGTGCTTAAGGCTTTTTGGCTTAAGCACCGTGGTTAAAGGTGTCTCCTGAACAGGGCCGCTGAGACTTTGCCTCTTTATTCCATTTAATCGAATTGCTAACAGCTCTCCAAGGTATTAGGCAGATTCCCTCTTTCCCAGCCTTGTTGCCTGATATCCCGTTGGGTGGAGATGCTGACGATTCAGCTCAGGGCCTCCCGGGTGCAAAGTGAGTGCTCTACCCCTGAGCTACGGCCACTTCCCGTAAACCCTTAACCCTTTGGCCAGGCCGTGGTTGCCACCGGGCTGTCCCTCCTCCCTCCAAAACAGTCTGCCCCTTTCCTCTAGCCTCTGCCCTTTTCTCCCTCCTTTGGCCTTTATTTCCTGCCTCTCCTTTTAGCCTTGGCAATTGATTGTCTTGCTTGGCTCTAGGATGGATCAGAGCTGAATTTGGCTGGAGCGCTCCCATTGACTCACGTAGCATTTGGAAGCATCCAAATGGATGTACAAGCAGGAATAGCCTGCATAAGCTCATTCATTCTCATTCTCATTCTCATTCTCTCTCTCTCTCTCTCTCTCTCTCTCTCTCTCACACACACACACACACACACACACACACACACACACACATTCAAACACCCAGCAATCCCAGCCTGATCACTGCTTTACCGCTGCTATTAGTGACGATAAAGCAGCCATCGGGGCTGCGCCCCCCCCCCAGCTCCAGCCGTGCTGACCCGATTGCAGCTTCAAACTGGCCAATCCAGGCTGCTTGGGGGTCACTGGGGAGGCAGCCTCCTCTGTGCCCCCGATCCTGCTTCGCCGCTGCCCTTCGCCCCATGCTGCCATGGGTTTTTTATTGTTGGCTGCTGTCACAGCACCGGCTGTGGGGACTTAGGAGAACTGCACAACAGGACTGGGGGAGGGGCTGCGGGTTAAGCACCCCTGCGCTTGCGGGTTGTGCGCCCCCGCACTGCGTTCATTTCCAAATATCAGAGGTAGCAATGCGACCCGAAGCAAAGAAGCAAAGAAGAGGAAAATTGTATCTGTATGCTGCAGTCAACTGTAACAGAATAGATGGCTCTCCATCGGCAATTACGTGATTCCAGCTGTTGTATTTGCAAAACTGCATGACTCAAAATCACGGCCTTTCCTTTTACTCTCTAAATTGGGCCTGCCCATTTTTAGACCCATCAGGCTCAATATGTCTCTTCAGCCACATATGGTAGCTCACCAGGGACACAATAGATTTTAATGTTGGGCCAAAATGTTGTTGTTGTTGTTGTTATTATTATTATTATTATTATTATTTATTACATTTTTAATCCCATCCTTCTTCCAGGCAGTTTACAAGGCTCTCTCCCACACCCATTTTAAGAACCGAGGGTCCGACTAGTCCAGCACTCTGTTCACACAGTGGCCAACCAGCTGTCAACCAGGAGCCCTCAAGCAGGACACAGTGGCCAGTCAGCACCCTCTCACCTATGTTCCTCAGCAACTGGTGTACATGGGCAAGCTGCCTCTGATACTGGTGGTAGCACATAACCATCAGGGCTAGTAGCTGTTGAGAGCCTTCTCCAGGAATTTATCCAACCCCCTTTTACAGCCATCCTAATTGGTGGCCATCACCACATCTTGTGGTATGAATTCTATAGTTTAACTATGCATTGTGTGAAAAAGGACTTCTTTTCACCTGTCCTGAAACTTCCACCAATGAGCTTCATGGGATGACTCCCAGTTCTAGTATTTTGAGAAAGGGAGAAAAATGTCTGTACAACATCCCTGAGAGGTAAGTCAGGCGAAGAGAGCATACCCGGCCCGAGATCATCCAGTAAGCTTCAGGACTGAGCAAGGATTTGAATGTGGGTCTGCAAATGCTATGCCACATTGCCCCTCCATCCATTTTCACCACCCCATTTTCACTTCAAGAAAATGGGGGTGGTCTGGTAGCTCTTTTTTGTCAGGAGAGCAAAAAGGGGGCCTTCCTGGTGGTGGAACTCCTCTGCGGCAGGAGGCTACTATTACAATTTTCCAGAAGCCCTCCTGGGTGGGAGCACTTTGTGACAACATAGCATAATTCCTTGGGACTTCTGGGAAATTAAAATGGCAGTTTCCAGCAAAAGTTGTGGCGATGGTGAGGAAGAAAAAAAAAGGGAGATGTTCCGTGGCAATTCGTTCCCACCCCCTCCCCCAATACACAATTCTTAAGTTCAGTTCCCTGATTTGGCTTCCTGCCCGGGGCTGGAAAAACAGTGATGGCTACCAATTTGGATGGCTTTAAAAAGGGGGTAGATAAATCCCTGGAGGAGAAGGCTCTCAATGGCTCCTAGTCTTGATGGCTGTATGTTACCTCCTGTATCAGAGGCAGTGAGCCTATATACACCAGTTGCTGAGGAACAGGGGTTAGGTTGTCATTGCACTCACGTCCGGCTTGTGGGCACCTGTTGGCCACTGTGTGAACAGAATGCTGGACTAGATAAACCCTTGGTCTGATCCAGCAGTGGCTCTTCTCATGTTCTTACGTCGAGCATCTTGACACTCTTTGGAGACCTTCACGAGTGAGCCCAGGGAGAGCCCAGGGTTATTTTAATCCCTTCTCCTCTCATGACTGAGGTCAGATCTACACCAAGCAAGATATAGCACTATGAAAGCAGTATATGGTCTGTTGTCTATGGGCCCCAACAGTTGTCAGTGCACTTCAGTACCACTGTAAAGCAGTAGTGTGGCTCCAGCCTCTTATATACCACTTCCATACTGCTTTCATAGTGCTATATCCTGCTTGGTGTACATTGGGCCTAAGACTGAACACTTGCGTAATCAGCAGGGAAAGATCAGGTTACTAGCCTCTCCTCGAGACATGTGATTTTGCAGGGTAATATTTGTCCCTCTCTCCAAAAAAGAGTCACCTTCTGCTTCATTCTGCAGTGATCCTGCAGTCATAGACACATGTACCTGGTGCCCTCCGGATGTGTTGGACTGCAACTCCTATCATGTCCAGCCAACATGACCAAGGGAATGATGGGATCTGTAGTCCAATACATCTGGAAGGAACTAGGTTGGGGAATGATGCTCTATCTATTGAAATGATTCTGAGCGAAGTGTTTAGGAAGGTGACTTTGCTACAGCTATGGCCAGGAGTGGACAGCCTGGACCTTTTATAATGTTGAGGGAGACAGCTCTGTTTGTGCAGTATTCAGTTTTGATAGCAGCGGGTGCTGATAATATTGATTTATTACATGAATGCCACAGCTCATTCTTTGGCCTAGAGGCTGTCAGAGTGGGTTATAGCAATAAAAAACAAAGACCTGCAATGAATTAGCAAAATCACACAATAGCTACAATGATAACAACCTTGGCAGCAAAGTCAGCGTAAGAAAACAAAATAGTAGACTAAGGGCACAATCCTATGCATGCTTAGATGGAAAAAGTCCTGCAATTCCCAGTATTACCCAGCCAGCATAGCCAGCTGGGGAATTCTGGGAATTGTAGAACCATTTGTCTAAACGTGTAGAATTGCGCCCTAAGAATATGAATAGTTTGGATAGGCTGACCATATGAAAAGGAGGACAGGGCTCCTGTAACTTTAACAGTTGTAGAGAAAAGGGAATTTCAGCCAGTGTCATTTGTATGCAATGAGTTCCTGGTGAAATTCCCTCTTCATCACCACAGTTAAAGTTGCAGGCACTATACTAGAGTGACCAGATACAAAAGAAGGCAGGGCCCCTGCAACTTTAACTGTTGTGATGAAGAGGGAATTTCACCAGGAACTCATTGCATACAAATGACACTGGCTGAAATTCCCTTTTCTCTACAACTGTTAAAGTTACATGAGCCCTGTCCTCCTTTTCATATGGTCAGCCTAGTTTTGACAACTTCAGTTTTATTATCTCTTTGAATGGACTGTTTTTAGTTTGCTGTCTTGGTTGGTTGGTTTTATATTATTTTCATTTTTTTTAAAAAAAATCTTACGATTTGTTAATAAGTAAATCAGTAAAAAGAATGAACCATAAAAGGCAGGGGGCAAAGAAAAATACTTGTAGCAGGCACTGAAATGACATAGATTTAGCATCAGGCAAGTCTCTGTGGGGAGGGCATGCCAAAGCCAAGGCCCCATCACCATTGCCTTGCCTTTGAAGTTGGAGACACAGAGAAGGGCCCCTGAAGTCAGTTTTAGGGTTTGGCCAAGTTCATGTGGGAAAAGGCAGTCTTTAAGGTACCCAGGTCCCAAGCCTGAGCGCTTTGAATTGAATCCAGAAACAGACCAGTACCAGTGCAGTTTGTTTCAAAACTGGATGAGATTCAGCTCCGGCCTCTAACCCTAGTTGCTCTATTTTGTGCCAACTGAGGCATATGAGTAGTCTTCAGATACGGATGAATGAATCTGTCAATTTAGGTTTTCCTCATTTCTCATTATTCCTGATCTTAACTTTGGTTCTTCTCAACCTGAGAGAGCACCTTCTCCTTATTAACCTGCCTGGTCACTGAGGTCATCAGAGAGCTTTCCCCTGGTGGTTCCATGTAGTCCTATGGCCCAATTGGAGTCCAGCAGGAGAGAAGAGCCTTCAGTGTGGTGGCCCCCCTTCCTATGGAATTCTCTGCCCCTGGAGGTCAGACAGGCGCCAACACTGTGTTGCTTCCAGTGCCTCTTGAAAACAGTTCTGTTCCAGGAAGCATTCCTTAAATGACCAGCCAGGTGGTGGTTCTTTTATTTTGGCATTCTGTTTTTAATAAATTTAATATGGTGTTTTAATCTTTTTACTATTTTGCTTCTTATGTTCACCGCTCCAGGATCTTTTAGATATGAAACTGTATACAGATATTATAAATAAATACATAAAATAAAACTTAGAGAATTTCTCCAGTCTTGTTTGGTTGTTATCCCAAACAGATATATATATATATATATATATATATATATATTTTAAAAAGTTTACATGAAAATTCATAAGCATTGTTGTGACATTTCTTCGAGTATATGCATTTTTGTGTGCATTCCCCATCACCATATACATAGTTTGGCAAGCAATTTTCTTCATATAATGCATTTTTTAATCTTAATTCTCCCTAATGTGTATATTTGTATGCATTTTTAATTGAAGAACTCCATTATAACATGTGGAGGAGTAAACATTCCAGAGGATAACTGAGCTTCACTTCGTATAGTGGTTCGAAATTGTGAAATTAAGTTAATTCGTGTTAAATGTGAATTGAACAAATCCCACCCCCTTTCCTCCTTCAAAGGCAGTGTCCCATATAGAGATGTAAAGGCCTGGAAAAAACTCCAGAAACATTTGGGAAAAAAACACACCTTTTTTTTTCTTTCCCCCCCCCAAATTTCCATTTTTCCTGTTTTTTTCAGAAAAAAATGAAAATGTTAGTAACGAAAGAAAAAAAAAGTTTTTCCCCGAATTTTTATATTTTTTTCCCAGGCCTTCACATCTCTAGTCCCATACAGCTCAATATTTGACAGAATGTGCCAACTAACCAATTATGTGCAATGATAGATGTAACGTTTGTAGAATAGCAGGGCCAGTTTAGAAGGGCCCTTGCTGTTTTCGACAGAAATGTACCTTTTCCCTTCAGTGGTGTGAGCTCTTCGGGGAGGGGGGGTCCCTTAGTTTGGAGTAAAAGTTGACTGAGGTGCCAGATGTGTGTGTGTGTTTTACATTGGCCAGTGCTCGTAACATTACAAGTTTTAAAAATGTTACGTTTAAAACAAAGATGAAGGTTGAACATCTATCTATCTATCTATCTATCTATCTATCTATCTATCTATCTACACTTTTTAAAGTAAAACATCCCATCTAAAGCAAGGAGGGAGAGCAAGACTGATTGCTTATTCAGGGTTTTTCTTGCCGACATGGAGATACGCAAGCTAAGTTGCAAAGCTGGGATCACACTGTGGGTGTAAAACGCCCCTGTAGACCTGATTGAAATTGGTCCATTTAAAACGTCTTCACTCCAGGGTTTTCCATTCCCTGACTGTTTCTTCAAATGCTCAGGGCTTCAAGCAGCCATCCCCAGCCTGGAAGCCTCCAGATGTCTTGGACTACAATTCCTATCCTTCCCAGACATGCCATTTCATTTATTACATGTCTATACCTCCCCGTAGCCAAAGCTCTCTGGGCAATTTACAAAGCCGAAAGCCAGCGTGGCCCTTTTGACTTAGAGAGAGGCGTGGATTGATAAACTGGACCACCTATTTGGATGTATTCTCTGTGCACACCCCAACCACAAAAATACGGTTAAGACATAATCCTACACACGTTTAGACCGAAAACGTCCTACAACTGCCAGCATTCCCCAACAGGCCTTTATTTGGTTTAAACATGCCTAGGATTGCGCCCTTAAGTGCGCTTTTTTCTGGTAGAAATGTAGCAGGTGAAATTTGCCTTATCGCTGCATTTTCATGCAGGAAAGGCTTTGCCTGCTACGTTTCTACATGCCAGGTGGATATTAAAGTCACCAGTGAAAATATTGGGAGACCCATCCCAAAGTCAAGCACCGCATGGACTATCCCAACAGCCAGGATCATTCCAAGGGGTTGTTCAAATGCGTTTTGAGTCAAGCACCTCTCTGATCAGTGAGAAAGTGCATGCAACATAGGCGATAGATACCAAGCTGGCTCCCATGGCCGGCGGCCGCCTCCGTGCCAAACTTCATCTTGATGAAGTGGGCTGATTACGGCAAACCAGGGAAGGGCATCTGTCCCCCGCATTCCCCTGCCTGTGCTATTTATGCAGCGTTAAAAGCCTGCAGCTGCACTTGTATGTAATTGCATCAGCTGGAGTGGGAGTTAATAGACGCAAAAATCGCAGTCGCAGCAGAGAGCGAGTGGGCAAAAGTGCAGAGCGTCTCATGGGGGGAGGGGGGCGTCTGACAGGCTGCGCTTGGAAAGAGCCCTTTCTGCACCTCTGCAAGCTGACCGTGCTGATCGGCTGCAGAGGGAGAAGAGGGCTGGGAGAGGCTGCAAAAGCAAAGCAAATGAAATGCTGGCCGTGGTGGGGCTTTAAAAGGGACTCACTGCTCCCACGGGTAACAGAACTGATATCAGACCTCAAATGCTTCGGCTATTGGGCCGTATAAAAATGCAGTAAATAAATAAAAGCACAGGATGTTCAGACCTCCATTTGGAGCTGGGATGGCCCAGAGGCTGAATGTAGCACCTGGACAACTTTATTTGGCCGCTGCTGTCCCTCCCTCCCCCCTCCCCAATTTTAATTGTGATGCGGCAAAAAGGTTGGCCGCAGCTCGAGACGTGAAAAGTCAAATGTGAATGTTCCCTTTTGATTGCACCCGGAGTGCGCCGACTCTGTTGGAGTGCAAATAGTCCATATCTGTGAAGCCCCCACTTCTAGATTGCACCATCTTTATTGCAGCACGGCCGGCTGGGGCATGCTGGGAATTGTAGGACTTTTTCCTGTCTCAATTATGCATAGGATTGTGCTCTTAGTGAAATGTTGGATGGGGTTGCATCTTCCCTGTTGCTCTTCCTTTTGGCTATGGCTAGTTTTCAGGGGTGGGGGCAGGAATCCACTTATTTGGGTAAACAGGAAATGGCCAAGGAAGAAGAAGCAGGTCCACCTTGGGAAATATTTATATCCTTCTCCTGAAATTGGCCTCCAACACTGCCCTTACCTCTCTCTTTTTAGTAGTTTCTTCATGAGCCAAGTTTCCCTCTTGCCTGCCGGATTCCCATATGGCAGACGATCTGTTGAAATGCGAGCTGGGATTTTTCTAATTTAGGAATTGCAGACAGCACAGCCGAGGAATGACGGACGTCATCCTCAATGATTTATTGATCTGTCTTCGTGGCTGTCTAGTTTCCTCCCGTCAGCATGGGTGTAACCTTGTGAAGGAGGAGCAGGGTTGTGTCTCCCGGTTGTTGGTTCAAAAGGAAGAGGCAGTCTGAAGGAGTTGTCATACCATTGGTCAATCGTGTCCAGTTTTGTGTACTCTGAGTTGTACGGGCTCCTGGGCCTGGCCATTTATGCATTATACGTACGGATGTCAGTCACTGGAAAATCTGGCTCTTTTGTGACTCTTCGGAGTTCCGTGGCATATGCACAACTTGAGTTGCGCTTGCGAACCCAGCTGAGGGCTTTCCCCCTAACTCCGGGAACAATTTTTGTGAATCTCTTTTGCAGGTCCCATAATTTGAGCAAATTTTTGAACGATTTGCCTAAACCATGGCTGAATTTGCACAAATTCAGCCGTAATGTGTGCAAATGGCTCAGAAATATGTGCAGATTGCAGAATCTGCAGGAAGAAAAATGTGCAAATTCCTGGAAAGTCCGTGAATTGGCCTGACTTGCTGTAGAGTGAATTGGGTGCCACAGCAGGAATCGGAACGCAGTCCGGGAGGCCGAATCTAGGAAAACTCCACCCCCAGAACAGATTTTTCTGACATCCCTAGTTATACATGGGGCTAACTTTGAAGACCACTTAGAAACTTCAATTGATTCACAATACAAAACCAAGATTTATTAGTCAACAAACCATAATTCAGAGCAAACAAATGACAAGTCAAACGGAAAATACATAGTTTACCGTATCAGGGATAATTTCAATGATCAAGCATTTAAGGCCTAGTATTGATTTATTGATTGCACTTTTAGACTGCTCAATACCCAGAATTCTCTGAGTAGGGTCCTTCATTGGAAACATAAAATGCAAACAAAAATAAGAACAACACATCATAAAACCAGCAGCAAATAATGCAGCACATAAGACCAAAGTAAAAGTAGAAGCAAAATATGACAGTGTGAGGAACTAAAAGTGCTAAAAACAGTTCTTAAAAGACCTGGGGGAATAGAAAGGACTTCACTAGCTCAAAAGGTGATAATACAGGCTCCAGGTGAGTCTCTCTGGCCAGGGCATTCCGCAGATGGGGAACCACCACTGAAGAGGCCTTGTAGACACCCACCTTGCCTATTGGCAGGGACACCTGGAGGAGATCCTGAGACAAGTTTGTCAGGTCCAGTATTCATCTTGGTAGTACTAATAGCAACATTTAAGGATTTAGCTACCAACAAAGTAATGTTGATGCTCATCCTATCAAAACACAAGAGAAGATGCAATTCATCTGATCTACCAGGAAGTATCCTTATTAAGGGAGGCAGCAGGTGCTCCATTGTACAGTATAATATTTGCTTAAAATTGCATATTTGCTTCAGAGGTGGGGAACCTCTTTCAGCCTGAAGGCCAAATTCAATTCCGCAGAAGCTCTTGGGCTGCATTCCAGTGGTGGGCGGAGCTGAGGGTGAAGGGGGTGGGGCCAAAGGCAAAAAGGGGCAGGGCTGAAATATATATAAAAATGCCAGCATATTAAAACTCATACTGCCAGTAATTTAGCCTTAGGAGAGACATTTTAACCTTTTAAAATGAGGGGTACAACTGTACAAAGCCATGAAACTGCCCAAAGGTCAATGGTTGGTTGAACTTGGTTGGGTCCAAAGACAAGGGTGTGCGGCCATCTGGAGAACTTTGTACGGCACCATTTGCAACCCAACCCCAACTGGTCCCAAGAGAGTCAAAGGTTTCAGTTTCACCTGAATTACAAGGACAAAAGTCTTCGCGTGAGCAGAATTATTTGAAAGCGACCTTCCTTTACCATTGGCGGCATGTAGCGAGAAAGAAAAGAGGGAAAAAAGAGCCTCCTGTATCGTTGAGCAGGAGACGGATCTCACGTAAGGAGCCCAGTCGTATATACAAGCCGTGAGCCGAATCCTTTGCCTAATCACACATTTTGAATGTGCGATGTCAAATATAAGGAGCTGGGCTGGGGAAAATCTGAAAGAATGCCTCTTTGAGGAGATTGGCTTTTCCCAGGAAGAACAAAATGGCTCAAGTATTGTTAGATAAACATGAGAATTGGCAGGATTCAAAAGACAGCCCGTCTGCTGACTGGCACAGCTCATTCGGTAGACCAGGGGTGGCCAACCTGTGGTTCTAGGGCCGCATGCAGCCCCCAGTTTAATTTGAAAAGCCCTCTGCGAGTGATCAGTGCAGACCTCTGGCAAGAGCCACCTGCTCCCCGCACCTCGCCATCCTGCTGGCCCCCTCTTCTCTACCCTTGAGCGTTGCTATCTATCTACCCTTTTCTATCCAATACATTCTGCTGTCTTGAGCTGCTCCGTGTTCTTATTGTCCATTGGTTCCTTTGCTGCTTTAACATTTAAATCTTCGTATTTTGTTCAGGATGGGCTTCTGCTGCCAATCTCTGGTGACATTTCTGTTGCAATCCGCAAGCTTCCTCGGAAGGCGTTGTGTTGAGAGGTGGGATGGGAATGATGGAAAAGGAAAGTCATAGAATTGTGGAGTTGAGAGCGCACTATGGGGTGGGATGGTAGGCTCAGGGCTCTGCAAGCTGAAGAGCCTGAGTTCAAGCCCTGACAGCTCTGTACACAGGATCTCAAACAGCAGGGCTGGGAAAGACACCCTTCCTGAGACTTTGAAGGGCCACTGCTAGGGATGTCGGAAGAATCCGTCTAGGGGTGAAGTTCACTAAACTTTAGTCAGTTTGACCCCCAAGTTTCAGGTCACTTTTCCACAAACTGGCCCAACTTGATCTGCATTGAGCTGTGACCAGCTTGCAGATTTCCATCTTTTTATTTAAAAAAAAGTGGAAAGTAATTTGTGCACATTGTGGCCAAAAGTTGTGCAAACCATGCCCAAAATTTGCTTAATTTGTACAAACGGCAGCTTTTTATGGCAACCCCCCCCAAAAAAAACCCCTGAAAAAGTTCCTGGATTTTGGGAAGAACTGCCCAGCTTGACTCGCAAATGCAAGTCAAGTCAGGGGTACCGCGGGATTTCCAGGTGACAGCAATCCCTAGCCACTGCTAATCAGAGGAGACCAAGGTGGAAGAAGCCCAGGCCTGGGCCTAAATCTGGCCTGCTTGGGGTTTCAATCCGGTTCTTTGGGAGGCCACACCCCATTCCCCCTGGACGTTTGGTGGTTTCCTGGCTTCTGTGCAGTTCCAACCCGGGACCTTCTGCAAGCAAGTTGGGCTGTGGCCCCTCCCTTGGTTCTATCTGTCAGGCCCAACTGGGTCTTTGGTCTGGCCCAGCATGGTGGTTCTCATGTGTGTATGTGTTGACTGCAAACGATACATGCGTATGTGTCTTTTTTTCAGCTTTCCCCAGCCTGGCGCCCACCAAGAGGGTTGGAGTGCAACTCCCATCATTCCAAGCCAGCATGGCATTATGGGAGTTGCACTCCCAACATATCTGGAGAGCACCAAGCTGGGGAAGGCTGGTCTATTTCCTAAGCGGGTAGGTAGTCATTATATTTTTCTTTTGTTTCATCTCTTCCTCCTTCCTCCCCCACCTCCTCCTCCTCCTCCCCCTCTCCCTCTCCTCCTCTTCTTCAGGTACTTTGAATTTTACGAAGGTCCGTTTGAGTACAACTCCACAAAATGCCTGGAACTGAGGCGGGATATCATTGAGGTGAAGGTGCTCTCGATGTAAGTGGCCCTTTGGTCCCCCCCCCCTTTCTAGGCACTTGCGAGTGATCATGGTGGACATTGTGTTGAGGTTTAGTCAGACAGACCTGGGTTCAAATCCCAACTCGGCCACAACGCTCAGGGGGAGCTGTGTTTTATTTCCTGAGCCTGGGTTGTCTGGTTCACGATAGGGCAGGAGGAGCAAAGGCGAGAATTTGCGGGAGAGCATTGCAGCATCCCAGCAGGGCCCAACAACATTGAAGGCTGCAAGGATTTACCTGACAGTAGCAGTGGCGGGTGGCTATATTCATTTCTCCACATGGCCCTCAATATAGCAGTGCTTTCGGGCAGGGGTGGGCAGCCTTGGAGAGTTGAGGCGGCTGCATTAGAACCCTTTGCAACCTCCCAGGGGCCACAGCCTTCCACCAGTATAACCAGGTGTGCTACTGGATTCCTAGCAGAATTCGCACTCACTCCTGCAGCCTGATGAACGGGTCTTGGGTGACCTGGAGAGGAACACGATTCTTCTGGGAAATAAGCCACATGCTCTCCGTGTGCCTTGTTCCCCACCAGAATCGCCTGCAGCAATGGGGGCTGCGCCACGGAGGTAGGGGACCTGGGAGTAGGGGCAGAAAACTCCCCCTGGGAGCCGCCTGCAGCTTGCGGGCCATATGTTGCTCAGCCTTGCTTTAGGGCATTATCGGAAATCAAAATGGCTGCCTGCCATCACTGCCAGATAAAGTTCTAGGGTGACCATATAGAAAGGAGGACAGGGCTCCTGTTTCTTTAACAGTTGTATTGAAAAGGGAATTTCAGCAGGAGTTATTTGCATGCATGGTGAAATCCCCTCTTCATCACAACAGTTAAAGCTGCAGGAGCCCTGCTCTGAGTGACCAGATGCAAAAGAAGGCAAGGTTCCTGCAGCTTTAACTCTTGTGATGAAGAGGGAATTTCACCAGCTGCTGCATGCATGCAAATGACACCTGCTAAAATCCCCTATTCTATGCAGCTGTTAAGATACAGGAGCCCTGTCCTCCTTTCCATATGGCCACCCTAAGATAAGCCCCCAGCCAAGGACCCACCGACATAGGAGGGGGACACCAGAGGGCACTTGGCTGCGAGCCTCCTCAGATTCCGAGCCAGGCCTGGTGAGTGGCAAGAATCATTGGGATTGGCAAAGCAAATCCTGGTATCACCCACTCTGAATCAGCATGCCTGACTCCCGCCAACCTCTCCGTCGGGGTGTCTCCTTATTGAGTCCACTGCTGTGTTTTTCTAGCATCCTTTCTCAAAAAAAGCTCCACCCCAATCCCTTTCTCCCCTCCCCCTTTTGCTGTTGTCTCCCTCTGGGAGATTTCCAAATTGTCATGCTCCACTGGTCTAAAGTACAAAAACCACCTAGTTCTTTAAGAGTGATTTATGGAAGATTATAAATCACACTCATTTTAAATATTAAAGCCCTTCTTTGTGGCGGAGGCAAAGAAGAAAAGAACCTCATTGTGTTCAAGACAAGGTGAGATAAATGTGCGAAGGGTGCGTACAGGAGGGTTTACTACTCTGGTGTGGCCCATTAGAAAACAATGATTTTCCCCCCAAGAATTTGGGGTGTCCCCCTTCTTCTTCTGAGGCACTAGGGATTGTTGCAGATTTAGAGACATGCTGGCCAGATCTACACCAAGTGGGATATAGCGATATGAAAGAGGTATATAAAAGGCAGGAGCCACACCAAGCAGGATATAGCGGTATATGGCATGTGTCAATGGGCCCCAACAGTTGTCAGTGCACTTCAATACCGCTATAAAGCAGTAGTGTGGCTCCTGCCTTTTATATAACACTTTCATACTGCTATATCCTGCTTGGTATAGATTTGGCCTCTGTCTCTAAATCTGGCTTAGAAATGGGTCGGTCCCCCCTCCCCAAGTTTCTTTAAGATGGCTCAGTGGACGAGCAAAATATCTGTCATTTTGATGGTTAAAGTGTGTGCAAACAGAGGTCTTATCTACTGCATGGTCCCCCTCCCCAGAGTGTCACTAGTGAGTGCCACCTCGTTTTGGGAGTGTGGGCTACTGTAACTATGGCTCAAGCACAGCGCTTTACTTTTCCTCATGGGAGTGAACAGCATCCCTATCCACTGAGGCCTACTCTTTCAGGAGGTTAGGTCAGTGAGAGCAGGGCCTTGTCGGTGGTTGCACTGACATCATGGAACACCCTGCTCAAGGAGAATCAATTTGGCCATCTCTCTCTTCTTTTCACTGGCAAGTGAAGACCTCGCTGTTCCTGCAGACTTTCTGAAACCTTGCATTTATGCAGGAGAACAGCAAGGGTGTTTGATATCTGAAAGTGGAAAAGTAAATTGGCAGAGATGTTTCTCTGAGCAGCAGCTGGCTATCTGATGTGTGATTACCGTCCAGTATGACAGAGGGTGCTTGGTGACCACAAGGGTGTTTTCACTGTGTTGCTTTGCCGCTCCTTCCTGGTAAAACGGCGGGGTATTGCGGCTTTGGGGTGGGGACGGGAAATCCCCACGGCAGGAGGGAGCGTGGGCTTTCCGTCGGCCATCTGGCTCATTGAGCCCACCCCTTTGCCTGCCCTTTGCCTGGCCTCCTTGCATTTCCGGCAACCAATCAGTGGCCGTGAACTGCCTCCCAGTGTGAACCTGAATGAGGTCACAGCCGACACATGGAAGACGGATGGTGGTGACCTTGCAACAAATGAAAAAGTTGCGGTAAGTCCGTGACTTTTTTTTTTAATGCCCAACTTCGGGGAAATGCCCTGGGATGGCTGCGAGTTGGCAGGTGCATTGTATAACTGATGCAGCGCCACCACGCAGCCGCCATGGGGTAAATAGGGCATATAGACAAGCTCCACGTTGGGGTGACCAACATTATGAACCCAAAAACTCTTCCTCTCTGCCCAACTTCATGCTGTGTTATGTTTCTTCACCATGCCAGAGTGGTGGTGTTTTCACCAGAGTGGCAAACGACCCTGTCTTTGGGCGGGGAGGTGGGCTCTGTCACTTCTTTAGCCCAGCTGTGAAGTTACCTGCCAAGGGAGGCTAGGTTGGCTTCCTTTCTGCTGTCCTCCTTCCTGGGGTTCTGCTTATTTCTCTTACTGTTGTTGTTGTTAATTGTGCTTTTAATTTTTTGTTTTTTTAGGATTATTTTAATTTTTCCTCCTGTCTCCCCCGGTTTTAGGGTGAAACAGACGGAATTGTTTGACCGATGGAAGAATCTCCAGATGTGCAAATGGCAGATGAATGTCACCGAAGCCAAACTCTTCAAGTAAGACGGGGCTCATGGAGGACTCCAGCCCACCTGGCGGCCAGGTTCTCAAAGGCCAGAGTACATCCTGACCCATTGCAAGATCTGCAATTGGAGCTGGGAATGTTTCGGCAGAGGTGTCGTTATTCATTTCTCCTAGGGTGACCCTATGGAAAGGAGGACAGGGTTCCTGTATCTTTAACAGTTGCACAGAAAAGGGGGTTTCAGCAGGTGTCATTGGTATACATGCAGCACTTGCCGAAATTCCCTCTTCATCACAACAGTTAAAGCTGCAGGAGCCCTGCCCTCTTTTCTATGTGGTCACTCTAGTATAGCTCCTGTTGTGATGAAGAGCTCTTTGCTCCATAGGTATCTGTAAGGTATCTGTAATGTTTCCTCCATGGGGCAAATGAGAGCTTGGAGAGTTGACTCAGTTTGGAAAAATATGAGGGTTAAACATTCCACCCCGTAGTGCTGCTACTGTGAGTAGAGTTTCCCCCTGGTCCTTTCAGGCTGCGTTTTAATTAAAACATACACACCAGAAGATCTAGTCCTAGATCTCCCATGTAGTTTGGCTCTTGGTAAGGTGGTAAACCTGTGTCTGGACTGGACTACTTCAGATTGCAGGTGTGGGCTTACATAATTAAATGGTCCTTTGTATAGCGAAAATATTTGTTGATATAGCAAAAGATCATGTCAGGAGGAAGGGCTCTAGCTGAATTGTCACCTTGATGTGCTAGCTTTCTACCTGCAAGGATTTTTCAAAAATTGTATTTATCTGTTTTGCTGCACAGAGGAGCATTTTAGTTTGCGACACCGGCTGCAGACTGAGTTGAAACGCAGGCTTACCGCATCAGTAAGGAGTGGGCCTTCAAGTAAAAAAGCCACGGTTGAACTTGGAACTACTCAGGATGCACATCAGTGCTGGTCAGAAGACAGATCAGAATCTGCTGGTCGCTCTCCAAGTGATTTGCAGTAGATCAGCCAGTGTTTCTGATTCCCACTTGTTTAACGATAACAACAACAAAAATTACCCAAGTTAGCCTAGTGAAATTAAGAAAGCTTGAGGCAAGCGGGAGTGAACTTGACCATGCTCGCCAGGTATGATAGAAATTGAGAACATCAGCTGAACACCAAGGCCCTTTCCACACCAGGCTTCTTGCCTGGGTTGGCCCATGGTTGCCCCCTGTGTGTCCAAATAATGCACAGGGAGTTCAGGGGATAGTGGGGGGCACGGGATTTTTCCTGGTTCTCAGGAACCACAAAAATCCCGATTCTTCTGCGATCCCGGGAAATTCCTGGGACTGCGGAAGAATGTGGCCGCCCGCCCCGGGTGCTGCCGCGCTTACTCGCAAGTCAGCGCAGCAGCACCGATGGCCACGGAGCCGTACTGCACGGCTCCGAGGCCATCAGGAGGGAGAGGGAAAACAAAATCGCCACCCCCAGGATGGTAGGGGGAGGGGGGCCAGATCGCGCGCAGCGGGTTTTTAAAAAAAACTTCTTTGTTGGAGCGCAGGAGCTCTCTTCCTGGGTAAAAAAAAACGAAAACAAAATGGCGGGCACGACGTCCAACGACCCAGAACGTCAAGCCCTGATGTGTATTGAAAGGGATGATCCCGAAAGTGGCTACTTCCGGGATCGGCCGTGCTGTGCCCACTGCACCCCTATGGTGTAGAAAGGGACCAGGTTGGGGAAGGCTGGTCCATGTGGACTGCCAGCCGCCCTCCCTGGAGATACCGGGGATTGACCCTGGATCTTGATGTATTCAAAGCATCTGTTCTCCCACTGAGCTGTATCTCTGTACCAGCACTCCTTGTCTGCTGAAGGGAGAGGGAGGAGTGCCAAGCCAAGAATCCCCCCCCCCCCCAGATGCCTTGCCCCAAACAGGGGCTCAGTATTGTCAAGAGCTGACAGGGCTGTTGCACTGTGTCTGGCTTGTGGGTTCCTATGTTCTTATTTGGCCAGGACGGAGGGGCTCTGTGTACAGCAGCTGCCTCACAAGCTGCAGGCAGTGGTTGCCTGGACAGGGTTTTAGGCTTGACCAGGGCTGCCGCGGATCCGTGTAACCCTCTTGATCCTTCCTAGGTCTACTTTGACGAGGTGCTGCAACGCCCCAGCCTTCCTCTTCACCACCCGAAAGAACACTCCTCTGGGAACCAAACTGAAATATGAAGTGGATACAAGCGGCATCTTCCACATCAATCAAGAAATATTCCGAATGTTTCCAAAGGTGCGGCACCTGCTACCATTGACTTTAAATCAGTCCCAGTTACAGGGCCGGCCCTACCATTAGGCAGAGTGAAGCAGTTGCCTCCCGCGGCAGATGCTGGGAGACGGCAGCAAGGTAGTGGAGGTGAGACCTGTGTGCCATAGGATCTGCTCTGCACCCCCTATGTTAGCTTGCTGCCTTCAGGTACAGTGGAGGATGCTGCCTTATAAAGATGGTTGGAAAAGAATCATCTGCCAGTCCAGACAGCTTTTGTACGTGGAACGTGAGGGGGGCGCCTTCCTTTCCTTTGCTTCAGGCTGCAAAATGGCTGGGGCCACCCCATCCCAGTGTGTTGATCTAGGGTGACTAGAGACAAGTCAACAGTCTAACCGGGCCACTTACGCAGAAAGTCATTGCAACGCGGAAGACAGCAGTGTGAAAGGAAACAGCCACCCAGTACACCCGTTTGGATCAACTAGGGTGACTACATGAAAAGGAAGACAGGGCTTCTGTATCTTTAACAGTTGCACAGAAAAGAGAATTTCAGCAGGTGTCATTGTTATGCATGCAGCACCTGGTGAAATTCCCTCTTCATCACAACAGTTAAAGCTGCAGGAGCCCTGTTCTCTTATGTATCTGGTCACTCTAGTATAGCTCCTGCAGCTTGTAACTGTTGTGATGAAGAGGGAATCTCACCAGGTGCTGCATGCATAATAATGACACCTGCTGAAATTCCCTATTCTGTACAACTGTTAAAGATACAAGAGCCCTATCCTCCTTTCCATATGGTCACCCTAGTTGATCCAAACGGGTGTACTGGGTGGCTGTTTCCTTTCACACTGCTGTCTTCCGCGTTGCAGTGACTTTCTGCGTAAGTGGCCCGGTTAGACTGTTGACTTGTCTCTTCGCCATCACATTCCTGTGTAGCAGCTGATAGGCCGTGCAATGTATTTTTAGCACGTTTCATCACAGAAATGTCATATCCATGTGAAAATGACTGATTAGCTTCCTGACCCTCTCTAGAAGGATTGCGTCTGGTCTACAGTGAAGTAAACGGGGCAATGCCCGATAATGCACTCCGCAAAAATAATCATGAATAGTAATTCTTAGCATTTATGTAGTGTATTAGAGTTTCAAAGGGCTTCGTGTCCACACCTCGTTAACCTCACACCTTATTAGTTTGTTACTCAGGTGAGATTAATTACAGCTTTCTTTGTATTATTATCTCTCTTTTCTTACTCGTGACTGTTTTTCTAGATGGACATGACGGGCTTAACTGACTCAGAAATGTCCTTGCTATTGAACATGTTTTGAGTATGACTGCTTTCTGGATGTTGGTGTGGATGTATTTTGGTAGGTCCAGTTTCTGAATGTAGATGATGATGATGATGATGATATTTGGCTTGCCCTTTCCCAAAGGTCTGAGTGAGTTAGAGCATTGGTAAAAAAAGAAAGACAGAAGAACATTGCATAAATGCACAATCACAACCATTTCCCAAATTGCAAAATGAATGTTCTCTGCCCAACGGCAGCATAGACCTGGTCTGTCAAAGCCAGAGGAATAGTCAGCAGCTCCGCCCAGATCCCCTGTACATCTCCCTGTTTGCTTGCCACCTGGAGGAAGCCTTTCCCATCATGCCAAGACACTCACCAACATGGTTTATTCCGTGGACAGGGAGACTGCCTTTGAAAACTGTTAGGAAACCTCAGCTGGTTCAGAATGCTTCAGAGCGTCATCACATGTGGGGAAATTGTGTTTGCTTACCATCTCTGCCCTCGCATTTGTCCCTCATTACTTCTTCTTTTGATAGATTAAGTAAACGACCTGCACGTGGCCTATTCAATGGGCCGTTTTGATTGCGCTGCTTCTCCTGCACACAGCAGGAGATAACGGCAACTTCCGTCTTTAAAAATAAGTTGGACTTCCTGGGGTGTTTTTTTGTTGTTGCACAAAGAAGGCTAGAAGGGGCAGGAGGCGCGTGGGAGGCAGACGTCATAAGAGGGACCTGTGAAAATCCGTGAGTTTCCAGCAATGAGCGTGCAATACAGCGTTTGTCTGATGGAGCTCTCAGTCAGAGTGTTATAGAGAGGATGTGACTCCCTCGTTACGATAGATAGCTTCACTAGCTAACAAGCTGTTTCTGGGCACAATTCAAAGCGCTGGTTATATGGCGTGGGATCAGGCTACTTGAAACTCAGCCTGCCTTCTCCCATAGGAGCCTGCCTGGCTTTTAAGATCTTCAGTGGAGGCTTCCACCAGAGGCATGTTTGGTGAGGACCCAAGAGAAGGTCTTCCCGGTGGCCACTGGACTTTGGAACTCCCTGCCGAGGGGGGCTAGGTTGGCCTCCTCTCTGTTGTCCTTCTGCTAGCAGGCAACTGTGTTGTGATTCAAGCAGGACTTTAGCGTGAAAGCTCATCTGTTGCTGCAGGGCTTTTGAATTGGTTTGGCTTTTTATTTCTTTTAGTGTTGCGTGTTTTAATTGTGTTTTATATCATTTTTGTATTTTATTTTCATTATAGGATATTTTTGTATCGCTTAAAAATCCCAAAGCATTTTGTAACAATTTATAAAACAATGCATCATTATAAAAGCACAACCACACTTGGAGAAGTTAATGGCTGCGAAAAGCCAGGGTAAACAAGTAAGGGCGCAATCCTACGCATGTTTAGGCATGAAAAATTCCTACAACTCCTAGCATTCCCCAGCCAGCCATGCTGGAAGTTGTAGGACTTTTTTCTGTATAGACATGCATAGGATTGCACCTTAATTTTTAAAATAATTGCTCAAAGCACATGAACCTCAGTGCCTGATGTGTCGCACAAGGGAGGTCATTCAGAGGGAGGGTGCCACCACAGAGAAGGCCCTTTGTTGTATTTCTGCCAGATGGGACTCTGCAGGGTGTAGTATGGTCACTCCTGAATATTGTAGTGGTCTAATGGGTCTACATAGGGGGAATCATAGAATAGTAGAGTTGGAAGGGGCCTATAAGGCCATCAAGTCCAACCCCCTGCTCAATGCAGGAATCTACCTTAAAGCATCCCTGACAGATGGTTGTCCAGCTGCATCTCGAATGCTTCTAGAGTGGGAGAGCCCACAACCTCCCTAGGTGATGGGTTCCATTGTCGTACTGCTCTAAGAGTCAGGAAGTTTTTTCCTGATGTCCAGACAATCATGTTGTTTGTTTTTATGTTACGTTCGAAATAAGATTTTATTTTTAATTTGGATTTTATCGTTAGCTGCCTTGACATTCTTTTTTAGATTTATTTTTTTAGCAGAATTTGAGGGCATAAAATAAATATGTTACATCGTGCACAGGGGAAGGAAGGGAAGGAACTGCACCACTCTGGCCTCCTCTATAACTCAATAATAATAATAATAATAATAATAATAATAATATAATAATAATAATAATATAAGTTCTAGGGAGTTCAGAGCACATGCATACAACAGTCCTCTGAGATCCGCTTCTCTGCCATACGTTATTCAGGTACCTGGTCAATGCTGGGTATATTGGCTAGTACACAAATAACATTTCCACAAATTTTGGCTCAGGGTGGAAAGGTCAGACATTAGGCCTGCATGTGGTTGCTGCGTGTGTCATCTCCACATTTACGTTGGTGCTCTTAGTTCGTTGTCAAAGCATCTGCGCATGTTCATCTCGTTGCCCCACAGAAGTCTGTTTATTAGACCATCAGATTTCCTTCCTTCATGAGCAGCATCCAGTCCTTGCTAAAAATAAATATTATTTTTAAAAAATACATTCTGCATCACTGTTTTCTTTGGATGTACATTTTCCCCTGCTGCGAAATCGTTCATAAACTATGCGTGTGCTAATAGCGGCACTTGCATGCTTATATAAGTAGGGCTTCCTGTACCCGCAAGGAGCCAGGAGTTAAAAGCAGCTACTGAGTCAGACCTAGTCCCTCTTAATCCAATGCTGTCACCAGCTCTCCAGGGTCGTGGGCAGAGGCCTTTCCCAACTCTGCAGCACATGCTACAATGAAACCTGAGGACTTTCCGCTTGCAAAGCGTGCCCTCTGCTATTGAATGAGGTCCTTTCCCTGTACTTGGAAAGGCTCCTTTTCATTTGTTGATTGGTTTGTGTGAAGAAGTGGTGCCCAGATAAAAGGAAGTCCTTCTTCACACAGCTCATAGTTAAACTACGGAACTCGCTACCACAGGATGTAGTGTTGGCCACCAATTTGGGTGTCTTTAAAAAAGGGGATTGGATAAATTCCTGGAGGAGAAGGCTACCAAGGGCTACTAGTCCTTATGATAGAGTTTCTTATCTGTAGAGTCTAAGTTGTAGGTTTGTACTTGTATAAATAAGCCGTGCCAACATATGGCTATCAATGGCTACTAATCCTGATGGCTATGTGCTATGTGCTACCTCCAGTATCAGAGACAGTAAGCCTGTATACACCAGTTGCTGGGGAACATGGGTGGGAAGGTGCTGTTGTACCCATGTCCTGCTTGCGTGTTCCAGTTTGTCAGCTAGTTGGCCACTGTGAATAGAGTGCTGGACTAGATGGACCCTTGGTCTGAACCAGCATGGCTCTTCTTATATTTTTATGTTCTTAAATGGTTTATAAACTTCAGGTGCAATTGCCCTCCCTAGCCAATGTACAGAAAGAAAACATAATAATATACAAACCCATCAAATTAAAAGCACTTTTTACTAGGGATGTGCACTGACCCCCCGGATCGGATCGGATAGCGGATCGGAATCGGACCTGGGGGGTCGGATCGGATCGGATCGGATCGTGTGTCGGATCGGATCGGATCCGATTCCGATCCGCGGATCGGATTTTCCGATCCGGATCGGACGCCATTTTGAATGCTTTTTCCTATAGCAAATTATTGTTTTACAAAAACGCCTATAACTTTTTCATTTTTAACGACAGAAGGATGAAACTTGGGCACATTGTACACTGGTTAGGGATAGGTATCTGTGAGAAATTTCAGAAAGATTGGTGCATGCAGTTTGTGGCAATTAATTTTTTAATAAATAACATGGAATGCCTATAACTCGGTCATTTTTAAAGTTACACACATGAAACTTTGCCACATTGTAGGTGGAACCTTGGGACCCACGTGTGTGAAATCCCAGAACCGTGGGTGCTTGCCTGGTGTGGCAATGAATTTTTGAAAAATGGGTAGTAGTGGGGTAAATGCAGTTATGCCTCCCATGTTTTTATTTTTAAAGATACAAACAGGACACTTCGGCACATTACAGGGAACACTTCCCTTGATATGTGTGTAAAATTTCAGACAGCTAGCTCCAGGCATGTGTTGGCAATGAATTGTTGAAAATTGGGTAGCAGTGGGGTAAAATACAGTTTTGCCTCCCATTTTTTTATTTTCAAAGATACAAACGGGAAACTTTGGCACATTGCAGGGAACACTTCACTTCAAATGTGTGTGAAATTTCCGGAAGCTAGGTGCAACATTTTAGTGGGAAACGAACGTTTATTCATGGCATTTCACATGGGATTTATGGGTTGGTTTTAAGAGCTACAAACCTCTAACTCGCTCACATGGCACAGGACCTATGCCCGCTCAAACGCTGGAAATTTAACAAACTTTGGTGCAATGCTTTAGTGGGAAAACAAAGGTTTATGCATGGCATTTCACATGGGATTTATGGGTTGGTTTTAAGAGCTACAAACCTCTAACTCGCTCACATGGCACAGGACCTATGCCCGCTCAAACGCTGGAAATTTAACAAACTTTGGTGCAATGCTTTAGTGGGAAAACAAAGGTTTATGCATGGCATTTCACATGGGATTTATGGGTTGGTTTTAAGAGCTACAAACCTCTAACTCGCTCACATGGCACAGGACCTATGCCCGCTCAAACGCTGGAAATTTAACAAACTTTGGTGCAATGCTTTAGTGGGAAAACAAAGGTTTATGCATGGCATTTCACATGGGATTTATGGGTTGGTTTTAAGAGCTACAAACCTCTAACTCGCTCACATGGCACAGGACCTATGCCCGCTCAAACGCTGGAAATTTAACAAACTTTGGTGCAATGCTTTAGTGGGAAAACAAAGGTTAAACTTTATTATTTTAAACCTTCAGGAAGGGGACATTGCCTGCCTGGTGTGGATTGGTAATGAGGGAAGAAAGTTTCACTTATTCATTTGTAAAATGTAAAGTGATTGTAAATTGCTTTAGGGACCCATACATTTACATGACAAGACAGGTGTTGGTTGCAGGAATGCTACCAAATGCACTAGTAGCTAATCCCAGGTAATAGCTATTCAGATCCTAGCTAATAGCTATTATTCAGATCCTAGCCTGGGAAGGGATCTTGCAGGATAAGTGATTGTTCTTTTCTTGTGTACTATGTAATTCTAAACCAGAAGGCTGCTTTGATGTAGAGCCAATCCACATGGTCTCTTGCAGCACCTAGTATTATTTATTTCTCCTTCCACAGCAGAATCTGGAAGGCGGGCAGGCAGGCTGGCATTTAATGGGCAAAGTCCAACAGCGGCATTGGGGACTGGGTGACATTCTCCTTGAGGGCGAATGCCAAGTCCCATGGCTTGTGCGAGGAGGGCGGCTTGCTCTCTTTGCAGGAAGGATCTGGGAGGCGGCAGGCGGCATCAGCAGCGGGCGGGCAGGCTGGCATTTAATGGGCAAAGTCCAACAGCGGCTTTGGGGACTGGGTGACATTCTCCTTGAGGGCGAATGCCAAGTCCCATGGCTTGTGCGAGGAGGGCGGCTTGCTCTCTTTGCAGGAAGGATCTGGAAGGCGGCAGGCGGCATCAGCAGCGGGCGGGCAGGCTGGCATTTAATGGGCAAAGTCTCTCCTTTCCCGGGCACTGTGGCAGTGAGAGTGCCATAGGCTGCAAAAGAAGAAGGGGGGGGAAAAAGAATGAATATTAGTTGACCACTTCAACACAACCAGCTCCCTTCCACCCAGGATTGCCCTTCCTGAGTGCCCACGCCAAAGCAGGCACACGGGGCTGCCTGCTCACTCGGAAGTTAGCAGGCAGACAGCCAACCTTCAGTTAGGTGGAAGGTGCCCCCCCCCATTCACAGAACACTTACCGTAGTCCTCCTGAGGGCGTTGTTGATAAGATGCCACTTCCAGGCGGGCAGTGACGGGCAGGTGGGCAGTCTGCATTACCGTCTCTCCTGGGCACTGTGGCAAAGAGTTCCATAGGCTGCAAAAGAAGAAGGGGGGGGGAAGAATATGAGGAAAATGATACTTTTCCACCACTGGCTCCCTCCCACCCAAGACTGGCATGTGCCCGTCCTGAGTGCCCACGCCCCAGCAGGCACACGGGGCTGCCTGCTTGCTTACTCGTGGGTAAGCTCTCTGACAGGCTCTTACCAGAGTCGTGCGGGCGACGTGAATCGATGGGCCACCTCCATGCGGCCGTGGCTGGGGCAGATGGGCAGTCTGGATTCACGGGTACGCTTTGCGCAGTGGCGAAGAGTTCCATAGGCTGCAAAAGAAGGAGGGGGGGGAAAAAGAATTAACATGAGATAAATCATACTTTTCCACCATTGGCTCCCTCTCACCCAGGACTGGCATGTGCCCGGTCCTGAGTGCCCACGCCCCAGCAGGCACACGGGGCTGCCTGCTCACTCGGAAGTTAGCAGGCAGACAGCCAACCTTCAGTTAGGTGGAAGGTGCCCCCCCCCCATTCACAGAACACTTACCATAGTCCTGAGGGCGTTGAGGACTCGGTGAGATTCTCCTGGAGGACCCCTAGTCCCATGGCTTGTGCAAGAAAGGCGGCTGGCCCGCCTCGCAGGAACGATCTGGAAGGCGGCAGGCGGCATCAGCAGCGGGCGGGCAGGCTGGCATGTAATGGGCAAAGTCTCTCCTTTCCCGGGCACTGTGGCAGTGAGAGTGCCATAGGCTGCAAAAGAAGAGGAGGGGGATAATGAATATTACATAAATACTTTTATACTGCAAAAGAAGAAAGGAAAATAAATAAAGATTTGTATTAATTATACATGCAAGTCCTAGTAACTAGTCTCCCACCGGCACACTTCTCTGGTTTGTGATGCAATCCTCTTTCTCCTGCACCCCTCCCTTTCTAAATCACTCTTCTGAGCCCATTGTTAGAGGGATTGGCTATCCTTTTGTGTCTGGCAGGACACAGCTTACCGGATCATTAGAGAATCACCATTTCTTTTGTCCTTGGGTTATTCATTCACTCCTAATAGCACCCTACGTTAGGCTGACCAGATCAAATCCAGGTCAGGGTTCCTAACTTCAGCAGTTGTAGAGAAAAGGGAATTTCTGCCAGTGTCATTTGTATGGAATTAGTTCCTGCTGAGATTCCCTCTTCATCACAACAGTTAAAGGTGCAGGGGCCCTGCCTTCTTTTCTATATGGCCACTCTGCCTGCACTCTTACCTGAGTCGTAGGGGCGACGTGAATCGAGGGGCCACCTCCATGCGGCCGTGGCTGGGGCAGATGGGCAGTCTGGATTCACGGGTGCGCTTTGCGCAGTGGCGAAGAGTTCCATAGGCTGCAAAAGAAGGAGGGGGGGGGAAAAGAATTAACATGAGATAAATCATACTTTTCCACCATTGGCTCCCTCTCACCCAGGACTGGCATCTGCCCGGTCCTGAGTGCCCACGCCCCAGTAGGCACACGGGGCTGCCTGCTTGCTTACTCGGAAGTAAGATCTCACACTGCCCCACTTCTGGACACTCTCAGGTGTCCCTGCGTTGACTGCACACACTTACCTTATTCGTGCGGCCGATGTGGATCGGAGGACTCCAGTGGCACATAGGCTCCTCCAGGCAAAGTCACATTGGCACAGGGTCCTCCAGGCAAAGTCACAGTTTGGCACAGCTCCCTCCAGGCAAAGTCACATTGGCACAGGGTCCTCCAGGCAAAGTCACAGTTTGGCACAGCTCCCTCCAGGCAAAGTCCCAGTGGCACAGGCTCCTCCAGGCAAAGTCACATTGGCACAGGGTCCTCCAGGCAAAGTCACAGTTTGGCACAGCTCCCTCCAGGCAAAGTCCCAGTTTGGCACAGCTCCCTCCAGGCAAAGTCCCAGTTTGGCACAGCTCCCTCCAGGCAAAGTCACATTGGCACAGGGTCCTCCAGGCAAAGTCACAGTTTGGCACAGCTCCCTCCAGGCAAAGTCACATTGGCACAGGGTCCTCCAGGCAAAGTCACAGTTTGGCACAGCTCCCTCCAGGCAAAGTCCCAGTTTGGCACAGCTCCCTCCAGGCAAAGTCCCAGTTTGGCACAGCTCCCTCCAGGCAAAGTCACATTGGCACAGGGTCCTCCAGGCAAAGTCACAGTTTGGCACAGCTCCCTCCAGGCAAAGTCCCAGTGGCACAGGCTCCTCCAGGCAAAGTCACATTGGCACAGGGTCCTCCAGGCAAAGTCACAGTTTGGCACAGCTCCCTCCAGGCAAAGTCCCAGTTTGGCACAGCTCCCTCCAGGCAAAGTCCCAGTTTGGCACAGCTCCCTCCAGGCAAAGTCCCAGTTTGGCACAGCTCCCTCCAGGCAAAGTCCCAGTGGCACAGGCTCCTCCAGGCAAAGTCACAGTTTGGCACAGCTCCCTCCAGGCAAAGTCACATTGGCACAGGGTCCTCCAGGCAAAGTCACAGTTTGGCACAGCTCCCTCCAGGCAAAGTCCCAGTTTGGCACAGCTCCCTCCAGGCAAAGTCACAGTTTGGCACAGCTCCCTCCAGGCAAAGTCCCAGTGGCAGAGGCAAAGTCCCAGTGGCAGAGGCAAAGTCCCACTGGCAGAGGCAAAGTCACAGCTGCATGGGCACCTCCAGGCAGGCAGGCAGGCAGGCAGGCAGAGGCAGAGGCAGAGGCGGGCATGATGCCAGGCGCTTGCACATTGCACAAGTAAGCAATAGAACCGTGAGACCAGCCCACGCATTCCGGCTACTTCACAATGGCGGCAACCTAGCAGGCGGGCAGGCGGGCAGGCAGGCAGGCAGGCAGAGGCAGAGGCAGAGGCGGGCATGATGCCAGGCGCTTGCACATTGCACAAGTAAGCAATAGAACCGTGAGACCAGCCCACGCATTCCGGCTACTTCACAATGGCGGCAACCTAGCAGGCGGGCAGGCGGGCAGGCAGGCAGGCAGGCAGAGGCAGAGGCAGAGGCGGGCATGATGCCAGGCGCTTGCACATTGCACAAGTAAGCAATAGAACCGTGAGACCAGCCCACGCATTCCGGCTACTTCACAATGGCGGCAACCTAGCAGGCGGGCAGGCGGGCAGGCAGGCAGGCAGGCAGAGGCAGAGGCGGGCATGATGCCAGGCGCTTGCACATTGCACAAGTAAGCAATAGAACCGTGAGACCAGCCCACGCATTCCGGCTACTTCACAATGGCGGCAACCTAGCAGGCGGGCAGGCGGGCAGGCAGAGGCAGAGGCAGAGGCAGAGGCAGAGGCGGGCATGATGCCAGGCGCTTGCGCATTGCACAAGTAAGCAATAGAACCGTGAGACCAGCCCACGCATTCCGGCTACTTCACAATGGCGGCAACCTAGCAGGCGGGCAGGCGGGCAGGCAGAGGCAGAGGCAGAGGCAGAGGCGGGCATGATGCCAGGCGCTTGCGCATTGCACAAGTAAGCAATAGAACCGTGAGACCAGCCCACGCATTCCGGCTACTTCACAATGGCGGCAACCTAGCAGGCGGGCAGGCGGGCAGGCAGAGGCAGAGGCAGAGGCAGAGGCAGAGGCGGGCATGATGCCAGGCGCTTGCGCATTGCACAAGTAAGCAATAGAACCGTGAGACCAGCCCACGCATTCCGGCTACTTCACAATGGCGGCAACCTAGCAGGCGGGCAGGCAGGCAGGCAGAGGCAGAGGCAGAGGCGGGCATGATGCCAGGCGCTTGCGCATTGCACAAGTAAGCAATAGAACCGTGAGACCAGCCCACGCATTCCGGCTACTTCACAATGGCGGCAACCTAGCAGGCGGGCAGGCAGGCAGGCAGAGGCAGAGGCAGAGGCGGGCATGATGCCAGGCGCTTGCGCATTGCACAAGTAAGCAATAGAACCGTGAGACCAGCCCACGCATTCCGGCTACTTCACAATGGCGGCAACCTAGCAGGCGGGCAGGCGGGCAGGCAGTTTTTTAAATCATATAGCCAAAATAAACACAACACACAGTGACAGCCCTGCAAGGCTGCCACATAAGTCCAAAAGACACAGTCAGAAACAGTGTGGGATGCTGCTTGTCATCCACTCAATGTAGGAGCCTGGAAGAGGAATCCTATCGCGTCCTTCGTTCATAGTCAGAGAGGTGCATGCGTTCCTTGGCGATAAAATTAAGCCTTCTTCTTATCCAAAGTTCTCATGAGCCTCTGACGTGGTCTTACAAGAAGAAACGCCCATGGAAGTGTGGGACCTTACAGAAGGCCTGGAGGGAGCCATCGGAGTCCAATTTCAGAGGCACACGTGCAAGCACATTGGTTCAAGTCAAACAACATAGAATGTGTGAGATGCTTGTGCATCCCCTCAATGTAAGAGGCTAGGAGAAGAAACTAGATCCCTTCGGGATCCATCGTTCAGAGTTGAGTTACTGAGCTGTAAACAACACAGCCAGTAAATTAAAGTAAAGAAAATTAATTAACCGAAAATAAGAATTAAAAAATCAAGGGCCTGCCGGTGCCTGCCCAAAGGTGTGGGATGGATGGGGGGTGCCTGCCAATTACTCCCCCGCGGGCATGAGGGTGGGGTATCCCAGCAGGGGCAGATTGACCTTGAGGAAGACCAGCTGCTCCACAATCTCAGCGTCCAAGCGAGAGCGGTGGGGTGTGACCACGTCGCCCGCCATGGAAAACACCCGCTCGCTTGGAACGCTGGACGGTGGGCAGCTGATTCTGTCCATGGCCACCCGCGCCAGATCAGGCCACATCTGGCGCCGAGATGACCAGTAGGCCAGGGGTTCGATGGAGCCGTCCTCCATCTGCTCCGCCAGGTAACGCTGCACTGCTGCTGCAGCGTCATCCTGGCGGCGGCTGGGTTGAGTGCCTCTATGCCCAACCGCAGCCTGCAAAGCCTTGTCCCAAAACCCCTGGCCTGTCCCCCTGCTGGGTGTGGTGGTGCTGGTGCCGCCGCTGCTGGTGGTGCTCAGCGGACTTAGCGCCTGGGCTTCGGTGGGCTCCTCCTCTGCCTGCCCAATCCTGGCATCCCGGGCCGCCCGAACGTCCGTCACCAGCATTTCCACCCAACCTGCCCGGGAAGTCTGCCCACATAACCCATCCTTGATGCGCGGGTCGCACATGGTGGCCAACATGTACTGCCTCTCGTTGTAGAGAGGCTGGACCCGGCGGGATAAGCTTTCCCTCAGCCTCGTCACCACTTCCCGCACCTCTGGCAGGAAGCGCCTGCCGGTGACGGCATCCCCGGCCTCCAGAAACTCGCCCATCTGATTCTGGAGATGCCTGGCCACGGGGAGCACCTGGCTGAGAAGGGCAGTGCTGCTGCTCAGGGTCTCGGTGGCCTCAAGGAACGGCTTGAGGACCACCAGAAGCTGGGACATGGCCTCCCACTGCTGCCTGGACAGTGGGGCCTGGATGCCAATGTCCCCGACCCTGAACATCTCGTGGACAACACGCTGTTGCTCCACCATACGCTCGAGCATGTGGTAGGTGGAGTTCCAACGTGTTGCCACGTCCTGCACTAGCCGGTGCTGCGGAAGTCCCAGCTCCTGCTGCTTCTCCCGCAGCAACCGACTGCCCTTCACGCTGTGGTGGAAATGCCCAGCCACCTTCCTGCAGCTCTCTAGGAGATTACGGATTTGGGGAGGGAGAGGGGCCTTGCTGCCTCCAAGGCCATCCCTGACGACCAGGTTGAAGACGTGCGCGATGCAGCGGATGCCCTCAAATCCGCCATCGCGCACCGCCTTCAGCATATTGGCTCCCCCGTCCGTGACCATGTAACCGCGGGTGTGCTGGTGCCCGCCCAGCCACCCTGCCACCATGCGGTTCATGGCCTCCGTAATCTCCTCCGCCGTGTGGGACTGGTCCATGACTGCGGTATGAAGGAGGGCCCAGCGGCAGCCCTCCTTCCCAGTCCCAGAAGTCCTGGGTGCTTCCTGCCCTGAGGCTCCCCACCAGTGAGCCGTCAGGGACAGGTAAGCGTGCACTCCTCCTTCGCTGGACCAGATGTCCGAAGTGAAGTGCACCTTCTGTGCCTCTGCCTGGCACAGACGACCCAGAACTAACTCCCTGCATGCCTGGTACAGGGAGGGCACCACACGCCTGCTCAGGGTGGTGCGACACGGCGGCTTGTAGTATGGAACCACAAGAGCCATCAGCCTCTTGAAGCCTGCGTTCTCGACGAGGCTGAATGGCTGGTCATCCAACGCCACCATCTCACCGATGCAATTGGTGATCTGGTTGGGCGCTGGAAAACGCCACCTTGTGGCTCCATACTTCCCCCACCCCATCTCTTCCATGGTGGCCTGGCGAAGCCTCTTGGGGATGGGAGGTCGAGAGCTGGCAGAAGTTGCAGGAGCCTTCTGCTTGCCCTTGCCGCTAGCACCAGTCTGCTGCGAGGTGCCCGCCTCGGTCCCAAGCAAAACAGACTGGTGGTGCCTCTGCATGTGGCGGGTGAGGTTCGTGGTGGTGAAGTGGCCTGGCATTTTTCCCCTGCTCACTGACATCTTGCAGTGGCGACAGACAGCAAAGCGGGAATCCACTGCCACCTCAAAGTGGTCCCACACCTTGCTTGCCTGTCGCTTCTGGGGTGACACAGACGGCCTGCCGGCGCCTTCGCTCTGTGGTGTCACCTCAGGAGCAAGGGAATGAGTGGAAGAGAGGACGGATTGTGGAGAGTAAGTCTCTGGTGCTGCCTGCTCTTCCTCTTGCCCCACATCAGAGTCCTCCTTCTCACTCTGAACCTCGCTGACTTCCACAAGATCTGGGAAAAGATCAGTCAGCGGGTTCACAGGCTCACCCACCAAAGAAGGAGCTGGATAATATAGTGCTCCTTCTTCATGCCCACTGCTGCTCCCAGCACCTGCCTCATGTTGCTGAAAGAGTGCCCTGCAGGCACTACTTTGAGTTGCCTCTGCCTGCTTCTGCTGCCCCAGTGGAGAACGCCTCAGTTTAACTGGGGGTGTGGAAGTAGGCTGCCTGCTGCTGGTCCCAGCAGCAGCAGCAGCAGCGCCATGCCCAGAGCGGCCTCTCCCAAATGCTGCCTTGGGAGCACCCCCCCTTTGAGTGCCACGCTTCATTTTATTTTTATTATTATTTATTTTTGTGTAAGTGTGTGCTTTGCTGACTTTTTTTGTGTTTGTAGCAGCAGGCTACACAGCCCAGCAACACACACTCACTCACAAGCGCGCACACACACACACACACACAGAGAAAGAGAGAGAGAGAGAGAGAGGATAGAAATATTTTTTTATGATTTTTTTGGGTTTTTTTCAGAAAGCGAAAGTAGAACAAACAAACACACTCACTGCAAAGACAAACTGAACTCACAGACAAACAAACGTGCTATCTAAGAAAGGAAAGGCAAGAGAGAAAGGAAAGCCAAGAGAGAGAACAAGAAAAGCTGAAGTAAAAGATCAGAAACTCCTCAAAACCACCTCCAAATACAATCAAATCAATACAGTCTCTCCAACACAGCTCCAAAACACTCCCTAATCTCCTCCACGTTCAACCCACAAAGAGCCAGAAGGGCAGGGCTGAGAGAATATATACTGGTGCCCTCCTCCAGCATTGCGATTGGAGGCTGAAGAAAGTCTTCACAGGATTGGGTGATTCAGTCATGTATTCTAAAGCACAATTGGTGGATCAAGCTGTCAAACACACACACACAAACACAGCCTCCCCCTCCCTTTCCTGAAGGTTTAAAATAATAAAGTTTAACCTTTGTTTTCCCACTAAAGCATTGCACCAAAGTTTGTTAAATTTCCAGCGTTTGAGCGGGCATAGGTCCTGTGCCATGTGAGCGAGTTAGAGGTTTGTAGCTCTTAAAACCAACCCATAAATCCCATGTGAAATGCCATGCATAAACCTTTGTTTTCCCACTAAAGCATTGCACCAAAGTTTGTTAAATTTCCAGCGTTTGAGCGGGCATAGGTCCTGTGCCATGTGAGCGAGTTAGAGGTTTGTAGCTCTTAAAACCAACCCATAAATCCCATGTGAAATGCCATGCATAAACCTTTGTTTTCCCACTAAAGCATTGCACCAAAGTTTGTTAAATTTCCAGCGTTTGAGCGGGCATAGGTCCTGTGCCATGTGAGCGAGTTAGAGGTTTGTAGCTCTTAAAACCAACCCATAAATCCCATGTGAAATGCCATGAATAAACGTTCGTTTCCCACTAAAATGTTGCACCTAGCTTCCGGAAATTTCACACACATTTGAAGTGAAGTGTTCCCTGCAATGTGCCAAAGTTTCCCGTTTGTATCTTTGAAAATAAAAAAATGGGAGGCAAAACTGTATTTTACCCCACTGCTACCCAATTTTCAACAATTCATTGCCAACACATGCCTGGAGCTAGCTGTCTGAAATTTTACACACATATCAAGGGAAGTGTTCCCTGTAATGTGCCGAAGTGTCCTGTTTGTATCTTTAAAAATAAAAACATGGGAGGCATAACTGCATTTACCCCACTACTACCCATTTTTCAAAAATTCATTGCCACACCAGGCAAGCACCCACGGTTCTGGGATTTCACACACGTGGGTCCCAAGGTTCCACCTACAATGTGGCAAAGTTTCATGTGTGTAACTTTAAAAATGACCGAGTTATAGGCATTCCATGTTATTTATTAAAAAATTAATTGCCACAAACTGCATGCACCAATCTTTCTGAAATTTCTCACAGATACCTATCCCTAACCAGTGTACAATGTGCCCAAGTTTCATCCTTCTGTCGTTAAAAATGAAAAAGTTATAGGCGTTTTTGTAAAACAACAATACTTTGCTATGGGAAAAACGCATTTAAAATGGCGTCCGATCCGCCGATCCGATCCGATCCGGATCGGACCTCGCCGGATCGGATCGGATCGGATCGGATGGTGTATCGGATCGGATCGGATCGGATCGGATTTTCCGATTTTTGGGGCGGATCGGATTCGGATCGTGGATCGGATCCGATCCGATGCACACCCCTACTTTTTACCCCTTTCAAACTGAGCGGCAGCAGTTAATCACAGAAATCAATCAAACATGAACTAAAAATATTGAAAACTTTCTCTTAAAAATTAAGAGGAGTCACTTCTATTTCCTGGGGGAGTGAATTCTAGAAGTACAGGGCCACTACCAAAAAGCCCCCGCCAGTACCCATCAATTGATGAACCAGAGAGCAGAGCCTCAGTAGTTGATCATAAAGTGGAGGCAGGCTGGTATGGCTTCAGGCAGTCCTTCAGCTAACCTGATCCCATTTATTGTTATTGTTATTATTGTTATTATTACCTACATTTATATACTGCCCCATAGCCAAAGCTCTCTGGGTGGTTTACAAAAAATAAAAACATTGAACATTTAAAAACCAATATACAAAATTTTAAGCCATAAAAGCCTAAAAACAAACTACATATCATTTAAATTGTCCAGGGGTCAATTAAAAATGCTCAACATATACTGTTAAATGTCTGGGAGACGAGAAAAGTCTTAATCTGGCACCGGAAAGATGACAGTGTTGGCGCCAGGCGAGCCTCGTCGGGGAGATCGTTTCATAATTGGGGAGCCACCACAGAAAAGGCCCTCTCCCTTGTTGCCATCCTCCGAGCTTCACTCGGAGGAGAACCTTGGATGTTGAGCGTAGTGTACAAGTAGGTTCCTGTCGGGAGAGGCGTTCCGTCAGATATTGTGGTCCCAAGTCGTGTAAGGCTTTATAGGTTAAAACCAGCACTTAAATTAGGCCCAGAAATAAGCATGCATCCCTCAGCCCATCCAAGCCTAATCTACATATGATGATTGCATCTTCAAATGTGGATCGACCCCATTGCACCTGAAGTATGTGTGTATATATGGTGGGGTGGGGAAAACTATTTAAACACCTGTAGTGTGAAAGGGTCACCAAGATCTCACAACCATTGATAGATGATTTGTATCAACTCAAACACAATGGAGGCACTAGCCACATTTATGGGAAGAGAAATCAAGTGATGAACATGTATGTAATGGCATGTCCCAGTCCAGGGTTAATGGATGTTTCCAGACAGATGGCTCCTAGTGCTGTTGTGATGTTACATGTCTGTACAGACTGAGTTTATGTTTATAACTGTGTATTATAGGTCTATAGTTTGGTAAGTATCTCTAGAGAGAGAGAATGGTGGATTTGTATATGTGAGCTGATTGGCTGAGAGAGTGAAAAGAATTAGGTGAAGTTTGTTAGTGCTATATAAACTGGGTGATCTGTCTGGAAGACAGACAGGGATTTGATGCAAGATGGTTTAGATTAGTATAGGATGAGACAGGGACAAGATGACAGAGGGTTTAGATCAGAGATAGGAAAATGATCTAGTAGACTTAGAGGAGAAGGAGGAAGAGAATGAGTTAAGGATTCAATGTAGCAGTTGTGTGAGGACATTTTGAGCGGGTGATATATAGAATATTTGGTGGGAGGAACCACATATTGGTAGAGCCATTAAGAGTTGCTTGTTTATTATTCAACAACTTATTGTAATTAACAAAGCTTCTTTGTTTATAATATCCTACGCCTCCTGCTCATGGCTGTGTAATGGAGAGATAAAAAAGGGAGAATATAAGGTTATAAAGCATAAAGTCCGGCCTCCTCACAGAGCGAGGACTGATCCTTGAAGGTTCTGGTGACAGCGAAACCAAGCAAGTGTGGGAGAAGGTGATTCCTATTGGGGTTGAGAAAATCCTTAGAGGAGATAAATTCTCACTAGGATAGGGTCAGGAATGCCACAGCTACCAGTAAAACAATGTTGTGCAGCTCTTCCGTCTTTCCCTCCTTACCAGATTTTCTGTGGTAAGAAAAAAGCTGGGAGAAGCAAAGAGAAAACATGGGAGGGATACAAATGGAAGACAGTGACCACATCTGGACACCCCCCCCCCCAGTAAAATTCCATGAATGGAGCATGGTGATTGCAACATAAAAGCCTCATCCAGAAGCACTCCTAATGAACTGGCATGTCCCTTTTTGTTCTAGGAGATGCCATACTATCGTTCCCAGTTCAAGAAGTGCGCTGTAGTTGGAAATGGTGGGATTCTGAAGAACAGCAGATGCGGCCGGGAGATTGACAGCGCCGATTTCGTATTTCGGTAATGGTCTCAGTCACCTTTAGGGTTCGGTATGCCGAAATAATAGTCGAATGTTACCTCTGAGCGTTTGGCCAATAATGGTTGTTTTTGTATATATTGATTGATTCACTGGATTTGTGCCCTGACTTTCTGCCGCGAAAAATAGCACCCAAGGTGGCCTGCAATCATAAATGAAAAACAATAATAAAACAAATCAATTAAAATATAGATCAAAAACACAGTGCTAACAGAATAAAAACAGCACCTAACCTTCCAGATCCACTTGCAGGCTAAAAGCCTCCTTGAATAACCTTGACTGACTAAAACCACTTCTGTCTTGTCTGATTAAACTTCAATTTGTTTACCCTCATCCAGTCCATTACCAACATCAGACACCAATTTAGAACTAGAACAGCTAGCTTCCTTGGATTTGGATAGAAAGGAGATAGAGGTGTCATCAGCGTGCTGGAGGCACCAAACTCCAGTTTCATGTCTGTTAAATCGCGTGGGGGATAAGATGGAACACTGAGGGACACCACAGACCAACAGCCATGGTATCAAACAGTGATCCCTCAGCATCACCATCTGAGATTATCCCTCCAAGAAGGATCAGAACCAGTGTATAACACTGCCTCCCAGTCCCATCTCAGAGAGATGCCTCAGAAAGATACTACGGCTGATGGTATCGAAAGCCACTAACAAGGAATCACTCCCCCTGTCCAGTTCCCATCCACCAACATGGCCAAAGCAGTCTCTGCCCCATTACTGGGTTTGAAGCCAGACTGTAATGGATCTAGGTAATCCATCTCATCCAGAAATCCCTGGAGCTGAGAAGCCTCCACACATTCCAGCACCATTCCCAAGAATGGAATATTAGAGGCCATATAGGAATTATCCAATACAGTGGGGTTCGGGAAGGCTTTTGAACAACGTTCTTACCACTGCATCTTTTTTAGGGAAGGTAGTATCACACCTTACTGTAAAGAAAGGAATTTACCGTGATCCTTACTCACTCAGCCAGGTCTCTCCGCTTCCCCCAGCTGCTTTCATAAGGGTTGAGCACACAAGAGGTAGGCTCACTTCTCCAAGGATCCTGTCCACTTCCTTGGACTATACAAGTTGAAAAGTGTTCGTTGTAACTGGACAAGGAGGGGCCAAAGTTACATTCACCAGACCTTTATCAACTGTAGCGTCCAAGTCAGAACAGATACGATCAATTTTATCCGCAAAGTGTTGCACAAACTGGTTACGGTGGGCTATTGAGTGGTCCACCTTTCCTTCTTGCAGGTCAGAGTGCAATAGGCCTCTGGCCACCTAAAAAAGATCCAGTGGATGACTGTGCGCAGACCCAATGGTGATGGAGAAGTGCTGTTTCTTTGCCACCCTCATTGCCACCGAGTAGGCTTTCAAATGAGCTCTAGCTCGGGTTCCATTGGACTTGATCCGAGTTTTCTGCCAACATCAGTCTAGTCGACATCCCACTTGTTTCATTGCCTACAGAGCCCTGGAAAATCTGGGGGATTTTTGACTTGAGTCCTTGGGAGAGGACACTCAGGAACGATCGTGTCAACCACCCCGGCCATTCTCCATTCCAAAGCTCAACCAGGGCTTGACAGAATTGCTTTCCGAAGTGACAGGAAAATCCCCAAGAGCTGTCAAAGCAATCCGGATCCATCAGTCTACTGGGGTGGGCCATCTTAATCAGCGCCCTGCCCTTGCAGAGGCTCTGAGTCTAAACCCCACCAGGTAGCAATGGAACTCTAGAAAGTTCCTCATCCCCACCCTACGCAGAAGACCAGATCCAAAGTGCGCTCTGCTGAAAGAGTGAGGCCGGATGCTAACTGGGACAGACCCATGGTTGCTGTGGAGGCTATGAAGACCTGAGCCACTCCTGACAAGGTGGCCTCAGCATGTATATGGAAGTCTCCCAGCACAACAAGCCACGGAGACTCCATGCCAAAGCTGAGACCACCTCGGCTAGCTCAGAAAAAGACACTGTTGAGCAGTGGAGCAGGCAGCACGCTAACAGAATCCCTATTCTGTCCCAAACCTTCAAATACATGCAAACTGCGAAATGGGACACGTGGACAGGGGGGATAGAATCACAATAGACCTCTGCAACCTTGCTGCCCCCCAGGTCTTGCCTGCTGCAACACGGAGAACTCAGGTCGGCAAAGCTGAGAGAACAATCTCTATATGAGAACAACCTCTCCGTTTTTTTAACATGTTATTCATTGAGTCATGGAAGTGAAGTATATGGGGCCAGGGACCCCCCTACCTTCAGAAGCTGGGAAGATATAATTAGCTTCACATGCCAGGAGGTGCCCAAAGTCTCTCATCAGCTCACTCGTTTTTAATTCCAAGCAACAAGTTAAAAAAGGGATGACTATCATTGTTTTCTTATTCCATTGATTTCAAACAAATCTACTGCCTGAATCTACTTGCTAATCAGTTTCCTTGGGTGACGATTGGAAGTTATAGTATTAGGAGAGAGAGAGAGCAGAAAACTTCTCTTACTCTGTCCTCTTTCTCCAGTGATGTTATGGATGGCCTAGCTAGCCTAGAGTAAGATTAATCGAGGGATAGTTTGATCAACTGTATGGGCTCAACCCTATTGAATAATAAACATCAGTCAGACATCTATCTCAAACATCTATAGAATTGCCCATTTCTTTGTTCTCGTACTTTCTGTACTGATCGGGATTTCCATGGGAGAAGAATCTACTGATACAATAGCATCACCTAGGCTATTTCCCCCAGCTTATCTGCAAGAATATCATGAGGGGACCTTGTCCCAATTCTTTTACTACAGTGGACGGGTTAACTCTACACATGCTCTATAGTCCTATAATTATCATTCAAGTATATGAAAATGGAGGCTGGCGGTCGGCTGGAAATTCTTAATCATAGGTTGTGATTTTTTAAAATTGTTTTATTTTTGGGTGTGCAAATTTAATCTAAGCTACGGGCACACTGAACAAAAAATGAATTAAAAAAAGAACTGGTCCTTAAAATCTCAGTTGTTCAAGCATCACAGTCCCCCGTACTCTCTGCAATTGTTCGTATTCCATGCCAGCAGTCCCCGTGATAAGAAACAAGATGCATTTTCAAAAGAGACTCTGCAATTGATTCTCTACCTGGAATGCTTCCATGGGCCATTCTCATGGTGTTTTCCCTTGCCTCGATTGGAACTCACGCAGTTGTTCAAATTCAGCCCCAGCAGCGCGCAAAAGCACCACCTTTTCCATCATTGATTTGAAGGGAGCAAGGGGAGGGAACAATTTAGGATAATGGCAGAGGAGCTGAAAACCAAAGAGCTGCTGTATCTCTATCTTGTCTATCTATCTATATCTATTTATAGCATTTCTATACTGCCCAATAGCTGAAGCTCTCTGGGCGGTTCACAAAAGTTAAAACCATCAGACACCAATCAAAGTATAAAAGAAACAACAGTGTAAAAATACAATATAAAAGCACAACCAGGGTAAAACCGAGCAGCAATGCGGAGATTTATACAGATTTAAAATATGGATTTAAAACAGCAAAGTTAAAAAAAACACCAAGATGATAAACTGTTAAAATACTGGGAGAATAAGGTCTTCACCCGGTGTCAAAAAAAGTATAATATAGGTGCCGGGTGAACCTCTCTGGGGAGCTCATTCCACATCCAGGGTGCCACAGCAGAGAAGGTCCTCCTCCTGGTAGCCTTCTGCCTGACTTACTTTGGCAGGGGCTCATGGAGAAGGACCCTGAAGATGATCTTAGGGTCTAGGCAGGCACATATGGGAGGAGGCGTTCCTATCTATCTAAAACAATTCAACTGCAAGGAAACATAAGATGCAATTTCCAGTTCAAACACAGTAGCTATTTCAACGCAAACATGCACCAAACTGTAGCCAAATGGATATTACATGGGTTTTGGTTTTATTGTAACCTCTGACATGATTTCATTGTAATCTTTTTTTTAGTTGCTTCCGTCAACATGTATTCTAGATTTCATTTAGATCTTGATCATGGATTGAACAGTAGAAACGGCGCACAGTTATCCAGTTCCAGTACATTTCCTTCTGAAAAAACTGAGCACCAAGCGATATTTTCTTTTTTTTTTTCATGTTTCCCTTTCTCTTTTGTATTTGGGTGGGGAGCCTCCGCACACAGTCAAACATGGCAAACGTTCACTGCCTTGAAGGCAGAACATTTGGAAACCTCTGCTGTCTCTGCTGCTCAGCTCCACCTTGAGTTCAGACGGGAAACCTGCTCAGCCCACCTACCTGGCTTGCTGGGATGGGCCATTAGCTGTAGCTCAATGGGTGCATTGGTTCATTGAAGCAAGCTTCATAATTTTGAAAAATGAAAGATGTTAAAATGAATTGCAAGCTTCCTCTGTTGCCTCTTTGTTGGCTGTTTGGAGCTGTTATTGGTAACAGCGATTCAGCGATCAAGGAAACATGTAGACCGAACTTCTCGGAAAAGGAGACACTGGGGGAACTCCGGAAGGGCATACTGAAAATAAAATCACCTTAAGGAAGAGTTAAGGTATCATAGAGTCATAGAAGAGTAGAGTTGGAAGGGGCCTATATGGCCATCATGTCCAACGCCTGCTCAGTGCAGGAATCCACCTTAAAGCATCCCTGACAGATGGCTGTCCAGCTGCATCTTGAATGCCTCCAGTGTGGGAGAGCCCACGACCTCCCTAGGGAATTGGTTCCATTGTCGTACTGCTCTAACAGTCAGGAAGTTTTTCCTGATGTTCAGCTGGAATCTGCTTCCTGGAACTTGAACCCGTTATTCCTTGTCCTGCACTCTGGGATGATCGAGAAGAGATCCTGGCCCTCCTCTCGTGTGACAACCTTTCAACTATTTGAAGAGTGCTATCATGTCTCCCCTCAGTCTTCTCTTCTCCAGGCTAAACGTGCCCAGTTCTTTCAGTCTCTCCTCAAAGGGCTTTGTTTCCAGACCCCTGATTATCCACGTTGCCCTCCTTTGAACACGCTCCAGCTTGTCTGCATCCTTCTTGAAGTGTGGTGCCCAGAACTGGACGCAGTGCTCAAGATGAAGCCTAACAAGTGCTGGTACTTTAAACATCCCTTTGCAGTGTTGGTGCACATGTTACATTTGCTAAGGATCTGCCTGTTAACATGGCCTACCTTTGGTGGGCCATTCTCACTTTGGCTGTGACACCCAGAAGGACCATAGAAAGCTGCCCGCTACCAAGTCTGATGGTTGGTCCATCAAGTTCAGTATTGTTTACACCAGCCAGCCTTCCCCAACCTGGGTCCCTCCAGATGTTTTGACTCCAACCCCCATCAGCCCCAGCCAGCCTAGCCAATGGTTACAGATGATGGGAATTGGAGTAAAAGCACGTGGAGAGACCTTAGTTGGGGATGGCTGGTCTATTCTGACTGGGAGTGGCTCTCCGGCGTTTCAAACTAGGGTCTTATCCAGCACTACCTTGAGATACTGAGGACTGAACTTGGGACCTCTTGCTTGCAAAGCAAGTGCTCTGTTACTGTGCTATGGCCCGTTCCACCACACGGAGTGGTTCTCATAGGTTTGGTTATTTATTGGAATCTTGAATTAAGCTTTTAGCCCAGCCAGGCGCCCTACAGTTGTATTGGACAGCAGCTCTGATCACCCTAGCCAGCATGGGCCTCCTGGCTGGGGGTGATGGACCTAGTAGTCCCAAGACATCTGCCCCCCTGCCAGGTTGGAGAAAGCTTTTTTAGTCCCAATTTTAGTCCTGTTGCAACATTTGTGGGCCACTCTCACGCCCAAACTGGCCATTGTGACATCGTGCTTGACACGTTGGGCCTGAACCAGGGAGACACAGGTGCATAACTCCCCAGTCATGGAGCTCCATGGCATTCTCCCAGCCTTATCACCTTTGCAGGGTTGTTTGAATAAACTGGGTGGAGCCCCTACATTTACTGCCTTTGAGTACATACATTGCTTGGAAGAAGGGTGGATATACATGCAAGAAATCACAATAACCTCCTTGCTGCTCTGTTCTTTTCCCTTAGATGCAATTTGCCCCCCATTTCTGAGAAATATATTGTCGACGTTGGCGTGAAGACCGACATCGTGACGGTTAATCCCAGCATAATTACTGAAAGGTCAGTTGTTTTTCTGTTGGCCACCTCTGCCTTCACTCCCCTCCTGTGTCTTTGTGAAATTGACAAACCTCTGAAAGGAGAGACCCTGCCTTATTATTAGCTCTGGTGGTTCTTGCTCTTGACTTTGTAATTTCATAGCAACTGGAAAGCAGAATAATTTGAGCCTTCTTGTCATGAAAGAGCATGTGTTCAAAAGATTCACATGGACCTCCACACCTTCTCACCCCCACACTTATTCTTTCTTTCTTTCTTTTTCCTCCCTCCCTCCCTCTTTTCTTTTTTTTCCTCCCTCCCTCCCTCCCTTCCTTTAGAAATACTCCTAATGTAACTCTATCCATTCTATCTTAGGCCCTCCACCATATTTTGAATGTCACAATAACACTATAGTACTCACGGAGGACTAGGCTATCAATGGCTACCAGTCATGATGGCTATATCTATCATCTCCCATGCCAGGGGCAGTATGGGTCTCAATACTGGGGAACAGAACTGGGAGGGAGCCATTGGGCTCATATCCTGCTTGTGGGCAGCTGGTTCGTCACTGTGGGAACCACATGTTGGTCTAGGTAGGCCTTTCATCTGATCCAGCATGGCTCTTCTAAGGCTTGGATTTAGTGATGGATGGGATTTTCACTTTTGCTTACGAAACATGCAAGCAGGCCCTGTTCGAGGCCCTGAACACGAGGGCAGGCATGCGCCAGCTGAAAAATTTCACAAAATGTTGAACGTGTGCTTCTGTTCATCTCTGTGCAAATTTCCTAATTTGCACTAATCCCCTCAGTAGACTTGAACCAGCCCTGCTTTTGTCTATGGAGAACGTTTTGTGCAAAGTTCGGGAGATTTGTGCAAATCTTCCGTTCATGCAAAGCTTGCAGCCAACGCAAATAGGAATCGGGCACAAGACGAGCAGCGAGGTAATGTTCGGGGAATCGCTGCGATCTCAAATGTTGCTTGTTCGTCCATCCCTATTCTTGTTACTTTAATGTCTGCTTCTATTTTTATAATATGCATTGTAGACTATCCAAGGGCTTCATCACACCTACTCCCCCCCCCCCCCAGTTTGCGTCCGCAGTTCCCCCCTCTGTTTCCTTAGCGAGTTGAGCACTGGGCACTTTCACGTCTGTGCGCTCTTGCGTTATTTCAGCTCATGCATCTTTTCACCTGTATCACTACTATGCTGGCAAAATCTCCCACCCTGCCCCCTACCTTCTCCTTCCCCCTTTAGTTAATTTTTCATATTTTTTCATATTTTTTATTTCTGCACAAATACAATAGTATGACAGCCTGAAACTGCGCAATTACGATAAAACAACACACTATACTTTCCCCTAAGATCATATTAAACAATATGCTTGAAGAGAAAGTATTACAATTAGTTTTTGAAGAAGTTTGTGGTCAATGTTGGCATGGCAAAGGGAAGCCGACATTGTTCTGGTCAGAAAACCTAGACATGCCTACTTAGGAGTAAGAAACATAGAATTGAATGGGACCGAGTACCAGGCACGGGCTGCGGTGGCCTCCTTGCCTTCTCCATGGGGTGTTCAGGCGCCCTCTCTCCCTCCCCATTCATGGTTGAGCAGTTGAGCGGAGAACTGCCCCGCCCTCCTCTTTTGTCAGCAAGACCGCCCTTCGACACCCCCCCCCCCCAAAAAAAAATTGGATGGTCCGATATCGCGTCAGGACAGCAATACATGGGAGGGAGGAGTGGCTTTATTACGCACAGAGAGGAAAAAAGCAGACTTTTCCCGCTCCAAAATTAGATGGAAAATGGAGGGGAAGAGGCGAGAAGAACGCAGGACAGGAACAACATCATGTGAGTACCGTGCTGCAAAAACACATACCAGGCATGGCGAGAGTGCGATAAATCACTGGTGTGATGGTGCTCCAAGTTGAAGTGTCTTTAAGTCCCATTGATTTCAGTTTCTCCCACTGAAATTCATAGAACCAAGACCATGCTCACTTTAATGCCTGCCCTGCTTTTTGAAACATGTTTTCCTTTTGTATTTCCAGAGAGTGGAAGCCATGCTGCTTATAACCGGAGGGCTTCATCTCATAATGGGTTTTTGATCTTGAGCACCATTAAGTATGGGGTGGATCCCCAGCATTTGTGCAGGGTTCCCCCCCCCCCTTTCTAAAAGGTTGAGATGCCTCTCCTATGCCTTAGTCACTAGCAAAAAGAGCTTTAAGCCACAATATGCTGGTATTTTGGCCCCGCCTCCTTTTGCTTTTGAAACACATCCCCTTTTGCCCTCATTCCCAACCTCCCGGAATAAAGCCCCCAAGAAGCTTTTCTCTGGAATTGGATTTGGCTCTCGGGCTGAAAGAGGTTTCCAATGCCTGGCCTAGTGGTAAGGAAGTGTATTTAGGTGGACATTTTCCCCGGGGCTCAAAACAGATTGGCTTGGAAGCAAACCGAGCGATTCCATCCCCCAAATTGAGGGAAAAGTGGGGAATAGCTCCACTTTATTTCTGAGCCAGTGCAAATATTTTCAACGCCAGCCCCGAACTTCCTCCAGCCCAGTGATTCCCCAAACCCTTGTCTCCTACCGACTTGCCAGGGGAGGAGAGCTGCCATTTAGATTTTCTGTTCCAAGTACCAAAATGTTTCACCCTAGCAGAAGTGAAGTAAGAGGTGTTTGGTTTGCAGATCGTCTCCCCAGTTCGCTTGTAGTGCCGGTCTTTTGTCCAGGATCAGAAGCATAGCATCTGAAGCTAGCCCTATCTGGGGAGAATGGTTTTGAAACCTGTACTAAAAACAACATAAGCTTTTATGGGCACTGTCCACTCCATCCGATGCACAAGGTGTTCATCTCAAACTGGCAGATGTATTTGCAAGTGCCGGAGAGGGATGGGGGAGATTTCAGTTGTATTCTCAGAGAGAATTGAAATGCAAAAAGTACAGACAGCATAGTTTGCCTTAATACTTGCCATTCATTGTTGGCTGTTAGGTGACAAGACAATCATCATTGCAATACTGAGCCGATTAACCTAAGTAATGCAATTTATTATTATTATTAATTATTATTATTATTATTATTATTATATCTCTTTCTCGCTTGTTGCAGTTTTTCTAGACGGACATGATGGGCTTTGCCAAGTCATGCTGTCTTTTACAGATTCAGGAATTTCCTGACAATTGAGCATGTTTTAAGTATGACTGCTTTATGGATGTTGGTGTAAATGTATTTTGGTAGGCCCAGTTTCTGGAGGTTTTCTGTATAGTTTTTTGATGTGATGCCGGTGGCTAATGTGACTAATGGAGTAATTATGACCTTTTCCTGTTGTCATAGTTCTTTGACTTCCAGTAGTGTATATTTTCCTCTCTTTTCTTCCTTTTCTACAACATTTTTGTCATTAGGTATTGCTGTGACAATGAGGTACGTGTGTTTTTCTTTTTTGTCTATGACCGCTATGTCTGGTCGGTTGCAAGGTATTGTCTTGTCCGTATGATGATGATGATGATTTTTAAAAAAACCCTTTGTCCTTATTCAAACCACAGGAAACAAGAGTTGAATCTTGTACTTTGGGTTGTCTTTGAAATTCTTTTGTTCAAGAATGGCCACCTTAAGGTCATTGACAAGAGTGTCATGGGAAGTTGAAATGTTCCCCCTACTGGTTTCTGAACATTGCCATTCCGGATGTCAGATTTATGTCCATTTATTCTTTTGCATAGAGAAGGGAGTAGGCAACCGTTTTGGGCCTGTGGGCGCATTTGGCCATTTGAGAAAGTGTCTTGGGCACCAGCACAAAATGAGAGGCTTGCATTGGGGAGCATCAGCCTGCATCTGCCCACCATCTTTATTTCTTAAGAATGCCTCTGAGACCCACTTTTGGCTCAGAGGCGTTCATGGCAAAAAGAAGATGGGTGCAAATTGGGCCCCTCGCTTTGCTTTGAAGCAATACCAGGTGCCAGTAAGAAATTGTGTTACGTTAAAAAGAAATAAATTAGGAGGGGTAGGGCACCTCAGAGGGTGCCCAGGAAGTTGTCTGAGAGTTCACTGATTGCCTTCCCCTGGCATAGAGGCTGTACTCAATCCCCAGTGTGTTTAATTACTATTCTGTTGTAATTTGTTTCTCCCTAACATCAGGTTTCACAAGCTGGAGAAGTGGAGGAAGCCATTTTTTGACGTCCTGCAAGTTTACGAAAACGCCTCGGTGCTGCTCCCCGCCTTCTACAACACCCGCAACACGGACGTCTCTATCCGAGTCAGGTACGTCCTGGACGACTTTGAATCCCAGCAGGCCGTCTACTTTTTCCACCCACAGTACCTCATCAACGTCTCACGCTACTGGTTGAATCAAGGTGTGCGGGCCAAGCGCGTCAGCACGGGGCTCATCCTCGTGACGGCGGCCTTGGAGCTGTGTGAAGAAGTGCACCTTTTTGGATTCTGGGCTTTCCCCATGAACCCCTCAGGGATCTATATAACCCACCATTACTACGACAACGTCAAGCCTCGTCCGGGATTCCACGCCATGCCTTCAGAGATCTTCAACTTCCTCCATATGCACAGCAAAGGGATTCTGAGGGTCCACACGGACGCTTGCAACTGCTGATACCGGAGGACAAGAGATTGATTGTTCGTGTGCTGGGTCGAGACAAGAAAGCAGATGACTCAACAGGAGCTCTGTGTCTTGTGAACCAATTCACACCCCTGATTTTGAGGTAGAAGGGTCACCACGAGGTGGGTTTTGCTCCTTTCAGTATTCGTATCTTGTGAACGTGCCCCCTGTGGTAAGATTATAAATTACCACATTCTGGAAAACAACAGCAAAAAACCCAACCCAGTTATGGTTGTGTGAATAGGCCCACAGCGTTCAACATGGCAGAGTCTTGCTTACATCGAGAGATTTATGCAATAAGGTTGGTTAAACGTCCATTTCTTCGAAGGCTTCCTCAAAAACTGGTGTTTCTAGCAGTCTCGCTTGCTATCCAGCCCTGTAGGGCAGCCCCCTCTCCAAACTGGCACCCTCCAGATGTGTTTGGACTGCAACTCCCATCATTCCCAGCCAGCATGGGTGGCTCCGACACTTCTGGATAGCTCCTTTAGAGTTCTGACCAGTTCTGATGGAAACCTGGAGCAGATTCACCATCCCAATGTTGTCGGGGTCCATGCAGTCTTCCCCCAACCTTGCCTCCTCATGATGTGATGATGGACTAGAACTCCCATCATTCCCAGCCAGCATGACCAACACATCTGGAGAGTCCCTGGTTGAGGAAGGCTGGTGTAGGCTTACTGACACCTGGTGAACCAGATCTTATCCATCACAGGAATCCATGCACAGCCCTGGAACCCGTCACAAGCAAAGAAGCACATTATCTAGAAGTTTTAGTCTAGAGATAAGAGCACATCGCTGTAGCGATCCATGATTTAATCTCCAAGAAAGCACCAAACCTGCGTGTACTTGACAAAGTAGAGGATGTAGGCCTATTGTTCTTTAAACTGTGGTACTGACACCGTTGATCCTCAAGAGAAATACTTTAAGGAATGTTGTTTTTGTATCCTGTTTGGAACTCTCCATCTATCTATGAAGAATGTGGCCCAGTAGTCCTTGAAAGAATGCACATCTCTCTATCCTCCCGGGTTGCACTCCCAAACCACTGAACGTGGACTAGTTCTTGGCTGGGCAGAGTTTTATTTATTTATTTATTTATTTATTTATTACATTTGTATACCGCCCCATAGCCGAAGCTCTCTGGGCGGTTTACATAGGATTAAAAACAATTAAAAACAATATACAAAAATTAAAACAGCAAAAACATACAACATACACACAATCTGTACATTTAAAAACCACTTCAACACTTCAAAAAAAAAAAAAAAAAAAAAAAAAAAAAAAAACCTACAAAAACAAAACAAAACAGACCCAGGCTCCTCAGATATTGCCAAATGCCTGAGAGAAGAGGAAAGTCTTGACCTGGCGCCGAAAAGATAACAATGTTGGCGCCAGGCGGGCCTCGACAGGGAGATCGTTCCACAATTGGGGAGCCACCACAGAGAAGGCCCTCTCTCTTGTTGCCGACCTCCGAGCTTCCCTCGGAGGAGGCACTCGGAGGAGGGCCTTAGATGTTGAACGTAGTGTTCGGGTAGGTTCATGTCGGGAAAGGCGTTCCATCAGGTATTGTGGTCCCAAGCCGTGTAAGGCTTTATAGGTTAAAACCAGCACCTTGAACCGGGCTCGGAAACATACAGGCAGCCAATGCAAGCGGGCCAGAGTAGGTCTTATATGTTCGAACCTACTGGTTCCAGTTATCAATCTGGCCGCTGCATTTTGCACAAGCTGCAGCTTCCGAACCACCTTCAAAGGCAGCCCCACGTAGAGTGCATTGCAGTAATCTAACTTGGAGGTTACCAGAGCATGGACAACTGAAGCCAGGTTATCCCTGTCCAGATAGGGACGTAGCTGGGCCACCAACCGAAGTTGGTAGAAGGCACTCCGTGCCACTGAGGCCACCTGCGCCTCAAGTGACAGAGATGGTTCTAGGAGAACCCCCAAGCTACGAACCCGCTCCTTCAAGGGGAGTGCAACCCCATCCAGAACAGGTTGAACACCCTCCATCCGGTCAGCGGAACCACCCACCAACAGCGTCTCAGTCTTGTCTGGATTGAGTTTCAGTTTATTAGCCCTCATCCAGTCCATTGTCGCAGCCAGGCACTGGTTCAGCACATCCACAGCCTCGCCTGATGAAGATGAAAAGGAGAAATAGAGCTGCGTGTCATCAGCATACTGATGACAACGCACTCCAAAACTCCGGATGACTGCACTCAACGGTTTCATGTAGATATTGAACAGCATGGGGGACAAAACTGACCCCTGCGGAACCCCATACTGGAGAATCCACGGGGCCGAGCAATGTTCCGCAAGCACCACCTTCTGGAGCCGACCCACCAAGTAGGAGCGGAACCACTGCAATGCAGTGCCTCCCACTCCCAACTCAGCCAGTCGTGCCAGAAGGATACCATGGTCGATGGTATCGAAAGCCGCTGAGAGATCAAGGAGAATCAACAGAGTCACACTCCCCCTGTCTTTCTCCCGACATAGGTCATCATACAGGGCGACCAAGGCTGTTTCCGTACCAAAACCAGGCCTGAAACCCGACTGAAATGGATCCAGATAATCAGTCTCATCCAAGAGTGCCTGGAGCTGGCTCGCAACCACCCGCTCCAGGACCTTGCCCAGGAATGGAACATTTGCTACTGGCCTGTAGTTATTCAGATTTTCAGGGTCCAGGGAAGATTTCTTTAGGAGTGGTCTCACTGCCGCCTCTTTCAGGAGGCCTGGGACCACTCCCTCTTGCAAAGAGGCATTAATCACTTCCCTGGCCCAGCCAGTTGTTCCATCCCTGCTAGCTTTTATTAGCCAAGAGGGGCAAGGATCCAATATGGAAGTGGTTGCACGAACCTGTCCAAGCACCTTGTCAACATCCTCGAGCTGCACCAACTGAAACTCATCCAAGAAAACAGGACAAGCCTGTGCTCTGGATACCTCACTAGATTCATCTGCTATAACACTGGAGTCTAAGTCCTGACGGATGCCAGAGATTTTATTCTGGAAGTGCCCAGCAAATGTATTACAGCGGGCCTCAGATGGTTCTACCATGTCCTTGGGGCCAGCATGTAAAAGCCCCCGGACAACTCTGAAAAGCTCCGCTGGGTGGCAGGTTGATGATTGAATAGTGGCAGCAAAGTATTGTTTTTTTGCTGCCCTCACTGCCCCTGAATACAGCTTACCATAAGCACTTACCAGTGTTTGATTGCATCCATCAGGAGTTCGTCTCCATCTGCCCTCAAGCCGTCTCCTGTTTTGTTTCATCACTCTCAGCTCTGGGGTATACCACGGAGCCGTTCGAGCTCTACACAGGAGAGGGCGCTCAGGAGCAATCGTGTCAACTGCCCGGGTCATTTCTGCATTCCACAGATCAACCAGGGTTTCGACAGGAGAGCCAGCCCTATCAGCCGGAAAACTCCCCAGAGCCCTCTGGAAACCATCTGGATCCATTAGCCTCCGGGGGCGGACCATCTTAATGGGTCCCCCACCCTTGCAGAGGGGAAAAGCCGCTGTAAGTCTAAACCTCAGCAGGTGGTGATCTGACCATGACAGAGGGGTTGATGTAAAGTTCCCCACTTTCAGATCCCCATCTCCATGTCCAGTTGAAAAAACCAGGTCTAGAGTATGCCCTGCTACATGTGTTGGGCCGATGGTATGTTGGGACAGTCCCATGGTTGTCATGGAAACCATGAAATCCTGAGCTGCCCCAGATAAAGTGCCCTCGGCATGAATGTTGACATCCCCCAGAACCAAGAGTCTGGGGGACCTCAACAGTACACCAGAGACCACCTCTGTCAGCTCAGCTAGGGAGTCTGTTGAGCAGCGGGGTGGGCGGTACACCAACAGAATCCCTAATCTGTCCCGTTGGCCCAACACAAGGTGCAAACACTCCAGACCAGTAGTCGCATGGACAGGGAGCCTGCAGAGGGGGATGGAATTCCTATAGACCACAGCAACCCCCCCTCCCCGGCCCTCAAGTCTACCCTGATGCTGAACCAAGTACCCCGGTGGGCATAACTGGGAGAGACTAACTCCTCCCTGCTCTCCCACCCAGGTCTCGGTTATACATACCAGATCGGCTGCCTCATCCACAATTAAATCGTGGATGAGGGAGATCTTATTATGCACTGATCTGGCATTTAAAAGCAGCACCCGGAGGCCTGAGGGCTGGCTGATAAGGCAACCAACAAGCCTGTGGGTGTGAGGGGGACCGGAACAAGGCACAGCCATTAACTGTCTGGGCCTTGTTTCCCTAACCTGGCAAGTCCTCCTCACAACGCCATATCTCCCTCTACCCGTCACTACCCTGATTGTGCTCCCCTCAGATCCCCTCACCTGGCCCTGTATCCTCCCTCCCAGGCACATAGCTCAAGCCTGGGGAAAGAGGAAAAAACAAAAAAACAAAAAACAAAAAACAACCAAAGACAAAAACAGAAAGCCGGCAGGCAGGCACACTCCTCCTCCTCTCCTCCTCCTCCTCCTCTGGCGGCAAGCCTCCCTCTCCTGCAGGTTGATGGCTTTCCCAGGCCCCCTCAGCCAGCAGCTTAAATATCCCTCCCAGGAAGGGAGGGGGACTGATGTAATTGTCCACAGCAGCTGGCTCAGTACCTGGGAGCCTGGTCCTGCAAGGAGTGGCAGTCTGCCAGGCTGAAATCCTCTAGAGGCTGGTGGTGGTGGTGGCAGCAGCGAGGCCAGGAGGCAGGCAGGCAGGCAGGCAGGCAGGCAGGCAGGCAGGCAGGCAGGCAGGCACACTCCTCTCCTCCTCCTCCTCTGGCAGCAGGCCTCCCTCTCCTGCAGGTTGATGGCTTTCCCAGGCCCCCTCAGCCAGCAGCTTAAATATCCCTCCCAGGAAGGGAGGGGGACTGATGTAATTGTCCACAGCAGCTGGCTCAGTACCTGGGAGCCTGGTCCTGCAAGGAGTGGCAGTCTGCCAGGCTGAAATCCTCTAGAGGCTGGTGGTGGTGGTGGCAGCAGCGAGGCCAGAAGTTTAGGCTTGTGGGATTTACTTCGTTGTTCACTAGAACCCCAAGTTCCACCAACCAAAGCCAGGTGCAAACTAGTGGCTCAGGAAGGTGGGCACAGAATTGAGGCAGGCGCCTCTAAGCACACGCTCAGCCCTGGAATTCGTTTTCAGTACCAGAACAAACGCATCCACACAGATCCTTTCACACACAAATCTGCGCTTGCTCCCCTGCCCCGGCCAAACTTTCTTGAACTCAGCAGCCTAATTTAGGCTGGAAAAAGGGCTTTTTGTCCTCACTGTTGTTAGGCTGTTGGGAGCTGGCAGCCCTTGCTAATCTACTACATATCACCCAGAGATCTACCCGTAGATCCTGATCTCCCCGCCACTCCTGCACTTGACCACTTTCCACTGGCATTACTTATAATCAGGGGGTTAAAGAGGGGGGTCAAGGTGGATTCAAAGCATCGAACGGCCTTGTTGCAGATGCAAATGCGGAACCGGGAGGTAATAACGATCCCACATGCAGCCATCTGGAGCAAAACGGCTGTGCTTGATGGGGAAATTGCAAAGCAGATTAAGAAACAGACAAGTAAAATGCATGCTTGGGGTAGCACGATCAAAGCCGGCCTGATCAGTCGATGATTCAAACAGGCAACGGGTCGTACAAGGACAACGGTATTGAGAGAGCAGCAGGCGGAAAGCCGTTTTCTTTCCCAGCCTCGTTCTGAAGCGTTTTCGTAGTGGTGAAGTGGGGATTTAGACCCAGTGCACCAGAAGGATCAAAGCAAAGGTGCACCTCCATCCAACAGCGGGCAGGTAGCTTACCCTGGTCAGCTCCCCAAGAGGGCATGAAGGAGATGATGACCCTCTCCAAGGGATTGCTCCTTGCATCTGGTCACCAGAAGGATATGGCGCCTGTGTAATTGCAAACCCATTATTTTGTACATGTCAAGATCAGATGTGCAGGAAGGTAGGCGAGGAAGGAAAAGGTGGTAGAGGCTTGTAAGCTACTCGCTCCTTGCCCTACTTGCCAGCTAGGAAAAGGCAAGATGGTGGCAGTTGCCGGCGAAGGGAGAAAACCTGGAGTCACAATGCAGGCCTTGGGATTGGGATGTTGGAGTTGGAGAGGAAGCAGGTTGGGATCATACATGACCCAAGATTGGGCAACATTCCAGAGGGCAGCAGTGTCCAACGGTTGCATCCAAAACCCCAGAGTTTTGTGGCACTGTCAAGACCAACAAATACAAGAGGTAGCAGCAGGTGTGTCACAGTACTACACAGATGTGTAGGGCTGTAGTAACTGGGATAGGGATGGGGGGCAGGCCCCACTCCCCATCCGTATCTGCACGGAGTAGATGTGTGCACATACTTAGGGCATTCTCTCCATGATGGGAAGCCCCTCAAGCTGTACCTGGGCACCAGGCAGATGTTGGGTCACATGTTCATTTTTCTACCCTTTCTATGGGGCTATAGAATACAGTTACCAAAAAAAAACAAAAGTACAACGATGTCGCAATAACAGTACATTTCAAGATCAAAGACATTCCACAAATTCCTAAAAGCAAAATGTGCGGCAGCTCTTAGATCCTGCTTCATAACAAGGTCATGGCATGCTCCAATCGAGCCGAAGCACAGCTCGGGTTTGGAAAGGGGCTCCGGTGGGAACACCTCGTGCACTGGGTCTCTGAAGGCCCGCAGGGTGTGGGGAATAGGGGCGGAAGGTATTGAGCAACCTCATTCTGCATGCCGTTTTAGCCCAAAGGCTGTGCAGTCTTGGGCACAGCTACGTGCACAGAGGTTTCTGATGCGCTCTGGCTTGCGTTCTTCAAGCTCCGCGACAGGCGCTGATTGGTTGGATCCATACGGCCTTGTACTTCACTCTCAAATTCCTGGGCGTAACAACTCTTCAAATACTTGAAAGGTTGTCACACAGAGGAGGGCCAGGATCTCTTCTCGATCATCCCAGAGTGCAGGACGTGGAATAATGGGCTCAAGTTACAGGAAGCTAGATTCCTGCTGGACATCAGGAAAAACTTCCTGACTGTTAGAGCAGTACGACAATGGAACCCATGACCTAGGGAGGTGGTGGGCTGTCCCACACTAGAGGCCTTCAAGAGGCAGCTGGACAGCCATCTGTCAGGTGTGCTTTAAGGTGGATTCCTGCATTGAGCAGGGGGTTGGACTCGATGGCCTTATAGGCCCCTTCCAACTCTACAATTCTATTGTTCTATGATTCCCCTTCCCCCCCAACAATGACTGATGGCCAGATTATGTTTTCAATCTCTTAAGAGCCATGGCTATCAATGGGGGTGGGGGATGAGATGATTACCACATGCAGGCCCTGTCCACATGAATTTGTGGTTTACAAGTCATCTGAATCCATCTGTCATGCCTTACCTGGAGGAGGATTCATCGGATGAGGAAGAGGAGGGGGAGAGCCAGTACAACGGGGCCCCAGCCGGAGCCAGGTGGAGAGCTGGAGGTTCCGGATGACAGAATTTCCCTGGAACCATTAGAAGAGCAGCTTGGCCCCATCCTCTTCCTCATTCAATGACTCCTCCAGGTAAGGCATGATGCCATCCGTAGTTTGGGGGCTATTAGGAATATAGCAACATCTCCTTACTGAGAGATGCAGGGCAAAATCCAATGGGTAGTCTTCCTGTGCTGGTCCCATCGAAATGAATGGGAGCTGTGCCTGAGTGCACTAGTCTCATTCACTTCAATGGGGCTTGAGCATGGGGAACATCCCTGTGGATGACGCCTCATAGCACAATGCTTTTCAGACTTGACGCCTTTGAGAAACGCTTCCCACTTCAGCTTTGCCATAGAACCCCTCCGTGTGTGATATGCAACCGTTTCGCGTTGCAGAGGATCCTGGGGATGTTCTAGGCTGCCCGCACCGTCCCCACAGTTTGGTCTCTCCCATTAGCCCATGTGGACTGAAAGCGCAGCCTGGAACACATCCAACGGTCAGCGGAAGGGGGAAATTGGCGGTGACGGGGCCATGCATTTCATTCGGGGCAGCGCATATGCTGTTGTTGATCTCTTTAAGGAGCGCCCGAGAAGCTCCCGGAGTTTCCCAGAACACACTTTGAAACCCTTGCCTTAGAGAAAAACACAGACAACTCTGAGAGCACATGGTATCGGAAGCGTGTAAATGACCAAACCAAGACGTCGGTGTTCTCGATATATCCGAGAGTTGCTTCGCACAGTAGGGCCGCCACGTTCATTGGTGCAAGCAGACCATACAGGGCAGGGGGACGGGTGCAGTCCACGTGGCCCAGCTGAGGCCCGTGACACGGTGTGGGCAACCTCCGGGCGACAGCTGGGCCGTGAAAAAGGGGCCCTCTGGGTCCCTGTAGAAAAGCCATCCGTATTCTCAGTGTAAGTTAATGGATATTTCTTATTTATTATGAGTATCAGTCACTGTGAAATGTACCCAACCAGCCAAAGGGGCCATAAATGGCTGCTGTTCCAAATGGGGCTTTGAGGTAACCTGGATTTGTATATGTGTAAATTCAAAACCTTGCGAATTCTCTATTGAATTCCTTCCCCCCCCCCCAAAAAAACTTGAATTTCCACTCTCTCAGTCCTGTATGAACAGTGCCAGAGGGAAGAGCCGTATATTTTTAAATCTCCTGATGGCAGCAGACTCAGCACCCAGGTCTTCTTCCAGTTCCCTCCCCACCTTTGTCATCTCTCCCCCCCCCCCCCCCCGCTCTCCAGTTGCAATGGATCAGGGCTCCAGGTCTGCCACCCCGCAAGATAGGTTCAGGAGGGTGCAGGGAAGAAACAGAAACTGAGACTTCCTTATCTTCTGCAGTGGGGGGAGATTTAAAGAGCTGCTGCAGCGTACTGGTTCAAGTCTCAGACTAGGGCTGGGGGAGACCCAGGTTCAAATCCCAATTTGGGTCCAAATCCCCTGTGTTATTATTGGGTAGGGTGACCATATGGAAAGGACAGGGCTCCTGCATAGAAAAGGGAATTTCAGCCGGTGTCATTTGTATGCATGCAGCACCTGGTGAAATTCCCTCTTCATCACAACAGTTAAAGCTGCAGGAGCCCTGCCCGCTTGACTAGATACAAATGAGGGCAGGGCTCCTGCAGCTTTAGCTGTTGTGAATGAAGAGGGAATTTCACCAGGTGCTGCATGCCTACAAATGACACCTGCTGAAATTCTCTTTTCATACAACTGTTAAAGATACAGGAGCCCTGTCCTCCTTTCCATATGGTCACGCTAATCTTGGGTCAAGGAAGCTTAAAGTAATTGAGGATAAAGATATAACTACAGTAAAATAAACTGTAATAAAATAACTAGTCTAAAATACAAAGTGGAAAAAACATTAGTAACATTGGGCTAATTATGGTCAAAGAAATGTGTTCCCGCTGACGAAGACCTTAATGGTCGAAACGCATTTGTTTTAGGTCAATAAGTAGCACTATACCCAACAGAATTGTTTTAGAAAAAGCCTGTTGTGAAAGTAACGTCACTATGTGTGTATGCAACATGTTGGATATCAAGTTTTTGGTTTTGCATAATTTTATAGTTGCAGTATCCAAAAATATTATGAACATTTTTTACACATTGTATTTTAGACTAGTTATTTCATTAAAGTTTGTTTTATTGTAGTTGTATTTTTTTATTCTCAGTTACTTATAAGCTTCCTTAAATCTATTTTGCTTTTTCTTCTTGAGTTTAAGATAGGGCCTTCACTGCTAACTGTTAATCTTGGGTCAGTCACTCTTTGTCCTACTTCACAGGGTTGTTAGGATAAAAGGCGAAGGGAAAACCAAGAGAGCTTCGGTTATTGGGCGGCATAGAAATGTAAGAAACGAGAACGAGAGCAAGCTGCTTTGAACTCCTTGGAGAAAAAGCAGGATATAATTGTAATAAGGAAATACAAATATATGACTCTTCTCCAGCTGTGGATCTGGCAAACTCCTTGTCCTCCTTGTGTGACTTCTTCCACATGTAGGGTCTCTAGAAGGCAGCCTTCTGAGCCCTTTTGATTCAAGTCTGGCCACAGATCCCTCAAACTGCTCGCCATCATGAGTCTTTTGGAATGAAGGAATCATTCTTCCCAACCCCAACCCACCATGCTGCAGTCACTTGGTGCTAGCGGTTAGTAAGAATTCAATCTTCCCCCTTCAAAAAGACAAGTTTTGTTAGCCTTAGTTTATGACATGACGTTATTGTATGAAACATTGTCCCAATGCCCCATCCAGCTTCGACATTTGAAAGTCAGAACCCCCCCGTCCCCGAAAACAACGGTCATAATTCTGATTGCTTTGGAAGTCATCTCGTGACTGTTGTGCAGATCATTAGATTTGGAGATGGCTTCTTCAAAGTTGGATTGCCTGTACTGTGGTTCATTTCTTTGGAAGCAACACAGGGTCCTTGCTGCTAAAATGGGAAGAGGACAGTGACTTTTTAGTTCTCGTTAGGCCTTGTTTATTGTACATTATACTGTGGTTCGGTAGGAGCTGTGTTTTTTAAGTGTTAATCCAATATATATAAACTCTTGTATTCATTAGAGGCCTTCACAATGAGGAAAAGTAAAGGGGAAAAGACACAATGTGGATTAGATAAACATCCTTTTTTGAGGGTGGATTTGTCCTTCTGTTATTAACTTGAAATGTAAATTAAAAAGAAATCTTATTCATATTTCTGGTTCCACTTAGGTATAGGGGTATGTGAAAGCAGAACCCCTTTTGTTTACTGATTTGTTAATGATCTCATTTTCATTGACTAACCATTTGCTGAATTCCTCAACTGTGCAATTTTATTACTTCGATGTATATTTTCGTTAATTGACCGCGTGATGTGAAAGAAAGCCTAAAAAATGATGTAAGCCATAACTTTTAAAAAACAGCAATCAGGGTATTTTTTTTTGTCATTCGCTGTCACTGTGTTTGGGAGACAACTTAGCACTTAACAAATAAACCAGTTCTGTCAATTCCATTTGGGAAAAAAAAAAGTTGTGGAGTTTTGTGAGCATCTCTGTGTGTTTTAGTGACTTTCTATGCCTGTTTATGGATCAGGTCTAACATACTTTTGTAAGATTGTAAGCGTAGTACCCTGTACATGTTCAGAGACACTGTTGTCTCCAGCCAGCGTTCATAATCAAAGAAACAATATTCCCAGCTATTGCATAATGTGGCTGAATATTGAGGCCATTGCATAGTTTTAGCCACTGTGGTTAAAAGTAAGAATGGACAAATTAGTCTGATTTGAGTTCATGTCAATTTCACATGTATTCAGTTATCGTTCTGTTCTATCCAATTTCCATTTCAGTCTGGAATATTTTTTTGACACAGAAAAATGTGCATTTAGTTTTGTACATAATTTCCCCTAACATGCATTTTGTATGCTATTTTCCCTAATGAACACATTTTTGAGTGCAAACAGTCTTGCGGATTGGTTTTTTTTTGGTTTCCGGAATTTTATGCAAATTTAGTCATAGACAGATACATAAAATAATAAAATAAAATACTGCCCAAAATGCACATTTTCCCCATAGGCTAAATCACGAAAATGGGATGGGGGATTTGCGCATTTTTGCATGTGCAAATTTGGGAAATCGGAAAAAAAAACTATTCCAAAAATGAGCAAACGATAGGCATCTGACAAGCCGTGAAACACAAACAGAATGGGTTTTTCAAAATCCTTAAATCCCTTATTTTGGCTTGCTTCTGTTTTAGTTTCTGACCTGTTTTTCGGCTTGTTCAATCAGGGAAAGTGTGCATTTCAAATGGGAAATTTGTGCATTTCTGTGTGTATTTTTCAAACATCCACACTTTTCCTCATTGACTAAAGTGTGAAATTATTTTTATATAGTTCATTTTAAAAAATCAACACATTTTTCAAGCATAATCAGAAATTTGGGCATTTGTAAAGATTTCTCAGGGGGTGGGGAAGACACCCCTGGTTGCATTTGGATTTATGAACAGGACACGTTTGCATGACTCGCAGAAGAGGACCTTCTCTTCTGCCGCTCCCAGACTGTGGAATGGCCGGTCGGAGGAGATTCGACAAATTAGCAGTCTTCATGAATTTAAGAAAGCCGTGAAGACTGATCTCTTCCGGCAGGCCTACCCAGTTGAATTTTAAGATGTTTTTAGTAATGCATTAGTTTTATTTGTTTTAATGTTTTATCTATTTTATGGTCTTTGTATTTATATTTATTGGTGCTCTCCACCTCGATCCAGAGGGAGAGGCGGGTTAGAAATTTATTATTATTATTATTATTATTATTATATTATTATTATTATTATTATTATTATTATTATTATTATTATTATTCGCGGACACAAACCAAATTCTCACACCTCCCTACTTCAAACCCAGTAGACTGAGCAATATATCCTATGTGCCCCATCTAGGCTGCAGTACCAGTCTGCCTGATCATACAGTCAGCTGACTCCGAGGTCCAATCCCTGCCCACCTGTTGTGACTAAGCCTGTTCAATCAGAGTCAGATTCTGACGCAGAAGAGATAGGAAAGGTGTCTCTCACAGGCTCTTCACCAGCTGGGAATGAACTTTTGTCAGTCCTTATCTCTGAAGGTTTAAACAACCCACAAGCTGGGAATCAGTGTTCTTCTGACGTAGAGGGCACTGAAAGCCTAGCTGATCTGAGAATCCACTGCAGACAAAGGCGGGCGGAGCAAAAGGAAGGAGAGAGAAGGTCAGCCCGGTTAGCTTCTCGCCAAAGGCTTCTTCAGAACCAGCCTCCCTGAAGTTAAAGCGTACTGGAAAAGGACTGTCCCTTTTGCTTGAAAGGACAATTGTCTCACTTAGTTTGCATAATCTTGCCTAGAGAAAAGTTCCTAGAACTATAGAGTCCCTTCAGGTGGGAAGAGATGTTTATTGCCTGAATAAAGCTTTGTGGATTACATGGCAGACCTCTTTATTGTCTCCCAATAAAGCAAGGGGTGTTGGGAAACACAACACCACCAAGCCCTATAAATCCTGAGCCATAGAGTTTTGCTCCTTGGTTTGAGCAACTTGTCTTTGGTGTGAATCTGCTACTTAAGCTCCTGTACTAGGATTGTGACCTGCCCAAGAGTGCACATTTGCTTCTGGTTCTCCATTGTTGCCTTGGATCTCTGCATGGGTCTAACTATATACTTGCCTCCGGCCCCCTTGATCCTTGTTTTCTGCTCTGCACTCCTGCCTATTTTGGATCATACGCCTGCGTCTGGCTCACTTGGAAAGACAGTCAGCTCCCCTGAGTGCTGGAATCCAGTCGCCTAGAGATCAACACTCTCTGAAACTTAACACAACCTGAAAGACTGCCCTGTCCCATATGAGCCTGCCTGGGTTTTAAGATCTTCAAGGGAGGCCCTTCTCTCATTGCCGCAACCATCAAAGGAGGGAGGGCCTTCTCAGTGGCCGCTCCCAGGCTCTGGATATCCCTGCCAAAGAAGGCTTCATTGGCTGCCTCTCTGTGGTCCTTCTGCCAGCAGGCAGACATTTTTATCCAGGCAGGCCTTTGGCATATAAACTGGGGTATAAAACTGCCAGTATCTTACTGCCTTTATACAAATTTATGGAGCGATCACACTTGGAATACTCTGTACAGTTCTGGTCACCACACTTAAAAAAAAAGATATTGAAGAAAGATATTGAAGAGCTGTGGAAAGTATAGAAAGGGGCCACTAAAATGATCCAGGGGCTGGAGTGTCTCCCCTATGAGGGAAGGTTACAACAGCTGAGATTGTTTAGCTTGGAAAAGAGAGGCTAAGGGGAGACATGATAGAGGTGTACAACATTATGCATGGTGTGGAGAATGTGGAGAGGGAGACATTTTTCTCCCTCTCCCATAATTGAACCCAGGCCATTCAATGAAGCTGATTGGTGGGAGATTCAGGACAGGTAAAAGGAAGGACTTCACACAACACATAGTTAAACTATGGAATACACTTCCACAAGATGTGATAATGGCCACCAATTTGGATGGCTTTGAAAGGGGATTGGATAAATTCTTAGGGAGAAGGCTATCAATGGCTACTAGTCCTGATGACTATGTGATATCTTCAGTATCTGAGGCAGTAAGTCTATATACATCAGCTACAGGTTCCTGGTCGACAGCTGGTTGGCCACTGTGTGAACAGAGTACTAGACTAGATGGACCCATGGTCTGATCAAGCATGGTTCTTCTTATGTTCTTATTTTGCTGAAGAGGGAGTTAATTGGTTGGGTGTTTGATGCCGGCCAAAGGTAAATGGGGTGGGACCCAAAAAATCCAGCATAGCTCTTGCTGTTGGTAATGAAGCTTTCCAGGAGGCATTTCAACCTTTCAGAATGGGGTGGGGGACATGCAAAAGCCAGGAAACCATCAAACGATAGGTGGTTACGTGGAAAGGGGTGGGCCAAAGGAAAGATACCCTGGTTTGACCCATGAAATCCTACATCACAATGGATATTTTAGCTTTTAAGGTGCTACAAAACCCAACTGTCCCTTTTCACGTGATTTTGGTGATTATATAACTGACTCTGCAAAAAAAGAAAAGGGTGGAGGAACCATCTGGGTACTCATGCGTACTGTACAGAAATGGTATTTCCAGAGTGTTTATCTACTCTTTCAAGAAGCCAGTACATAAATAAAATAAAATAACTCCAGAGATGTAAGGTTGTGATGAATTCAGGCAGAATCGATTTTGATTACGGCTTTTCAAGTATCGCTTCCATTTCCAGAAACGCAGAGCGTTTTCTCTCTACAGCTGCTGCTGATAATCCTTTACCATTATTCCTACGCACAAAATGAAAAATTGAAGAAAGGAAGGATGACTAGAGGAACTTGTACGGTAAGCTATGATTACGTCTATAAAGTCGAAGAGAAAGAAAGATTCAGCACTTGCCTCAGTTGGTGGCCAAAGTTTGCTATTAACCATACCAGCAAAACTGGTCCTGTTTTCCCCATATTGCATCCCCAATAGGGATGGCAGGAATGGTCTTATTATTGATCATTGTAAAGGAGCCTTTCTTCTTTTTTTGCTGAAGATCAAGGTAAAAAAACCTTCAGACAAGCAAAGAGTCTACGCTCCACACGCATTTATATCCATGTGCCTTAGAGCACATTGGGGTGGACAGAAATTAGATCTCCAGATACTTTTGGATGTCCATTACCAGCCTTCCTAATCATTGGCCATGCTGACAGGGTCTTCTCAGAGTTGATGTCCAAGTCATCTGGAGATCTACCCTCCGCTCATCCTGTCTTAGAGTCAAAATACACTTGTCCCCATGTAAAGATTTTAACTTAAGAGTTGGGAGAGAGGGTTAAAACCAAAAGGACAGCAAGGCCGATACACCTGCATGCCCACTAACAAAATTTTGTAAAGGCATTCTTCAAATCTCTCACAAAGGCCAATGGTGGGGGAGGCAGTGACTTACTAGGGAGATATATCAGAAAATGGGGACTGTTTTGAGAATGGGGAAAGTTGAAACATATGAAATGAGAAGCCCAGGGCTATCTCTTATCTTCCCTGTGTTGAAATGTTAGATTGCGACCTCCCTGGGGCAGGGACCCATCTGCTTACATTTTCTAAAGAGCCATGCAGTCTGATGGCGCGATAAAGTATGGTAGTAATAATGTAAGAAGACACCATGGTGTGGTTCTTACGCATGCTTACATCGTCCCTCCAAATTGGGGCAAGGTGGTGTGGGAACCATAGCACTGCTCCCTTCTCCGATGGCCCAGGGCTTCTCATTTTACCCCAGCGGTAGAAAGAAGCCTGGCTGCCGTCTAAGCAGCAAAAATCTGTCATGCCTGCAGCAGTACCTTTAAAGCCCCAATCCACCTTGATTCTGGTTCTGAAGGGGAAGGGGTGTAGAGCTGGGAGCCTGCCAAGGACGTACAAAGCCTTAGGTACGTCACTCGCTGTTCCCTCTAATCAAATCCAGCGTTGCTCTGCACTACCCAAATGTAAATCCATTTTGCCTTGCTCGGATGCCGCAGTCACCTTGTCTTGAATGAGGTCACTGAGAACTCAGCCATTCCCACCCCCCTGTGTTGCAGATAGAAATTAAACACACACAGCCCTGCTCCCTTGCAATGGTTTGCAGAAGATCAAAGACGGTGATTACACACACACACCATTGCTCTCGTTTTCTCTTATCCGTCGTCTCTCCCATGCACCTCGGTTTGTTTTCATTCAGTGATTTGGGTTAGAAGCATGTTCTGGATAAGGAAATGGGTCTCTCTTTCCCCGCGCAACATATCTGAGAGTCTGAGTGCGGAAAGAGATGTTTATATGATTCTGCAGTACGGGCCATTTGGTAGCATCAGGCTCTGTGACTTCAGCATCAGACAAGAGAACTAGAAGTCCCAACAAACACCGGGGGGGGCCAGAGTGGGAGAAGGAGCGCAAAGGACTACCAGTGACTTCCACTTGGCCATTAAGGGCCCAATCCTAGGCATATTGAGACAGAAATAAGTCCTACAACTCCCAGCATGCCCCCATCTTGCAGCAGCTGATTGGACCCTCGGGCTTGATTCGGGAAGTGAGCCAGCCGCAGATGGCGAGACGGTGTGTGTGTATGTGTGTAATGTTGCATGTGTAACTGAGAGATTGAAAGAGAGCAAGAATGAAGGCAAGGAAGGCCACGAGGGGAAGCGTGCATTGGTGCGTTTACGGCGATTTATGGCAAATATTCACATCTGGTCCTCCCTCATTCTTTTGGTTTGGTGACCTTAATCTTCTGCCCTGTTTTTATTTCTATGATAGTATTTATACATTTGCATCTATACACATAAATCAGCACCAGCAGTTTTGTGTCTTCTGTTTTGGCGATGCAAATCCTCCTTTTTTGGGGGGGGGGGTTGACTCAGAAGTGGGCAGACTGCTTTAAGGTGGCACAAGACTCTTTTTCTTTTTCAAAAATTGGAATGAATTATGCATTGTGAACCTGACAATAAAGGTAGGCTGGTAATATGACCCCAATATTACAGCTGAAGGACGGTGACTGAGAGAAAGTGCCGTTTAAAACTCCCAAGAAAACAGATGGATATGAGGAAACAACAAGAACAACACAAAAATGTGCATATTGAGAGACCATATAACCTTCATTCATGAAAGCATGATTAATAAATCATAGAATAGTTGAGCTGGAAGGGGCCTATAAGGCCATCGAGCAACTCCCTGCTCAATGCAGGAATCCACCTTAAAGCACACCTGACAGATGGCTGTCCAGCTGCCTCTTGAAGGCCTCTAGTGTGGGAGAGCCCATGACCTCCCTAGGTCATTGGCTCCATTACCATACTGCTCTAACAGTCAGGCAGTTTTTCCTGATGTCCAGACGGAATCTGGCTTCCTGTAACTTGAGCCCATTATTCCATTTCCTGCACTCTGGGATGATCGAGAAGAGATCCTGGCCCTCCTCTGTGTGACAACCTTTCAAGTATTTGAAGAGTGCTATCATGTCTCCCCTCAAGTCTTCTCAAAGCTAAACATGCCCAGTTCTTTCAGTCTTTCCTCATAGGGCTTTATTTCCAGACCCCTGATCATCCTCATTGCCCTCCTCAGACATAGCCATAGGCATGCGCACGGGGTGTGCTGAGTGTGCCCAGGCACACCCTAATTTCCCAGGGGCCACCTCCGTTTTCCTGCCCCCCCCCCCACTCAAATCGGGGCTTTTAAAGAGGACGGGAAAGCCTCTGGAAAGCCGCCATTAGCATCCCTGGGAGAACTACGCACTTTCCGGAGGCCCTGGAAAGTGTGCTTTCCCCTCCTCCACTCCAATCAGGGCCTTTAAGGTGCACCCCCCTAATGAAATGAGCTGCACATGCCTATGGACATAGCCCCTCCAAAATTAAGCTTTCATTTGCTGTGAAAAGAACGCCTCTGTGGGCTAATTTTTCAGGAAGTGGTGTGAATGTTGATAAAAGTGTTCGTCCATTCAGAGTGAGGGGAAGACTAATGTGGGAAGCATTGTGTTCCTGACATCATGACACATGGACTGAATTCAGATGACACATTAAGCAACTGGGGGTGGGGGAACAATCATTAGTTGTATTGACTATTGTGTCGTCCGAATGCTGCCATAGTCAACTCAGCGCTGATCCTAATCCACACCACGGTTGATTATTTATTACCATGTTGTGTGGGGAGTACCCACTAGATGAACAACTGTAAAGTTTATTATTACCCCACCATTGACTATCGTGTTGTCCGAGTTCAGCCACAGTGTCAGCATTACACTCACTATATGGGTATCAGGATTCCCAGCAATACTTCTGCACTGAAATCCTTTGAGAAGAGGCTCAGTGTAGATTCACCCCAAACTTAGCAGGCTTCAAAATGGCCATTAGAATTTCCAAATTAGGATTTGGAAGCAATGAAATCATAACAACTCAGTTTTGCTTTTGAATCGTGTTAGCAGCTGTACGTGTTTTTGGAGATCATCCCTATTTTCCCATTTCACACAAGAAACATGGACCTGCCACCAAAAATAGCAGCTCTGTGCACGATAGCTTGTAGCAAAACTCGGCTCATGTCCTAGCATTTGGTATTTCCCTGCTCCGACTAGTTGAGATTAGAGAAACATGCAGCATGGTTACATCAGGACACTTGGAGGCAATGGGTGTATTGTGGAGGTGGAGAACTTGACACAGGCCTGCTATTTTAAGTGGAAGTCCTATGATTAATATGTGTCCCTTCTTCCCTTGAAGTTGAGGAAGAGGATAGCTACACTCTGATAGGAACTAAATCTCCAGTGAGTCACCAAGCCCCACGAGTCAGGACCCAAATGAGCCAATGTGGGCTTGCATCTTAATAGAATCTGAGATTGTTAGTTTTTCAAGCTCATATATCCTGTCACTTTAGGAAAAGCTAATTCAGACAGCATGTCAGAGTTGTTATTTTTGATTACCCATAATTGCCCAATCAGCTAAGAAATGTGATCGCATAGGAGAGTAAACAGCTCAGAGTACTGCTATATTGATGTTTTAAAATAACAAAGTAGGGAGAGAGAGAGAGAGAGAGAGAGAGAGAGAGAGAGAAAGAAAGAAAGGGAAAAGAAGAGAAAGCAATGCTAATTTCCAGCATTCTTTTTTCATCCTAATCAAGGCCCCAAAAAAGTAGATAAGGGAAACTGTACCAAACTGGCTTAGATCCACACAGCTGCCTGCCTTTTGGGACTCTCCTTGGGAGCGTGACCATGGGGGCTTCCTATACTTCAAAATTTAGCACTACAGCACTGGATGAGGTTAGAACATGGCAGAAATGATACTCAAACCATGGGCTTCCTGAATAATTCATTTTATTACATTTCTATATCGCCTAATAGCTGAAGTTCTTAACACCTCAGCGCCTCAGCCACTTATGCCATCTCAGCAGGAAGGTGGCGAAGGGCAGGAAGGTGGCGAAGTGGAGAGGTGTCATGCCCATCGCCTTCTGCCAGAAAAGGCGAATCCGGCTCAGTTTGCTTATACATGTGATGAAACAAATCAAGAAAAGTTTGGCTCAGATATCCTTTCAGAGGTGAGGCCTTTTTATTATGAACCTTAAATGGCAGTCGGGCCACCATGAGGACATGGTCTAAAATTAGCTTTCGATTATTGACACCTCCTGCATTATTTATTCAGCAAGCGAAGTATTTAATGGTTAATGTCCAGACCCAGAAATGGTTGCACACCCAGTCTTGTTGGCTGCCTTATACAACTTTGCAGCGTCTACTGAGCAAAAAGGAAACATCCAAAATGCTCAGCATTTGCCAGTTAATTTTGTTTTGTTAAGGTAGGGTGACTATATGGAAAGGAGGACAGGGCTCCTGTATCTTTAACAGTTGTAGAGAAAGGAGAATTTCAGCAGGGTCATTTGTATGCACACAGCACCTGGTGAAATTCCCTCTTCATCACAACCATTAAAGCTGCAGGAGCCCTGCCCTCTTTTGTATCTGATCACTCTAGTATAGCTCCTGCAGCTTCAACTGTTGTGATGAAGAGGGGATTTCACCAGGTGCTGCGTGCATATAAATGACACCTGCTGAAATTCCCTTTTCTGTGCAACTGTTAAAGATACAGGAGCCCTGTCTTCCTTTCCATAGGCTCACCCTAGTTAAGGAGCCACAGCAATTAAACGAAGAATAGCATTCTTAAATGTAGGCCTGAAAACCATGGCTTTAAATCACCTGGGCTTTCTCACCTGGATTTAAATCACCACTTGCTCCCCATCACCGAAAACAGGGCTGTATGTGTGCTAAACAAACTGTAGGGTGACCATCTGCCCGGATTTGTCCGGACATGCCCAGAAAATGGGGAGCAAATCTGCATCCGGGGGGAAAAACTGTTTTGGGGGGCCAAATCCGGAAATTTAGCTCCCCAAAAGGGTGACCAGATGGCCCTGGGGCGATCCGGGCCAACCGGGGGGCGGCGGGGGCAAACCAGGGCGGCGGGGGGTCACGCGGCGGTGGCGGGAGGCATGAGGCACTTACCTGCTGGGGCGTCCGCTTCCCTCCAGTGCTCGGAATCTACTGAGAAACGGGCTGGGCAGCCGGCGCGAGGCATGCGGGCGGGGGGGCGTGCGGCGTGGGGCATGCGTGCGGGCATGCGGCGTGAGGCATGCGGGTGGGGGGGCGGGCGGGGTGGGGTGGTGCAGGCGGGCAGTGGGGGGTTTGTTTTGGGCGGGGGGTGGTGGTGGTGGGGGGGTCCGAGATTTTGGTTCTCAAAATCTGGTCACCCTAAACTAAGGCAAATTCTGCTTCCAAACAATGACAAAAGGGGGAGATGTATTTCTTTTTTGAGTCAAATCATTTGTCCACCCGGCCCACTAGGGTCTACTCTTACTGCCAATGGCGCTCTCTAGGTAGGCTGACAAGATAAAATCCAAGTAACTTTAACAGTTGTGGAGAAAAGGGAATTTCAGCCAGTATCATTTGTATGCAATTAGTTCCTGGTGAAATTCCCTCTTCATCACAACTGTTAAAGTTGCAGGGGCCCTGCCTTCTTTTGTATATGGACACTCTAGTATAGTGCCTGCACCTTTAACTGTAGTGATGAAGAGGGAATATCACCAGGAACTAATTGCATACAAATGACACTGGCTGAAATTCCCTTTTCTCTACAACTGTTAAAGTTACATGAGCCCTGACCTGGATTTTATCTGGTCAGCCTACTCTAACTTCACCAGCTATCATCATTTTAGCTGAGGATCCCATTGATTGCACCTGGGAGCTTCTGCATGCAAAGCAGGTTCTCTGCCACTGGGCTAGGGTCCCTTGCCTTCATGCAATTTTCAGATGAAATACACTCTTTAAAACGATTCAGAAGCACAAATGACGTCCATCAACTAAGCAGGGCTGCCCCTTCTCCATTGCCCCCAAAGAGGATCCCCATCAACAAAAAAGAGGACACATCTTTGCATAAACCGGCATGTGCTAATTTATAGGCATAGATGCAAATTTGGAAATGATTACTGTAATGTAAATAGAAATCCAATACATCTCACCATAGTGGTAAGATAGTGACCTGTTTGTCTGCTAATTGATGGGCATCTTCAAAGCCCCCGCTCCCCCTTCTGATGGTTGATTTTTTTAAAAAATCTTTAAACTGGACTTGGACTGGACAGCCCCTGGAAAGGAGGGCTGGCCTCCAGTAGGGCATATGACCACCCTACAAATAAGTAGCAATCAAATAAGCCAAGCTAAAAACAGCAGAGCGGGAAAGTCCATTTCAACCACTGGGGGAGAAACATCCCTTTCACAACCAGAGGACTCCAAATACCTCCACAACATCACAGCCTTTACCTGTCTCCAGAAGTTCAACAGCAAAGGGGTAGAACAAACATCGCATGGACAGATGTGCCCCACCTTCAGCAGCACTGCACTATGGTCTGACAGCTCATTCTGTGATTGTGATCCTCCTTCTCATCAATCAATTGACCGCTTGAGGCATTTTGCGGGTAATTGCACTGGATGAATGAGTAGCGTATTCACACCCAATACAAAACAGGAAGGAATAGTCAACATTGTGGATGGCAGAACAAAATGTCAACATTATATAAACCAGGTTGTGGCTCTCCAGATGTGTACAGGATGCAAATAATTTATTTTCACGAAGCCCAAGAAGACAGAAAAAAACAGCAGCACGTCCGTGGCATAACATCAATCATGAGGAAAGGAAGATTCTGCTGGACTTAGCAAATGACTCCTCCATAGTCATACAAGAAGCAGGCAAGGGGGGAGCCATTGTAATCCAAGACAGCACTGACTACAAGCAAAAGATCCTTCGACAATTAGCAGACTGTGTGATATCGGGTATGTGAGAATGATCCTACTACTGTAATTGCCAGGGAGATAAAAACAACAACACCCTGGATGATGGGTCCAGCCTGGGATACATAACGGAGGAAGAACATGGGTTCTTGTATAAAACTAACCCTAAATTTCCAGTTTTTTATACATTGCCAGAAATCCACAAGGGAGTGATTCCCCCTCCAGGCAGGCTCATAGTATCAGGATGCAACTCAGTGCTGGAACCACTTTCAAAGCATGTTCACCCCTTTTCAAAACCTTTCATACCTCTTATGCCATTCTATGTACGTGATTCCCCCGATTTCATAAACAAAACAAAATCTATCAGTATAGAGAAGGGAGATATACTGATGACAATGGATGTAAGATCCTTATACACCAATATACCTCAGAAGGATGCCCTAGCAGTCATGCAACACACATTGGATAAGAGAACAGATGAACACACACACATCCCTACCCAATTCTTCTCTCCCTTGCAGAAATAGCCCTGGGCCGGAATTATTTCCATTTTAACAACAGATTTTACTGGCAAAATCAAGGGAGTTGCCATGGGATACTCCATGGCCCCAAAGGTGGGCAATTTCTACATGGGAGAATACGAAAAGGAACTTGTTTTTCATCAGAGGGCCAATATGTAAAACATCTTCTGGTATGGCTGAGATATATTGATGACGTATACCATTTGGTGGGGAAATGAGGAGGACTTACAACAATTTATAATATGGATAAATTCTAAGGATGAAAATATTAAATTTGATATTTAGTTTAACACCTTAGAAATTAATTTCTTAGACTTAAAAGTGAAGAAGGAGGGAGAACATCTTATTACCTCCATTTATAGAAAACCCACTGATGTTCCCAGATATCTGAGCTCCCATCCCCGCTCTCTAAGAAATAACCTCCCATATGGACAGTTCTTAAGACTCAAACATAACTGTTCCAAGATAGCAGATTTCAGACCAGAAGCTCAGACAATGTCTTTGCAATTAAGAGAAAGAGGGTATCCCTATGCTGTAATCGCACAAGGCCTCAAAAAAAAAGCAGGAAAAAAGCCACGGGCAGAGCTTTTAGCACAAAAGAACACAACACCATAGGACTGAATCAACTGCAGTTTAATATGTGATTATATAACCAACCGCCTGCAAGGAAGCATAAGGAGACACTGGTATATAGTCCAGCACATCCCTGGGTGTCAAGAGAAACCAGCGGGCTCCTTTAAAAGAACCAGGAACATAATAAATTTACTGATCAAAAGTGAATTCAAAGAACATGGCAGAAGTTTAGCCAACATTTACCTGGTGCCACCATGCCTCAGGCTCATCATCCATGTGGACACTGCTGTTGTTGCAAACACACCTCCAAAGTCACAGAATTCACAAATCCCTCTGACCAACAGAAACATTTTTGTCATTTATGCTGTCCAGTGTAAATGCCCTAAGATTTATGTAGGCAAGACAATCAGACCTCTAAAGAGACCCATAGGAGAGCACCTGAGCAACATAAAAACAAAATAAAAAAACAGCAGGCCAGGTGCTCCATTAGTAAACCATTTTGTAGAACAACAGCATTCCTATGCACATTTAAAATTTTGGGCACTGGATAGACTTGATACACACATGATGACCACCAGCTACTAAGAAGGGAAATAGAATGGATTTTGAAATTAAAAAACTCTGGCTGGTTTCGCACGGCACATTAGGCAACGGAGGGGAGGGGGAGCAACCGTCAGTTGTGTTGCTTATTGTGTCATGTGGAGGGTTACACACCATGCACACACAACTGATGGTACGCTATCCCGCCCAATTAAGCAACGGAGAGAAGCAACGGGCTTGCACGTTGTTTAGCTTGAAGCCCGTTGTTTAAAGTGTTGTCCGAAACCAACCCCCCTCTCTCCGTGGACTATTCCGTTTGGGAATAGAGTTCTGCTGGCCGGAGCAGCCGAAAACCCCCGGCTGCTCTGATACAGCCAGCAGAACTTGCAGTGCATGCTGGGATATAGCTGGAGGACTGAGGGAGGGGGGAAGGAGGAGCTGCTGCAACCAAGATGGACGTTGGAACTTTCTGCCGTTCAGCGGATGGGGTAGCAACATGTCGTGTGTGGAGCACCGTCTACCTAACGCACAGTCAGTAGGCTATTTCACCCTCCGTTGCCTAATGTGTAGTGCGAAACCAGCCTCTAAATCCGAATGGCCAGAATGAAGATATGGAACGTTTGCCACTGCTGTGACTCAGCAACTATTTGCAGACACTCCCCTACAATGGCAGCAGTGTCTCACTATGAGACCTTGGACTTAACACAACTACATGGAAACACCTGGCAGAGCCCCCCCCCCCCCCCCATGAACAAGAATATAAGGATGGATTTGAATGGTACACTTCTCAGTCACCATAGATTATTACAGGAGACAATAATCTTGCTTGGGGAAATTCTGCAGACACTACCTTCTAAGTAAGGATTTGTATATTTTACTTTTGTTGGAAACCAGTTTTATATGTTTTTATTAATACCACATGTGTATAGGCCCTAGTGGCACCGTGTAATGTGAAAAGAAGTTTTAAAACTTACATGTGGGGGACTTCCAGTGAGGCGATATGGCGGGCTGAACCCTCTGTTGCAGCGGAGTGTCAGAACGGCTTGAAAACTGACGAGGGGGGCTCCCCGGTCAGAGAAAATCTTCCTAGATTAAAAGGAAGAGCAGGAGACAGCCATAATTTATCTCTTCAACTTCTTGGGTGGCTCTGCTGCCGGGACGGAGGTCTCGTCAGCAGGACGGTTCAGGAAGCAGGAGATTTATGGATGTTGCTAGAAAGGGATGAAGAGAAGGTTGGATTCATTATGGAAGAAAAAACTGAATAGCTGCACAATGGTTTTTGATTGGTAGGAGCCCTCCATTTGGTAGCACCTTGATTGTCATTGACTCTAGAGATGATGCCCACTTTTTGCACAAGATGCATTCTATTAGGGATGGCTGTGGTAAAGATTAGTTTGCTGAGTTACACCAGTAATTGCAATGCAATTTTACTATTTTATTTTACCAATATTTAAAACTGCCAGTTATGTTTGGGATTGCCAGGGGACTTCTACATGCAATGTAACTCAGCAGCTTTCCTGAACCATCCCTCACCATCCAGACACTTGCTGCTGCCTGTTCTTTCAGACTTTGCTTTTGCTGATATCTGGGGCTGTGTTTGGCTAGAACAGACTTCCCAGCCCAGCCTGTTGCATGGCCAGGACATGCTGCCTGGGGTTGATGGGAGTTGTAGTCCCAACACATCTAGAGGGTACCAGGTTGGGGAAGGCTGGTCTCGTTCTCCCATAAGCTGTCTCAAAGCAGGACACTAAAAAAAAAAAAGGCAGCTCCTTGCAACATGGCCAATCCCAACACCTCTTTTGCCCTACTGAAAAATATATCTGAGGATAGGGACACATCAACGATCATTTAAAGAGAACAGAAGGTCTTCGGAATAATGAAAAGTGAGATAATTCAAACTGAACTGATAGATTTCAACCCAAGTTTAAAACTTGTGGCTCATACTACAGTCACAGAGGTATTAATTTCCTTACTCGAGGATTTAGGGTGACCATGTGAAAAGGAGGACAGGGCTCCTGTATCTTTAACAGTTGTATAGAAAAGGGAATTTCAGCAGGTATCTGTATGCATGCTGAAATTCCCTCTTCATCACAACAGTTTAAGCTGCAGGAGCCCTGCCCTCTTTTGTATCTGGTCACCCTAGAGGATTCCTCTGCAGTAGTTAACGCCTCTATCAAAACTGTGGAGCAGTGCTTGAAAGGAACGGCCATTGATTTAGAGCAAGGATGAGGTGGCCTTCCAAATGATGTCCAGCAACATCTGGAGGTCCACAAGATTCCCACCCTTGATTTAGAAAACCATGCTCTGAACCAGAACATGAGAGTCCTTGGGATTTGAGAGAGTTGAGGAAAGTGAAGATCTGGTGAGGGTGATGGACTCTTCATTAAAGGATCTGTTACAACTGCTCCCTGATTATAATCGTGAGAATAAGCAGTTTGTGAATGCTCGGCTGTGCTTGACTATTAGTGATTCATTTACAGTATCTTGAAACTTCAGCTTCACTTCCATCAAGGATGGAGGCAGCAGGGGATGGCAGGTGGGGGACAAACAAAGATGTCATGGAGTGTTTGCAACCTGCTCCTCTGCGTACAGCTCTGCTTTTTAGGGATTGTCTTATTATTTTTACATGATCCTTTCAAAGAATTCTGCAAGGGCACTAGATCAGCCTTCTCTAAGGGCACAATCCCATGCATGTTTAGACAGAAAAAAAACCCTACAACTTCCAGCACTCCTCAGCCAGCTGTGATCAAGGAGCCTGGGCATTGCCCCTATGAGGGAAGGTTACAGCAGATGGCGTTTTTTTAGCTTAGAGAAAAGGCAAGTAAGGGGAGACATGATAAAGGTGTACAAAATTATGTATGGATAGGGAGAAATTTTCCTCCCCTGTCATGATAGTATTTATTTATTTATTGCATTTCTATACCGCCCAATAGCTGAAGCTCTCTGGGCGGTTTACAGAAATTAAAACCATAAAAACTGTTCAACATATAAAACAACAACAGCATCAAAACATAATTTAAAATACAGTATAAAAGCACAACCAGGATAAAAACCGAGCAGCCATGCAGAAATTGATAAGGATTTAAAATACAAGTTTAAACAGCAAGGTTAGAAATCAAACTGAAGAACTGTAAAAACTCTGTGAAAGTAAAAAGGTCTTCACCTGGTATCTAAAGGAGTACAATGTAGATGCCAGGCGAACCTCTCTGGGGAGCTCATTCGACTAGAACCTGGGGTCACCCCATGAGGCTGATTTGTTGGGAGATTCAGGACAGGTAAAAGGACTTCTTCACATAGCCCATAGTTAAACTATGGAATTCACTTCCACAAAACATAGTGATAGTCACCACTTTGGATGGTTTTAAAAGGGGATTGGACAAGTTCATGGAGGAGAAGGCTGTCAATGGCTGAGTTCGAACGAAACTTTAGGCAATGGAATAACTCACTCACCGTGCGTTATTTTGCCAGTGCTCTCCACATGAAATGTTGCCCCTCCCCCCGTCGGCGGCTGAAAGTCCAGGCATCATTCTGGGCTGCTGCATCTCCCTCCCACCTCCCTCAATCCTCCGGCCATATCCCAGCATGCACCGCAAGTTCTGCCATCTGTATCGGAACAGCCGGGGTTTTTTTCGGCTGCTCTGGCTGGCGAACTCTATGCCCAAACGGAATAGTACACGGAGAGAGGGGGGTTCCCTCCACATGACACTTTAAACAACGGAGTTCGGGATAAACAACGTGCAAGCCCGTTGTTCTTCTCTGTTGTTTAAGTGCCCCAAATAGTGAACTGTCAGTTGTGTGTGCATTGTGGGTTGCCCTCCACATGACACAATAAGCAACACAACTGACGATTGTCCCCCCCCCTTGATTATCGTGTCGTGCAAAACAGGCCAATGGCTACTAGCCTTGATGGCTCTATGCTATTTCCAATATTAGAGGCAGTACATCTATATACAACAGTTGCTGGGGAAAATGGGTGGGAGGGTGCTGTTGCACTAATGTCCTGCTTGTGGGCTTTCCGTGGGCATCTGGTGAACTGTGTGAACAGAATAGTGGCCTAGATGAACTCTTGGTCTGATCCAGCATGGTTCTTTTTATACTGTTATGAATGCTGGGAGTTGTAGGCCTTTTTTCCCCCCTTGTCTAAAATGCATGAGTGGTTGAAGAATGAAATTCTGTCCTACGTCTGACACTTTGATATCATTAATATGTGGAGTGCCTGGTGCTGAGGTTCCCCTTTAGCACACTTTGACAAAGCAGCTAAGGGTAAAGTCCAAGTGGGTAATAATGTATAGAAAGCACAAAAGGTGGGAAATGCAGGTAGCACAGACCCTCTTGGTTGCGCTCAATTTTCAGGTTGACTGTCTTCCCTCCTCCGGCAGAGGTCAGTAGGTCCTTTCTGACTTCATATTTTTTTTAAGCACTCATTAAGTCTGAAAGGGCTCTCCATTGGCTTACGCAGAGACTTCACTATCAGACGTGAGAGCTGGTTCGTCTCGACTTCTTGTTGGCATCCATCAAAGCTCTTTTGGCAGCAGAGCCACACCTGGGCTGGTAAAGGATCGTCGACAGCTGTTCCTTGATGGAATAAAACCATTTGCTCAGCACCAAAGAACTAAGCTAGGAAGAAAGGACAAAGCTGGTGGGAGAAGTTACCATGTGGTGGAGAAAGAGATGTCTGTCTTCCGGTTCACAGACTGGTAGGACAATGTTCTGGGACTTATTGTGGGATATGTTTCTAAGCTGAACGTCCCCAATCTGCTGGTCCCCAGATGTTTTGGATGATAACAACCAGCATTCCTGGCCGTGGGCCATGCTGGTTGGGGCTTATGGAAGTTGAAGTCCAAAATATCTGGAGGGCACCAGGTTGAGGAAGGCCATTCTAAGTGGTGGCTTCGTGCCTCCAGTACTTTAGTCCATTGTGTAAGCTGTCAACCTGGGTTGCTTTACATGTACGAATGATTCTACAGGGCAACAACATTTGCACTTGCAATGATTTAGCTAAGCTAATTTTGTCTAGATTGTCAGTCTGGTCATCTTTAACAGGCTTATAGAGCTCCTTGTGCAGTTCCAGTGACCCTCCGGTAGCCCAGTTCAAGCATGGCTACATCCAGTTCTGTGTTTGGGGGGGGGGGTCAAGGGAGGAGTGGTTTATCGTGTTATAGGAAAGGCACTTCCAAGGAGGTTAGGAGCTTCGACTCAAGGTGAGACCCCCCCCCCCCAAAAAAAATTGTGATGAATTGGACAAGACGGTGTTAGGAGTCTAAGGCTGGTGTGGAGGAATAATGTAGTAACACCATTGTTGATGCTGAACATGGCAATGATAAATATGATCATATTATATAATTTAGTGTTTATGGAGGAGGAATAGAATTATCTGGAATGATTTCATCTGTGGGTTCTTTTTCTGCATTGCATCCGCTCTCTGTTTGTGGCAAGCAGCTGGATTTCATGGGTTGAATGATGGAAGGCCATTGGTAGACGATCCTGCCTTTGGGTAGGAGTAGCACTTTGCAGTACAATCCCATACATGTTTACTTGGAAGTAAGTTCCCCCATATTCAATGGGGCTTACTCCCAAGCAAGGTGCTGCAAATTGCAGCTATAATGTTTGTGCAGAAATAAGATTAACCATTCAGTGGAACTTAGAGAATATAGAAATATTCTCTTGCCATGCGCCCAATATATGAGATATTCAATATTCAGCATCAGCCTTCGATTTTGCAATAGCTGTCCACATTTGACCATTTCTGACAACTGGTAGCCTTTAATAAACTTTTAACAGACTTCATTCTTTGATTTGGCTAATAAGAAATCATTCCTGTGGATGGGTAAAACGCCTGGGTGTCAAATTTTGATTTTGAAGTTTGAATGTCAGATTTTGATATCAAATTTCAAAGTCAAAATCTGAATTGCAAAATTTGAAAATGGGGCCAATCTCATTTCAACTCTGGGTGGGGAAACTCGTTGGCTTTTTGGCTTCTTCTGCCTTCATCAATTAAAATAAAAGAGATGAAAAATGATTTACTCCAGTTTTATTCCAACTGCTTCTTCTGCTCATGGAGAGGCAGGTTTAGGGCACAATCCGATGAGTCATGCCCTCGTGAAATGAAAGCCTCCTAACTTGGAAGCTTCCATTTATCAAGTGCTTCCATGTATCAAGCAGGAGGAGTGGTGGAGGTTATCTCCTTTATTGCATTTTTTGCTACATGGGCTTTTTTTTGCCCATCTAACAATGGCGCTTTGAAAGGGGAGGGAAGGAAGCTGGAAGATGCTCAGGATAGGTTGTATTCTGGCCTCTCTGGTCTCCTCCCCTCCCAACCTACTGGAACACCCCGTTTTACTACTCTGAAGTCACTTTTTGACCTCAGAAGTCACCTGGCATAGTTCTTTCTGTGTCAGCTGTGTGTGTGTGTGGGGGGGGTGCGGGGGTGGAGAAGGTTGGATCTCTTAATCTCCCTTCTGAGGTCGAACCACTGTCTCTGACTTTGGAGCAGAGGAAGTTCCACTATCCTATGGTCCCTCAGACAATGTCTAGGGTCCATGGGATTGCTCCCTCTGGAATCTACCATGGCCTTTGGCTCGTCGGTTCTTCAGGCTTCCATGGGCCCTGGGCAGGTAACTAGCCTTGCAGGATGCTGAGTTTGGTTACGTCTCTGAGCCTGTCCATGAGGCTGCCCATGGAACCAGAGGTCCCTTTTTCAGACCATGCAAACAGCAAGCTCTGTCAGGCTTCACATTATTCATGATCTAGCCCAACCTTCCCCAACCTTGTTCCCTCCAGCTGTTTTGGGCCACAGCTCCTAGCATTCCCGATCATTGGCCATGCTGGCTGGGGTTGATGGGAACTGAAGTCCAAAACATCTGGAGGACACCAGATTGGAGAAGGCTGCCGTAGCTGAGCTCAGGCCAGGTTGGCCTTCTGCCTGTTGCCGCAAAAGCATGTTGATGACCTGCGTGCAGCTGGGCTAATATCTAAATCAGCCCTGAGTGAATTCCTTTATTGTGCCAACAAATATTGATAATAATGGGTTGGGTTTTTTTAAAAAAATGGCTGCCATTAAATGAAGCAAAGCCAGCCCATTCATTTCACATTCAAATAATTCAAACAAAAGATTCCCGCCCCCTGTTAATTGGCACCTTGCCTTAGATCATCCTGGACCAATGGTGAAGTTGTCGTTCCCCCCACCCCTGCAAGTTTCATAGCCATTCAGGGGGCGGAATGTGTGTGTGTGTGTGTGTGTGTTGCAGCATGTGTGAAAGGGAGAGTTAACCCTTCCCTCCCCAGCTGCAATTCCCCTTAAGCATTGCCACCGGCATGACAATTAAGCTGAGATGAAAACTTTCTATCAGCAGCTATGGACACCCACGGTTCTGTGGAAGAGATTTGGGGCCTTGAGAAATAGATTTGGGGCTGGATCGCCATGCACCCAGAGCTCCTAGCAACACCCGTAGTGACACATATTCACGTGGAGGAAGGGATTGCACTCTGTCATTGAGCATAGCTTCCTTTCCAGATTGGAGAGCATTTAAAATGAGATTTTGTGGTTTGGCTCCCAAAGACAGCTGTCATCCCTGTCTTGGGCATTGTGTTTCTTTACATTCCACTCCTATAATGGGAGTTGCAGTCGAACACATCTGGAGTGTTCCAGGTTGGGGAAGGCTGATTTACATGGCACACGTTGTTGCCATGTCATTTTTACACTGCGCATGTTGCGCAGCAGCGCAGCGCTGTAAGAAAACACAGTGGCCGAGAACAGCAGCCTCAAACCAAGAGGTGCGGACCGTGTCCCCAGGAATGGGTAGTCTCAATGGAGCTCCTAAGAAACCAGCCGTCTGCCTAGTAATAAACCGGGCTCTAAATTTTTCACAAGAAATGACCTAATCTGTCTGAGGTTGCGCCTCTGTTTTGTGCGCTTTCGCGTTGGCCCTCTCCGCGAAGGACTTTCCCCTTATCGGTTTCAAAGGCTTGAATTTCTCCTGACTGTTTCCTTTTCTTTAACACGCAGGCATAGGTGCTTGGGTTGCTACTCTACCCAGTTTCATTAGAAGCCCAATTTGGCCATTGTCTTGGGGCCTTTTCTTCTGAAGGGGGGCAAACCCAGGTAACTGTATCTCTCTGCTCTTGTTTCTGGAGTCTGGCTGCAAAGGGACGTTCTGCTCTTTTATTGTCCTGCCAAAGCCTCACTTAGATGATGTTGCTGATTAGTTTTAAATAACATCTCCGGGTGCTTGACATCTTGGGGCACAAGCCTTGGGGGGAAAAATGCATCGGTCATTTTCCTCTTTCGCCAAAACATTCTTTGAGCCCCGTAACACAGAGCTGTGTAAGCACTGGAAGAAAGAATCTGGGTTGGGGTGATATGACCACCCTTTCCTTCTCCTTCTCCAAACACCTCAATTTCTCTGGATAGCTGGATGGTCTCAAAGTCTTCGCTCCCCATGGATGGAAACAGCCAGTGGAGGCTGGCAGCTCCGATGCCAGTGGGGTGGTGAATCCGCTCTGGGTTCGAACCAGTCGGAACTCTAAAGCTCCTTGGAGAGCTCCTTTAGAGTTCTGACTGCAACCTGCAGCAGATTCAAAAATACCTTGCCACTGCACACTTGAAGCTATGCTTCTGAAATTAATCACACACGTGAACCAAAGTGGTATGTCTAATGTGGAGAACTTTCAGAAGCATAGCTTCAAGCGTGTAGTGGCAAGGTATTTTTGAAAAATGAGGAAAGAAACTCCTATAACCTTTTTATTTTAAAAGTTAGACGTCTGAAAGTTGCTCACTTTGTAGATGGGTTTGGGGTAGTTATCAGTGAGAAATTTCAGAAAGATAGGTCCAGGCATTTGGTGGCTATGCAATTTTTAGATTAAAAGTTACAACAACTGGAGTTTTGACAGATAAAAGAGGGATGGGAGGTGGGGGAGGGGGTGCAATTGACAGCTGAAGCCTCTGTGGAAAAACTTTTGTAACTTTTAATCTAAAACATTCATAGCCACCAAATGCCTGGACCTATCTTTCTGAAATTTCTAACAGATAACTACTCCTAACCTATCTACAAAGTGAGCAACTTTCGGACTTCTAACTTTTAAAATAAAAAAAGTTATAGATGTTTCTTTCCTCCTTGTTTCAAAAATACCTTGCCACTACATGCCTGGACCTATCTTTCTGAAATTTCTCACACATGTCAACAAAAGTGGTACCTGTAATGTGCCCAAGTTTCCTGTTTGTATCTTTAAAAACAAAAAAGTTGAAGGCATAACTGTATTTACCCAATTGCTACCCATTTTTCTAAAATTAATTGCCACACAAGGCAAACACCTATGTTTCTGAAATTTCACACACATGGGTCCCAACATACCACCTGCAATGTGGCAGAGTTTCATGTGTGGAACTTTAAAAATGAAACAGTTATAGGCATTCCTGGTTCATTATTAAAAAATTCATTGCCACAAAATGTCTACACCAATCTTTCTGAAATTTCTCACAGATAACTATTCCCTAACCCATCTACAAAGTGCCCATGTTTCATCCTTCTATCTTTAAAAATGAAAAAAAGTTATAGGTAGGGTGACCAGATTTTGAGGATCAAAATCCCGGACCCCCCCGCCACCCCACCCCCCAAAACTACCCCCCCACCGCGCGCCCGCACTGCCCCACGCCGTGCCGCCCCCCCATGCCACACACCCCACCCGTGCCGCGCCGCCCCGCCTGCCCCCGCGCCACCTGCCCCCGTGCTCCTTACCGGCTGGGGCGTCCGCTTCCCTCCGGTGCTCGGAATCTACTGAGAAACAGGCTTCCTGGCCTGTCTCTCAGTAGCATGCCGGGTGATGATGTCATCACCCGGCGCGCTACTGAGGGACAGGCCGCGAAGCCTGTTTCTCAGTAGATTCCGAGCACCGGAGGGAAGCGGACGCCCCAGCAGGTAAGTGCCTCGCGCAGGCTGCCCGCCCCCCCTGCGCCGTGCCGCCCCCCCATGCCGCCCCCCACCCGCGCCGCGCTGCGCCACGCTGCCCCGCCCCCGCCCCCTACCTGTGCCGCGCCACGCTGACCCGCCTGCCCCCACGCCGCCCCCCACCCACGCAGCGCTGCCCCCCCACCCCCGCGCCGCCCCCCCGCGCTGCGCTGCCCCACGCTCCTTACTGGCTGGGGCGTCCGCTTCCCTCCTGTGCTCGGAATTTACTGAGAAACAGGCTTCCTGGCCTGTCTCTCAGTAGCGCGCCGAGTGATGACGTCATCACCCGGCGCGCTACTGAGGGACAGGCCGCGAAGCCTGTTTCTCAGTAGATTCCGAGCACCGGAGGGAAGCGGACGCCCCAGCCGGTAAGTGCCTTGCGCCACCAGCCTCCCGCCACCACCGCGTGACCCCCTGCCGCCCCGGTTTGCCCCCGCCGCCCCCCGGTTGGCCCGGATCGCCCCAGGGCCATCTGGTCACCCTTTTGGGGGGCTAAATTTCCGGATTTGGCCCCCCAAAACAGTTTTGCCGCCCGGATGCGGATTTGCTCCCCATTTCCCGGGCATGTCCGGACAAATCCGGGCATCTGGTCACCCTAGTTATAGGCGTTTTTGCAACACAATACTAGGCTATGGAGAAATGCATTCAAAATGGCATCCGATACAAAATCGGATGTCCGATATTTGTATCGGAATCAGATCCGATATGATACAGTGGACCTCGATTTTTTTCCGATCCGATTCCGATCCGATTCTTCCGTCCGTGCACATCCCTAACATTTATGCCAGTTGTATAAACAGGTCTAGTATTTTACTGAAACTGTTTTTAGCTGTCAAAATTGTTTTAAGTTTTGGATATTTAAATTTTTATGCTGTATTTTATGCTGTCATTTTGATGCTGTATTTCATTGTCTTATAGATAGTTGTAAACTGCCCAGAAAGCTTCAGCTATTGGGTGGTATAGAAATAAATTATTATTAGGAGTAGTATTTGTATTTCAGGGTTCCCCAGAAGGTTATACTGATTTCCCCCATCTCCAGTAATTCCCAGCTTTTGCGCAGTTTTTTTCCCATTGAAAAAGGTTGAATTGCCACTCCTAAGGCTTATTTACTGGCAGTACAAACTTTTAGCTAAAATATGGTGGTATCTTTGGCCCTGCTTCTTTGGCCTTCTGCCCCACCCACCAGTAGAATGTGGTCCCCGAAAGCGTCTCTGAAATGGAATTCAGCCCTTGGGATGAAAGAGGTTCAACATGTCTGTATTAAACTGTGCACCATTCTAGTAGGAGCCTGGTGGTTTTGTTTCTTCTCACACCACTTAGTAGAATTTTATGCACTCCATAAAATTAGTAGTGATCATAGTAGGTTTGGCTGAGAAGACATCACCACTTCAGGGCTACCCATTAAGCTTTATGGCTGAACCGGGATTTGAATACAGGACTCCCCAGGCCAAACCTGACAAACTACCCACAGTGTTTCATTGCACTTTCTGCCAGCAACAATAAATATACAGCAATAACACTTACATTCCAGAAATTCCAAACAGACCTATGAAAATGTTGATTATAAATGTATTACCTGCAGCAAAAAGGCATAATTGCTCAGCATTGGAAAGAATCTACTGTTTCTACTGGAGATGAATGGTTGATGAAGGCCTTGGAAATTGATAGGATGGATAAACTGACATATATGGTACATAGTAGGATTGAGTTGGGAGTGCTAAGCGGTATTTGTTGAGGTCTGGAATAATTATTATGAAATGGGAAGGTTGGATGTATTTGGAAGATAATTGAAGATGGATTAAATTGCAATTTTTTATTATTGGTTTTGTGTGAGGATAAACCATGTAATAAAAACCAATAACACCATACAATTATGTATCATTGCATAATACAGTAATGAGGCTGCACGTACCAGGGACTATTCCCTGATGGGCACTGCAGGGCTGACTTCTGGATAAGCATCCATTGGATTATGCTGGATGTAAAGGATGATTTATATGCTTTCTCAGAACACCAGAGCATTTCCCTTGCTGTTTTGGAGAGTTTGAGTTCCCTCTTTCCAACAGCGAGGGCTTCTCAAGTAAAGCATCGCTTTGAGCGCAAGCTGGCCTCAATTTCCTTCTGCCCTGGAGACGGGGTTAGGATTACAGGAGAGCAGAAAGAAACCAGGGCCCCAAGTTTGGCTGAACCTCATCCTGTCACCCCACATTTGTTTGATTTGCTCTGCAAAGCTCATGCCAATTTGCCACGAGGCCTCCCAGCAACGGCATCTTGGAAGGGAAAGTGTTCCTTGATTATTGGACAGAGACAGGCAGCAGAGATCGTCAGTAGCGCCTTGGGTTCTGGAGGAGATGTGATTGCATGACAGCCCTTCGAACGAAGAAAGCTGCTCGCGGCAGGTGGAGAGAGAGAGAGAGAGTGGTTTGCAGAAGTATCACAGCATCACACGTGAGACTGCCAGAACTTGCATTGACCAATGTCTGACCCACAGATTTAGAGCTCCATCACACCAGCGATTTAGGGCATTCTCACCATGCCTGGTGTGCGGATTTGCAGCACGGTATTCACAGGGCGCTGTGCTGACACCCCACCTCTTCCCCAGCCTTTCCTAGAACACTAAAAGTCTGGATTATTTTCCCTAAATGCATTTAATGCACCCTAAGCCTCTGTGTAGTTTTAAAGGAACTGCGGGCTTGAATGGATTGCATCAGGTCCTGGCAGGGAAAAGCGATCTCTCCCAGCAGCTGGCTCCAAGCCTCAATATAATACCCAATCCTTGCATCCCAAGCTCAAAAGCCCCTTTTAAAATCATACAACACCTGAATCTCTGCAGAGACAGGATTGTACTCACTCGATGCCCCCAAAGAGCCAGACTAAAGGGTCATTCCATTTTTGCTTGGCAGAAAGGAGGTCTGGTTGAAGTACTCATCTGACAGGACCTGACTGGAAGGAGAAAGAGAAGGGGAGGGTGGAGTGGAGTGGAGTGGAGAGGAGAGGACGAGCTAAAGAGTGAAAGAGCCGCTATTCTGGTGAAAGGGATCATAAGCTTGACGCGCTTCTGCATCAGAGGTAAAAAACCATGGAGGCAAACCAAAGGGGGGGGGAATTAGGTGTGATGGAGGTCTTAGTTCTAGTCTTCTCTAAAGCAGTGAACCTGTGTCTGGCCTGTACTATTTCAGCATGCAGATAGGGACTCCTTTGAATGCTTCCCAAGGGGGAAACTTTACCTCCATGTAGAGATGTGGTGGAAAGAATACATAGGGAGACATTTTTCTCCCTCTCAGAACTCAATGAAGCTAATTGGTGGGAGATTCAGGAAAGATAAAAGGAAGGACTTCACACAGCGCATTGTTAAAGTATGGGATTCACTGCAGTTCACTGCCACAACATGTAGTGACAGCCACTGATTTGGATGGCTTTAAAAGGAGGCTGGATAAATTCATGGAGGAGGAAAAGGATATCAATGGCTGCTAGTCATGATAGCTATATGCTGCATCCAGTTTCAGAGATGGCATGCTTGGGTACACCAACTGCTGGGGAACACAATCAGGAAGTTGCTATTGCACTCATTTCCTGTTTGTGGACTTCTCACATGTAGTGGCCAACGTGGGAGCAGAATGCAGGAGTAGATAGGCCTTTTGTCTGATCCAGCATGGCTTGTTTTATGTTCTTACGAGAAGGCTAGGCTAGAACATTTTCCCCTGACATGCTAGCTTTCTAAATGCAGGGAGTTTTGTTTTGTGCTGGGGGACATTTCTTCATGCGTAGTTTGGTGACAGTGTTCAGGATTATCTGTAAGACGGGTGGGTAACCTTGTTCCTGTCAAGGTCCCTATTAACCTTGGACAAAACTTGTCAGGTCTGTGTCTCAGCAGTGGCTAGAGTCAAAACCAAAAGTGGAACCAGAACCAAATTGGGCAGGGTTTGCAAAGTGGGTGGGGTTTGAAACTGGGCTGCAGTCTGTGCAAGACCCTCAAGAAGTAAGTTTCCCAATCCTTGCTGTAAAAGATCACGAGCCCCTCTCATAGAACTTCAGCTCTCAAGGTTTCTCTTGGGGAAGAGAATGAATCTTAAGCAGTGGAGGCTCGTGGCTCCAATGTCAGTCGGGTGGTGAATCCATTCTGAGTTTCTGTCAGAACGAGAACCATTCAGAATGCTAAAGGAGCTATCCAAGGTGCTGAACCCATTTTTGGGATAGAGTTAAGCACCTTGGATAACTCTTTTAAAATTCTGGCTGGTTCTCACTGAAGCCCAGAGCGGATTGACTGCCCCACTGACATCTGAGTCACCAACCTTCACTGCTCTTAAGCCACGTTGGGATGTAAGTAAGGCCTTTGGAGCACAAAACGTACAGTAACCAAGCCAGCACCTAGTCTAATAGTGGCTGGGAAGGAACAACACTGATTTCCATTTTTCTATTTAGAGCTCTTTCGGGGTGGGGTGGGGTGGAGAATCACGATTCCTTACTGTCACTCTTGCTTCCTGCTTCTCTTCCGTGATAGGGATGAGCAGAATCACAGGGGAGAGAAAGGGGAAGAAAGCAGTGACCACGTGGCCCATTCAGTGTAGTGGGACAGTGCCCTCTAGTGGGCATTTTATAGCGAAACATCTCCTGCACATAGCAGGAAATAACGACAACTGTCACTACAGCTCAGAAGAATCATATCTTTTGAGGATTATTTTACAATGAAAAAAAATGGTAGAAGGAGCGGGATACTAGCAGGACATGCGCAGGAGGAACATGTCGTCATTAAAATGACCCGTGAAGATCCGTGAGTGGCCCGTTGTAAGCGTGTGATTAAAAAGCTCATCTCAAGAAGCTCTTAGTGTGAGTTTTGGATATTATGGGATTAAATCGTGTGTGTGTGTGTGCGTGCGTGCGTGTGTGCGCTGGTCTGTTTCAGACAAAAGAATAAAAGTTTAGTTAGATTATAGGAATTAGGAAATCTGCTCAGGAAGGAGGAAAAGGAATTTACAGGAGGTTCAACAGAAGCTCAAAGGAAGAAGTTAAGAAAAGAAATGTAGGTTGCAAAACTGAACAACAGACTAAACCCCTGAATGTTTGAAATTGGGGAAAGAAAATAACTAATTTTAAGGTATAGCGCAGAAGCAGAGAGAAACACAGAGGCCTTATCTACACCACGCAGGATATTGCACTATGAAAGTGGTATATAAAAGGCAGGAGCCACACTACTGCTTTATAACAGTATTGAAGTGCATTGACAACTGTTGGGGCCCATTGACACATACCATGTACCACTTTCATACCGCTATATCCTGCTTTGTGTGACTCCTGCCTGTTATATACCGCTTTCATAGTGCAATATCCTGCTTGGGGTAGATTAGGCCAGAGAGAAGAAGAAAGCTTTGCACCTAATTTTAAGGATGACTTCTTGGGGGGAAAAAACCTATTTCTGTTTCTGATGTATGTTGATTCTATACATGGGATATTTAAGAGGCTGCTAAACTCAGTGATTGATTGATTGATTGATTGATTGCTATATAGAGAGATTGATTGATTGTTAATATATTCTGAGTTATACTTACAATAAATTTGATCTCTGATGACCATGTAAGTGAAAATTGATGGTTACATCTGAAATGAGTGCTTAATGTAATGTTGGTAAAGAAGCATTGGTTCATGTATTGATCTTCTGTAATGTAAAAATCTTCAAATAAATACATGGAAAAGACAGAAAGAGGGGATGGCTGCTCATGAATAGTGTGTATAATATCACTGGTAAACAGACTCTGCAGGTTTCTGCATTGTTTCAAAACCCTGCAAAGCCTGTTTGACCAGAAGTAGAATTGGGATAAAATGAATAATTGTGTACATCATGGGAAGCCATGTCTCTCCCAAACAATTTCTTCTTGCCTTTAAAAAGCTATTATATCCACCTCCAGCACCAGAGGAAGAAGGTTGATTTGCATGACAAAAGAGCTAATCTACAACAATACGGTTGATGGGTCTTGAGATCCTTTTGCTCTGAAATGTTGCCACATGGTCTCAGTATGTCCAGAGAGTATTCCCATATTTCCAGGGTAGTGGATGTCAGTAATAAATATAATGGAATCGCCCGGGTCGTTTACTGATTATCTTTGTGTATCTCATTTCCTTGATCGAGCCTTGACATTCACGCTTGACTTCTTCAACTCTCTTAGAAAAAATGAAAGAGGTTTCGGCTCATCTAGAACTTCCACCTCCGGGCCGTTGCAATCTCGGCACCGGGCTTGTGAGCAATTATATTATTACCCTGGCTCCATTTCCTGTCTGTCTGTCTAATGAGTTGATACATTTGCAAAGGAGGGAAATCTTTATTAGACTCGTATCTGCACACATAGACTGCACACTTGCGGCCGCTTTTCTTAAGAGATCCTACCCGAGAGGTCCCCAATGCGGCACCTGCTGGGACCACCAACAGCGGCCATGAAGCACCCCACTACCTGCCCCCTTCAAAAAATGATTTTCAATTAAAAACCACGAAAACGATCAGGGTGCCAGGTTCTCATTCCTGCACCTGCCGCAGATCAGTTGTTGGTGGTCAGGCAGAGAAGGAAAGTGTTGCTTTCTGGACCCTCGCAATCTTCCACCCACACATACCTTTCCCCTTTGCTTTCTCTCTCCCTCTCCTCTTTAGCTCATTGTTTCTCCCCTCCCAGCCTCTAGCTTCACTCTTTACCCCTTTGCCTTGCTGTTTATCTCCCCCTCAGCCTCTGGATTTGCTATTTCTCCCCCTCACAACCCTGTTTAGCTCCCTTTTGACTAGCCAGCCCCCCCCCCCCCCCCCGACAACCATTATGTGACTACCCACATCCACCATGGGGAGCCTTTTTGTTGGTGGCCCCAACAGCAGTTTCTCAAATTCCCAAATGTGCCCATGGGATCCCTCTTACACTGTTTCTGCTCCACATCCCCTTCCCCCTTTCTCTCTGCATGAATGCTATTTTTCAGAACAGAAGACGAGCCCTACTGCATAGCTGACTGCGGGGATGCTCGTAGTCTTAACACATCTCGAGGGAACTGGGTTGGGGAAGGCTGCCCTACTGGATCCAGTCCATGGTCTATCTAGTCCAACATTCTGTTCACAGAGCAGTCAACCAGATGGCAATGGGAAGCCCACATGAGAGCAATAGAACCTTCTCCTGCTGCCCCTAAATATGGAGCTTTGGGGACTTTTTGGAAACAAAGCAAGGCAAGGAATGCCGGAATGGTCAAAGTTAGTCTTGAAAGTGTTGCAAAGCTATTTGCTATTCCCCCCCCCCCCCCCACACACACACATTCTCTGGAAGAATTGATAACTAAGTAGGAAAGAAATAAGGAAGGAATTGGGAATCCTCCTTCAATTCTCCATTGTGCAGAGGATGTCTTGAGCTAATAGTTCCATCCAGCCTGATCCTTCGCTTTCTGAGTCTGAGGCTGGGCTGGGTGGTGGTGGTACAAATTAACATGAAAAATCAACAAGTGTTGTAACGTTGCCCTCTTCTGGGCAAAATCGGACATGTATAGTCATTGTCATGCTCTTCGGAAAGGTTCTGTACTAGCACTTCCAGGGGATGAAGGCTTTCCGAAACAGCTCCAGCATCCAGGGACATTTCTTTCTGTTTTGGTCTGCCTTGGATATATACTCGCTTTTGCATCTGCAAACGCAATATGCAACAGCTGAGGTGGTTGGATGCAGTTTCGCCTGTTCTCAAGCTGTCACAGAAAAGGTAGGATGGAACTGGTCAGTGAGTCGTGATCTGTGTAACCTCGGAAAGTCCCGCTGTGTTCAGTGGCACTTACTCTCTGCAAGTGTATGTTCGGTTGCAGCCAGAGCCTGGTAATAGCAGAGGCATAGAACGTTTGTTTTAGATGGGCCATTCCCCTGCAGCCTGCAATTCTTGCCCACTAGCGATGACAAATCTGTCACTTTCTTTCTTTCTCCTTTTATCAAACCTGAGTTTGGTTCATTTTGAACATTGAGAATTTCTCCAATCTTCAGTTTGGGTTTTCCAAACTTTGAGGTTTTATATATAAACATTTGCATGAAACTTTTAAAGCATTTTTGTATGCATTTCTGTTACACTGTTTTAAAAAAGCAATTTCCCTACAATAATGCATTTTTAAAATGTTATCTTGCCCTATATACACATTTTGGTATATATTCTTTGATTAGACAATTGCATTGCAAAATGTGGAGCTTATTTTGAAGGATAACAGTTTCAGCTTGTGTAGTGGTTTGAAAGCACAAAATCAGATAGGTTTGTATTAAAATGCAAACTGAATGAATTCCTCTCCCATCCTATGGTCCATACACTTCATGAGTGGACAAAAGAGCAGGGGGGGGGGAAACCAGGGATGTGCATGGACCCCCCGGATCGGATCGGAACTCGGATCGGAATCAGAACTGTTGGATCGGATCGGATTGTTTTCCTCCTATTTTTGAGCTAATCGGATTCAGATCATGGATTGGATCGGATCCTCTGCACATCCCTAAAAAAAACCCATTATCTCTGGATACTTCCCATCACTGATCATAGCAAGGTCAGCACAAACTGCAAAAATATTTCAATGAACAATGCATCCAGGAGAGCTGGTAGGACTGCAGTGGACAGAATATTGGGCTGGGACTTGGATGACCAGGGTTAATATTCCTGTTCAATCAGGATGTTCAATAGGTTGCTATTGTTGTTGCACCATCAAACTTGCCAGCAGTTAACGGCTACTGGCCTGTTCACGGGTTCAGACGATTTTATTTCTTCCTGTTCAACATAAGTCAAAGATTAGTGATGAATTGCTCCTTAATTGCCCCTCATTTAGTCAGTGTTTGTTTCTTGCAGTGGGCGGGGTGGGTGGAAAATTTACAGATTTCATTTTATCTTTCTTACAGTTTTTTAAAAACTGAAAAATAGCATTATTACAGTATAAAAGAAAAAAATAGAAAAAATAATCACCTTTCGCTACCAGCTAATTGCAGAAATGCAATGCTGCGGTCGTGCAAAAGGGCTGAAGTCTGAAAACGACCAACAGTGCTCAATCACATTTAAAATGTTTATTTTTTCCAGCAGGGGGCGCTCTGTCCTTAGACTTGGCAATAAACAAGCCGCAACCACAACCAAATTAATTCCACCAGGAGATTAGAGACATATCTTCCTTTTTCTTCCCCTGCCCCAGGCCTTCCCTCTGGTTTACTGGCAACATCTGCCGCTTTGTGATAAAACAATCGCTTCTGAAAGTCGCCAACCAAACTTCAAGCTGATTCACATGTTATTTATCATAGCAGAATTGCAGCGTTTGGAGCACACAGTGAGTGGGAAAGCGTAACATTGGCAGAGCCCACTCGGAGGAATCCTATCATAAAAATCTGAGGAGCCCTAAAGCTGTTCTAAGGGTCAATTCACATTTCATGCAGCAGCAGAAATCATGTATGTGATGCTCACCTGTGTAGCCAGCTTGAACTGATGTGCTTTGAATTCTGTAGTGAGCTTCTGTAGCATGCGCAGTAAAGTAGTACACAGATATTCTCCACCAACCTTTTCAGTTGTCTTACCACTTAACCCTCCCCCTCTCCAAAACATACTTGAAGCAGCTACCTTAGTTAGGGTGACCATATGGAAAGCAGGACAAGGCTCCTGTATCTTTAACAGCTGCATAGAAAAAGGGAATTTCAGCAGGTGTCATTGGTATGCATGCAGAACCTGGTGAAATTCCCTCTTCATCGCAACAGTTCAAGCTGCAGGAGCCCTGCCCTCTTTCGTATATGGTCACTCTAGTATAGCTCCTGCAGCTTGAACTGTTGTGATGAAGAGGGGATTTCAGCAGGTGCTGCATGCATATGAATGACCCCTGCTGAAATTCCCTTTTCAATACAACTGTTAAAGATGCGGGAACGCTGTCCTCCATTTCATATGGTCACCCTACCTAAGCTCCTTTTCTTGTTGCCACAGCTCTGGGAAGAGGAGGAGGAGGAGGAGGAGGAGGAGGACAACTCATGGTGCAACCCTTTTAATGTTTAGACAGAAAAAAATTCGTACAATCCAAGCATGGCTGGCTGGGGAATGTTGGGAACTATAGGACTTTTTTCATTCTAAACGTGCTTAGGATTTGCAGCCTCAGTGGGATTCATGTTCATCCTGGCAATGGCAAGGAAACCTCACATGACATCATTGCCACAGTGAAAGCAACCAATCAGAAAGGGGGTGCATGATGATGCCATGCTGCATGACACCGTTCCAAACTGCAACTCCCAAGAGGCATCTTGATACTGCACATGTGCAAAACCCCGCAAAAAAAAAAACCATATGAAAGGAGCTCACTTGGATGAAGTCATTACTTTCTGAGTGGAGAATGGAATCACCTAGGGTACGTTCACCCATCACTATTTATTTATCACAGCCGAATTGCACCGTTTGGAACATACGCGTGTGCTCTGCTGGGTGGAAAAGCATGACATGAGCAGAGGCCGCTAATAGGAAAACGTTAGGAGCCCTGAAGCTGCTCTGAGAATCCATTCACACTTGACGCAGCCTTGGAAACCACCTATGCACTGGTGATTTGTTACCTATTCATGTAAAATGTGGAAAGGGACTTAAGAATCTCTTGATGCTTGGGAGCATGTCAGGAGACATGCCTGTCATGGTGTGTTCGGAAATCAGCATCCTCTGCTCCCACTAAAGGTGTGGAGGTTGTTAGCGCAGCCAAAAATATCAGCGGCAAAGTTCAAATGGGCTGTACGGGCCAAACGCTCAACACATCTTCAGCAACTGCAGCAGGGTTTCTATTTATTTATTTGTATTAATTTTATTTCCAGTGTTTATTTACCACTCCACATTTAAACAGATTCAGGAGTGGAGAACAATAAAAGATAAAATGATGACAAAATAAAAGAAATAAAGCAACATATTAAAAATGTTAAAAACAGAGTATCAATCAAAATTGTGGCTCATCTGTCAAGCACGGCTTCTTGGAATAAAGATGTTTTCAGGAGGCACTGGAAACAATAGTGTTGGCACCTGCCTGACCTCCAGAGGGGGCCACCACACTGAAGGCTCTTCTCTAGACTCTAACCGGTCCATAGGTCCATGTGGAATTACTTCAGGGTTCATTTTTCAAAAAATAATAATAATAGGCAATAGCCTAGATGGTGTTAATTTGGAACCAGCCTCCATCTTCTGCTCCATTCTTTTAATCTAGGGAACCAAATTTTGACTTGGGCTATGATTCTGTTATTCTGTAGTTTTGGATGATGTTTAGGAGCAAGGTTTGGCTTGATAGCTGTTAGAGACACCAGTTCAGGCCATTACATAATTATGAATACTGTCCACAGTTTTAACTAACGTTTCTTGCCAATAACCTTGTTGCTTTCCCGTTCATTCTTTATGCATCAGTAATCTCCCATTGTGCAGCTTTCTCCGTTTGCTATTCAAAGAAAGAATAAACGGTGCTGGAGTTTTCTTCAGCATATTACTTTTAATTAAATTAAGGCAGGTATAGAGACAATGGCTTTGATGGAGAACTGTGATAATTGATTTAATGGTCTTGTTCCCAGTTGGGAAAATTTAAACTCTTGATTGGGCGCATCTGTTTTTCACCTGCTAATTTGCTCACTATTAACCTTGCAGCTGCCAAATCACAAAGTGAAAAATGGGTTAAAGGATATTGAAATTAAAAGCAACAGAAGCTGAAATGCAATGATCCCTGAGAGGCCCTCCCATGGGGCAGGGAGAGGGGAGAGGTAGAGAAAAGGGAATTTCAGCCAGTGTCATTTGTATGCAATTAGTTCCTGGTGAAATTCCCTCTTCATCACAACAGTTAAAGGTGCAGGCACTATACTAGAGTAACCATATACAAAAGAAGGCAGGGCCCCTGCAACTTTAACAGTTGTGACGAAGAGGGAATTTCACCAAGAACTAATTGCATACAAATGACACTGGCTGAAATTCCCTTTTCTCTACAACTGTTAAAAGTTACATGAGCCCTGACCTGGATTTTATCTGGTCACCCTATTCTAGGGAAGTTGGAGAAATTCGCAATGGAATGAAATGAGTTCTGATTTCTATGGACCCAATCTGTGGTTTCCACAGCTTTTCCTGGTCGCTTCTAGTTGCATGGATTCAGTGAACTTGCAAACCATTTTTCTGGAATTTTACGCAAATTTCGTTGCAGAAAAAGACATGAAATGAACAAACACGGACCGAAAATGCACATTTCCCCCATAGGCTAAAGCAGGAAGATCCACATTTTGGGTATTTTGGGGAGAGGATTTGCACCTTTTTACAAGTGCAAATGTGCACAGATGCACTTCTGCACAAATTTGGGAAACTCAATAAGCGGCCGATGGAATGAAAGGCACCTGGCAATCTGTGAAACCCATATGGAATAAATTTTACAAAATCCATACATCCCTCGGCAGCTCCTCCATCTTCAGCTCCCCCTACCGGCCGTGGTTCGCTAGCTGTGTTGGTGATTCTAGTGAGATCTTCTTGTTTTTACTATTGCTAAACCTGGATAAATGAAGTTTCTGAAAAATACTTGTTGATTTTTGAGGAACTTTTCCAGCCCTCAGATTTCAGTCTATGTCTTCCTAAGTATTTGAAGGGAGGTATCAAAAATAATCAGCACGAGAACAGCATTTCTATCAGTGGAAATGGGAGACCTCCTTTATGATTTCTCCAAGTGCAGCCTGTACAACTCAACTAGGGAAGTGGGTAAAGAATAGGGCTGTGCAAGCCTCAGGCCTTGGATTTGGAAATCCAAATCACAATGGCCATTTCATGATGGATCTGCCATTTTATGATGGAACCACCATTTTAATGCACAGCCCTAGGGCTCTGTAAAGAAGAAATAGCCTACAACTCCCATCATCATCATCATCATCATCATCATCATCATCATCATCTATTTATTTATTACCTGCCTCTCCCTCCGGATCAAGGTGGGGAACAACATCAAGCATAAAAGACACAAACCGATTAAAAGCACGTAAAACCAATACATCATTAAAATACCAGTAAAACACCTATAAAACACTTACAATTCATCTGGGTAGGCCTGCCGGAAGAGATCAGTCTTTATAGCTCTTTTAATTTTTTGAAGACTAGTGAGTTGGCGGAACCTATTGGAGCCCAGGCTGAACCTACTGGAGCCATGCTGCTGCCATGATCACCTGAGTGGGCAGCTCTTGGGGAAAGCAGGCAGCTGTTGGGCACCTGCAGAATGCACGATGACCCCTCCAGGAACTGGAGTATCCTGGATCGCAATAGAGTGTGGGCAATCAAGCCAGCAGGTGGCTGATCGTGGCAGCCAGCGAGTGATCATGATCACAAGTGGGCGATCGCAGCGGCAGCAGGAAGGACACGAATGCCCACTGTCCCTGAGCTCCAGTAGGTTCAGCCTTCCCAGGCAGTGCATGCTGGGAGTTGTAGGCTGTTTCTTCTTTGCGGAGGTCTAGAGCTGTGCATTAAAATGGCGGTTCTGTCATGAAATGGCCGTGGTGATTCAGATTCCCGAATCCAAGGCCCGAGGCTTGCACAGCCCTAGTAAGAAATAAAGAAATGATTGAATAAATGACAGTAACAGTAGATGAAGATGCTGTGAATAGGCAGTTCCTTTGTCTGAGAATTTGGTAGGTTATCTCTTCTGGGCAGAGTTGCACTCCCACTGAAGGATCAGGTTCATATCGATAACCTAAAGACTGGTTTACTGCAATGGTCTCGATATGGGGCTTCCCTTGAGATTGGTCCATAGATTGCAGCTAGTGAATATTTCAGAAGTTAGGTTGCTGAGGGGGCAGAATAACTGAAAGTATGTTATCCCTTTGCCAAGAGATCTGCACTGAGTGCCAATATATTATTGGGTCAGGTTCAAGGTGATGTTATTGACATAGAAGGCCCTTAACAACTTGGGACCAGGCTACCCGAGAGAGTTCCTTATCTCATATCAATTTGCCCTATCACTGAGATCTACAGATCAGGGCATCCTGGTTGCCCCATTGCTTACACAGGTATATCTGACAGCAATCAGGTGGGTGACCTTTTCTACTGTGGCACCCTCCCTTTGTAATCCACTCTCCACTGGAGTGTGAGAGGTGCCATCCTTGATGGTGTTTTGGCACCTGTTGAAAATGCATCCATTTTCTCAGGTATTTGCTGATGTTAATATGTAGCTTCGTTGATTTTGTTTGTTGCTTTTATCTTTGAATGTTATTTCAATTGTTGTTTTAATGAATTTTGTAGCCCACCTGGTGATTTGACCATGAAGTATATAAATAATTTTAATAAAGAAATAATCACAATCATCAACCAAATGGTACTTTCCGTGAGCTACTGCTAATGAAAAGATCATCAAGAAAATGGTTGGTTTTGCAGCAATCATGTTTTGGAAAGTAATGAAGTACATTGTCTAGGCAATTTATTTTTATGTCGAACTGTAAAAGGCCTTTTCAGACAACACATTAAGCCATGGTTAGGCCGCCATCCCTTTTATAGCAAATGATTAGTGCACGTGTTTAAACCATGGTTATGTAGCCACCATGGTTAGGAATGGTTCACATGACACATTAAGCCATCACATTTAGCTCAAAATGCTTAACTACGGTGGCTTAGCATGTCATCTGAAAAGAGTCAGTGTACATTTTTATTGGTGTGTGTGTATGTACTTGCCTTCTATAATGTTGTGTGAAGTGGTTAAACAATAAACTTTTAAATATCTATCCAAATGCTTAGTATAGAACTGGGGACCCAAAAAAACACAGTGGGGGAAAAAAAGCCATGGTTTAAGCAAAACATGTCAAAAGTTATTTTTCCTGTAGATGGTTTTCTTTAACACTGGAGTCAGAAGAATAATTTCCTCCATTACAAGTTTACAGAATGAATTGAATATTGCAGGATGGATGAGACATAAATTGTTCCAGAATAACTCTGCTAGGGTTGTGGAATAGAATGCACCCTCTTTAGAGTCTATACATTGAAATAATACTGTCTCCTCAGCTTTGTTTTACTCATCTTCAAGCACTGTATATCCATTATTTTGTTCAGCTATGGCTCATTGGTGGTCTGAGTTCAATCTTCAGATGCTGCATCCAGGGAAAGGGAGAGAAATGCATTCAGATTGCTTTTTAACGCAAACTTACCTAATTTTGCACTTCCAAGCAAATTCACAAACCGAAACTCAGTTATCTTCTGAAATCTGCACTTTTCTGAATTTTACAATGGACTTCTCCAATCAAAAGGTGCACTCAAAAATGCATATATTAGGGAACCATATTTTGCATATATTAGTAAAACAATGTTAAAATGCATTGCATTAGGAAATTGCTTGCGCATTAGGTGAAACTGCATACAAAAATGCACGTAGTAAGAAGAGATGTGCACAAAAAAATGTGTGCGAATTTTCACGCAAATTTAAAAAGAAAATCTCAAAGTTCAGGACGAACTGAACTTAAAATGGGAATGGCGGGATCTCTACATTTGGGATGAACTGAATGTAAGACTGGAAACAAGCGAAACTGAGAGAAACCAAAATTGGCGCATGTGTCCATTCCTACAGCTCCGGGATCAGGCTGGAAAGCAGCCTGGTCCATTACAGGTCCCTTACGATACATTCAGTATACCACTGTGCCGTTTACAATTTCAGACTTAAACCACCAGTAACTTTTGTGGGCTGGTGTGCAAGGATGTTTGTGATTGCTTAGAGCATTTTACTCAGGGGCCTTGATGGTGGCTTGTTCTCTGCAATTTTGGGAAAAGAATACTGGATCCATCTATCCATCCATCCATCCATCTTATCTATACATCCATCCATCCATCTATACATCCATCCATCTATCATCTATCTATCTATCTATCTATCTATCTATCTATCTATCATCTATCTATCTATCTATCTCATCTCCCATGGGGAGCACATGGTCCTTCAGGGATGAAAGAACCTCCCCTCCCTCATGGAACCCTCTATGAAAAGACAAAGGGAGGGAGAGGAGCAGAAATTCTTCCTCCTGTGACTTCGGGAGGCTCTCTATGGCAAAGTTTTGAGATCCCCTGCTGTAAAGCAATCCTGAGACCCATGAATAATGGAGAGGGAACTGCAAACCAGCCAGATAAGGTAGCTGGACGACTCTCTCTTTCTCTCTCTCTCTCTCTCTCTGTCTGTCTCTCTCTCTGTCTGTCTGTCTGTCTGTCTGTCTGTCTGTCTCTTTTTATCTATCTGTCTGTCTTAGGGCTTGCCTGACTGAAGAAAGGGCAGGTAATTTTGTATCCCCGGAGCCTTCTGAAGCCACAGGTGGTACTCTGAGGAAAGCAGTGTAAGGTTTTCCCACTGCCTAGGTCTACCTCTGTGCTAAGGCCAAGGTAGCATTTCATGATATGCCCCCATCTGACCTACATTCGAATGGATCCTTACTTTCATTGGCCAGGGGTGATACAGGAAACTCGTTGCACGCTTTAATCAAGACAGAGGGAAGCTCTTTAAAAAAAAAAAAGTAGAAGGAGGAGGAGAAGGAAACGCTTTGCTCAAGCCAATGAATAAGTAATGGAACCAGAAAACAAACCCAAATCAAAGGAAAGAGGCAATGAAAGACGTGAAAGGGGAGGGTGTTTTGACCAAACCGGTAGAAGACCGAAGGGTTACAGTTAAAGGGGAAAGGATTCAAAGAGACGATCGACGGATGGGATTGTTGATCAAAGGAGGAAAGGAAATCTACACTGCCGAAGGGAGAGGAGCACAGGAGGGCACAAACAACATTCTAGAAGCGGAAAGGAAGGGAAGCCTCCGAAGGGGCTGCATCAAGTAGAGGAGCATCAACAGCAAAGTCCAAAGAATCTAGGAGAAACATTGTCGTGGAGGGGGAAAAAATCGGTGACATGACAGAGAATAGGAAGAGTAGATGATAAGCAGAAGGGCAGGATGAGTAGGTCATCGGAGGAGGAAGAGGAGGAGGAGGAGGAGATGGAGGAGGAAGAGGAGGAGGAGGAGGAGATGGAGGAAGAGGAGGAAGAGGAGGAAATCCAAGAAAAGAAGAAGGAATTGAAAAAGAGAGATTCGTCAGAGGATGAGGAGGAAGGCAGCAGCGAGGAGGAGGAGAAGAAGAAGAAGAAGATGAAAAATAAGAAGAAGAAGAAGAGGAAAGAGTGGAGCGACAGTGACGATGATGACGATGATGACGATGACTCTAGCCGGAAGAAGAAGAAGAAAAAGAAAAAGAAGAAGAAGAAGAAAGGCAAAAAGTCCAAGAGCAAAGACAAGGACAAGAAGAAAAAGAAGAAGAATGATGAGAACTTTGTGGAGCTGTATGAACAGGAACTTCTGGGTTATCACTCCGAATCTTGCCATGAAACGGAAGACGAGTACAACAAGAAGAAAGGTAAGTGTGGAGGCTTCAGTAGGGCACCCTTGGGAGTTCATGTTCATGTGGTGTCCCTGTGAGCTCATGCGCAACGCGGTTTCCATTTTGTTTTATATATTTGGCGGAGACCATGGGGTGAAGCGGACTTAGTGTGGGATGGAGACACCTCCATTCACATCCCCACTCAGCCATGAGGCTAACTGGGTGGCTTTCAGTCAGTCCCAGTCCCTGAGCCTGGTCTACCTCACAGGGTGGTTGTGAAGACTGGATGGAACAGGGCCTTGTATTGGATATTGGACCGTGTATGCTGCCCTGAGTTCCTTGGGGGGGGGGGGGAAGTCAAATAAAAAACCAATTAAGGCTGAAATTCTATGCACACTTAACCAACATTAAGTCCCAAAGAACCTAATAGGAAGGCTGCCCTGGCAAATCCAGCATTGCTTTAGCCAGGAATTGTCCTGCAGATGAGCAAACAAATTGTGGCTTGTTATCCCTATTTCTGATTTGTTTCTCTCCTGCCCATTCTGCCAGCCTTTGGCTCAGTTTCACTTTTAGCAGTTTCATCTTGCTGGCTGCCTCTTTTTCAGGGCAGACAGCAGTACAACCAATATTTTATTATATTTTATTTCTATACCACCTGATAGCTAGGGTGGTTCATAAACATTATAAAGCATAATATATTTTTTGTAAACATACATTATCAGCTAAAAACAGTTACAAACATAGGTACAAACAAGCCAGCGGATTCAGATGTCATGACAAGAGGATTCAGATGTCATGACACGCCATGGTTTAAATAAGCAAGACTTTGAGAGCCAACAACAAACCATGGGTTCTATTTGTAGTTTGTAGCTGGTGAACAAACCAAGGGTGATTTGTGGGGATGGGTCCAGACACAACAGGAATCTAGGTTTCAACATACCATACCATCATTTAGCGTTGTGTGCAAAAAAGGCCAATTTAACACAACTGATCTACTATCTTAGGGCTTGTTTACACCTGCTATTTATCCCAGTGTAGTCACAAGGTCATCCCTGCGCATCCAAATGATGCACAGCTGACCCTGGGGTGAACTGGGGATGAGCACTCAGTTCTCCCGGGATAGCTGGAACTGCTTTCCACCCGCTTTTTCTTGCCATCGTGGGACTATCCCGAGCTCCACGGGCGGTGTGGCTCTCCCTCCCAGGGTCCTCCCTTTTCCCCATGAGTAGCGGGGCTCAGGAAATGGACATGGAGCTGTGCGGGGGGAGCCCGTGGGCATCAGTGGTGAAGGGGAATGCATTTTCGCCATCTTTAGGATGGCGCTTGGTGTTTTCCAGCACCGAGTTTGTTGTATTTTGTTTTTTAAAAATTGTTCCTTCATGTGGGGTTGCGCCCGCACAATTGTGCAAATGTCTCCTCTTAAAAAACAACAACAATGGAGTCCCAGAATGTCCCTCTTTACTTCCGGGACAACTTGCTGGTGTGTGGCCCATGAAGGACGATCCCGGAAGTAAAAAACTCCGTGATCGTCCCTCCCCACTCCCCAAAGGGCTGCAGGTATAGATGAGCCCTTATAAACAAGATGAGCCTCACCAGAATGTGAAATAGTAGGCTGTGCATTACATGGTTTGTTTGCAGGGAAGGCTTTGGAGCGAACATGGGGACAAGCCAGATTTCAACAAACCACACCATAGCTTAGTGTTATGTAGGGTGACCATATGGAAAGGAGGACAGGGCCCCTGTATCTTTAACAGTTGTATAGTAAAGAGAATTTCAGCAGGTGTCATTTGTAGGCATGCAGCACCTGGTGAAATGCCCTCTTCATCACAACAGGTAAAGCTGCAGGGGCTATACTAGAGTGACCAGATACAAAAGAGGGCAGGGCTCCTGCAGCTTGAACTGTTGTGATGAAGAGGGAATTTCACCAGATACTGCATGCATACAAATGACACCTGCTGAAATTCCCTTTTCTATGCAACTGTTAAAGATACAGGAGCCCTGTCTTCCTTTCCATATGGTCACCCTAGTGTTATGTGTGACCAGGCCTATGCCTACTAATTTTCTTACACAGCCCCACACCTTCAAAGACATAATGATCAGAGTAGATCGCTTCTTAGATCCCTGTAGGTGATCTGGTTTCTTGTGGAACCCATTGGATAGTAGCTTGAAAATATTACACTCTGGCTCAGTGGCAGCTTCTGCCCACTGGGGTTGGTGGGACCAGTAGAAGATCATACGTGGCTCTGGTCAACTGAACATTGAAGCAAATGTACCTGTTTGTTGGGGCCACAAGTGGGTAAGGGACAGGTGAAGGATCACTGCCCCATTTTCCTCAAATATAAAGGCGCCTTTGCTCTAGCTGCAATCCTATATCCACCTACCTGGGAGTAAGCCCATTGAACTCAGTGGGCTTGTGCTGACTATTGGATAGATTTGTCCTTCTATTCCACCTAAAATGTACTTCTTGATTCTGTCTTTGTGGCATCCTTACCTATCTGGGACTTTCAAACCTTTTTTTTTTTTAAAAAAAAACGTGTATGTGTGACTGTGTGTGTCCTCTTGGTGTGTTGGATGTCAAGGTTTCATGGCCTTGTTAAGATTTTATTTGGTTTAAATGTAAAGAAAATTGGTTTTTTCTGTTACTAAGCAAAAAGTAAGAGACATGAGATGACTTGATATCTCAAGTACTCTGTACAGTTGCCAAATCAAGGGCAGCTGGTAAGCTCTAAAGACCAAGGTCATTTGGTACTCTTCCCTGTGAGCTGGAGAGCATAGCAACACATGGGGAGATGTGCAGCCGACGCTGTGATAGGCCCCCAGTGCTATAAAGGGACAGCATGTGGTAAAAACAGTGTGGGACGTTGTGGTGGATGGTGGATGATACTTTATGGTTGGTTATGTTGTTGGCTAAGAAGGCTGAAGATATTAGTTGAATGTTTTTCTTTTCTGTAAATACTTGTAAAGTAAAACTTAGTATAGTAGTTTAAAACACTGCTGTGTCTGAGTGTTTTCTGACTACCAGGACATCTGTCTGCTACCAGTGAGCTCTGCTGTTATTCCGCTGCTGTGTGCTTGCACTCTGTACATGCTCAGAGAGTGCAGTGCATCACAATCTCTGACAGGCCTTTGTTCTCATCTACTTAAAAATGGAAAGAACTCTGGGCAGCTGGAAGAATCCATTCTGCTTGCAGGGTGCAAGTCTGTTCAAACTTGGCAGTGCTGTCAAGAAACACCCAGCAAAAAATCCTCGTGTACATTTGGCTTTTGGGTATTCTGTATTCTGGCAACTTACAGCACAATCCCATGCATTTCTACTCAGAAGTAAGTCCCTTTGGGTTCAATGTGACTGACTCCTAGGTAAGCAAATATAGGATTCCAGCTTTAAAGTGCCTAGTGACGCCTGGTGAGTAGGTTCTTCTCTTTCGTGGCACATCACAGATGATGAATACTTGTAAGGTGATATATATTTAAACACAGGCTGCATTTAATAAAGAGAGAATCAATGAAGAATACTTTACTAATTAATTCACACATTGGCTGAATTCGGACAACACGATAGTCAATGGTGGGTTAATAATCAACTTTACAGTTGTTCAACTAGGAGGTACTCCCCACACAACATGGTAATAAATAATCAACTGTGGTGTGGATTAGGATCCGCACTGAGTTGACTATGGCAGCATTCGGATGACACGATAGTCAATACAAATGATGATTGTTTCCCCCACCCCAGTTGCTTATTGTGTCGTCCGAATTCAGCCATTGTCTTTCAGTCCTGTTGGGGTAGATCTAAATAGGCAAGTATCACTTTATCAGAGAACAAAACAACTGGGCTGGGTACAGTGGTGACAATATACTGGAAAAATAATAGTAATGTTAATATTGGTGCTTTTGAACTTATTTAATATTGTGAATGACCTAAAAACAATGATTAAAAACAATTCCCAATATGAGTCAAACTCCAGAACACAATAATGAACCATACACACTCCATATGCGTTTCGACCAATGGTCTTCCTCAGTGGCATAATTAGTGTTCAAAACGATCCAGATATTAACTCTGAAATACAGAAATACAAAAATATCTATGTTCGTATCAGTAGGTGCCACTGCAGTAATAAAAAACCAATTTAAGGCTTTTGCCTATCCATAAACAGAAACTGATTTTGTAAAGAATGAGTAACTGTAGGGTGTGCCCGAAAAGGCTCCACCATAAATAAATGTTCTAAATTTGGCAAAAGACAGCAGTGGCCATCCAAGTATTCAAGTGCAAGTTCAGGGTGTTACCCTAATTTCAGCTTTCTTGCAAGTAGCATAGTGGGTATTGTTTTTAATAATTGGTTTTAGGTAATTCACGATATTAAATAATTTCAAAAGCACCAGCATTAACATTACTATTATTTTTGCAGTATGGTCACCAGTGTACTCAGCCCAGTTGTTTCGTTCTCTGCATTTGTAAGGGGTTGGGAATATTTTCCTGTTTGTTTGAAGCATCACTTTATCGCCTTACTTTCTTCTGCAAATTTTGCTTCGGCAATTTTTGCTTTTGAAATTTTGGGAGAATGGCAAATCGTTAGATCACTAGGGATAACATTCCTGAACATACGCTATGTACTTTGTAAAAATAACTTATGCGTGGTGGTTGAAAAGACCGATCTTTATTTGATGACTCAGAAATGACATTTGACTTTGCAGAGGGCGGCTGATTGAGCATAAAGAATTCCAGAGAATGGCTAACTGTCTGCACCCCTCCCCCCCCCCCACACACACACACTGCAAGCCGCCCTGTTTGGATCTGTGAATTTCAGATACAATGAGCTTCTTTAAACAAGCATTTTATAGCACGCTTATTACTGGCCACTCATGGATGTTTGTGGGTCATTCTGATAATGCCGTCAGCCTCTTGTGCATCTCCCATTCCATTTCCCCATTCTAGCACTAAAAATAAAACCTCAGAAAACCTGACTTTTCTAGGATAGATCGATATTTGTTGGGTTTTTCCTGCTGTGTGTAGGCAAAGCTGCGCTATAAGTGGTCACTAGAGGGCGCTGCCCCATTCAACTGCCTTGAGGCTGTACAAGCCACGTGGTCGCTGCTCTCTTCCTGGTGTAATTACAGCTCGTTGCAGAAGCGGAAGAGAAGCAGCAAGCAGAGCCACGGTAAGGGAACACAATTTCTCCCCATTTGAAGGAGCTCATAATCTAAAAGGAGATAGAGGGAGCACTGGCACTTTGTTCTAAGGCTAAATGACACACAGAGAATAACCAGGGTTGCCAGTCATTGCTATCCCCACCCCCAATGGAATTGTTACAATTTCAGGAGCCTTGTCCAAAATAAGTAGAAAACTTACTACTTGGGCTGCAACATTTAATTGATCATTCCCTTAGAACAGGAGCTGGGAACCTCTTTCAGCCTGAGGGACAAATTCAGTTTTGGAGGAGTTCTCGGGGGCCCATTTCATTGGTGGGTAGAGCCAAAGGTAAAATAGGTGGAGGCAAATGTAACTGGGGTGCAGCCAAAAATACAAACAAAAACACCAGTTTATTTTATCTTAGAAAACCTTACCGCCAAGAACTATCCCTTAGGAAAGGCATTTCAACCTTTTACAATGGGAGACAAACTGCAGAAAAGCCAGGAAACCATGAAATGATGGGATATTTTTTATCAGATTGATTGCCATGCAATTTGCAATGGAGATTGCAGCTGGGGAGTGAAGGGTTAACTTTCCCCACACGCTACAACACCCCCTCCCAATCTCTACTTGCTTGGCAATTAAGCTTAGAAAAAAACTTTCCCCATTAAGTTGGGATGATCTGGGGAAGGTGCAAATTAATTGAAGAATTTACTGTATTTGAAATGACTTGGATAAGAAATGAATTGGCTGCTCTTGCCTCCTGTGAAATTTAAGAACATCTTAGTAATTATTTCTTCATTCACATACATAGATATAAAGCAACAGGGAAAACCCTTTTTGGCAGGCAAAGACTTTTTTTTTGTTCTGGCAGGCCTTTGGGAATACTCTGGGCCTGTGTTAATGTATTGGCTTTTAAAAAATTGTTATTTGCTTTTTAATTAAAAAAAATGTTTTTAATATTACAGTGGGTTTCATTCTATTTTAACTTTTGTAAAATTATTTTTATATGTTTTTATTGTATATGTTTTAGTCTTATAAACCTCCTTGAGTCCCAGTATTGGGAAAATGGCAGGATATAAATAAATCTAACAATAATAATAATAATAATAATAATAATAAATACAAATTTTATGCAGATTTGTATCCTATGGGCTTGGCCCCAAATCTTTTAAGTGCCTAGCAATACCCTGCATGTTGCAGAGGGTTGGACTATCCTTGTGGTCCCTTCCAACTCCACACTTCTATGATTCTATGGCCCCTTGTTCTAGGTCAAAGAAGGAGTCCAAATCTTTCTCTTTTTATGTTTTCAGAAGTCAGACTCGTTGAAGCTGAAAAGAACTTTCTGATAGAAGCTGCATTTACTTGAAAAAGGGTCTTATTTTTAACCTTGACGTTTGGGTCCGTTTTGACCTGCATCTCTGGACTGTCCCTGACACTAAGATCTGCTTTTCCCTCTCGCTCTCCTTACGTGACCTTTCTGTGCTTTCTCCTCATAGTCTACGAAGTGGTGACGGTGACAGGAGACGTCCGAGGAGCGGGGACCGATGCCAATGTTTTTGTTACCCTTTTTGGCGAATTCGGCATCACGCCAAAGGCCCATCTGACCAGCAAGTGAGTACAATGCCACCAGCTCTGCGGCACCCTGCAGTAAGATGTTAGATGTCTTCTAGTTGCCAAGGATGTTGGTTCACTGATGGGCAGAGCGCATTTTATCTAAATGCAGGCAAAGCCTGTGAGGAAGGCTAAAGTGACACCTCCATGAATAACCTGAGCATGCACAAGCGCATCGGCACGTGAATCCCCTTGCTGTCACTCTGCTTTACAATGCCAGATCAGATGTCGTTAAGCCCTCATCCAAAGGCATCAACCCTCATCTGATGGCGCGCCACTCCCAGCATGAACCCACCTGTACATTAAATCATCATCTTAGGCCCTCCTCTGGGTGCCTCCTCTGAGGGAGGCTCAGAGGGTAGCAATAAGGGAGATTGGGCCTTCTCGGTGGTGGCTCCCCAAATGTGATCTCTCTGGCGAGGACTACATTTCACCAACATTGTTACCTTTTCGGCACCAGGTTAAGGCCTTCCTCTTCTCTCAGGCGTTTGACAGCAGGTTTTAATCAGGTCCTGGGTTTTTCTTATTGTTGATTGTTTAATATTGTTTTAGATCTCTCTCTTCTTGGTGTGCTGTCTGTTTATATGTTTGTGTGTAAATGGTTTTTATGAGTTATTCTTAAGGTTTAATCTTTGTAAATCTCCCAGAGAGCTTTGGCTATTGAGTGGTAAAGAAATGTAATAAATGAAATGAAATGACACATAGCCCTGCACTTTCTGTGGCTTCACACAAAGTGCACTGTAGTTAACTGAACCATTCTAAAGTGCTTTAAAGCTCAGTGTGTGGTTATTGGCTTAACTGTCAGTAGGTGGGCCTGTTTACATGCTTTGAGGGATGTTACACTTATGGGAAAGGTAGTGGAATAAGAACAGATGTGCAAAGAGGTGACTTTTCTGCTTTGCTTTGAAATGTACAAACCTCATGAGAGACTGACAGGTGAGCGGTGTGAACGATTAGATATCCTCTTTGCCATGGTCAAAAAGGAGATGTCTCAGGATGCAAAGATTTTGAGCTCCATCAGATGCGCGTTTTATTGCACACTCGTTACTGGGCACTCACGGATTTTCGCGGGTCCCTCTCATGCCATCGTCTGCCTCCCGTGCGCCTCCTGCCTCTTCTAGCCTTCCTTGCGTGACGAAATACACCCCAGTAAGTCCGACTTATTTTTAAAGACGGAAGTTGCCACTACCTCCTGCTGTGTGCAGGAGAAGCAGCGCAATCAAAATGGCCCACGGAATGGGGCCACGTGCAGATTGTTCACTTCCTCTTTCGAAAGAGGAAGTAAGGTGGGACAAACGCGCAGGCGGAGAAGCGACGGTAAGCAATCGCGATTTCCCTCCGTGTGACGACGCTCTTTATTTATGGAAAACCCAACATGTTTCAGCCTCTTATTTATTTTTAGGCCTTCTTCAAGGGGTTGTAATACTATTGGAATCGGAAAAGAACACATGACAACGTTATTGTTCTTCTTATAAAAAAACCATATGGCACTTTGCAGCAAGGCCTGTGTATACAGTTAAGCATTAATCATACACAAATCAATACACACCGCAAAAGCCTATGCATGCATACTTACTTATGAAAACGTTTGCAGAAATACTCATAACAAAATATCTTTTGTTGTACTTCACTGGGGACTTTGCAAGAGTGTATGGAAGGTGACAATTTATATTCTTACTAATAAAGAAGGGTTTTTTTTTTAAAGAAGGGTTCCCCCCGCCCTAAAAAAATAGTGCAGGTGTTTCCGAGGTTGAAGAAATTGGTTCAATTGGTTTATTCCATAAATAAAATCTTTGCCTCCGGAGACGTTTCTCTCTTTTTCGGATCTGCTTTGGATGTTTACCAACCGTTGCACACACACCCTCTTTGCCTTACCACCAGTTTTAATGCGGATGCACTTGATCCGCAAAGGGGCATGTTTAGAGGGCCAAATGTTAATCATAAGTTCGGCCCTCTATGGTTCTGAATCAGAAAAGATCTTCCCACTCCTTTCTTTGGAACTGGAAAAGTAAATTAAACGAAGCAGTTTCTTAATGGTAAAATAGTCTTAACAAAGAATGATTGAAAGCACAATCCTACACGTATCTACTCAGACGTAACTCCTATAGCAGGGGTGCAGAACCTCAAGCTTAGGGACCCAATCCAGCCCTCTGGGGGGTCCCCAATCCAGCCTGCTGGGGTTCCCCAGATGGCTATGTCCCCTTCCCCTAGCTGCGCCTTTCCCTCCGACCTCCAGTTGTTTGAGGTTTTCTCAACCTATGTGCCGTTTTCTCCTATTCTAAAAAGTTGAAATGCCTGTCCTAACATTTATTTACTGGAGGTAAGAGCTTTAAGCTAAAAATACGCCAGCATGTTTTGTATATTTTGGCCCTTCCCATTTTGCCTTTGGGCCCCACCCCCCACTGGAATGCACCCCCCCCCCCAGGTTGAAAGAGATTCAACATCCCTGTCGTATTGAGTTCAATGAGGCTTCCTCCCAGGTAAGTGGGTATAGGATTGCAGCCTAAGACTCCTTTACCTGTAGAGTCACACTCTTTGCTATGCCTGCTTGTTTAGGATGCAAATGGGTCTCCGACAATGTTAACCTCATGCTGTAATGCCACATTTTCTTCATTTCTACAGCGCCGACAGGAGGTACCTGCAGCTATTTTAAATTTTGTCCTCAAAAGAGCTTCTTTCCCCGCCGAAGCAACTCAAACATGAAAATCTCATAAAGCCAAATAATATGGGAATGGTAAAGGAAATGCATGAAATTTCAGACCTGTTTGCCTTATTTGATACAATAATTGCGGATTCGGCAGAGATCGTTTCGGAAGGCTCAAAAACATTCGTCTCCCCAAGTCATATGGGTGTGGTGGTGGTGGTGGTGGTGGTAAAGGGTTTGAACCTTAGCCCATGTAGCCATTCCCAATTTAGTCTGCAATTCTAGGGTTGTATCCAACGGGACTCCTACGTACAGCAGACCCATTGAAAGGAATGGGGCTCAAGTTAGTCATGCTTAACTGAAGTCCCATTTATTTCAATGGGTCTACTCTAAGTGGGACTTACATTGGATACAAATCCCTAGCCCAATCCTTACCTGAGAGCCAGCCCCATTGCATTTAATGGGGTTTGCTTCCGAGCAGATCTGTGAAGGATTGAGCCGTTAAAGGTCATGAATTGCTGAGGTTGTCCAACCTTGAAGCCTTCTGTATTTTCCTAGTCTGAGGAACGAATGAATGAAAGGAAAGGTGACCCTATGAAGAGGCGGACAGGGCTCCAGAATCTTTAACAGTTGCATAGAAAAGGGAATTTCAGCAGGTGTTATTGTTATGCATGCAGCACCTGGTGAAATTCCCTCTTCATTGCAGCAGTTAAAGCTGCAGGAGCTATACTAGAGTGACCAGATACAAAAGAAAGCAGAGCTCCTGCAGTTTTAACTGTAGTGATGAAGAGGGAATTTCACCAGGTGCTGCATGCCTACAAATGGCATCTGCTGGAATTCCCTTTTCTACGCTACAGTTAAAGATACAGGAGCCCTGTCCTCCTTTCCATATGGTCACCCTACTATTGCTACTAATTAAGCCTTAGCGAGAGCATTAAACTTCTAGAATGGGTGGGGGGGAGGAACAAAAGATGGGAAACGGCCAAATGATCAGTGGTTGGAGGAAAGGGGGTGGGACATGGGGAAGGGCCAAGGGGCGTGGCCAGCTGGGGAGCCCCAGTGGGCCGGATTGGGACTTGAGCCTGAGGTTTTGCCCCCCTCTATTAAACTTTACAGCAGCTTCAGGGGAGTGGGCTAATCCAGATTGGGTCCACAGCACGGAGGAGCTGGGAGTGACCCTTTCCCCCTGTGCCACTTTACTGGTGAAAATCACTTCCCCCATGGCTGTTATTGGGCCCATAGGGGAAAAACACACAGGCGTGTGGGAAGCCCATAAACCAGTGGCCTGCCCCACATCTTGTGGCACAGATGCATGATGTGAAATAGGATTTCCTGTCATCTGCCTGAAATCTCCCAACCATCATTTCCACATGGGATAACCCAAGAGCGGGCCTTTAAGCCGGGGACATTGAACCTCTGTCAGTCTGAGGAATGAATTCAGAGAAGGTCTCGTGGGCACTTTGTGGGATGTGCCCACGAAATACCACCAAATGTTAGCTTAAAGCTTTAACTACCAGTAACTAAAGCCTTAGGAGAGGCATTTCAACCTTTTAGAAAGGGGAAAAACTGCCAGAACCTGAGAAACTGCCAAACAATTGCTTCTTGGGGTAAAGTGGGGGGGGGGGTTCTACCTGGTAGGGTGACCATATGAAAAGGAGGACAGGACTCCTGTATCTAACAGTTGTATAGAAAGAGGAATTTCAGCAGGTGTCATTTGAATGCATGCAGCACCTGGTGAAATTCCCTCTTCATTGCAACAGTTAAAGCTTTAGGAGCCCTGCCCTCTTGACCAGATACAAAGGAGGGCAGGTCTCCTGCAGCTTTAACTGTTGTGACGAAGAGGGCATTTCACCAAGTGCTGCATGGTGAATGACAAATGACACCTGCTGAAACTCCCTTTTCTATACAACTGTTAAACATACAGGAGCCCTGTCCTCCTTTCCGTAGGGTCACCCTACTACCTGGGAACCCCCATAATGGGACACCAAGTGGGCCTGAGATTTTGCACAGAAAAACCAAAAGGAGGAGAGCATCCAAATCAGGACAAAAAAAAGGGGGAGAAGCAGATTCTTAGGATGCTAAAATAAAGTAAAACGGAAATAAAAATGCTAAAATAAATTAAAACTTAAAACAGAAACAGTACACACCCCTTCCCTGCCAATAGCCCAAGAGTTTCTTGCAGTTCTTCCTCAATGGGCCCCTTCTTTGTACCTAATTTTCTTTCTTTGCTTCTCGATTCTTCTTTCCCCACCTGCTCGCAGTCTCCTAAGCACCAGTCACTCTGAAAAACACATCAGGCTAAGCCAGGACAAAATGATTCCCACCTGTCAGCTCCTGCTGGTGTCTGGCTGTAATAACTGATCCATCGATCTCCCGCGGAAATGCCGTAAGCTACAGGGGTTGCGAGAACGTGATGGCTCCCCAATTGGTCACGCTGTTCACAGAATATGGCAAAAGGTTGGAATCTCATGCATCTCCCTGCGAGCGGTTTTCAGAGCGTTCACGGATGAAAAGACTTGCAAAATGCATGACATTTTTGTATCCCTGTCGCACTCCACATGGGAGATAAGATAAAACGCCATACATTTCCTCAAAGGCTGGCACCTTTGTGATCACCACTCCACGGCTTTCTGTGCCTTTCCCTTTTCGGGGTTGCGTGCTGGCAACTCCCGCCGCATGTCCATTTCGCCGCCACACTTTGGTTAATGCACTCGAGAGGATGATCACAGCAAGGCATGCTAGAATATCGCAGATCAGCCACGGGTTGGAAGGGGATTAGTTTTTCACGGAAACGAACACGGTTTTTGCATGGCCACGTATCATGAGAAACATCTGTTCTGGAAGTTCCTGAAGGAGGTCCAACTTCATGCTGACCTTGTATTTATACGATTAGGATCTCATCTGATCTTAACGGTAGCATATGATGACTGCTGCGTTCATATTTCAGGAGCAGCTCTGCCTTCGAAAGGAGTAAAACGGATGTCTTTCGTGTGAGAACCAACAACGTGGGAACGATCAAGAAGATAAGGTATTAGAATGGCATTATTGCTACCCTATGGGGTGTGGGTCAGGCAGGAGATGAAGCTCCTGAATTTCATTGCAGCCTCTCTACTGTTCTCCCCCTAATGAAAGTACTGACCTCCTCTATTCAGAGGAGTGGTGCAGCTAGGGAATTTTAGACCCTGGACTTCATGGCTTTATGCTGCCTCCCCTTTAGAGAGCTATATGTCTTACTTCAGTTGTAAATCACACAACTAAGAGCCAATCTACACAGTACCTTGGGACATTTTAAATAATATTTTAAAATGTTCCAAATAGGTGCGTTCCAAAACATCTGGAGCCACATTAAGGAGTACTCATGTTACAGGAGAAAAATTCTTCAGTCTTCAAAGTGGTGTGTGCAGTCTTACACCCTTCTGCCCGTCTCTTTCTGTTTCGTTTTTACAGTGAATTTAGGGCAAGGCATTGTGAGTGTTGTAGTTCACTCACCCACTTCCTCCTTAGTTCCCCTTTCATTCCCTAGCTTTCAATGAGTATAGAGCTAAGCATTGTGGGTGTTGTAGTTCACTCGCCCACTTCCTCCTTAGCCCCTCTTTCTTCCCCACCAATCAACGGCTAAGCATTTGGGCGCTGGTAAACGAAGCACTGCCCCCACAAATCACAAACGGTAAGGAAGGACACATTATTTTACTTAAAACAGTTTATTAAAAGTAAAAACCGTTGTATATAGCTGAAGTGAGTTTTAAAAAACCTCGGGTATACAACGTTCAAGGGAGTGCATCATGTGGCCCAAAGAGTTTTCGTAACCCTTATAAAACGTTATAACGCTAGTGAGTAGATCGGCTCTAACATTCCCCCGATCAACTGTTGTTCCATGTGTTGCAACTGCCCATCATGTCCATCTAGAAAAACTGCCACGAGCAAAAAAGAGATATAATAATAATAATAATAATAATAATAATAATAATAATTGGCGTTACAGAATTGAGCATGACAACACATCGATGAACGCCGGCTGGTTTCTGGATCGTGTGATAGTCACGGACATGAACAGGCCCCACCTCCGCTTTTATTTCCCGTGCAACAATTGGCTGAGTAAGGATGACGGTGACGGGCTTAATGTCAGAGATCTGATTGGCAGCCTCAACCCCATGGATGTTCCCAAAGGTACGTTATTCTATAAGTTGGTGAACTTACAACTAAATGGGACTGTGTTAGAATGTGCCACCTGCCAGTCTTGGGGTGAAAGGGAATATGATATAGGTTTGTCAAGATATTTACAGGAGCTACGGGAAAAAGTAGGAACTTCCTTGGAAGGTATAAGATATTGCTAGGGGAAGACTATCCATGACTACTAGTCCTGATGGCTATGTGCTACCACCAGTATCAGAGGCAGTAAGCCAGTTGCTGGGGAACATGGGTGGGAGGGTGCTGTTGCACTCATGTCCTGCTTGTGGGTCCCCGGTTGACAGCTGGTTGGCCACTGTGCGAACCGAGTGCTGGACTAGATGGACCCTGGGTCTCATCCAGCAGGGCTCTTCTTATGTTCTCCCCTGAGATATAAAATCTTCAGGATAAGAAATCTTTTCTCCTTGCTACCTTGCGGAGCACCACACAAGAATATATATTTTTGGTCATATTTCATGAACTTCCTGGTTGTCCTACAAATCAAGGCACATACATGACTCATATATTAGTTATGCGTTTTCATTCAGCCCCAATCTCATCATCAAAGCCACCAGTGGGCTATGAAAATGGGAGGCTGCGGAGAAGTGCCCCTTTGTCCTGTAACTCTTTAGGGACAACAGAATCAATTGCACCAGCACCATATAAGCAGAGGGGGAGCCAGTTGGGACAGTTGGCCCCAGGCCCCTGATTTTGAGGGGGCACTCCGACGAGGAGGTCCCCCCCTAGCTTATGCTACTGCTTCCGTAGCATAAGCAGCCCGTCGAGAAGCGAGGAGCCCGCCTTGCGGAAACAGCGCAGCAGCCGTCCGTTGTGAATACCAAGGTTGGACTACAAGCTCCAGAGGGCCATGCCGCATGCGGGGCGGGGATCTATGCGCCTTGAGGTGTTGTAGAACAGGTTTAATATGAAGGTGTTATGTAGAACAGACATGTTGGTGGGCACATGGCCCCTTGGGCGGCCATGTTGTCCTCTTTTATTGAAATGGGGGGGCACACACTTCCCATCTGGCCTGGGCATATTGCCAGCTTTGCACAGCCCTGCATATGAGGCAAACCACAGGCCCAAAGTCAGGGCCCTGTTGGCCTGATCGAAAATGGCCTCGACCTCTGTTGTCAAGAAAAATAATAGATCAAATTAGTGCTGTGCTGAAAATTCTGACCATTCCATTTTTGGCATTTCGTGGGGGGGGGGGACAAAAACTCAGGCGAAAGAAGCTGGGGGAGGTGAGAATTTTGGAGAATTTCAGAAAATTGCTGCCACCCCCTCCCCTCAGGGGCATGGAGCCATGCGGCGTGGCTCCGTGCCTGTTTCTGGTGCCCACTTACTTGCAAGTAAGCGGGCACCAGGCGGGACAGCTGCCCACACCTCCTACGATCTCGGGATGTTCCTGGGACTGCGAGAGGAATCGGGTTTTCCCAGGGATAAAAAATCCCTGGGAAAACCCGTGCTCATCGCCCCCGGGAGTCCCTGTGCATCATTGGGATGCACAGGGACCACCCAGGGGCAATCCCCTCCCCACAAAAAAGGCTGGTGTAGAAACCGCCTATGTGTAGGAATAAAGTCCACCTGGTCTTGTACTTGAAGCATCGTCTTCTCTGTAGTGAGACCAGATCTGCATTACAAACTTATATCGCTTATTTTTACGACAGTTTATTTGACCTGGTTTCCAGGTTTTTGAGGGCCCTTAAGCAAGACACCGTCCATGGGCCCCATCCCTCACTGGGTGAACCTTCTGACTGCTGTTGTTGCCAGCTGCTCTTGCTCCTCCTCATTGCTAGCACTTTCTTGTTTTGGAGGCAGAGAGCCAGTGAACAAACAGGCAGGGTTATCTCCTGCTCCTGCTCCTCCTCCTCCTCACCACCACCATTGTCTGGCCAGAGTGAGAAGCAGGTGACAAGCAGGTTGCCGTGGCGAAGAGGAGACTCAACTCCAGAAGGCTCTTATCAATGGGCCCTGCTGGGCTGCGTCTCCTCGGTAGGTGGCCCAACCATGCCTACCCTTGAAAACTGCCATAATGACCTTCTCCCAAAGAATCTTGGGAATTGTCATTTGGTTACGGTGCTAAAAATGCTCCTAAAAATGCATAGGTTGTCCACTCATCACAGAACTACAGCTCCTGGATTTCATTGGTGAAAGGGAACGACGAATAAATCATTTGAAATATCTAGTGTAGAACTGTCATTAGTTTAATGGTGTTTACTTGAGTCCAAGGATCTCTGCCAACCAGGCAAGCACTTTACACCAGCACTCTAACCAGGAGGAGCAATACAGTGTCTGTAACTTGAGTGGGGATGTGATCCGTGGTGTCAAAATTGTGAAAGTGGATCCTGCCCATGCTTTCTTCAGTAACCGTTCATCTCTGGGGGCTAAAAGGTCAACTCAAAGATGATGAACTCTGCATACCTTCTCCCAAGTGGGAAACCCAATGCAGTCTTAGACTGCAATAGCAGAAGCATCATGTCCAAGTGATGGGAAGCAATAGTTCCGCTCTGTTCTGCATTTGCTCAGGCTGTATTTGGAGTACTGTGTCCAGTTCTGGGCACCACATTTTAAGAAGGCCATTGACAAATTGGAACATGCACAGAGGATGATATGCAGAGAATGTTCAGATGGACTACAGAGGAACATGGTGATAAGGGGTCTGAAAACCAAGTCCTGTGAGAAACAGTTGAAACACTTGTGTAGTCTGGAGAAGAATAGATTTTGGGGAGTTGTGATACCTCCAGTAGCAGAGGCAGTAAGCCTATGCGCACTAGTTGCTGGTTGGCCACTGAACAGAATGCAGGACTAGATGGATCCTTGGTCTGATCCAGAGTGGGTCCTCTTATGTTCTTATCAGATAATCTTCAATTATCTGTCATGCAGAAGTTGGAGGCCCAGAACCAACGGTTGGATGCTGCATGGAAACAAACTTTGGCTAAATGTTGAGACAGCCTCCCGCATCCTGGTGTCCTCCAGATGTCTTGGACTGTAAATCCCAGGATTCCTGACAATTTGCCCCAGTTGCTGGTTCTGATGGGAGTCTAAGTCCAAAACATCTGGAGGGTACCAAGTTGGGGAAGTCTGCATTAGGGGAAACCTCCTAATATTGAGGGCTCTTTGGCAGTGAAATGGAGTGTCTCTTAGAAATGGTGAGTTCTCTTTCACTGCAGGTACAGCTGGATGGCCATCTGAGAGAGATGTTGTAGCATTATCCTGCACTGAACAGGGGGTTGGACTAGATGACCTCAAAGTTCCCTTCGAATCCTGTGATTCTACTTTTAACCCAAGAGTGCAAAGATTAGAAACTCAGGGGGGCAGTCAACACTGGAGGCTGGTGGCTCTGATGTCAGTGGGGCGGGTAATCCGCTGTGGGTTTCAGTCAGAACCAGCCAGAATGATAAAGGAGCTATCTTGGCTGGCAACTCTGTTAGATGGGCTGATTAGATGAGGAAACATCCGTGCGAAGTCAATGGGAGTGGGGTGTTGATGTTTTTAAACCAACAGTGAAAGAGCTTTCAACAATCACTGTTATTGGTCTGAAGCTGAAGGCTCCTTCCAGGTTTCCTGCCAAGGGACACTTGTTTCTTAGGCAGAGAATGTTGCAGTTGGTGCCTCTGGGTCAGGGAAGTCTTCTGCTCCCCCATGGATTCAGCAGGCTGCCATATGCCAGTGATTAATATTCTCACAATTACGCCACCATGGATTCTTATTGGACTAAGTGCCGCTGTGCGGACTTGGTATATTAACTTGCAGCATGGGTATTCATTACAAAGAAAGGGATATTGTTCTGCCTTGTGCGATTTCCTTTCCTTTAATACGCCCTTAAGCCTGGGCAGCTCAACTTTGAACAGCAGCTGGTGCTAAAGGACCCTTTCCCTCCAAAGCCTGCTCAGCTAATGGGGAATTTTCCTATGCGTTCATTGGACATTTGGATCGGAGGCATATCGGACAGTGATTAACTTAGGAAATAATTTGCTACAAGACACTGGTGAGAGTCACTAGCTTGAGTGGCTTTTAATGTGGATGAGGCAGATTAATATGATAGCTTCGTTGGCCATGATAGTTATGAATGGAACCTCCATGTTCCAGGGTAGTCTAGAGTTGAGCACCAGTTGCTGGGGGCAAACAGCAGGGGATTATTGCATCCTTCATGGCCAGGTTGTGAACTTCTCCAGGGTATCTGGCTGCCTACTACTGGCGACACAGAACTGGACTAGTATTCAGATATGGTACGCCCTCTTTTGGAGGCAGCATATAAATGTAGTAATAAAGAAATTAAAATAAATAAAGATGTTTGGAGAGCATCTGGCTGGGGAAGGCTGGTTTGGTCCCACTCTCATGCAGTAAAGGCAAAATACCTAGGGTCACCATATTTGGGAAACCAAAAAAGAGGACACCCAGTGTGTGTGTGTGTGTGTGGGGGGGCTTTCTCAGGCCTCTGGAAAGTGTGTCATTCCCCCTGCCACGCTAATGGCCCCGATTGGAGGGGAAAGTGTGTCATCAACCCCGCTCCAATCGGGGCCTTTTCTATAATGTTCAGGAATGACACGCTTTCCTCTTTAAGGCTCTCATTGGAGCAGTGGGGGAAAGTGCATCATTCCACTCTGCCACGCTAATGGTGGCCTTAAAGGGGAAAGTGTGTCAATCCAGGACATTATAGAAAATTATAGAAAATCCCCCTGACCCCCAGGATAGAACAGAAACTAGGAGAAATCCGGGGAAATCCTAACCATTGGTTACCCTAAAAATACTTTCAAAACTATTGTGGCCTTTACTCAGATCCCAGCCAATTAAAGCTGCCTCCCACTGATTGAGTTGATTAAGCTTGAGTTGATTAAGCTCATTATAGCCTGCAACCTTATTCATTTCATTCTCATAAAGCTAGGCATTCCAGCTTGGCTGCCGCTAACAGGTTGTGTGCCAAGGTTGGTGTGCCAACTGGTTGCTTGGCCATTCACACAAAAAGGTGGTTAAAGATGAAACACAATGGGTGTGAAACGTTTTGGGTAACAGTCCGCGTCAATCTGTAGACAAGGCTACTCATTCACATTGTAGCCCACGTGTAACCTGGAGCTTCATTGCTCTTCTGTCAACATCATTAGTGCAAACTCTTCCTCTGGGTCAGGTTAAACTCATCCAGTATTATTTATAATAAATATGATGATAATGGAGTTCTATTCAGCCTCAGAAATAGCAAAGGCTGCAGAGGTAGGACGGTGGCATTCTCTGTAAATTAGTATGCCTTCATTTACAGCAAATTGTTCCACCCCTGGTATATTTTCCTTTCCCAACTGAGACTCAACATGTCATGGCTGCCAAGCACGTTCAGTCCTCAAGGGGATTTTGTGGGGGAGGGATTGCCCCTTAGCTTTTTAAAGAATTTTGATTGCACCTCTGTAAATCTCAACATCGCGCTGAGCATGCCAATGCTTTCCTCTTGGTGGCTCCATTTCTGTTGGCATGCAACACTTGAGTTTGCTCTTAGCGGGAGTGATGCATTGATGCCCCACCGTATTATACAAAATCTCAATTTTCTACGTGCTCCCAAAGCCCCCTGGTAGCGTCTAGGCCAGGGCTGGAGCTTGTAGAGGGGAGTGGGCCAGGCATCTGGAGGGAGCCCACAGGGTGGATGCTGCTCACCCATATTCTAGAGGTATTTACATGAGTTATCTCCAGATTTAAAGTAGACTTTGCAACTTTCCCTAAGATATGTAGGGTGGCTACATTTGCAATGGACAATGTCACTATTTGGGATCATATCCATCGAGGGAAGGTGTGGGACTGGATATGCCACTCAGGAAACCTCCAGGAGGGCACATGATATATGCCAGCAGTGAATGTGGCCAGAGCCCAAAGTAGCCATGGTTACCTCACTCTTTCATAGAAACATAGAATAGTAGAGTTGGAAGGGGCCTTTAAGGCCATCGAATCCAACCCCCTGCAGAATGCAGAAATCCACCTTAACGCATCCCTGACAGATGGCTGTCCAGCTGCCTCTTGAATGCCTCTAATGTGGGAGAGGCCACCACCTCCCTCGGTCATTGGTTCCATTGTCGTACTGCTCTAACAGTCAGGAAGTGTTTCCTGATTTCACACAATATTCACACTATTCTCTCTCTCTCTCTCTCTCTCTCTCTCTCTCTCACACACACACACACACACACACACACACACACACCTCCATGCAGATCAACCAAAGATGGCAGTAATTTCTCAGCTCACCTTGCAGGGCAAAACAGCTCCAGTCTCCGATCAGCAGCAGACTGGAGCTAAGAGATTTTCTGTGCTGTGCGCTGAGAAACTTTCTCTTTCTCAATGCACAGCAAGGAACACTCTGATCTCCAATCAACTGCTGAGCAGAGAGAAAAGGTTTTCCTTACCTGGGGAAGATGTTTGCCCAGGCCTGGTCTAGGGTTACAGTCCTCTAATTGGAGGGCTGTCAGAGCAAAGTCCACAACTGGAAGGACGGTGTGGCTGAAGTCCAGATTAGAGAAAAAGACTTATTGGAAGAGAGAGCAAGGGCTTTGGAGTTGCCCATCCACAATTAGCACCTAGGCAGGGTACTGAGTGAGAGGCACACAGGTCACCTGGTCACAGCTGTCCCCATTATGGTGAGATGGGATGTACTTCTAATTGTAGCAATGATGTCTGAATATGTGTCTGTACCTCTAAGATAGCATCTGCAAAGGTTTATGAAAACCTGTCCTCTTTTGTCCGGGTTTTGGTGATGCATTTCCTCTTCGTTAGCAATACATCAATGGCCACCCTAATCTCTAATGCATTGGCCCTGAAATTATAATACTATCGAAGCTGGGAATGTTTTAGCAAGGCGTCACTTCCAGTCTCTTGTGAAATACATGGCTGGGGATGCAAATCAAATTGCAGAACCAGCAAGCCTGAAGTAGAATTGGTGCGTAGAAGAATTAGTGTGTTTTGTTCCCTCTGCTGCTGCCTATTTCCCATATTTTAAAAATTCAATGGATTAAACTTAATTGTTCATGTGAACAGCACGGGTAGGGTGGGGTTACCATCCTACGGTGTGGGTTTCCCCCCCACACTTATTAATAAATTCGACCACAAAAAGACCCTGCATAGCTGCATTCTATGCCCTTAACACCAATTTGATTGATAGAAAATAATAATAATACTAATGATAATAATTTATTCTTTAATTTATACCCTGCCTTCCTGTGTAAAACACACCCAAAGTGGTTTATAAATAATTAACTTAACTAAAAACAACAAATAATTAATTAGAAGCAACAATACAAAATCATAACAAATTAAAAACAATGCCGACACGTTTCTGGGAATAATAAGAAGGTGAAGAATTTGGCAGCATCAGAATAGGCGCCTGTGTTGACTGGTGTTTGTTGCTAAAGGACCAGAAGTAGTGGTTGGTAAAAAGACAGAGAAAGATAGATAGATAGATAGATAGATAGATAGATAGATAGACATATTGGGCAATCCTATTTATAAGCCAAATGAAAGACTGAAATTAATATAACCTTGCCGCTCACTAGCCAAGAATTATTATCATTGGTTTTTAAAAGCCCAGATATGCTACATTTCTACCTGCAGTGACATTCCTCAGTTGCTTGACATTCTACCATTAGCCTACTAAGTTTTCCTTTTGGAACAGGGGTAGGGTGACCGTATAGAAAGGAGGACTGGGCTCCTGTCTCCTTAACAGTTGTATTGAAAGGGGAGTTTCAGCAGGTGTCATTTGTGTGCATGCAGCACCTGGTGAAATGCCCTCTTCATCACAGCAGTGAAAGTTGCAGGAGCTATACTAGAGCGACCAGATACAAAAGAGGGCAGGGCTCCTGCAGCTTTAACTGTTGTGATGGAGAGGGCATTTCACCAGGTGCTGCATGCATACGAATGACACCTGCTGAAACTCCCCATTCAATGCAACTCTTAAAGATACAGGAGCCCTGTCCTCCTTTTCATATGGCCACCCTGAACAAGGGAGCTACTTTAGAGAGGGAAATTACAGAGAGAGAGAGAGCACATACATTGCCTTCTGAGATAATAATGGTAGCTTTACATAACGATTGAAATCTATTCATGCTCATTGCAGCGGGCAAACCATAGCTCCAAAGAATTTGAGCACACCTGATTCAAAGTTTAAGCATGCCACCTAGTGTCTGATATACAATTATGCAAAGGGTATTGTCAAAAAGGTGGAGAATAATACATTCTTCATGATCCAGAATAGCCAAGGATTATTCAGAGGGTTGGCTAAACTGTAAAGATCTGTCTCTGGCCCTATTCAGACAACACACGAAACCATGGTTAGGCCGTGAATCCTTTTGCAGCAAATGGTTAGTGAACCTGTTTAAACCGTGGTTATGTAGCCACCATGGTTAGGAATGGTTTACATGACACACTAAGCCATAATGTTTAGATCAAAATGCTTAACCATCATAGCTTAGCGTCATTGTGAGCTCTGATTTTCTTTTGCCTGGATTCACATTCATGTAGTTTATGCAATTAAATTTCCCTGCTGATAGTCTACTTAATTCTCTCTCTCTCTCTCTCTCTCTCTCTCTCTCTCTCTCTTCGCCCCTTCCCTTCCCATCCCCTTTTCTTTGTGTGTCATGTCTTTTTTAGATTGTAAGCCTGAGGGCAGGGACAGTCTCCTTTGCTTTGCTTCTTTCTGGGAGCCTTTTTTTGTTTGAGGAGTGGCATAAAATATGATAAATAAATAAATTACAGTTGCCAAATCAGTAACCCAGATAACCCCATTGCTTTGAAGCCAGGTGTACAACCAGCCTGGTATAGGGCAGGAGGCTGGTTGCATTGCCTGGCTTGAAGGCAAAATGGTCTCTAAAGATGGGGGCAATGAACTAGGGTGACCATATGAAAAGGAGGACGAGGCTCGTGTATCTTTAACAGTAGTATAGAAAAGGGAATTTCATCAAGTGTCATTGGTATGCATGCAGCACCTGGGGAAATTCCCTCTTCATTAGAACAGTTAAAGCTGCAGGAGACCTGCCCTCTTGACCAGATACAAAAGAGGGTAAGGCTCCTGCAGCTTTAACTGTTGTGATGAAGAGGGCATTTCACCAGGTGCTGCATGCATACAGATGACGCCTGCTGAATTTCCCCTTTCAATACATCTATTAAAGATACAGGAGCCCTGTCCTCCTTTCAGTATGATCACCCTAATTGAAACTCTTTCACTCTGAGGGCTGAATTCCATTTTGGAGAAGCTCTCAGGGGCTGCGTTCCAGTGATGGGCGGGGCCAATAGTAAAAGGGGCGGGGTAAAAAATACCAGCTCATTGTAGCTTCAAGTTCTTAGTGCCTGTGTCTCAGCCTTAGGAGAGGCATTTCAACCTTGTAGAATGGGGGGAAAACCTGCATAAGCCAGGAAACTATCGGTGGTCGGTGGGGGGGAGAGGGACTGGGCCAGAGGAAATGGGCATGGCTGTTTGGGGAGGTTCTCCACCTCTGCTCTAAAGGGATATCTAAAGCAGTTCACTGAATTGAAGGGGGAGGGAAATAGCAGTCTTGGCCATTTTAAGTGCCAGGGTTTTTTTTTGTTTCTTTTTAGGGCCCCTTGGAAAGAGAGACTCAGTGGCTGCCTTAAAGTATGAGCTCTCCCCTCCCGCAGTCCCTCCCTTCCTCCATGGTGCCGATGGAGGGCGTGCATGCCATGTAGAGATGTAAAATTTCCAGAAATTTTGAAGCCATGGAAAAAAAACCCAGGTTTTTTTCTGGGGGAAACAGATTTTTTTGAAAAAATTGAAAAGATGCAACATTATCACATTTTACGGATTGAAAGTCACTTTGTTAATTTAGGAACATAAATTGTAGTTATGTAAAAGTTGGTTTGGCATAAAGTTATCACATTTGGTACATTAAAAGTATAGTACATTCAAACAATTGTTACAAATTGAATTTTCCTTTTAAATTTTTTACCTTTAAAAAAACCAAACAAAAACAAAAACAAATGGAGCTACAAGCTCCTGAACTGGAACACCTGAACTGTAAGGAACCTCTTTGGTTTTGCCAGTTTATGAGGAGCAGGCAAAAAACAATTTAAAAAACACACAGAAGAAAGAAACCATCAACATTAGTAACAAGGGAAATTATTTATGTCTCTGCCACAGTGTCAAGCAGACATAAAGCACCCATTCCCACAAAAAGAACTGAGAAAAAAGGGAGACCAAGATTCAATAAATATGCATGAAATTTAATCAGACTCATTTTCTGATCATTAGCTATCACTATCAGTTTCAGTCTCTGCTTCAATTGTTCTTGTATTTGAGAGCTGTAGTCTCAGTTAGCAACCTAGGACTTGCTTGTCCTCGGTGCACAGAAATTGTAATAATCTGATACTGTACATAGTTTTTAGAAATCTTTTGGAGAAGTCAACATATAAACACCTTGTCTTAAATGTTTTATGCATCATGCGAAAATAAAACATTTCATAATCCATTTTTTCTTCAGTTTTTCCAATTTTTCAAACAAACAAACAAACAAACAATAACAAAAAGAACAACCCAAAAAAGGCTTTGGGAAAAACCAGAAAAAACACATGTTTTTCCCCGAATTTTCCCAGTTTTTTCCCCATGGCTTCACATCTCTAGTGCCACGACTGCTTCTCCTCTTCATTGCCACACCCTTTTCATGCCACAGTGAGAGAGCGGGTGGGTGAATTTAGGGCTGGGCAAACACATCTGCCTCCGATCCATTGGACGCTGGGCCTGCCGCACCCATCCCCGCTCGTCCAGCTTCCTTTGAGGCTCGGTGAGTGCTTGACAGCCATCTGCCCTCGCTCTGGAAATTTCCCATTTTTCCCCGTTGTGTAAATGGCAGCGATAAAGGCCCCATTTACTCTAGAGTAAAGGTGCACAATGGAAGCTCCAGATGAGGGCAGATGAGAGCTCATTGGGCTTTGTGGACTCTCAGACTGTGGCTGTGCGATTGCACTGTGGGCACCTGACTGGATCCGGGGGGAGGGGCAGACGTGGGGGAATCGGACTCTCGGACTCAGTCAGGTGCCCATGACATTCCTAGGTATACTACTGGGCAGCAATGGAAAGGAAGAGGATTAACTGCTGCTACTCACTCTCCCCCTTGGGTGGGGATTGGGTCCAGAGGGAGAAGATAGTAAATGAGCGCACAAGACATTTTGCCGCCAGAGGTGGGTAAGGTGGGCCATTTCCTACTTTGCCGCCAGAGGCAAAGTAGTAAGTGCTGCCCCTTCCCTATCCAAGACAAAGGCATAATAACCAAATGCAAGCAAGGTATTTTTAGGGATATATAAGATTTTCGTTTTTGCTCACAAAAGATGTGAGCATGCCCTGTTCGACGCTTGTGAGCAAGAGCACATGTTCACTGAAAATGTTCACAAATGGATTGATTGATTGATTACATTCCTATACTGCCGAATAACCGAACCTCTCTGGGCGGTTCACAATTGCCGCGCTCATTTTCATGATTATCCAAGTTTACTTTCGTGCAAATTTCCCAATTTTGCACAAATTTCCCCTGCAGAGTGAATCAGGCTGCCTCTACAAGAGACATTTAAAGGTCTTTCAAGACGCATAAAATTTTTTACCTCTACAAGAACGGAGCGCAAATCGGGCGTAGAGGCGCGTTTTCTCTCCGATTATGCGTATTATCAAATGCGCGTTAAATAGCGAGTTTTATTTTGCTCCGGCTGTTAAAGCGCATTTTGACTATGTGAACAAGCGATTCTCTGCATTAACTACTCGTAAAGTGCATTTGAAACAACCGGTAAGGCCACCTGTTGAGTGCTCAATTACCTCCTGCATACAAGCATTTACGATAAAGCGCTTCCGAGAAGATGCGCATAATCGGAGGAACAGGCGTCAAAAGGAATCCATCTAGAGGGGGTCTCAGCCCATTTTAGTCTAGGGAGGAAAGTTGCGCAAATTTTGGGAAATTCGCGCAAGTTTCACCTTTGATCGCTGCTTGTTTTGCACAATTTTTCTATTTGCGCAGAGCGAACAGCAAATCAAAAATGTAAATGGGAAGCAGGCAGGCAGAAGAGCAGCAAGAATATGTGCTGAGAATCCTAGCAATCTCGAATATTGCTCATTCGCCCATCCCTAGATTTTGGCACGTGAGGCAGAAAATCCCACAAGCACCTCTCCCCATTCTTGACAGTAAAATGCAAAAGCAACATATCAAATAATTAACCATTTGCTGCCCTTTAGTGATTCCCAGAATCTGCTACGGGAAGCAGCTGCCTCACTCTGCTTAATGGTGGGGCTGGCCCTGGGAGGGCTGTGATTGGCCATGTGCCCCCGCCAAGGTGCCAGGCCTGTTGAGAAGAGTAGGTCCGTCATTCTTACCAAACTTTATTTCCCAGGATTCTTTGGGGGAAACAATGTAAGCATGTTGTTAGCCATCCCTATCATCATGGTTTAAGAAAGGGGCCAGCATTAAGTCTGTACTAGCACAGAGAGATGGCAACGGCCATTTTCTGAGTTACAATGATTCCTCTTTTCTGTTCTTCCATTTCTATTCTTTTTTTAAGCTGAGTGGTATTGAAGGAGAATATCCTTCCCAAATACACAGACTTGCATTTGGACAAGACTCTTGGCAAATCTGTTTCTCCTCCTCCTCCTCCTCCTCCTGTCTGAATTTCGACTCTTTGCTTTTTCTTTTTGCTGGTTGCCGAGGTGTCGAGCGTGTATCTGAAATTTGGAGTCTATCCAGGCCTAATTAGCTTTCCTTTCCTGCCAGATTTAGTCAATGATACCGCTGAATGGGTCTCCGGAGTGAAGGAAGGCCCACGCACAGCCCTTCCAGAAAAAAAGAATTACTAGGCTTGCTTTTGCATGGTTATTTATTACAGACATGTAGCATTGCAGCCTCCTGGTTGGCCTGATGCATGTAGAACTTAAATATCTGCAAGCCATGGTTTGCAAACCAGGAGCCAGCCTCTGGAATGTGTGTGTCTTTCTCCTCCCTCAACCCCCCCCCCTTCCAGAGAAATACCCTCCACTCTTTCCTTCCCCCAGTCAGGGCTGGCCCAAGAGGTTTTGCTGCCCAAGGCCAAGTGATCTCCCACTGTTCCATTTACGGAAGCGGTTGGGACTGACTCCCCGGTCCCTGAGAGTAGTTGGCTAATTTAGAGGGCAGGAGAGCTCTGTCCTCTGACATCTTCCCATTCTCTGTGCTTCCCCCTTGCAGCATCTGCAGCACCTGGTGGCTGCCTCACTCTTCCTCATGGTAGGGCCAGCCCTCCCCATTGTCTACCGTTTTTCAATGTTACGTGTCCAAGAAGGCTAATACGAATTGGAGTTCCTTCAACACAGGGCCAACGTCAGGGGTTAGCATTATAGGGCATCTGCTGGGGACATACTCCAACAGGGGGCCGCCCAAAGACAGTTGCTGTATCTTTGCTGTTCCTGCATCTTTCCTTGGGTGAGCAGGGAAAGGAGCAAAGAGTAGGCCCAGAGGGATAAGGCAAGTGAATGGGCAGCAGCAACAGTTGAGGAGGAGGAGGTGGTGGAGCTCCATCAGGGCATCCTTCTCAATGACCCTCCACAGCCAGAATCCAGCGCTGTCAACACACATTTTGAAAGCACAATTTGAATTGTGTTTCCTCAAGTTGAAAGCTAGCCTAGTTTCCTCCCTGATGTGCCTGCTTTTCATCATGAAGGGATGTTTTGTTTTTAAAGGGAAAGAACCTTTGAACGTGATCCACCCACCTGCAGCCTGAAGGAGTTGATTCCGTCAAGAGCATCATGATGTAGGTAACCCCGTGGCCTCCAGATGGTTTGATCGACAACTCCTAGCAGCCCCAGCCAGCATGGCCAATAATCAGGGATTATGGGAATTGTAGTCCAAAACATCTGAAGGGCACTGGGATGTCTCCTGTTGATGTAGCTCATTTCTTAAAGATACAGAAGCATGTGTCCAGCTGTGGAGATTCATCTGGCATCTGCCTTTTATAAACACTAGAGGGGATAATGTTGGGTAGAGGGAGATGGAGGAGCCATTTGGGTTAAAAAAAAAAGATTTGGCATAAGATTTTCAGATTGAAATTGGAAGACAACAGGAGGATCATCATCCCCTCCCAAACTACTGGTGCTATGAAATGATGGACCAAGAGGAATTTTAGGAGAGCCCTGGTCATCTCTCATCTAGGTTTCTGTAATAATCTCTACTGTCATCTTCTATTTTCTGACTGATGTCCCTTTATGTCTACCCAATACATTGCTGCCAAAATCACTCACCTCTCTTGTTGCTAGTTGAACACATGACTCCCCCCACCCCCACCCCACCCACCCCAGACCAAATTCCTACACTGGCTTCCTGTCAACTCCTGGATCCAGCACAAGCTCATTTCCCTAACCTTCAAAGTCCTCCACGCTCCTGCTTCCTGCCATTATATCTCCGTTCTTATAACCCAATACGTAAGAACCTGAGTCCTGCTGGATCAGGCCAAGGGTCCGTTTAGCCCAGCACCCTGTTCACACCGTGGCCAACCAGCCACCTGTGGGAAAGCCACAAGTAAGAAATGAGAGCAATAGCAACCTCATGCTTGTGTTTTCCAGGGGCACACTACTTCTCACGCTAGAGGGAATAGACAGTCATTCTTGAAATAAACTCAAAATTGTTCACATAAGCAGTTTTAACTTTGTAGAAAATGCCGAAGTTAAGAGGTGAAATCTATAATTCACATTTATTTGGTAAACCTACAAAGTTAAAACTTCAAATGTCTTCATTTCCTAAATGACAGGTGGAATCTGAATAGGTGAATCATTTATCATAAGGTCTGATTTCTCCGAACAGTTCTTTGAATTAATATAAGGAGAGCAATGCTGGAACAGTCAGAATTGTCTATCTATGCAAAGCATTCTGTTCTCAATAGATCCGATGCCTATTGGATGCCCACAAGTAGGACATGAGTACAATAGCCTCCTCCATCTTCAGTCTGTTATTGTAAGATTAACTAAGAAGACCCAACAATTCTTATACTGAGATTTAAAATAAGAAAAACATTCTTTTCAGTCCAAAAGGAGAGGCAGTCTAAACGTTCAATATTAAATGATCATTTGCTTCCCTTCAGACCCATCACGTACATTATATATAGCAAATTAACCTTATGGTTCTTGCTGTCTAACTCTTCAGGTTGCTTAGAAATGTTAATGATGAGTTTCACTTGAGGCAGGTTTTTTAATCTAAGTTTGAAGTCATCTTGATCCTTTTCATATCGAGTAATCTTGGTTTATTTTAGATAGAGCTCTTATGGTACAGTCTTCTGAATTAAAACCAAAACCAAACCAGAAACTTCTGGTTTTTGCTCAGTACTCTGTTCCAGACATTCAATTTCAGAAAGACAACTAGCTTAAAAGACAATTTAATTTATCTCTAACCATTAGAGGGAGCAAATGCACTGCACTGCATTCTAGGAATTGTTCAAAGGGGGTTGTTTCAATCTGTGGGTTCTTTTAAATGAATTTCCAATCCATTCTGTCGCGAGCATGTCAAACCAAAATTGGCTAGAATGCTCATTGGCATTACAAATGCCGCACCTTGGTTTTCTCTTCTGCATTACCACCCAGCCAACAGTTAGTTGCAAGAGAGGCTCAAAGCCTGACGGAATACCTGACAATACCTGGCAGAACGCCTCTCTCGACACAAACCTACCCACACACTACGATCAACATCTAAGGCCCTCCTCCGGGTGCCTACTCTGAAGGAAGCTTGGAAGATGGCAACAAGGGAGAGGGCCTTTCAAGTGGTGGCCCCCCAATTATGGAATGATCTCCCTGATGAGGCTCACCTGGCACTAACATTGTTCTGTTTCCGGCGCCAGGTCAAGACTTTTCTCTTCTCCCAGGCATTTAACGGTGTATGTTGAGGGTTTGTTCTTGTTGTTAAGCCCAGAATAGTTGTTTTAAATGAATATTGTATTTATAATCTGTTTTCATGCTTTTTATGCTTTTTAAATTTTGTGTATCTTTTTTTAAAGTTCAATGTTTTCAATTTTTGTAAACTGCCCAGAGAGTTTCGGCTATGGGGCATTATATACATGTAATAAATAAATAAATAAAGCTAGAGAGGAAGATTAGCATGAGCCAGAGGGCGGGTGGCTGAGAGCAGCAGCCAATCCTCTGTTTCATTCTGAGGATCACAAAGCAAGCCAGAGGATGCACATCTGCTCTAGAGAGCCACCCTGGTCACCCTCTCACTGTGGTATTTGCCATTCTGGGAGAGTGGGACCAATGGGGCTCTCTGGAGTAGCCACTGGATGGGTATCTTTGATATATTTTCAGAGGCAGGCAAAAACATTCTTATTCCAGCAGGCCTTTTTGGTGAATAATATGGATCTCCGTTTATATTAAGATTTTTAAAATTTAATATGTATTTTAAATGTGGAAATGTTTTAACATTGAAATCTATTTAATTATATTTTTAACGTTTGTATGTTTTTATAGCTTTTAACTGTATATGTTGGGCAAAAGGCGGAATACAAATAAAGATGATTAATAATAATAATAATAATAATATAGCCTGCTGGAATAAAAAAGTTTTTGTCTGCCTCCGAAAGTGTAGCACAGAGGGAGCCAGCCTAGCCTCTCTAGGAAGGGAGTTCCAGAGCCTTGGAGCACCCACCAAGAAGGCCCTCTCCCGCATACCCATCAGGCGTGCCTGGGATGTTGGTGGAACTGAGAGAAAGGCCTCCCTAGAAGATCTCAGAGCACAGGCAGGCTCAGATCCTTGCCAGTCTGATACTTTGAGTGGATTTTTCTGGAAACTCAGTGCCTCCCAGCTGATGACTTTGTTCAAGGGTGGTCCTGGGCCCTACTTTACAGAGTACAGTCCTCTCTTTGAAGGACTGTCAGAGGACCGTCCTGTCTTGGAAGCGCTGTCCAGTTAAAGATACAGAGCCATAAAAAGGGAGAACAGCGGCCTTGGAGTTGCCCATCAACAATTAGCAACACCTGGACGGCAGGCTGAGCAGACACCCAGTCTTCCCAAGGGTACTAAGATGTATGAATTTCTGTAACTGAAAATTATAGTAATTATTTCCAAATTGGCACCTATACATATAAATGAGCATATTCAGATTTTATGCACATTCGTGTCCCTTTTGTGTCCTCTTCTTTGGCAATGCATAAGTGGCAACCACATGTCGTGCCGAGCATAGCCCTGTGCAGGTGTTCACCTGCTTGAGTGTAGGGCTAAAGTGAGGGAGGGCACATGGGTGCATGCATAAAACCTGCTTCCAATGTCCCCAGGTGCCCTGAATCCAGCAATATGTGGAGGTCTGAAAAAGGCCCTGAAAGTGCATTCAGATGAACGCACTTACAGAGTTCCTGTGATTGGAAATCCTAATAAGGAATCAACATTATTGTGATCAATGTTCAAGGGCTTTTCTACATGGGGCTTTTAACCCGTACCTTTATCGAGGCTTCCACTTCTGGATTCTTTGCAGGATTAAGGTTGGCTCCTTTACAGGTGTTTTACTTTTTACCAGGGATTTTTGTTCCTCTTCCTATGTTCCATTTCACAACCACTAGGTGGCAATGCGGTACAGCAGAATTGTGCAATTATACTAGATTTCTATAATGCCATTCAGAAAAGATACTAGACATTCCTTATTATGAAAAAAAATTGTGATCATGTTTGCAAAGATGTTTTATAAAGAATGTTTTATAAAGGACCCACAAACTTAGAGTGACCAGATAAAATCCAGGTTAGGGCTCATGTAACTTTAACAGTTGTAGAGAAAAAGGAATTTCAGCCAGTGTCATTTGTATGCCATTAGTTCCTGGTGAAATTCCCTCTTCATCACAACAGTTAAAGTTGCAGGGGCCCTGCCTTCTTTTGTACATGGTCACTCTAGTATAGTGCCTGCAACTTTAACTGTTGTGATGAAGAGGGAATATCACCAGGAACTAATTGCGTACAAATGACACTGGCTGAAATTCCCTTTTCTCTACAACAGTTAAAGTTACATGAGCCCTGACCTGGATTTTATCTGGTCACTCTACACAAACTACCATGAGTAAGGAAGCGTGAGTGCAGAATAAAAATCTCATGTAGAAAGACTCCAATGCTCTAAGTGGCTGCTGGGCATGCAGGGGCATTGGGAACGGGGCTTACATGTGCATTCACATCCCCTTCCCTAGTTAGCCCTATGCATGAGTAGGTGAACTCTTGCATAGGGCTCAAATGTGGCCCATATCTATCTGTTAACTCATTACTGCTAAATAACTAGAGCAGGAGAAAGGGAAATAGACTGTTCTGTCCATCCAGAGTGCTGAGTGGTTGATTCATTGTTCATGGTAGGGATGGGCAACCCCTCCCCCCCAAATGTCTGGTCTGTGGGGGTCTGCCACATAGTTCACAGGGGCAACTCTCCAACTTTATAAAAGACGGAGTAGGGTAATGGCAGCTGCCATTAGGCTAATGTGGGAAAATTATGGCCATAACTGGCATATTGTATGCCATTCCCTGCTGAAAAACACTTACTTCTATGTAAATGTGGCTGTAATTTACATAGAAATAAATGCTGTACGGCTACAATGGCATAAAGTACTGCAGAAGTAAGCTTCCCACGACAGGTAAGCCCTTAGCCTATCACACCTTTTATAAAGGCGGGCAGCTGCCCCATATGAAATCCAGGAATGAGCAGGTGTGATCTGCTGTGGACTCCAGAAGTTGGATTCTTGGAGTCCTCAGAGGATTCCCTCAGGATCCCTATTCATGATTAGGTCGCTAGCATAAAAATGTGTGATTTGTGTTGCTTCAGATTTCTTTTTATTATGCATGTAAGATCATTCTTTACCTAGCATGGCTAATGAACCTGTTGTGTTTCTCTGCAGTGAACAAGTACGTGGTCAGAGTGTTTACAGGTGACGTGAACGGCAGCGGGACAGATGCTGATGTGTTCATTAACATCTTTGGCCAGCATGGAGACACAGGTAGGATTTCCCAATGAACTGTTTCTTTTGGCGTCTGCAGCAAACAACCAATGAACAAAATGGAGGTTGCTGTGATTCTGGGAAAGGTGTGTTGCTTCTGGCATTATTTCCAGGCGCCGCCTCGACCTAGTGCAGCTTTTCTTGAGCTTGCGCCCTCCAGATGTGTCGGAATGCAACTCCCATCTTCCCCAGCTTACATGGCCAGTGATTTGAAGTACAACACATCTGGGGGACACCAGTTTGGGGGAAGTCTGGTGTGGTGGCTGGAATGTTAGACAAAGACCACGGAGGCCCAGGGGCCCAGGTTCAAATCCCCACCCAGCAGTAAAGCTTACTGGGTAGACTTGGGCCAGTCATTATCTTTCAGCATCACCTACATCACAGGGTTGTTGTGAAAATAAAATGTGTGGGGGGGGGAGAGGGATTTTTATGCTACCGTAACCTCCTTGGAGGATAGGTGGGGTATGAAATGCAATAACTACCAACCTAGGGTGACCATGTGGAAAGGAGGACAGGGTTCCTGTATCTTTAACAGTTGCACAGAAAAGGGAATTTCAGCAGGTGCCATTTGTATGCATGCTGAACCTGGTGAAATTCCCTCTTCATTGCAACAGTTAATGCTGCAGGAGCCTTGCCCTCTTTTGTATCTGGTCACTCTAGTATAGCTCCTGAAGCTTTAATTATTGTAATGAAGAGGGAATTTCACCAGGTGCTGCATGGACGCAAATGATACCTGCTGAAATTATCTTTTCAATACAGCTGTTAGAGATACAGAAGCCCCTGTCCTCCTTTCCATAGGGTCACCCTATACCAACCCCATCTCTGTTCCTCCTAGTGCTGTAAGGCCTGTGAGGTCCAAAGCTGATCCACGCAACCAAAGTGGCATTCCAAGCAGGGGATGTGAGCGAACTGTGGGACATTGCATCCTTCGTGTATAGCATGGCTGCCCTTCTGGAATTTTCAGGAAATTGCCTTTCCAAAGCGCATTTCGGTCATATGTTAAACAACTCTCAAGGCAAATTACTCAGTCTCTCAACTGACAAAAATTTCACTTGATTAATCATGTACCTTTTAAAGAGTGGTTGATTAATCAATCAATCAATCAATCAACCGAATTTACATACAGTTGCATATTACCATACCTCCATACCGAAGGAAGTGTAACATAACGTATGAAGTATTAAATGAAAACTACTATTCACTAGTAGACAGAAAAGTCAACTTAACCATTTCCTTTTCATGGCCTGTTACAGTCACACACCAAATCAAAATAGGCCCCTACCCCATCGCAAAACTCGGAAGAGTATGCCATTAATACACAATGGCTCAATTCGGATGATACGATAGTCAATGGTGGGTTGACTAACCCTAACCCTCACGCTAACCCTAGGGGGCACTCCCCACACAACATGGTAATAAATAATCAACTGTGATGTGGATGAGGATCAGCGCTGAGTTGACTATGGCAGCATTCGGATGACACAATAGTGAAAACAACTGATGATTGTTTCCCCCACACCAGTTGTTTATTGTGTCGTCTGAATTGAGCCAATGCCTCCACTTTGCAATTTGCTTTCACAGATTAAAAAACTATCTCCCACCTACTAAAAGGTTCCTCGATTCATGTACTGATTAACAGTGCAATTCTATCCCCCCCCCCCCCCGCACATGTCGATGGCTGGAGGGGATGAGGATGTTGTGTTGGTGCCCCTCAACCGGTTTCCATTTGTGGAGAAGAGTGCCCCTGGGGTGTGTTTGTGTGCTCAGCAAAGGCAGAGGCTACCACTGCACCTGGGTGGATAAGTATTGGCGGTGGTAGCAGGAAGAACTCCCCAAACTGGAGCATTCCTTGGCTGGCTCGGGGCAGGGCCCTTCACCTATGCACTGAAAAAATTTGCTCTGGAAACTTTAAAAAACCCACTCCACTGGAGAAGTACGGGAATCTTTCCTCCCATCTTTTCTTCCCTGTCTGGTAAGTCTGTGGATGAAGTGATAGGCAGATCAGCCTCATCGTTCCTTCTGTCTCCACCCCATCCAGAGGTGTACAATATCATGCACGGTGTGGAGAATGTGGACAGGAGACATTTTTCTCTCTCTGTCATAATACTAGAACCCAAACGGGGCCATTCCATGAAGCTGGTTGGTGGGAGATTCAGGACAGATGAAAGGAAGGATTTCTTCGCACAGCACATAATCAAACTATGGAAGTCGTTACCACAAGATGTAGTGATGGCCACCAATTTGGATGGCTTTAAAAGGGAGTTAGACAAATCCCTGGAGGATAAGGCTATCCATGGCTACTTCTAGTCCTGATGGCGATGTGCTACCTCCAGTAACAGAGACAGTAAACCTATATACACCAGTTGTTGGAGAACATTTATGGGGGAGCGTGCTGTTGCGCCCATGTCCTGCTTGTGGGTCCCTGGTTGACAGCTGGTTGGCCACTGTGTGAACAGAGTGCTGGGCCAGATGGACCCTGGGTCTGATCCAGCAGGGCTCTTCTTATGCTCTTATGTTCTTAGGATTGCTCTGTAAAGCAAATAGCTTAATTCTGAAGCTATTGCATATCTAGATGCAACTGATGTCTTGTGTCTTGTTTCTTCTGGGTCTTTGCCTGAGGGACATACTCTTTCTGAATGATGTGGCTTTTCTAGAGAGCTCAAGGTGCTGTGGGAGAGGTTGAGTCATTGCCTGTGGTGTGCCTGCTGTTCTTACTAGCATATCTGTTCACAGGTTTTTCAGGCTTTTGTAGTGCTTCAAAACCAACCAACCAACCAACCAACCAACCAAACAAACAAACAAACAAACAAACAAACTCCCCCCTGCAAAAGCCTCCCCCTCCCCCAGAGGATACAGTGAGATAAAAGAGGTGCATGTACAGAAAATGATCCAATATCATGCCATCTTCAGTTGACTTAATATATATTGTCTGCTTCCAGTCTAGGAAAAGTGCCTCACATTCACATTTGTGATCCCCTTACATATGTGTTGTTGGGGGACAGGCTAAAGTACCCAAATCTAGGCCGGGATGGTTGTTCTCCAGCTCAAGGTTCCCAGCATGGGTGTAAACCATTGGGGGAGCAGTGGGGTTCAAGCCTCCATCGGGATTGTAGGACAAAAGGTTGTCCATTTAGGAATTACAGTATGGCTCAATTCGGACGACACAATAAACAACTGGTGTGGGGGAAACAATCGTCAGTTGTTTTGACTATTGTGTCGTCCGAATGCTGCCATAGTCAACTCAGCGCTGATCCTCATCCACACCACAGTTGATTATTTATTACCATGTTGTGTGGGGAGTGCCCCCTAGGGTTAGCGTGAGGGTTAGGGTTAGTCAACCCACCATTGACTATCGTGTCGTCCGAATTGAGCCAGTATGTGTGTTTGTGGGTGGGTGCCTTTTAAATATGTCTGAACTATATATATATATATATATATATATATACACACACACACACACACACACACACTGACATGATCCAGCTACTATTAAACACTTTTAGCTACCTAAACTTATGCATGTTTACTTAGAAGTAATTTCCAGAGAGCTCACTGGGACTTACTTAATTATAAAGAATCCCCTTACATTAATACAGTACATCTTGACTAATGAGTCAAAAGCATATTACCAGTCAGACATTTTCAGACAACGCAGAGGAATAGAGTCTTGAGGGCATGTGATATTATTGCTCTGGGCCGCGGGGGGAAAAGTTTGAAGAACACTGATATATTGTATAGGACTATGGATGGTGGGGTAGTGTGTAAACTATCATAATATAATTAAAATGTATTATTTTTGTTGAGTACTTGTTACTTTAATATGTGGCTTTAAACACTCTAGGATCCATTGTTGATGAAGGATGGTTTCCAGATGTAGAAATATATACATAAATGCAGACAAATAAGCCTAACCACCCCCTTTTCCAAGTTCAGCCCCATCCCTCCCTACGGAAAAATTGAGAGGTTCATGCCCTGGACCTGGGCTTGAGCAGGAAGCTGGAAAAGCAACAGTCAGAAAAAGCTTCTGCTCTGTAAAGCAGGGCCTTCTCTGGTCCTAGTATTTTATGCAAGTCCTGGCCAATCCACAGATTTCAAACTGCCAGCCAATCACAGAGGTGGATTCTGCATGCAGGGCCGTGCAGAGCTGGTAATATGCCCAGGCCAGATGGGAAGTGTGTGCCCCCCACCATTTCAAAAACGGAGGACAACATGGCCGCTCCAAGGGGGCGTGCCCACCAACATGTCCGTTCTACATAACACCTTCATATTAAACCTGTTCTACAACATCTCAAGGCACATATATCCCCGCCCCGCACGCAGCATGGCTCTCTGGAGCTTGTAGTCTGACCGTGGTATTCACGACGGACGGCTTCTGTGCTGTTTCCGCAAGGCGGGCTTCTCAATGGGCTGCTTACGCTATGGAAGCAGTAACATAAGCTGGGGGGGGACCTCCTTGTCGGAGTGCCCACTCAAAATTGTGGGCCCCGGGCCAACTGGCCCCACCGGGCCCCCCTCTGCACGGCCCTGTCTGTATAACTCACTTCTGTGCCTGAAGATGGCCCTGAGGCCCTACCACATACAAGGGCTAGACCCTCATCATTTACAGGCCTTTAGGAAGCTCTGGAAGACTTAACTTTTCATCTTGGCCTATAGTTGAATGAGTTTTTTTGGGTGCCATTGTGTGTAAGGCACTAGCTAGTTTTAATTGGTAAAAGTTTGATATTTTATTATTATTGTTTTTTCAATGTTTCATGGTTTTAATTGTGCATGCTGTCTTGGGAAGATTTCCCCTAAAAGGCAGCCTAGAAATCTTCCTAATAATGATAACAATAAGGTTGCTGTTTTTATCTGCTATTGTTGTGAACTGCCCAGCAAGTTTCAGCTATTGGGTGGTATAGAGATGATGATGATGATGATGATGATGATGATGATGATGGAGGATTAAGAATCTCAAGTTCTTGACTGAAATCCCAGGTTCAGGCTCACTTAAAGCTGTTATATTCATACCTCGGAGTACCCGGCGTATGTATACATCTGCATCTTCTCATTTGTTTCCCTTTTCCTTTCATGTCTTCCGTTGCTTAGGAGAGCGGTTGTTGGACAATGACAACGACAATTTTGAGAAAGGTGCAGAAGACAAATTCACAGTTGATGCGCCCAATCTGGGAAAGTTAAGGAAAATCACCATAGGCCACAATAACAAGGGTGGTTCGGCTGGATGGTTCATGGCCAAGGTTTGTACAGATGTGAAAATTTCCCTCTAGGAACAAAGGAAGATCCCGGATATTGAGTCAGCCCATCAGGCTGTCTTGCTTAGGCTGTCCAGATGGATAGGAAGACAGGGCTCCTGTATCTTTAGTAGTTTTATTGAAAAGGGAATTTCAGCAGGTGTCATTTGTAGGATGCAGCACCTGGTGAAATGACCTCTTCATCACAACAGTTAAAGCTGCAGGAGCTATATTAGAGTGACCAGATACAAAAGAGGGCAGGGCTCCTGCAGCTTTAACTGTTGTGACGAAGAGGGGAATTCACCCGGTGTTGCATGCATACGAACGACACCTCCTCAAATTTTCTTTTCTATACAACTGTTAAAGATACAGGAGCCCTGTCGTTTTCATAGGGCCACCCCTGAGGGACTGAACTATCCAGTTCATAGGGATTACGCAGGCACTCTTGCGCTCTTGAACGCTTCCCTTAGCACCTATCTAGCTGCCCTTAACCCTCGTAACCTTTAATTTAAAAAGAACAATGATAGCTGGAATTGCATTGAAGCAAAGTGTAGGCCTCTAGCTGCTCTCGTCTTTTCATTTCATGCCATTTCATTCCATTCATTGCAACACGAAACTCTCGATTACAGGCGCTCCTGAGGCAAACCTCAGGAGTATGCTGCACTGTCACAAGTCCTCCTCTTGAGGACCGCAAAGGGTGGCATATGGGATGAGATGATCCCACAAGCTTTAAATGTCGACAATCGAACCTTCAATGTGGCCCAGTAACTTATTGGTAGCCAGGGCTGTTCTTTTAGCAGAGGTGCAACGTGCTCCCAAAAAGAGGCCCCTGTTAGTAGCTTCGCAGCTGTGCTCTGCGCCAATTGCAGCGTCCGGACCCAGCCTAAAGGCAGCCCCACATCGAGCACATTAGAATCATCTAATTTGGTGGTTAGATCCTTGTTTTGTCTTTGCTTGTTTGTTGATTTAGTGCATTTCTATACCGCCCAATAGCTGGAACTCTCTGGGCAGTGCGCAAAAACGAAAACCATAAAACACGACGTAAAAGCTTAAAACTGTAGCTTAAAATTATACATCCAGCATAAAAGCCTGGTTCAAATGAGGATCTGCTCTCGCCCAGGTTATCATCGAAGACATTGGCAACAAGTGCATTTACGAGTTCCCATGCAACCGTTGGTTTGCGCTGGACGAAGATGATGGCAAAATTCAGCGAGATATTTTGGTGGGAGGAACGGAAGCGACAGGTAAATGTGTGTAAGGCTGCCGGTGATGGAGAGTCCAGGCGAAGTTGAGCTTGGGTTAAAGATGGATTGTTTAGGCACAAGAGAACTAATATAGGGGAATGAGCGCAAGCTGAGCCGTACTTTTCCTCTGCAACAATACCTTGATATCTTGTGGCCTTCTAGCTGCTCAGGAAAATGTCAAGCTGTGATCTCTGTGTTCTACCTGTTCTACTGAACAGGTAGAAAAAAGCAGGAAGCAACTTTCCTTGCCTATTAAAATGGCAGACAGTCATGGCCACCCGCCACTTCTAGACTGCCAGGCTGTATTATTTTAGTGGCTGGGGGGGGGGGGTGGCAGCATGAGACGTCAGCAGTTTACTGCTGGGGCCCTGGCACCTACCCAAGGATGCCAGGCATTGGCGCTATCTAATAATGTTATACAACTGGCAAAACTGAGAAATTCTATGGGGCAGTTCAGTCTCCAAGTTAAGGATAATGGGATGTTTCTTGGCAGGACAGAATCTTAAAGGTGAGCACATGCGCTTCTTTTTAACCTATTGCCATACACCAGCCTTCCCCAACCTGGTGGCTCCCAGAGGTGTTGGACTGCAACTCCCATAATGCCTCAGTCAACACACTTGGGGATCACCAGGTTGGAGAAGGCCATCATAGGCTGTGATGCAGACAACTATTATTACAACAGCAGCGTCCTGGGTCTCCAGAGCGTTTTCCTTCAAAGGGCACCGATGTTTTGAAGGCTTCCCAAAACTTCCTGCCCCCTGGGGAAGGAGGCAGGGTAACAATGCAGGAAGCTATTTTGGGTCTTGAGGCATCTGGGCAAGCAACATGCCTGCTGGGAAACTGTGCTTGATCCAGGCTTCTGCCAGTGGAATCCCAGCCTCCGTGGTGAGAGTCGCCCTTTCTAAAAGGCTTAATTATTTATCTGAGCAACTGATGGAGGAAAAGCTGCCCTTGAGTTCCACACTGATCAGTTTTGTGCTTCACTTCTTGGCTGAGGAAAAAAGGTTGTGTCTCCTTTCTCCCACCCATTGGATTCTCCCACGGTACAAACCCCGACACTGGCCCAATTGGATGGTTGAATGAGAGCCCCATTAACAGATGTATTCTGATCTTTTGACAAAAGGAGCTCTTCAGGTGTGTCTTTTGCCAAAAGGGCTATTAAAATGATGGAGGGGCTGGATCATCTCCCCTATGAGGGAAGGATGCAACAGCTGGGATTGTTTAGCTTGGAAAAAAGGAGGCTAAGGGAAGACATGAGACATGTATGGTGTGGAGAAGGTGTATAGGGAGAAGTCTCTCTCTCTCTCTCTCTCTCTCTCTCTGTTCCTTAATATTTGAACCCAGGGTCATCCCATGAAGCTGATGGGTGGGAGATTCAGGACAAATAGGACGTACTGCTTCACACAGTGTATAGTTAAACTACGGAATTCACTACCACAAGATGTAGTGATGGCCACCAATTTGGATGGCTGTAAAAGGGAGTTGGATGAATTCCTAGAGGAGGCTATCAGTAGCTACTAGTTGTGATGGTTATGGCTGTTTCTACACCAGCCATTTTTTATGGAATCCCTGTGAATCCAGATGACGCACAGGGACTCCAGAGAGCAGAGGGAATGGATTGGCATGGGTTTTCCCAGGGATAAAGGATCCCTGAGAAATCCTGATTTTTCCCGCTGTCCTGGGAACGTCCCAAGACTGGGAGGTGTGGGCAGCCGCCCCGTCTGGTGACTGCTTACTCGCGAGTTAGTGGACTCCAGAAATGGCCACAGAGCTGTTATCTCTGGACTGTTATCTCCAGTCTGAGATTAGACAGTTGGGGGGGGGGCTGACACTGGAAGGAGCCGCTGCTATTCCCAGCGCTGGCTGAGTGTCTTTGTGTCCTGCATGTCACCTCCATGGCATGAGGGTGGAACATTGCCCCTGCACAATGCTGGAGACTCAGCCTGAAACCACTTGGTCTGCCTGCTGAGTCTGTTCCTCTGTACTGAGAGAGGCATGGAAATCCGTACCTCTCCTGGCGTGGAGAAAGGAAAGATGGGGGGGGGGGGAGGTAACAGGGTGATGATGTCAGATGTGAGACTCTAAAGAGATCTGCTGTACAATCTACAAAGCTTTATCCAGTAAATAGATGTGTCTTTACACCTGAAGAAAGTGTGAATGCTAGGAGCTATCCTCTAAGGTCCCCTCTACAAGATTTCGCTTTGACACCCGGTTGCCTGATTATGCGCATATACGGATAAGCACATTCACTCCTAATACCTACTCACAAGAGGCGGTGAAGCGCATTACCGGCTGTATGAAACGCACTTTAAAGTTGTTGACATGCGGAGAATCACATGTTTACATGGCCATAAGGCACTTTAACCCCCACGATAAATTTTAAGTCACTATTTAACGCCCGTTCGATAATGCGCATAAGCGGAGATAAAAAGCACCTCAACCCCCGATTTGCGCTCCGCTCTTGTAGAGGTAAAATCTGTAACGCCTTGAAAGAGCTTTAAATCACTCTTGTAGAGGCACTCTAAGCTTTGTTAGCCTAACAAAGGAAGACAGTTCCCCATCAACTAAATGAACAGCTTCCCACTGTGCCCAACAGGCTTTTACTGAATCCCACCTTCAGGGAGGGTCTTTGTGTTGAAACTTCTAGCGAGTAGCTACCCTAGCAGACCGCCTCCCACCTCATCTCAGCTTCGCCTGCTTGACCCTGCGACAGATTCTGGGATCTGTCAAACTCCAATGTTCCCTCCCCTCTGAGAAAGACGGAGTTCCCAGGGGTGGAGAGGATGATCTCTGAGCCGGGCATCCTGTCCGATAAGCTCCTGGGTAGATTCATCCTTGACTCCTGAAGAGTGTTGTAGAATCTCCTCCCCTGTTTCCTGTCTTGGCTGGTAAATTCCTGGTTCGGCTTCTTCAGTCTCTGAGTCTGATTCGACTCCCCCTCCCCAAACCCAGTCCCTCACACTAGGGAGAATGAGCCTGATCCTGACACCGGGTGATCACAGCTCCTGACACCATCTGGCCCATGGAGGTCCCAGTGGTGAGCAATTCATCTCCCACAAAAAGACTGTTATGTAACCCTGTTGGATATCTTGCATTGTCTTTTTAGACCAGATACCATCTTCCCCCTTCCTGGCACCCCTAGCCAACTGATCTGGAGTTGCTTGTAAGACCTATTCTGGATTAAACTACATGGAGGTCCTATGGAAAGTGACATTACCGGTCCTTGTAACTCACTGACCATGTTACCTTTCTCCTGTAATAATAATAATAATAATAATAATAATAATAATAATAATAACGATTTATTTCTTACCCGTCTGGTCTGTGTCTGGTAGGCAGCGTACCTGAAAATGAGATCCCAGATGTGTAGGACTTTCTCTTCTGCCACTCCCAGATTGTGGAATGAGCTGCAGGGAGAGATCTGCCAACTCACCAGTCTTCAAGAATTTAAGAGAGCTATAAAAACTGATCACTTCTGGCAGGCCTACCCAGTCGAATTTTAAGACTTTGTTGATTTTAATAATGTATTAATTTTATATGTTTTTAATCAGTTTATGTATTTTATATTGTTTATATTGATGGTGTTCCCCTCCTTGATCTGAAGGGAGAGGTGGGTAAGAAAATAATAATAATAATAATAATAATAATAATAATAATAATAATATACAGATCTCTTTACTCTCCCTGAATGCCCGGGTCTGGAAATATCCGCTTGCATGTGTGTGTTTTGGCTTTCCCCTGGTGTAGAACAGGGGCTATAGGTTTTCCTCCCATCTGAAACAACTGAAGATGAGCATCAGGGCAGCTTTGCACCAAGCGCTTATTCATTCATCCTGCTTAGTGGCGTCGTACAGCTGCTGGCATCATTGAACTGCTGCTCAGGTGCCGCTCCTCCCTGCTTGCTGTGCGGTAGAGGCTATCACCATTCAAAGACCCCTGCTGGGGCCTATTCAAAGTTATATACAATTTAACATGGTGAAATCTCCACAGAATGAAAACTACCCTATTTACAGTGGCGCCACAGGCCGCCTTCAAAGTGCTTGACGCACCTGCAAGGACAAGCTGGCAGTTGTGTTTTACTTAAACTCGGGTTGCTGCAGGAAGAAGTGGCTATCACGGCTAGCCCGGAATTGTGCTACAAGTCTGCCTTGAAGTCTAAGCAGCCATTGGAGGGTTGGCCGGGTGTTGTTGCCTAGCTATGGTGGAATTGGGAATTTGGAACAGGGCCAGCTTATGACCCAAATGACCCTAGGTGAATCGCTCAGGTTGAGAAGCTTCCGATCACATTCGCTTGTGTGTTTATTGAATGGAGAATAATAATTAATATTAATATTAATAATTTATTTATTTCTTACCTGCCTCTCTCTTTGGATCGAGGCGGGCAACAACATTAGTACAACAATACAAAATCAAATGCATAAAGCTAATTGAAAGAGCATATAAAACCAATACAATATTAAAATAACAATCAGGACATCTCAAAATTCTTAGGTTTAAAATCCATCGGGTAGGCCTGCCGGAAGAGACTAGTCTTGACAGATGCCTTAAACTCTGAGAGAGTATTAAGTGTGAGTGAAGACATTGTAACTGAAGGGCTGTATTTATATGACGCCGCTTGGCCTTCACTGCTGTGAAGAGGAATCAAAAGAGTTACAGGGCAGGAGTGTGCACAGGCTATCCAACCTGGGAAAAATCACAGCGCCATCGTCAGACGGCGGGAACGGGAAACCACAAAGACTTTTTTTTTATGGCAACTCTGCGCAACTTTGAAAGCCCGTAGCAGCTCATCTGTGCATCTACAGTTCATTTTATTTATGCGTTATATATCTTAACTGCCCTTACATTTGCTCCCTGACTTTTACAACTCCATGGCGGGCATTGCAAGGCTTGTCGAGCCAACCCCCTGCCTTAGATTCCTGCGCCTACCTTGCGCTGGGATCTGCCCCTAGGTACGCCTGCTTCTTTAAATCCCATCGAAGCCGCCACTGACAGACGAAGGAACTACGTGGTGACATCGGAGCAATTGAAAAAGCCGCGGTGAAATGACACTTGAAAAGGTGCAGTTTCGCAGAGAACTGCCCGATGTGGCTGCGAGTTGGCAGCTGCGTTAATTAAGCGACAGGGCGCAACTGCTCAGCCATGACAGGGTTGTATAGGGAGTATAGACAAGCCCCAGATGCAAAGTCTGTGCTGTTCGTTCCAGCTGCTGCGTGAATAGTCCATGATTGATGCCACTTGATTTGCCCACCAGGGCCTGTGGGGAGCGAAAGCCAAGCCAGGAAAGGCTTTCTCCCTGCACATCTGCCTTGGCCCTTTCCTCTTTCCTGCCAAGTGCTGTTTCCTGCCCCGTCCTTTTGTAGTGGTTATATTATCCGCACTTCCCTGAGTGCAAGATATATATAATAGTTATATTATCTTGCATTTCATGGGCAGCTTTTTGCAGAATCAGGTGTTTTGTGTTTGTTTGTTTTTAGGAGAGAGCACTAATGGAGACTGATATATTTATGGTATCTGGTTGTGTACAAATAATGCGAGATGACTACAGAGCAGGAAACCAGTACCTAGAGGGACAGTGTTAGTTTGCAATGCAGCCCCCTAAGACCAAATAGCATGTGCTCTGAGCTTCCCAGGTGCTCCTTGGCATCCAAGCTAAACACACACACGCAAAAGACTTTTGTCTCCTTCACTGGCTACCATCCATCCGGTTCCATCATGAACAGGTGGGATGTGTGCAGTAGCTAGTAGACACAAGCCATCAAAAGCCATTTAAGCAAGCATAATTTAGCCATCAATGCCTATTTAAAAAAAACACTCTTTGGACATTTGTATACTTCATTGCTAGAGAATTTATCAGGCAAGATATGGGTGTTTGTGTGTATTGTAACTGCTGTTGCCCATCCAGAGCCCATGAAATACAGCAAGCTGTAAATATGACGCACGGTGGAAAGGAACTTTTGATTCTGCAGTGTTGCAGGAAGAGCAGATGCTGAGAATGCCATTGCTAACCATCATGGTTAATTTTTTTAATTATGTGTATTTAAAATGTTTTTGAATATTTTCAATACGTTTAAATCCTACTATGTTTAATTATATTTTTAATTTTTGTATATCTCTATTTGTTTTAACTGTACATGTTTTAATTTGTAAGCCGCCTTGGGTTCCAGTATTGGGAAAAAGGTGGGATATTATTATTATTAATAATAATAATAAAAGTTCCTCATCACACTCTCTGTGTTTAACCAATCTCCCCACCATCTAGGTATCATTTATAATATTGCTGTAATGACCGGGGACATCAGAGGGGCCGGCACCAACTCCAAGATCCACATTGTAATGCATGGCTCCAAAGGGATGAAAAACAGTGGGAAGATTTTCCTGGAGGGAGGTGAATTCGAGCGTGCCCGGACAGATCTTTTTAACGTCGAGATCGCTGCTCTGCTTAGTCCCTTGAGTCGCGTCTCAATCGGACATGATAACGTTGGCGTCAGTGCTGGCTGGTATTGCGAGAAGGTGAGAACGGGTTACTTAGTGCTTTCGGACAGCTGTCCAATCATTTTTCCCATTTGCAGTCTGGCCAGGGGACCTGGAGCATTTGATAAAAAAAATGCTGCTTTTATGTCAAATACGATGCCGTCAAGTTAGCTAGTTAATGTAATGCTGCAAATCTGATTTTACCTAATGTCTGTTGTGTGACATGTGCTCCTCCGCAGTTTCAGAAAGAACATAAGAACATCAGAAGAGCCCTGCTGGATCAGACCAAAGGTCCAACTAGTCCAGCACTCTGTTCACACAGTGGCCAATCAGCTCTCGACCAGGGACCCACAAGCAGGACATGGGTGCAACAGCACCCTCCCACCCATGTTCTTCTTCGTGGTCTCTGTGCATCACACATATGGGCTCGCGCCGGCGCCGAGCCCCGTTCGGGAAACTTCCATAGCTAGCCTAGCGTTTTTGGCGGGAACCCCTCCCCCCACCATCTCACCGCGCATGCTCCGGGTTCCCGCCTACCTCAGTTCTTCTTCGACCGCTGGTGAATTAGCCTCGCGGGAGACTTCCTCCGACGTTTCTTCGTCGTTCGTATATCTGTTCTAAAACAAAGTTAAAATAGTTAGTTAGCTTAGCGTTAGTATTGTGTTTAACATATATATATATATAAAAAAAAAAAAAAATTAATAATAATAATAGTAGTTAGGTTATTTGTTTTCGCTCCTGCTGAGCCGCCTGCTGCGGCAATGGCGCAGGCAGCCCTTTTCAAGCATTGCCTAAAATGTAAGGCAAAGCTCACCCTTACCGATGGGCATTCCCTCTGCCTACTGTGCCTAGGAGAGGGCCACGTTGTGGAGACATGTTCTCACTGCATGTCTTTTTCCCGGCAAACCCGGCGGAATAGGGCAGATAGACTGCGCAGTCTCCTCTGGAGCAACGCTCTGTCAGCAGTGGACAGGCAGAGAGAATTGCCACGTTCTCCTCGGGACGATTTGTCCGACAAGGCCTACTCGACTTCTGGGGAGCGCTGGCGGCCGCCAGTAAGTCGCTCAGACCCAGCATCGCCCGGCACTGTGATTGCTGAAGGCCATGGGGTTTTGGACCCACTGACGGGGACCCGTCCCCCATCAAAAGGTGCGAAGACCCAGCTACAGAAACCGAAGAAACACCGAGATAAGTCAGCCATTTCGAAATCTTCGGTACCGAAGCCATCGGCGTCGAAGAGATCGGCATCGGAGCCGCTGTCGACATCGAAGGCAAAAAAGAAAAAACACTCGACGCCGACAGCGTCGACAACTGCTTCGATGGCTGCGAAGCAGCAACTCCCATCGGTACCGAGCCCTTCTCGACCGTCATCGACACCGCTGACACTGCAACCTTCGACACCGAGGACGGCCCACGCGACGCCGACGTCGGCGCCACCGGCATCGGTACCGAGGGATGCACGAAGGGCGTCCACTCCGAGGGACAGGGCTGCGTCGCTACCGCCGCGGCCGCCCCGGTCTCCGATTGACTTCTCTTCCGAGATCGACATTTCCGAGATCGTGACAGTAGATCAACTCGACTCCGAGGACCATCCTGGCCTCGGCACCGACCCCCTCGGTACCGTTCAGCCTATCTCGCTGGATTCTGACCCGGAACAAGATCTACCGCCTTCCCCCCGATCCCGTACATCAGGGGTCACGGAGCGGTCCCAGGCACTTTCGCGATCCCGATCCCATGATTGGGACATGTCTTCTGAGCGAGCCCGCAGTACCTCTGGGCATCGCCCGCAGAAAGAATTTAGGTTTGACCCATATACGGGTAAGCGACTTGCCCCAACAGCAGCGAGGTCACGAACACCCTCGCATTCCTTACAACTGCCGGTACCGATGCGAGAGCCTTCTCCATCCTCACGAGAAGACTATGCGTCAGATACGTCCTCAATTCCTTCCCCCCCACCATCGGCGCCTTCTCCCGCCGACGAGGTGGTGGCCTCAGACAGAGTGTCCCCTTCATTGGAATTAGGGGCATTCTCGGATCAGATGCAGCGTATGGCCCAATCTCTGGGTCTGGATCTGCAGCAGCCCAAGCAGCCATTAAAGGACAAAATATATGATGTAATGTATCTGAATCCGACACCTCAGCCTACGCTTCCAGTAGTGCCTACTCTCCTGCAAACGTTGCAAGAAGCATGGCCAAATCCAGCTACATCGGGCCCGACGACAAAGAGGCTGGACGCATTGTACAAGGTCCAAGAGGCGGATGCCCCGTTCCTATTTACGCACCCAAAACCTAATTCAATTGTGGTGGAGTCATCAGTCGGTAGGACGGGACGGTCCCACGCCGCTCCAACTGACAAGGAGGGAAGAAAGCTGGATGCAGTCGGCCGAAAACTTTATTCTTCAGCGGCACTAGGTTTCAAGGTAGCGAATTACCAGGCCACCATGGCCCGTTATCAGCTATTTTTATGGGAGAAAATCTCCACTCTCACCGATTACCTGCCGGACGACCAACGCGAGTTGGCAAGAGTTTTCCAGGCGGAGGCAGCGAGATTGTCAAGACAACAGCTGGCCACTGCCAACCATCAAACGGACTGTACTGCAAAAGCTCTTATGGCGGGGGTGGCCTTGCGACGCCATGCTTGGCTACGGTCGTCAAACTTGCCGACAGAAACTAAAGCCCGGATCGAAGATCTGCCCTTTGACGGGGAAGGGCTCTTCCATGCCACCACGGACGATACTATGGATGTCATCCATAAAGCCAAAATGACTGCAAAAAGGATGAGCGTGCCGTCACAGCAGCAGCAGCACCAACAGCCTCACCGGCAACGTCGCTGGTATCGGCCGCTTCCTTACCAGTCTCGCCAGCAGCAGGAACGTTCCCAGCGTTACCAGTCTCAGCAACCCCAGACTTCGTACCAATCACGTAAGCCTTCGTCTAGGTTCGGAAAGTCTCGCAAGCAGGACTATGGCGTGAAACGGCGCCTTTGACTCGGCGGCACCCTTTCGCAGCCTCAAAGATCCTTACAACAGACTGCTACCCTTCCTGCCTGCATGGGAAAGCATTACTACGGATCGGTGGATTCTGTCCACCATAGCCGAGGGCTATCGTATCGAGTTTGTGGCTCGTCCCCCCCTTGGCATGGTGCGACACACTCAACCATCTACAGTACTCATCCAAGAGATATCCACGCTCTTGGAAAAGAGAGCGATCACGGTCGTTCCTCAAAAACTAAAAAAAGCGGGTTTTTACTCGCGCTATTTCACGGTTCCAAAGAAGGACGGAGGCCTCCGCCCAATTATGGACCTCAGACATCTAAACAAGTTTATACAACCGAAGAAATTTCGCATGATTACATTGGCACAAATACTACCATTGCTAAAGCGAAACAGATGGTTCACATCCGTGGACCTCAAAGATGCTTACTTCCACATCCCAATTCACTGCGCGCATCGAAAGTTCCTGCGATTCATTGTGGGAAGTCAAGCCTACCAATTCGCGGTTCTCCCATTCGGCCTTCGAACTGCTCCACGTGTTTTTACCAAGTGTATGGCGGCTGTATGCGCCCATCTCAGATCGCAAGATATCGAGATATACCCCTACCTGGACGATTGGCTAATCGTCTCCACGTCTTGTCGGCAGGCTCTCAAAGACGTTCGCATGGTTACTTCCTGCCTCACCGAGCTCGGGCTGCAAATAAATGTGGAAAAGTCAGTATTGCAACCAACAAAGCAGATTCAGTTTATCGGAGTGTCCATCGACTCGGTTCTGGGTCGCGCATTTCTTCCTGTGGAACGCAGACGCAGTATCCAAGCACTCGCCACCCGTCTCCGCTACACTCGCAGAGCAACAGCGTTCGCGGTACTAAGGTTGTTGGGCCTGATAGCCTCTTCAGTATTCGTTGTTCGGTGGGCCAGACTACACATGCGCCCCCTTCAACAGGTGCTCCTAAAGCACTACTGCCCGGAACAGAACCCTCACAAAACGATACTTACCCTTCCGTTCTCCGTCCTCCCGTCTCTCGAATGGTGGTCGGTTATGGCTCATCTCTCGAAAGGCCTCCCGTTCCATCAACACGAGCCCACCCGGGTACTCACGACGGACGCCTCCCTGGAGGGCTGGGGAGCTCATGTAGACGACCGGAGAATACAAGGAAAATGGTCACACGCCCAGAGATCCCTACACATCAATGTCCTCGAGCTGCTGGCCGTCAAACGGGCCCTCCACAGCTTTCTGCCCCTCTTACGAGGTCACCACGTGCAAATACTCTCCGACAATACCGCCGTGGTGTGGTATATCAACAAGGAAGGAGGGACGCGTTCCTCCCGTCTCCTCAACCTCACACTACGCATTTTTCGCTGGGCGATACGCAACAAGATCTGTCTCTCCGCGCTGCACATCGCCGGCACAGACAATGGGTTGGCGGATACTCTCAGTCGGGAATTCGCCAACACTCACGAGTGGGAGTTAGCCAGAGACGTTCTCTGCATGCTGTTCGACAGGTGGGGTCTCCCCTCTGTAGATTTATTTGCGACTTCTGCCAATGCAGCCTGTCAAAATTACTGTTCGCGGGCGGGGATTGGACCTGCATCTCTAGGAGATGCATTCCAGTGGGATTGGTCCAAAGACTTCCTATATATGTTTCCGCCATTCCCACTGATATCTCGGATAATAGCCAAAGCCAGCAGATCCCTCGCAAACGCCATCTTAGTAACTCCCTGGTGGCCACGACAACCGTGGTTTACCCCTCTGTGTCGCTTAGCGCGGCGCCAGTTCTGGCATCTACCGCAGCGTCAGAACCTGCTGTCAAAGGAAAACGGCAAGATCCTACACCCCGACTTGCAGTCCCTGAAACTCACAGCGTGGAGGATCCAACCAACTGGCAGTCACTCCAGTTACCACCTGCATTAAAGACCATCTTTGAAGCTTCCATAAAACCCTCCACCAGAGCATCGTATGCTAGGAAATGGAAGCGTTTCCAGGAATTTGCGAAGCGAAATGGCTTTAGCCCTGTCAATGGCCCCATCTCCGGAGTCATTGACTTTGTATATTCCCTACACTCCACGGGACTGAAGTTATCATCTCTAAGGGTGTATTTGGCGGCTATTTCAAGGCACCATGTTAAGGTTGATGGGTTTTCCATTTTTACGCACCCCATCACTAGAACATTCCTGAAAGGACTTAGGAACTTATTTCCCCAGTTGCGATCCATTACCCCTCAATGGAGCTTATCGGTGGTCCTAACTGCCCTCACGGGAAAACCCTTTGAGCCCTTGGCCACCGTTAACCTACGTTTACTGACTCTTAAAACAGCATTCCTTGTTGCCATCACATCAGCAAGGCGAGCTTCGGAACTGGCCGCACTGATGCTTCACCCACCTTACACACAATTCTTCCCAGATAAGGTGGTGTTATGTCCGGGACCCTCGTTTGTTCCTAAGGTTTCTTCCCCATTTCATATTAACCAAGATATTGTTCCGCCTACTTTTTTCAAGGAGCCTACGGACTCTCTCTGTTCCAAGTTGCACACCCTAGATGTGAGAAGGGCATTAGCCTTCTATAAGGACAGATCACTTTCATTCCGTAAGTCGGATAAGTTGTTTGTTTGCTACGGAGGCAGGACGAAAGGCCTAGCGGTTTCTCCGCAACGCCTCTCCCATTGGATCGTAGACACTATCATCTTAGCTTACCAAGTGCTACGGAAAATTCCGCCAGCCGAATTCTCCGCGCATTCCACGAGGGGACAAGCCACATCTGCTGCCCTGTCCCATGGGTCTTCAATCCCGGATATCTGTAGAGCCGCGACGTGGTCGAATGCCTCTACGTTCGTAAAGCACTACAGACTGGATACCAGAGTAGTCAAGGACGCATCCTTTGGGAGAGCTGTCCTTTCCTCTATCTGCCATTAAATTCCAGCGTGCAGACCCTCCTCCGGTAAGTACTGCTGATTACTCGCCCATATGTGTGATGCACAGAGACCACGAAGAAGAAATGCAGGTTGCCTACCTGTAACTGTAGTTCTTCGAGTGGTCATCTGTGCAGTCACACAACCCACCCACCATCCCCTCTCTGCATCGCTTTTGTGTGCAGTGGGTTCTTTATACCGGTATGCTCCAGTTTTTTAGTCATACTACCTTGGTTGCGAGGCCAATGCGGTCTCGAGGAACTGAGGTAGGCGGGAACCCGGAGCATGCGTGGTGAGATGGTGGGGGGAGGGGTTCCCGCCAAAAACGCTAGGCTAGCTATGGAAGTTTCCCGAACGGGGCTCGGCGCCGGCGCGAGCCCATATGTGTGACTGCACAGATGACCACTCGAAGAACTACAGTTACAGGTAGGCAACCTGCATTTCCCCAGCAACTGGTGTATATAGGCTTACTGCCTCTGATACTGGAGGTGGCACATGGTGATCAGGAGGACTAATAGCCATTGACAGCCTTCTCCTCCAAGAATGTGTCCACCTCCCATTTAAAGCCATCACCACATCTTATGGTAGTGAATTCCATAGTTTAACTATGTGCTGTGTGAAGAAGGAGGTTAAGCCACCCAGTCTTAAGACACCCTTAGGATTGTGCAGAAAGGATGTAAACATCCATTTGGATCAGGTTTGTGCTGAATTGTCTTGCATTGCAATAGCTTACCTGTTAAAACCAAGGGTTGTGATTTCCTCAGATTTGTGGATGTTAATAATTAAGGTCACCTTAATTTTTTTCAAAATTAAATAATTAAAGTTCAATAATGCAATCCCATAATAATCCTTCCTCAGCCCTTCCTGCCTACCTCTAAGTTTAAAACTCTCTCTCTCTCTCTCTCTCTCTCTCTCTGTATACATTATGTCTCACCTAGATCACTTGAGGGTCAGGTGGCCTCAGTGCCATGAAATGCCTTCTAGCAGCTTTGGCTGGTAGCCCAGCTATGCCCCTATCTGAACAGTGGTAACCTGGTTTCAGTAATCTATGCTCTGGTAATCTCCAAATTAGATTACTGCAAGGCACTCTGGTGGGGCTGCCCTTGAAGACTGTTTGGAAGCTGCAGGTTGTGCAAAGTGCAGCAGCCAGATTAATAAGTGGGACGAGAAGGCTGCCTGTACACTTCTGAGCCTGATTCAAGTACTGGTTTTAACTTACAAAGCCATACACAGTTTGGGACTGCGATACCTGACAGACATGAACCTACTCAGGCACTGCGATCAACACCTGGGCCCTTCCTCTGAGTGCCTCCTCCGAAGGAGGCTCGAAACTGGCAACAAAGGAGGGCCTTCTCAGTGGTGGCCCCCCAACTTTGGACTGAGCTCCCCATTGAGGCCCATCTGGCACCAACACTGTCATCTTTTTGGTGCCAGCTTAAGTCCGCCGTCTACTCCCAGGCATTTCATGGCATATGATGGGGGCACTTATGTCATCTGCCCTGAACAGGTCTGTTATTGAAATGGTTGCTGAAATTGCTTTGAGCTATTTAAATTGTTCTAAATGTTGTACCTTAAAAAACCATTAGAGTATGTTGCATTAGAATGTTTTAGTGTTGTATTTTTTTGTGAATTGGTATGAACTGCCCAGAACGTCTCGGCTATTGGGCAGTATAGAAAATAAATAAATAAATAAATAAATAAATAAATAATAGTAGTAGTGGAGGATGGTATGGGCAATGTAAACCATGGATGATCTGATCTGGTGCTGTTTCCTTCTGCTTCCTTCCCCCTGCCAGGTGGTGGTGTATTGCCCATTTACTGGTATTGAACAGACCTTCCCCTGTGGGAAGTGGCTGGATGAGGATGAAGGCGATGGTCTGGTTGAACGGGAGCTCTATGAAATGCTCTCGCTGCGCCAGAAGAGGCTGAAAAGTAGGTGGCCCAAGAGAGCAAGAGGGCTCAGGTGGTCCCCTCCACCTCTTGGTAACAGAGTGCTCCTGGCATCAGGTTGCTGCTGTACACACTACAGAACACAACCCTGACTTTTGCTTAGCTTTATGGTCTGTTCTAGGTTAAGGCAGAATGGGAACTTTTTTCTTTTCTTTGGGGGCTTTTGAAATGAGGGCTACAGGAAATTAGGCTGGGGACTGCATGCAGCCATTTAGGGAAGCATGTTGCCCAGCGCTATGTTAAGGGTTCAGGGCAGGTTTTACCACAGAAGACAGGCGAACAGGTGATGTTCAGGATCGCCCGGATTCTCCGAATACTGTCTCTCCGTCCGACTCGTACCCAGTTCCCTTTCATGTTTGTGATCTCTGCTCGCTCTGCGTGCAGGGGAAATTTGTGCAAATCACGCGGCAATCGAACAGGAGATTTGCACAGGTTTCCCCAAATGTGTGCGAATTTCCGAATTGGCTCAAACTTTCCTACATAGGCCAAAGTGGGGCTGATTCGGTCTGTGGATGAAATTTGCGCAATTCAAACTGGGGATCGGGAACGCGGTGAATGTATATTTTCGGCGGTCATGTGCTTGTGCTCAGACTCAGAACGTCTAGTGGAGCATGCACGCACGCTTTGCAAGCAAAAACGAAATTCTCGTACATCCCTACTTGGCGCTAAAGTGTCTCTTGCCTCAACCCTACCCGCTTGGTTCTACTGCAAGAGGGCTCATTCCTCTCTTACAGTATAAGGAACTCCACGAATGTAACAGTCCCTTTCCCTTCACCTCCTCCCTCCTTATTACCCTCAGGCATAGTCACTTTAAAACAAATTCTTAAAAGTGAATGGTAAACAATACAATACAGACATTGTAGGAAGTGGCTTTTGCCATTAACCCCCTTCCAAGTAGTGGGAAAGGTTTTGGTACCCCTGCTAGCTATCCTCTGACCACCACTCATGCTCAGCTGGTGCTAGAGAGGCCAAGAAAGGCAAAGAACAAAATAAAAGAGAGAATGCGGGTTGCTGGTGATCAGAATTAGGGATGTCTCAAGCGCCCGTCTGAGCCTGACTGAGTCTGGGTGTCTGATGGATTCCCCTGAGTCTTCCCCCTGGACCCAGCTGGACGCCTGCTGCATGGATGCAAACTCGCACTTGTGTGTTAGTGAGGCCCTGGCGAGCGCTCGGCAGCCATCCGCCCATACTGCCAAAATTTTCACACTTCCCCCCCGGGGGATCAGTGGGTCCATTGTGGCTGCCATTAATGCAGCTGGTGGTGGGGAAGTGCACCATTTAGGCTCCGTTATGCAGCAGGGGGAAGTGCACAATTTTGGCAGCAGGGTCGGATGGCTGCTGAGTGCTCATGAGGCCAGGCCGAGCCTCGGAACAGCGGGCGTGGGCAGCAGGGGCGGTGGCGTGAGCGTCCGATAACGCGGATGCAGGTGAGTTCCCCCATCCCTAAAAACGTATCACCCTGAGCCCGATTGAATTTTCCAAGTAATAGTTTACGTTGAATTTTCTAAGTCTGACCTGAAAGGCACATGTCCAGTTCCAGGAACTCGCCCCATGTGTCTTTGTAACATCAAACCTAGAGTTCTCTTAAGCCTTTATGGTCACAATCTTATGCATGTTTAGCCAGGAAAACTCCTACAATTCTCAGCATTACCCAGTCAAGGAATGCTAGGAATCATAGGAGGGTTTTTTTTACTGGCAAAATGGCAAAACATGCGGAGGATCGCACCCAAAGTCTTAAATTGGAGGCTCTGGCAAGATTCTACATCCCCACTGGCTTCAGAAGGTCCTTTAACCTCAATAGCAATATTTGCTTCAGTAACAGGAAGTTGCACAAGGATCATAACCAGCACTTGTGCTGACCGTCCCTCTCCCTGGTCACGTTAGTGCGACAGATGCTTTTAAAATTGGTCTGGGCTCTATATAAGCGAGAACGCCTCTGTGGCGAATTGCCCATCGTGCTTAAGGAGCAATTCCATTGAAACCGGGCTCGTTAGAGCAACCGTTCCTTAATGTTCCAACTGCTTTATCTTGTTCGCACAGTCCATTCAGCGGAAGCATTTATGACCTTTAAACGGCCATATTATCAACCCTGATTGCTATTGACAGTATAATTCCTTTGTGGCTGTTGTATATTAAACGGGCAGGAAGCGGCGGCCTTGAGTAATTGGTGACCTTTCACTGCCATACAATGGGATAACCTGTATTGTCATCTCACCCTTCTGCCTGCCTGGGCTGGAACATTCCTTGCCGTCCCTTTACAAGACCTCTGTCTGAATGAATTTTCCAATGTGCACCATGACCAGGCGAGGCTTGGGACCCATCTAAACCAGGGTGGTGCTTGCACAATGGTTGCTCAGTTCTAGAACGCATCACAGTTGCATGCATCCGTAACCTTTCTTCAGCAATGTCCAAGCAATGCATGCTGGATTATCCCATTCTGTCCTCAGGATAACTCAATGAGGTAGGTTAGACTGAGCTTTTGTTCTCACTTGTGTCTGGTAGGGATGTCAGAGAGATCTGTTTGCAGGGTGGAGTTTGATGAGTTTTCCTAGACTTGCCTACCCAGACTTTGTTTTGCTCCCTGTTGTGGCACCTGACACTACCTGCAGTGAGTCTGCAGACTTCAAATACTTGAAAGGTTGTCACACAGAGGACGGCCAGGATTTCTTCTCGATCATCCCAGAGTGCAGGACACGGAATAATGGGCTCAGGTTACAGGAAGGCAGATTCTGGCAGGACATCAGGAAATACTTCCTAACTGTTAGAGCAGTACAACAATGGAACCAATGACCTAGGCGGTTTGTGGGCTCTCCCACACTGGAGGTCTTCAAGAGGCAGCTAAATAACCATCTGTCAGGGATGCTTTAAGGTGGATTCCTGCATGGAGCAGGGGGTTGGACTCAATGGCCTATAGTCCCCTTCCAACTCTACTATTCTATAATTCTATGAGTCAGGCCAGTTCACAGATTTTCCAGGAACTTTACACACAGTTTAAAAAAAAAAAAAGTTCTGCCGTTCACATAATTTCTGGGCAATTTGATCAAATTACAGCTGAATTCGTTCAAATTTGGCCATAATTTGCACCAATTGCTCAGATATTTGTGCAAATTGCAGACCCCATGCGCAAAACAATTCTCAGAGTTTGTAGAACAGCCCACTGCTCACTCACAGATGTACAGCAAGTTGTACATGCCACGGAATTCCATCAAGCCTAAAATGAACTGTATTTCCCAGTGGCGAACATCCCTCATGTCTAGGTTGTACCATTTGAGAATGGAGATGGATGTTCTCAAGGATGAAAGTTCTTCTGACCAAAAAAACCCTTCCCTTCCACATAGAAATCTGGCATGTCCGGGAGAGAAGTTCTAATACAGTCTTCTGCCTGACATGGTATATTTCTATGTACGAGGTTTTTCTTTTTAGTCTAGAGGAACATTCCATCTTGTGAGCCTCATATTTGCTCCTCAGTGGCCAGAGAATCACACTTCCCTTTGGTTGCTGGAGACTTGCAGAAACTGGCTGTGGTTCGGGGCCAGCGCGAACGTGTTACTAAGATGAATATCTGATTTTTATTAATTGCATGAAAAGCAATTCACATTGCTGCATCTCCTCCAAGCCCTGGAAAGTTTCACCTGTCAAACACCTGCGCATCACATTGCTATTAAAGACATTGGGAGTCCTGCTAGGAAATGAAAAGGCATTTCACTTTATTATCACCTGACAAATTTTCGTTTCGGTCTGGTTTCCTTTTCAAAAATGTTGCTCCTTTATCACCAGGGCTTATTCGGTGATTTAAAATCTTTGTGAATGTCTGTTTAGAGAATCCTTGGTCACTGTGGATATGGACAAGTGACCTGAAGGGTGCAGGGACGGACGCCCCCATCTTCCTCCAGATTTATGGACAAAAAGGGAAGTCTGATGAAATGAAGCTGGACAATAACTCTGATAACTTTGAAGCTGGACAAATTGACAAATTCATGGTATGGCTTCTCATCTTGCATATGTGTTTCATGCTTGCCTTGAAGAGGAAATGCGCAATAGTGATTCCTGAGTTCTTCTCCGTCTTAGATTTTAATCCAAGCTGGAGAAGAACTCAACATCTTCCCCCGTTCCTCACATCCAGCTGTCAACCTTCAAACTCTGCTACTCCTCTCCACCCACTTACCTGGCAGCAGTTTAAAGGAGGAAGGGTCCCTCTTTGCCCTCTCTTCTCCTCTCCAGTGAATGGAGCTCTGTTTTGCAAGCAACCCAAAGGGGTAGAAGATCTGGGAAATGTAATTTCCTCAGGATGACTGATGCCCATGAGAGAGCCATATCAGCAATTCACATTTCAGCTCCTATTCCCACCACTATTCCCTTCTCAAATTGGCGCTCCAACAAAGGTAGTTGCCAAACAGGGCACTAGTTATTTGGCTGAATTTGGACAACATGATAGTCAATGATGGGGTAATAATCATCTAGGGGGTACGCCCCACACAACATGGTAATAAATAATCAACTGTGGTGTGGATTAGGATCAGCGCTGAGTTGGCTATGGCAGCATTTGGACGACCCGATAGTCAATACAACTGACGATTGTTTTCCCCCCCCCTCCCCAGTTGCTTATTGTGTTGTCCGAATTCAGCCATTGAGTAATGGGGCCCTACAGCTTGGCAGAATATTAGCCATATTACTATCAGCATCCACAAAGTGTATTGAGAGAAGTGAAGCATTTGTAAGATCTCCCCTCTCTCTGCCTTACACAGAATAGTTCCTCTATGTCATGTCATGTGACTTTGAATATATGTTTCATTTCCTTTAGTTCTATACTATCCCATAGCCAAAGCTCTCCGGGCAGTTCACAAAACTTCCCTCAATGACCCCTGTGATTTAACATTGGCCACAGGTGGCAGAAGGTAACCTTACCATGAATTTACGACAGAGATATAGGCACACTATTTCCCCCCATCCCAATTTCGCAATACCCCATGGATAAAAAATAGGAGCCTCTCCTGCTCCTTTGAATCCAACAGCCCAAATAAGAAAGTGACTTGTTAGTGCAGCACTGTGTATCTCTCCTCCTGCGTGGATCTTTCTGTGGCACACTCAGTGACCCCAGGAACCCTCTAGTGTGCCACATGGCAGGGGTGGCCAAGCTGTGGCCCTCCAGATGTTTGGGCCTACCATTCCCATAATTCCTCGTCATTGGCTGTGCTGGCTAGGGCTGATGGGAGTCATGGGCCAAAACATCTGGAGGGCCACAAGTTGGCCACCCCTGCCATATGGTTTGGGATCAATGCAGGACCAGCCCTACCACGAAGCGAGAGGAAGCAGGCACAGCAGGCAGCAGAACATGGGAAGAGTGGTGTTTCTTGGTCCTGCCAGACTCCTGCATGGCAGGCCAGCCAGTTGGCCATGCACACAGCTGGCAGGACCAAGAAGCTGATGCTTGCTCACTCCCTGGCATGCCGGGCCTCCCATCCCACCCTGCACGCTGTCCCTCCTTCTCCAGCACGCTGCCCGTACGGCTTTTCCGCCTTCAGGAGTTGCGTGGCCCCTGCATGAGGTCGGGCAAAGTATTGCAAGAGGTCCCAGAGGTTTGGGGATCTCTCACGATATTTCGCCCAACGCGCAGGCGCCGTGCAGCTGCTGAAGGAGGAAACACTTTGCAGGCCCATGCTGGGGAGGGCATGTATGCATGCATATGCAAAGAACAGCAAGCCGTCTGGCGAGCGAGCGGATGAGCTGTTGAGGCATGCGCACATATGCGTGCCAAGGCGAGCGAGTGGGCGGGCGGGCAGGCAGAATGGGGGGAGGGAGGGAGGGAGGTGTTTGGAGCGGCGGCAGTGGGTCTCTGCTTCAGGCAGCCACCTGCCCGGGCTTGGATCAACGCATCCAGATTGTACGCAGAGTCTTAACTACTAGGATTTGTTCAGTGTTCAATCCTCTTGGCAAAGCAAGCAGTGGTGGAGTAGAGCCAGGGGGCTCACAGGGACACAGCACCAGCACCTTTTTTATTATTATTATTATTAGCAGGGTTGCTGATATTATCTGCCCCCCTCTCAGACTTCCCTCTGAGTTCAGCCACAATCCTCACAGTAGCCGGGAGAGCTGGGGGGAGGTATGAATATTCCCAGAAACAATGTATTGTTGGGTGGCTTGGTCTGGAATAGGCAATGAAGACCCATGAGCTTTACAAAAGACCTACCCTTGCTGGGGATGAAAACTGCTAGCATTGGTTTGTTGGTATGGGCCAACACAGCCACCTGAGTTTTTGAACTCTCTTTGGTGCTGTGGCATTGGGGACTGTAAATGCCTGCCCTTCCAAATGCTACAGCGCTGAAAGCAAGCTATGTTTGTGGGATGTGGTGGTGGTGGAGGGGCAGAGCATGCTTTGCTAACAAAGGCTGTCGAACTCACTGGAAAGCTCTCTTCCACAACAGAAGATGTGCAGGAGTGCTACCGTAGCATTCTTGGGCAGTGCCATCCATTTATGCAGGAGCCCTTCCTGTTGGATTGCGCTACTCTGGTGCGGTTCCATGGGGCCTGTGCATGACGACTTCCCGGTAGATTGTGCCTGGCGTGGAAAGAAGCTGTCATGGACCCGTTTGATGTTTGTTTGTGCAGATTGAGCTCCCGGATCTGGGTGCCTTGTACAAGGTCCGCATCTGGCATGAGAAGAAGAGCCCGTTTGCTGGCTGGCATCTGAAAAAGGTAAGACAGCAGTGGGACCCTTGTGTTCTAGTGCCATTCCAGGTAATAAGGGACAGTTAGAACTGCACAAGGTCATCACAACAAATTACTATTTCCATGATCTCACCCCTGTGTGTAACGCTGAAGCAAGGGTGCGCAAGTGCTATAGTGGTTTTCAGACATTAGATGTTCGGGGAACCCTTTTCTATGGAGGCTCCGAGCATCTCTCCTAGGACCCCTGTGTGTTGCAGAGGGATCTTTCTTGGGCATATGCTAGGATACATACTCCGTTCACACAAGGAAGATATCAGCCAGTCTTGTTTTACAGCTAGGGATGGACAGACTCACCCAGTGCCACACGAACATCTGGATGGCCCGGCAGTGCCTGAAGAAACTGTGGGGCCAGCCATCCTCTTAGTGAACAGCTATTGTTGCGCAATAGTGGTGGCTCAGGGGTTTTCCGGGAAACTCATATTCCGTAAATGGCAGTCAAAAAAGGGGCCATTTATGCAACGTGACCTTCCTGGAATCCTCCAAGCCACCATTGTTGTACAACATTGGTGGCTCACTAGAAGACTGGGCAGCTGCTGGGCTCTCACCGAGCTACGGGGCACTCGATGAATGGTTTCCCTACTGCCCTACAGTCTCTACACCCCAGGTGGATTCTTGCAACATCCCTATTTATGTACAACAAACAGGAAAAAAGTTATAGCCATTTATTAAATTTCTGTGATGGTCAATGGGAGACCCGAAGCTTCGGGTTTCCAAATCTCGACTCGGATTCGAATCAGTCTAAGCGGAATAAGGCCATTTCCTGAGGTTTCAGATTGGAATCTGAGCCAAATCTCGTGGTTGCTGCACACCTCTAGAAATAACGGGAGTGTATGAATTATTCTGATGAAACAAAATTGCTTATATATCTATTTTACATATAGTATATTTTGCTCCTGCCAGTCCCAGGTAGGGGCAAAGGGCTTAAGTGCATAGTCTAACATCTGAGATCAATAGGCATTCCATGGACACTTTTAAGCATGCCTTCACAAGCATGAGGACTAGAAAGCTGTTTTTGTTCAAGTGAAAACAGATGCTGAGGGTGATTGATTGTGTTCCCATTATCAAATATTGTTACTGTGTAGTTGAATAGCGGACTATATATAAACCCTGCTCCAGATAGCCTTGGAACAAGCTACAGCAATATATGTCTTTTGCCACACTGCCATTTGCAACAGCCAAAGACAAATGGCTATTTGCCTTTTTAAATCAGGTCACATTGTTCATAGATCTTGGCTTTCGGGGCCCTAATGTGACTTGATAGCTTTCTGCCCTCTTTTTGTGTTTCATGGATGTTTGGCGGATCTAACTGGGGGTTAGTAAACTATGAAACCTTGCAGATGCATGTTGGTTCCAAAGATTCATCCATGCAGTCATTCCTACCTCATTAGTCTTGGTTTGCTGTCGCTTCCGCTCCTGGAGGAATGGATAATGTCCCGCTGCAAAGGAGTCGCTACTCATTCTCTTATCAAGGGGATTGTTAACAGAACTGCAGTATTTTGCCGGTTATCCAGATAAAAAATCTTTTGCTGCATAGTGCTAAGCATGAGTCCCTCTAAGTGCAATCCTGCTTGCTCTCTACACATTTGGCCTTACTGTGCAATCCCATATGTCTACTTAGGAACAGGATTGCAGCCTGAATCAATTACTAAGATTCCTGATTGGATAGACGGTTTATTTTCACTCATAGAGCCTATCTACACACACAAGATACTTTGAAAATGTTTTGAAAACTGTATATGGAGTGTGTCCTGGGCCCCAGCAGCTGTCACTACTGTAATAAACTGTTTAAAACCGTTTCAAACCGTTTTAAAGCAGTAGTATAGATAGGCTCTCATTCTAATCTTAAATACAAGTGCTTAAATGCCCATAGATGACAAGTACCGCCTTAGAAGAGGCATTCCCCCCTTTTCCCCATATTGGAAGGAATGCCTCTTCTAAGATGAGTCCTGATGTCAGCAATAAGGGCTTCACCTCAAACCAGAAGAATTTAGACTCCTTCCTGCCCCGCTGAACTATAGCTGTAATCATGTGTTGATTTGATTGCTTAAACAAGCTTTCCACAGCCTGCCCCCTCCAGATCTGTGGGACTACAACTACCATCCCCATCCCAGGCCCTTTGCTGAGAAGACGCACTTCCATGCTACCCATTTGCTTGCCCCCTCCCTCTGTGATCAATCCACAAAGCTACCCAAAGTTAAAAATGCCGGAGGAATCTGTTTGGGAGGTGGAGCATGATGTGGCTCTGTGTGTTTTGGTTTGAGCCCCAAATGTTGGCCCATTTTTTGCTAACTGGCCTGACTTGGTTTGCAGTGAGCTGGGCTAGTTAGCAGATTTTCCGTGTCTTTTTATTTGCACATATTATGGCTGAATTTGGTGCAAATTTGTATGATTTGCACAAATATCTATTTGTGCAAATTGCATCTGACACCAATAAATAAATAAATAAATATGGAAATTGTCCCAGAAGTTCTGGAAAAACTTGAAACTTAGCTCTAAAACTTCTCTACCACCAAATGGATTACAAACACAGGTACCGGGGGAAATCTGCCTCCTTCGCTTCCTCTTGCATTTGAACGGTTTAAGGCTGACCTTCTTTCTCCTGAATGTGAAGAACTTTGCGAATGTTAGAAAGTTCTTATCAAAACCAAACTGGAACAAAATTCTCACCCATCTGCACTAGCCAAATTCAGTCGGTACAGGGAGAGGGCCCTGTTGTACCTGCCCACAATGTAGCCGTTAAAGATGAGGAGTCTGGCAAGGAAGAGAGAGAGAGAGAGAGAAAGGTGGCAAGGAAGAGAGAGAGACAGAGAGACAGAGAGACAGAGAAAGGTGGCAACTCTATTTTCAGTTGAAGACACAGAGATTCAAGTCCAGACTTCTAAAAGCTCTCGAAGCCTTGGGCCTGGATGGATGAATGCATCACTTTCATCACTGAATAACCACGTTAGTTATTAATAAGCAATTTCCTCACCTTGTAACCTAACCCAGACTAAACCTGTTTGGTAACTTTTATGGTATCTTTATTCCTAGTATTGCCCCCTCCCCCAACCTCTTTCATTCACTCTTAACTTTTTGAATTCTGGTGCCATTTTGGTTCGATGAAAGCTGACTCTTTTGAAAACCCTGACCAAAGAGACGTACACGTTCAACTGCGGCCGCTGGCTGGATATCAACGAGGGCGACAAAGAGATTGTGCGGGAGCTCACGGCCGAAGGCCCCCTAGTCACTGAAGCGGAGCCAGGTGAGAAGAAAGAGGAGCCCAGAGGGGGCTGCGGAGCAATTAAGCAATGCCTAGAGAAGGGGTGCAAAATGAACCTCAGGCCTGAGGGTCCCAACCCAGCACTCTGGGGTAACCCAGACAGCCATGCCCCTTCCCCTGACTCCACCCCCATTTCCCCGACCACTGATTGTCTGGTGATTTCCTGGGTTTTGTGCAGTTTTGTGTAACACATTCTACGTGGGGCTGTCTTTAAAGAAACTTCAGGTGGTTCAAAGACCTGCAGCCAGATTGTTGACTGGGGCTGGTTACAGGGAGTATACAACTCCTCTGTTAAAACAGCTCCCCTGACTTCCAGTCTGTTTCCGGGCACAATTCAAAGAGCTGGTTATCACCTATAAAGCTCTATATGGCTTGGGTCCAGGTTATCTGAAAGACTGTACTCTCCCATACGAGCCTGCCTGTGCTTCGAGATCTTCAGGGGAAGCCCTTCTCTCAGTCCCTCCACCATCACAGGCACGCCTGATAGAAACGAGGGAGAGGGCCTTCTTGGTGGCTGCTCCAGTGCTCTGGAACTCCCTTCCCAGGGAAGCTAGACTGGCTTCCTCCTTGGTGTTTTTTCAGGAGGCACACAAAAACTTTCTCATTCCGGCAGGCCTTCGGAGAATAACGTGGACCCCATCTATGGTATTTTAAATGTTGAAAAGTTTTAATACTGAAACCTATTTAATTTATTTTTAAATTTTAAATATCTCTTATTTGTAGCTTTTAACTATATGTTTTAATTTTGTAATGCTGCCTTGAGGCCCAGCATTGGGCAAAAGGCAAGATATAAATAAAGATGATAATAATAATAATAATAATAATAATAATAATAATAAATATTTTTTTCCCATTCTACAATTTTGAAAGTTAAGATATTTTGGGATTTTTGACCCACCCCTTTTGCCCCGCCCCATTTTGCTTTAAGCCATGCCCACCCCTAGAACGTGGCCTCTGAGGACTTCTCTGAAATGGAATTCATCCCTCAGGTTGGAAGAGATTCTGTATTCCTGGCCTACAGAGATATGGGGTCCTTTGCCATGGTTCGCACCCCCTCCCCCTATCATACAGTACCTCCTGCTGTGTTCACAAGCTCCATTAGCAGAAAGAATCACTGCAAAAACGTTTTTATTGGCTTTTTAACTCAGCACTTTCTGGAGCCATCCGATCAGATGATCTGGATCATCACAGGAAATGGTAACAGGTTAGGAATACAACTGGTGTTTGGGCTACACCACAGTGCTGAACCGCTTTCAGGCTCAGAGCCAAATTCCATTTTCTGAGAAGCTCTTGGGAACTGAGTTCCAGTGGTGGGTGGGGCCAAAGGGGGAGGGGCCAAAATACCAACATATTTTAGCTTAAAGCTCTTCCTCCCAGTAACTAAGCCTTAGGTGAGGCATTTTTAGAAGGGAGGGAAACTGCGCAAAAGTCGGGGAACCAAGAAATCAAATGGTGCTCAGGGAGAATGGGGGTGGGCCCATCCAGGAACCTAAGGCAGGTCAGATTTGACCGCTGAGCCTGATGTTTTGCTCCCCTGGGCTACACCTACTTGCTGTCTGAAACTCCTTCAAGGAAGGTTGGGCTGAAAACGCGATAATTAACTCGACAAATGCATCCTTGTAGTTAATCTTACCCATTTTAGAGTCGTATCTCTCTTGCCTTCGTTCCAAAAAGTGTGTTTCCTCAGAAGCCAACACTCTATCGAGATAGTGGTGAGGCAGAGCAGGAGCCCACATTTCATCCATTCAGATAGGAGAAGGACTCATTTACTGCTGCTTCTCGCCATTGGGCCTCTGGAGCTCCACACCTTGACAATTAGAGGCCCCGCTTAGCTCCTGAGACTTCACCAGGCTTATGTCTGTCATCAGTAAGGACCAAAAACTTGCATCTTTTTAAGAAATGGCTCAGGTTCTTAAACTTCTGAATTCCTCACCAGATATTTCTCTGCACCTGCAGACTCTGCTGATAAAAAAAACATATAGGCTGAATTCGGATGACACATTAAGCAACTGGGGGTGGGGAAACAATTGTCAGTTGTATTGACTATCATGTCATCCGAATGCTGCCATAGTCAACTCAGCGCTGATCCTAATCCACACCATGGTTGATTATTTATTACCATGTTGTGTGGGGAGTGCCCCCTAGATGAACAACTGTAAAGTTGTTTATTACCCCACCATTGACTATCGTGTTGTCCGAATTCAGCCATAGAATGTGTATAGCCCAGAGTACGGCTTGGAAAGCAGCTTGGTGCGGAAGACAGAATGTTCTGTTCCCTTCACCTAACCATGCTGTCCTCCACTATTATGATCCATCCCATACAGTGGAGGCTAGGGGCTCTGAAGTTCGTGGGGTGGTGAATCTACTCCAGGTTTCAGTCAGAATGAACCAGAACTCTAGAGGAACCATCCAAGGTGCTTCCCACAGTACACTGTTCCCAGACAACCTCCTGTGTGTTACACGTCCCCTTACTGCAGGGTTTTTTTACCCTTCTCCAGCCTTTCGACCCAAATCCCACATGCAACTCCCCTGATCGGTTTTGGTACTATAATACCATCCTTGTTGTACCATAAGGTAGAGTTGTACTATAATATCCACTGGGTAATTTTGGGGGAACCATCATGGCCAAGTGCAGCCACAGAGCTTAAAGCCGGCCTGGGTAAGAGCGGCATCGTTACACCAGTTTGCATCGCTGACATGCCACTGCTTGCCATATAAGCCCAGATCAGCCCGGGGTGCTTAGGCCTACAGTGGAAAGCAGAATTTTGGATGACACATATCCAAGCCCATCCCTGGCAAACCCCCCTCCCCCTGCAACCTGCTGATTGATCAGTATGCAGAGAAGAGCAGTTCCCGAGACGTTGCAGGCACGATTATAATTGCAAATGCTATGATTAAAATGTCAACAAACCTTTGATGAAGTTTATTTTTAATCCGCTCTGTGTAGTGGTTGACTGTGAGGAGCCGTGCACATTCCCTGGTTGGCTGCTGTTTGCCAACTGCGGGAGGCATAAGCCAGCAGGAACAGGCATGGGGATGCTCTGGTTTATGCCTTTAGGAATGCAGCCACCCAGGCCCTATGCAGGTATTAACAGTGGGTCTTAGCAAACTGTGATTTGTAAACCAGGAGCCACATCCAGGAACACATGCTCCCTCGTTTTCTCTTTCCCTCCCTGGTGCAAATCCCCACCTACCCCTTTTCCTTTATCACCCTTAACTATGGTGCAGCATTTGTGACCATGGTTAGTGTGCTAACCGGAGTTCCCTCTTAGCTTGAATTTGCAAACCCAGGTTTCAGTTCCTGGCTGAAGTCGGAATCCTGAGTAACCATGACTACGGTCAGTGCAAACATTTTTATTTATTATTTCATGTATATCCCACCTTTTTTCCTCCAAGGAACCCAAGGTGGCATACATAATCCTCCTCCTCTCCATTTTATCCTCACAACAACCACCCTGTGAGGTAGGTTAGGCTGAGAGTCTGTGACTGGTCCAAAGTCACCAAGTGGATTTCCATGGCCGAGTGGGGACTAGAACCCGGATCTCCCGACTCCCAGTCCAACACTTTAGCCACTATACCACACTGGGTAGTATCCAACGTTAGTCCTACGTAGAATAGATCCATTGAAATATAGAGGTGTACAAAGTTATGCATGGTATGAAGAAAGCAGATAGAGAGACATTTTTCTCCCTCTCTCAAAATACCAGAATTCAGTAGGGTCATCCCATAAAGCTGATTGGTGGGAGGTTCAGACAGATAAAAGGAAGGACTTCTTCACACAGCACATAGTTAAACTATGAAATTCGCTACCACAAGACATAGGGATGGCCACCAGTTTGGATGGCTTTAAAAGGGGAGTTGGATAAATTCCTGGAGGAGAAGGCTATCAATGACTACTAGTCCTGATAGCTATGTGCTTCCTCCAGTATCAGAAGCAATAAGCCTATATATACCAGTTGCTGGGGAACATGGGTGGGAGGGTGCTGTTGCATCCATGTCCTGCTATGGGTTCCTGGCTGACAGCTGATTGGCCACTGTGTGAACAGAGTGCTGGACTAGATGGACCCTGGGTCTAATCCAGCATGGCTTTTCTTATGTTCTTAAATGAATGAGACTTACGTTTGTTGAAACTGACCTAATTCCCATTCATTTCTACTGGTCTACTCTATATAGGACTGACATTGGATACTACCCACAGTGCTAAATTATGGTTAGGGCCATACAGTAGCCTTCCCCAACCGGTGTCCTCCAGATGTGTTGTACTACAACCACCATCATCCACAACCAGCATGGCCATTGGAGAAGGCTGCCATAACTGATAGTAAAAGGGAATTTTCTGCTGGGGAGGTGAGGAGGAAGAGAAAAAGAGCCTTTAATCCCAATCTTAACTCCTAAACATGGTTTTCAAACGGCCAGGACTACATTTGCACACAGGCGTGATTATAATTTAATTTATTTCCCTGCCTCACTGCAACTGTGCCAAAGGAAACGTAGCAGTGTGTTTTATTGACCTATGATTGGATTCTTTTCATGTGTGCTGACTGCTGAGGTGGAAAAAGAACCCCTTTTGGTCACAGTGCCCAGTGAGGAGGGGGGAGTGTCTCTTGAATGGCATGTACACTTTGACAGCCAGATCTGCACAATGACATCATGGCCTGGGAGCAGCTAGCACTGGGTAATAGACTGACTACTGATGTTTCACCTAAATCTGAGGGCTGCCCCTCAAGCGAATCATCTGAGTCATGTTGAGGGGCACACTCAGTACAGGCTCTTCTTCCCCATCACTACCATCACAGGCTCAAGTAAATATAATTTATTTATTTATTTATTTATTGCATTTTTATACCGCCCTATAGCCGAACCTCTCTGGGCGGTTTACAAGAATTAAAACCATAAAAACCATTCAAAATATAAAACAACCAACAGTAGAAAAACGTAGTATAAAAATACAATATAAGAACACAAGCAGGATAAAACCAAGCAGCCATGCAGCAATTAATACAGATTTAAAATACAAATTTAAAACAGGAAAGTTAAAAATCAAACTAAAGAACTGTTAAAACACTGTGAAAATAAAAAAAGGTTTTCACCTGGCATCTAAAAGAGTGTAATGTAGGTGCCAGGCGAACCTCTCTAGGGAGCTCATTCCACAGCCGGGGTGCCACAGCAGAGAAGGCCCTCCTCCAGGTAGCCACCTGTTACCAGGAGATAGATCCTGGTAGCATAGATCCCATTTATAGGGATGTGTCAGTTAGTGGTCATGGCAATATGTAGGGGAAAGTAGCATTGCATGAGATTTTTGTCCATGAACAATTTTGGGCCAACCCCTCCCCCCACTGATGTTCCTCCCCAACATCTCAAATTCCATCGCCTTTTTGCGTTTCTTCGCAGCCCCATCTGCTGCTCCCACTGGGCTTCTTTCTTTGCTGTGTGATCCCAACCAATCAGCGATCACGTATGAGCATAAAGGTGATCAGATTTGGCTACATGGTGATCTCAGAGAGAGCAAACAGGCATGCAAAAATGCGCGCTGCGATTCATATTAACGCTAGGGGTGGAAAGGCTGACCTCCATCTGGTTCCTACTCCCCATCCCCATGGCAAGCTGCCGTTTGTGTAGAAATGGCAGCTCAGGGATTTCCGTAAAAGCAAGACTGAGGAAATGGTGGCCGTAAAGAAGCCACTTGTGCAATATGACAGGTGCAAATGGTGCATTTACGCCTGCAGTGTTGCATCAATGGCTTCTTTATGGCTTTTTATAGCTCCTTTAGAGTTCTGAGTGAAACCCAGATCAGATTCACTGCCCCAAAGACATCGGAGCCACCAGCCTCCTCTGATCCCATACCACTGCAACTCTACACAATCCGGGTTTCATGCAGAACTCTAAAGGACGTCAGCAGAGCGGCAGCGTTGGGTACTGCCCCATAAGCTCAAAACACGTGTTTTTTTAAAACAAAGTAAAAAAACAGCAGCTGTGCAAAGATCCAAAATGCGCTAACACCATTTTTACAGCTGGAGGAGTAAGAAGCCTTTCACCTGGTACTGAAAGAATCATAATATAGGTATCAGGCAAGCTTCTCTGGAGAGTGCGTTCCAAAAACAGGAGACCACCACTGAAAAGGCTCCGGAATAACAAGTACCTGGCCATGGTGACACATACCTTAGTTATATCCCGACTGGATTACTGTAAATTGCTCTACTTGGGACTGCCTTTGAAGAGTGTTCGGAAACTTCAGCTGGTTCAAAGAGCTGCAGCCAGATTGTTGACCGGGGCTGGTTACAGGGAGCATACAACTCCCCTCTTACAACAGCTCCACTGGCTTCCAGTCTGTTTCCAGGCACAATTCAAAGTGCTGGTTATCACCTATAAAGCCCTATATGGCTTAGGTCCAGGTTATCTGAAAGACCTTATTCCATTATGAGCCTGCATGTGCTCTGAGATCTTCTGGGGAGGCCCTTCTCTCAGTCCCACCAATATCCCAGGCACGCCTGGTGGGAACAAGGGAGAGGGCCTTCTCGGTGGGTGCTCCAAGGCTCTGGAACGCCCTTCCCGGGGAAACTAGTCTGGCTCCCTCCTTGATATGTTTTTCAGAGGCAGGCAAAAACATTCTTATTCCAGCAGGCCTTTGGTGAATAATGTGGACCTCCATCTATGTTCAAGATTTTAGAAATTTAATATGTATTTTAAATGTGGAAGTGTTTTAATATTGAAACCTATTTAATTATATTTGTAACTTTTGTATATTTTTATTTATAGCTTTTAATTGTATATGTTTTAATTTTGTAAAGCCGCCTTGAGGCTCAGTATTGGGCAAAAGGCGGGATACAAATAAAATAATAATAATAATAATAATAATAATAATAATAATGTAAAAGACAGCATGACTTGGCAAAGCCTGTCATGTCCGTCTAGAAAAAACACCATAAGCAAGAAAATTATTATTATTATTATTATTATTATTATTATTCCCAGATACCAGCTTTTGGAAATGGCTTCCCCAAAAGGAGCAGAACCACTGCCAAGTTTGCCTTCTAAACCCAACCCAGGGGGCCTATCTAGAAAGATGCCATAGTTGATGGTATTGAAAGCTTCTGAGATATCCACACTCCCCTTACCTCTCTCTGGGCATAGATCATCCCACCGGTCAACTAAGGACACAATCCTATGCCTTTTTAGACAGAAAAAAGTCTGACAACTCCCAGCATGGCTTGCTGGGAAATGCCGGGAGTTGTAGGACTTTTCCCCCCTATCTAAACAGATATAGCATTGCACCCTAGAGCTTCAAAGCCAATTCAATTGGATCTAGACAATCAATGTCATTCAAGAGTGACAGGAGTTGTCCAACCATTGACTGATTCTTCAGGCAACAGGGATTCATTCACCTCCCCTATCCCACAAGCATACCACAAGTATTTCCACACCATTTTGAGCAACTTATTTATGAAAATTGCCAAACATAGGGGCTGCTTTCTGAGGGACTGGGAAATACTTGAGAAATTCCCTTGGACTCAGCACCTCCAGACATTAGGTTTTCCAATTTTTTAAAAAAATAATGCACACCACCTATCAGTATATAGAAAAAAAACCAAATGTCCTTTTTTAATTATTAAAGTTGGAAAGTATTCTGCCCTCTTGGGGCTAGACAAAACGTCTGGTTCGCGCATCTGAGTACATTGTGTTCTGGCTTTCAGCTAACATTGTGGCCAGGCTTAACAGTTAAAATGTTTTAAAGTGTTTTAATGTCAGCTGTTTTATGTTTATGGTTTTAAATTTTGTATATTGTCTTTTTAGTGTTCAGTCTTTTAATGGCTATGGGGTGGTATATAAGTGTAATAAATTATTATTGTTATTATCATCATCATTATTATTATTTCTGTTGAATAGCATGTTGTCTGAGGCAATACATTGTACTATGAAAATGTGCTTTATCTAATCTTACTTTTTAATCCTGCCCATCTTCCAAGGAGCTCAGGGCAGCATATAAGGTTCCCCTCCAGATTCTGTCCTCACAACAACAATGTGGGATAAATTAGGCTGAGAGACATGACTACCCTAAGGTCACCTAGAGAAGCGTTATGTCTAGGAGGAGGAGGAGGATTTGAAGGCAAGACTTCCCAGTGCTAGTCCAACACTTCTGTCCACTGTATCTGAAAGCCAGTGTGGTGTAGTAGATAGAGTGCTGGACTGGGAGATCTGGGTTCTAGTTCTCACTTGGCCACAAAGCTCACTGGGTGACTTTGGGCCTGTCACTGACTTTCAGCTTAACCTACCTCACAGGGTTGTTATGAATGTACAGATGGAGAGGAGGAGGACCTTGCCAGCCATCTTAGGTTCCTTGCAAGAGGAAAACGGGCAAGATATAAATGCAATAATAAATAAATACCACGGTGGCTACCTTCCTGTGGTGAACTGAAGTGTGAAATGTCACTTGCAAATCATGACTATAGTCCACAAACCACATTCAACCATGAGTCAACGGGCCCAAAATCCATCAAGTGAGTTTCTCCCTCATACTCTTTGCCAGTCTTGAGGTAACCCTTCCGTTGAATGCCTGTGCTAGCCAGTAACATTTCTGATAAAATTGGTGGCAGTGGGTGGGCTAAAACCAGCCTGCTTTTTATGAGGCATGAGCTGCACTCAGCAACACATTGCTTTAGTGCTGCTTGGAGCCGTTGGAAGGTTTTATGTTTCTTGGAGGGATAACCAGACGTGAAGTGCTGGAAACATAAAAGCTGAATTGCCTATGGGAACGACGAGCTGTGAAGCAGGCGAGGTTCTCTGCTCTGCCGTATGGGCAAAGATCAGCTTCATCGCTGGACGTTTTTTAAAATTTTAATTTCATGAACCTGTGCCTTTGCAGTGATAAAGTACCGGGTGACTGTGTACACCGGGACAGTGAGCGGAAGTGGGACAGATGCCCACGTCTTTGCTTGTCTCATCGGGGACCAGGGAGACACAGGGGACCGCATCCTGCAGAACAGTGTGAACAGCTCCAATAAATTTGAGAAGGGCAGTGTAAGTCAGCGTGCGTGTGTGTGGCTGTCTTAAAATACACGGTGATATATGAGCTGTGGAGAGAGGGGAGGAGGGCAGACGTGGGGGTTCAGATGTCCCAGGCGTCAGCATTTGCGGGGGTGCCGAACAACGGGCTCATTGGTAATAGTGTCGTGACCTCTGTAAACAACCTTAGGAGGAACTGGGAGCTGGATGCTTGGCAGTTTATCCCTTGTTCTTCCTTCCACTGTCGGTGGGTATTTGTGCTGGCACTGGAGACAGAGAGGAGAGCAAGGGGCAGCTTTCAAATAGGGTGACCCTATGGAAAGGAGGACTGGGCTCCTGTATCTTTAACAGTTGTAGAGAAAAGAGGATTTCAGCAGGTGTCATTGATATGCATGCAGCCCCTGGAGAAATCCCCTCTTCGTCACGACTGTTAATGGTGCAGGAGCTATGCTAGAGTGGCCAGATACAAAAGAGGGAAGGGCTCCTGCAGCTTTAACTGTTGCATCGAAGAGGGAATTTCACCAGGCAGGCACCCACAGTCCCTGGACACAAACGATAGCTTCATGTGGTCAGGAGTAGACCTATCTTGGTCATACAAAGCTTTTGTTGGCAGTCAGGCATCATCATTTGCAGAAGGGCAGAAGGGGATTGTGGGAATGATTGAATGGGTGGCTAGAACAGCTTCAGATAGGTGAAAAAATGAGCGGACTTAGTTCCTGAGCCAATGCAACGGCTCATTGCCAATCCAATCCTATGTAAACCATGTGTTGCTCACTTACCTGTTGATAGGGTGACCAAATAAAATCCAGGTCAGGACTCTTGTAACTTTAACAGTTCTAGAGAAAAGGGAATTTCAGCCAGTGTCATTTGTATGCAATTAGTTCCTGGTGAAATCCCCTCTTCATCATAACAGTTAAAGTTGCAGGGCTCCTGCCTTCTTTTGTATAGTGTCTGCACCTTTAACTGTTGCAATGAAGAGGGAATTTCACCAAGAACTCATTGCATACAAATGACCCTGGCTGAAATTCCCTTTTCTCTACAACTGTTAAAGTTACATGAGCCCTGACCTGGATTTTATCTGGTCAGCCTACCTTTCGAGGAGGGTGGTCCTTGACATACATCATGGGTGGGTATTCCATCAAGGGCAGTATTCCTGAGGTAATGTTTTGGGCTGGAGGGGATAACAGTGGTGGGCAGAGCTGAAGGGAATAGCGGACAAGCCCAGAACCAAAAGTGGGCAGGGCCCTCCCCCTCTCCCTCCATGGCCAGCAGACCATTGGGAGAGTAACCAATCATTCTTCCCAGAAGTCTGAACTGATTGCTTGCAGAGGGCTTTTAAAATTATCCTGCGGGCTCCAGATTACCCTCCCTGGCATATTCCTTTAGGTTTGGTTGAGAGCTCAAAGTTGTTTTTAGATGTATGTTGTCTTTGTATGCTGTCTGTTTTAAGTTTTTATGGTTTAAAATTTTGTATATTGATTTTAAATGTTTTAATTTTTTGTAACCCCCCCCCCCCCGATAGCTTTGGCTATGGGATGATATGGCAAGAAAACAGAAATGATAACAATAATATTGTCCAGAAAAGACGCCACAAGCGAGAAAGAGATAAATAATAATAATAATAATAATAATAATAATAATAATAATAATTGGACTGTGTTTTCTGCTGGGTTGAGGACAGAAATGTGAGAAAAATGTGCTGATATTCTAATAGCCCAAGACAAGTGAGCCAGAGGGCATGGTTGCTGTGAGGAGGTGTTTTTAAATCTCTTCCTGTGGCAGTTTTCGCAATGCAGCAAGTGAGCTGTTTGTGCGCATGTGAACCAGGCCATTTTTGGATCTGCCCCTGCTATGTATTTATTTGTTACATTTATACCCTAACTTTCCTCCAAGGAGCCCAAGACAGCATATAAAATCATAGCATCATAGAATAGTAGAGTTGGAAGGGGCCTCTAAGGCCATCGAGTCCAACCCCCTGCTCCATGCAGGAATCCACCTTAAAGCATACCTGACAGATGGCTGTCCAGCTGCCTCTTGAAGGCCTCCAGTATGGGAGAGCCCACCACCACCCTAGCTGATTGGTTCCATTGTCATACTGCTCTAACAGTCAGGGAGTTTTTCCCGATGTCTAGCCAGAATCTGGCTTCCTGGAACTTGAGCCCATTATTCCACGTCCTGCACTCTGGGGTGATCGGGAAGAGATCCTGGCCCTTCTCTGTGTGACAACCTTTCAAGTATTTGAAGAGTGCTATTAAGTCTCCCCTCAATTTTCTCTTCTCTAGGCTAAACCACCTCCTCCTCCTCCTCCTCCTCCTCCTCTCCATTTTATCCTCACAACCTCCCTGTGAAGTAGAGTAGGCTGAGAATTACGAAGGCCAGCTCTACACCATGCACGATATAACACTATGAAAGCAGTTTAGAAACAGTATATGGAATGTGTCATGGGCCCCAACAGTTGCCAGTGCACTTCAGTACTGCTATAAAGCAGTAGTATGGATCCTAAGTGCCCAAAATCACTCAGTGAACTTCATGGCTGAGTGGGGACTAGAACACGGATCTCCTGAGTCCCAGTCTAACACTCTAACCGCTACACCACACTGACTCTCTATGAGGTTGAGTGAGACAAATGTCCTCCCAAGCAACCCATTTTGGACACTGTTAAAGCAACAAATCCACACTTATTGATAAATGGATAAATATATCCCAGCTTTACAAAGGATAGATCTACACTACTGCTTTATAGAGGTATTGAAGCGCACTGATATCTTTTGGGGCATATGACACATTCTATATAATGTTTTCCTGATGCCATTTCCTGCTTTTTATTCCACATTCATAATGAATTGACACAGGGTGGATGGCTTTAAAAGAGGGCTGGATAAATTCCTGGAGGAGAAGGCTATCAGTGGCTACTAGTCCTGATGACAATTTGCTTCCTCCAGTATCAGAGGCAGGAAGCCTGTATACACTGGTTGCTGGGGCACGTGGGTGGGAAGGTGCTGCTGCACTATGCCCTGCTTTGTTGGTCTCTGGTTGATAGCTGGTTGGCCACTGTGTGAACAGAGTGCTGGACTAGATAGACCCTCAGTATGATCCAGCATGGCACTTCTTATGTTCTTGAGGTGTAGACCTTAAGGCGGCAATGCTTAGACTTTCTGCCTTATGCACTCAAAAATGGCTGGAGTCAATTTTCTCCAAGCAGCTGCTGTAGTATTTTTGTGCTGATTTAATGCAGCTTCTATGCACTGGCTGTAATATATAACAAAGACAAAGAGCCCTGCACTTTTATGCCACACAAGCACACAAAAGGGAATGTCTCCAGCTGCTTATAAATAACTTCAATGTAGCCCTTCCTTAGGAGAGTCTCATTCAGCAGGTTGGAGACAGAAAGGAAAACGAGGTCTTTTTTGTGGAAATTCCCTGAAGAAGGACACTCGGCAGCTTGAAACCCATTGGACATTTAAAGAGGGGGAATATTAAAGTTATTTATAGGCACCACTGAGGCACCATTTTTTTCTTTTTTTTAGTGGGCTACAGAAACCAGCTCTGAAGCATTCCAGCAAGCCAACTCCAAATATCTCTTTTTCATGTGAACAGAGGTTGTTGCTAGAAGCTTTTGAAATTTGTACAAAATGGCAAGCCCCAACTATTCCTACTGCTTAAGGTGAGCATATGGAAAGGGGGATAGGGCTCCTGTATCCCTAACAGTTGTATAGAAAAGGGAATTTCAGCAGGTATCCTTTGTATGCACGCAGCACCTGGTGAAATCCCCTCTTCATCACCACAGTTAAAGCTGCAGGAGCTATACTAGAGTGACTAGATGCAAAAGAGGGCAGGGCTCCTGCAGCTTTAACTGTTGTGTTGAAGAGGGAATTTCACCAGGTGCTGCAAGCACACAAATGACACCTGCTGAAATTCTCTTTTCTACGCAGCTGTTAAAGATAAAGCCATCCTCCTTTCCATATGGTCACTCTACTACTGCTTCGTATCAAAGATAGCCATATCAATAGGGTGACCAGATAAAATCCAGGTCAGGGCTCATGTAACTTTAACAGTTGTAGAGAAAAGGGAATTTCAGCCAGTGTCATGTGTATGCAATTAGTTCCTGGTGAAATTCCCTCTTCATCACAACAGAGTTAAAGGTGCAGGCACTATACTAGAGTGACCATATACAAAAGAAAGCAGGGCCCCTGCAACTTTAAATGTTGTGATGAAGAGGGGATTTCACCAGGAACTAATTGCATACAAATGACACTGGATGAAATTCCTTTTTCTCTACAACTGTTAAAGTTACGTGAGCCCTGACCTGGATTTTATCTGGTCACCGTACATATCAACATGACAGCTCAAAACAATTTTAAATAAGCCAATCATAAAAACAACAGAATCATGTGTTTTTACAAACATTGCAGAATAGCATTAAAAACAAACAAACAAACAAACAAATAAACAAACAGCAGATAGCGGATTTTTTAAAAAATTGCTCTCATCTTTGCAGCCAAATGAGCAAATACTGAAACATTATATATGGAACTAAGGGTCCAAAACAGATGTTACATTAAATCTGTATTTAGCAACAAAATCTTTTTTCTTTCCTCTAGTGTAGGTAAGGGGGGCCAAGCCGTATCTTAATAGCCCCCCACCTCTCCCTGTTCTGTGCTCCTGATCCTGATCGGAAGCCTTTTCCAAAAATGGAAAAAAATACACCACTGCTAGATATGGATTTGAGGCAATGTCTCTTTGACTCCAATGTGGTTTCTGACATTGTGAAAGAGAAAAAGAAAAAGAAAGACTCTTGCTTCCTTATTATGGGGTAACATTGAGCTTTCTAAAGAAAGATGGAAAATCAATTAGTGCTAATGTCCTGATAAACATCGCAGTATAGGAAATAGTGATCTAAACTTGCTGCCACAAAGTACCCCATGCCATTCTTATCAGCAAGCTAGCTAAAAGTGGGCTAGATGGAACAACTATTAGGTGGATCCACAGTTGGCTACAGAATCGGACTCAGAGGCTCAATTCGGACAACACGATAGTCGATGGTGGGGTAATAATCAACTTTACAGTTGTTCATCTAGGGGGTACTCCCCACACAACATGGTAATACATAATCAACTGTGGTGTGGATTAGGATCAGCGCTGAGTTGACTATGGCAGCATTCGGATGACACGATAGTCAATACAACTGACGATTGTTTCCCCCACACCAGTTGTTTATTGTGTCGTCCAAACTGAGCCAGAGAGTGCTTATCAATGGTACCTTCTCAAACTTGAGGGGGCGAACAAGTGGGGTACTGTGGGGCTCAGTCCTGGGCCCAGTGCTCTTCAACATTTTGGAAGTGCAGGGAATGCTTATCAAATTTGCAGATGATACAAAATTGGGTGGGATCACTAATAACCTGGAAGACAGAAATAAACTCCAAAGTGATCTTGATAGGTTGGAGTGCTGGGCTGAAAACAACAGAATGAAATTTAATAGGGACGAATGTCAAGGAAAAAGAAACCAACTACACCGTTACAAGATGGGGAATACTTGGCTCAGCAATACTACAAGTGAGTAGGATCTGGGAATTGTAGATCACAAGCTGAATATGAGCCAACAGTATGACGTGGCTGTAAAAAATATATATATTAAAAAATGCTATTTTGGGCTGCATTAATAGAAGTATAGCTTCCAAATCGCTCGAGATACTGGTTCCCCTCTATTCGGCACTGGTTAGGCCTCATCTTGAGTATTGTGTCCAGTTCTGGGCATCACACTTCAAGAAGGATGCTGGCAAGCTGGAGCGTGTTCAGACGAGGGCAATGAGGATGATCAGGTGTCTGGAAACAAAGCCCTATGAGGAGAGATGGAAAGAACTGGACATGTTTAGCCTTGAGAAGACTGAGGGGAGACATGATAGAATTCTTCAAGCACTTGAAAGGTTGTCACATAAAGGAGGGCCAGGAAATCAGGTTACGCTGAACATCAGGAAAAACTGATTTCCAGCAACAATGAAACCAATGACCTAGGGAGGTGGTGGGCTCTCCCACACTAGAGGCATTCAAAATGCAGCTGGACAGCCATCTTTCATGTATGCTTTAAGGTGGATTCCTTCATTGAGCAGGGGGTTGGATTCGACAGCTTTATAGGCCCCTTTCAACTCAACTGTTCTATGATTGTCATTGTAGACAATTTGGTATTTGCGCATAGAGCTCTTCTCACACACTACCACTGGCATAGTTTGGATCTGTACTTGATTATGCCACAAGCTGTTTCTCTACTAATTTAAGCTGAAAGTAGATGATCCATCTGCAAAGGCAGAATATGAATATATTTTCCTGCTTGCCACATATTTGTTAATTAGATGTTGTCGAACAACCTTCCCCAATAGGGAGCTCTCCAGAATTTTAACTTCCATTATCCCCAGCCAGCCGGCTGCCCGGCTGGGAAGGCTGATGGAAGATGAAACAATCTTTTGCCTATGGGCCCTGCCTCTCCTTCCTCAAGCTCCACTAATTTTCATTTACTAATCTTCATTAATGACCTTCATTAATCATTATTTTTCAATGCACAGAGTGGTTCCTCTCATCCTTATTTCATTCAGTTTGATTGTTGTGATGAAACCTATCTATATCTATAGATATAGATATAGATATATTTAGGGGTGTGCATCGGATCGGATCCGATCCACGATCCGAATCCGATACACCCCAAAATTGGGAAAATCCGATCCGATCTGATCAACCTCCGATCCGATCCGATTCGCCGAGATCCGATCCGGATCGGACGCCATTTTGAATGCTTTTTCCCATAGCCAAGTATTGTTTTACAAAAACGCCTATAGGTTTTTTCATTTTTAAAGATAGAAGGATGAAACTTGGGCACATTGTAGACTGGTTAGGGATAGTTATCTGTGAGAAATTTCAGAAAGATTGGTGCATGCGTTTTGTGGCAATTAATTTTTTAATAAATACCCAGGAATGCCTATAACTTTGTCATTTTTAAAGTTACACACATGAAACTTTGCCACATTGTAGGTGGTACCTTGGGACCTATGTGTGTGAAATTTCAGAAACGTAGGTGCTTGTCTTGTGTGGCAATTAATTTTTAGAACAATGGGTAGTAGTGGGGTAAATACAGTTATGCCTCCCACTTTTCTATTTTTGAAGATACAAGCAGGAAACTTGGGCACATTACAGGTACCACTTGGCTTGATATGTGTGTGAAATTTCAGAAACTTTGGAGCTTGCCTTGTGTGGCAATTAATTTTTGAAACAATGAGGAAAGAAACACCTATAACTTTGTCATTTTTAAAGTTACACACATGAGACTTTGCCACATTGTAGGTGGTACCTTGGGACCTATGTGTGTGAAATTTCAGAAACATAGGTGCTTGCCTTGTGTGGCAATTAATTTTAGAAAAATGGGTAGTAGTGGGGTAAATACAGTTACGCCTCCCATTTTTTTATTTTTAAAGATACAAACAGGAAACTTGGGCACATTACAGGTACCACTTGGCTTGATATGTGTGTGAAATTTCAGAAACTTTGGAGCTTGCCTTGTGTGGCAATTAATTTTTTAATAAATACCCAGGAATGCCTATAACTTTGTCATTTTTAAAGTTACACACATGAAACTTTGCCACATTGTAGGTGGTACCTTGGGACCTATGTGTGTGAAATTTCAGAAACGTAGGTGCTTGTCTTGTGTGGCAGTTAATTTTTAGAACAATGGGTAGTAGTGGGGTAAATACAGTTACGCCTCCCACTTTTCTATTTTTGAAGATACAAACAGGAAACTTGGGCACATTACAGGTACCACTTGGCTTGATATGTGTGTGAAATTTCAGAAACTTTGGAGCTTGCCTTGTGTGGCAATTAATTTTTTAATAAATACCCAGGAATGCCTATAACTTTGTCATTTTTAAAGTTACACACATGAAACTTTGCCACATTGTAGGTGGTACCTTGCGACCTATGTGTGTGAAATTTCAGAAACGTAGGTGCTTGTCTTGTGTGGCAGTTAATTTTTAGAACAATGGGTAGTAGTGGGGTAAATACAGTTACGCCTCCCATTTTTTTATTTTTGAAGATACAAGCAGGAAACTTGGGCACATTACAGGTACCACTTGGCTTGATATGTGCGTGAAATTTCAGAAACTTTGGAGCTTGCCTTGTGTGGCAATTAATTTTTGAAACAATGAGGAAAGAAACACCTATAACTTTGTCATTTTTAAAGTTACACACATGAGACTTTGCCACATTGTAGGTGATACCTTGGGACCTATGTGTGTGAAATTTCAGAAACATAGGTGCTTGCCTTGTGTGGCAATTAATTTTAGAAAAATGGGTAGTAGTGGGGTAAATACAGTTACGCCTCCCACTTTTTTATTTTTAAAGATACAAACAGGAAACATGGGCACATTACAGGTACCACTTGGCTTGATATGTGTGTGAAATTTCAGAAACATTGGTGCTTGCCTGGTGTGGCAATTAATTTTTGAAACGATGAGGGATTCATTGGACAGCACTTGCCCATAGGGATTCATTGGATAGTACTTGCCCATAGGGAATCATTGGACAGTACTTGCCCATAGGGAATCATTGGAAAGCACTTGCCCATAGGGAATCATTGCATTGCACTTTCCCATTGAGAAATACAGTTATGCCTCCCACTTTTTTATTTTTGAAGATACAAACAGGAAACTTGGGCACATTGTAGACTGGTTAGGGATAGTTATCTGTGAGAAATTTCAGAAAGATTGGTGCATGTGTTTTGTGGCAATTAATTTTTTAATAAATACCCAGGAATGCCTATAACTTTGTCATTTTTAAAGTTACACACATGAAACTTTGCCACATTGTAGGTGGTACCTTGGGACCTATGTGTGTGAAATTTCAGAAACGTAGGTGCTTGTCTTGTGTGGCAATTAATTTTTAGAACAATGGGTAGTAGTGGGGTAAATACAGTTATGCCTCCCACTTTTCTATTTTTGAAGATACAAGCAGGAAACTTGGGCACATTACAGGTACCACTTGGCTTGATATGTGTGTGAAATTTCAGAAACTTTGGAGCTTGCTTTGTGTGGCAATTAATTTTTGAAACAATGAGGAAAGAAACACCTATAACTTTGTCATTTTTAAAGTTACACACATGAAACTTTGCCACATTGTAGGTGGTACCTTGCGACCTATGTGTGTGAAATTTCAGAAACGTAGGTGCTTGTCTTGTGTGGCAGTTAATTTTTAGAACAATGGGTAGTAGTGGGGTAAATACAGTTACACCTCCCATTTTTTTATTTTTGAAGATACAAACAGGAAACTTGGGCACATTACAGGTACCACTTGGCTTGATATGTGTGTGAAATTTCAGAAACTTTGGAGCTTGCCTTGTGTGGCAATTAATTTTTGAAACAATGAGGAAAGAAACACCTATAACTTTGTCATTTTTAAAGTTACACACATGAGACTTTGCCACATTGTAGGTGATACCTTGGGACCTATGTGTGTGAAATTTCAGAAACATAGGTGCTTGCCTTGTGTGGCAATTAATTTTAGAAAAATGGGTAGTAGTGGGGTAAATACAGTTACGCCTCCCACTTTTTTATTTTTAAAGATACAAACAGGAAACATGGGCACATTACAGGTACCACTTGGCTTGATATGTGTGTGAAATTTCAGAAACATTGGTGCTTGCCTGGTGTGGCAATTAATTTTTGAAACGATGAGGGATTCATTGGACAGCACTTGCCCATAGGGATTCATTGGATAGTACTTGCCCATAGGGAATCATTGGACAGTACTTGCCCATAGGGAATCATTGGAAAGCACTTGCCCATAGGGAATCATTGCATTGCACTTTCCCATTGAGAAATACAGTTATGCCTCCCACTTTTTTATTTTTGAAGATACAAACAGGAAACTTGGGCACATTGTAGACTGGTTAGGGATAGTTATCTGTGAGAAATTTCAGAAAGATTGGTGCATGCGTTTTGTGGCAATTAATTTTTTAATAAATACCCAGGAATGCCTATAACTTTGTCATTTTTAAAGTTACACACATGAAACTTTGCCACATTGTAGGTGGTACCTTGGGACCTATGTGTGTGAAATTTCAGAAACGTAGGTGCTTGTCTTGTGTGGCAGTTAATTTTTAGAACAATGGGTAGTAGTGGGGTAAATACAGTTATGCCTCCCATTTTTTTATTTTTGAAGATACAAGCAGGAAACTTGGGCACATTACAGGTACCACTTGGCTTGATATGTGCGTGAAATTTCAGAAACTTTGGAGCTTGCCTTGTGTGGCAATTAATTTTTGAAACAATGAGGAAAGAAACACCTATAACTTTGTCATTTTTAAAGTTACACACATGAGACTTTGCCACATTGTAGGTGATACCTTGGGACCTATGTGTGTGAAATTTCAGAAACATAGGTGCTTGCCTTGTGTGGCAATTAATTTTAGAAAAATGGGTAGTAGTGGGGTAAATACAGTTACGCCTCCCACTTTTTTATTTTTAAAGATACAAACAGGAAACATGGGCACATTACAGGTACCACTTGGCTTGATATGTGTGTGAAATTTCAGAAACATTGGTGCTTGCCTGGTGTGGCAATTAATTTTTGAAACGATGAGGGATTCATTGGACAGCACTTGCCCATAGGGATTCATTGGATAGTACTTGCCCATAGGGAATCATTGGACAGTACTTGCCCATAGGGAATCATTGGAAAGCACTTGCCCATAGGGAATCATTGCATTGCACTTTCCCATTGAGAAATACAGTTATGCCTCCCACTTTTTTATTTTTGAAGATACAAACAGGAAACTTGGGCACATTGTAGACTGGTTAGGGATAGTTATCTGTGAGAAATTTCAGAAAGATTGGTGCATGCGTTTTGTGGCAATTAATTTTTTAATAAATACCCAGGAATGCCTATAACTTTGTCATTTTTAAAGTTACACTCATGAAACTTTGCCACATTGTAGGTGGTACCTTGGGACCTATGTGTGTGAAATTTCAAAAATGTAGGTGCTTGCCTTGTATGGCAATTAATTTTAGAAAAATGGGTAGTAGTGGGGTAAATACAGTTACGCCTCCCATTTTTTATTTTTAAAGATACAAACAGGAAACATGGGCACATTACAGGGAACACTTCGCTTGATATGTGTGTAAAATTTCAGAAAGCTGGGTCCAGGCATGTGGTGGCAAGGTATTTTTGAAACAATGAGGAAAGAAACGCCTATAACTTTTTTATTTTAAAAGTTAGAAGTCTGAAAGTTGCTCACTTTGTAGATGGGTTAGGGGTAGATATGTGTCAGAAATTTCAGAATTATAGGTCCAGGCATTTGATGGCTATGGAATTTTTAGATTAAAAGTTTCAAAAGTTTTTCCACAGAGGCTTGGTTTCCCCCGTCTCCCACTCCCGCCTCCCGCGAAGAAAAAGGAAACACTCTCTCTCGATCTCTTTGATCCTTGAATGCATGGCTGCAACTGAGCTAGTATCCATTACAAAAGGAGAAACAAAGTAACTACATTAAAGCACTTGGCTCATGTCTGCTTTGATACTTTCACTTTTTACTCAAGCAGAACGGCTGAGGCTAGGATCACTCTCTCTCGATCGCTAGGATCGTTACAGGAGAAATTTTCTACAGTCTTCAAAGTGGTGTGTGCAGACACCTTGCCACCACATGCCTGGACCCAGCTTTCTGAAATTTTACACACATATCAAGCGAAGTGTTCCCTGTAATGTGCCCATGTTTCCTGTTTGTATCTTTAAAAATAAAAAAATGGGAGGCGTAACTGTATTTACCCCACTACTACCCATTTTTCTAAAATTAATTGCCACACAAGGCAAGCACCTATGTTTCTGAAATTTCACACACATAGGTCCCAAGGTACCACCTACAATGTGGCAAAGTCTCATGTGTGTAACTTTAAAAATGACAAAGTTATAGGTGTTTCTTTCCTCATTGTTTCAAAAATTAATTGCCACACAAGGCAAGCTCCAAAGTTTCTGAAATTTCACACACATATCAAGCCAAGTGGTACAAGTTTCCTGTTTGTATCTTCAAAAATAGAAAAGTGGGAGGCGTAACTGTATTTACCCCACTACTACCCATTTTTCTAAAATTAATTGCCACACAAGGCAAGCACCTACGTTTCTGAAATTTCACACACATAGGTCCCAAGGTACCACCTACAATGTGGCAAAGTTTCATGAGTGTAACTTTAAAAATGACAAAGTTATAGGCATTCCTGGGTATTTATTAAAAAATTAATTGCCACAAAACGCATGCACCAATCTTTCTGAAATTTCTCACAGATAACTATCCCTCACCATTCTACAATGTGCCCAAGTTTCATCCTTCTATCTTTAAAAATGAAAAAGTTATAGGCATTTTTGTAAAACAATACTTGGCTATGGGAAAAAGCATTCAAAATGGCATCCGATCCGGATCGGACATCCGGTCCGATCCGATCCGACCATCCTCCGATCCGATCCGATCCGACCCCCCAGGTCCGATTCCGATCCGCTATCCGATCCGATCCGGGGGGTCAGTGCACATCCCTAATATATATAATCAAACAACAAGCAAACATGTTTTGCTTTTGTGCTTGCCCTCACAACATCCCATTGAGGTAGGTCATTATTCTTAGCATTTTACAGACAGTAGAACTGAAGAAAGGTCAGTTGCTTGAGGCAACACAATGAGATTCAGTGTGTTGCCTCCTAGGCTTGATCTACACTACTGCTTCTCAGTGGCATTGAAGTGCACTGATAACTGTTGGGGCACAATCCACGTTCACAGGTGTTCTCTAAATGAGCTATTTATAACACGCTCGTTTCTGGAAGCTCACAGAAGTTTCTGGGTCAAATTAACGACGCTGTGTTCAAACAGGAGGTCTCCCGTAGCTTCCACCTTATTCCTTTTTAAAATACATCACAGATAAACTGGAATAAAGCCCCTAACGGCGTGAAATTGGCATAGCACAAAGCTGACTTTGTGCTATGAACCTGCCGAGGAAGGGAGGAAGGACTTTGAATGGTGGGAGAAGAGGGCAAAATTAGGGTGACCATATGAAAAGGAGGAGAGGGCTCCTGTACTTTAACTGCATGCATTCCCTTTTCTATGCAACTGTTAAAGATTCTGGAGCCCTGTCCTCCTTTTCATATGGTCACCCTAACAGTTGCATTGAAAGGGGGAATTTCAGCAGGTGTCATTCCTATACATGCAGCACCTGATGAAATTCCCTCTTCATTGCAACAGTTCAAGCTGCAGGAGCTATACTAGAGTGACCAGATATAATAGAGAGCAGGGCTCCTGCAGCTTGAACTGTTGCGATGAAGGGGGAATTTCACTGGGTGCTGCATGCATACCAATGACACCTGCTGAAATTCCCTTCTGCTCAGAAGTAAGTCCTGGCTTTCCTGTGGGCTGTGAGGAAACAGACAACAAGACACATGCGGGGGGGGGGGGAGGGAAGGAGGCACTCCCTCAATTCAACTGTGCCTGCCATTTAAAGGAGCCCTGGGAAACAGCAGCAGGACCTTCCCTCACCCCTCTCCTCCCGTGTAATCCAATTCCTATCAATTCCTATCAATCCCACCAAAGAAAGAGGACGCACAACAGCACCGGATAAACAACGGGATTTCCCTTAATGTAGAGCAGCTCATAGTGTTACATCCTGCATTTTATTCCACATCCGTAATGATTCGACACGAGGGCTTTTATCACACCTACCCGGTTTGCATATGTGGGTTCCCTCTCCGTTTCCTATGTGAGTGTAGCCTTTTGATCACACGTGGTCGGTTTTACTCCGATACCTCAACAAAGCCTGCGGAGGAGGGGAGAAAACGGACCATCCCCGTTCAGGGATACTTCGAAAGTGAAACGGGAAATGGAGCACTCAGGCGCGAGAGTAGCGTGAGGGGGACGACGTCATGTGAAAGAATTGGATCAAAGTGGCAGCGGGTGTGGATCAAACCACCCGTGTGATAAAGGCCAAGGTGTAGTCTTCCTCTCCAGCAGTCTGAAAAAATACCCCTTTGTTTCTCGACCCTCCTGTCATGCATTTTAACTCTGCCTCTTTTCTTCCTCCCCTCCCCCCGTTCCGCCAAAGGCCGACGAGTTCATCATTGAAGCGGTCAACCTGAAGCAGGTGAGAAGGGTGAGGATAGGGCATGATGGCAAAGGAGGAAGCAGCGGCTGGTACCTTGGCAAAGTGATAGTGAGGGAAGATGGACAGCCAGAGAGTGAGGCTCAAGAATTCCCCTGCTACAGGTACTAAAAATCGGCCATGGGGCTCTGCCCTGCTCTGTCAATTAGATGAGCATTCCAAGACCCTAGGCCATCCTTTTCTTTCCGACACAATGGGGCCCCCCGAGCTATAAAAGCCAAATCCTCTTTCTCTAGCCTTTCTTCCAAGAGAGAGAAAATAATAAAACAAGCGAGATAGTGAACCACGTCAACTGCCGCAGGATTAGCACAAAGGCCTGGATGGTAAAAAACCTTCATCAGTGTTGTCCTGTAGGTTGAATGCTACTGAAACAAGTATGCTACAGTTATCCTAGCCTTGCAGAGAATGATGCAGACAGACAAACAAACACAAATAGAACTTCGGATGTCGAGGGAAACCCATGCCTGAATGGCTGAGACCATGCTTTTGAATATCTGAGGGGCAAAGTTGAACATGAAGTTCCATAGCTCAGAAGCAGAGGAGCACCATTCAGGCAGGGCAGGAATTTTTTTAAAAAACCAGCGATCAATAAGTGTATGGTTCCCCTGCTCATTTGCTTCTCTTGCAGAATCCCTATGAATTTTGCAGTGTGGCAACATTTACTCACATGTATTTTTCTGCGGAGAAAAAAAAATAGCACATTCACAGTGCAATCCTATGCATGTTCACACAGAAATATGTCCCATGGTTTCAGTGGGGCTTATTCCCAAGTTAGTGTGCATAGAACTGCAACCTAAGACTGCACTCTTATGTGCTCTTACCTAGGAGCAAGTGCCACTGAAAACAGTGGGGGTGACTTCTGAGTCCAACTTCATAGGATCAAGCTGTAAGGTTGCAATTATAGGTACACTTACTTGGGAGGAAGTCCCATTGAACTCAGTGGCATTGACTTTGGAGTAAGTATACATAAGTTCAGGCTTGTAGGGCAGAAATTGCAAAACATACGTAAATCCTATTGAAATGAATGGAAAGTCTGAGTAAACATGGTTTGTAAGACTGTGTTGTGAGGTGGAACTGGTCCCAAGTGGTTGTACTTTGTGACCCGGTCCACACTTCTCAAATTTCCTAAAAATCTTTCTAACATTTTCCCAAAGAACCTTGCGACGCTGTTGGAAATGTGTAAAACTAATTGCTAGATGTCACTGAGATTCAGTATGCAAGGGAAAAGTACAACCCTTGCGAAAGCAGGAACTGCTTGTAAAGCAAAAGAATTTAGAACTACCCCCTGGGCAATTTTTAAAGAAATGGTTTTCTTTCCTTCTCCCTTCCAGTCCAGTGGCCTTGCAAAAGAAAATGGGAACATTGCAGATAAGACCATAATTTGCTTCTTTTCCCCCCAACATTCGATGTGAGCATCAACCAGTACCTCCACTCAACATAATTGAAGCAGTAAATTCTGTGGGTGCTCCCAGATGACGTTTTCCCTGTGCAATCATTCTGTCCTCCTGAAATTTTTGGCAGGGTGGTGGCGGTGCCGTTGGTGTCAAACGTCATCATTTTCAACTTGTAATCCCCCCTGTGTTTCCCCAGCTCTTCTTCCATATTTTTTCTTATCCGGAAAAAAAAAAACCTGTTGAGGAGGAAAGGATAGAATGGCACAATACCTTTTGATTGATACCACTAGAAATCCTCCATCCAGAAGCACCCAAAGCTTCAGAGAAAACCCAATGATCACCAACCTCAGTATATACGCTCAAACCTCAAAGTCCCCTCATTCTAGTTAAAACAGAATTGTCATTAAACATCCCACCGTTCCCCAGTTATACTCATAGGGTGAATTTGGACGACACTTTAGGCAATGGAGGGGGGAATAGCGTACTGACCATGTGTTATTTTAGTGGTGGCGCGGCAGCACCCGCCACACAACATGTTGCCCCTCCCCCGTCTCGTGGCTGAAAGTCCTGGCATCCTTCTGGGCTGCTGCATCTCCTCCCTCCCACCTCCCACAGTTCTCCGGCCGTATCCCAACATGCACCGCAAGTTCTGCTGGCTGTATTGGGCAGCCGGGGGTTTTTCGGCTGCTCCGGCCGACGAACTCTATGACCAAACGGAATAGTACATGGAGAGAGGGGGGTTCTCTCCACATGACACTTTAAACAACGGAATTCGGGATAAACAATTTGCAATCCCATTGTTTTTCTCCGTTGTTTAAGTGCCCCAAATAGTGTACTGGCAGTTGTGTGTGCGTTGTGTGTTGCCCTCCACACGACACAATAAGCAACACAACTGACAATTGTCTCCTCCCCCCTCCGTTGATTATCATGTCGTCCGAACCAGGCCATAGTCTTTCTGAAAGCCTGGCATGGTTTTATGGCTTCAGGACTCGCACTGATGTGCATTTGCTCATGTCATGATTGCCAACTGCGCTCAAGTTACCCCCAATTCTTCCTAACTGAGCCCATTGCCCTGTTTGAGAAAGCCTCAGATTAAAAATAAATGAATAAATAACACAGAATTGTCAACCCATTTTATTGTTTGAGAATCAAGGGGCGCAGATTTGGGCGATGGCAAAGTATGGTACATTTTCTTCTTACTTTGGGGTTATTTATAAACCCAAATGTGTATTAGACCACTTCGCCAACACCAGATTCTACTTCTGTGTCATTTACTTCACTGCCGTAATAATTCACAGGCACTTTCCCCTGATGGTTCCTTTCCCCCCTAATTGAGCACAAAACAGTAGCATAGTATTTGAACAAGCACTGCCATTTTTGCTGGTGAGTATGAACATGCCCATGATAAGGGCACTTGCTGTGGGAAATAATGATTTTTTAAAAAAAGGAATGGTACAACATGAAATTCTTAATGCCTCCCCCTCCACATCCCCAGGTTATTAGGAAAGGTAGTTAGTTGTCAGCCACTTTCTACCTGAACATATAGGAAAATACGCACCTGTAACCCATGGAATGAAGGGCTGAAACACACATGCCACAAAAAGTTTCACACTGTTATTTGGACTCCTGGGCACTCTTCTGTGATGCAGACGGTTACCTCTGGGAGAATTGTCCTTTGCTGTCCTTGTACCTCCATTATCTCTTCCTTTCAGATAGAAAAAGAGTCACACGACCGCTCGCAGAAGAAACAGCCAGCCCACTGTTGGCACCCGCGTTCTGTACCAACATGGCTGCCTTCTGCTTGGCGGTTGCGTCACAGGCTCTTGTGAGATTTGAAGACAAAGGTGCACGCCAACTGCATCCTCCGTTATGAAGGAAAGCAGATCTCTCCATGACCTGCAGGTTTCGGATGAAACCCATTCCAGGTCTGCTGGTCAAGGAGGCTTCCGATTTCTTTGTGGTTTTGAGAAGCGTAAACTCTTCCGGATCCAGATTTGTATGAAACTTTGATTGTAAAAAACTAGCCTCACTGACGTGGACTTTACACTCACCACAAGGAGGCTGCCAAAAGCAGCCTTCCTGTGACGAGTGTTCCTGGTGTTCTTATGAGGGCCAAAGTAGGAATGTTTTATTATTATTATTATTTGGGTTAAGAGCCACTAAACTGGAATTGTCAAGGAACCCTCTTTTGGGGGTTGGGTTGTGGGTTGTCATTCAGTCTGAGGCTATGGATGTGTTGCTGAATTTATTGTTTTTATCTGTTTCTATCAGTGGAATTCCTCTAGGATTGGACATTTGACTGGTTTAAAAAAAAGATCTGGCCAATACATAAAATCTAAAGAAATGCCCTGGTGGATCAGATGGAAGGCCTATCTAATCCAGCATTCTGTTCCCACGGTGACCAACTAGATACCTATGGGAACCCTACAAGCAGGATGTGAGCACAATAGTACCCCACACACACACACACACACACGGAGTGTCTGCCTCTTAATTTGTATTAAGAGGAAGACTGCATATTGATAGGTCAGGTATTGTCCCATTTCATCTACCAATTGTCAAGTACATTTTAAAGCATTAGCTGTATTAGCATAAAGACAATTCAGCCAGTATCTTTAGTTTTCTCTGCTGTTTCCCTGGACAGTCATTCACAGGAACTTGATAGAACAGACAACCAAATTACATATATCCTGGTTCCTGCAGCAAGCAAGATGGAGTCATGGGTGGTCCTTAGGGTGACCATATGAAAAAGAGGACAGGGCTCTTGTATCTTTAACAGTTGTATAGAAAAGGGAATTTCAGCAGGTGTCATTTGTATGCACACAGCACCTGGTGAAATTCCCTCTTCATCACAACAGTTTGAGCTGCAGGAGCCCCGCCCTCTTTTGTAACTGGTCAAGAGGGCAAGGCTCCTGCAGCTTTAACAGTTGTGATGAAGAGGGAATTTCATCAGGTGCTGCCTGCGTAACAATGACACCTGCTGAAATTCCTTTTTCAATACAACTGTTAAAGGTACAGAAGCCCTGTCCTCCTCCTCAAATGGTCACCCTAGTGGTCCTAAGCCATAACCGAGGTGACAGCTTATGTTCCTGCTTGGAGATGCCTGCAGTTCTAGCTGATGGCCAGCAGGAGAAGCCGTGTTACGTTGTGCTGCTAGATTTGTCCCTGACTGGTTCAGGACCAACCCTCACTCCTGTCCATGCTAATACAGGACATCATAATGAAATCTGAAAAGAGTAATCTGACAGCTACACCTTGGCATTCTTGTCCTCATGACATATTTGACAACACTTGACCTTGGTCAAACAACCGGCAGTCAATCGACCAGGCAATTGCAGCCCACCGAGCCATTTCTGGTGACAATGTCTCGATATCCGATGAGAGATCAGGGATGAACAAGGCAAACCACAGCAGAGAAAAGCAGCCCAGATTGCTTCTTTACCACTGCTTATGGCAGAAGTAAAGCAGTGATTGTGGTAGGTTCACTAGGTCAAGGAGGAGCTGCAACCGCCTCCCTTCCCCGGTGACCCTGAAGTAGCAGGGGCGTTGCTTTACCTAGGACCTATAGTGATAGCAATGAATAGCAGCTGGTGTCTTATCTATTTGCACAAAATGTCCAGCTTCTCACAAAGGACATGTTGACGCCCGTCTCCTTGGCATGGAATTTTCCCCACTCGGTCTCAGAAATTCCAGCATCTCTACCAGCAGCAGGACAGATTGCTTGCAAAAAATAACAATAATAAATAGCAGAGATTCATATTTGGATCTAGACGTTCATCAAGAGGACAATGGGGTTGAGGAAGTATCTCAGAGAGCCAACTAATCAGTAAGATGTCTTTACAATAGTGGTGACTTTATCCCTGGTCATTGGTTCCTGAGCCTGGGATGGGAACGCCAAACCAACACCAAGGACTGCTCGGCACACAGGTATTCAAGACCCACTTGCGGCAAGGTAAAAGACAACCTGTCCTACAAAGACTGCCTTTCTTAAGGCACACAGTTATATCTGTCATATCTTCCTTCCATTCCTCCCTTGCTTCCGTTCCATTGCCTCCAGTGGGAGGATGAACTAGATGGCTTGCAAGGTCACCTGTGGTTCTATGATTCCGTCTTGGCTCCTAAATTAGAGGGGGTTCCATTCGACTTCTCTACCCCTGATGAAAGACTGATCACTCATCGCTGCAGAGGATTCTCTCTCCTAACCGAAGCAGAGCTGAAACAGAGAAGAAAGAAACACCTTCATGAACGTTTTTGGTCCTTCATGAAATGCATCACCTGCGGTGATTTTTCACACCCGTTTGCAGAAGGGTGTGAAACTGTTAGGGGTGTGTGTGTGCATGTGGGTGGGCGCGCATGCATCTGCGTGTGCCTCAATGGCAGAAGGAATATGTCCCCATTGCCAAGGCAACCAGGCCAATGTTCCGTTGCCTTGCTCTAATTGCACATAGTTGGTGAAGAAGGCAGATGTCCATCTACACTACATTACTTTCAGTGGGACATGTATTTAAATATACATCTCCCATTTCCATTTTCTCTTGTCATTCATAAATGTACACGAGCAGAAGTGGTTGATGGGGAAAGTCTTGCCTTGCCATGCAAGTGGACAAAACCAGATGTGGCATGGCAAGGCAAGTAGTGTCGCCATGATTGGCTAGGCAACAGGGATGCTCTTCCTCTTCCCATTCAGAAGGAGGACAATAGGCGAGCTTTGTTTGCCCTCAGTTGTGATGTCACATAGGCAGATCTGGTTACAGGGTGCTGACATCATCATGTTTGTTGCATGATCCCTGATTGGTTGTGATCATGGGATGAAGAAGCCCTTTCAAGTCAAAAGAAAATGGCGCCCAAGTGGCAGAAGATGGAGAAAAATGGCTGCAAACAGACAAGCCAAAATGCATGAAAGAGTGGGATATAATTTTCTAAGTGAACACCCTCCTTCTTCCTCCCAAGAGCAGCCTTTTCTGCAAACAAACAAACCTTTCAGGAAAATCTGGTGCAGTACTGCTCTTAACTGACTTGATGAGAACAAGAGAACAGCCCAGGCCTTCCTTCATTCCCCATTCTTCTTTCCAGATATCCAATCCCCTCAAAGTAGCAAGCATGGCATATGCTCCTCCTGGAAGGCGTAGGATGAAGACCGGCAAGGGTGGGTGATGTTGGGTTGATGCATGATCCAATGAGTAGAGCAGACGGAGTCTGGTCACGTTGGCATAACCAAGCCGTACCATTGCATGTTCAGCACAGTAGGGGCGCCTGCACATAAAGAGCAGGGGGCTGGGAGCCCTGGGGTGGCTCCAAATCCACGCTGTGTTGGTTATATGATGCAGCTGCCCATTCGGAGCCACCCTGGGGCAAAGAGCCAAAGATCCATAGCAGAAAAGTCAGGGACTTACCCCAACTTTTCCTGCCTGAGCAAGGTCAGCGTGGCTGTTCTGCCATCAGTCCTCGCTCAGTGCTGCTCCAGGAGTGTTCCTGGGCAGAAGGCAACCTCTGCCGAGGAAGGGGGTGGGCCCGGCAAGCCTAATTGCCACCTGAAAGCCCAGCTGCCTCCCCCAGTGGGGATTATTTGCTACCACCCTGCACCAGTGATACCATGGGGTTTGGCAATGGAGAAGTGCCAAACTTGCGCTGTGAAGACAACCCACAGGAATGTGCGCACAGTTGTTCGTACTGGGTTGCAAAATACATTTGGTTTTATTCGTTATAAGGTGGCTCCAGTCTTGCAAATAAATCCACTACAGGTACCCCCAACATTAACAAGCCCGTATGCCCATGTACTATCATTTTCATTATGCTGATAACCTAAATGGAAAATTTCTCTGTCAATTTCTCTAGCAAATTCCTCTGGATGTTTCAACCAATCCTCCCTCACCACAAGCAAGCCCTGGTGGCGTCTTATTTAAGGAATGGGCAGGCCTGACACAATTAGGGGATACCTGCAGCTTCTCAGGTAGTTGGGAAGTCTCCATGGATCTTTGCCCAAGGGTCGAAGTTTATTTGGCAAAGTTTCGAAATTGGGCGTGAGTTTTAGAATTCAAATCTGACTTTTAATTTGAAACCCACTGCTGAGGGTTACTTTTAAAATGCACAACCCTCCTGCGCTTGTAAAAAGTACTTTGCTAGTCGGATATTGGGGTCAAACAATACTCATTTTTTTAAAAGAGATTTTATAGAACGGACAGCGACTCCAATTTAATCTCAACATATGAAATCTGATAAAGGATTATTCTTCATCATACAGGGCTAGAGCTATGCAGGGATAGTATTTGGGGTCTGTAATGATCCTCAGGTTTTATGGTGACTTGATACCTTATTTATGTACATTTACCTCCAGCTCTAAATCTCCTAAAGGTATGAATGAAAAAGAAAACCTGAACGGTTCCCCCCCCCCCAACTCTGTCTTCACTGCTGCATTAACATAAAAGTAGCTACAGTGTTCTGAAATGAGTCTTTTCATTATAATGGGGTCATTTGTCCCCCTTATAGCTTGAGCTGTGCAATGTTTCAATTTCCCTCATACATTTAAACTACATCTAATTGTGATCCCTTTGATGTCCCCCTCCCCTTTTTTTTCCTTTTAGTACACTTTGGAGTTAGTTTAACCTCCAAAGCATAGAAGATGTTTGACTTGCAGGTAGGTTTGAGGCATCCTTTTCCAACCTGGTGATCTCCAGCTGCGTGGGAATACAATCCCCATCATCCCCAACCAGCAACCCCTGGCAACTCTGGCTGGGGTTGATGGGAGTTGTAGTCCACCACATCGGAGGTCACCAGCTTGGAGAAGGATGTTTTAAGTCATTAACAGTTAATTTGCTACAAATCAAGACTCCTTCCATTTCTTGCTTTTAAAAACACACACGAACTGCTTCAATCCAACAGGATTCATCATTGGGAACATTGATCAGACAATAGAATAAGGATGATATACGTCTGAATATTTACAACCTGAGGTCGTTTCGTCTTTCCAAATATTCCCGTAATCCGTTTCTTTCTTCCAGCTTCCCGTAAAACACTTCCTAAAAACGCAGCTTTGTTTTTCAGCATACTTTGTACTTCCTGGATTTTAATACGTGTCCTGATGTTTGATCGGTAATAGCAGATAACTTAACTTTTATTTGCTAACCAGATGGCTTGACAAAAATGAGGACGATGGCCAGATTATTCGGGAGCTAGTTCCAGCCGGGAGATCATTTATCCTGGAAAGTGAGTTTGCCTTGTTATCATGTGACACTTCGGGCCAAGCTGTTTGTTTTTCAGTTCATGGGAAATGCACATTATTTTAACCAGCCCCTTTTGCTGTGCCTTCCAGCTAAAAATGGAAAGTCTCTCTCTCTCACTGAACATTCACCATTGCTAAGCTTTTCCCATTAACTCATTCAAATTTCTGTTTCTTTTCCCCTCCGTTAAGTATGTCTGGCTGATGTAGGAGTTGGCCTGGCTGCTGCTGTCATCACACTACAGAAGGGAGAATATGGATGTAGATATTGCAGTTTAAGGACGGAGTTGCACATTATGAGAATGATGAGGCTGCTGACAGAAATTACAGCCCTGAACTGAGTCCCCCCCCCCCCCCCCCGTCAACTTATCCCTTGTCCTGACATCATTACACTGAACACTTAAAACGCTTAAAACCTCACCAGAAATAAATAAATTAGGCTATCAGACTGATTTTCTTGTTAAATCCTGCTAAATTCCCAGACAGTCTTGGAGTTAAGGGCGTTGCAATCCGACACATCTGGGGGCTACCAGTTGGGGAAGGATGCCTTAAATTATCTTTACCTTCCTCAGTTCCCTTCTTTCCATTTCTGCTCTCCTTTACTTTGATCATCCCTAAAGAAGAGGAACAAGTTTGCTTGTTTGTTTTTTGCTGTACTCTGTCATATCTCTTGTGTACAAATGTTAATATTTCCCTAGATGTTGGTTACCACATCAGCATAAAGACAGGATCCGTCCCAGGAGCCAGCTCAGACTCAAAGGTTTTGATCAAGCTATATGGCGAAAAAGCGGACACGAAAAAGGAGGGTCTCTTGGTTTCGGATAATGATTTAGCCGATAACTTTGAACGTGGCCGGATAGATATCTTTACTCTGGATACGATGGACATCGGAAAAGTAAGAAGGAACTGCAAATCCGGCTTTGAGTGACACAATAAAGGCCGGTTTCAATTTTGGAGTTCTCACAATGTCTTTGGAAATGGAGTTTCCAAAGTTTGTCAACCTTTATGACTTCACACCCCTTCTAAATTGAAATCTATCTAAAACCCATTTCTTAGGACCAAACAGCGTCACAAAATAGCAACAGCAGAGACTGGTGACTCCGATGTCAGTGGACCGGTGAATCTGCCCCAGGTTTCAGTTACAGCCAGTAAGAACGCTAAAGGAGTTATCCCAGGTACAGAGATATGGAGCACCTTGGAGAGCTCCTTTAGAGTTCTGACTGGTTCCAATTGAAACCCGGAACGGATTCACCGCCCCACTGACATCGGAGCCATCAGCCTCCACTGAATAGCAAGCCAGCTTTCGAGTTCTCCACAAGTCTTCAACAGGTTGGGTGTGAAGCAGGGAGAGAGACAGAATGAAGTCGGGCATGATGTCAAAGCCACAAAATGTGTGACTTGTAAAAGGGTCTTAAGACAGAGTGCAGGAGGAGCGGTGTAGACGTAATTCAATTTGCCTCTGCTAAACTGGTTTCAAGGTACACTGAGGGATGCTGGGAACCTCTGGCAGCTTCCTAGAAGAGGCAACTATTGTCTTGCTTTCTGCTGTGCTGTGGCGACACCACTTCTGATGACTGGAAGTGGTAAAGCAGCTGCCAACCCATCAGACACCAGGTCTCAAGAAGCTGTTCTGTCTAGATCTATGAAGCTCTGGACAGGACCAGATCTTAAATGCTTATGGATGACCCCCACCCTCTGTGTGTGTGTGTAACTTTAAGAACTGGTGCCTGAGCTTGCTTTTTTCGTCCTCTGTCCGTGCTCCTTTTTCCTTGTGTGCCATGCCTGTAAGACTGTAAGCCTGAAGGCACAGACTATCTTCCTACTAATGTTTGTGAGCCACTCTGGGACTTGTTTATTGGCTAAAACGTGCGGTGAAAATGCTTTAAACATACAAACAAATAATATTCCTGTTTGTTTACCACCTCTAGTTTGGGAAGCATTCCTTTAAGTAAATGTCTGTCTTGTGCTTCTTCCTTTAGGGTGAGAAATTTCAGGAATTCTGGGGGCCATTTCCCTCCTGGACCCCTGACCCCCTGTAGGCCACCCCCCCCACCACACAGAATCCTTTTATTTAGTGGTGTCCAGAATAGCTATGGTGCACCAAAAGGGTCAAAATTAGGTTGTTTGAAAGCTAATTTTGACGCTTTTCAAAATGGCTGCTCCAGATGCCTTAAAAAAAAATGGTTAATTTTCTTTCCTTATTTTTGCAATTTTGGGCCAGAGCGGGTGAGTAGCAGGGGCTTCCCCAGCCTGCTTTGTGCACTCAGAGTTTCTCCTCTTTGCTTCCCCAAGATCCAACGGCTTCTCATTGGGCATGACAACATCGGGCTCCGAGCTGGCTGGCACCTGGCTAGCGTCGAGATCATCATCCCAGTCCATGGCAAGCTGTACAACTTCCCTTGCAACCGGTGGCTTGATAAAACCGAAGCTGATGGGAAGGTTGAGATTGAGGTCTACCCCAGCGAGATCATGGAAATTGAGAAATGTAAGGGATGCTGGTGCGCTTTTCATGGTCACTGAATTTAGGGTGACCCTATGGAAAGGAGGACAGGGCTCCTGTATCTTTAACAGTTGTATGGAAAAGGGAATTTCAGCAGGCGCCATTTGTATGCATACAGCACCTGGTGAAATTCCCTCATCATTACAACAGTTAAAGCTGCAGGAGCCTTGCCCTCTTTTGTATCTGGTCAAGAGGGCAGGGCTCCTGCAGCTTTAGCTGTTGTGATGATGAGGGAATTTCACCAGGTGCTGCATGCATACAAATGGTGCCTGCTGAAATTCCCTTTTCTATACAACTGTTAAAGATACAGGAGCCACATCCTCCTTTCCATAGGGTCACCTGAATTAGTGCCTACAATCACCTTCATTCCCTCCATCCCCTTCTGCTTTCTATGCAGTGATAAATTATGAGGTGGGCGTCGTGACTGGTGATGTGCGCAACGCAGGCACCAATGCCAACGTGTTCATGCAGATCTATGGCGAGCTGGGCAAAACAGAGGTGCTGATTCTGCAGAACAGGTCAAACAACTACGAGAGGGGAGCATCCGAAACCTTCAAGGTATGGTGAGCCACAGAAGGATTCTAACTGGATCTCTTGGGGGCTAGCCTTCTGCTCTCTCCCAGCAAAGACGCTGTGGAACTAGATTTTGGATCTTTGCAAGGCTTGGGTATTAGGCAAGACTTCTTCAGAGTCTGTTCTCTGAGGTCATGCCTACATCACACAGTTCAACCAGTGACAGACCTGTCATAACTTCCAAGCCTGAGAACTGGGAATCAGATTTTCCCAGTGGTCAGAGGTGGAAGCTTAAGGGTGATGCATAGCTCTTGATCCCATTCATAATGTGCACAACCAGACTTCACTGTGCAAAATATAAAATGGCAGAAGCGATTGTGCGAACAAAACCAAAGAAAAACAAAAAGAGGCAAGGCCTCAGGCTGATGCTAAGAACTAGGCATTGTTTAAGATGTTGAATGTAGGGAGGGGCAAATCAATCTGTTTCCACTCTGTGTCTGCTTCACAGGTGTTCAATCAAAATAACTGTATGAATATTCACATTTCCCCCTAAAATAGACGTTTTTGTAGACACCTTCCTTTAAAATGTGCGTTTTGTGTACACATTATTTGAGCTGAGAATTGCATCTCAAAATCTGGACAAGTGCATGATCCAAAAGCTAATTGCATTCCAATCTGTGTATTAGCCTGGGAGGTTGGACTTACGAAGATTGACTTTAAAATGCAGACCAAATGAAACTCTCCAGTATCCCTAGTTGAACATGCCCAATGCATTTTGACTGATCTTCTCCTTCAGGACCTTCAAGTCTTATGCAGTGACTTGAAGTTACCTAAAATTAGCAATACAAAAAGAAAGAAATACTCCAAGCCTGTGCAGTTTCACCATTTAAACTCACTTAAGTCATTAAAAAAAAAGTGACTACAGAGAAAAATGGAACGTGTTTGTGCTGCCCTGATGCTAAACACATTTCCTTTGGAATGAACACTATTTTGTTGTAGAAAAAGACTATCAATTTTTAAAGTAATAATAATAAAATGAGCCAATGTAACCATGGCCATGTCTACTCTAGCCTAGGTTGTCCCTGTGCATCCCTGTGCGTCCATATGACACACAGAGGATACCAGGATTAACAGGGGACGACCTAGGGACTTTTCTGCAGACCCAGGGACATCCCAAGGACCGCGGCTGGTGTAGTGTGCACTCCTGGGACCCGAAACGGACATGGAGCTGCGCAGGGTGGCTCTGTGCCCAGGATGGTGGGTGGGTGCGGGCTTTGGCGGCGTTTCCCACCTACCTTTTCCATGACACGTGGCTCCTCTTCTTAAAAAAAAACCAAAATAGCGGACGCGGCATCCCTCTTCACTTACGGGACGTCGCGTAGGTGTCTAGACACTGGGGGAGGATTGTGGAAGCAGGTAAGTCCGCGATCCTCCCCCTCCCTCCCTCTACACCCTTAGGTGTAGACGAGCCCCATGTATATGCTTGGCCGGATAACCACATCCTGACTATAAGTTCATTTTTAAAATAAAAAAGAAATAAAGGAAACTGTGGCCACCCCAGGAGCTGAAGCTGAGCTTGTTTGCTGCTTCCTCTGTCACCTGCTTCTCAAAGTGGTCATTTGTGGGTAGGCTGACCCTATGAAAAGGAGGACAGGGCTCATGTAACTTTAACAGTTGGAGAGAAAAGGGAATTTCAGCCAGTGTCATTTGTATGCAATTAGTTCCTGGTGATATTCCCTCTTCATCACAACAGTTAAAGGTGCAGGCACTATACTAGAGTGACCATATACAAAAGAAGGCAGGGCCCCTGCAACTTTAACTGTTGTGATGAAGAGGGAATTTCACCAGGAACTAATTGCATACAAATGACACTGGCTGAAATTCCCTTTTCTCTACAACTGTTAAAGTTACATGAGCCCTGTCCTCCTTTTCATAGGGTCAGCCTATTTGTGAGGATTCTGAGCTGTAGGGGTTGTGACCCCAAGATCCAGACCTAGCTACACCACTGACAGGTGCATTGGATTTGGTGTAGCGCGTTGGCTAACCATGTGGACTGAGAAGGCCTCAGTTCATATCTTTCCCAAGCCACAGACTCGCCAGGTGACCATAGCTAAGCCATTGCCCCTCACCTTCTGCTGATCTGCAAGATGATCGTCAGGATGGGAATAAAAATGCCAATCTACTATTCAGGGTTGTTGTCAGGTTTCTCGAAATACCACATGCGTAGAGCTTTCAAAACTTTAAGAATGCTTTGAAATGGCTAAGTCTGACCATGAACGACCCTCTTAAAGATCGAAGCTGCAGATGTTGGCAAGGTCTACAAGATCCGCATTGGCCATGATGGCAAGGGCATTGGCGATGGCTGGTTCTTAGAAAGCATCACGGTGAAGAAGTTGGCTACGAAGATGGAAAAGAAGAAAAAGAAGAAGAAGAAATCTACGGAAGGGGAGGATGAGGAGGACCCTAACAAGCCGGGTGTCATGGAGGTTTATCATTTTGCACCCAACCGATGGCTGGCGAGTGATGAAGAGGACAAGGAACTGGTTGTGGAGCTGATACCGGAGGATGGATCTGAACTCGAAGGTGAAATGGGGCTTGGATGCTTCCAAAGGTGTTCCGTTGTATCCAGCTTTAGGATGGGGGTGCTGAACCAGAGGCCCATGGGCCAAATCTGGCCTGTCTTGGGTCCCAATCCGGCCCTACGGGGTTCCCTTGAAGACTATGCCCCCAATTGCTGTCTCCATGTCCTTTCCCCTGACTTCTGATTGCTTGGGGTTTTCCCAGCCTTTGAGTACCCCCATCCATTTGAAAAGGTCGAAATTAGTGCTGGGCCAAAAATTTCAACTATTCTATTTTTGGCATTTCATGGGGGATGAGGGAAAAATGAAAACTTGGGTAAAAGAGGCTGGGAGAGTGAGAATTTTGGAGAATGTTCTCCTTGGGGAAGGGTACAGGGTTTCCACATACTTTTTAAGTGTAGCCAATTGTTGAAGGAACTTCTTTTCTTTGTCCTTTCCTTTTTTCCGTTTAAAAAAATGACATTTGCAGGAGCCCCAAAGTTCTTCCTGAATGCTTACTGGAGAAGATGAGGACACATGGTCTCCAATAGGCATTCATGAAGAACTGCCAGGCTCCTCCAACTGCCAGGGGTATTTAAAATAAAAAATGGAAAGAAGACCCCTCAACAACTGCCCCCACTTTAAAGGCATGTGGAAACCCTGTCCCCCTCCCCAAGGAGAAAATTCTCTGAAATTCTCCCCCTCCCTGTGGAAGAGGCAGAAAAAACAATGTCTTTTCTGCAAGGAGAGAAAAAAATCCTGAAAATAGGGGGCAGGATTTGGCAAAGCACTACTTGAAATACCTCTCCTAAGGCTTTGTACTGGCAGTAAGAGCTTGAACTACAGCCAGTGTGGTGCAGTGGTTAGCGTGTTGGACTGGGACTCAGGAGATGTGAGTTCTAGTCCCCACTCGGCCACGAAAGACCACTGGGTGACTTTGGGTGAATCGGAGAGTCTCAGCCTGACCTACCTCACAGGGTTGTTGTGACGACAAACTGGATAAAAACTCCATTTTGCGTTTGGCTCTGCCCACCTCTGGCATGCAGCCCCAGAGAACTTCTCTGAAATTTTATTTGGGCCTCAGCCTGAAAGGCATCCAACACCCCTGCTTTAGGGTATGCAGACATTAGGTGTGGGCACACTTGCCTGTACTCGCCTCCGCGGGTGCTCGGGCCCCTGCCACCCACCCCATTCACCAAGCCGTGCAAACCTCTTCTGAGACTCGGCTTGGCCTGGCGAGTGCTCAGCAGCTGCCCACCTAAACGCAGAAATTGCACACTTCCCTCTCCTGCATCAATGGTGGCCTTAAAGGCCCCATTGGCATGGGGGGAGTGCGCAATTTACGGAGGTTCCCGAAATTGTGCAATTCCCCCATTGGGTCAACGGTGACCGCCATTGACACAGGAAAGGGAAGTGTGGGATGGCAGTGGGTGGGCAGCTGCCAAGCACTTGAGCTGTCCAGGGGCTTGAACATGGGGAGGGGTCTGCTGGACTCCTGGACTCAGTCAGGTACTTGCAGCCTCCCTAATGGATGTTGGGGTCAAGAAGGGTGGCCAATCCATGCATAATCTGCCCTGCGGGATTCTCCAACATTCTGATAGTTCAGACCATACTCGTTTTATTTTTGAATAAAACCGCACTGCACAGTCCAAACAGAAATGGATTGCCTTTTTAGAGTGTGTAAGTGTGAGAATGATCTGCCCACAGAGAGCCGCCCCTTACGTTTCTCCTGATTGGAGGAGAGAAAGCCAATGGACTGCAAGTGGGGAATTCCCGAGTTCAGCTGCTAGCAGGACTTAGGGTGGGCCAAGAAAAGTATAGAGATCCTCAGAGTTGCAAAGTTGAGAGACAGTTTCCATGATCAAGTAGTCTAAAGCTCACACAGTGTGTTCCTTGGAGTTCCATGGTCCTTCCAGTTGCCCGTGTCTGTGGTTTCTTTATAACCCAAAGCAGCCTGGATCCGAGCCGAAGGAGGGCACATGAAGAGGAGATGCTTCATACTTTCTCCAGTCTATCCTCACCTCAAAATTATCCACCCCCTAATTGCTTTTTCACTCATGAGGGGGAAGATACTGGGTTCCTTATACCTTTCTGTTATCATTCCCACTACAAGTGAAAATGTGTCAGGTCTAAATTTTGAGGGGCAGCCTTGGTCAACATGCCGTCGGTCGGCACCCCTCCCTGAGCTAAGCCCTACCTCCTTGCCAGTGTCACCACTGTCCATTTGCTTGCCCTCCTGCTCAGGGCCCAATCCGCACAGTCTCCCGGAGGGAGAAGGCAAGGCTGCTGTCCCTACCCCGTTCTCTTGTTGCTGCCTCCATGCTTGTAAAGGCCAGGTGAACAGGCAGCAAGAGCAAGGGGGAGGAAGAGGGGGCTCCTGGGGTCATGGCAGGGCCCCCCTGCTGAGGTGGTTGTGGCCTTGGCAGGGAACACAGTGCCAACACCGGCCCTGTTCTGAGCGGAAAGAGGGCAGGAAGGGAAAGATCTGTTGAGCAGCCTTTGTACATCTCCTTTTCTCTTCCTCAAACACAGCCTGCATTGGGTTAAAAATAATATGAGCCAACAGTGTGATGTGGCTGCAAAAAGAGCAAATGCTATTTTGGGCTGCATTAATAGAAGTATAGCTTCCAAATCGCACAAGGTACTGGTTCCCCTCTATTTGACACTGGTTAGGCCCCATCTTGAGTATTGCGTACAGTTCTGGGCACCACACCTCAAGAAGGATTCAGGCAAGCTGGAGGGGGTTCAGAGGAGGGCAACGAGGATGATCAGGGGTCTGGAAACAAAGCCCTATGAGGAGAGACTGAAAGAACTGGGCATGTTTAGCCTGGAGAAGAGAAGACTGGGGCGAGACATGAGAGCACTCTTCAAGGACTTGAAAGGTTGTCACACAGAGGAGGGCCAGGATCTCTTCTCAATCACCCCAGAGAGCAGGACACGGAATAATGGGCTCAAGTTACAGAAAGCCAGATTCCGGCTGGACATCAGGAAAAAACTTCCTGACTGTTAAAGCTAGAGATGTGTATCAGATCGGGTCCAATCCACGATCCAGAGTCGATCTGACCGAAGTCGGATAAAATTATCCAATTCCAATCCCAGCTTCTGGATCGTCCGATCTGATCTGAACCGGTCCGAAAGGACCTGATCCGGTTCAGATAAGATCAGAGGATTGGACCTCCTCCCCCCCATCATGCTCCTTACCTGCCGGGGTGCCTGTTTCCCTCTTCTGCTTCGATCTACTCAGAAACAGGCTTCACGGCCTGCCTCTCAATAGCGTGCCGGGTGATGACGTCATCACCTGGTGTGCTACTGAGAGGCAGGCTGCGAAGCCTGTTTCTCAGTAGATCAGAACAGCGGATGGCAGAGGATGGCCCTAGCAGGTGAGGAGAGTGAGGGGGAGGGACAGGGAGGGGGGAGTTAGTCCCCCACTCCCCCACCCACCGCCATGTTTTTTGTATAGGCTTACATTGGGGGAAAACTTTCTTTCCCCCAATGCAAGCCTATGGTGAAAACACCAAAAATGGTGGCAGATCCGAAAATGAACGTCCAATTTTCGGATCGGATCTGATCCGAGGGACCTCCAATTTTGTCTGAACCGATCCAGGACAACACCGGAGGTCCCGATCCGGGTCCTGATCCAATCCGGGGGGGGGGGGTCCGGGCACATCCCTAGTTAGAGCAATACGGAAATGGAACCAATGACCTAGGGAGGTGGTGGGCTCTCCCACATTAGAGGCATTCAAGAGGCAGCTGGACAACCTTCTGTCAGGGATGCTTTAAGGTGGATTCCTGCATTGAGTATGGGGTCGGACTCGATGGCCTTAGAGGTCCCTTCTAACTACTATTCTACGATTTCATGAGTATCAGATAATCATGGAACTCTTCTCAATGTGAAGCTTGGGCCTAAGAAGGACCCATTTAGATTTGCTGTCATGTGGCCAGAAACTCATGGTGTGAGGGAACTCAAGGAACAACAAAGCGGGTTTGATGAAGATCCAATTTAAATGGTTGTGTCTTCCTTTTCCCAGCAAACACCTACGAAGTCCACGTCTTCACCGGGACTATGTGGGGAGCCGGAACTGACGCTAACGTCTACTTGAGCATCTATGGTGAAAGAGGAGACACCGGAGAGCGACACTTGAAGCGCTCGGATCACCTAAATAAATTTGAGAAGAACCAGGTAAGAACCGAAGAGTTGCCCAGCAGCTGAAGGCAGACCAAAGGTCCAGCTGCTCAGCGCACTGGAAAGAGCCAAGAGACAGGCCAGTCTGCCTGCCTGCCCTCGTTGATTGCTGCACATCACTGAACTACAGGCCTAGAGTTTCAGGTTTCTAGCTGCTACAAATCTGGAGGATGAGCAGCTTTCCCAGTGGGAGCTTTCCCCACCACGATGAAAATAGAAGCTTTGGAGGTGCAAGTTTTGCCAAGGCTGCATCGGTGGAGGAAAGGGTTAAACTTTCCCTCCCCACTTCCTGAAATCCTGATAATTGGCAGCCCCCACCCCACACTTTCTACTTGCATTTTTAAAATGTGCATGTTAAAAAGCACAGATGATGATGATGATGATGATGATGATGATGATGATTGCATCTCTTTCCCGCTCGTGGCGGTTTTTCTAGCCAGATGTGAAGGGCTTTGCCAAGTCATGCTGTCTTTTACAGATTTATGAATTTCCTGATGATAGAGCATGTTTTAAGTATGACTGCTTTATGGACGTTGGTGTGGATGTATTTTGGTAGGCCCAGTTTCTGGAGGTTTTCTGTATAATTTTTTGATGTGATGCCGGTGACTGAGGTGACTAACGGGATAATTGTGACCTTTCCCTGTTGCCATAGTTCTTTGACTTCCATGGCCAGTGGTGCGTATTTGTCTCTTTTTTCCTCTTCCTTTTCAACAACATTTTTGTCATTCGGTATTATTTATTTATTTATTTATTTAGCACCATCAATGTACATGCATTCGACATCTCATTGAGTTATATCCTTTGACAAATTTCAGGAGACCATTTGGCAGTGTTGGGGCAGCGGTATTGAACTGAGTCAGACCACTGGTCAATTTTGCTCTGGGGGGGGGTCTCCCACATGGTGCCCATGAACAACAGGGTGCCCACAGAACCCTCGCTTGGTGCCCCCTGGCTCTCTGCCCCTCCTGGGTTTTCTTTGATTATTTGTAATTCTTTTTCTTTCCCTGGGAGGCAGTGATGCTGCTGAGTGAGTTGCTGCCCTCTGGTGCCATCTTTATTGAGTTCAAAAGAGTGATTTTGTATTTTGGACTCAGAACTAGGCTGACCCTATGAAAAGGAGGACAGGGCTCCTGTATCTTTAACAGTTGCAGAGCAAAGGGAATTTCAGCCGGTGTCATTTGTATGCAATTAGTACCTGGTGAAATTCCCTCTTCATCACAACAGTTAAAGGTGTAGGCACTATACTAGAGTGACCAGATACAATAGAGGGCAGGGCTGCTGCAGCTTTAACTGTTGTAATGAAGAGGGAATTTCACCAGGTACGAATTGCATACAAATGATGCCGGCTGAAATTCCCTTTTCTCTACAACTGTTAAAGTTACATGAGCCCTGTCCTCCTTTTCATCTGGTCAGCCTACTCAGAACCCTTCATCTGCCTTGTACTCAGGCTCTTGGGCAAGTGACACTTCTTTTAGTCTTACAGTTTGCTTTCTGGGAAATGAGTGTTTTGTGACTGGCCATGCACTGTGAAGCACATTTAAAATGGGATAGTGCTAAATTCAAGGCACAATTAGAAACATGGAATCATAGAATAGTTGAGTTGAAAGGGGCCTATAAGACCATCAAGTCCAACTCCCTGCTCAGTGCAGGACTCCACCATACATCACAGATGGCTGTCTTGAATGCGTCTAGTGTGGGAGAGCCCATGACCTCTGTAGATCATTGGTTACATTGTCATACTGCTCTAACAGTCAGGAAGTTTTTTTCCTGATGTTCAGCCAGAATCTGGGTTCCTGTAACTTGAGCCCATTATTCCTGCCCCTCCACTGTGTGACAACCTTTCAAGTACTTGAAGAGGGCTATGATGTCTTCCTTCATTCTTCTCCAGGCTAAACATGCCCAGTTCTTTCAGTCTCTCCTCATAGGGCTTTGTTTCCAGAGCCCTGAAAATCCTCTGAACCCCCTCCAGCTTGTCTGCATCCTTCTCGAAGGGTGGTGCCCAGAACTGGACGCAATGCTCAAGATGAGGCCTAACCAGTGCCGAATGGAGGGGAGCCAGTACCTCGCTCGATTCGGAAGCCATACTTCTACTAATGCAGCCCAAAACAGGAGTTGCATGACATACAGGAATACAACATGCTCCCTTGCTGTTTCATAGGTGGATATATTCACTGTCCAAGCCATCGACCTGAGAGAGCTAAAGAAGGTGCGCATCCGACAAGACAACTCTGGAAGCAGTCCAGCTTGGTTCCTGGAGAGAATAGAGATCATTGATACCAAAGAGGATACCACGTAAGCAGAAAGCGCACCACTCTCAGCTAATTCAGGATTCAAGGTTCTGGCCAATTCGGTCGCAGTCCAAGTGAAATGCAATTTGAGGAAATTAATTAGCTATTTCAGTTGTTGACATGAGTAAAATACCTAAGGGTAGCAAAGCACAAGGCTTTTTTTTTTTAAAGAACGGAAGAGTTTATGTAGGGTAAACACTCAGCAGAACATCCTGAAATACGATTTCAACAATGAAAACACACTTTGCTTGAGTATTGCTACCTTGGGTATTTGACCGTACAACCCTATGCATGTCTACTCAGAAGTAAGCCTCACTGTTTTCAATGGAGCTTGTTCCCAGGTTGGTGCGTATAAGATTACAGCCTCATTGCAAAGCTGACAATCGTTTATTTTATTTTATTATTTATTTTATTGCATTTTTATACCGCCCAATAGCCAAAGCTCTCTGGGCGGTTTACAAAAATTAAATCCGTAAAAACCATTCAAATATAAAACAACAGTATAAAAACTTTGCATAAAAATACGATATAAGAGCACAGAATAAAACCAAGCAGCCATGCAGAAATTAATACAGATTTAAAATACAAAGTTAAAACAGCTAAGTTAAAAATTAAACTGATCAACTGTTAGAATACTGAGAAAATAAAAAAGGTCTTCACCTGGCATCTAAAAGAGTATAATGTAGGTGCCAGGCGAACCTCTCTAGGGAGCTCATTCCACAGCCAGGGTGCCACAGCAGAGAAGGCCCTCTGGTGCAGTAGGTAAATCTGTCAATTAGAGGACAGGTCATGAGTATTATCTAGTAGTTAGAGGGAATGGAACCCTTGGCCTAAAGTCCCTTTTCAGTTGGTAGAAAATCTTCTTCCTGTGCTGGTAGATTCTGACCTCAATGGCCAAATATAACATTTTTTAAAGCATTAAAAAAAAAAAAACACCCAAAATCCCAAATATACCTCTGCTGGTTCACCAACTAAAATTAATCTCCATATTTAGTTAAACAAGGACAGTCATGTTTCTCTGCACATCTACTCTATGCTGCCTCCGAAACCTGTGTGATTTACCCAAGAGGCAGTTGGGAACATGTTGAAGGAATCCTTCCAGAGAGTGAAGTTTGCTGTGCTTTCAGGAGCTCAGCCCATTGGACTCTAGCTCATTAATCTGTGAGCTGGCCTGACTCGAACTGCGTGAAGTTTGGCCACCTTGCGAATTTCTGGTTTTTCTTTCTTTCTTTCTAAAATGGCCCTTTGCACAAGTTGCAAATGCAATTTGTTTCATTCAGCAAATGGCAGCCATAAACAGCAGTCACAATTTGCACAAAGGGCCTGTTCAAACAACATGCTAAACCATGGTTAGACCATAAACGCTTTTGCAGCAAATGATTATTGAGCATGTTTTAACTGTGGTTATGTAGCCGTTCACGCGACATGTTAAGCCATGGTTCACATAACATGCTAAGCCATAAAGTTTAGCTCAAAATGTTTAACTATTGTGGTTTAGTGCATTGTCTGAACAGGGTCAAAAGCAAGCAATTTGTGGTCGAAAATTGTGAAATTATGCAAATGACGAGTAAAATTTGTGCAAATTTTGTAGATGGCACTTTTAGGGGTAAAAACCTGAGAAATTTACTGGATTCAGGAAAAAAGTCCTCGGCTCAGCTCACACGTGCAAGCTGAGCCAGGGGTCATCCAGGGAAATCCATTGAACCCCCAAAGGGTTGGATTTCCCCACGATGGCCATCTCTAAGACACATATCAGAGTTACAGCTGGGAATACCAGCTGGGCAATGCTGGACATTGTGGGTCTTTATGTGGGTCTAAACATGCTTAGGATTATGCCCTGAATAACCTGGAGTTGGCCATGGAGACAATGCGAAATAGTGTTATTCTTGCAGTTACTATTTTCCATGCCAGAGGTGGTTAGCTGTGGAAGAAGATGACGGTCAGATTGCCAGAGAGCTCGTACCTGTGGCTGAAGCATTCGTGAAGAAGGACTCGGGCAGCGGAGGTTCCCTTGCGACCCTTGGTCTGGAACAGAAAGGTTTGTGGCCAGCCATTGAAAATCCCTTCCCTGTTAATGCTGAAGATGAAACCAAGGACTTTAAACAGCGCAAATGCTGAGGAGGGGGCATCAGTCGTGTTCATTTTCAAAATGTACACATTCTTCTCCCATTGATCAATGCACATTCGTGCACATTTTTCAGATGTATGCATGCTGTCAAACACTTCTTTTATTTTGCTTTGTGAATCACATTGCAAGCTTGGAAAGGTATGGAGTTTAACTGCAGATCCATATTCAATCCAGAAGGGGCAAACTGGGGCCCTTTCTAGACCTCCCGGCATTCCGGGAGGGAGGGGGGAGCTTTGGCAATATCCTCATCTCTAGAGTGTCCCCCAGAGCGCACACACGGTGTGTGACATTCCAGAAGGAAAAAGGGGACGTTGCGCCCGCCATATTGTTTTTAGAGCCTGAGGAGGGAGCGCATGTGTACTCCAACACCAAATATAAGTAAAAAACAAACAACAACCCCCGAAATTGGGGCCCCACCCCCTCCCTGCCATCCCAGGGGTGGCAAAATTGCTGCCACCTCCTCTCCTGATGGACATGGAGCTGTGTGTTGTGGCTCCGTGCCCATTTCTGATGCCGTGCTTACTCGCGAGTAAGCGCAGCACCAGGCAGGACAGGCGGCCACATCTCCCAGGGTCTCGGGAAGTTCCCGAGACCCGTGGCAAAATCACGATTTCCCAGGGATCCCTTATCCCTGGGAAAACCTGTCCCCCCACCCCACCCCTGGGATTCCCTATGCGTCATCTGAATGCACAGGGACCACCCAGGGGCAGTCCCAGTAAAAAAGGCCGGTGTAGTAACAGCCTGGGTAAAATCCTGATCAAAAATGAACTGAAACTCATTTCTCATACATTCCTTGCAGCAGCTCTCCAAGACTTCAGATGTAGGGGGTCTTTCTTAGCCCTACCTGGAGATGCAGAGGTTTGAACCTGGGCTTTTTTGCACACACAGCAGGTGCTCTACCACTGAGCTTCAGTTCATTCACCATGAAGGATCCAGTGACACGGGGGTAAGAAGGAAGTGGTTTCACAAGCCATGTGATGGATATGTGTACCTACTCTATGAATGGTAGATAGGTGGACTGTTCACTGCACCTCAGAAACTTTCTCAAGTAGGAACTCAACCCTCACCATCTACCCCAAAATTCTGGCCACCTGCAGACAATGTATGCATTAACAATAAATACACTGTGTGTGTGTGTGTGGGGGGGAAACCTGACTAATGCTAGTTGGTACCACCCCCCAACTTCTGTGCATTCATCTGAACTTACCTGAACTTTCTTCTCAAGCCACATGTGCTCAGGATCATTCCACACAACCTGTACCCCTTAAAATTCAAGGTGCAGATTTCTCACACCAAGTGTACACATGTACAACTTGTGCAGAAGGTCAGGTGAAGTTCCCTAAGTTGGGGATGGTCCATTCGTTGACCATGTTTTCTAGATGGGGCAACTGTCTTTAGAGAACCAGATAGAGAGCCTATCTACACTACTGTTTTAAAGCAGTAGTGTAGATAGGCTCATAGTTTCCAAGAATGTGTGTCCTGAATGTCTTTCACATTCACATTGAATTTTCCAATTGCAGCCAACATTCTCCTCCCAAGGCTCCCCTGCTACCTTTGGGATGGCAGCAGCATCCCACTTTTTGGAAGATCATGCGAGAGAGAAATCATCTTGTTCCTCCTCACTGAATATCATGTCAAAACACTGCCCAGAATTATGTAACAATTGATGTACTGCATCAGACTAACCATTCGTCAAGCTCATTCTTCTGTAGACTTCTGAAATGAGCATGATGATGATGATGATGAATAAAGATGACAACATCATACCCTCTTACGTGGTTGTGGAATCTGGAAGCCCAAAGTAGACTGCTTTTAAACACAGGTTCCCATGGCTGATTGTCACTGGTGGGCTCCAAAGACTTTCCATAGATGTGCTGGAATTAGGCATGTTGGAAGAATCCAGTTTGGGGGTAGAGCTTGGCAAGCTAAGACCAGTTTGGCCCCTGGACTCTGGTTTCTGCATCCCTGAGCATGACAAGTCATGTGGTTTTCTGTCGCCCACCAGCCCCTCATGTTCTCCTTACAAGGAGAGAGCGAGGGCTGGTGCTGTCAGTCAGTGATGAGGACTCCCACAGGCTTCCATTTTGCGTAAAAATGGCAGCTGGGCCTTTTCCGCGAATCCCCCTTTTGCACAAATGGTGGCTTAAATAGGGCCATGCATGCAAAATTACAACCTAAAAAGACTTTGGGCCGGTTACTAACCCTCAGCCTAACCCACCCCACAGGGTTGTTGTGAGGATAAAAGGAAGAGGAGGATCATATATCCTTCCTTGAGCTCCTTGAAGGAAAGGCAGGCTTTAAATGTAACAAATAATAAATAACTACAACCGTCTTGCAGTCCTCTTGGCCTCATTGAGCTCATGGCGACTAAACCTACACATCTGTTGCCCCTACGAACATCGCTGCCACCATTCCTCAAACAGCAGTTGGCCACAGTATCAATGCAAGAGGCCAGGTGCATTCCCCACTATTTAAAAGTCCAGGTTCATCCTGCTAGGCTGTTGATTTCAGCATATGTTGTTGTTTTTCAGAAGAAGAATTAACCATTTCCCCTTCTAATTACACATAAAAAGGGACCATAGCTCAGTGGTAGAGCACCTACTTTGCACGCCGAAGATCCCAAACATCCGTGGCATCTCCAGTTAAAATAGAAACAAGGAGCAGCTGATGAGAAAGATCTGAGAACTTGTAGAACTGCTGCCAATAGGATCACACAATCCTGAACTTGATGGACAAATAGACCGACATAGTATAAGGCAATTTCCTGTGTTCCTGCAGAAAGACTAGTGGCCATACAGGTAAAAGAAGAAAAACAAACCAAAAGACACAGCGGGATAATATTTTTTATTTATTTAAGACCAGCTAAAATGTCATAAAGTAGCAAGCAAGATGGACAGGTAGAAATTACAGGCATTATGGGGAGGAAGGGAGGGGTGATCGTTATTTTTTGCTCGAAAAGAACAACAGAGAATTTGAAAGCTTGCTCACCAATCCATGGTATTTTGACCAATCAAAATATCACTGGTCCTAATGAAGGTATTACCCCACAGTACATGTTGACTCACCTTGAATAATGTCCTTTTCATTTCCATTAGAGATGGGTGAGAAATTCATGTGTTCACATATTTGGGTGAGATTACGCAATTCGCACATCCTGGAACTGAACGCGGACCCGAACACAATTTGCAGTTGGTTAATCCATGCATTTGTGGTGCTTTTCGCAAAACAAAAATGTTTTGCCCATTTGAAAAAAAAAGTATAGTTGCATTTCTGTAAAAATGTGCAAACGCACACTTTAGATATCCAAAAAAATGCATACATTTGAAAAATGCACGATGAAATGTGCACATTTCGAAAAACGCAGAGGGAAATATGTATGAATTCCTGTGTAGAAGAAAGGCTTGTAATCAGAGTCGGAATGAGGTTGGTGGTGGAAAAAACATGAACCTCAATGAATTCAAATGTGACAGATTTGACTAACCTTAATCCCTACCTCCTAGAGTCAAGTTGACTCCCCAGTATCCGTTTTTATTATACAAAAGATCCCCCCCCCTGCAATGGGTCAACAGAGACAATGAAATCCATTGTAGCTCAGAAGCCACCTCTAACCCTACATAGATTCTTCTTTTTGACAGCTAAATCAACTACGTTCAATGTGACAGTGAGAACCGGTGACAAGAAACATGGCGGGACGGATGCCAATGTCTTCATCGTTCTTTATGGAACCAAAGATGACACAGGTAAGAACCAAGCTCAGCCCCAGAGAGCAAGAGAGAGACAGTTGGCTTTTGGCCACTCGTAGAATTGGCTGCCGTGGCTCAAGAAAAATTGGCATGGCAGTTCTATCTGCTCTTTCAGTAAATACTTTTATCTTCCCATGGCAAAATGTGTGCTCATTAGGGCAGCTGAATCAGATCAGGGTTTTTTTCCCCCTTGGTCATGGATAGATAAGCTATCCTTTTTTCAAACCTTTTGGCTGAGTGCCCAGGATTATTATTATTTTCTATTCTCCTGGAGTCTCTTAAAATTCCTTTTAGCAGTTCCTGCGGCCAGTACTGAGCACAGGGCAGTTTGTGTTCTGAAATGGATCATGCTGGTGTGAAACTCTTCCGCTATCCGACATTTGTAGGGGTGGGTGAGAAATTGGTTCAGTTCTCATTTCTATGCAAATTTAACAAAGCATTACTTAAACATAATGCGAAATGAATTTATACTTCAACATTTGTAGTTTCCCAAAATTTGCAACGCAGTTTGCAAAAAAAAAAGAAGCATATATTTGAAACAGTGTGCAGAAAAATATGTACATTTTAAAGAATACATATATTTTGATAAATGCACATGAAAATATGTACAAATATTCATGCAGGCAATAATAATAATAATAATAATAACAACAACATCAGTCACTGACATCACATCAAAAAACTATACAGAAAACCTTCAGAAACTGGGCCTACCAGAATACATCCACACCAACATCCAGAAAGCAGTCATAATTAAAACATGCTCAATCGTCAGGAAATTCTTGAATCAGTAAAAGACAGCATGGCCTGGCAAAGCCCGTCATGTCCAACAAGAAAAACTGCCATGAGCGAGAAAGAGATGATTATTATTATTATTATTATTATTATTATTATTAGTTTTGCATGCCAATGAGGAAATGAGATGGAACAAGAACATAAGAACATAAGAAGAGCCATGCTGGATCAGACCTAGAATCCATCTAGTCCAGCACTCTGGTGTACATAAGCATACTACCTCTGATACTGGAGGTAGCACTTAGCCATCAGGACAAGTAGCCATTGATAACCTCCTCCTCCAGCAATTTATACAACTCCCTATTAAAGCCATCCAAATTGGTGGTCATCACATCTTGTGGTAGTGAAGTTCATAGTTTAACTATGCATTGTGTGAAGAAGTCCTTCCTTCTATCTGTCTATCCACATTCTCCAAAACGTATAATTTTGTACACCTCTGTCAGGTCCTCCTTTAACCTCCTTTTTTTCCCAAGCCAAACAATCCCAGCTGTTGTAACCTTCCCTCATAGGGGAGATGCTCCAGTTCCTTGATCGTTTTGGTTGTCTTTTTCTGCACTTTTTCCGGCTTTACAACATCTTTTTTTAGGTGTGGTGACCGGAACTGCACACAGTATTCTAAGTGTAGTTGCACCATAGAATTGTATAAAGGCAGTATTATACTGGCAGTTCCAGAGCTGTTATAAGGACGTTTATGTCTGGTTGGTTGCAAGGTATTGTCTTGTCCATATGAATTGTTCTGTCCCAGTATATTTTATGATCTGCAGTTTCCAAGATTGTTTCGGGTGAGTATGTATAGTATGGTGTAGGTTGTTTGATATGGTTGAATTTGATGGCCAGTTGTTGGTGAATTATTTTTGTAGCTGCATTGTGTTTGTCCGTATAGTACATTCGTGCAAGAATTTTACATCCTTCTGTTATATGGTCTATTGTTCCTTGGAATAATTATTATTGGTATGAGCCCTATACACATCAGCACTGTAATGTACATCCATTCCATATTGTCTTGTTTGTGGCCAGAATAAGTGTAGCAGGTGAAGAAATTCAGGCAAAGAATGATCTCATGCCCAAGTTATACTAGGGTGACCAGATAAAATCCAGGTCAGGGCTCATGTAACTTTAACAGTTGTAGAGCAAAGGGAATTTCAGCCAGTGTCATTTGTATGCAATTAGTTCCTGGTGAAATTCCCTCTTCATCACAACTGTTAAAGTTGCAGGGGCCCTGCCTTCTTTTGTATATGGTCACTCTAGTATAGTGCCTGCACCTTTAACTGTTGTGATGAAGAGGGAATTTCACCAGGAACTAATTGCATACAAATGACCCTGGCTGAAATTCCCTTTTCTCTACAACTGTTAAAGTTACAGGAGCCCTGACCTGGATTTTATCTGGTCACCCTATGTTATACTTCATTTCTGTGACCTTAAGGACATGTGTTCATTTTGGGATGGTACCTTCAGCTTTGTTGGGTCTCTATGTCCACAAAAATGTCACTGCTCTTGATGGAGCCCCAAACGGCCTTGGTCGATGGCCAAAATGTGGTGCCCACCGGTGCCATCTGCTTTCCCCTTTCTGGTAAATAACAGGGGTCTGTGATTAAAACAAAACAGGGACAATCTTCCTGAAGGCCTCCAAGACAAACAAGAACAAATTTGAGCGAGGCAAGACCGACGTGTTCACGGTGGAGTGTGTGGACCTTGGGGACCTCAAGAAAATCAAGATTGGCCACGATGATTCAGGTATGTTGGCGTGAAACTTTATAGAACTGCCCAAACAAGGTTATTTTTATTTATTTATGTATTTATGTATTTATTTATTTATTTATTACGTTTGTATACCGCCCCATAGCCGAAGCTCTCTGGGCGGTTTACATAGGATTAAAAACAATATACAAAAATTAAAACAGCAAAAACATACAACATACACCCAATCTGTACATTTAAAAACCACTTCAACACTTCAAAAAGCTACAAAAACAAAAACAAAACAAACCCAGGCTCCTCAGATATTGCCAAATGCCTGAGAGAAGAGGAAAGTCTTGACCTGGCGCCGAAAAGATAACAACGTTGGCGCCAGGCGGGCCTCGTCGGGGAGATCGTTCCACAATTGGGGAGCCACCACAGAGAAGGCCCTCTCTCTTGTTGCCGACCTCCGAGCTTTTTACACATGTTTACTTCATTATTACAAAGTTGAACGGAGACATAAGCCAAGCCCACCCTCTGAACTGCTGCCAGGACTTTCACCAGAACAGTGGGAGGGGATTATGGGAGTTGTGGTCCAACACATCAGGTTGGGAAACCTGGTCTACATGATATAAGAAAATATGGTGGTATTTGTTCATAGATGGTGGCCATTTTTTAAATTAACATTTGTACAATATCATGGGAGGGGGGCAGAAAGCTGGCCAAAGCGAGAACAGTAATAATGGGTGGGGGGCATGTTCCTGGACGAAGCTCTCAGTGTATCATTCCTAGAGACTGAGTAGGTCATCTTAGATCTATGGCACTAGAGTTGCCAATTCCCATGTGGGCCTATTCCAGAAATCCATAGCAAAGAGTTACTGGGCAGCCACCGAACCTCTTCCAAGACTGCTCCTTGCATTGTGGAAATAAGGCTTGAGCTAGCTTCACCCTGCGATGGAAATCTTGACCTGACTGAACAGTAGAAACTGTCCAAGGGCTTGTCTATCCCTGCCATTTATCTCGGGGTGGTGACAAGTTCATCCCTGCGCATCCAAATGACGCACAGGTGATCCCAGGATGAACCGGGGATGAGCACTCAGTTCTCCCGGGATAGCTGGGACTGCTTTCCCCCCCATTTTCCCTGCCATCTCAAGACCATCCTGAGCTTCGCAGGCAGTGGGGCTCTCCCTCCCAGGGTCCTCCCTCTTCCCCATGAGTAGTGGGGCTCAGGAAATGGGCACGGAGCCGTGCGGGGTGAGTTCAGGGTGAGGGGGAAGAGCATTTTCACCATCTTTGGGATGGCACTTGGCATCTTCCAGCACTAAGTTTGTTGTATTATTTTTTTAAAAAAAAATAGTTCCTTTGCTCAGGGTCGCACCCATGCAATTGTGCAATTGTGCAAATGTCTCCTCTTTCTGGGACAACTCGCTGGCGTGTGGCCCCTGAGGGACGTTCCCCAGAAGTGGAAAACTCCGTGATTGTCTACTCCCCAAAGGGCTGCAGGTGTAGATAAGCCCAGAGAGAAAGAGAGAGAGAGAGAGAGAGAGAGAGAGAGAGAGAGAGTCAGACAGATTAATAATCTTTGTCAAAGTCAGGATATCAGAGAGAAGATTAGGCATGCATCATCAAAAAAGAGGAAAAAAAGAAGACACACTGGGTAGTGGCCAACGTTAAAACTTACTTTGAGGAGACCCATTGAAATGAATGGCACTTGCTATTCATGATTAACTTAAGATCCATTTATTTTACTGAATCTGCTCTGGATGCCACCCACAAATTTGCAGATGCTAATCCATATATAGAGATGCAAATGTATCAATAAATGCTAGAATTTAAAGGGAAATACAAGACACCTCACCACAGTGTGGAAGGTTGTGTCCAGGGGGCCTGTGTGCCGTGCTCAGTCTGCTGTCCAGGTTCTAACCATTGACGGGCATCTTCAAGGCCCAGCTCTTCCTTCGGACAGTTCTTGATCTTTATACCAGACTTGGACTCGACAGTCCTTCAGACAGAGGACAGTCCTCTGTAAAAGAGGACACATGGCCACCCTATAACTGGATTGTAGACAATTTCCATGTGAAGGTCAATTATGCAGCACTGGTAGCAAGTGAAAGTCTTCCATCCTTCCCCAGGTAAGGCTCAAGGTTGGTTTCTGGAGTGGGTAGAAGTGGATGCCCCATCCCTGGGATTGTGCCTGAAGTTTCCTTGTGGCCGTTGGCTGGCTAAATCAGAAGACGACGGAGCCATTGAAAGGGTCCTGTTTCCTGCAGACCTGCAGGCAAGGACGTATGTCCCATGTGAGTAGCAGTGCTGGGCTGTCCAATCGCCGCTGAGTTGTATCTATTACGCATAATGTTTACACAGGAGTCCCAAGTGCAACAAAGCACTCCACATTATAATAGTTAATCTGGCCTCAGACACACAGCCAGCAAGGTCTGAGTGCCACAAGAGTCCCACAGATGTGGGGAGTCACACAGGAGTCAAAACAGAAGCGGTGACAAGGCAACGAGGGAAGAAGCCCTCGGCTGGTCAACGTGAATGACAGTCAGCTCTCAAACTTGCAGTGATTGACATGATGGAGGGGCTGATTCATGCTTCCACTTTCTGTGGCAAAATACATGGTTGGCCCATCAGTGGTGAAGAGCGTATCCATGTTTAAAGGGACAGGCGTCTGAAATAAATAGAGGCCAGATCTATACAAAGCAGGATATGACACTTTGAAAACAGGAGGATATGACACTTTGAAAACAGGATATGACACTTTGAAAACACACTGTATATGGAGTGTGTCCTGGGCCCTAACAGTTGTCACTACTGTTATAAACCTCTTTAAAGCAGTAGTGGAGATCCTGCCACAGAAGCGACGATTGGAAACAAATTGTCGTGACTCTGGCTAACTCTCTAAAGTTCTTGCTCACGACTTCAGGTACACTGATACACAACAATAACAGTGAGATTTCTTTTATTGTAATCACACAGAATTCAAAGCATAACGGTTTCATTTCTGCAAACACACACTTGAAGCTGAAGACGGACCACACAGCTTTCAGGTAGAACGGCTTAATGAGAACAGCACTCACTCAGGGACTGACATTTAGAGATTAACTCTAGTCCTTAGAGGGCAGGAGCGGCCACGCTGCACTGGAATCCTCTGGAACATAGAGAGACTCTAGGATTAGGCCTCCTAACAGTAGTATAACGGTCAACTGGCAACTAAATCTTCACTCAGCCTGTCAGGGAACGCTGAGCTGACCACGGAAGCCAGAAGCCAGGAAATGAACCTCTTCGACCTAGGGAGCCTTCCCAATTCACGTAGCTTTAGCTCTGAGGAAGGTCCTCTCACAGGTCTCACACACACACGAGTTTCAGAACAGCAACGATCAGCTTCTGCCTCCCTCTGCCCGTAACTTTGGCTCCATGGAGGGAGACAGCAAGCTATAGAACACGAATCTAGAACAGTACTCTCAAGTCCAAATCTATGAAAAGCCACAGTGCACTTTTCATGGCAGAGTTCTTTAGAAGTAACAAGTCCACACAGCAATAGAACATGTACAGAGTGCATCTCACAATTCCAAATCAGAATAGTAACTCACAGCAATAGCAGAGCAGCAAGAGGATAGACGAGATAATTCCTAGCAACGGAATTACTCTCAGGACCAAGGCAATATAGTGTGGAGGCTGGGCAAATTCTAAGCTACTTTGATAGACAGGGCTTCAGGCCTGTAATCTAAACTCACGTACCAACAGGGCGGCACGGTTCAACCTCTTCTGATGACGCCACAGTGTGAGGAAGATAGCCCCCACCTTTGCAAAGCATAGTTTAATTCCCAGAGAACGTTCAAGGCTTTTGGCCTACCATTTGAGATAAGCACATACCAGAGAAACAGAGATACATTTTCTCATAACAAATTGCCAAGTCTTCAGTCTACAATTCACAGGGCCAGCCCTGTGAATTGTCTACGAAGCATCCGACACTCAACACAAATTGCTTCTGCTCCTTTCCATATTTATTCTGGGGAAAACTTTGCAATTGATGACACAGAGATTCAATTCGGATGACACGATAGTCAATGGTGGGGTAATAATCAACTTTACAGGTGTTCATCTAGGGGGTACACCCCCCACAACATGGTAATAAATAATCAACTGCAGTGTGGATTAGGATAAGTACCGAGTTGACTATGGCAGCATTCGGAAAACACGATAGTCAAAACAACTGATGCAGCGCGGGGGGGGGGGGCGGCGCGGGGGGGGCGGCATGGCGCGGGGGGCGGTGCGGGGGGGGCGGTGCGGCACGGGGGGCGGGCGGCCTGCGCAGGGCGGGCAGCGTCGCGAGGCACTTACCTGCTGGGGCGTCCGCTTCCCTCCGGTGCTCGGAATCTACTAAGAAACAGGCTTCACGGCCTGTCCCTCAGTAGCGTGTCATCCCCCGGCGCGCTACTGAGAGACAGGCCAGGAAGCCTGTTTCTCAGTAGATTCCGAGCACCGGAGGGAAGCGGACGCCCCAGCCGGTAAGGAGGGCGGGGCGGGCAGCGCGGCGCGGGGGGGGTGGCGTGGCGGGGGGGGACGGCGCGGGGTGGGGGGGCGGCACGGGGCGGCACGGGGCGGGCGGCGTCGTGGGGCGGGCAGCGGCGCGGGGCGGCGTGGGCGCGCGGTGGGGGGGTTGTTTTGGGGGGGTGGCGGGGGGGTCCGGGATTTTGATCCTCAAAATCTGGTCACCCTAAAGTTACATGAGCCCTGACCTGGATTTTATCTGGTCAGCCTACTCCTAAGGATAAGTTACTAAGAGTTTTCAGCTACAATACGCTGGTATTTGCCTTTGGACACACCCCTTTTCCCTTTGGCCCTTTAGCTCCACCCACCACTGGAATGTGACCCTGGAGAGCTTCTCTGAGATGGAATTTGGTTAACTCAGGCTGAAATAGGTTCAACAACTCTGTTTTAGAGTCTGCTCCTGTTTGATTTACTGTTTTCTGACACTGGCTGTCTTTGATGTGAAGCTTTTTCAGACTGCAGTCCTATACATTAGGGTGACCCCATGAAAAGGAGGACAGGGCTCCTGTATCTTGAACAGTTTTGTAGAAAAGGGAATTTCAGCAGCACCTGGTGAAATCCCCTCTTCATCACAACGGTTAAAACTGCAGGAGCTATTCTAGAGTGACCAGATACAAAAGAGGGCAGGGCTCTTGCAGCTCTAACTGTTGTGATGAAGAGGGAATTTCGCTAGGTGCTGCATGCATACAAAGGACACCTGCTGAAATTCCCTTTTCTGTACAACTGTTCAAGACACAGGAGCCCTGTCCTCCTTGTCATATGGTCACCCTATTTTACCTGGGAGTAAGCCCCATTGGCCACAGTGGGACTCACACCCAAGTAAACATGAATGGCATGGCATTGTTAACCTGGTAGAGCAGAAAGCCGGGGTTAAAACAACAACAACTGCTACTACTTTCTTTTGGTACTCAAGTTTAAAAAGCAAACTTGCTCTGCAAAGGGCTTGCAAATTTGCAGCAGTGTCTCTTTCCTTCCACCATGTATTCCGGCCAAGCTCACATTTGAGGGATTTTGAACCCGTGCTTCCAAAGCAGCTGCAGGGGTTGATGTCGATGGGCTAGGCAAGGAGGGGCACTCGACCCAGCTGCCTTCCACCCGGTTGCTCTGCTTAAATAAATACTTCGTACTTCTCACAATAATCTAATTTCCCAACCAGCACCCTCAGCTACTTCAGAGGAGGACAGACAACCTAGCGATCTGGTAGCATTTCAGGAGGTTTCCTTGATGCCAGGGAGGAAGGGGCTCTTATGCCAAACTGTGTCCCAATTAAAATGGCTCCTCGGGGCCTGTGACTGTTAAACCGCCACATGAATGAGACAGGAGTCTGGCAAGATGTCTTTTGGCTTTATTTTGCACCTTGGCTGAAATAGGAAAATGCTGTTCTCCTGCTGCTCTCTCCTCCTGCTGGAAACCGGGGCTCGTGCTTGTACCCCTTTTTGCATAGTCTGCCTGGTCCGCTTGATGGTTGAATTCAGCAGAGGCCTCCTTTCAGTACAGAACCCAGCACATGGAGCGCTGAAGGGTACAAGTCCCAGGATCAGTGTCAAAATAGAGCATGGCCATACAAACCTCAGCATGGGCGAGGGATTGTTTTTCTTCCCTTACCACTGAACAGCAGATTGATGTGAAGAAACCAGCAGGTGAAGCTTGTCACGGAATGGAGAGAGATGTGATCACCTGCTAATTGCTGTGAATTTAAGGTGACCAACTGTCAGGATTTCCCCGGATTTGTCCTGGTTTTTGTTGTATCCTGGGTGTCAGGGGGGATTTTTTTGTAATTTTCTATAATGTCCTGGAAAGACACACTTTCCCCTTTTGGGCTGCCATTAGCATGGTGGGAGGGAATGACAAGCTTTCTGGAGGCAGGTCATTTCCCTCCCATTGCTCCAGTCAGGGCCTTAAAGGGGAAAGCGTGTCATTCCCGACATTATAGAAAAGGCCTCGATTTGAGCAGTGGGGATGGGAATGACACGCTTTCCCCTCCTCCACTCCAATTGGGGCCTTTAAGATGGCAGAGGAAATGACGTGCTTTCCAGAGGCCCTGGAAAGCCGCTTTCCTGCCCCCCCCCCCCCCCCATACAGGGTGTCCTCTTTTTTGGATTTCCAAATATGGACACCCTGAACTGCTGCCATTCGAGGGAGAGCTACAGGGGTCAGTTTAAAAGTTGGCAACCCAGCTCCTGAAATTGAGAGTGAAGTCATGGGCGCCAGGGCCTGCACAAGACCAAATGATGTCCCAGGTGAGGAACATGTTTGGCGATTCCCCCATTCGTTCCAATTTGGATATCTTATTTTTTCCCCCACTGCATTTGTAGCTAGTTTCATTACTTTGATGCACACTTGGCCTGCGGGGTTTTATCCACCGGGAAGTAAGAAGCTGACATAATAGTGAGTCAAGCTATTGGTCTCTCTAGCACAGGATGATCCACCCCAGGGTTGAGGATCCTCCATCCCTCCCTATGTCGTTGGACTCCAATTCCCATCAACCCCAGCCAGGGATGATGGAAATTGTAGTCCGACAACGTGTGGAGGGTCACAGGTTCCCCATCCCTGGTCCACAACAGGGGATTTTGTCTCCAGGGTTTCAGGTAAGAGACTTTTCCATCTGTCTCTGGAGATGCCAGGAAATTTCTGCATGCAAAGCATGTGCTCTATCACCCAGCTACAGCCAGCTGTCCCAGTATATGAGGCTCTGTCATATCAGATGATAAATGCGCCCCACATGGACCTGATCGCAACCACTCTGAATCGTTTGCTGAACAGACGTTGATGCTGTAAATTTTCCTGTATGAGAGATTTATATATAAGAGCACACACACAACACTGGCCGTGCAAGTCAACGTTGCCAGCTCTACAATGGAAGATGAATGGTTTGTACTCTTATTTATTTCAGCTGCTGAACAGATGGTTAAATAAAGAGTCCATGACCAGTATCCATCCAAATACAGCACCTTGTCCAAGCCCAGTGCCCTGGGCCAAGCTTGGGCAGAACCTAGATCTCCTAAGAACATAAAAACATAAGAGGAGCCCTGCTGGATCAGACCAACGGTTCATCTAGTCCAGCACTCTGTTCACACAGTGGCCAATGAACTGTCAACTGGGAACCCACAAGCAGGGCATGAGTGCAAGAGCACCCTCCCACCCATGTTCCCCAGCAACTGGTGTACATAGGCAGACTGCATCTGATACTGGAGGTAGGGAGTTGGGCCAAAACATCTCCCGATATTTTAGATCAGCTCTCAGCATTCCTGACCATTTGCCATTGCTGGCAGGTGCTTATGGGAGTTGAACTCCCAAACATTTGGAGATCTACCTTCTGCCCACCTCAACCCTAGGCCATTACCTTGTTGCCTACCCCTAATCCAACCCTGAAGGCAATCGGTAGCCAGCGAGAGCATGTTTCCTCCAGGGCTGGTGCAAGCCTTTTTGCAGCCTGAAATTTATTTATTGCATTCGTTCTCAAGCCAATACCTCAGCCCCGCCTGGCTATTATATCTTATTTATTGCATTTCTATACTGCCCCCTAGCTAAAGCTCTCTGGGTGGTTCACAAAACCAAAACCCTCAAGGTACAGTATAAAACAATGTAAAATAGAAAGGCTTAAAACTACCATATAAAAGTATGATCAGAATAAAACCTAGCAACAATGCAGAGATTTAAAATACAGGTTGAAAACTAGGGATGTGCACTGGATCGGACCCGATCCACGATCCGAGTCCGGTCCAGTGGGAAATTGGATAAATTATCCGATTTCCGATCTGACAGCTGGATCGGCCGATCCAATCCGAACCGGTCCAAAAAGGCTCCGAACCGGTTCGGCGGATCGGCGGATCGGCGGGCGCCCACTGGCGCCCACCGCCGCTTCCATTGGCGGGCACCAGCGGGCGCCCGCCGATGAAAGTGGACAGCGGGGGGGGAGGAGGGGGGCGCTTACCTTCCCGGCCCGGCTGCTCACGTCCGGCGGCGGCAGCTACTACCAGCGGGCTCCGCGGCCTGTTCCAGGGTGGCGCGCCGGGTGATGTCATCACCCGGCGCGCTACTCTAGAGCAGGCCGCGGAGCCCGCTGGTAGTAGTCGCCGGCCCCGGATGGGAGCGGACGGGCCGAGAAGGTAAGCAGGGGGTGCGTGGAGGGGAGGAGGGGGCACGCGGAGGGGGGGAGGGGGCCCTTACCTTGCCGGCCCGGCCGCTCCCGTCCGGCGCCGGCGACTACTACCAGCAGGCTCCGCGGCCTACTCCAGGGTGGCGCGCCGGGTGATGTCATCACCCGGCGCGCTACTCGAGAGTAGGCCGCGGAGCCCGCTGGTAGTAGCCACCGGCGCCGGACGGGAGCGGACGGGCCAAGAAGGTAAGCAGTGGCGGGGAAGGGGGCTTACCCCCCCCGGAGCCATCCGCTTCTATCCGCTGGCGCCCGCGGGCACCAGCGGATGGAAGCGGACGGCCCCAGGGGGGGTAGGGAGCGTGGGGGAGGGGGCTTACCTGCCGGGGCCGTCCACAGCGGACGGCCCCGGGGGGGGAGGGAGTTAGGCCCCCCCTCACCCACCCGCCGCCATTTTTTCCTCATAGACTTGCATTGCAATGCAAGTCTATGGGGGGAAAAATGGCGGCCGATCCAAAAATTTACGATTTTTGGGTCGGGATCGGACTCGATCCGGTCCGGGGGGCCTCCGATTTTGTCCGAACTGGTCCGTGACAAAATTGGAGGTCCCGATCCGGGTCCCGATCCGATCCGGGGGGTCCGTGCACACCCCTATTGAAAACAGCAGAGCTTAAAGGCTAGAATGCTAAAATACCGGGAAATGTAAAGGTCTCCACCTGGTGCCAAAAGTAATACAATGTAGGCACCAGGTGAACTGCTCTAGGTAGTCCATTCTACAGCCTGGGTGCCACAGCAGAAAAGGCCCTCTTCCTGGTAGCCACCCACCTCACTTCCTTTGGCAGGAGCTCCCAGAGAAGGACGCCTGAAGTTTATCTTAAGGTCCAGGCAGGTCCTTCACATAAATGGCCCCAAGCCTTCCCATTCGATGTACAAAAAGATGACTAGACTGGCAGTTGAATCTTCCTTCAATACTGGCAAATGGGACGGCATCCTCCACCCCACCGGAAGGCAGCAAGCTAGCTTAGAGAGTGCAGTGCAGGCCACATGGGACACACAGCTCTTCCATCCGACGCCTCACTGCCACCTCCCAGCAACTGCCACCTGAAGCAACAGCCTCACTCGGTCTAATGATAGGGCCGGCCCTGGTTTTCTTATTGCTCAGACCATCAGAAGCTTTTGATCAGAACCAGAAGCTTTTTTGTAGCCAGGGAGCTTCACTTGATTTTCTCTGGCCTATTAGAGCAAAGGCAGGATCTCGTTGGGGGGGGGGGGAGGAATTCTGCATCCCTGCGTTGCAAAGTTCCCAGCGTTGTTAAAATGTGGAGGAGAAGGTCCCTCTTGGTCAGTCGTGTCTCATTTGCCTCTTCTGTTCCTTTCCCCTTTCCTCGGTCAGTTGTTCCCTATGAGGTCACTGTGTATACAAGCGACATTTTTGGAGCTGGCACGGATGCAGATGTCTTTATTGTTCTGTACGGAGCTGATGGGGTTTGCACCCAGCAGAAATCCTTATGCCAAAACAAGAGGGAGAGAAAGATGTTCTTTGAGAGGAATTCCGTGAATCAGTTCATCGTGGAGGTAATGTAAAAGAACTGTGTAAATACTCACCATGACCCCGAAAGGATATTGCGGAGCCAGAAAAGGGGCAGAAAGGGGCAACTGAAATTACGAAGGGGCTGGAGCAACCCCCTTATGAGGAAAGGTTACAGACTCTGGGACTGTGTTTAGCTTGGGGGAAAAGATGAGTGAAGTGAGGAAGACACAATAGAGGTGTACAGGATTATGCATCGAGTGGAGAAAATGGATAGGGGGATGTTTTTCTCCCTGTCTCATAATAATAGAGCCATGGAACACGCTATCACAAGATGTAATGACGGCAACCAGTTTACATGGCCGTAAAATGGGGTTAGACAAATTCATGGGGGAGAAGGCTATCAATGACCCCGTTCAGATGATACGCTAAGCCACGGTGGTTAAGCATTTTAGCGAAACATTATGGCTTACCACGTCATGTGAACCATTCCTAACCATGGTGGCTCCATTACCATGGTTTAAACATGCTCACTAACCATTTCCTGCACAAGAACTAGCAGCTTACCCATGTCTTAGTGCATCGTCTGAAAAGGCCCAATGGCTACTAGTCATAATGGCTGTATATTAACTCCAAATAGAACTGAAGGCTTTGTTATCATGGTTCTCTTAGGATGTAATCCTATGCCTGCGTAGACAGGAAAAAAGTTGGCTGGGGAATGCTGAGAACCGTAAGGGGGTCTAAACATGCATAGGATTGCATCCTTAATCCCAATTTCTAGCAACTACCAATTTGGCAAATGATAAGAGAATGCACATGGAAATGGAACAGCTGCCCTTCCTTTGAACAACAGTGGGAGAGGACAGTTGGGCTCATGTCCTGCTTGTGGGTTTTCCATGGGCATCTGGTTGGCCACTGTGGGACCAGAATGTTGTATTAAAGAGGCTTTTGATCTGATTCAACACATCTCTTCTTATGTTCTCCCCTCCTTCAGTCCAAATTGTACACCTGAAAAACTCAACCTATATGCTCAGAATGATTCCATCAGGTAGATTTACATCATTTAGTCAGCAACCCATATTCATGTTTTGCAAGTAATTTGGCTGTTTTTGTGTGGGATAAGAATTGCAGGAGAAATGGCAAGGAGGGAGGAGAGTATTGTTTCCAGTCCTGGGCACCCCACCAAGAAGGATGCAGACAAGCTGGAGGGGGTTCAGAGGATGATTAGGGGTCTGGAAACAAAGCCCCATGCAGAGTGTGAAAGAACTTGGCATGTTTACCTGGAGAAGAGAAGACTGAGGGGAGACATGATAGCACTCTTCAAGGACTTGAAAGGTTGTCACACAGAGGAGGGCCAGGATCTCTTCTCCATCACCCCAGAGTGCAGGACACAGAATAATCGGCTCAAATTACAGGAAGCCAGATTCTGGCTGGACGTCAGGAAAAACTTGAGCAGTATGACAGTGGAACCAATGACCTAGGGAGATTGTGGTCTCTCCCACACTAGAGGCATTCAAGATGCAGCTGGACAGCCATCTGTCAGGTATACTTTAAGGTAGATTCCTGCATTCAACAGGGGGTTGGACTCGATGGCCTTAGAGGCCCCTTCCAGCTCAATTATTCTATGATTCTATGACACAGAGAGGTATAGAAATGCAAACTTATGAGGAAGAAGGGAACAAAGACAGCATGAGTTGAACAAGTGTTAATCTGCAATCTTATGCATATTTAGACAGAAAAATGCTGTAGGGCTTTTTTTCTGCCTAAACAGGTGGAAAATTGTTCCCTTAGGGAGTTTACCTCAATAGATTAAATTGCATGTAAAACTAGGCCTGACACTCATCACATGTTTGCATTTTATGACATAATCTGACTTGTTTACAGTCTTTCCAATTTTCTGTAATTCTGACCAAAAAAATAAAAATAGATACCTGGGCCAACCGCTGTTTTACCCAAATAATGTAAAAACAGGCAGCAAATGGTTAATGCAGTTTATTCTCTTGTGTCTTATTTCATTGGCCTGATGCAAAACTATTTATGTACTTCAATTTTTTATTTTTTATTTTTTGGTTTTGTTTAGCAGGTTTGGGGCATTTTTTCTTTTCTTTTTTTCCTTTTTCGCACCAGGAGTAGACAGGTAATAAGTGCGGAGAAAAGGGAAAGAAGAACAAAATGTTGCCTTCTATCACCTACTTGTGTGAATCGATAATAATAGGCCTTGAAAACAATTCCGATCCCCCAGAGCTGTGAATTGTCTTTTTCCTTTCTTTTTCTCTCTCTCTCTCTTTTTTTGCCTTGGTGGTTTTACTGCCAGATCTGCTTTGTATTCTGCAGATGGCACCCTGAAAGCATTTAAGCAACTGTTATCAGCTCCACTTCTCGGAGGTGATTTGCTGGCAACGTGGAAAGCGAGGCCATAAATACACTCTTTTCCTCGTTGTTCTTGGGTTGGTTTGTCGCACACTGGTCTCTGTCATTTGGCGTCTCTTTACCGTGTATAAAGCAAAAGAATGTTTGAGGTGGGTAGAAGAGGGAGAACATAATTCATCTCCCTTCCTTGTTAAATCTTTTCAGACAAATGGAAAAGATTTTAATTCTCTCTTTTCCAAACGAGAGATGCTAACATCATCTCAAAGAGCTGGGAGAAAAGGAACAAACGAGAGATGCTAACATCAAATGAGAGATGCTAACATCATCTCAAAGAGCCAAGAGCCTTCCATCAAGCATTTATTTAACTTTAATTGGCGCCTGATGAACCTACCCCAGTTCACAAACATTTGCTAGAAAACAGAGGCTGAAATTCCAGATGTTGTCAGCACTACAACTCCCATCACCATTGACCATGGGCCATGCTGGATGGGGCCAATGGAGAGCATGGCAACATCTGGGTAGCTTCCTATTGGTATCCAAGATTATTTTATTTTATTTATTTATTATATTTCTATACCGCCCAATAGGCAAAGCTCTCTGGGCGGTTCACAAAAATTCCCTTAATGACCCCTATGATTTAACATTGGCCACAGGTGGCAGAAGATAACTTTAGCATCAATTTATTATAGAGATACAGGCATCTTCCCTTTCCCGATCCCAAGTTTGCAATACCCCAGTGGATAAAAATAGGAGCCACTCCTGCTCCTTTGAATCCAAAAGCCCAAATAAGAAAGTACCTTGTTTGTGCAGTCCTGCGCAACATGATAAAATACAGTGTAAAAGTTTAAAAGTTTCAAACTGCAGTATAATTTTTTTTAATAAATCCAAATAAAACCTAACAGCAGTGCAAAGATTTAAAATACAGTAACAGATTTAAAACAAAGAAACTAAAAGACTACAGTGTCTGGGCAAATAAGATGGTGGTCACCTGACACCAAAAAGAGCCACCTGGCACCAAAAACGTTGGCCCATTGTGGTAGAGAGCCTGCTCTCTAGAACTCCAGACCACTACAAATTAGGCAGATGCAAGCCATTCCGGGCTTGCGGACGCTACTGAAAATATATGTTTTCCAACAGGTGTTCCTAGGAAGGTAATCTTGCCCTCTCTATGAAGACTTGTTTCTGTACGTTGCTTAGATTTCTTTTTTAATATAAGTGATCCACAATTAATCAACTTATTGTATACATGTTTTGCATACAATTTACTAATTACACACAGCAAACTAATTGGTCAATAATTTGCTGGTTCAGTTTTAGGACCTTTCTTGTATAAGGGGATAATCATAGCAGTATCCCATGCCTTGGGTATTATCCCTGTTGAATCAACGCGAGTAAATACAGCAGCCAGCAGTGGGGACCAAACAATTGATATTAGATTTTAATAATTCTGGTGGTATGAAATCTATTCTGGGTGTTTTATTGATCTTTAATTGGGAAATGAGAGCCTTGGCCTCATTTGTTGATACAGGGGGCCATTGTGGTAGATTGTTTGGGGCTTCCCTAGACTGATGTCGCTATCAGAGAACAGCGCCTGGTAGGAAAACATCCATTCATCTGGTCTAATTACACATATTGGATAGGCGCATGCCCTGTGAAGTAGTCCTGTCACGGTGCGCCAAAAAAGACAACTATCTTTAGCGTGAGAGGCTTTCACCAGTGATTGCCAGGCACTTGTTCCATCCTGCCATTTTTTTCTGTTTGATCAATGCTTTGTATTTCTGCTGATTTATTATATACTCCCTCAACCAAGTTCTAACTGCATTCAATGCTTCTATTTGCTTGGTGACACCGAGTATATTTATGTTGAGGATTCCCCCACCCCACCCCCGAATATGGGTAATTTTACTGTCTGCTTTTTGTATTATGATTATTTTACAGTTATAAATTGCAATGGCTTGATGCAAATAAAATTTGATTTGATTTGATCCACAAATATTGTTAAATCAGTAATTAAATAAATAAACATCTGGAGGGCAACAGGTTCCCCAACCTGTTCCAGAGCAAAGCAGGGCACCTTAAACTATTATTTGCATCCCAGTCCCAGGAAGAGGCAAGAGATGGAGAAAGAAGCAGACTATCCTGCTTGGTCCCCAACAGGATTAGAGCTTTACCCCCCCACCCCAGTCCGCCTGCCCTCTCACCTCATTTGGGCAGAAGGGAACCAGATTTTAACCTAGACTTCTGGCTGGCACACTAGACATGAGATTCACCTGCATGTAGTGTGAAGTAGTATGGTCTATAAAAGACGATGCTATCCTTCTCCCATGGTTTTCCATTTTCTGTCTCTAACGTACACCTCTTTTGCCAACTCTACAAACGTCAGTGACTACAGCCAAGTCCTCAGCTAACTGGAACACTTAAACATCATCTCTTCTGAGATGGCAGCATTTTGAAGTGCTATGAGGATGTTTGCTGCCATTTTATCCTATTAGGAAGATCGAGAGATATGAAACAAAAGGGATTTGGTGTTGGGTAGAAAGAGATTGACGGTACAAAGCATTGGCTGATTCTGCAATGTTTTCCTAAACTTCTTCAGCTTGAGGACGTTGGAGACATACTTGAAAAGATTCGCATCGGGCACGATGGTTCGGGGATCAATCCTGGTTGGCATCTTGATCAAGTGCAGATACGCAGACTTTTGACCAATGGAAAGGTGAGCAGAATCATTTGGCTTCTTGCATTTGTTCCATCAGAAAGCCTTTTCTGTTTCCATAAAACAGAGGTGAGAACCGGAGCTCATTGCAGGATCATGGCTGCAAGTCTGCAGTCCAGAACTCAACGCAGACAAGAATTTACTAGGTGGTCTGAGGCAAGCCACTGTTTCCAGGGATGTATGAGAAATCCATTTCAGTTTGATTTTTACCAGAATTTGCCACCCGCACCTCCCAGAACTGAATGTAGTCCAGAATTCAATCTGTGGTCAAAATCTATGCATTTCCAAACTTGCTGCTCCGGATGTACAGGTTGTGTAAAATCCATTCCATCTGCATTTCGTAGATTGTCTGTCATCTGCTCATTGAAGAAATTGGATTTGAATTTGTGCAAATCTGCATATGCGCAAATTGGCATTTGCAAAAAAATGTGCAAATCCCCCCAATGCACAAATGTCTCCAAATTGTACATTTTCACACTTTAGCCTTTGGAAGAAATGTACATTATCAGCCAGTGTTTCTGTATTTTTGCAGTACTAAATTTGTGCAAACTTCCAACAAGTTAAAATAAAACAGTCTGCAATTCTACTGATTGTATTTGCGCAAAGTGCTCAGAGATTTGAGAGCATTGTGCAAATTGTAGAAACTGCGAAAAGAAAAAAAAAAAGTTCCTGGAGTTCAGAGAAAAGCCTGCAGCTCCACTCGCAAATGCAAATCAAGTCATATATGCCATGGAATTCCATCAAGTAAAAAAAAAATAACGATATTGACCACTGGGGGCGATCCCGAGGCAAGGAGGTAAAGCAGCTGAATGAAAATGGACAGGATTAGTGATGGGAAATCTATCAAGTTAATTTTGGGGCAGTTTGTCAGTTTTTCACAGTAAAAGCAATACAATAAATTTTATTACGGTCAACAAGACCAGCAAGTTACACAGTAAAAGCCTTCCTGTCCCATTGCTGGGCTGCATCCATTTGCGGTGCCTCCTCCCGCCCTCTGCATGGTTTTAAAATCGTGACTAGGCACAACAGCATGGCTTTGAGGGGCCAAACATGCTCAAAGGCATTTCACCCTGATATTGCTGTTTCCTCAGAATCTGGGGGAAGCAAGCACACAACATTTGCCCTTAAGAGGGAGGGAGGAAGGAGAGGCACTCCGCGCATGCCCAGAAACAGACCCGACAAAGGGGGGGGAAGTACCTGGCCCAGCCCCGGCCCATCAGTACAGGCTCCAGATGGCGCACTTGGTGGGTGAGAAGTGCAGGACGAAGCAATCCCAGCAGGATTGGCTGGAGCTGGGCATGTCCACTGACCATTCCATTCTAGCCTCAGCTATATCAGTCAATCCTCCATTCACTCTTCTGTCTCAATGGTTTAGTCAGGCTTTTACATAAAAATCATAAACTTTATCCAGTAATTCTTGCATCTGTCTTGGAATGTTGTGGTTTAGTTATAACAGGGTATTAAAAATCACTTGGCACTTAAAAGCCATTAATGCAGTCACCAGGCCAGCCCACCTGGGAAAAATAAATCCTTAAGCCAGGTGCCAAAACTAAGAAGGCTTGCTCTCCCTCAACACCTCAGATGTATTCAAAAATTAATGTTATTCAGAGAGCTAGGCTTGTACCTACAACTCCCAGCATGCCTTGGGCAGGAGGGAAGACTTATCGGGCTTTGGCAGCCATCATCTGGAAGTAGCTCGCCATCCTGGGCCTGAAGGGAGAGTGCCTGGGCTGGCTGCTTTGGTTACTAGGCACCATCGGGAGCAGAAGGGCAGGAGGTCACAGCTCTGGGCCTGTCACTGACGGAAATGGCCAAGCTACCCATGAGTCAGCAGCTAGCTCCCTCAGTGTATTGTGGACTGGCTCAGCCAGACTTCACTTCCCTTGAGCTTCAGTAGCAGGACTCCCATTGGGCAAGTCAGGCACCACAGCAAAAGGCATGCCAGGAGTTGTAGTTTTTGTTTTCTGTGGGGACAAGGAAAATCATGGTGACAGCTTCGAAGTGGCCCTGGCCATGCATTGAGGGTGAGAGAGGGGGGTGGGGAAGAAACTACTTTAATTTGTTTTAAAGTTACCTCACAGGCCTAGGACTTCCCTACCTTGCAGGGTTGTCATGAGGATGAGAGAGGAAAAAAGAAATGAATTTAATTTGTTTAAAAGTTAACTCACAGGCCTGCTTTCCTTTTTTTCATAATAATAACTTCAGAGCACATGCATACAACAGTTCCCCACGTACACTGAGATCCGCTTCCCTACTATAAGTTATTCGGATATCTGGACAATGCCGGGTATATTTTGAAAACATATTTTTAGGTTTGCATCTTTTTTAGTTGGTAGAAAGGGTGTTGTGTGTCCTGATTGTTTTTGAAGTTTAGATGGCTGCTCCGGCCAAAGCATTTCAGGTAAAACAAAAAATGTGGTTTATCACAAAGTTCAAATTTAAAACACAGTTTTTATTAACACAATTTTCCATTGATTCTAACAAGACAATTTACTAACTCAACCAAACTAAAAAAAACCAACCAACCTAAAGATGAATAAGTTGCTGAGAAATTTATTATTTATCAAATAAATGTTATAAACATTCACGGACCCGAGCAACACCAGGTATATCAGCTAGTATGCAATAAATGCAATAAATAATAATAATAATAATAATAATAATATAAAATAATAATATGTGCATTTTGTACACCCTTTTTCTCAATATGTACATTTTGTGTACCTTTTCACTGACAGTCGAGAAAGTGCAGATTTCAGAGCATAGCTGTGTTCCGGTTCATGCTTTCGTTCAGGGAGTGCTAATTCAGTGTGTTCGCATTGAAATGCAAACCAAATGAAATCCTCACCCATCCTTAAACGGAACAGATTGTGTCTTGAGAAGCGATGGGGATCCTGGGGCAGGAAGAGGGCTCAGGAAAAAAGGGGGGTCGGGGTGCTGAGGAAAGAAGAGTCCAGGGAGAGGGGTTGCTGGGGAAAACACCCCTACAGGGCCTAGAGATTGGAATGGTGACGAACTGTTTCTGGGGTTGGAAGGGTTAAGGTTTTCTGTACTGGTGTGAAATCAACCATCCATCCCCATGCTTTGGAAGACAGTTGCCATCATTTTCACCCAGTGGCCATGCTATCTGGGGAAAACGTCTGGAGGGTAGCCATGTTGGGGTACAACTGGAATAGACCATCAAATCTTTGACTGCAAGCTTTTCTGGCATGCATAGTTTAGAGTCAGCACCCTGCGCCATCCGTGTAGGCACTTGCTGGCGTCCCCTGCCAGGGGGATCTTCCCTCTCCCCCCCACACTCCTATTTGACTTTATAACCGTAAAACCAGGCCCGGACCAAACCTGTTAATGAGAGCAGCGGCAGGCAGGCAGGCAGGCTGGGTTTGAGCAGCACAAGGAGCTTTTTGATTCGGGCACGTGGCGAGAGGGGGAGGAAGGGGAGGAGGAGGAGGAGGAGGAGGAGAAAAGAGGCAAAGCCAAGCGGTGCATGATCATGTTGTAATCAGCCGCAGGACATTACGGCCTGCCACGGGGTAGCAATAGGCTGCCAGAGCTTCTAAAAGCACTGCTACCTGATTAGACTGTTAAGAAGCATCGTGTCATCTGTTTGCACTGCGAGGCGGAGGGGGAAGGAAATGAGGTCAGATTAAATTGAAAGCGTTCGGGCAGGCCAAGCTGAATTCACCACAGAGGGCTAGAGCCACACCGGTGCCTGCCAATTATAGATCATTATTATATCCCATCCTCTGTACGGGAAGAAAGCAGATTGGAGCGTTTTCATTGGATCGGCCTTTTTCCCCCCCAATCGTACAGAGTAGAAGGGGGGCACCATCAGATAGTAATGCAGTGGTTCTGAAGGCATGGTTATTATTATTATTATTATTATTATTAATTGCATTTATATACTGCCCCATAGCCGAAGCTCTCTGGGTGGTTTACAAAAATTAAAAACATTGAACATTAAAAAAAAACCCAAAAAACGATATACAAAATTTTAAACCATAAAAAGCATAAAAAGAGGTTATAAATACAATATCCTTTTAAAAACAACTGTTCAGGATAGCTGCTAGGGGAGCATAAGCTCCTCCCTCCCAAAGCAGGCCTGATGTCATACGTGTGTAACTTGTGGCCGCTGTCCAGGGTGCTCACAGGATGGTGGAGAACTGGCCACTTGCTGAGAGCAATCGTGATGGATGGCTTGTGGGCAAACAGTGGGCTCAGAAACAGCTGACTGACCCCACCGCCTGTGCAAAAGGCAGAATCTCGGGTGGTTGAAGGGGGCCAGGCTTCAAGACCCAAGGATTCAGCAGCTGGCTGGGCATATGTATGGGTACAGCAAGAAAATGGTGTTTACTCCCATGTAAATGCGGCAGCAGACGCCAACTCCGTTTGAGTTCTGTAGTCATGATGGTGCTATGATTTGAAGTGAGCTTCAAATGTAAAAGTGGGCATGGCTCCTGCAGCTTTTACTGTTGGAATGAAGGGGGGAATTTCACTAGGTGCTGCGTGCATACAAATGACAACTGCTGAAATTCCCTTTTCTACATAGCTGTTATAGATATAGGAGCCCTGTCCTCCTTTTCATATGGTCACCCTAGGAATCTTGCTTAGCAAACTTCCCTTCTCCTCCGGGGATGGACCTGCGGTCATGTCCCCCAAGGACCCAAGCTCCCCCAGGTCTCCTGATATGGATGGTTCCTTGGTATTGTCCATCTCTGGAAGTTCTAGTTCCTTGAAGGAAGAGGATTTCTCCAGAGTATTTCATTAAAAAAAAAATCAAGGCTGGTGAACAGTTGTTTTATTTTGCTGATTTTTTTTATTGTTACATTTCCATCCTGCCTTATTTCCTCTTGCAAGGAACCCAAAACAGCTCAAATGGCTTCCTCCTCTCCATTTCATTCTCAAAACAACAACCCTGTGAGGTAGGTTAGGCTGAGAGTCAGTGATTGGCCCACAGTCACCCAGTCAGCTTCACAGCCGAGTGGGGACTAGAACCCAGATCTCCTGACGCCCAATCCAACATTCTAACCACTACACTGCACCAACACTTGTAAAGCATTTCTTTGACTGTTTGGACAGTGGTCAGGGTGGAAAAGAAGATCAATGTAAGCTGTGTTCATCTAAGCCCCTTCCCAGACCCCACTCCCACATAAGACCATTAAGTCCAGGCTCTAAAATTATCTAGCTGCCCTACTGCCAACATCTGCTGGGGTGGGAGACTGATGATTTTTGGGAACTCACCAGGTGTGGAGAGGGAATTGAACCTTGTCCTCTCCAGCTGCGATCCTGAGGAAAAACCCTTCCTCTGTAGGTGGTACTTGCATTGTTATTTAATCAAGTTCTATCATTATCAGCTACTCCAGCTGATGGTAGTTGCATTTCCTTAAAAAACCCAGAGGTTAAATTCAAAGACGCATTTCATGTCTCATTTGTCGTGTGGCCCTCAGATATGCTGCACCGACAGATCACATGGTTTGCATGCAGAAGGTGCCGAGTTCCATCTCCTTCTCCAGATGAAAAGCGCCAGAGAGTAAGTCTTTGTCAGAGAACTTGGAGAACCAATGCTAGGAAGCAGAGACTATCCTGGGCTTAATGGACTAATTGTGTATATTTATTTATTTAAAGCAGATTTCGTTTTCAGAATAGCTTCCATTAGGACAATGAAAACAAGACAGCCCCCAGCTCTCAGGTTTGCAATCTAAATGCCATGGCACAAAAAGAAAAAGGGATGAGGAGAGAAGAGGAAAATAAGCCAAGACTGGCACTGTTCTTAAAGTTATGTAGTAGTTCTTATCGTGACCACCTGGAATGGAAGCAGTTGTGAGCGTACAAACGAATCAGAAATAAATACACAGACACCAGAGGTTGGGTTAACTAGGGCCTCTTTATTTAACAACGGGTATAGCACCCTTCCTGGATCTGTGCGTGAATGTGCGGGAATCAGCACAACTCTACCTTCAGGGAACTAGCCTGCAAAAAGAATAAAGGGCGAGCCACTCAGTTGGTCATAGTGGCCGGGTTAAACCCACACCTCTTTTACTACACTTAAGTGTTTGGGGAGACCCATTTGCATCACCTCCCACACAGGGCCGCACAGTCCTGTGTAAGTGAGGCAAACGGTCCCCAAAGGCAACCCATATCCTGACTCGGAGCAGCAAAGCCCGTCGAGGATCAGGCTCTCCAGGTTGCCCTTCATCATCAACAATGCCAAAAGTGCTCACCAACCCTATTCTTACCTTTCAAATTCCTGCACCCCCTACCACAAATCAACCTATTTATTCAAAACTGTCCAGTATGGAGTGAGCAAAAATCTGCAACGCTCTAACTGCCAGGGAAAATTCTTCCTCAGCCCCTCTTTCAAAGGAGACGACTAGCTAATCTCATGCTAGAAGGGAAAGAGGGTGGGGGCTGAAAATGAAAGAGGCCGAGTCCTGGGCGAGCCAAGGCTATATAGCCTTAGACTCCCCCCCCCCCTCGCCTAAGCGGCTCTTCCTGGCAAATTCTCCTACACAAGAGTATTTCTTCCCGCCGTTTTTAACTGCCCTCAACCAACGCCTCCCACCCAATCCGTGCCGGCTGGATGGGAAGCGACCTTCATGGAGAGGGAGCCAAAGGAAGCTGCTGTCTCAGCAGAGCCAATCAATGATTTGGCTCAGTATAAGGCAATTTTATATGCTTACATAGCAGTAAGAAAGGTATACCAGTAAGATAACAGAGAGCCCATTACAGACTGCTGTTCAGATTCAGATACTGTGGCCAGGCATCCTGGGAGGCGTAGTCCTCTTCGTAGTCCTTCTGCCAGCAGGCAAAGGCATTTCTATTCAAGTGGGACTTTGGCATGTAAACTGGATGGTTGGGTGGGGTACTTTTCTTATTCTTTTATCGTCATGTTTCTTAATTGTGTTTTTTTAGAGTATTTGTTCCCACATTGTTTTAATTAAGTTTTTTTATTTTAAATTTTGTTTTTTAAAATGTTTTTAAAATATTTAAGCTATACAATTCTAAATTTCATTGTTTTTTTTAGAATTCTAGAAATGTGAAAGGTATAAAAATGTTACTTTTTATTTTGTTAGTATTTTAAAAATTTTAAATCTGTAAAAAAAAAAAAAAACCTGGATGCAGTACTGGTGATCCATTTTTTTAAAATTTGGAGTGCAGTACCCTATGCTTCACATCACCTGCATATCAGTTGTGGTGGTGGTGGTGGCGGTTTCAAAATATTGTTGACCACCTGGTGCACCATTTCCTTGGTGGAAAGGTGGGATGCCAATCAAATCAATCAATCAATCAATCAATCAATCAATCCAAAAGACCTGGAGGACACCAGGTTGCCATTTCTGCTCTCATTTCTGCTCCCTCCAGTTTCTTCATGCAGCTTTCTTCAGACCAGGGGATTTGATCAGCTGTTTTGTCATTGCCCCCTTTCCTCTCAGGGCAAGGTGGTTTTTAGGCAGCCCTGTGGGTGCAATTGTGGAGAAAGCCAAGGCAGGACAGGGCTTACGGCTTTGAGAAATAAATCAAATCTGGTTGCTGGCCTGCTATTTGCCAATGTTGTGTCCATTCTTCAACTGCTAAACGTGGCTGCCTCTTTTCTGTTGTCACGTCAGGGTTCTGAGAAAACTACGTTTCCGTGTGAGAAGTGGCTGGCAAAATCTGAAGATGATGGGGAGATTATGAGGGAGCTGGTGCCATCTAACGTGTTCACCGAAAAGCTCCTGAAAGACGGGAAGCTCAAGCAGATCGATGAAGAGATTGACGACCCCCTGGAAAGTGAGTCAAATTCCAGCTACTGGCCCTTTGCACACGATTTCTCTATTTCATTTATTTATTCATTCATTCATTCATTGCATTTCTATACCAACCAATAGCCGAAGCTCTCTGGGCGGTTTACAAAAATTAAAAACATGAAAACAGTTTAAAATATACAACAAACAACAGGGTAAAAACGTAATATGAAATACAGCATAAAAGCACAACCAGGGTAAAACCGAGTAGCCATGCAGAGATCTATACAGTTTTAAAATACAAATTTAAAACAGCAAGGTTTAAAATTAAGCTGATAAGCTGTTAAAATATTGAAAAAATGAAAAGGTCTTCACCTGGCGTCTAAAAGAGTATAATGTGTGTGCCAGGTGAACCTCTCTAGGGAGCTCATTCCATAGCAGGGGTGCCACAACAGAGAAGGCCCTCCTCCTGGTAGCCACCTGCCTCACTTCCTTTGGCAGGGGCTTATGGAGAAGGACCCCTGAGGATGATCTTCAGATAACCTGGCCCCAAGGTTATCACATTCAAATTAACCCCTGAAGTGCTTCTGCCTGATCATGGTCCATATTAACATTCAGTCAAATCCTATACTGGCTTGTGGTGGGATGCGACTCAAGTTCTGCATGAGTTCTGTCCATCCTTGGTCACGTCCCTTTCCCAGAACCACCAATTATCTGGTGGTTTCCTGGCTTTTGCCAGTTTTCCCCCGTTCTGAAAGGTTTGAAAATTAGTGCTGTGCCAAAAAATTCTCTTACGAGAATTTCGACCATTCTCATTCAATTTGATAGAAAAGAAATTGCTTTCGAAAATAAATTCCTAGGAGGAGAACTTCTCATGGGTTGGGTTCAGGGTTCTTGTGCTCACCTTACTTATGAGATGGCTGAGGAGTGCGAGTGAGCGCCCTGTCTTTCATTGTACAATCTTCTCTCTGGTGGCCTTTAGCCTCCTTAGCTTCCTGCACTTCCCACCCAGGGGAAGACATCATGAATGTCTTCCTCCCATAGGGCCTTTTCAGATCAGGATGCGCAGGCAGCCTGGGAGACTGTAGAGCAAAGGTGGGATGATACAGAAAGATACAGACCGATACAGACAGTCCCCTCAGACACCTCACAGTGATTCGGTAAGGTCAAAAACACTACCAACACCCACATTCAAAATTACATATAGAATGCCCCGAGAATGAGGCAGAAAAATGGAAGCCCCTTTCATGGGGACAAGAAAACTTTCAGGAAATTCCTGAGGTTTTTCTTTTTCTTACCGCCTAGAAACGAAAGGACACCTTTCAGAATTTTCGTCACATTTTCTTCACTGTTATGTTTTGCGTTGGCTGCATTCCCTCCCCTCAATGCCCTGGAGTGACGGTAGGAATCTGGGGCATTGCAGAGGATGCAAAATGGGGGCCAGGCGGCCAACACACTTGGTGCTGTTGCCACCTGTGGGGGCAGTGCAAAGAATAAACAAACCACCCAATACCCTTAGGAAAAAAAGAAGAAAGAAGCTGTTCCGCAACCCTTGTTAATGGCGATGCTGACCTATGCGTTGTTGGAGAATTTCTCCTCCCCCTTGGAGAAATTCGGTGAAATTGCCCCCCCCACCCCAATTTCTCTACCCACAAATCGGGTGGGGTATTTTTAGAGGCCGCTTATGCCCGGCTCTACTGAAAATTCATTTCATTTCATTTATTACATTTCTATAGCACCCAATACTTGAAACTGGCTGAATTCGGACAACACGATAGTCAATGGTGGGGTAATAATCAACTTTACAGTTGTTCATCTAGGGGGTACTCCCCACCCAACATGGTAATAAATAATCAACTGTGGTGTGGATTAGGATCAGCGCTGAGTTGACTATGGCAGCATTCGGACGACACGATAGTCAATACAACTGACGATTGCCCCCCCCCCATTGCTTATTGTGTCGTCCGAATTCAGCCGCTGTCTTGGCAGTTTACAAAGATTTAAAACCTTTAAAATACGTTATAAAAACCATTTACATACAAACATATAAACACACAACATCCTTACACACACCCACACCCACACACACCCACACCCACACTAAACAATCAACTATATGAAAAATCCAGGACCTGGTTAAAACCGTCTAGATTGAGAAGTCCGGAGTTCCGCAATTGACCCTTGGCCTGGAGATTCCTTACCCCTGATTTATTGGTAGAAGAATGCTGTTCTTGTGACTGATGTCTCCATTGTCAAAGCATATCTTGTGGGCTTGTCTTTTCCCTTGCGTAGTCCATACATACAAGATTACTGTATACACCGGTGATGTTTACGGCGCCGGGACCGATGCCAATGTGTTTTTGACCATATACGGAGACCTGGGAGATACGGGGGAGAGAAAACTCAGCAAGTCCAGCAGTAACTTCAACAAGTTTGAAAGAGGACAGGTACTGCTCAAACCGAGTATTCTTTTCTCCTGTGCGGTTGGCTTTTAAGCAGTTTGATAAGAGACGAGTATAGTGTTTCTGCCTCCAGCCCAATTCCATAAGAAAGCAGGCGCAGCTCATGGGGATGGGCCAAAGGGAGTACTTGGACGCCACCCCTGAAGCTCAGCGATGGAGCTTCTGGTTCACATGCAGAAGGTACCAGGTTCGCTTCTTGGCATGTCCAGTAGAGTTGGGAAAGAGCTCTGTCTGAAACCCTGGAGACCCACTGCCTGTCACTGCAGAGCAGGCATGGGAAAGTGTGAATATGAGCCTACAGTGTGATGTGGCTGGGAAAAAAAGCAAATGCTATTTTGGGTTGCATTCATAGAAATTGCATGAGGTACTGGTTAGGCCTCATCTTGAGTATTTGGTCCAGTTATGGACACCACACTTCAAGAAAGACGCAAACAAGCTGGAGGGGGTTCAGAGGAGGGCAACGAGGATGATCAGGGCTCTGGAAACAAAGCCCTATAAGGAGAGACTGAAAGAACTGGGCATGTTTAGCCTGGAGAAGAGAAGACTGAGGGGAGACCTGAGAGCACTCTTCAAGGACTTGAAAGGTTGTCACACAGAGGAGGGCCAGGATCTCTTCTTGATCATCCCAGAGTGCAGGACGTGGAATAATGGGCTCAAGTGACAGGAAGCCAGATTCTGGCTGGATATCAGAAAAAAAATGTCCTGACTTTTAGAGCAGTATGACAATGGAACCAATTGCCCAAGGTGGTCGTGGGCTCTCCCACACTAGAGGCCTTCAAGATGCAGCTGGACAGCCATCTCTCAGGGATGCTTGAAGGTGGATTCCTGCACTGAGCAGGGGGTTGGACTCAATGGCCTTATAGGCCTCTTCCAACTCTACTATTCTATGATTCTATGATCTAGTTGTTCCTGCACTGCAACTCTCATCAGCCTTAGCCAGCATAGCCAATGGTGAAGATTGATGGGAGATTCAGTTCAAGAACATCTGGAGAGCTACCTTCTCCCATGACCTTCCCCATCCCTAGTGTACAGTCTGCAGACCAGTCTTATCCGAGCTGGCACCTTCCAGTTGATTTGGTCTACAATCCCCAACATTCCTGGCCATTTGCCACAGTGGCAGGGGTTGATGGGATCTGAAGTCCAAAACATCTGGAGGGCTCAGGGAAGCCTGGTGTAGACAATACTGAGCTGAGCTAGGTAGATCATTGGTCTTATTCTATACAAGGCAGTTTCCTAGTCGGGGGAAAGCCCATTGCTGCTGAAAGACTTGGCAAAAGCGGAAGAGCCGTAGCTCAATAGCTGTGCCAATGTTGTGCATGCAAAAGCCCCAGGTTCAATCTCCAAATACAGTGGGGAGAGCCCCACTGCCTGAAACCCTGGGCAGCCATTGCCAGACAATACTGAACTAAATGGACCAATGCTCTGACAAGCATTGGTCCATTTAAGGCAACTTGCTACATTCCTATGACTGGAGAGGGGAGCTGCCTCATTACAAAAGGTACTGGATGTTGGAAGGGCAAGTAAATACATGGTTCTGACACCCCTGTAAGGTACATGGGGAGCGCTCAGCATGGGAGCTGGGAAAGGAGATCATCATCTGCTAGGAACCCTGTGCGTGCCCACCAGATTTCACGTGCCAGCTCTCTGGTTTTAAAAAGGCAAGGTCCATGACTGGCGGCCACCTTTCGCAGACCTTTGGAAAATTACAGCAATAATGCCATAACAGCACTTTTATGGCAGAAATTTACATGGATGTAAGTGCTTCACAGCCGCAAATGGTGTAAAATAGCCAACTTACAGTTGTCGTTTCCCCAAGGTCTGCAAATGGCATCCAATTGCCCTTTTATAACCTGGAAGCAGTCCTGCATGGAGCCTGGCGGGCATAGAGATAAGGTGAGCCACTCCTTTCAGGACTCCGTAGCGGATTTCTCTCGCACCCTATCAGCATCTTGCTGGTTATTTCTCGTCTCAGAGCTAACCTTCCCCTGGCGCCATGTTGGCAGCATGGGACACATGGGCTACCAATGGATGGCATGGGAAATGGCCACTTCCAATGCCTTTCCCACAAGCACTCTTCATTATGTATCTTAACAGAGTGACGTGGGACTCAGCCACATGGAAGTGCCCACTATGTGGCTAGGCAGTGTTTGAACTTTGTTCCCTAAAACCCCTAGGTCAGGGGTGAGCAGTACATAGTCCACAGGCTGAACTTTGCAGCCAGTCCCAAATCTCTGCCAACAAATTGCCGTCAAATTTTGTCACCGCATGGCAAGAAGCAAAAGCACATTTTCCCCTTTAAACAATGTGGGTTGGAACATGTACTATATTTTAATGCAAAATTGCACACTTCTCTAGGGCTTCCATAAATGCCATTTTCCATTGGATCACAGCATGTGCTCCCGTCATTGTCTTTCAAACAGTGGCTTTTTTCCACACTGCCAAATTGTTACCGAAATTCGGTGGTGATTCACTGGTGGTGATTTTGGGAACAGGGGAGGGAGTTTGGGGGCAGAAATTGGGCTCCAGACCCTCCAATATTGCTCACCCCATCCTAGATGGATCAATTGTGCATGTACCCCACATTGACCCATATTGTTGTCATTGTTGTTTATTTAAGAAAGTAACAGAATGATGATGATGATCGTCATCATCATCATCATCTTTATTTGTATCCCGCCTTTTGCTCAATGCTGAGCCTCAAGGCGGCTTTACAAAATTAAAACATGTACAGTTAAAAGCTATAAATAGAAATATACAAAAGTTAAAAATATAATTAAATGGGTTTCAATAATAAAACATTTCAACATTGAAAATATATATTAAATTTTAAAAGTCTTAAACATAGATGAAGGTCCACATTATTCATCAAAGGCCTGCTGGAATCAGAAAGTGTAAAAGCCATCATAAAAACCATTTAGCAGATCATATCAAAAGGGAAAAAAATTAAAAACATTGAGTAGACAAAGAAATAATAATAATAATAATAATAATAGATTAACTTCAATAAAGTTGTGTGTTTCCACTGTATGGATGGGACATGAAGAATTCCAGGTCCCCCAAAATGCTAGTTTTCAACCCCATTGAAAAACAATTATATGCATTAAAACCTTTATAGTTTATTCAGTTCTACCAGCATCAGTTGTTTATTTAAGCAAGTGTTCAACTGATGGCTTTGAAATACTCTCCCAATATTTAGCCACAACAAGCTTAGCCATCACAAATAAATTGACTCAGTTGCTGATGATGTGTCTGGGGAACAACATGGAAGATTGACTTCCTTTCATGCCGCCCATTTTCACAGCCACTGTTGGAACTGCTCTGTGTTTTCTGCTCTTGCTTAGCCTTCCCTTACTCCACACAAACAAAATAACTGTTACTTATTTTGACAACTTGGTTCCATTGCTTTTTAGGAACAGTGTTGCTCATGTCAATAACTAACACCATACACAGTGCCATTCAACATTAAGTATAATTCACAGCTCTTGCATCAAACACACTGGAGCACCTTTGGCTTTCCCTCAATATAAGAGATGGAAAATATTATTCCCTAAGACCTTATTTATGTGTTCAGGACAATCATGTGGTGCAATGCAATGCAATGCAATGGATAATGTTTATCCCTATCAAAGGACCACACATGCTACCAGCTCCTTTTAAGTATAGATGCCTCTTGATTGGCACTAGAGAGCCAGTTTAGGGTAACATTTAGAGTGTTGGACTGGGATGGGAGATCCAGGTTGAAGTCCCCACTTGACCATGAAGCTCGCTGAGTGAATTTGGGCCAGTCATTGACTCTCAGGCTAACCTACCTCACACAGTTGTTGTGAGGATACATTGGTAGAGGAAGAATGCTATGTAAGCCACTTTGGGGCTCCTTGGAGGAAAGGCGGCATATATATGTAACATCTAACTAACATTGAAATCAAAAAAAGCATTTTAAAAAGTTGCAGCTTGGTGAAGACCTCCATAGAAGTCACAAAATTCAGAGAGTCACAGGCTATGTACACAAATGGTCAGGTTCATGTACAGGGCTCTTTGGATTTCAGCCAGAGTGTTCCACTCTCCGTGTTTCAGCTTGCATAACAAACACACTCTTGGAGAAAGGACAATTATTTCCATTCCCTCTCTCCCACAGGAAGATACATTTGAAATCCAAGCTGTGGACCTCGGCACTGTCTATAAAATCAAGATCCGCCATGACAACACCTTGCCAAGGCCGGATTGGTACCTGGAGAATGTCGAGATCCTGGACGACACCACGGAAGACTTGTACCTGTTTCAGTGTGAACGCTGGCTGTCAAGGAAGAAAGAGGACAAAAATATTGAGCGGATACTTTTTGAAAAAGTAAATCATAATGATAATTAGGGAGGGGCAGGCCCCCCACCAACCAGAAGTCTCAATGGCTGGGAGGCACACAGTGATTCCCCCCCTTGAAGAGTTAACGGTGGTTTGGAATAGGGATTGAGGCTCATGGTGTGTAATCCCTCTTTCAGCTCAACTGTTTAAAAAATCTTCAAAACCCTTTTGGACCAGAGGTGGCCGTGTATATATCTTGCTGATGTTTCTTGGCAGTGCATGGGTTGGGTGAAGGAAGGTGAGTGGTAATGAACTTACATGAACCCAGTTTGTGCTGATAAACAAATTCAGGGTCCCATCCTGCACAGGCGAAAGGAGTATTTCTTTACACAAAGCATAGTCAAACTATGGTATTCACTACCATAAAATGTAGTGGCGGCCACCAATTTGAATGGCTTTAAAATGGAGATGGACAAATTCCCAGAGGAGAAGGCTATCAATGGCTACTAGTCCTGATGGCTATGTGCTACCACCAGTATCAGAGGCAGTAAGCCTGTATACATCAGTTGCTGGGGAACGTAGCAGGGAGAATGCTGTTGCACTCATGTCCTGGTTGAGGGTTTCTTGTGCACAGCTGGTTGACCACTGTGTGAACAGAATGCTGGACTAGATGGACCTTGGTTTGATCCAGCAGGGCTCTCCTTATGTTCTTATTTTTAGACAGAAAAATGTCCTGCAACTCCCAGGATTCCTCGAACCAACCACGTTGCCTGACATATGCTGGGAATTATACATGCATGGGTTCATGTGGCTTAATTACTGCATTCCTTCACCTGCTCCATACAAAGATCACTTTATTCAAGAAGGCCTTTGGCCTGTAAGTGCCTCTGTTGGGTTGGGAGCTGTTCCTGGTTTTCTTTTCTTTTTTCTTTTTTTAATCTATAATTATGTTTGTATTGTATTTTAATGCATTGGTTTTTTTTTTTTTGCTTTAATCAGTTTTAAGTGTGTAAGTCGCCTTGACTGCCATTTTTGTTAGGAAGGCGGGGTGCCAATCGAATAAATAAATAAAATATGAGAACAATCCTGTGGGCTAGATGTCCAAATGATGGGTATCAGGGGCCTCCATCCATCCATCCATCCATCCATCCATCCATCCTTCCGAAGCCCTGCCAGGCCATCTTGGGGCCATAGGATTGCTCTCTAAGCCAATTTATGAAGAAAGTTTAGAAAGAACCCATCATCAGTGCAGATAGTGAACCTTTGAAAGATCTTCCTTGCTAGCCAGGTGTGGGGACCCTCTGGAGACATTCATGAATTCTTGTGGTGTCTTCAAAAGACTGTGTGAGTACAAAGTTCTTTCACTTTAACACCCTATATCGTTTTCATTGGGAAGGACCAACTGCCCCTGAAACCCATTTCTCTATGGCAGCAACATCAGTCAACCAACCTTATTGGGAAGGAAAGGTATGGCGTCGTTTGGGGATCTATTTCTAAATAGGAAGCTCCTGGAAGCATTTGGAAATCCCCATCGGTAGCTGGGACTTGCTTGTCTTTGTCATGGTCACTTTTTATTGGGTGACTCCAAGTTCGAGTATCATGGGAGGGCAAAACACTTCTCTCTTTCCACTTCCCCCATGTCACAGATCAATTTGTACGGCCAAGAAACTTCACGCAATATTGCCTCCGTTGCGTTGACTTCTGCTCAAGGATGAGTCACACAGGCCTCATTCTGCCTCGGTCTGACGCCATTAATCTTTCTCAGTGAACTGTGTTTGTAGCTTCCATGTGGAAACACAAGCTTCTGCATGCCACAGCCACTGAAAATGCAGCTAATTAGAATTCAAAGTATGCAGATTAATTAACAGGATCAAAATTAATAGGCAGCGCTCACCCTTTCACCCAGCACGGCCTGGTACTGCAGTTGACTGAAGCTGCTTGATTTGCAAGGGCTCATTCTACAGGGCCCAGCAATGTTTTAATTGCACGTTACGACTGAAACGATTACATATTAACACCAGGGGCAAATGGAGCCACTCTAGGGACAAGCTTGATGGGTTGCATCTAATACATGTAGCTGCAAAGGGCCTAGTGGGACCCGGCTTACTTAGTCACTATTATTAATTCCTTTTAAGGAGGCAAAACTAATTAGGTTTAATAAAAACAATTCCAATGAACGTGCAAAGGGATTTTTACATTTAGTCACACTATTATACTAGCCCCCAAGCCCCCAATAATTTTGGATGACTATTTTTTCATTCTGATCACATTTTCACCATATAAAGGGTTTTAGAATTCTTTGCTCGTTTCTCCTTACAAATCACTTCTGCAAGTAAAATCCAGCCCTGTTGTTAGGATTCACCAGTGTTCAAAACGCAATGTGCGAGTTTTTGAGTTACACAGAACTCTTTTTCAGACCAAGTGATTTCTCCACCCACATCCTGCCTCTGAGAAAAAGATAGTATCCTATCCACACTTAAAAACATCCAGTTTATTCTTCCCTGCATAAGACATGTACAAATATTTTTTCATGTTAATTTTACACAAGATGCATTGTTTAATTGATTAATTGGTTAGATCAATCAATTAAAGTCTTTTATTCAACTAAAGGGTGCTTTTGATTAATTAGATAGGAAATATATTATGCAAGTACTTTTCAAAGCTGCAAATGGCAAACACCATTTTAAGAGGCATTATCTCATTTATCTCCCAAAGGCGGAATGCCTCCTCTTTGATGGTGCTTGGTAAAACATATGCATGCATCACCTAAGAACAAAGAGAGGTTCTTGCTTCAAAACTACTGCTTTTATCCATATGCAAGTTTAATCAGTAGATTAATCAACTAAAACTCATATGCTTAATCTACTAAGATTTCTTTAACTGGGTGACAGGCTTCTTTACAATAGAAAGTCTTAACCATTAGGCTTTCTTTGTTACATTTGGTTCGGCACCTCCAAGGAGTTCAGGGCAGTATATGTGAGGATTATCCCATTTTTTCCTCATGACAATCTTGTCAGTTAGGTTAAGTTGAGAGAGAGACTTGCTACGCTTCATGGCAGAGTAAAGATTTGAAACCAGGCCTTCCAGTCCAAAATAATAATAATAATCCTGTCTCTGATCAACTTGTTTGTGAGAGTAGATATGAGACTGGATAATTTAAAAAGTCTCGCTTTAAAAAGAAATAATCTTCCATTTATTTATTTATTTGTAATACTAATATCTTACATAAGAATATGGTAGTGTAAGGCTTATTACTCGAGGTATGCCAGACTGATTTCGCTCATTTTTGTTTTAAACTGAAGCTTGATCAGTATAGATGTGCAGAAAAATTAGAAAGTTCTAAAAAAGCTCAAAGCTCGGTCTTTAATAGCAGTTAATTTCCTTGCGCTAAACAAGCAGGGCAGCCCTTCTGCCAGTGGGATGATGGACAGCCCTGTCCAGCCAATCAGTGTGGCATGAACACAGGCTCTGGGCACAGCAGCGTGGTTCGGCTGTTGCTAACAATGAGGAGGGAGAAAGGGACTGGGCCGAGCCATATACAGATTTTTGAGGGGGACTCACTATGCATGAGCCATATTTGCATTATTCACAAGCCCCTCTGTGGTGAGGGGACTGAGGGGCAAAAAAGCAGGAAAGGAGCAAGACTACTGGCCCCCATGGCACCAGGGATTGACACTCCTTAATATAATAAAATATCCAAGCAGTTCACACGTAAATATTAAAAATCATATTTAAATACTCTATTAAAAACAATTTCAACTGCAGTAACACTACGAACCACATTTAAAACACACCATTAAAACCATTTTAACTGCAGTAGCAATACAAAATAGGACAAGGAGCAGTAAGATGAAGCAGAATAAGGGCATGAGAGCCCTGCTGGATCAGACCAAGAGTACATCTAGTCCAGCATTCTGTTCACACATTTATTACTAACCAGGCAAATCCTGTCCAAAGAAGTTTCTGTTGCCTGAACGGCATGGGGAAGTGTTTTCTAAAGAGAGGGTGCTACCACCAAGAAAGCCCAACCTTTGAGATATTATATATGGTGGAATGACCAGCAAGGCCTCCTCAGAAGGCCTTAACGGTCAGCTGGGTATATAGAAGGGAAGGCTGTCATATTGTTTTTGGTGAAACAGCTGACTTAGGGTAACTCATGCTGGTTTTTCTGATAATATTGTTCCTTGGGATGTGAAGGGAAATCTCCAGGGGCACTGAAAAGTCTTGGTCTAATAAGCCTCCTGTGTGTATTTGTGTTCCCCTCTTAGAACTACGATCGCGACCACAAAAGCATTGGTGACTCATCCTTGAGCCGGGACAGCAATGCCAATGTGAAGGACAAGAAAACCAGCAGCTCAGATGGATCTGCTCCGGAACGACGACGTAAGAGAACAAAGTACAAGACCATGCAATATTTGAATGTGCGACTCTGAAAAGCAGCTCTAAATCTGAGGCCTTCTTCTCACTAAGTTACATTGCTTCAAAATCTCCCCAGATCAGGATGTAAGAGATTGTTTAAACCACCGACACATTTATTCATCAGGACGTACAGAACATGATGTCACATTTAATTAAAGAACAACTGTATGCATGTCTAGACGGGGGGGGGGGAGAATCCTACAACTCCCAGCATTCCCTGACAGCATGGCCAATTCACAGATGAATGGGGTGCAATATATATGTGCAGGGAAGGGGGAGGGCTGAGCATCACATCTCCCTTCCTTGCCATTTTGCAGCTTTTTAGCCAAGCCTGGGGTGTCCAGAAATCAAGTTCTGGCTTTGATCAAGCCATCGGTCCATCTAGGAGGTGCAACTTTGATTTGGATCTAGTCTTCAGGCTCTTCTGTCTGAGAGTCTTTCACTGGAGATGGCAAACAATAAAACGACAGGGCTTATAGGTGCAAAGCATGCGCTGTATCACTAAGCAACTGTAGCCCCTGCCCAACCATTTTTTAAAATTTATTATTGCATTTATATCCCACCTGTTTTCCTCCTTAAAGAACCCAAGGCAGCATAAATAATTATCCTCCTCTCCTTTTTATCCTCACGATAACAACCCTGTGAGGTAGGTTGGGCTGAGCGCCTGCGACTGGCCCAAAGTCACCCACTGAGCTTCCATGGCCGAGTGGGGACTAGAACCTGGATCTCCTGACTCCCAGTCCAACACTCTAGCCACTACACCCCACTGGCTGCCTTACTTCTATTTGCCTGTTTGTGGCAGGTCCCTTGCTCGATTTTTGGGGATCCCCCACATACCACAGTTCACCTCATTCAACAGGGTCTCTTGACTCTCTGGCTGAATTCGGACAACATATTAGGCAACAGAGGGGGAAATAGCGTACTGACCATGCATTAGGCAGGCGGAGCTCCCCAAACGACATGCTGCAGCCGGAGCTGCTTGGCACCCGCAAACGCACCGGCTGCTAAGAACGGACGGCAACTATTTTGGTTGCATCATCTCCTCCCTCCCCTTCCCTCAGTCCCCCAGCCGTATCCCAGCATGCACCATGAATTCTGCCGGCTGTATAGAGCGGTTGGGGGTTTTCGGCTGCTCTGGCCAGCAGAACTCTATCTCCAAACAGAATAGTCCACGGAGAGAGGGGGGCTCAATTTGGACGACACTTTAAACAACGGGGCTTCAGGCTAAACAACGTGCAAGCCCGTTGTTTCCCTCTGTTGTTTAAATTGCCCGATTAGCGTACTGTCAGTTGTGTGTGCGTGGTGTGTTACTCCCCACATGACACAATAAGCAACACAACTGACGATTGTTCCCCCCTCCTCCATTGCCTAATATGTCGTCCAAATTCAGCCTCTGTGTAGCACTTTCAGAGGGTTGGGGGTGCTGCTGTGGGAGGAGGGGGGTGAGGAAGTCCACTTCTGCTTGTCAGGAGCATTGCTAGAACTGGGCTCATGGGACCATGGCTCCAATCTAAATTCCACAGAGTCCCAGGAATCTATTGGTACCAGTGGAAGGGGGGGGGGGTGTTGTGTTTTGTTTTTGCTCAGATTAATTGCCATTCATGTGGCAATTTTCAAGAGGGGTTGTAACTGGAGAGGAAAGGGTTAATTCTCCCCTTCTTACATGCTGCAGCAACCAAAAATATTCTTCTGCATGGCAATTAAGCTTAGAAAAAAAACAGTTTCCATTGGCTTGGGATGATCTAGGGCAGGGTGCAAATTTAACCGAAGAATTTACTTTATTCGAGAGTTGATATGGATGAGAAATGAATTGGCTGTCCTTGCCTCCTGAGAAAGTTAAATAAATTCTAGTAATTATTTCTAAATTGGGACATATAATTATACATCAGCTGATGCAGATTTGGGCCCTGTGGGCTGGGGGCCCAAATCTTTTAAGTGCCTCGGAACTTCCCTGCAACTAGTGAAAAGGATCCAGCTTGAAACTGAATCCAAGACCAAGATAAGAAAAGCAAACCCTTTCATTGTGGTCCTCTGTAAAAGAACCTTTGCTTTTTTTTATTTATTCAGTACATTTTATTTCCTGCCTTTTTCCAATACATGGCAGTTCCCAGGCGGTCTCCCATCCACCCTTTGACCAGACTCAGATTTGCTCAGCTTCAGCCAGGTGGCTGCATCAGGTGCCTTCAGACTTGGGTTGTTCAAGAAATCTGCCACTGATTCAAATGAGTTTGGATTTCTATGAATCCAACCTCCAGATTCCATAGCAGACCAGGGCAGGATCTACACTACTGCTTTAAAATGGTTTATAATATTAGTGACAACTCTTGGGGCCCAGGACACACTCCAAATCTACAGTTTTCAAACCGTTTTCAACGTGTCATATCCTGCATGGTGTAGTTCTAGCCCAGCTTTCCCTGTCAGGCAGATTCTGTAGACTGGCAGACCAGTTTTTTTAAAACTTGGGGGGGATTGGCGCAAATTCGCACTTGCACTGACGTGTACTTGCAGTAATTCAGACTTGCGCTAATGTGGACCTGTGATAATGTGCAACTGCTCATTAGTGCAAGTGGAACAAAATTCTCGTACATCCCTTTAAAAACCCTGATTCTATCAATGGAAAGAAAGATGCTTGACAATCCATGAAACGTAGATGGAGAGGATTTAACAAAATGCATACATCCCTACTTCAGACCATCCCCTATCAGAGAGAATTACTAACTTCTTCCTTCCTTCGAGTCTATTCAGGTTTGCAGTTCAGCCTCCCGTATCTCAACCAACTGAAGGCTGATAAGATGGCTCTGTCCCGTGTTCCCATAACCTGACTGTCAAGGGATCTATGGCTCCTAATAGATTTTTTTAAAAGGGCTTTCCCAAATTACCTGTTATTAAGGTATCAGTCTTCTTGACGGCTCATCTTCTCTGCCTTATACATTTGCTTTAAACTAGAGTCAGGGCTTTTGTCTTCCCTTGTATTGTCTAACCGTGACTGGTAGTGGTCCTCCAGGGCCTCAGGCAATGTTTTCCCCTATCACTTCTTGCCTGAGGTCCTTTAACTGGAAATACCGGGGATTAGGGATGTGCACATCAGCAAAATTTGGGCTCGCCAAACTTCTCTGAATTCCATCTCAAAGTTCATTGTGACTCAAGTCTGTATAAGAGTGTGAGCTTTTTTTTTCTTTTCACATGACAATCCACGCATATTTCCCCAAGGGCATGCATCAGTTTGCACATCTTTGAAATGTACATGTTCTTATCCCTTTGATCAAAGTGTATTTGTCCACATTTTTAAAAAGTACCATTTTTTCATGCACATTTTCAGTTATACACGTTGTCAAACACATTGTTGTTGGTCCACAAATCACATTACAAGCTCAGAAATGTACGGATTTCAGCTGCAGATTGCGTCCGAATCTGTGTTTGGTCTGATCAAAAACAAATTGAACAAATTTCTCATACATCCCTATGAAGCTGGGACCATCCGTATGCAAAGTGTGTGAACTCCTGCGTTCCCTCCGGCCAGGTCTCACTTATTTTGCTGGCTGTCTTGTTTGCTTTCAGTAATTCCTTACCACATAACCATCACCACTGGCAAGGAGTTTGATTCCAGCACGGACAGTCGAGTTTTCGTCATCATTTCGGGTCCCCAAAAACTTCAGACGGGACGGCTCTGGCTGGATCTCCCAGAAGACAAGAATGAATTTGCAGATGCCTCCGTGGAGAAATTCTCTGTTATGGGAATAGATGTTGAAGAAGTTAAAAAAGTAGAGGTAATGCTTATGACTGATGAATGAGATCTGGAAGTTAGAAAAATGGGGGCCTTAAAACAACGGATGAACAAATGAGTCCGTTTTGCTTTCTCTTGCATTTGAATTTTTTAAAAAACATAATCCCTTTCTCAAGATTTCTGAATTGGTGGTAAATTCTTATCAAAACAAACTGAAGCAAAATTCTCACCCATCTGCACCAGCCAAATTCCATGAGTGCATGGAGACAACCATGTTGTATTTAGTGCTATGCTGAATCCTGCTCACTATTTTTAGGAACTGTTTCTCTCCCTGCAAAAGAGGCGTTGTTTTTTTGCCTCTTTTGCAGGGATGGGGAGAATTTTCTCTTTGGGGAAGGGGACAAGATTTCCACATACCTTTTTAAGAGTAGCCAGTTGTTGAGGGGTCTCCTTTCTTTTTCTTCTTAAACACCCCCAGCGCTTGAAGGAGCTGGGCAGTTCTTTCTGAATGCCTGATGGAGACCATGTGACCTCACCCTCTCCTTAGACAGTCAGGAAGAACTCCTGGGGGTATTTTAAAAAAAATAAAAGATAGAAAGAAGACACTACAACAAAGGTATGTCAAAACCCTGTTGCCCTCCCCAAGGAGAACATTCTCCGAAATACTTACCTCTCCCAGCCTCTTTCGCCAAAGTTTTCATTTCCCCCATTCCCCCACAAAATGCCAAAACTGGAAGAACTGAAATTTTTGGCACAGAATATAGATGTTAAAGATGAGAAGCCTGCCAGGGGAAAAAAAAAGATTTGGCACCACAAACAGTTGAATCCACAGGGATTCACAGGCCGTTAAAAAGCTAAGCACTCAAAGCCCATTACCTGGATGGATGGATCTATTATTTTCAGTTTCCCTCACATTCAAATTTTTTTTTCAGTCTCCTGTTATTTCTCTCCCCATTTCTGAAGAAACGTGCAGATTTTGGTCATTCCTAATCAAAACTTGAACCGAATGAAATCCTCGTCCATTCCTACTTTAAACCCATGCTCGTCGAAAAAAGAGGGGAGAGCAATGGGAGTGTCTCATGTCTCAAGCGCACATCCCATGTGCAAATCCCAAGTGCACATTATGCTGGATGCATTACACCTTTGGCCCACAGTCCGAAAACCATCTGCTTTGATAGGCAGTGGCCTGCTTCCAATAGGTTAGATCTGGGGCTTCTGACGTCTGTGGGCACCTGAGGACACCTCTCTGGGCACCTGGCAGGCTCCCTGCCTTCCCTGATCTTTATTTTATTCCTTAAGTTGTTTTTTTTTTTTAATTAACTGGGAGACTGACATGCGCTGATGGCCACTGGGTTGGATGGCTTTGAAAAGGGATTAGACAAATGCATGGAGAAAGGGGTGGGGGGAAGGGCTGTATCTCAGAGGCAAAGCACGTGCCTTGCATGCAAAAGGTCCCAGATTCAATCCCCAGCAGCTCCAGGTAGGGCTGGAAAATCCCCTACCTGAAAGCCTGGAAAGCCATTGCTGCCAATCAGTGTCAACAATACTGGGCTAGGTGGACCAAGCATAAGGCATCTTCCTATGCTTATAGAGTCCAAGGAGGAGGAGGAGGGAGGGGGCGTCTATTGATCACTACCGATCAATACTCCATGTTCAGTGTTTAAAGGGATTTACTGGTGGTCTTTTATTTAAAAGGCACTGAACATAGGCTGCCTGGAAACATGGGGTCCCTGCAGTACTTTGCATCAATACTCCTTAAACCCCCCACTATAGTAGTAGGTGAAAGGAAGATCCGGAGCTAGACACCCAGAATGATTGATTTTACTCAGGCTCACAAACTCAATGAAGCTCTTATAGCTTTTAAACATCTATTACAACAATTTCAGAAAGTTAAACAAATAAACAAACCTCCATTCAGCAAAGCAAATTAAAAGTCACAAGCCTGGCAAGTTTCTGGAGAACAAAATCTTTGCTCGGACAAACCCAGACAAACACACACACACACACCCCGCACTGACAACATTCACAATAACAACACTGGAAACACCGGAGTTGTTCTTCTCTCCCCTCTCAAGAAAGACCGTGGTCTTAGACCCAGCAGCCAGGCTCAAGCCGGTGCTGAAAGTCAGCTGAGATCTTGATGGTTTGAGAGAAGAAAGAAGAGCATACATTCTGTACCACTTATGCTGACTCTGCAAAGGAACTCTTCTTCACAGAGGGACTTCCATTTCTCACAGGCAACCAAGGAGTCACTGAGGCCTACATACTAGGCTCAAAGCAACATCCTGGACGTCATGCCTGAGGGAAAGGAAAGACATCTTTGTCCTTTGTGTTCAGACTTAAATACCCTTCTCAGAGACAAAGACCTCCCTCCTAATACATATTAATTTATTCTGAAATAGCTAAGGCTATTGGTCCACATCATCAATTTAGATCATCCTCTTCCCAGAATGTTCTGTCCCTTCCGACGTACTTGTTTATTTCAAAGATGGACATTACTTCTGCTTTTCATGTGGTCAACTGTTTGCTTTATTTCTCTGTTCTTATGGTCACGGGGATTTTCCAAACAACAACTCTGACTTATCACCCTGAAACCTTTCACCTACATACAGTTGGTACAAGTCACAAGTTCTTATGAGTAATGTCTTTGAGCAATATCAAATCAATCTCCAAATCATTTTTCATCAGGCCTTATCTACACCAAAGCATCTAACCCTTGATATAGTGTTCTGTGTGTGAGCCTACTTTCCCCCTTAATATTAAAGCATCACCCTATCACTTGTACACCCATTTAAACCCAAAAAGCTTCTTTCACTATGCTATGCCAACAAACTCTTATAACCCTACTCTTACACCTATTCAGTAAGATGGTAAATAAAAACAATCCTTCAAGAGGCAATCTTTTTAGGCTTACCGCTTTTTAAAATTATTATAGTGGTTTTAAATGTGTGGGTGTGTGGGTGTGTATATTGTATATTTTTCCTGCTTAAATTTTTGTATATTGTTTTTAATTATTTTAATCTTATGTGAACTGCCCAGAGAGCTTTGGCTATGGGGCGGTATACAAATGTAATAAACTAAACTGACTATTCTATACTGGCTACTGGAGGAAGCAACAGAAGAAAAGGACCTGCTTGCTGTGCTTGAGGACTTCCAAGAGGAATGTGATTAGCCAGTGTGGAAAACGAGATGGATCTTTGGCCCTGATGCAGCAGGGCTGTGTGTGTGTGTGTGTGTGTGTGTGTGTGTAAGTAAGAGGGTCTTAAATAGACATGCCCATAGGGCAGCATGTTTTGTGCAAAACCAATCAGCTGGCTCTGCTCTTCCTAATGGTTTTGCATGGCTTGCACTGTCCCTCAGAGGCTACCTTCCCCAGTACCAACTGACTCCCCCCACTCCACATCCCCACTGTTATCTCTGATCTCAGATTGGAAATAACCATGGGGATTCCTCCAGGGGGTGGGGTTTGGACACCAAGCCGTGGCCCCTGGAAGACTTCAAGGAGGCTCCACAGGCTGAAAGGAGAACCTCCATGATGGTGGAGGCTGGTGGCCCGGATTTCAGTGGAGCTGCAAATCCATTCTGAGTTACATTTAAAACCAGCCAGTAATCTAAAGGAAATATCCACGGTGCTGAACCTATTATGGGGAATACATTTCAGCACCTTGGATAGATCCTTTATAGTCCAGCATTTTTCAAATAAAACATAAAACAAAACATAAAACAAAACATAAAACAAAACAAAAAATCGCAAGTGCAGTGAAAATAATAATAGAAGACTTCACAAAGTGTTGGTCTCTATCAGGGGTTGGATTTCATAAATAGCCTGCGGCAGCGAAGGACGCCTTGCATAATATTCTAGCTTGACGTGGAAATGGTTTTCATAGCTTGCCAGGCTTTGGGAGACCACTCATAGGAGAGCATTAATCATGGCTCTTAAGCAATGTGCACTGATAACGATCGCAATGCAGGAACCCCTTATGTAATGGAAGGTCTGAGAGGCACAATTTATATTGACAATTGCTCAGCTCAGCTCTGAAGAAAACCACTCTTGCTTTTTCCTCGATATTATTTAGAGGAAGCATTATTGCTCATCCACATAACCTACCGCATTATGCCCTGTGCTTCTCTCCCCCCCAAAGCCCCCCCCATTACTCACAACTAACTACGAATTGGAAGACATGTCTTGCTGGATTGGAAGACAGGTTCATCTAAGCAACCTGGTGCCCTCCAGATGTGATGGACTACAACTGCCACTAGCAACAGCCACCATGGTCAGTGGTAAGGATTATGGGAGCTGTAGTCCAAAAACATATGAAAGGCACCAGTTTACCTATCCTGTCCACCATTCTGTTTCCTACAGTCCTTCTGAGAAGCTTACAAGCAAGGTATGATGGTGATAAAGCACTATCACCTTCCAGATGCCCTAAGGAGACATAGGGCATCTGGAAGGTGATAGTACCTTAGGGCATCTGGATGGTGGTGATAGTACCTTAAGGCATCTGGAAAGTACCAGCTTACCTATCTTGTCCAACATTCTGTTTCCTAGAGTGGCCCATCCAGATGTTCCTGAGAAGCTCACAAGAAGGATATGATGGTGATAGTACTTTAGGGCAATTTCCCCCAACCTGGGGCCCTCCAAGTGTGTTGGGAGTTGTGGTCCAACACATCTGGAGGGCACCATGTTGGGGAAAGCTCTGCTTGGGAGTGGTGTCTTTGGGTGGAGCTTCTCTGTTCGGGATGCTCAGGCAGAGTTGGGCTAGAAGGCCTTCAAGACCTTTGATTCCACTCCTGTACTTTGTCCCAGCATCTGATATGGAGGCTATGACTATCAATGACTACCAGTCCTAATGCCTATATATTACCTTGAGAATCGGAGGCAGCATGCCTCTATCTACCAGTTGCGAGGGAGCATGAGCTGGAGGGTGCGGTTTTGCTCATGCCCTGCTTGCGGGCTTCCCGTTGGGACCTCTGGTTGGTCACTGTTGTGAGCAGAGTTTTAAGTGCAGGGGCAAAGCTTGCATAATACCCCAGAAACCAAAGGGGGAATTGAAGAAGATTGCCAGTAACGGGGGTCAGGAGATTCCTTTGTTGTCCTGCATTCATACCTTCTTTTCCCTATCTATAACAGAATAAATGATGGCCCAAAAGATATATGTGTATTTTAAAGGCAACTGTGTCCTGTGTATTTGGAATATCTATTGGTAATATCTATTTGGATAGGCTGGATGTATTATTATTATTATTATTATTATTATTATTATTATTATTCCACGGTAAATAAAGCCCTGCCTCATTCTTCACTATCTCCTTGGTAGAGCTCCTTCTCTCCTTTTCTCTGACCAATGAGACTCTGAGCTTTTCTTTCTTCCCCTCCGTCCTCGGGGCTTTGCGTCTTCTCTTGTTTTGGTCCATCTGGCATTCCCTCCGGAATGGTCTTTTGGCTAATCCAATCCAGCTTTCGCTTCGACAGATCCATCATGCCTCGTTATTATATCCTTGTAGCATCTGCGCCAGCTGGAGTTTGCCAAACCTTTCTGAGAGCACAGGGGGAGATCGAGACGGGATTGCTTTCAGCTTGCTGCAAGAGCCTGGACGCGTGAGATAAATTATGTGTCAGAGTGCAAGGATGAATGGGCGTAAATAATTGCCCATTCATGAACTTGGGTTGGAAACAGAGGCAGTTCCTACCTGCTGGAAGCGTGAAATTGTCGAACAGATATGGGAGCGACGATTTGGATCAAACTTCTCAAGGTCATTTTATTGTTATTTTTATTCTGACGGCCATAGCGATTGGCCAGTTAGAATCCCCCCCTCCATGTGTTGGGAACATAGGAAGCTGCCTTATTCTGCATCAGAGCACTGGTCCATCTAGGCCAGTAATTGTTGACACTGGTTGGCAGTGGCTTTTCAGGGTTCCAGCCCTACCTGGAGATGATGGGGATCAAACCTGGGACCTTCTGTATGCAAAGCAAGTGCTTTACCACTGAGCTATGCACCTTCCCTTTTTCTCTTTTCATACCATCCTTCCCCAAGCTGGCCCCCTCCAGATGTGTTGGACTACAGCTCCCACCATCCCCAGCCTGGATGATGGGTTCTGTAGTCCAGTACATCTGGAGGGTGCTGGATTGGGGAAGGCTCTGTTATACACAATCGGATGTTCCTGGCAGATTCATGTAAACCCTCCTTGTGTTTGCAGCTCCAAGTGGAGGTAAACTTCTCAATAAAGCTATAATGATGCTACCTCTTTTACTGCAAACCAGGTGCTCTACCAGTGAGTTAGGAATCCTTCCACAAACAGAGCCCATCAGCCTTCCAAGCAGAGGCTTCCAGAAACTAATATGTGGATCAGGACACAGTTAACCTTTTGATTGTGCACTTCACCCAAATTTGTGGTGCTCAAGAATGGCATGCAAAAATGTGTTTATTAGAGAAAGTTGCATACAAAAATGCATATAACAAGGAACGTTTGTCACCAAAATGTATATAATTGGAACTTTTTATAAAAAAACACACACAAACCCCCCCCCCCCCCGCTTACATTAGTTCAGGCTGCATATAAAAATGTGAGCATTGGGGGAAAAGCGTACAAAAATGCATACATTAGGAAAGATTGCCTATACATTGTGTAGGTTATGGGGAAATGGCATGTGTAAATACATGTTTTTTTAAAAAAAAAAACATATGCAGACTGATGTGGAAATTGGACTGAGTGGGCTTATGAATGCATGTGAAGCTGACATGGATGAGACATAGACTGAAACTGACAATGACCAGAAATAGACTTCTTTACTCAGGCGTTCTGCTGAACAAATGAGGGCTTAAGATGGGGAGGGGGATCACAGGAAGACTTCTCAACATGCGCTTAGAACTCTTCAAATATTTCAAAAAGTTGTCCCACAGAGGAGGGCCAGGATCTCTTCCCGATCATCCCAGAGTTGCAGGACGCAGAATAATGGGCTGAAGTAACAGGAAGGCAGATTCCGACTGGACATTAGGAAAAAACTTCCTGACTGTTAGAGCAGTACGGCAATGGAACCAATGACCTAGGGAGGTCGTGCGCTCTCCCACACTAGAGGCATTCAGGAGGCAGCTGGACAGCCATCTTTCAGGGATGCTTGAAGGTGGATTCCTGCATTGATCGGGGTTGGACTCGATGGCCTTATAGGCCCCTTCCAACTCTACTATTCTGTGACTCTATGATTCTTTGGAACTTTGCATTAAACATCCACAAATCTGAAATGGGGCTGGTGTGCAGGTGAATGCTTGGGGAGGGGCTTCTGTGCAGGCTCTGTTCCCCAACTGCTAATAGTCATGATGGTGATGTATGCCTCTGAATAACAGTTATAGAGAGCATGAGGATGCTATTGCACCCATATCCTTGTGGGCTTCCCATTGGGGCATCAGGTTGAGCACTTTCGGAACAGAATGCTGGACTACAGAAGCCTCTGATCTGATTCAGCTTCAGGGCTGTTATATTCTTACGTCTGTTTCTGTCACCCCTGTATCCCAGGGGCTTAACTACAGGGGGGGGGGGCTCAACACCCCCCCAGATTTCCTAGAGGGGGCAATGCCCAACCAGGTAACATCAGGAAGCTCACAGCCTGTTTAGCAGCAGTGCAAATCCTGAATATATTTATTCTCCTTGGTGCTTTGTTTAGTTATCTGCCCTTCAATGCTCCCTCTGGTTAGCTATAAAAAATTTGTTTTCATTCATAAAAAGACTTTGTTGATTTTTATCTTGGGCTTTAACCTGGGTGGTATATTGTATAGGACTATGGATGGTGGGGTAGTGTGTAAACTAGGCTGACCAGATAAAATCCAGGTCAGGGCTCATGTAACTTCAACAGGTGTAGAGAAAAGGGAATTTCAGCCAGTGTCATTTGTATGCAATTAGTTCCTGGTGAAATTCCCTCTTCATCACAACTGTTAAAGTTGCAGGGGCCCTGCCTTCTTTTGTATATGGTCACTCTAGTGCCTGCAACTTTAACAGTTGTGATGAAGAGGGAATTTCACCAGGAACTAATTGCATACAAATGACCCTGGCTGAAATTCCCTTTTCTCTACAACTGTTAAAGTTACATGAGCCCTGACCTGGATTTTATCTGGTCACCCTACAGTGTAAACTGTCATAACATTATAAGTAAAATGTAATATTTTTGTTGAGTACTGGTCATTTCAGTACGTGGCTTTAAACACTCTAGGATCCATTCATGAAGGATGTTTTCCCAGAAATAGAAATATATCCATAAATGTAAAGAAATAAGCCGAGCTACCTTTCCCAGGTTTAGCCCCATGCCCCCCGCCCCCTGGGAAATTGAGAAGTCTTCGCCCCTGCTGTATCCTGTATAACACCTAGCTTGAAAGAGCAGTAGGTTCGAGGATGTCTTGCAGAGGCTAAACAAAAGAAAAACAAGGACCGAACCAATGGGATCCACCAAATTCCACTTCCGTTATCCCCGTCCACGAATATGAGCCTCAATGCATCTCATAGTAGATCGCTGAGTTTCACAAGCGATTAGTTCTAATTTTCTGCAGCTGTACAGGCATTAGCAGAGCAATAATATCCCTAATGAAAGGGATGACTGAAATGGTTAGATAGCGATCAAGTGAGTTGTGAGGGAGTGTTGCAAGCTGGCAACAGATGTACAAGAGATCTGTCGCTTTGGACGGAGCAGCTTATTGTAAAAAAATAAACGTTATTAAGATATTGAGACTAGGTTGACCATATGAAAAGGAGGACAGGGCTCATGTAACTTTAACAGTTGTAGAGAAAAGGGAATTTCAGCCAGTGTCATTTGTATGCAATTTGTTCTTATTTATTTATTTATTACATTTGTATACCACCCCATAGCCAAAGCTCTCTGGGCAGTTTACATAGGATTAAAAACAATTAAAAACAATATACAAAAATTTAAACAGCAAAAATATACAACATACACACAATCTGTACATTTAAAACCACTACAACACTTCAAAAAGCTACAAAAAACAAACAAACAAACAAACCTAGGCTCCTCAGATATTGCCAAATGTCTGAGAGAAGAAGAAAGTCTTGACCTGGCGCCGAAAAGATAACAATGTTGGCGCCAGGCGGGCCTCGTCAGGGAGATCATTCCACAATTGGGGGACCACCACAGAGAAGGCCCTCTCTCTTGTTGCCGACCTCCGAGCTTCCCTCGGAGTAGGCACTCGGAGGAGGGCCTTAGATGTTGAACATAATGTTCGGGTAGGTTCATGTCGGGAAAGGCGTTCCATCAGGTAGTGTGGTCCCAAGCCATGTAAGGCTTTATAGGTTAAAACCAGCACCTTGGATCGGGCTTGGAAACATACAGGCAGCCAATGCAAGCGGGCCAGAGTAGGCCTTATATGCTTGAACCTACTGGTTCCGGTTATCAATCTGGCTGCTGCATTTTGCACAAGCTGCAGCTTCCGAACCACCTTCAAAGGCAGCCCCACGTAGAGTGCATTGCAGTAATCTAACTTGGAGGTTACCAGAGCATGGACAACTGAAGCCAGGTTATCCCTGAAATTCCCTCTTCATCACAACAGTTAAAGTTACATGAGCCCTGTCCTCCTTTTCATATGGTCTCTCTAGTATAGTGCCTGCAACTTTAATTGTTGTGATAAAGAGGGGATTTCACCAGGTACTAATTGCATACAAATGATGCCGGCTGAAATTGCCTTTTCTTTACAACTGTTAAAGTTACATGAGCCCTGTTCTCCTTTTCATATGGTCAGCCTAAATGAGACTGGACTGCAAAACCATTTCTTTGTATGAAGCAGGGAAGGTTTCTTCTGCGCCTCTGCGAATGATGAACAACTCTTGCTTTGAACATGATGAGCTGTCAGCCTTTTCAGTGTTTTCGTGAACAGATTGTTCATTAGGCTGATTGACTGGGAGAGGCTTCCTTGAAGTGATTGGGATACATAATTATGCAGATAAGGATGTGCCTCAGATTAGTCTCTTAAGTAATTTAGCAGTGACACACGCCAGGACTCTGGGAGAGAAGACTAAACTGTTAGCACTCTGTCAGGCAGTTCAGGTGGCGCTGCGCGGCTGGGAGGATTCTTTCCTCTTGAAGCTAAGCAGGGTCGCGCTAGTTCAGGGAGTGGATGAGAAGCCCTGCTGAGCTACAGAAAGATGTTCTTCGCTCAGACGCTCCTGAAATATGGGGCTTGCCAGTGGAGCCGAACCAAAGCTGCCCACCGTTGTTGTTTTTTACAAAGATTTTCAACCGCGAAATATACTTTTCAGGTGTTTGTCTTCTTTGAATGCTTTCCTTTTTCATTTGTTTTGGAGCTCACTTTTTTTTTTATGCTTACCTCTTCATTGACATTGCTCTCCCTTCTTCTCACTTAAATGTGATTTTATTGACCGAGGCGATGTCATCTTATAGCCAAATATGACTGGCTGTGTAGCATCTTGATGCTGTGCTACAATTCACTATGCGATCCCTGATTGTGTGGGAGCATTAGGGCGAGTAATTTTGGAAGAATTGCCCTCCAGTGCCTACATGGCTTGGGACCACAATACCTGACGGAACGCCTTTCCCAACATGAACCTACCCGCACAGTACATTCAACATCTAAGGTCCTCCTCTGAGTGCCTACTCCGAGGGAAGCTTGGAGGTTGGTAACAAGGGAGAGGGCCTTCTCTGTGGTTGCCCCCCCAATTGTGGAACAATCTCCCCGATGAGGCACGCCTGGTGCCAACGTTGTTATTTTTTTTAGGACCAGGTCAAATCTTTCCTCTTTTCTCAGGCATTTAGCAATATCTAATGATCCTGGGTCTGTTATGTTTTTTAGGCTTATAGCTTTTTAAGTTATTGTAGTGGTTTTAAATGTATGTGTATATTGTGTGTTTTTTGCCATTTTGATTTTTGTATATTGTTTTTAAATGTTTTAATCTTATGTAAACCGCCCAGAGAGCTTCGACTATGGGGTGTTATACAAATTAATAATAATAATAATAATAATAATAATAATAACACACTCTCCATTACCCTCAGAAACACTATCACATAACCAAATCTGACTGGCTAAGGATGCAATCCTATTCAGGTTTAGACAGAAAAAAGTCCTACAGTACCCAGCATTCCCCAACCAACATGGGTAATGCACCTTGAGTAGAGTTGTGCACCATTATGGATAGATAAAGGGTTTGTGGCTTAATCTGCACAAAATTCATAATTAACGTACATCTTTTTGAATGTATTTTTCCCCTCAAAATATGAATTTCTAAATGTGTTTTCAGTCAAAACATGCATTTCTAAATATATTTAATCCTTAAATAGTGTTATTATACACATTGTGGTACATTTTATAAGGTGAGAACTGTATTGCAAAGTTCAGAGACGTGCAAAATCTAACAGATAATCTTGTTCCAGTCCACACATTAGTCCAGGATCAGAATCTCTATCAGAATTCACAAATTACTCAAGCATTCCTGAGCCCTGCCCTGTTTACTGTGTGATTGGCTCAAAACATGGAAAAAGAAAAACAGCAGCAGCTAAAAGGAAAAAATAGGGTTCAGGGGAAATAGCCAGGGGAAATGATTTTTGACATGATAATTAAACAAGGGAGAACACCATACCTTCTATTTCTGATATGTTTTTCTTCTTCAAAATCCTGGCCATGGCCAGCCATCTTCTTCCCTGTTAGATCTTATAAAGGTGATACTGGAAGGTAGTACGTTGCTTTCCAGCATGCCAGCCCCCAGGTTAAGACAACATTTTTTTTAAAATGAAAAAAAATCTCTTAAGAAATAAAATAAAACAGATCAGGAGGGGCAGAGGGACTTAGGGGAGACCATGTGAAGTGTCTGCAGGCATATCAGAGCCCACGAACACCACATTGGAGACTTAAGCTTTTAGGTTGATCAACATTTAATTTCATTTAACCCATTTCTCTACCGCCCAATAACTAAAGTTCCCTGTGTGGTTAACAAAGATATATTCATTCATTTATTTACAAAATGTGTATACTGCTCCCTACCTGAAATAGATTCCGGAGTGGTGAACATAAGAAGTAGAACAGTAAAAGATACCAAGATTAAAACACCATTTAAATTATACTTTTTCAAAAGCAGAATGCCAATCAAAACAGTGGCTGGTCAGTTGAGGAATGCTTCCTGGAAAAGAGCTGTTTTCAAGAAGCACCAGAAGCAACACAGTGTTGCCACCTGCCTGACTTCCAGCGGCAGGGTGTTCCCCAAAAAGGGGGCCACCACGTTGAAGGCTGTTCTCCGGGGGGACTTCAATCAGGCCATAGGTCCATGTGGAACCCCCAGGAGCATGCCCTTTGATGACCTCAGTGACCAGGCAGGTTGGTAAGGGAGAAGGCGCTGTCTCATGTAGCAAACTGGCAGCCAGTGCAGTTCCCTCAGCAAAGGAGTTGCACACTGAAAAGGGGTAGCTCTGGACAACAGCCAAACCGCTGCATTTTGCACTAGCCCCAGCTTCCAGAGCAGCCATAAGGGCAGCCCCACATAGATCACATTGTAGTAATCCAGTCTTGAGGTTACTAGCACCTGTACTACTGTGGCCAAGCTATCCATGTTCAGCAGAGCCTGTAGTTGGCAAACCAGCTGTCATGATCAGCCCTCCTGCTGATGCGAGACAATAAAGTCATCTGCTGTGCAAACCACAATGCTTTATTCAACAAGTAAACATCTCTTCACATATGAAGGGAGTGTGAATGCTAAGAGCTATCCTCTAAGCTTAATTTGGCAAACAAAGCTAGGCAGTTGCCTTCAACTCAAGCAGGACTGTTTCCTACAGACCAACAGGCACTTTTGCTCAGGGATGGTCTTTCAGGGGGAGCCTCTCGCAAGCCGCTATCCTAGCAGACCGCCTCCCACCTCCTCTCAACTCTACCCACGTGACCCTGTGGTGGACTTTGGGATCTGTCAAATCCGAGAAGCTGAGTTCTCAGGAGGGGTGGATGGCCTCTAAGCCAGCTGCATTCTCACAGATAAGCTCATAGAAAGATGCATCCTTGACTCTTGAACAGTCTTGTAGAACCTCCTCCCCTGCTTCCTTTGTTAGCTAGTAAAGTCCTGGTTATTCTTCTTCTGATTGACCCCCAAAACCAATTTTCCCCCATACTAGAGAGAACAAGCCTGATCCTGACACCAAACGAATCTGGTAAAAAGCACTCTGAGCCATCACGGCCACTTGGGCCCTCCAGCGACAATGATGGATCTAGGAGTACCCCCAAACTATGAACCTCCAAGACTTGAGAACCATTCACCCACAGGACTTCCATCTTGCCAGGCTTCAGTTTGTTTATTGCTCCTCATCCATCCCATTACTGAACTCACTGATCTAGGACTTTCAGAGCCTCTTGTGAATTACAAGTTGGGGGGAAAAAAACATTAAAATGCAAATAACAGATATTTTTCTATGTCTGGACCTTCCCCTCTCCCCAGGTGGGTCATGACGGGGCCACACCGGAAAGCTCCTGGCTCTTGGATGAAGTCACCGTCACTGTGCCCACCAAAGGTGTCATGTACACCTTTGTCTGCAAATGCTGGCTGGCCAGAGACATGGGAGATGGTCTTACCTCGCGCGTCTTCAACATCCTGGATGCTGGCTGTGTCAACATTGGACTGAAGGTTAGTTCTACTGTGGTACCTTGGAACTCCTGCTAACAATTTCCTTTTTGCTTACAAAATGTGAGCATGCCCCGCTGAACCCCCGAATGTGAACGCAAACACATATCCGCCGAAAATGTTCGCAAATCGCCAGACATGCGCTTGCGTTCGATTTGTGGAACTTTCCCCAGTTTGATTTTGTGCAGATTCTCCAAATTTGCACACATTTCCCCTGCAGCTTTAGTCTATGGAGGAAAGTTGAGCAAATTTGGAAATTTGCACAGATTTTGTGTTCGATCGCTGCTCGATTCACACAATTTCCCCATTCGCACAGAGCGAGCAATGATTGCAAACATGGATGGGAATCGGGGATGAGACAAGACAACATTCAGAGAATCCTAATGATCTCAACCACCACTCGTTCACCCATCCCTGCTTTCACTGTTAGCTTTTGGAGCAAACATGTCCGTCCCCCATAAAACTTTTATAATTATCATGTAGACCAGGGGTGGGGAGCTGCTTTCCGTCCGAGGGCCATATTCCATTTCAGATAAGCTTTCGGGGGCCACATTCTGGCAGTGGGAGGGGCCAAAGGAAAAGGGGGTGGGGCCAAAGATGCCAGCGTATTTTAGCCTAAAGCATTTACTGACCGTAACTCAGCCTTAGGAAAGGCATTTCGACCTCTTAGAATGAAGAAGAAACCGCACAAAAACTGGAAACCATCGAATGACCGGTGGTTGAGGGGAAAGGAGATTGGGCCTGGGAAAGGAAGGTCTCCTGGGCCACCCAGAGGGCCAGGTGTCGCCCCCAGTCCTCAGGTTCCCCACCTCTGATATAGACCATTCAACCCAAATTTGATTTTAAAAAAAAGAAAATAAAAGGTTTTTTTCAGCCTTAGATAGAATTTATCCGAGTTCTTCTCCCCTCCCCCACTCCATATTTTCCCCAATAACAATTAAAATTATCCCGTTTTTCATATAACTGGGGTAGGAAGCTGGAGTTAGACTGAAATCGTAAATTTCAGATGTGCAACCTCTGAGTCCATACTATGTCAGGCCCAAACTCCATGTAATCCATCCACCATCTACTCCTCGCAGTGGCCAACAATGTCCTACAGGGAGACCACTTGCAGGGCATGATGACAGAAGCCATCTTTGATGGTTACCTCCCCATCCTGCCCGACCCCGTGCAACTGGTACACAGAAGTCTGCTGCTTCTTCTGCATATATAGATCCCATTTAATTGCCATGGTTAATAGATCAATCCCCTAATCCCCAGGAAAGTCATCCAAACTAGTGGTCATCACTACATCTCAAGAACTTCCTCAGAATATAAGGAGAGCTGTATTGGGCCAGACCAAAGATCTATCTCTGCCCTCCCCAATCTGGTGCCCTGAGCATGTTTTGGACTACAACTTCCAGGGCTCATGACCATTGGACATGCTGGCTGGAGCTGATGGGAGTCCAAAACATCTGGAGGGCACCAGATGTTGGGGAAGTCTGGCTTATCTGGTCCAGCATTCTGATCCCACAGTAGCCGGTGCTCCTGTCCGCAAGCAGGAGATGAGCCCAATAGCACCCTCTTGGTCATGTATCCCTACAGCTGGCGTTCAGAGATATCACATCTTTGATATTGGAGGTAATGCATAGCCATCATGATTAGCCTCCACTGATAGCTTTATCTTCCATTAATCTGTCTCATCCCTTTTTAAAGCCATTCACATCACTATATTTCGGAGCAAATTCCACAGTTTCACTAAGCGTTGTGTGACGAAATCCTGTGGCTGGAAACTTGATTATTTATGCATTGTATGAAAAAAAAAAATCCAAAATGACAACTGATTCCAAGATGCAATTTTGTCTCTAACTTGAATCACTCCTCTTAAAGGCCATGTCTACACCATGGTTTTTCCCCCCCCTGGGTCAACCCTGGGTCATCCCTGTGTGTCCAAATGATGCACAGAGCATCCCAGGAGCTGGCAGGGACGACCCCTCCATTTTTGCGGGATAACTGGTTCCCCAGCTATCCCCATTTCCCCTGTGGTCCCGGGACCATCCCGAGGGCCGCAGGCAGTGTGGGTGCCCGTCCTGGCTTCTTCCCTCCTCCCATGAGTAGCGGGGGTCATCAAGAGGGAAGGAGCTGGTCCCGGGGGCGGGGTCAGGGATATCAGAGTGGGGGAAAGCGGGGTCAAGCTTTTTTTTTTTTTTTTTAGTTCTGTTTCGGTGGAGTGCGATTGCACTCCCGGCTTCTTTTTTTTTAATGGCACCCATAACATCCATGTTTGTTTCTGAGACATTGTGCTGGCATTTGTACGCTGGGGGACGATCCCAGAAGCAGGCAAGTCCAGGAACATCCCCCCTCCTTCCCTCTACACCCTTAGGTGTAGAAAGGGCCATACTTTACCTGGATGTCCATAATGGTGCAGCTGGGTAATTTTAGACCCTGGACTCAATGGCTTTATGCAGGGCCCATTGAGACACAAGCAACGATTATCTGCCGCTTTATAAGCGCTTCTACATTCCTGACATGTTAGTGCAGAAACAAAAGGAAGCCGCTGTTTGCCAACCCTGATTTTTAGAAAAAGAAATTGTCTGAACCTGTGCAGTTTCATGTTTTAAACTCACTCCCGTCATGACTACAGGAATACAATGGTGTTTGCTTCTGCTGATGCATTTCCATGGGAATAAGCAGCATTTTGCAGTAGTAAAGGATGGCATATCTTCAAAGTAAAAATAAGATGAGCTTAAAGAATAAAATGATCAGTAGAAAATAAAATGAAGGCTCTCAAGAACTACTAGTCCTGATGGCTATATGCTGCCTCCAATACCAGAGGCAGTATGCCTATGTGCACCAGTTGCAGGGGAACATGGGCGGGAGGGTGCTCTTGGACTCGTGTTCTGCTTGTGGGTTTTCCATTGACAGCTGGTCGGCCACAGAACGCTGGACTGCAAGGGCCTTTGGTCTGATCCAGCATGGCTCTTCTTTTATCTGTAGCCCAGTACATGCTTGGCCAGCTGCCCTTTGACTATAATATTTTTAAAAAATAAATAGGAAAAAACGTGCCACAGCAAGCAGCATCAGCCCCAGGGGGTACTGGCATATTTGTGCTGTACTGGATGCTGGCACCAGACCTGTTGATTGCTGAACCCCCCCCACACACACACACACACACATCTGCCACTCCCTGGGTGCTCATTTTGGGGTGTCCTGGTCTGTGGGTTCCTGGTAGGGATGTGCACTGGATCGGACCCGATCCACGATCCGAGTCCGGTCCAGTGGGAAATCGGATAAATTATCCGATTTCTGATCCGACAGCTGGATCGGCCGATCCAATCCGAACCGGTCCGAAAAGGCTCCGAACCGGTTCGGCGGATCGGCGGATCAGCGGGCGCCCACTGGCGCCCACCGCCGATGAAAGTGGACAGCGGGGGGGGAGGAGGGGGCGGGAGGAGGGGGGCCCTTACCTTTCCGGCCCGTCCGCTCCCGTCCGGCGCCGGCGGCTACTACCAGCGGGCTCCGCGGCCTGCTCCAGGGTGGCGCGCCGGGTGATGACATCACCCGGCGCGCTACTCTAGAGCAGGCCGCAGAGCCCGCTGGTAGTAGCCGCCGGCGCCGGACGGGAGTGGACGGGCCGGGAAGGTAAGCAGTGGCGGGGAAGGGGGCTTACCCCCCCCGGAGCTGTCCGCCAATGAGACCCTATCCAGTCCATCCTGTTTTTAAGATTATGGTGCAGTCTTTGTTTATTAAAGAATGGGGGGAGCGGAAGAGGGAAGGGCTCCAGGTGACAAAAGAAGATTTAGGGTGCAATCCTGCGGACTGCACCTTCACTGTTTGGAAGCCTCTGAACTCAGAGGCTTCCGAGATTCCGATGCCCTGCCAGGCTGAAGCCACCAGGGCTGTGGGGGGAGGCTCCTCCGTCGTCGGCTGGAAGAGGCTCAAGATATCTGGTATCCTAGCCTGTCCGGTCTCCCCTTCTTCCCACTCAGAGGAATGCCCCCTTTTCCTCCTCCTCCTCCTCCAAAGTTGCTTTTCCAACCTCAGAGAGCAGCCGGTGTGGTTCTCCTGTCCTGGTTGTAAGGGAGCAGGGGAGAAGGGTGGGTCTCTAGTTCCCCCTTCCAAGGTCGGAGCACTATCTCTGACCTGGGATGAGTTTTTTCCATGGTCCCGGGATGCTCTCCAAGAGGAGCATAAGATTGTTCTCTTACTCGTTTAAAAATTTATTTATTTGTCCCAGCAGTCACTGGAGTGTCCCATGTGTTGGTGGATCTTCGTTCAAAGCATGCCCTTGAGGAAGGATTTCCAAAATGTGTTGAGCCTTCAAATAAATCCTCTTTTAGCATCTGGAGTTGTTCCTCCTCCTCCTCCTCCTCCTCCTCCTCCTCCTCCTCCTCCTCCTCCTTTTTTCCAATTTGTGGTGTTGTCCCTTGTTTGTTGTCAGTTTCTTAAAAACAACAACAGCAGCAATACCAATACCAAGAATACACAGGGAGGACTGCTCACAAATTAAGTAAATTCATCACGGAATGCTTCAATTCTCCTCAGATTCTCTATGAAGTGACTGTCGTGACTGGAGATCTCTCACAAGCCGGTACTGATGCCGGTATCTTTATGACACTCTTTGGATCCGACGGGTGCTCAGAAGAGATACAGCTAGAAAAAAACGGAGACAGGTAACTATTACTTCACCCATTCTGTTACTTCAGAACTACCAATGGCAGAAAACAGTGTAGCATATCCAGTTCTCTGGAGGTCCATGGTTCTCTATGTAGGGTCGCCACATGGAAAGGAGGACAGGGCTCCTGTATCTCTAACAGTTGCCTAGAAAAGGGAATTTCAGCAGGTGTCCTTGGCATGCATGCAGCACCTGGTGAAATTCCTCTTCATCACAACAGTTAAAGCTGCAGGAGCCCTGCCCTCTTTTGTATCCGGTCACTCTAGCTAAAGAGGGCAGGATTCCTGCACCTTTACCTGTTGTGATGAAGAGGGAATTTCACCAGTTGCCACCTGCATAAAAATGACACTTGGGAGGAGAGGGGTGAGGGGTGTTATTTCCTGGAGCTCCTTTAAATGGCAGACACAGCTGAATTGAAGGAGCACCTCCCTCCCTCCCTCCCTGGCATGTGTGCAAAGGAGGGGGGTGTCTTGTCTGTTTCCTCACAGCCCACAGGAAAGCCAGGACTTACTTCTAAGCAGAAGTAAGATTTTGCTGTAAGTTCACAACCCCCTGTCACACTTACTTGGAAGTAAGCCCCATTGAACACAATGGGACTTACTTCTGAGAAGACATATGGGAATAGGATCTGCCTCCCTTTGTTGCAGGGAGGCATCTAGGGTGACCATATGGAATGGAGGACCCTGCTTCTGTATCTTTAACAGTTGTCTTGAAAGGGGAATTTCAGCAGGAGTCAATTGAAATATATGCAGCACCTGGTGAAATTCCCTCTTCATCACAACAGTTCAAGCTGCAGGAGCCATGCCCTCTTTTGTATCTGGTCAACACCTCTGTTGGTCTTAGGCCTGGGGAGATCCTGACTTCAGATCCTGCTTTAGCCTGTGAGTTCCTGCATCTCAATCCCAGATTCTTATCTGAAAAAAACCAAAACAACGAACAGGGAACACAGGAAGCTGCCTTATATCACATCAGCATATTGCTCCATCTAGCCTAATACCGACTGCTCTGATTGGCATCAACTTCCCAGGGTCTCAGGCAAAGAGATGTTGTTCCCATTACCTGGTTCCTGGTTATATATATATATATATATATATATATATGTGGAGATACCAGGGATCGAACCTGGGACATTTCTGCAAGTAAACTGAAGCCATGTGCTCTGCCACTGAGCTTCATGGTTCTTCCCCAACAGGCCCGTCCATCTTGTGAGCTATCGAGATGAGCACAGCCCACCAGCCATGCCTATATACTGCCAGATGCTTGACAGCTGCCTTGTTTTTGCAGTCCTAGGCAGGCAGGAGGAACTCTGTCACCAAACCCTCTAATGGGCTGCCGTACATGGCTGGTAGATGGTGGTTCTTAAACCAGCTGAAATTCTGTGCTCTGTACTTAATTCTGTAGCCGTTCTGGATTTGCACCTCTGTGGAGCTGCCTGGACATCACCTAGAAATATTGCCATGTGAGAATCGTTGAGACTTGGAGCAAAGAGAGACTATAAATCTCTCCTTCCTTTAAGTAACAATACAAGGTGATATATGTCTTGGAGAGAATCATCTTTTTAACTGTCCCTGATAATAAGGCAATTTAATTTACATTACGTTAGCTGCAAAATAGCCCCCGGCAGCAGAAATATTGAGAAGTGGATGTGAGATCTAGACTGCCCAATGAAATCTTCTTGAGGAATGAGTCTATATCCCAAGGAAGGCACCGTGTCAAGCCATTTATCTGTGCTTTCTCCCTCTTTTCTCTTATTAGTCTTTGATTCAAATTTATGCTCTTGCGGGCATATAAATTAGAGCTCTCAAAGACCTCGCTTGCCATCTAGTTCATCTCTTAAGGCCAGTAGCCTCTGTGTAATTCAATCAGCGCTGTGGAGCAACAGGGTGGATCTGAATCCAACATGGTTATGAAATTTCAATATGATCTAAGGAGTTGCTTGCAGGGGCAGTGTGATACCAGATTGTTCACCCTGAATGGATACAAAGGGACCTGGCACTGGATTGTTGTGCTGGGAGACTTCCATGTACATGCCGAGGCCACCTTGTCAGGAGTGGCTCAGGTCTTCATGGCCTCCAGGACAACCATGGGCCTGTCCCAGTGTGCATCTGGGCCTACTCATTCAGCAGGGCCCACGTTGGGTCTGGCCATTTGTGCTGGATGGAAAGATGGTGATCTGGGGTTAAAGGGACTTGCTATAGGTTTGTCATGGATAGATCGCTACCTGGTGGGGTTTAGACTTGCTAGCACTCAGATCCTTTGCAAGGGCAAAGTGCCAATTAAGATGGAGAGACAGATGGATCCAGAGGGTTTTCTGGAGATTCTTGAGGATTTTCCTGTCACCTCATACTGTCGAAGCCTTGGTTGATTTCTAGAATGGAGAAATGGCCCGGGTGGTTGAACTGATCATTCCTGAGCATCCTCTTCCACAAAGTGGGAGGGGGAAATGCTCTCCCTCCAAACCCACTCCACTCCCCCTGCAATGTGATCCCAACCCATTCCTCCTCCTCCTCCTCCTCTCCAAACTTTGACCAACTCACTCCCTGTGTAGGGGAGGCCATGGGTTTCTTAGTTTGGTACAACCCCCTTGTAGGCCATACACTTGCCCTGGCTTAACAAACACCTCAGAATGAAAAAGTCCATCCCTGCGTCAACTGTGTACCAGGATTGATTTGACTGGGGAAGAAACATGTTTTTCTCTTGGCCAAAATATGTGCTGGGAAGGTGCCAGAATCGGCTGTCATGGAATTGTACCAGAATGCCATCTGGTCCATGCGACTCACTCATGACAAGCACAATTCACTAAGCAGAATGTTCAAAAAGGAATGGGCAGCTAGCAGTCCACCAGCCACGATTCCTATTTAAATTAGAGATGTGCACGGACGTAAAAATCATATCGGAATTGGAATCGGAACTTCAGATTTTGTAAAGTATTGTATCGGAAAAATCGGAGGTCTGTCATATTGTATTGGGTCCAATACTGATACAAAAATCGGACGTCCAATTTTTGAATCAGACACCATTTTGAATTATTATCCCCATAGCATAGTATTGTTTTAAAGAAATTTCTATAACTTTTTTATTGTTTTAGATAGAAGCATGAAGCTTTGCTACATTGCAGATGGGTTTGAAGTAGTTATGTGTGAGAAATTTCAGAAAGATTGGTGCAGGCATTTAGTGTCTGTGACATTTTCCAAAATGAGCCTGGAATGCCTATAACTTTTTTATTTTTAAAGATCCACGCATGAAACTTTGCCACATTACAGATGATATGTTGCTACTCATGTATGTCAAATTTCAGAAACATAGGTGCTTGCCTTGGGTGGCAATTAGTTTTTGAAAAATGGATTGCATGGGGATAAGAAATTAACGCCTTTAACTTTTTTATTTTTCATGATAGAATGTTGAAACTTAGCCACATTAGAGACGACATGTAGTTAGTGATGTGTGAGAAATTTCAGAAACATAGGTTCAAGTGTGTAGTGGCAAGGTTTTTTTTGAGAAATTAGAGAAATGCATTTAACTTTTTATTTTTAAAGATAGAAGCATGAAACTTGCCCACATTGCAGATGAGTTTCAGGTACTTATGTGTGAGAAATTTCAGAAAGATAGGTCCAGGCATTTTGTGGCTATGAATTTTTTACTTTAAAAGTTCCAATATGGTAGGTTTGATAGCTTTCAAACAGCACCCCCCTCCCCCGCCTTCTCCCCCCTCTGTTAGCTGTCAAACCCACCATATTGGAACTTTGGAACTTTGAAAGTAAAAAATTCATAGCCACAAAATGCCTCCACCAATCTTTCTGAAATTTCTCACACATAACTACCTCAAACCCATCTGCAAAGTGACCAAGTTTCATGCTTCTATCTTTAAAAAAAAAATTTAAATGCATTTCTCTCCTCATTTCTCCAAAAATACCTTGTCACTACACGCTTGAACCTATGTTTCTGAAATTTCTCACACTTCACTAACTACATGTCATCTTTAATGTGGCAAAGTTTCATGTTTGGATCTTTAAAAATAAAAAAGTTGAAGGCTTAACTGTATTTCCCCCACTGCAACCCATTTTTCAAAAATGAATTGCCACCCAAGGCAAACACCTATGTTTCTGAAATTTCACACACATGAGTAGCAACATACCATCTGCAATGTGGCAAAGTTTCATGTGTAGAGCATTAAAAAAAAAAGTTATAGGCATTCCTGGTTTGTTAGTAAAAAATTCATAGCCAAAAAATGCCTGGACCTATCCTTCTGAAATTTTGCACACATAACTATCTCAAACCCATCTGCAAAGTGGCCAAGTTTCATGCTTCTATCTTTAAAAATAAAAAAGTTATAGGCATTTTTGTAACACAATATTAGGTTATGGGGAAAATCATTCAAAATGGCGTCCGATTTTCCGATTTTCTCTGATTAAAATTGGAGACCAAAATATCAGATTGGAAAAAAATGGATCAACAAGGAATTGTATTGGAAGTGTGAATCGGATGTCCAATTTCCTCTGATTTTAATCGGTATCGGATATCGGATCCGATACGATGCACATCCCTAATTTAAATCTTAGTAATAGCTTTGCTTCTAAACAAATGAATTAGCATATGCAAAATTTATGCAAACCCATGCCCTCTTTGGTCCTCTTTTTTGGTGATGTGAAAGTGACCATTTAAATCCTTTCCCTATGTAAAGTAAAGCCACAGAAAAATCTGAACAAAATTCCTCGTTTTTCCAGATTTGAGATCGGCCAAAGGGATACTTTCATCATGGAGATCCCGGACATTGCGCCGCTTCGGAAGATGAGGATACGGACTGATGGGGAAGGGTGTCGCCCGGATTGGTTTCTTGACGAGGTAGTGCATGGGTTCCTGAAACCCTCCACTGTTTGCAAGGAGGTCTGTGGATACTTTGCAGATTTTCATATACTTAGTGTGCAACCCTAGGCATGTTTGGCTGGCTGTGGAATACTGGGAACTGTTGGACTTTTCTCTTTCCAAACATGCATAGGATTGCACTCTTACTTAATTTTGGAGAAGGGTTTGGGGATTATGCAGAATATCAAAGTCTCATCCCCATTGGCCACAGGAAGCCTTGCCATGCTTCCTCCTGGCTTCTAACATCTCACCAATGGGGCAGAATTACAAGGATGCTGAAATCTATTAGATACCAAATGTGATGCTTGAAGGAAGCTATCTCATGGGCATACAAAATACTCGCAGTTGTTGTGTGTGCACAGAACAGACAGGGGCCTAATCTACACCAAGTAGGATATTGCACTATGAAAGTGGTATGAAAGCGGTATATAAAAGGCAGGAGCCACACTTAGGGTGTTTTTATGATGTTTTAATGCAGTTTTAATAATGTGTGCCATGTTTTAATCAGTTTTATGTATTTTATCATATTGTTGTTCCCCGCCTCGATCCAAACGGAGAGGCGGGTAAGAAATACATTATTATTATTATTATTATTATTATTATTATTATTATTATTATTGCTTTATAGAGGTATTGAAGTGCACTGCCAACTGTTGGGACCCATAGACAGATTCCATATACCACTTTCATACTGCTTTCATAGTGATATATCCTGCTTGGTGTGGCTCCTGCCTTTTATATACCGCTTTCATACTGCTTTCATAGTGCAATGTCCTGCTTGGTGTAGATCTGGTCTTTGAGTCAACTGAATATAGTGGTATTCTGCCAAGATCCTTTTCAAGCACAGGTATGACTTTGGAGAGAACAACTTAGGGCAAGGGTGTGGAGCTTCTTTCAGCCCAAAGTCTGGATTCAGTTTCAGAGAAGCCATATTCCAGTGATGGGCAGGGCTGAAGGTAAAGGGGGTGTGGCCTAAGGCAAAAGGGGTAGAGCTAAAAATGCCACAAAAACCAGCCTATTTTTACCTTCAAGCTCTTACTGCCAGCACATAAGCCTTAGGGGAGGCATTTCAACCTTTTAGAATGGGGGAGGGGACTGTACAAATGCTAGGAAGCCACAACATGACCAATAGTTGGGGGGGGGGGAAGGGCGTGGGGCCTGGGGAAGGGTGGAGCCACCTGGGGAACCCTGGAGGGCCAGTTTTGACCTGTAGACCTAAAGTTCACCACCTGTGCCTTAGGGGAGGCTTATCCCGCAAACATACTGATTTTGTAGTCAATCTCTACCCAGAGAACTGTATTCTGTCAGGGCGCTAACACTATAGATCTAAAAACAGAGAAAACTGCACCCTCACTTAACCACAGTTCCCAGGATTCTTTGGAGGAAGCCATGACACTTAAACCAGTATAAAACTGATACAAGTTTGTAGTGGAGATTTCACATATGTCTGAGAACAGGGACATAGGGGTGGTAACTCCTTTTTTTAAAAAAATAAGAACACTGTGGGTATGGAGGATGTGCTTGATATTGCCTGTACAAGTGGTCAAGTTATTGATAAAGACACTGTTCAGTCACTAGAATCCTAGCGTTCTAGATATTTTCACGGAAATTTGGGATTGTTAGGTAAGGATAAGGAATAAGATGGACTGTATAAAAATGCCTTTCAATAAATCCATGGTGGAGCCACATCTGGAATGTTGTGCACAGTTTCGCTTGAACCCATTTTAGAAGGATACCATAGAGCTAGAAAGGTGCAGAGAAGCGCAACCATGATGATCTGGGGGTTGGAACACTTTAGGAAACCAGACAACTAAGCTGAGGACATAACAGACGTTCATACAATTAGGAAGGGGGTAGGTAGAGAAAACGTGCCTCCTTCTCTCATCACATCACAGTCACCGCAATTCTAGAACTCAAGAATGAGATTGAAAGTGATTGGCAGTAGATTCAAGACAGACGGAAAGGAAGTCTCTCTTCTCACAACACCTAATGGGTTGGATCCAGACTTGGACATGGGGGTGTGGGGGGTGTGGGGAGGAAATCATTCAGTTTGCATTTTAATTTGCATTTTAATGCAAACTCAAGTCATTTGCACTTCCCAAACGAATATGTGAACCGAAACATAGTTCCACTTCAATATTTTGCGATGCCGTTCTCCAGTCAAAAAATGCATGTATTCATGAAATAGCACACAAAATTGCTTTTTATTAGGGAAAATTGCTTGCAACGAAAATGCTTATATTAGAAGAAATAAGCACAAAAATAAGTACGATTTTTGATGTGGGCTTTTTTTTAAAAAAAGAAGAAAACGGATGCGGAAACAGGACAAAACTTGAGGTTGGAAATATGAGAAACTGAGCAAAACTGAAAGTGACAGATCCATCTATCCCTAGTTTAGAGTAGACCCACTGAAATCAATGAGTCTAAGGGCATTGCTACATGATGCGACATCCCATTGTTTACCTGGTGCTGTTGTGCTTCCTGGTTCTTTGGCGTGATTGATATGAGTTGGATTACATGGGAGGAGAGAGGCGACAAGGTGGAAGATCCTGCTGCTTCCTGGGACTCCTTTCAATGACAGACATAGTTGGTTGGATTGAGGGAGCACCTCCCTCCCACTCTGACATGTTTGCAAAGGAAGAGGGGGAGTCTTGTTTTCGTCTATTTCCTCGTAGCCCCCATGAAAGCCAGGACTTACTTTTGAGTAAGACCGCGCTATAAGTTTACAACCCTCTTCACTCTTACTTGGGAGTAAGCCCTATCAAACACAATGGGACTTACTACTGAGTAGACACATGGAGATCGGATCTGCCTCCCTTTGTTGCAGGGAGGCATTTGAACCTCTTCTCCCTCCGTTTCAAGTCTTTCCTCCCTTCTCAGCAACTTCATAGCACAATGCCAGCTTTACACACTGCCGATTTCATGCCATTAAGAGTTTATTCCAGCTTTTCTCTGCTCTATTTTACAATGGAATAAGGGCAGGGGAGCCAGGTGAGATGTCCTGTTTGTTTACAGCATCATTTAATTGACCCGGAAACTTCTGTTTGTGGCCAAAGAGCTCATTTCGAGAAGCCCTGAGTTTAAATCATGATTAGTATATGTCCCATTGGTTTTAGTGTGTGTAGTGTTAAGTGTGATTGAGTCTGGATCCAACTCAGTACGTTTGTGGAATGCACTGCCACAAGATGTGGTGACAAACTCACGGAGGGGGAATCTATCAGTTGCGATTAGCATGACAATCATATGGAGCTTCCAGAGTTTGAAGAGGTTTTAGTCTCTGGACACAAGCAGGGCTCTACCACTGAGCTACATCCCAAACCCAAGTACAGCTTCAACACACTGTCGAAAACTGTGTCCTTCATTTCAAGTGTTTTGCTCCTTCTTCGGAGGGCTTCAATTAGGGTAACCCCATGAAAAGGAGGACAGGGCTCCCGTATCTTTAACAGTTGTCTAGAAAAGGAAATTTCAGCAGGTGTCATTCGTATGCAATTAGTTCCTGGTGAAATTCCCTCTTCATCACAACAGTTAAAGCTGCAGTAGCCCTTCCCTCTTTTGTATCTGGTCACTCTAGTATAGCTCTTGCAGCTTTAACTGTTGTGATGAAGAGGGGATTTCACCAGGTGCTGCATGAATACAAAAATAACACCTGCTGAAATTCTCTTTTCTATACAACTGTTAAAGAAACGGGAGCCCTGTCCTCCTTTCCCTATGGTCAGCCTTCTTCCACCCGTCATTATTTACATCCCAAGGTTTTGGAGGGATAGTGACGAGAAAATCTGCTTTGTTCTTGGCAAGGTCACATAGTTCGATCACGCTTCCTCCAGTCCCCTATGTCTTATCCTGGCAGAACCGGAGAGACTGAGGAGATCTGTGAGGGAAGCCAAGTGCAACCTATAATTTTACCCAAATGGATTCTCTGCTGTTAAGACTTTATTGCGAGAGAACGTTGGAACTCTGCCGCTGCACCTGCAAGAGACTACAAAATCCTCTTTCGTGGTGGCAGTTCCTTGAGGGAAATGGTAGCTGGACTTTTGGAGAAAATATTACATCTTCACAAGTGCTAGGTGACCACTTCTGAGTGCATGATTCTTGAAAGGACCATTTCAAGGACGTTTGGGTGTTCTTCTTTCACATGTGCTTTGGGATGGTTTGTTTTTTTTAAGCAGTTACGGAATGTATCTCTCCACCCTCCTCCATTGATGAGCCAAATATTCAAATGCTCTCTGCTACCTCCCTTTTACATTAGATAGATAGATATAGATATAGATAGTAGATACATAGATATATATATAAGTCGCACAGCTGTTTGAAAATGAAAATAAAATATTAAAATGACTCTTTAAAAAAGAAAAGTTGGGCTATGTATATGCAACGTTTTGGTTCCTGATAACTTGCGTTTCTCGATCTCAGGGGTTTGCTGTAGTTTCCTGGGCAAAATAGAGGTAAAAGAAGATGAAAAGGGAAAGAAAACCCCTGCTGTTAGAAATGCTGCAGAGCCTGCAGCCAGTGATGAAACCTGAATGTTGGGCTCTGCAGCAAAATTTCATAGGGAACTATGGGGGCGGTGGAGGTGTAGTGATGGAGGAGCTAGGATCTTCACCAGACTAGAGGGTGAGAACAATGAGGGAGGAGCAGTATCTAGGCTGACCATCTGAAAAGGAGGACAGGGCTCCTGTAACGTTAACAGTTGTAGAGAAGAGGGAATTTCAGCTGGCATCATTTGTATGCAATTTGTACCTGGTGAAATTCCCTCTTCATTACAACAGTTAAAGCTGCAGGGGCCCTGCCTTCTTTTGTATATGGTCACTCTAGTATAGTGCATGCAACTTTAATTGCTTTGATGAAGAGGTGATTCCACCAGGTACTAATTGCATACAAATGACGTAGGCTGAAATTCCCTTTTCTCTGGAACTGTTAAAGTTACATGAGCCCTGTCCTCCTTTTCATATGGTCAGCCTAGCAGTACCACACATGGGGTAGGCTGACCAGATAAAATCCAGGTCAGGGCTCATGTAACTTTAACAGTTGTAGAGAAAAGGGAATTTCAGCCAGAGTCATTTGTATGCAATTCGTTCCTGGTGAAATTCCCTCTTCATCGCAACAGTTAAAGGTGCAGGCACTATACTAGAGTGACCATATACAAAAGGCAAAGCTCCTGCAGCTTTAACTGTTGCGATGAAGAGGTAATTTCACCAGGAACTAATTGCATACAAATGACACTGGCTGAAATTCTCTTTTCTCTACAACTGTTAAAGTTACAGGAGCCCTGACCTGGATTTTATCTGGTCAGCCTAACATGGGGGCCAAAATAGACATTACTTTAATTCTGTATCTAGCAGCTATGTTTTTCTCTTCGGTTTTACTCTACAGTAGGAGCAGGGGCTCTGATCCATATTGGGATCCTAGCTTGATAGGGGTGGTGGTGGTCCTAATTTTCAGAAGAAAAAGTACACATTCACTAAGGGGAGCTGAACCCAGCCCCCTCCTCTGACTACAGTTATTTATTTATTACATTTATATACCGCCCCATAGACGAAGCTCTCTGGGCGGTTTACCAAAATTAAAACTCCGGACATTAAAAATCGATATACAAAATTTAAAAGCATAAAAGGATAAAAACAGACAACATATAAAGACAGCATGCATTTAAAACAACTGTGAACTCTCAGCCAGGCCTAAATATAGTTCTAGGGTCAATTAAAAACTCAGCATATGCTGTTAAATACCTGGGAGAAGAGAAAAGTCTTGACTTAGCACTGAAAAGATAACAATGTTGGTGCCAGGTGGGCCTTGTCGGGGAGATTGTTCCATAACTGTGGGGCCACCACCGAGAAGGCCTTCTCCCTTGTTACCCTCTTTTGCACCTTGTCAAGGGGGCAGGGCTCCTGCAGCTTGAACAGTTGTGATGAAGAGGGAATTTCACCAGGTGCTGCAGGCATACTGCTGAAATTCCCTTTTCTGTGCAACAGTTAAAGGATACAGGAGCCCTGTCCTGCTTTCCATGTGGTCACCCTACCATATCCCCTTCCCCACCACTGTCAGAAGCAGAATAAGTTATGCAAAATGGGCTTGTTAAAAATATAAATTCCTGAACAAAATGTGCAAATGAATCCTCTTTGTGTGCATTTTCTGAAGTGTGTAACATGTACAGGTTGCAGTATTCCACCCTTCTCATCGCGGAATGTGGTTTTGCTCATGGCTGAGTGTTGGTTTCTCTCACTGCTGCTTTTCCAACGCACTAAGCCATGGGTATTCTTGTAATGCACCCCCCCTCGAGTATCAAGGCGCAATAGCACGCTCTGAAATGTGTCTCAGTAGGTTTCCACCGGGGCGTCAGCGTGGTGTGAAAACTGATCTGAGCTCACCTCGATTTCCGTCGGTGGCGCATATAAAAACGAACATACGGGGGATGCTTGTGGGGGTAGAGCTGGAATGTCAGGCAGATGGCACACTGTCAGTGCTAAGTAGACAAGATGAGAAGGCAAATTAAGCCATCAGCCCTGTAATTAACCATTTGTTGCTGTTTAGCTGTGCTGCACATCACATTCTGAGTTTTTCCTGTTCCAGCAAAATGACAATCGAAGATTATTTTTAAGCCTTTCCCCCCTTTCTTTTGTGAACAGCTTAATCAGGGCGACCAATTAAAAATGAGTGGATTGTATCAATTATGAGGTTGTACCTAGACAAATATCTGTTTGCAGGGAATGGAATTAGAATGCTGAATTAGCACATCTTCACGCCTATAAGCCCCACCTCCTTACTTGGCAGCTGTGGGGCAAATGGCCTGAGGATCAGGGTCTAGTTACCAGGCCAACATTGCCCCCCTTTCCAGACTGAAAGCTCTCCTTGGTCTGACAGCTTCCTCAGTAATATTCCCCCTTTTTATATGCCTTATACTCAGGGCCGGCTCTGCCATAAGGCAGAGTGAGGTGGTTGCTTCAGGTAGCAGAACCTGGCCGACAGCAGCAAGGTTTTGGAGGAAATACTTACATGTCATGCAGCCTGCCCTGCACTCTTGAAGGCCTCAGGTGCAGTGGAGGGCGTTGTTCCATCACTAGCAGCAAAGAAAGATTCAACTGCCAGTCCAGTTGACTTTTGTACACAGAATGGGAGAGGTACCATTTTAGGGTGACCATATGAAAAGGAAGACAGGGCTCCCGTATCTTAAACAGTTGCAAAGAAAAGGGAATTCCAGCAGGTGTTATTTGTATGCATGCAGCACCTGGTGAAATCCCGTCTTCATCACAACAGTTAAAGCTGCAGGAGCCCTGCCCTTTTTTGTAACTGGTGACTCTGGCATAGCTCCGGTAGCTTTAACTATTGGGATGAAGAGAGGATTTAACCAGGTTCTGCATGCATACAAATGACACCTGCAGAAATTCCCCTTTTCTATGCAACTGTTAAAGATACAGGAGCCCTGTCCTCTTTTCCATATGGTCACCCTATAGTCACTATTTTGTGCTTTGCTTTAGGCATAAACTGTCTTGGGCCAGCCCTGCTTATACAGCCTCCTGCCACATTCAGCGGCCACACATGTGGTTCTTTGATAGGCCATCTGTCCTTAAGGTTGGGCCTTTTCAGTGGTGGCACCCTGATTGTGAAATGCCCTCCCCACAGAGGCTTCCCCTGTGCCTACATTGTGGTCCTTTCAGTGTCAGATGAAGACCTTTTTATTTCCCCGGACTTAAAACCACTTATTGCTTTTCAGAGCACAACCCTACCAGGTTGACACCATTTATTGCTTTTCAGGGCACGTTGGGTTGATGGAAACCTCTTATCTTGGAAATTTCCAGGAAATCTATGTCCTGCCAGGCTGCTGCTGCTGCCAGGATGGGAGGAATGATGGGAGGAATATTCACCTCCCCAACCTCCTTTTAACCTTTCCCCCTCTAGACGGGATTTTGAGCCCATCTAGCAGAGGCATGCTGGTGGGAATGGGGGCGAGGCAGGAGAGGCCAGCTGATTTCCTCATCCCAGCCTCTCCCAGATCATAGGACTGCTCTGCCAATACTAACTTCTGTTTCATGCCATTCCTGGTTTTATGCTGTTTTAGACTTCATGTTTGTATTTTATTACCTTTTATGGTTTCCCACTCCTACTGCCCAGAGAACCCTGAATATTGGGCAGTATATAAATCAGTACATAAATTCATGCGTTGATCCTATAGATCATTTGATCACTTGGCTGTCGCAGGTACTAGAATCCCCCAATAGGCTGTGCTTTCTTTTAGGGCTACTAAAGTGCCATCGTGTAAAGCCCACCTAGAGTTCCTTCCACTGCTTTGATTCATTCTAGATCATCATGAAGAATGTGACTACTCAAGAGGTGACCACGTTCACATACAATGACTGGCTCTCAAAACAGTGGGGCGACAAACTCACCCTGGAGTGGGAGATGCTGGCAGTGATCAACGGGGAACCGATGATGGAATACACAACATACACCATTCAGGTTAAGACGAGCAACATTGGAGGTATGTTCACGTTTGTAGCTCCCAGTTTAGAAGAACCCAGTTCAGATATTTACCTGCAGATTGTGCCACAGCTGGAAGTTAAGGTAATGACATGGTTCGCATGACACAACAACCTGTTGGTTAAACAGTCCTGCCCATCGTGCACCCGCCACTGCCCCTTTTCCTTAGCAACCCACAACTGGCTGCATTGTAGTTTACTTAGCATGTCATAGCCCACAAACAACCCAGTGCTCTGAGTTTGGATGACGTGCCAATTAACCTACAATGGAGCCAATCATGGTTGCTAAGGGAAGGGGGCTAAACAACCCAGTGGGCATTTAGGGTCTAAACAACCCAGTGATTCACCCATGGCTTATGGTTGGGTTAACTGCTGGATTGTTTATCCCCTAAACAACTCATCACTCTGGGTTCAGATAACACACTGAACAACCTACGATTTCCTTAGGGAAATGCAAAACTGCACTGAGAAATTTCAGTAGATTTTTTAATTGGCTTCCTCAGATATTCTGCCAGAGGAGGGAACTCAACATTTTTGCTTTAAGAGCAATCTGGGAATAGCTTAGGTATGTGCAGAACGCCTTGGGAAATCTCACTACCTGAGACTAAAACACTTCTTGGCTCCCTCATAATCCCTTGGATGGGTTGGAAAATGTGTGTGTCATGCTGTTGCTGAGGCAGAGGAACTGCCAGACATTTAGTTCAAACTTATAAAAGAGAGAGGAACCGTGGCAGTCAAAGAATTTGTAGTTTCTTACTGGGGAGGGACAGATCTGTCTCGCTTACTCCCACTTTTGAATGTTTTAAATCTTAAAGTATTTTTGTCCCAACTATGGAGAACTTTGCAACTTTGGGTAAAGTTTAATAAAAAATCAGGAACCAATGCACAGTGGGAGGGGAGGATTAACACCCACCCACCCACATACGCACACCATTTGCTTTCTGAAATCCCCCCCCCCGCACACAAGGGTGGAGTAAAAAAGAAGTCTCCATTGGCATGAATGGAGACTTCCCCCCCTCTTGTTATTCCCCTCCCCTCATTTATTGATGAGGTGATTTCAGGAAGCAAATAGTGCTTGGGGAGGTACATGGTGTCCCAATCCATACTGAGGCCATGCATGCTTACACTAGAATAGCAAAACGGCTAAGCCACAGCTGCAAGCTATGCAGTTAGTGGAACATATTCTTTGGCTCTCAGCATTAACAATACTGGCTAGATGAACCAGTAATTTGTTTCAGTATACGACAACTCCCTATGTCCTTTGTGTGGGAGGGAGCATCATAGGGGTGCACTGAAATGGCCTCTGAATATTGGAGCCCTATTTGTGTGAATTTGGGGAGCATTTCTCTGATTTGGGAGATGGAGAATATGCACTGAAATCTGCCCCTTGCTTTCAGCTTTGGTGGTGGTGGGAGCTTCCTCTGTGTTTTCTTCCGTATTTTGCCTCTGCCTGTGCAAGCAACGCCAGCAATACAGCCACGATCCCAACAGCCAGGTCAAGCGTTTCCTCAGTTAGTGCCAGACTCTGACCACAGTGGGACTTGTGAGGCCTGTGTCCTTATCCACCCATGATGCGTGCCAACCCTTGGAATGGGGGAGAAATGTCCTCAGTTTGTATTTTTAATACACACGTTCCCGATTTCGAACTTTCAAACCAATACGCAAACACCTGAAACTAGGTAATTCTTTGAAATGTACACTTCTTGAATTTTGCGAATGAGGCCTTCGATTAAAAATGCATACGGAACTGCTTGTACTAGGGGAAAGGATGTAAAAAATGCATTGTATTAGGGTACCTACTTGCAAAAAAAATGTGTATTTGGCCAAATTGTGTAGAAAAATGCATCTATTAGGAGAAACGCATACAAAAATGGGTACAAATTTTCATGTGGACTTAAAAAAAACAACACCTCAAAGTTCATCATGAACCAGATTTTAGATTGGAAAACAAAGAAACTGTGAGGAGCCAAAATTGACAGGCTCTTTGATGGCTAGACCACACTGGACCTGCTTTGACACAGCCCCTTTGGAAGTACTGAAATCCTAAAAGATGAAAAACACTGAACTTCTGGATGATGCATTTGTGAGGTCAGCATTCTTTCGGGCAACACTATTATGATCTTGACATGAGATTTTTGTTGTTATGTGAAGCGTCACTCCAGCCGATGAAGGCCGAGGGTAAGAGTAGAACAGGAGATGTCAGCATCAGCAAACCCATCTCTTCTTTTCCAGGAAATGAAAGGTGATGGGTTTTAACGATGGTGAGAATCTATCTTGTTATGAGCCAAGACAGACAGTGTCGGGAAGAGGGGTGGGAGTGGGGAAACAAATTAAGGGAATGAATGAGGTGAGCTTGCGTTTGATCTGATTATACGGCAGACAGCGCAACAGTACATGTGATGGAGGTGCTTGCAGGTTTGGAACTCGGAAGGTTGCTGCATCTCCCGTCACAGAGACAGTGACCTGATTTGTGCTTTATACAAGGCATACGAGAGGAGGGATGCTACCGCATTCCGTGACAGATTTGCAGGTGCTTTTCAGGTGTACCAGACCCCCCTCCCCAAACAGCCCTCCCTATTTACCAGCATGTGGCAGGATTCTGCAGCGCACATGATTATTGGCCACAATATTATAAAGATTTCTATCCTTCTCTTCAAACGGACGATCCCCAAGGCAGTGGACAACAGTGGGGGCTGGCAGTTCCAGTATTGGTGGGTCCGTGAATCCGCTATGTGCGATATCCCCATTTGTGGAAAGGTGTAGCATTTCTTTTTTACTCTGAGAATGACTTCACACAGCCAAGCAGCTTGTTTCTCTGCGAGGCCTGGCCCCTAGCTACAGCGTCGTGTGGGGAAATATGTTGCATGTGCGGATGGTACACCCTCGTCCAGTGGTGCGCAGGTAAATGTTTAAGTGCAGGTATTCGTCATAACGGCCTCCATAGCCACTCCCCCAAGGAGAGCCAAAATTATCAGGTAGCTTTGTTCAGTGGAGGTTGGTAGCTCCAATTTTGGTGTGGCTGCTAATCAATCTTGGGTTTCAGTCAGAATCAGCCAGACCTCTACCAGAGCTATCCAAGGTTTTGAACCTATTTTGGGGATAGGGTTCAACATCTTTAGAGTGCCAGCTGGTTCTGACTGCAAGCCAGAATAGATTCACAGCCCTAGTGAAATCAGAGCCACCAACCTCCAATTATTATTATTATTATTATTATTATTATTATTATTATATTTATTATTATTATTATATTTATTTATATCCCACCTTTTTCCCAATAATGGGACTCAAGGCGATATACAAAAATTAAAAATATAATTAAACATAGTACAATTTTAAAATATCAAAAACATTTTAAAACATTTTAAATACACATAATTATGACAACGCAATACAAAGCAATTGACTAGATAGGTAGATAGATAGACAGATAGATAGATAGACAGACAGACAGATATTGCTGGCAGGGCAGCCTATAGAATCTGGAGACAAGAACATAAGAGCCATGCTGGCTTAGACCAATGCCCATCTAGTTCAGCATTTTGTTCACATAGTGGCTAACCAGATGCCTATGGAAACCCACAAGTAGGACATGAGTGCCACAGCACCCTCATGCCCATGTTCGCCATTATGCTAAAGCTGTCCCTCAGAGAGAGAGGGAGAGGGAGGGAGGGAGGGAGGGAGGGAGGGGAGAGAAAGTAGACCTAGGGATACATGAGAAATCCATTTCAGTTCATTTTTGATCAGGATTTAAACCAGTTCACACCTTCCTAATCGTACATGGACTCAGACACAATTTGCAGTCAGCATCCATACGTTTCCGAGGTCGCAATGTGAGAACGTGCACATGGGAAAAAAAGTGTCTTCTTGAAAAATGCACACAAATATACTTTAAGTAATGGAAGAAGAATGCGTACATTTCAAAGAGGTGCACAGTTGATGGGTACATCTGGAAAAATACACATGAAAACATGCACAGGTTTTTGTGCAAAACGCAAAAAGCAAAAAAAAAAAAAAAGATAGCAAAATCCGCAATCTGATACGGACTCATGTTGGAAGGAGCTTTGAAATGGAATTCGGAGAACGTTGGCCAGCTTGCTGATTTGAACACCCCTATTTAGACTTCAGTATTTGTGTAGCTAGGGGCGTCGTTGATCAGCAGCCAAGGGTTGAAGGTCTGCAGCATCCGTACTAGTGGTAGTATCTGGGGGCAGCAGGGAGGCTGGCCATGAAAGGCAGATCCAGTTGCTTGGAATGCTGGTGTGTGGTGATCCAGGAGAGAACAGCTGTAGCTCAGCCGCAAAGATCCTGGATTCAGTCCTAGATACCTCTAATCAAACAAGGAACAGGTAACAGAAAAAGGGATACATCTCTGCCTGACAGACTAGAACCAATCTCAGTCCATATAGACTAGCCTTCCCTCTTCTCATGCCAAATGCCTGCTCCACACTTTGGAGGACCCTTGGGCAAGATACCTCCAATGGATACCCTTCCTCATTGAGTCTACCTCCTCACCACCATGGCCACCAGCAGCTCTTGCTTCTCATCTTCTTCTCCATCATTGCTTCCACTTGCTTGCTTAGCAGGCAGAGAGCCAGGGAGAAAGTAGGCCGTAGCATCTCCTGGTCCTCCTTCTCACTGCTGCCGTTGTCTGGGCCAGAGTGAGAGGCAGGTCAACCAGCAGGTTGCAATGATGAAGAGGAGGAGCAACAACTCCAGGGAGCTCCTGTCAGCTGACCATTGCTAGGATTACCCTTGATGCCGGTCCTGCTGATGCCCTTCAGATGTGTTGGACCGCAACTCCCATAATTACCAGACAGCATGGCCAATGCTGGCCCGGAATTATGGGAGTTGTGGTCCAATACATCTGGGGGACACTAGTTTGAGGAAAGCTGAATTAAGCAAAATTAATTTTGAGGAAAGCTGAATTAAGCAAAGTCCGACTTGATTAGAACTGTACCTCCTAAGAGCCCTGTTTCCACTGTTGCTGCTCACTTTGTTAATTTTGCTACTTTGTTTTCTAGGAATTTCCCCACAAACTATATCAAAACTGGAGCAGCACCTGATTATATATTATCAGGGCAGGGGGAGTTGCCACCCAGAGGAAGGCTTAGTTGAGGAAGTAAGCAGGGAGAGGAGGAGCTGATATGTACATATGTTCCCCTCTATTCGGCATTGGTTAGACCCCATCTTGAGTATTGCATCCAGTTCTGGGCAACACATTTCACGAAGGATGCAGACAAGCTGAAGCGTGTTCAGAGGAGGGCAACGTGGATGATCAGGGGTCTGGAAACAAAGCCCTATGAGGAGAGATGGAAAGAACTGGGCCTCTTTAGCCTGGAGAAGAGAAGATTGAGGGGAGACATGATAGCACTCTTCAAATATTTGAAAGGTTGTGACACAGAGGAAGGCCAGGATCTCTTCTCGATCATCCCAGAGAGCAGGACATGGAATAATGGGCTCAAGTTACGTAGGCTGACCATATGAAAAGGAGGACAGGGCTCATGTAACTTTAACAGTTGTAGAGAAAAGGGAATTTCAGCCAGTGTCATTTGTATGCAATGAGTTCCTGGTGAAATTCCCTCTTCATCACAACTGTTAATGTTGCAGGGGCCCTGCCTTCTTTTGTATATGGTCACTCTAGTATAGTGCCTGCAACTTTAACTGTTGTGATGAAGAGGGAATTTCACCAGGGACTAATTGCATACAAATGACACTGGCTGAAATTCCCTTTTCTCTGCAACTGTTAAAGTTACAGGAGCCCTGTCCTCCTTTTCAGATGGTCAGCCTAGATTTCACCAGGAACTAATTGCATACAAATGACGCTGGCTGAAATTCCCTTTTCTCTACAACTGTCCTCCTTTTCATATGGTCAGCCTAAAGTTACAGGAAGCCAGATTCCGGCTGAACTTCAGGAAAAACTTCCTGTTAGAACAGTGTGACAATGGAACCAATGACCTAGGGAGGTCGTGGGCTCTCCTACACTAGAGGCCTTCAAGAGGCAGCTGGACAACCATCTGTTAGATGTGCTTTAAGGTGGATTCCTGCCTTGAGCAGGGGGTTGGACTCGATGGCCTTATAGGCCCCTTCCAACTCTATTATGCTATGACTCTATGATTCATTCTGCAGTTTCTGCTCTTTTCTTTCCTGTCCCTGGCTAATTGCTGCCCAAAGTAAATGCCATGGCATGTGGCCTTTGCAGGCTCGGTCCTGCTAGGAAGATTTTGCTCAGAAACTGTTAGGTCTGTACCTTTTCAAGGGCTTTGACGAATGAGGAGCCTGCTCCTGGGTAAAAGAGAAGCAGGCGTCATTTGGTTTTGTTCGTCACCCTCAGCAACCTTCAGGGTCATAAAAGGCCCTGCCAGGAGAACCCCATGGGTTCCTGGCTCTTTACTTCCTCCTTAAGCTTTTCTCAAGGGGACCAAAGAAAAGTTAAGCCCAATTTCATAGAGTTTGTTTCCATCTGAATGGAGTTGTGTTCTTGCCTCAGCTCTCTATAGGCCTTTAGTTCAGCACTCGCTGCTTTGTCTTTCAGCCCGATACATTGATGAACATTTGTATTATTATTATTAGTATGTATGTATTCATTTATTTATTCAATTCATTCAATTTATATCCTGCCTATATACAAAGTACTCTAGGTGGCATACAAAGTTAAAAACAGTTTAAATAAAACCAGTCAATCAATAAAACACTACCATTGGCAGCATAAAAATGTTAATAACTAATTTAAAAAGATAAAACAATCAATAAAACACTACAGCCTAGAAACAATATCTAGCAATAAGATTCTAAAAATGGAAAGCCTGCCAGAAGAATAGAGTCTTTAATGCCTGCTGAAAAACATTCAAAGAAGTCGGCAGGCACATTTTCACACACACATGAACATTCTGAAGTAGTGCGTGTTGGAGTTCCTTTGTGGGGTTGTCTTTGTATGGAGGGGAAAGCCCTGTTGACACCAATTTATGGGGGGTTGGATAAATCCCTGGAGGAGAAGGCTATCAATGGCTACTAGTCCTTATAGCTATATGCTACCACCAGTATCAGAGGTAGTAAGGCTATGTATAGCAGTTGCTGGGGAACATGGGCGGGAGGGTGCTGTTGCACCGTGTCCTGCTTTGTTGATCCCTGGTTGACAGCTAGTTGGCCACTGTGTGAACAGAATGCTGGGCTAGATTAGGGTGACCATATTCGAGAAACCAAAACAGAGGACACCCAGTGTGGGCAGGGAGAGTGTGCTTTACAGGGCCTCCGGAAAGCATGTCATTTACCCCGCCACGCTATTGGCAGCTGCCGTTAGCATGGCCGTTGTGAATGGCATGTTTTCCAAAGTCCCCAGAAAGCACGCTTTTCCCTCCTCCACTCCAATCGGGGCCTTAACGGCCCCGATTGGAGAGGAGGAGAGGAAAGCATGTCATTCCTGCCCCCCCCCACTGCTCCAATAGGGGCCTCCAGAAAGTGCATCATTCCCCTCTGTCACACTGAAAGTCTTAAAGAGGGAAGTGTGTCATTCCAGGACACTATAGAAAATTATTGAAAATCCCCCCTGACACCCATATAAGAACAAAAACCAGGACAAATCTGGGAAAATCCTGACAGTTGGTCACCCTAGGCTAGATGGACCCTTGGACTGATTCAGCAGGGCTCTTCTTAGGTACTTGCGACACACTGTGTAGTTATCTCAATCTGCTAGCTTATAAGTGTTCAGACTGAGCAGGCAGTAAGGGGCCCAGAAGAAAGCACACAGGCAGGCAGGCAGGCAGTGCTAGTCCAGTGCAGGCCACGAAGCCTCCTGTCAGGTCGTTTCTCCCCATAAACTTCGCAGTCCAGCCAAACCAAGCAAAAAGTCGATCCTGGCCCTGGCCTTGGCACAATCAGTGTTCGAATAACATGGGAGAGGCCACAGGGGTCCCAGCTCCCTTGCCTTTGGTGACATCCCCCAAAACTATTGGCTTCAGAAGATGAGAGGGAGCATAATATGGTGAGGATTGGAGAGGGAGTCAAGGGGGTTGGTGGATTTCATGAAGAGCGCATCTAAACTTTCCTTCATAATTGAAGCAGTGCACTGGGGACAGAGTGGTGATGTGCCCTACTTTACAGATGACAGTCCTTCATCTGAAGGTCCAAGAACTGCCCCGGTCCAAAAACCACAAGAAGGGAGAGCAGAGCAGGGCCCCTGAAGTTTCCCATGAACAGTTAGCTTCCAGAGAGCAGACTGAGCAGGGAAGCCTGGCACCTAGGTCACCTGGCGTCAGGGATCCTTCTATGACCTGGACCCCCTGAGCAACTCTTTAAGGATCTCGGCCTCCTTAAGAGTCCCACCTTCCTTCTTTAACTCCCCCTTCCCAGTAACGTGGGGCTTAAGTTATAAATGTGGTTTGCGTAACACATCAGACAGTTGTGGCTTAACACAGCAGTTTACTAGTAAACTAAAACAAGCAAGTTAGTTAACAGAGTTGAGGCTCTTGTTCAGTGGTAGAGCCCCAGCTCTGCATGCAAAAATATCCAGGTTCAGTCTCCGGCACCTCCAAGCAAGGCAGGGAAATCATAGAATCATAGAATAGTAGAGTTGGAAGGGGCCTCCAACCCGCTGCTCAATGCAGGAATCTACCTTAAAACATCCCTGACAGATGGCTCTCCAGCTAGAACTTGAATGCCTCCAGTGTGGGAAAGCCCACAACCTCCCTTGGTTACTGGTTCCATTGTCATGCCTCTCTAATAGTCAGGGCATTTTCCCCGATGTCCAGCCGGAATCTGGCTTCCTGTAACTTGAGCCCATTATTCCATGTCCTGCATTCTGGGATGATCGAGAAGAGATCCTGGCCCTCCTCTGTGTGACAACCATTCAAATATTTGAAGAGTGCTCTCATGTCTCCCTTCAGTCTTCTCTTCTCCAGGCTAAACATGCCAGTTCTTTCAGTCTCTCCACATAGGGCTTTGTTTCCAGACCTCTGCCTGAAACCCTGGAGAGTTGCTGTCAGTCACTGTCAAATGATATTGAGCAAGATAAACCAATAAGGTGGTTTCCCAGTTTCTTGTGCATTTTCCCCGCCCCCCTTGGAATAGCCCATGGTGCTCTGCCCTCTTGCTGTCTCCCTGCAGGGGCTGGAACAGATGCCAATGTATTCATGGCCATCTTTGGGGAAAACGGCGACACCGGGACGTTGGCTCTGAAGGAATCAAACAGGTCCAACAAATTTGAAAGGAACCAGTTGGATGTTTTCTATTTCTCTGATGTGCTCAGTCTTGGGGAGCTCTGCAAAGTGCGCATCTGGCATGACAACAAAGGTAACGGGACATACCTGGCTTATTTTAAGGCTTAGAGCATCAAAGAGGCCAGGTAGCCTTTCTTTTTTTCTTTTTGAAAAAGGAACACGTGTGCATTGAAGCATTGGCAGCACTAGCAAATATATACGTATATATAAGGGGGGGGGTGCAGAAAAAAATATTGTGAGTGAAGGAGGTGAAGCAATAGAGAGACAATACAATTGTTTGGATTGAAAATCAGGCTACATTTATTAAATCTGACCTGCAAAGGGGGTTCCCTGGGCTGCTACTTCGCTATGCTGGCAGTAGCCTGCCCGTGTAGTTGGGCAAAACATTCTTTGCCTGCTGGATGTCGATTATAGAATCGGCACCCCTCAGGATTTCCCCATTTGGGGCAAGGGGTCACATCCCCAATCACATCCCCCCAGGCCGCAAAATCCTGGGTGTGCAAAGTGAAATGGCCCCACAGGCAATCCTTATCCCCCACTGAGGCCACAAATCCCTCAGCAGGAGGCCCTCAGGCATCCCCTGTCACCACCATCAGTACCTCAGAACGATCACCATCATGGAACATACTTTCATATGTGGTAGACTTGTGAGTATGTACAAAAATTTTGGAAAAGAGTTTTTAAAGAAATAAGGGAAATAATGGGAAGCAATGTGGAAGCAAGTCCAAAATTGGCTTTACTATCAATTTGGGATACAGAAATTGGGAATCAAAATATGAGGGATTCGATTAACAACCTCCTGACACCCGCTAGATTAATGATAGCTAAGAATTGGAAAATACAAGGAAATTATAGAATAGAAGAATGGTATAAAGAAATATGGGATATTGCAATTATTTATAAATTAACATGTAATATAAAAGTAAAGAGGGGATTATCTAAGAAGAATGATTTTGAAAATATATGGGGGCCATTTTTGGATTTTGTATTAATAAAGGGGAAAGGTTGTACATCTTTAAAAGATTCTTTACAATTTTGGAAGAATGTATAATATAAAAGAATAAAAGAAGGTCTCAATGGGTTAGGGGAGCACTGGGGGGTTGTTGGGGTTATGTTAGTATATTGTTTTGTGTTTATGTTGTATTATATGTTGAAAAATAAAAATTATAAAAAAAGCGGGGGGAAAAAGAATGATCACCATCCCTATCCGGGCAACCATAACCTGACCAAGCCAGCCTACCTAGGGGAATGTGACCAATTGGACCAAAGGAAAACCCGCCAAATCGACCTGAGACGCTCCCACCCCCACTTTCAGTGTGAAGCGGGCAAAAAGACACACAGCAAGCCAATCAGACTGTGTGCCAAAAAATCCTGCTCGGCCCTCGAAAGAGCGACCAGTTAAACCTCCACACTGGACACAGGGAGGGAGGGAGCCCTGCTTCGAAGAGGCCGGGTGGAGGGCTCCGTGGGCTAATACTGCCCCACAAGCTCCTCCTCTGTCTGGTGGCATCACCAAGCCTCACCAATGTAGGGGCTTCCTGGTGTGTCTCCTTATTCCCCACCACCACTCGCATTGGCTCCCCTGTGGTCAGGGAAGACGAACGCAGAGTAGGCCAGTTGCAGAGGGGGACAAATGGGGTAACGTGCTTTTGTGGAGGGTTGAGGGGTTCCCCCCCCCAACATGTTAGATTTCTGAAAGAGAAATAATGGTATATTTCATCTTAACCCATCCTAGGCTGTTTCTACACCAGGCTGTTTGCCGGGGATGGCCCCTGGCTGGTCCCTGTGCACCGATGGTGTGAATTAGGTACTTCTGGGATCGCCCTCCCTCTACACCCCTATGGTATAGAAAGGGCCCTAAACACATTTTCTCCAAATCAAGTCTTATTTAGGCCATTATACAGGGCTAGAGCACATATCTTGCATGCTGAAGTCCTGGGTTCAGTCTATGGGCTTGCATCTCCAAGCTCAAAAAAAGAGCAACTAAAATGATCAGGGGGCTGGAGCAACTCCCCCTATGAATCTTGCCAGATTCAGAGCTCTGGATGTCTTGAAAGCTTGCTTCTTCTTCTTCTTCTTCTTCTTCTTCTGCTGCTGCTGCTGCTGCTGCTGCTGCTGCTGCTGCTTCTTCTTCTTCTTCTTCTTCTTCTTCTTCTTCTTATTATTATTATTATTATTATTATTATTATTATTATTATGGTGATCTTTTGGTTGGCCTAATAACAAAGCTATTGCACTAATCTGGATTTGGGCATTTTTCTTATGGTCCGCCTGACTACCTTTGGGTTTGTTTGTTTTTAAATTGCATGCCCTAGAGGCTGGTGGCTCCGATATCAGTGAGGCAGTGAATCTGTTCTGGGTTTCAATCAGAAGTAATCAGAAGTCTAAAGGAGCTGCCCTTGGTTCTGACTGAAATCCCGAATGGAGCCATCAGCCTCCACTCATTACACATTTAGTATCCCTAGATGTTAAAGGGGACGGGGGAGAAAGATACACCCTGAAGCTGTTATAGCATCGAGTTCCAGCCTCAGATACTCTGGAATTCCTGGTTCCACAACAATCCTGAGATAACTCAGCTCTGAATCTTTCTTGTGTAAATGAGGCCTCAGTCAGAGAAAGGATAAGAAGCAAGAATTTATAGGATCTGAGGATGCACAAACCTGTCTATTTTGGTCCATGTCATTGGCTCCCTCCTTGGTGTGCTTTCGGAGGCAGGCTAAAACTTTTCTGTTTCAGCAGGCCTTTGGGGAATAGTTCGGACCTCTGTGGATGTGTTGTTTATATCTTGGATTTTTTAAAAATTATTTGTATTTCAAATGTTTTTAAATGCTTAAAATATTTCAAAATTGGACTATGTTTAATTATATTTTTACTTTTTGTATATCTCCATTTGTTTTAACTGTACATGTTTTGATTTGTAAGCTGTCTCGAGGCCCAGTACTGGGGAAAAGGCGGGATATAAATATAATAATAATAATAATAATAATAATAATAATAATAATACTCAGTTTTGCATTAACCTGCTGTTTTTAAACAACAAAATCATAATACTGAAATACGTTTTTTTAAAAATTGAATTGATTCATAGTTTTAAATGGGTCTTACGAGGCTCCCTCTTTAGCCATCCATGTGTATTGCTTCAGTTGTCGTGAAGGCCAGAACTAACATTTCTCCCCTTTTACATACACATACAAACATTGCCTTTCCATGTTCATAATTGTATCTACATTCCTGATACGAGAGAAAAAGCAGAGTTTTTTGGTACTCTGAGCATGTGCAGTCTCATATTTTAAATCGTTGCATCTTAATGACATGGGAATAAAATGGAGTTTGCTTCAGACTGCCCTACTCAATCATTTATGTAAGCCCCAAGGAGACATAGTGGAGTTGGAGAGGTCCAGAGAGACAGCCCCCAAGGAAGGCAGCCACTTATGCATTGGCCAAACAGAGGACATGCATCACCACAAAAGAGGTCAGTGGGGATGAGCGAACAAGCAGTATTTGAGATCGCTAGGATTCTCCAAATATCGTCCCTTCTTTCGTCTTGTGCCCGATTCCTGTTCACGTTCACATTTGTGATTTCTGCTCGCGATCAGGAAAATTGTGCCAAACGAGCACCGATTGAACGTGAGATTTGCACAAAGATCCTCATTTGCACAACCGGCCTCTCTAGACTAAAGTGGGGGAGATTTCAGTCTGCAGGGGGAAATTTGCGCAGATTAGGAAATTTAGGCAAAATTAAACTGGGAAAGGGTGCACAAACCAAAAGCAGGCCCATGCCTGGCCATTTGTAAACAGTTTTGGCAGACGCCTGCTCGCGATCCCGTTCGAGGATTGCTCCTTTAGAGTTCTGACTGGTTCTGGTTCTGACTGAAACCCAGAGCAGACTCCCTGCCCTACTGGCATTGAAGCCACCAGCCTCCACTGCCTCCTCCACGTGTTCACAAAACATGGAAATGTGGTGGGGTCCAGGGCTGATCACGTCCCCTAAAATGGAGAAGAGGCTGCCCAGCTGAAGAGACGCTCAGCGGCTTCTTTGCTGCTCCTCCCAAAGTCCAGATATTGGCTTCCCTTCTAAAACATTCACATAGTTGAAGTTGCTTCCTCCGCTTCACACCCCTGCACCCTAGGCATGGGTGTTGTTCGCCTCTGCCGTTAGGCCAGCCCTGAGAGCTGGAACTTCTGAGTCAAAGCATAGGTTGCAATCCCCTCCGAGCGAAGGCTGTGCCTTCTCCATCTCTGTTGTGACTGATAGTGACTTGTAGGGAGAAGCAACCTGGCTGCTCCCCCTTCCCAAGCAATGAGATGCTTCCTCTCCTGCAGGAATCGCCCCTGGCTGGCACTTGGAATACATCGACGTGGAAGACTCCCTCATCGATAAGATGTTCCGCTTCCAGTGTGATCGCTGGCTGGCGAAGGGTGAAGACGACGGGCAGCTCATAAGAGAACTGGCTTGTGCCAATAATGACATCCTGGAGCTGAAGGAACGTACCAGTAGGTCTGATGGCTGAGCAGGGAGGGAGACAGGAATCGTTGTATTTATTCAGCTCCCCTCGCTTAAAATAACAACTCCCCCCCCAAAACCCTCTTGATCTTGAGAGCCATTTTCAGGGGCATTACTAAGCCAGGACCCCGGAACTATTCCACAGAGCTCTGTCCATTTATGCCAATGGAAGGTGGAAAGGGGAGTCAGTTTTCCATCCCATACATTCAGCACCTTGGGTAGCTCCTTTAGAATTCTGACTGGAACCCAGAGTGGATTCACTGCAGCTGACATCGGAACCACCAGCCTCACTGCAAACATCCAACCGGGGATGCATACGCTTGAGTTACTGCTCGCACAGAGGCTCCCAGGGGATTGGGACCCATGCACTATTGGGGGTCCCAATCGCATCAAAGCCTAGATCTAAAGAGGGCTCATCTATTAAGAGCTGCAAATGCAAATGAAACATAGGAAAGGCGGGTGTAGGGTTTTTATCAGCGCTGGTGAAGGGAACCGGTCAGGCCTGTGCAGTGAGCCTTAATTTTTAGATGGAGATGCTTATTCCTTGCTTACTTTGAAGCCAGCATACCTCAGGCATACAGATACTTATATTTGGGTGACCATATGAAAAGGAGGACAGGGCTCCTGTATCTTTAACAGTTTCATAGAAAAGGGAATTTCAGCAGGTGTTGGTTGTATGCATACATAACCTGGTGAAATTCCCTCTTCATCACAACAGTTAAAGCTGCAGGAGCCCTGTCTCTTGACCATGTACAAAAGAGGGCAGGGCTTCTGCAGCTTTAACTTTGTGATGAAGAGGGAATTTCCCCAGGTTCTGCATATATACAAATGACACCTGCTGAAATTCCCTTTTCTATGAAACTGTTAAAGATACAGGAGCCCTGGCCTCCTTTTCATATGGTCAGCCTACTTATATCCAGGCCAAAGATACTGTTCTGGTGGGTGCACCTCACTCCACCACGCTTTTCAGAATAGACAGTATTGAGCTAATGGACCGTTGTTTGACATGGCATAAATATTAGGGATGTGCACTGGATCGGACCCGATCCACGATCCGAGTCCGGTCCAGTGGGAAGTCGGATAAATTATCCGATTTCCGATCCGACAGCTGGATCGGCCGATCCAATCCGAACCGGTCCAAAAAGGCTCCGAACTGGTTCGGCGGATCGGCGGATCGGCGGGCGCCCACTGGCGCCCACCGCCGCTTCCATTGGCGGGCGCCAGTGGGCGCCCGCCGATGAAAGTGGACAGTGGGGGGGGGAGGAGGGGGGGAGGAGGGGGGCCCTTACCTTTCCGGCCCGTCCGCTCCCGTCCGGCGGCTACTACCAGCGGGCTCCGCGGCCTGCTCCAGGGTGGCGCGCCGGGTGATGTCATCACCCGGCGCGCTACTCTAGAGCAGGCCGCGGAGCCCACTGGTAGTAGCAGCCGGGGCTGGACGGGAGCGGACGGGCCGGGAAGGTAAGCAGGGGGTGCGCGGAGGGGAGGAGGGGACATACGGAGGGGAGGAGGGGGGCCCTACTTCCCGGCCCGTCCGCTCCCGTCCGGCGCCGGCGGCTACTACCAGCGGGCTCCGCGGCCTACTCCAGGGTGGCGCGCCAGGTGATGTCATCACCCGGCGCGCTACTCTAGAGCAGGCCGCGGAGCCCGCTGGTAGTAGCTGCCGGCGCCGGACGGGAGCGGACGGGCCGGGAAGGTAAGCAGGCGGCACGCAGAGGGGAGGAGGGGGGGCCCTTACCTTCCCGGCCCGTCCGCTCCCGTCCGGCGCCGGTGGCTACTACCAGTGGGCTCCGCGGCCTGCTCCAGGGTGGCGCGCCGGGTGATGTCATCACCCGGCGCGCTACTCTAGAGCAGGCCACAGAGCCCACTGGTAGTAGCCGCCGGCACCGGACGGGAGCGGACGGGCCGGGAAGGTAAGCAGTGGGGGGGAAGGGGGCTTACCCCCCCCCGGAGCTGTTCGCTTCTATCCGCGGGCACCCGCGGGTGCCTGCGGATGGAAGCGGACGGCCCCAGGGGGGGGAGGGAGCGCGGGGGAGGGGGCTTACCTGCCGGGGCCATCCACAGCGGACGGCCCCGGGGGGGAGGGAGTTAGGCCCCCCCTCACCCACCCGCCGCCATTTTTTCCTCATAGACTTGCATTGCAATGCAAGTCTATGGGGGGGAAAATGGCGGCCTATCCAAAAATTTCCGATTTTTGGATTGGGATCGGACTCGATCCGGTCCGGGGGGCCTCCAATTTTGTCCGAACCGATCCAGGACAAAATTGGAGGTCCCGATCCGGGTCCCGATCCGATCCGGGTGGTCCGTGTACACCCCTAATAAATATCTATGGGCCAAAACAGACATTACTTTAAATGCCTGTCTAGCAGCTACATCGTCATCATCATTGTCCTCCAAATCAAACTGGAGTGGCATGGGCCTCCAATGTGGATCAGGTCTTTAGAGTGGGGAGGGAGTTTTGAGATCTCGATTGGGCTCCCTACTTTAGAGTCACAAGTGCTAGACACACGTTTAAATAGGCTGACCATCGGAAAAGGAGGACAGGGCTCCTGTAACTTTAACAGTTGTAGAGAAAAGGGAATTTCAGCCAGTGTCATTTGTATGCAATGAGTTCCTGGTGAAATTCCCTCTTCATCACAACTGTTAAAGTTGCAGGGGCCCTGCCTTCTTTTGTATATGGTCACTCTAGTATAGTGCCTGCAACTTTAACTGTTGTGATGAAGAGGGAATTTCACCAGGAACTAATTGCATACAAATGACACTGGCTGAAATTGCCTTTTCTCTATAGCTGTTAAAGTTACATGAGCCCTGTGCTCCTTTTCATATGGTCAGCCTACATTTAAAGTAATGTCTGCTTAGGCCCTGAAACTGGGGCTTATTTAGACAATTACGCAACAGCAACCCTGTAGCAGAAAACCATAGGTAATCTGGAGTCCCTAGTATGTGCAGGCATACGGACGCTAACACAGGTTTGCCCCCATTCACTGTTTAATTTTTTCAAGTTTATATTTAAAGACATCCTGATTATATACCTAAGAAATATGATGTGTGAGTTGACTAGGCTGACCAGATAAAATCCAGGTCAGGGCTACTGTAACTTTAACAGTTGTAGAGAAAAGGGAATTTCAGCCAGTGTGGTTTGTATGCAATTAGTAGGGATGTGCACTGGATCGGACCCGATCCACGATCCGAGTCCGGTCCAGTGGGAAATCGGATAAATTATCCGATTTCCGATCCCGCAGCTGGATCGGCCGATCCAATCCGAACCGGTCCGAAAAAGCTCCGAACCGGTTCGGCGGATCGGCGGATCGGCGGGCGCCCACTGGCGCCCACCGCCGCTTCCATTGGCGGGCGCCAGCGGGCGCCCGCCGATGAAAGTGGACAGCGGGGGGGGAGGAGGGGGGCACTTACCTTCTCGGCCCGGTGGCTCCCGTCCGGCGCCGGCGCCTACTACTACTAGCAGGCTCCGCGGCCTGCTCTAGGGTGGCGCGCCGGGTGATGTCATCACCCGGCGCGCTACTCTAGAGCAGGCCGCGGAGCCTGCTGGTAGTAGTAGGCGCCGGCGCCGGACGGGAGCCACCGGGCCGGGAAGGTAAGGAGGGGGTGCGTGGAGGGGAGGAGGGGGCGCGCGGAGGGGGGAGGGGGGCCCTTACCTTTCCGGCCCGGCGGCTCCCGTCCGGCGCCGGCGCCTACTATTCCCAGCAGGCTCCGCGGCCTGCTCTAGGATGGCGCGCCGGGTGATGTCATCACCCGGCGCGCTACTCTAGAGCAGGCCGCGGAGCCTGCTGGAAGTAGTAGGCGCCGGCGCCGGACGGGAGCCGCCGGGCCGGAAAGGTAAGGAGGGGGTGCGTGGAGGGGAGGAGGGGGCGCGCGGAGGGGGGAGGGGGGCCCTTACCTTTCCGGCCCGGCGGCTCCCGTCCGGCGCCGGCGCCTACTACTCCCAGCAGGCTCCGCGGCCTGCTCTAGGATGGCGCGCCGGGTGATGTCATCACCCGGCGCGCTACTCTAGAGCAGGCCGCGGAGCCTGCTGAAAGTAGTAGGCGCCGGCGCCGGACGGGAGCCGCCGGGCCGGAAAGGTAAGGAGGGGGTGCGTGGAGGGGAGGAGGGGGCGCGCGGAGGGGGGAGGGGGGCCCTTACCTTTCCGGCCCGGCGGCTCCCGTCCGGCGCCGGCGCCTACTATTCCCAGCAGGCTCCGCGGCCTGCTCTAGGATGGCGCGCCGGGTGATGTCATCACCCGGCGCGCTACTCTAGAGCAGGCCGCGGAGCCTGCTGGAAGTAGTAGGCGCCGGCGCCGGACGGGAGCCGCCGGGCCGGAAAGGTAAGGAGGGGGTGCGTGGAGGGGAGGAGGGGGCGCGCGGAGGGGGGAGGGGGGCCCTTACCTTTCCGGCCCGGCGGCTCCCGTCCGGCGCCGGCGCCTACTACTCCCAGCAGGCTCCGCGGCCTGCTCTAGGATGGCGCGCCGGGTGATGTCATCACCCGGCGCGCTACTCTAGAGCAGGCCGCGGAGCCTGCTGGAAGTAGTAGGCGCCGGCGCCGGACGGGAGCCGCCGGGCCGGAAAGGTAAGGAGGGGGTGCGTGGAGGGGAGGAGGGGGCGCGCGGAGGGGGGAGGGGGGAGGGGGGCCCTTACCTGCCCGGCCCGGCGGCTCCCGTCCGGCGCCGGCGCCTACTACTACCAGCAGGCTCCGCGGCCTGCTCCAGGGTGGCGCGCCGGGTGATGTCATCACCCGGCGCGCTACTCGAGAGTAGGCCGCGGAGCCCGCTGGTAGTAGCCGCCGGCGCCGGACGTGCCGAGAAGGTAAGTGGCGGGGAAGGGGGCTTACCCCCCCCCGGAGCCGTCCGCTTCTATCCGCTGGCGCCCGCGGGCGCCAGCGGATGGAAGCAGGCGGCCCCAGGGGGGGTAGGGAGCGCGGGGGAGGGGGTTTACCTGCCGGGGCCGTCCACAGCGGACGGCCCCGGGGGGGGGGAGGGAGTTAGGCCCCCCCTTACCCACCCGCCGCCATTTTTTCCTCATAGACTTGCATTGCAATGCAAGTCTATGGGGAAAAAAATGGCGGCCGATCCAAAAATGTACAATTTTTGGGTCGGGATCGGACTCGATCCGGTCCGGGGGGGCTCCGATTTTGTCCGAACCGGTCCGGGACAAAATTGGAGGTCCCGATCCGGGTCCCGATCCGATCCGGGGGGTCCGTGCACACCCCTAGCAATTAGTACCTGGTGAAATTCCCTCTTCATCACAACTGTTAAAGTTGCAGGGGCCCTGCCTTTTTTTGTATATGGTCACTCTAGTATAGTGCCCGCAACTTTAACTGTTGTGATGAACAGGGAATTTCACCAGGAACTAATTGCATACAAATGACATAGGCTGAAATTCTCTTTTCTCTACAACTGTTAAAGTTACATGAACCCTGACCTGGATTTTATCTGGTCAGCCTAGAGTTGACCCATACGAGTTTGTCATGCTAATCACAAAGAAGCAGCTAAATGTCTCTGCATTGAGGGCCCAATGCTAGGCGTGTTTCGACAGAAAAATGTCCTACAACCCCCCGCATTCCCCAGCAGGCAAGGTTGGCTGGGGGATGCTGGGAGTTGTTGGACTGTCGAAACATGCACCCTAAAAAATATTATCTGAATGTCAATATTTTAATAACTGCTATCTTCATCATGGATTAGGTGTGAGCTAGTGGTTTTAAGCCCAGTTGATGTTAAGGAGTTTAGATCTTCACCTCTTTGGGATTTTTAAATGTTTTCCATTCTGCTGTGTGTGTGTGTCTGTAAATCCAGACCCAGATCCAGATCCAGATCCAGATCCAGATTTAGTTGTGCTTAGAGGAGCCCTTTGAAATCAATGGGAGTTAGTCATGAATAACTTGTCCCATGGATTCCAATGGGCTTACTCTAAGTAAGACTAAATCCGGCTCTAACCTTTCATGTACTGCCATACAGTTGCTCCAGTTTTAATAGCAAACGAAGCAGGAATCACGTACAATTGGAAATGGCAGAAAGAGTCTGGGGGCTATATTTCCTCTCCCTGACACCCACCTCCGGTGTCTGCTGTCTTTTGACTGTCAAGCTTATGAGATTGTGACCATCACCAGTGATAGAGAAGATGCCGACACCAAGGAAAATGTCTCGGTTATTTTTGAGGGGAAGAAAGGACGTTCCAAAGAGTTTCTGCTGGAGAATAACTCCAAAAAGAGGAGGTTTTTAAGGTAGGTGAGATAATGACATCATATGTATGCTGCAATCCTTAATCCAGGGGTAGGGCAATTTGTGGCCCTCCAGATGTTTTGGGCTGCAGCCCTAGCCAGCATAGCCAATGGTGAGGGATGATGGGAACTGTAGTCTGTTAGATTATTATTATTTTTTAGGGTTTAAAAAATTGGCATTCCCAAGGAATTGGTTGGTCAACATCTTATTTTTAAGTCATTTTTATTACAAGTACTTGTAACAACTGTAGCTCACCATCTTACAAGAGGCATTGCATCCCATCAGAGGCAACAAAAATTGCCTCTTCCGAGACGTAGACGTGCAGTCTTGAAGAAAAACAAATAACAAGCCTTTTTTCTTTAGAAATGTTTTGTGCTTTACTTTGTTTTTTATATACAAATTTATGCAGGTTTCATTAATCAATTAACAGCGCCCGCCCAAAGATATATTATCTTAGCGATCTATACAGCAACCCTGTAAAGTAGGCCAGTTTTGTTATCCCCTTGTTACAGATGGGGTGAGTTGATGCTGAAAGATTTGATTTGCCTGAATGACTGGCAATCATGTTTAAATTAAAAAATAATAAGAAAACTGGCAAAAATGAAAATAAGTATGAGTAGAACAGGCAAGGAATGCATGTGGAAATTGGCTGCATCTGAAATTAAATAAATCAATTCTATGCCTGGAAAAGAAAGCATTCTTGTTGGAACATCTCCTTCCTTGCAGATTGTCGGATGCTTTTTGTAGTGTCTCCTTACATAGTCAGATTTTTTTTCTAGTTTCTGAATTTGTGCAGGTGCAGTTTTGTGTGAATGCGAATTTGCATACATTCGCAAGTGCAAAAATGCCCAAATTCCCCCAAAATGCACATTTTTATGCTTTAGCCTATGGAGGAAATGAACATTTTTGGCTGGGTTTTTAAAATGTTGTATCTTTCTGTGAGGTAATTTGTGCGAAATTCCTGAAGTTTAGAGAACACAGTCCGCAAGGCCGCAGAATATGCCCGACAGGAATCCGTGGGATCTGCAGGACAGATTCATAAAAATCTGAACTCATTGGGTTCTGTTGCAGATTCCTTTGACATCCCTACACTCAATCAAAATACAAAAGAATACAAATATTTAAAATCAAGTTATACCGTGGCTGGTCATTCCGGAAGCACTTGTTTCAATAACATTGTTTCAATAAAAATGTCTTTAGCAGATCCTATGCATAATCGCCTTTTGTAAGAAATAATTTGCAGGTTGAATAAGGACGCTTTAAAAAAGAATAACTGTATTTTGCAACATTGTAGAAATTAACCCGTGTCATCTCATTGTTAGTGACTGTCAGTCTGCACAATATTAATTAAAGCTGTTGGGGGGATGGGCTTACAGAGGAGCAACAGATGTATTCGAGTTTTCTTCCAAGAATGTTGGCGATATTGCAGCCATCTGCGTTGGCCACTGTCCAAAAGATAGAAAGAAATCGAGCGTAAAAGCAGATGTCTTCTGGCATGTCAAGGAGATTGTCGTTACAGAGATGGAACTTTGCAACAAGTAAGTAGCTTATCGGGAAGAACGGCATAAATAGCCAAGAGATGGCCAACCTGTGGCCCTGATGCCACTAGTGGCAGAAACATACTGGGCTTTGTGGCACACATGCTTGGTTACCAGAGAGCTTAATGTTAGCAGAACAGCAAGAACCTGACAAGGGCTGAGCTGTGTGGAATCTTAGGTGAGGGAGCAGGCTTTACCCTGGATAAATCACTCTGGAGACTCTGGGTCAAAGGAATAAGAACGTTTGCATTTATTGCAAAAAAATATAAGTTGTATAGAAGGGTCTCCAACTCAAGTTGGAGAGAGAGACCCAAAGAGATGTCTTCGGTCCAAGAGACAAGAGCATGAAGAAGAAAGCAGGAAGTGAGGTCAGCAACCCTAAGAGTATCAGTCTAGCATCAAAAGGAAGGTCAGCATAGATTAGAGGACAGTCTTGGAAGTTTGGATGCTATGGCATCTGCGCATGTCTACCCTCTTCCTTAGTAATAGGGCTTAGGAACTCCCCAAGGAGCTGAACAGACTAAGGTATGTCAGGAGATCCATGCTGACTAACGGCAGCCTATCAGAGATTCTTTTCTTGGGGAACCCACATAAAGAAGGGGTTCACCAGGAAGAAAAGTTATCCCCTTTCCCAGTCTTGTAACAGAGCCATGCAGCTTTTGTAGCCATAGACCAACAACAGAATCAGGAGGGCTATTGAGACCGTTGTGCAGTGCCATGTATGTTTGGCTTGGTGAGTCCCAAGTTATATAGGTCTGGACTACAGTCTAGGCTGACCCTATGGAAAGGAGGACAGGGTTCATGTCACTTTAACAGTTGTAGAGAAAAGGGAATTTCAGCCAGTGTCATTTGTATGCAGTTAGTGCCTGGTGAAATTCCCTCTTCATCACAACTGTTAAAGTTGCAGGAGCCCTGACTTCTTTTGTATATGGTCACTCTAGTATAGTGCCTGCACCTTTATCTGTTGTGATGAAGAGGGAATATCTCCAGGAACTAATTGCATACAAATGACACTGGCTGAAATTCTCTTTTCTCTACAACTGTTAAAGTTACAGGAGCCTTGTCCTCCTTTTCATATGGTCAGCCTTCTACAGTCCAAAACCTCATGTAGGACCAATGGGCTGTGCATGTAGTATCAGGCAGAGGTGTGTAGTTCTGTTTCATACTTCAGACTGAACTGGTGGCCCATTTGCTAAAAAAGCTGAATACCACTCTCCTGAATCTAAAATTGTGCCGAGAAGTGATGAGAAACAAAATGGACTCAACAGGCCTCAAAATAGGGGCAACTCTGGTTGATTTAGCTACATGTACCACCGTATTGCCACTGAGACCTGTCATGCTGTCTTGGGTAGGGAGGGGAAGAAGATTCCTCCCCCATGATAGTTCTCCCTGCTGGCCTCTTCATTTGTACTAGGTGTAGAGCAATGTATCCAAAACTGAGCAGTAAACACTTCATTCTTGTGGTGTGCCAAAATATTTATTTTTAGAGTCTGTGTAAGAGTAAGAGTTATGTAGCTTTAGAAAAAGCACCCACTGACTTCTTTCATATTTGGGGGGGGTATGCCCCATTATTAACCAATCCTGGGGAAAGATGACAGAAATAATTGAAGCAAGTACAGGTTATTCTTTGCCAATGGACACTAAGGTGATTTTATGGTGTTCGCTAATGACCATAGTGATAAAGTCTGGCTTAGAATTAGCCATTAATCTTTTGACTACTGCCAAGATTTGCATAGCAAGATATCGGAAAAGAGATCATGTTCCTCCCCTATTTAAGAACATGAGGAGCCATGCTGGATCAGACCGAGGGTCCATCTAGACCAGCGCTTTGTTCACATAGTGGCCAACCAGCTGTAGACCAGGGACCCACAAGCAGGACATGATGCAAAAGCACCCTCCCGCCCATGTTCCACAGCAACTAGTGTATACAGGCTTACTGCCTCTGATACTTAAGGAAGCGCAAAGCCATCAGGTCTAGTAGCCACTGATAGCCTTCTCCTCCAGGATTTTGTCTAACCCCCTTTTAAGGCCAGCCAAACTGGTGGCCATCACCACATCTTGTGGTAAAATTTCAGATGCCCCCAGTGGTGACTTGAGTGCCATTTTCCAGATGGAAAGGTAGGGAATAAATCAAATAAATACATTTTTGGCTTGGCGGTAGCCAGAGCAGTGAAATTCAGAGACCAAGTGAACAGCTCCTCCCTATCTTTATGACATTTGCATGCCACCCAACAGTCAAAGTGAACTGTAGGTGAGTCCTTTTGGGCTCACAAGAGCCATTAATTATTACATTAATTAATTTCACATGGGGTCAATCACAGGTCCCCCGCGGTCCCACTAGCGTGCCCTACCTCACTGTTTGGGAATGACTGTCTAGGTACCGGGACTGAAATTGGACAAATCACCATTTATGGACAAAGCACAAACTTTCCCATTTGAGGAAATGTGTTTTGGCATCCTCTTCATGCTATTCGTCACACTTCCCCATTCTCATGTGAAGATATATTCTCTGGAAGCTGCTAAAGAATCGAGCCATCCTGCAGTACTTCCTGCCATGGTTTTGGGGTGATTATGCAGCTTGGAATTAAAGTCAGGATTTGTTAAAGCTGTGCCAAGGAGTTTTCTTGTTTCAAAGCATAAATTCACATCCTTCTCCCAAAAAATGAACAATCCATAGGCCCACCATAAAACATGTCATCATGCAACAGTCTGGGGGCGCTCGGTTTTGTAGGCTGATTCTGAGTTTGGGGTGGGATGGATGGAGTGGGCAGAAACGGCGACTATTCAAGGCCGAGGCGAAGGGAGAGAGACAACACAACCAATTAAATTGGTTTCTGTGCCTAAGATCATCTGGAACTTTGCCAGCCAAAGGATTTTAAACAAAAGAAGGCTAACAAGGCATGCAATCAGACAGGATTTAGCAAAGCTGACAAAATACTTGTTAGAGAGAAGTATGCTTTCTCCTCCCTGAGAAAAATAAGCTCTCTAAAGCACAATGTTTGGTTGTAAAGGTAAACTCCGATTCAAAGCTGCGTTCTGTTCCTCCGGCAGGTATTTCTTCAGGTGCAATGCAAAACTCCCATTGCATGGAGGAAAGAGGGGGGACCACAAAGTCTTTGAGTGTGCCAAGGTGATCGAGAGCTTTGCCAGCAAAGCTCGGAGTTTGGTGCCAGTCAAGTACGAGGTGATCGTCGTGACAGGGTTTGAGAAGGGAGCTGGCACAGATGCCAATGTCCTCGTTACCATCTTTGGAGCGAACGGAGATTCGGGCAAACGGGCCCTGAAGCAGAAGTACCGCAACCTCTTCGAACGGGGTCAAACGGATCGGTTTTACCTGGAAATCCTTGAACTTGGGGAGCTCAAGAAAGTTCGGATCGAGCACGACAGCAGCGGGATGTCTTGCGGATGGCTGGTAGAACGGGTTGAGATCACCAACTCAGCTACTGGCGTGACCACAAACTTCCCTTGTGGGAAGTGGCTCGACAGCGAAAGAGGTGACAGGTTAACGTGGAGAGAGCTGTTTCCGAGGAGTTGATGGCAACTTGAAATGTCCAGTTGTCTGAGATGTTTATGCCTTGGCTGGTGGTCGGATTTTCGGTCCATTCCCTTTCCTTCCCGTCCCAAATTGAATTTTCATATCAATCTCAACCGATTCACTTCTTTTCGTTTCAACAGGATTCTTATATAGAACTTTGGTAATTCGATATAACGCACAAAAATTGTGTCCGTCTAGCAAAATCTTCATTCCGTTCAAAACATTTTCTTTCCCCCCATTTTTTTTTTGTAAAACATCCCTGAGCGACTCCCAAACAGTTTAAATTCATTTGTCTTTACAGAACTTTAGCTGAGAGAGTCTTCTTAATACAAGTACTGAGAAAATTCTCTATATTTCAGTGTTTTTAACGATGAATTTTTTTTTTGGTTTACCATTTTGTAAAAGAAATTTAGTTTTAAAAAAAGATTACGTGGAAGATTAAAAGATGCTTTTTTTCCTGCTTAAAAGCATTTCTGCTGTGTGCTATGCGGCCATTTCAACTTTGCCAGATTGAATGCTAGGTCTTAAACGCTAATAAAGTTGCCTTTGAAACACTTGTTGCATTTTTTTATAGGTAATATCAATGATTTCCAACTGATGAGCTGGTCACTCTATCCAGTGTTCTGAATGTGCTGATCTAGGATTGGCAACCTCCAATTAAGTCAATAGAGAAGTCCCCAGAAGTGGGCTACAACTGTGTAGCTCAGCCTTCCCCAACCTGGAGCTGTCTAGATATTTTAGACTTCAACTCTCATCAGCCCCAGGCCAGTGTGTCCAATGCTCAGAAGTGCTGAGAGTTGTGGTCCAAAACACCTGGAGTGCAACAGGTTCATAGAATCATAGAATAGTAGAGTTGGAAGGGGCCTATAAAGCCATCGAGTCCAACTCCCTGCTCAATGCAGGAATCCACCTGAAAGCGTACCTGGCAGATGGCTGTCCGGCTGCACCTTGAAGACCTCTAGTGTGGGAGAGCCCACGACTTCCCTAGGTCATTGGTTCCATTGTCATACTGCTCTAACAGTCAGGATTTTTCCCCTGATGTCTAGCCGGAATCTGGCTTCCTGTAACTTGAGCCCATTATTCCATGTCCTATACGCTGGGATGAACCTGGCCCTCCTCTGTGTGACAACCTTTCAAGTCCTTGAAGAGTGCTATCATGTCTCCCCTCAGTCTTCTCTTCTCCAGGCTAAATGTTCTTTCAGTCTCTCCTCATTGGGCTTTGTTTCCAGTTGTAGCCCAATTCTAGGGACTTCGCTCTTGACTCAATTGGAGGTTGCCAATCCTAGGTCAGCACAATCAGCTGGTATAACCCATTGATGCCCCTTGATTGTGTGGATTCCCCATTTTGTTGATTGATGTCCCCATGGTTTTGTTCAATCCATTTGGTCGGTGTTTCATGGGTTATCAGGCGACTTTCGTTTCATTGTCTGCTCATTGAGAGAGGTTCAAAACCGCACCTGTCTGCTTGAGTTTGCCTTTTCTATGGAGTGTTTGTCTGAATCTTCCTGGTTTTCTGTGCTTTGGTCATATATGTGTCATCTAGGTCTTTGTTATTGCTATCACATTTTTAGCATCAGGATTTACCCCCTATTCTTTTAAACATGGCTACTGTTAAACCTTGTTGCAGTGGAGGCTGGTGGCACCAATTTCGGTGGGGCTGTAAATCCATTCTGGGTTTGGGTCAGAAACAGCCAGGACTCTAATTGAGCTACTCAAAGTGCTGAACCTTATCCCTCAAACTGGGTTCGGCACCTTGGATAGCTCATTTAGAGTTCCATCTGGTTCTGAGCAAAACTCAGAATAGATACACAAGCCCACCGAAATCAGAGCCACCAGGCTCCATGGTTATTAAGTGTAAAAATGGAAGACCTTTTATCAATTCATTTTTAATTGATCTCAGTGGCAGGGTGGGAAGACCTTTCTTCCCGAGACCTTGGATAGCTGTTGCCAGTCAGGTATAAAGTCACCTTCCTGAGGTCACTATCCAAGGTGCCCATTAGATGCATTGGACTACAGCTCCCATAATTCCCAGCCAGCATGTTGGTGTGCAGGGCTTGCCTAGGTGGATCAATGGTCCGACTCATTAGAAGACACCTTTGCATGTCCATCTGAGCCACTGTTGTACCCTCATGTGTGTGAATTGTAGTAACTGTGTAAGGCTTGCTCCTGGTTTGAGGGGTATTCTGCGAAGTGCCAGCTGGTAGAGCCTCTCCCAGGAACAATGCACCATTGGTCCAGCAGCAGACAGTAGCAACAGCACTCTGAGGGAGTGGTTGTTTAAATTTCCCACAACGCCATGGAGCAATAGCTAGGGTGACCGTATGAAAAGGAGGACAGGGCTCCCGTATCTTTAACAGCTGTACAGAAAAGGGAATTTCAGCTGGTGTCATTTGTATGCATGCAGCACCTGGTGAAATTCCCTCTTCATCGCAACAGTTAAAGCTGCAGGAGCCCTGCCCTCTTTTGTATCTGGTCACTCTAGTATAGCTCTTGCAGCTTGAACTGTTGTGATGAAGAGGGACTTTCACCAGGTGCGGCATGCCTACAAATAACACCTGCTGAAATTCCCTTTAACAGTACAACTGTTAGAGATACAGGAGCCCTGCCCTCCTTTCCATATGGTCACCCTAAGCAATACTATGTCAAATGGTGGCACCTCAGTGCTCATTGGAAAAGTCATTTAAAGGGGAGTTGGGATCAGCAGCAGGCGAATCCCTAGTCACATAAGGTTCCCTTCCAAGATGCTGTGGGACTTGTGGGTCTCAGATGCACTGAATGTGAGTACTCAAGACCCCAAACAGGCCTTCCTGCAAAAGCTTTTTACTTAAGGACTGATATCAATCCAACCAGAGAAGGGTCAGGATTCTTGCAGTGATCAAGCGCAAGTCATTCAAAACTGTCTCCGTTTCTCTTCCTTCTGCTGCATTAAACGTTTGACTTTTCCCCTCCTAAGACCCATTCCCGTTGCTACAACAACTCATGCTGCAAGCGTAATAAGATTCCCATGGAACTTTTCCAAGGGAAGGATTTACATCTATTTCTCTAAAATGAACGCCTTCTTGGCAAAGGAAGATGGAGAGCTGAGGAGCTGTCAGCTGCTCGGGCGTGGAGATCTCCTTCACTGCAGTGACTTTGCCATTTGCGAATGCCCGTTCACTCTGGAGTGAATGGCAGGATGCGGAAAGCTGGATTAAATGGGTACGAATGGAGGAGCTGAAAACTCTAGGCACGGTTCTGCCAACATAGCCCCAATGATGTGTGCCAAGATTAAATGCTCTCCTGACTGCCACTAATTGGTTTCTTACATCTGCTTCCCACTTTTACTTTGAGATGTTCTGAATAGGGAGGGGACCATAGCTCAGTGGGTAGCGCACCTGTTTAGCATGAAGATGGTCCCAGGTTCAATCCTCAGCATCTCCAGGTAGGGCTAGGAAGGAATCCTGCCTGAAACCCCAGAGAGCTGCTGCCAGTCAATGTCAACAATACTAGGCCAGATGGACCAGTGGTCTGACACAGTATAAGGCAGTTTTCAAAATTTCTACATAAGTAGAATTTTAGCTTCACAACCTGAGTTAAACCAGCTGAAAGAGCCCTGTGTGGCTGTTGTGAGACATTACCCATCTTCTCCAGAGATAATGGCTGCATTTGGACAACACATTAAGCAACTGGGGGGGGGGGGCAATTGTCAGTTGTGTTGCTTATTGTGTTGTGTGGAGGGTAACACGCTGCTCACAAACTACTGACACCATGCTATTCCACCCAAATAAGCCACTGAGAGAAACGACTGGCTTGCAAGTTGTTTAGCTCGAAGCCAGTTGTTTAAAGTGGCCCATAGAGGCAGGCGGCAAGAGCGACCAAAGCGGCGGCTGCTACTCTGCTACAACTGGTGCAACTTGCAGAGGCTGTTGGGATAGAACTGGGAGGACTGAGGGAGGAGGAAGGGTGGGGAGAGGGGCGGGGGATGTGTCAGTCAAATGCTGGGTTGACTATTAGTTCACTCAACACCAGTCCCAACTACCCACAGTTGTGTAGGAATATGTTGTGTGAGGAGTACCCACAAAATAACCAACTGTGAGTTGGCTACTCAACCCACCATGGACTAATTTGTTGTCCGAATGCAGCCAATGTGTCCCTCTGGGGCTACATTCCTCATCTGGTACCCTCCTGATGTTTTAAGTTACAACTCCCGGCATTCCTTGCCATTGGCCATGCTGATGGGAGTTGACGTCCAAAGTTTCCGTGATATTTGTGGTTTTAGTTGTCCCTTCATGCATTTGTTTTACAGCTCTAATTAAGTTTTATTTATGATTGTAAGCTGCATTGAGTGACATTTGTTCTCGTTAGAAAGGTGGGGGAACAAATCGAATAAATAAATGCACAACTGGAGGGCACCAAGTTGGGGAAGGCTGCTTTGGATATATTCCTGTTACAGACTTTATATCCTCTTCCCAAAGAACCTTGGGAACTGTAGTTTTGATAAAGGGAGACCACGCTAGGGATTTGTAACAGCGCCACACCAAACTACAATCCCCATGATTATTTCAAAGTTGGGGTGGGAAGCCATGTCACCTATCGGTTATGCTGCTATAAAACTGCGGTCTGGTGGTGCATGGGTACAGCATGGTATAATCTGGATTTTACTAGCTTTTCAGATGCCCCAACTAGTTAAGTGGACAATAGGGATGCTGTTTGAGCACATAAGCCATGGCACTCAAACCTAAATGTTGGATATAGAGGGAATCATGGCCTTAAGTGTTCGAAATGGGAGAAACCATTAGGGGTAGGGATGTGACTTTCTGCCCCTCCCAGTTAATCCAGCCTTCCCCCTCCCAGCCTTCCTTTCACCTGATGTCTGAAGCTAGGGAGGTGGGGTTGTGCATGTATATGTGTGTATATTTGTGTGTGCATCATGTGTGATCCTGACCCACCTCTTACAGCATATGGCCATTGGGGTAAAGGAAGTTGGCCATTCCTGCTTCCATACAGGGAAATACCAAGTCCCCCTATTTGAACCCATTCAGCACCTGCCGTTCATCCAGTGCCATCTCTGAGCCCAATCACAACATCATCTGGAACTCCAGGGAAGTAGTTAGCAATGCAATTCATTTTATTAGTTATAAATAAAGTACAAAAAAATCCACCAAAAGTGAATCTAAGCATTTACACAATTTCTAACGTCTCTTCAATTCCCCAGCGCTATTGCTTTAATATTAATAATAAATATTTTTTCCTAGCTTTGTCCTATAAAATAGTCTATGTAGCAAAATGTTGCACAGCACAACAGAACAGCAGTAGGAGTACAAAAAAAAAGTAGATGATCCATTCACTTTCCTTTGGCATTGAGGGAAAACTGGGTATTCATATCACACTGAGTCCTGTGGGTTTTATTTTAAAAAAAACAAGGGCGTCGTCATCACAGTGTAGGTGGTGCATGCTAGAAAAATTCTGGAGTCAAATATTAGTCATCAAGAATTGCATTTGATCACATTCACCTCTTGTAAACCCTTTTCTCCCTTTTGTACCCCCCCCCAATTTGTCTGTAATCTCCTCGACTGTGGAAATGTAGATTATAAACTCAGTAACAGTTTCTGCTCAAACAAAAGCTTCCACTGAGATCAGAGATAGCATACAAATCGTCTACATTTTGGAATACATGTGCAACCGCCCACCCCGCCCCTGCCGCGTGGATTATCTTTGAAGGCGCACATAATGGCAATGGGAAGAGACCTTCCTTATGCAGGTTCTATGCTGTGAGCTCTCATTTGGGACTGCAAACACCTCCACTGGGAGGAAATGCCACTCTACCCGATTTGTTAAGGGAGTAACATGCACCACCAACCTGCTTGGCTCTCAGACATTTTAGGAAATAGATTTTGGGCTGCTTCACATGCACAGCTTTGACAAGTAGATTGAAGATGGGATGAAAAGCATGAGCTTGCACACTCTCCCTCACCACAAGGAGAACCTTCAGTGGGAACCCTACATGGGACAGCAATGCCTCCGTGAGTATGGCCCATGCACACGACACCACTGCATGAGCGTGGCCTAGTCATGTAGCCAACAACATGACTGAGCTCTGGTTTCCAAGAAAGCAGGGGTGTTGAACCTCTTTCAGCCTGAATTCCATATTGGAGAAGACCTTGGGGGGCCACACTCCAGCAGCAGGCAGGGCCCAAGGCAAAAGCGATGTGGCCAGAAATACCGGTATGTTGCAGCTTAACTGCCAGTAACTAAGCCCCAGGGGCTGCATTTCAACCTTTTAGGGTAAGAGAAAACTGCACAAGAGCCAGGAAATTATGAGACAATCTGTAATTGGTATAAAATGGGTGGGGCCTAGAGAAGGCAGCCCGGCCATCTGGGAAACCCCAGAGGATTAGATTGGGACACTAGTAGGCGAGATCGGGCCCCAAGGCTGACTCTAACTAGGGTGTCCAACTGTTCTAACCTGGGTGTCAAGGGGGATTTTCTATAATTTTCTATAATGTCCAGGAATGACACACTTTCCCCATTAAGGCCGCCATTAGAGTGGCACGAGGAATGACTCACTTTCCAGAGGCCCCAGAAAGCATGCTTTCCTGCCGCCCCTGTGCTGCTCCAATCGGGCCCTTAAAGGCCCCATGGGAGCAATGGAAGGGACGGGAATGACACACTTTCCCCTCCTCCACTCCAATCGGCCACCATTAGCGTGACAGGGGGGAATGGCGCATTTTCCGGAGGCCCTGGAAAGCACGCTTTCCTGCCTCCCCCACTGGGTGTCCTCTTTTTTAGTTGGTCACACCTAGGCTGACCATATGAAAAGGAGGACAGGGCTCATGTAACTTTAACAGTTGTAGAGAAAATGGAAATGCAGCCAGTGTCATCTGTATGCAATTAGTTCCTAGTGAAATTCCCTCTTCATCATAACAGTTAAAGGTGCAGGCACTATACTAGAGTGACCATATACAAAAGAAGACAAGGCTCCTGCAACTTTAACTGTTGTGATGAAGAGGGGATTTCACCAGGAACTAATTGCATACAGATGACACTTTCTGAAATTCCCTTTTCTCTACAACTGTTAAAGTTACATGAGCCCTGTCCTCCTTTTCATATGGTCAGCCTAGTCACACCCAGCCCTATCATTAGGCAGAGTGAAGCAATCACCCCAGGCAGCAGAAGCCAGAAGGCAGCAATCGCAGTCCTCAGCCATTTTATGCCCTTCGGAGCACAAAGCTGAGAGTGCCTCCATCCCCTAAACTAGCCTGTTTCCCTCAGGTATGATGGGGGACTCTATCCCGTGGCCAGTATTGAAGTAAGGTTCAAGTGCCATTCCACTGGAATGGAAGGGGGCACCATCTTGTCCTTTGCCTCAGGCAGCAAAATGTCTTGGAACGGCCCTGTGCGGCCCCAGACCTGAGGTTCCCCATCCCTGCATTGAAGGGTCCATGTGTGGTGAGGGAGGGTGCAGAGGACAACCTGTTGCACTTGGTCTACATCCCACCATGACTATCATAGCCATGCATGGATGCAATCTTATTGGTGGGCCTTGTTTCTGCATAAATCCTCAGGGGCTGAAGGAACATCCCTTTTGGAGTTTCATGGAAAACTTTACGAAAGAGACCCGTTCCTTCTGTTTGGTTTTGAGGATTACAACTTTTCCCTCAATGCAAAAAAAAAAGGCAAGAGCGAGTGGATCGTCGCAATTTGATCATGAGTGCAAATAATATTCATATATATCTATCTCTATATATGTTTTTAATGTGTTGCGTGTGTGTGTGTGTGCTAAAACACGGCCACTATATTGCAGATTTTCCACTATGTCACAGCATACAGAATCAAAGGTTTGCATTTATTTATTTATTTTGTATGGAATGTCTCCAAGGTAACAGCACCACGAGTAATACAGTTTGTTATCACACACCCTGAATATATATATTTTTTATTTTTTGTTTTTGAAATGGTAAATGTGCCCCGCCCATTTTATCATTTTCATTCTTTGAAAGTACCGATGCATGCAAAGCATTCCGTTCCCAGAAATTAGGCCAAAAAAACACAAAATATTATGAGGTAATAGAGGAGCAATTTAAAAAATTAGTATTTGTTTCTAAATAAATAAATTATAATTAAAAATGCAAAAAAAAAAAAAAACGAAAACCAACCCAACTATAAAAATAATTAAATAAGAACCCACAATATCTACAAGTTAGTCATAAATTATGATTGTTAAATATAAGGCATTTAAACTCACAAAACCCTGTAAACTATCAATGTTTTTGTTTTTGTTTCTAGAGATTTTTTTTAAAGACCATTCAATGTTCTCATTCATGCAAGACATTTAACTGCGATGCGATGCGATGCGATCTACTGCAACTCCCAAGATTTGCATCCATTCGCTTGCGCATGTTGCCGTCTCTCAATCACTCAAAAAAATCTGTGAGAATTTGGTGCTTTGCTTCACCATTTTTTAAAAACTGTGCTTATTATTTATTAGGCAAATAAATCTATATCTATATGTGCGTGTGTCTATCTATCTATCTATCTATCTCTATATAGATAGATATATAGATACACACACACATATTATTAATACTTTCACAAAAGCTTTTAAGCAGAGCTTGGAAGCGCTGGCTTCCTCACCGACAATGGTTTCTTTCAAGATAAGGCTGAAAAACAGCCCAGTTCTTCCCCCTTGGAAATGCTTTTTTTTCCAGGAAGGGTTTGGTGATGTCGAGTTTTAAGCACTTTCTGCAAATCTCTGCAGGTGATGATAAATTGATAAATAAAAAGACATCTTTGTGTACATGCATTTTTTTTTTTTAAAAAAAATGCAAATTGTATCAGGTGGAGGATCGCGGCAGAGGAGAGGATTTCACCCTTTCATTCCCTACTGCTGTTCTGAAGAAAATCCTTCCTTTGAAACTAGCATTTGCTTTGGGGAGTTGGAATCCCCCATCATTGATGCCCATGGGGGATTCCTGCCCAATGCAAAGAGCAGCTTCAGATGAGAGGTGTTTCTAAAAACAGTAGCCCTGAAGGGAAGGGTTAAATTCCCCCGCCAGGCCTGCTGTGATCCCACTATTTATCAGCCGTCCCTGTGTGATGAGATTTGCATTTTTTAAAAATGAAATGCACGTTAAATGCAAAGACCCATTAAACACCATCGCGTATCATTTAGCTCTGAATTCCCAATGGATCAAGGTTGTTTCTCATGGGATGTGTTTCTTCTCAGGGCTAAGGGCAGAATTTGACATGGCGTTGGATAGGCTGACCATATGAAAAGGAGGACAGGGCTCATGTAACTTTAACAGTTGTAGAGAAAAGGGGATTTCAGCCAGTGTCATTTGTATGCAATTAGTTCCTGGTGAAATTCCCTCTTCATCACAACAGTTAAAGTTGCAAGGGCCCTGCCTTCTTTTGTATATGGTCACTCTAGTATAGTGCCTGCAACTTTAACTGTTGTGATGAAGAGGGAATTTCACCAGGGACTAATCGCATACAAATGACACTGGCTGAAATTCCCTTTTCTCTACAGCTGTTAAAGTTACATGAGCCCTGTCCTCCTTTTCATATGGTCAGCCTAGCGTTGGAAGGTTGTGTGTAAGATCACCTACATTGTTGCTTTTAAAAATGACCCTGTCCCTTGCCCCTGTTATATTTGTATTGTTTGAAACAAAGCAGAACGCCAGGTGAACGTCCCGCTGGCCCACAGCTTGCTATTTGCTTCATGGGTCAAAACATACTGGTGCCCACGCCAGGGGTGTCAAACCTTTCGCCCCAGGAGCTGAATCCAATTTTGAAGAGGCTCTCAGGGACCTACCAATTTAGTGGTAGGTGGAGCCAAGGGCTAAAGAGGGCAGAGCCCGAAGATGAAAGGAGCAGGGGCAAAATACTAAATATACCACCCTATTGTAGGGTTAAAGCTCTTACTGACAGTAATTAACCCTTAGGAGAGACATTTCAGTCTTTTAGAATTGGGGGGGATCTGCACACAAGAAGGTAAGAAACCTTCAAATGATTGGCATTTGGGTAAGAGGTGTGGCCAGGGCAAGGGGGTGTGGCCATCCAGGGAAGCCCAGAGCGCCATATTTAGGCTGACCAGATAAAATCCAGGTCAGGGCTCATGTAACTTTAACAGTTGTAGAGAAAAGGGAATTTCAGCCAGTGTCATTTGTATGCAATTAGTTCCTGGTGAAATTCCCTCTTCATCACAACAGTGAAAGGTGCAGGCACTATACTAGAGTGACCAGATACAAAAGAAGGCAGGGCCCCTGCAACTTTAACAATTGTGATGAAGAGGGAATTTCACCAGGAACTAATTGCATACAAATGACACTGGCTGAAATTCCCTTTTCTCTACAACTGTTAAAGTTACATGAGCCCTGAACTGGATTTTTGAGACCCCTGGAGGGGCAGGTTTAGCCCATGGACCTAACATTCAACACCCCTGTCCTGTACAATACCAGAATGTTTTCCTCCATGGGGCGAACAGCAACTTCAGCCTCTGAGCATGCACATGTGCACAGTTTTGTAGAGACCACAGTGCACGATAAAGGTTTTGACCCCTGTCCTCTACATCCGCCTTATAATTCTGATTCAATTTGTCCTCTCCTCTCTCTAGATGCATCCTGAATTGCCACTGTTTCGGGCCTTGCTCGCACAAAAGATAGATGAGTTGGGTTCCAACACATATGAACATAAGAAGAGCCCTGCTGGATCAGACCGAGGGTCCATCTAGTCCAGCACTCTGCTCACACAGTGGCCAACCAGCTGTCAACCAGGGAGCAACAAAACAGGACATGGTACAACAGCACCCTCCCACCCATGATCCCCAGCAACTGATGCACACAGGCGTACTGCCTCGGATACTGGAGGTAGCACCACCTGCAAACCAGCTGGGTCCCAAATGTTAGCTGTGTCCTTGGGCTGTACCACTGCAGGTTGCATGGGGACTTTCAGGATGCAATACCCACTTCTAAAAATAAGAAAAATCAACATTCTCTCCACTCTTAGAAAACTAGATGCCAAGGAGAAGTACTGTGCTCTAGCCTACTCTGTTATGCTAATTTTCTATAGATAGGGAGAAATATTCAGCCCTGCCCAACTCCCATCTGCAGCCTGAAAAAGTACAGTCCAAGACACTTTATGGCTGGGACCACAGTACAGTGGAAGAGCACATCCGTTGCATGGGGACATACTCAGGTTTAATTCTTGGCATTTCCAAGTAGGGCTGGGAAATACTCCTATCTAAAAGCTGCTGGAGATAAGAACATAAGAAGAGCCCTGCTGGATCAGACCGAGGGTCCATCTAGTCCAGTACTCTGTTCACACAGTGGCCAAACAGCTGTCAATCAGGAACCACAAGCAGGACATGGTGCAACAGCACCCTCCCACCCATGTTCCCCAGCAATTGGTGCACACAGGCTTACTGCCTTGGATACTGGAGGTAGCACATAACCATCAGGGCTAGTAGCCATTGATAGCCTTCTCCTCCAGCCTTCTCCTCCAGCAACTTATTCAACCTCCTTTTAAAGCCATCCAAATTGGTGGCCATCACTACATCTTGTGGTAGTGAATCCCATAATTTAACTATGTGCTGTGTGAAGAAGGACTTCCTTTTAAGATCTGCTGCCAGTCATCATAGACAATATTGGGCTATACGGACAAATAGTCTGAGCTGGTATGACGTAACTTCTCATGTTCTGAGGAACAACTTTGCCTTTTTATCTGCTCTTTGGGTGAACTGGCTTTTGTGGGCTACTGAGCCCACGTAACAGTCTTGGGAGAGGCAGGAACACTGGAGAACCCCAGCAATGCTCTGGGACTGGGGAGGTGAGGAGTGGTCAGAATCAACACATGGTACCTGCATACTAGTTGGGTCCCATTAAAAAAAAATGGAAGCAAAGATGGCGGCTTCATTCTTGGGAAATCTCTTAATAAATTGGGGCTTCTGAAGCATTGCCAAACGCTGGTGCTGCGGGCCACATTTCAGAAACAACATAAATGGGATCATTGAAGATCTCGCGGTAGTAGTGAAGGAATGTGGACAACTCCTCCCTGTGCTTGGAGCCTGTCAGGGAGCTGGGAATGCCCAAGCGATTCTTTGGAGGACACATCCTTTGCTTGGGTACCTTCATACACATGCACAAACGTTTTGAAGGTATCAGAATGGACATGACCAGCTCCCTGATGGGCTTGGAAATTCAAAAGTCGGATTTCAGCATGGTACTTCCCAGGTCAATCACAGAAACAGCTGTGCCCATTGCCTAACTTCCATAAGATGGGCTGCAAATCTAAGCAGGTAAAAACATGAGTTACACCACCTCGGAAAAGCAGGCAGTCATATCACGATTACCCCCGTGTCGAGGTACCACAACTCTTTTCTGTAGACATGCTTAGAACTTGACATAACCAAACCCCAGTTATGTTATTCATATTTTGGAATATCATGTATCACCTCTAGTTTGGCTCACAATTTTTAATTTTTATGATTAATAATATGAACGGAATAATCTGCTGCTGCTGTTGGAGATAGGCCCACGTTACGTTGCTGGGCAGGGTTTGTTTGTCTTTACTCCAAAGGCACTCAACTCTTCTCGACTTTGGGCTTCGACTCGAAAGTTCAACGAAGAAAACTGAAGATGGCTGCCCGTTTTTAGCACCACCTTCAAGCAAAAGTAATTAGTGCTTAATTTTTTTCCCTTTTGTCTATTCTTAAGAAAATGATCAGGTGCCTGTTCTTCTTAGGTTGCCACTCTCTCTCTCTCTCTCTCTCTCTCTCTCTCTCTCTCTCTCTCCTTCCTCTACTCACAGCAGAACAAGAGAACAATCGGGTGAATCATCTTTTTTGAGAAAGCATATCTGGTTAGAAAGCCATTCACCCTCTGCCTTGGGATTAGTTCCCTTGTCCAGAATGGACTAGAGCGCTGTTGTTTTTTTAAATTATTCTTGGTTGGAACACTATGACCTTATCAAGTGACTGCATTTCATAATCCTTGCGGGTCACAGATCAGATGAAACAAAGATGGGCTCCAGTTACTAAGCTCTTGGGTGGGGGGAAGGTCCAGGTCTGCATTGCCCTACTCTCTCAATGCTTCAAGGCCACCCTTCCCAGGATCTGCTGAGGGGCAAGGGAGCACTTCCAACCGTTGCTAAGCAATTGCAATGTGCTTACTCTCCTTCCACTGGACTGGCAAAAACATCTGGCCAGCCAGAAGAGGTGGAAAGGGTGAAATGCCGGAGGGGACAGCAATGGATTTGGGGACTCTAGTCAGCTGAGAGTTTTCACCAATCTCCACCCCTGAGCCTAGTGGGGGCTTCCCTCCCTGACACTATTAACACCCTTCCCTTCCAATTAGAAAGGCTGATGGAGATAAGAGCCTCCTCCCCTCCTTCTGCCCAGGGAAAGATGGGGAAGGGGCCAGGCAGAGGAAGGAAATGTGCAAAGATTCCATCCCATTGCTTCACCCCTTCCAAGGAAACTCACTGTAGGGAAGGGGGGGCTGAGGGAGTTTCCTTCCCTACCTTTCTTTATCCACTTCTACCCCATTCATGTGTCTTTCATCACCACTTGCTTCTCCTCCCTCCCACAGGAACTCAAGGACTCTGTCTTGATTCTATTTGAGGGTCTTTGCTATTATTGCAGAAAATAAGACATCAAAATAAACCGGCAAAAGTAAAGGCTTGAGGGAAAGTAGTATAGGCTGACCAGATAAAATCCAGGTCAGGGCTCATGTAACTTTAACCGTTGTAGAGAAAAGGGAATTTCAGCCAGTGTCATTTGTATGCAATTAGTTCCTGGTGAAATTCCCTCTTCATCACAACTGTTAAAGGTGCAGGCACTATACTAGAGTGACCATATACAAAAGAAGGCAGGGCCCCTGCAACTTTAACAGTTGTGATGAAGAGGGAATTTCACCAGGAACTAATTACATACAAATGACACTGGCTGAAATTCCCTTTTCTCTACAACTGTTAAAGTTACATGAACCCTGACCTGGATTTTATCTGGTCAGCCTAAAGTAGTAGTTATACAAGTCTTCCCAGAAGTGACAGAACAAAAGGCCAGTAATAAAACCTCATGACCTAAATGCAATCTGGCAGTAAACTGGCAGTCTGCACGCCATCCTTAGCTATTGGCTGAATGGCTGTGTTGTCACAGTAGCGTGGAGGACAGAGCTGAAGGAGCTCTGCCCTCAGTCTGTTTCTGTGAGTCTCCACTAGCCATTGCCTGAGTTGCCGAGAGCTCACGGAATGTTTATCAACATTCTGACTTCACCACAAAGGACCTGAAGAGAGAAGAGGTGATGTGCAGTTGTTGGAAAGAGGTGCAGACTGGCAAGAAGGGCTGAATTTAGAATAAACCAATTAGAATATGTCTTTCCATGAATGTTTGTGGGCTTCTGCTTGTATAGAACATTTTGGATGGTGGGGGGGGGGGGGAAGTGTGTTGCTTTTCCTTTGCTCTCTTAAAGCATTAAAAATGAAGGCAAGCCGGTAAAATTCTGCTTGTTTATTTTGATCCTCCAGAGGGCTGGCAGATAAAAGAGGCTGAGGAAGAGTGAGCATTCACTGTCACGGTCTCTTCTGACAAGGAGACTGAAATAGTTATTATTTCAAGAGGACAAAGGTTCCTCCTGCTACAATCCAGGGAGCTCTGTTGCTTTGGTATCCTCAGGGCACAATCTCATGTATGTTTAGACAAGGGAGGGAATTCTACAACTCCCAGCATTCCCCAGCCAGCCATACTGGCTGGGGAATGCTGGGAGTTTTAGGACTTCCCCCATCTAAACATGGATAGGATTGCACTGTTAATCAGTTGCATGGCATGTGTTTTTTAATTGATCCTAATAACATGGCACTGGTTTATATATTGAACTACGCTTTTCAGGATTAATTATGGAGTTAACTACTCTGCAGAGTTGGGCAAAACACAATTTTGGTCCCCGCTGCCATCTAATTGCTGGCCTTGAACTTTTAAATTTTCAAATGAGCAACGGCTTCATCAATTCATCTATGAAATCTGCATCAATTTGCATGTGAATAAAATTAATCCAATGATTTAAAAAAACTTTGCAGCCGACATCACCTTAGAAGAGGCATTCCTGCCTGTGATTCAAAAAGGGAAATGCCTCTTCTAAGATGGTGCCTGTGCCACCCACGCTATTCCTAGGCTTTCTTATTGAAATAATTAAACTTTTAAAACAGGTGCTCCCTAGTTAATGAAGGAGCACCTTTTTATTCAATAAAAAAAGGTTTTGATTGGTTTATCTCGGTGATTAATTGACTGAACAGTGAAGCCTTACAACTTTTTTCAGATTTATAGGTTGTCTAGGCTGGTAATTCAGTGGTAGTAAAACTATTCCTGGACTGTACCACTTTAAGCAACAAGCGAGCAAAACTGAATGTCTCTGTGGAAGAAAAGGAAAAAAAAACACTCCTCCATACAACCCTAACCCCAGCCCACAAAAATAGGGTGACCATATGAAAAGGAGGACAGGGCATGTAGTATCTGGGGAAATTTCCTCTTCATCGCAACAGTTAAAGCTGCAGGAGCCCTGCCCTCTTTTGTATCGGGTCACTCTACTGTAGCTCCTGTTGTGATGAAGAGGGAATTTCACCAGGTGCTGCATGCCTACAAATGATACCAGCTGAAATTTCCTTTACTATACAACTCTAAAGATACAGGAGCCCTGTCCTCCTTTCCATATGGTCACCCTACACAAAAACAAACTAGCATGCGAAGGAAAAGGCTCAGTTAAAATTTTTCTTCCTGACATCTAGTTTTCTATGTGCGGGGAGTTTTCTTTACAGACACACACACACACACACACACACACACACCTTGCAACAAAACATTAAAGTATGAGTGCTGCTGTTCAAGACTCCAAGCATTCCACTCAATTCCCCCCTGCCCCCCCAATTTTACATTTCCCCTCCAACTGCAACAGCTTGCTTTCCCTAGCCATTGAGTGTGTGCTGCCCTCGCTGGAATGGTTTTCAGAGGTCCCCCTTGTCGGGTTTTCCTAATTTTATTTTTGTTTTGTTTTGGTACCCCTGCAAACCTTGGGGTTGCCCCATGCCTGCTGATATCTCCCACTTTTGTTTGGGTAATGCTATTTTAGCTACATAGGCAACAACACTTCCAGCCGAAACAAATACTCACAGACACACATGGCATGCAGTCCTCCACCTGCACTCCACAGTGGTACAGTCCAGGAACTGTTTCACCCTGAATGAACCGTGAGTCTGGTGGCCCTTTTAGAATACTGATGTGCTCAGAGCAAACAGGAAGAGGAGATCTCTGACCAGCTGTATGAGTAAATGTCAATGGATGAGAAAATATACCTCCCTTGAATCCTGGCAGTGAATTCAGGATCTAAAAATGATCACATGAATTGGATCTCACCTTCATTTACTACCGGAGCCCCAAATAGAATCCCTGACTTGGTTGATAATATCTGGCAATGCTGAAATCAGTCTTTCCCAATCTGGTGCCCCTCCAGATGTGTTGGATTGCAACGGTTAACATTCCCAGCCAGCTTAACCAATGGAATGATGGGTCTTGTAGTCCATCACATCTGGAGGGCACCATATCAGAGAAGGGTGGTTTAAAGTAGGGCTGTGACTGGATCTGGATCCTGAATCTGGAGCGGATCGGGATGATTCAGACCTCCGGATCACAGATCTGGATCAGATCAGGGCCAGATTGGGCTAGATCGGATCCATGATCCGGATCTGATCCAGATCTGGTCACAGCACTCCCTCCCACTCTCCCCATTCTCTCCCTCCCCCCACTCTCCCTGCTTACCTGCTGCCTCCTCCATGTCATCCCCCATTGTCCTCTGCGTCATCCTCCCTACTTGCTGTGGGCCGGCTGCTTTCCCACTTGGGGCAGGTGATGACATCACCCGGTGTGAGTGGGAAAGTGGCCAGCCAGCATCGAGAAGCCAGGACGATGGGGGCGGGACGCGGAGGAGGCAGCGGGTAAGCAGGGGTGGAGGGAGGGAGATAGTGGGGAGAGCAGGATGGAGTGCTGTGAATGGACCCAGACCAGATCCAGATCTGGATCCAGATCCGAGTCGGATCCGATCCGAGTCAGATTGGGCCCGATCCAGACCTGACAGATCGGGATCCGAATCAGATCAGGGGGTCCATTCACAGCCCTAGTTTAAAGAGTAAATACATGTTCGTGCTAAATGTCAGTTCTTACCCCTTTTCTCTAGGATAGTTCCCAGTCAAGGAGTCTCCAGGAACTACAAGGTAGAAATGGACAAGGTAAACTCTTTCAAAGAATTCTCAACACATATGCAAAGCTACTTTAACTGGGGGAAACCTGCATTGATTGAACTAGTTGCAGATCAGTTTAAATGAGTATGGGCCAATCCAACAGAGGGTGTGCAGTAGCTGGGCTACATGGTCATAGGATAGTAAAGAAAGTTAAAATTCCACTGGTCAGCTGTTTGTCAATGAGGGGGAAGGACTGAATTGCACCCTCTTCCCTTCCTGAAGGTATGGCTGGCTGGATTCTAGCTCTGTTTACCTGTCTACATGCACACAGTTTCAGCTGCTGATCGGGCTAATACTGCGTACACTGGGCAAAATCCAATGGTGTCCCAGCACTTGCACTAATGATGTGGCATTGGCATTGGTTTAAGCTAGCACAATGTCATTAGTGCAAGTGCTGGGACACCATTGGATACTACCAACCATTCCCAATCCAATTTAAGGACAGGGCAGTGCTTAGGGAAGGGTTGTGGCTCACTGTTAGAGCACCTACTTTGCATGCAGAAGGTCCCAGGTTCAATCTCCAGTGTCTCCAAGTAGGACTGGAAAAAATCCTGCCTGAAATCCTGGACAGCTGCTGCCAATCAGTGTCAGCAATGCTGGGCTGGATGGGCCAAGGGACGGACTCAGTATAAAGCAGCTTCCTATGATACATGTGCAGAGGGATCCTTCCATGGGGCTTTGCCCCAGTTGGACCTGGCCTCTAAGACATTTTAATGGACCTTTCTACCTTTCTACCTTTCCCTTTCTCCCCACCCCACCCCAAATCTCATCTAGATTATGTGTACATTATGCAGTTGATGGGTTTCAAAACCTGTTTCAGAACATTATGTGTGTGTGTGTGTGTGTGTGTGTTGTGTAATCATATTCATGTTGTTAGGACCAACCATGGCATAGGGTTTGACTTTATGTTCATCAGCATTATTATTATTATTATTATTATTATTATTATTATTATGGCAAGATAATCACATAATTCCATCATTTTCCAGACACCGAACATCCCCTTCATATCCAAAATATTCAGATTGTCAAAACATTGTGTGGTGCATGTTTGGACTCAAGTATCTTTTGCTTTCCATTGGATTACCAGTTGCAGCTATAGGGCTCTATAGGAAGAACAGCCAGAACAAAAGCTGCTTCAAAATAAGCATTGCTGGATTCATCTTGAGCTCTAATCATCTCTTGCTTGCATGCGTTTTCTAAATTCTCCTAAAAACACAAGATTTACATCACAAAGATCTGGAAGAAAGGAAGGAGGACACGTGGCTCAGTCAGTCCCTGCCCTTCCTTCCCTCACTGGGATGCTGAGACAGTAAGATAGAGAAACATCTCTGGAAGGGTTTATGGGTTTTGGTGGACAATCTCCTACTTTGTCTTTCTGCAAGCTTAGGAGTTTAAGGTAGAAAGAACAGGCAAGATATGGCCTTTAGGTCCCATTCTTGATGCTTTGGAGAATGGGGCTTGTGCTTATTTTGTGGTCAAGAGAAGGCAGAATCCATTTCTCATGGGCCTTTTCAGACTAATCTCTCAGCCAGTTACCATGGGTGGTTCTGCAAGCAGAACTGGGGTCTTAAAAACCCATCCAACACATGCACAAGTCCAGATTAAGATGGCTTCCTCCTCCCAATCACATGATGTACTGGCAAAATAGCCCTCAAGTCGTCTGTTTCGAGAAGCAAATTCAGGGCCTACTGGCTACTTATTGCCAAATGGCTGCCATTTTGTTTTTCAGTGATCAGCAATGGTTCCATTGATGAAAAGTGAGAGTATCAGATGTATAATATTCCATAAATCTTTTGGGGGGCTGGTGGACTTTTGGTCCAATCTGTGGAAAAATCCAAAAGTCTACTCCTTTCTTGGGACATCAACCATTCAGATCCAGGAGATGGAAGCAATCTAACCTCATGCCCACATCACGTGTCCAGCACCAGCAGATAAGCAGGAAGGAGACTCCCTGTTCTCATTTCTCACCCCACCCCAAATTTCCTTCCAATTCACTCTTTCCCCCCATTTTCTTTAACTTTCTGTCTCACCGCAAACTTGATTCCAAGTCAATAAATGCTAAGGGAAAGGGGAGAAGTCTTTTTTTTTTGTTTTCTCAATGTAAACAGGATTTTTTCCCCTCTTTCCACTGAAGCAAAGAATGTACCCACTTCTATGTTTTATATATATTCTTCTTCTAAGTTTCAGCCAGGCACCAAAGTCAGGAACCTGATGGGAAAAGGAAAAATTAAAAAAAAACAAAAATGCAAAGTTTGGTGCAGATTAAGTAACAGCAACGTATCCACCACAAGGTGACAGGGCATCAAAATACGACATCTCTTAAGCGCACATGCTCCAGCAGCCATCCATAGAAATAGCTAAAGAACCCCTAATGCGTTTCTACTTATTCAAGAGGTATATATATATACAATCCTTTTCAGAAGCAGGATTGAGAGGCCATGACTAGAACACTATGCACCTTCATTTTCACAACTAACTCTTTCCGCTGGGCGTTCTAGCCGCGTTTCCATGCATTTCAACCAATGTGGCTACTTGGATCTCGTCCTACCTCTAGACATTACAACCACCAAATCATCTTCATCTCACTTTTCTTCTCCTTCTTCCTCCTTCTTCCTCCATCTTCTTTTTTTTATTATTATTTTTTTAATAATCTGTGAATGTGCTTGCAGGCTTTCTTCAAAAACAAAAACAAAAACAAAAATCAAATGGCTCAGAAGGCAAACATTTTGCTGCGAGGGCCATACGCCCCAGGAAGGACCCAAAAAAAGACGACGCATCCCCACGTTGGCTCATTTCAGCTGTCGGATCCCAGCTGTGTTTCAATGTCCACTCGGCAGATGGGGCATTTCTTGCTCGTCGCTAGCCACTGATCCACACACACTTGGTGAAAGAGATGCATACAAGGTAAGCGCCTGGAAGACAGAATGGCAAAGCTCTTTGTTATCGTTGCAGGGGCCAGGACCAGGTGGCACCAACATGCGGGACTCTTGGGCAGTGGCTCGTGCCCCAGAGCCCCACCAATGCGGCCTGCTGATGCCTGTCCTGGGCTCCCCTTTAAAACTGATGCTCCATTGGAGGACTACCAGATAAAGCATTGTTCAGTAGTACTGTAACCGCTTCTAAAACCCGGGCATTTAACACCATACGTTGAGCTTCTTTACTGACCCTGGGACAGTTTTAAATGATATGTACTTTTTTTTAGGCTTTTATGGTTTTAATTTTTGTATGTTGGTTTTTAAATGTCCAATGTTTTAAATTTTTGTAAACCGCCCAGAGAGCTTCAGTTATGGAGCAGTATATAAATGTCACTAGTCCTCATGGAACAATAAGTATGACATTGAAAAACAACATCAGGAGAGCTGAGCTGGTGGGTCTCGATCTTCCATCCATTAAGCTTAGGATTTTTGGGTGGGATTCTCGGGGGTGGGCATGAGGAGATAAACTTTGGTCTCACTGCAGAGCCATATACAACCTTGCCAGTAAACCCAGAGAGAAACCTCTGCCGGATAGACCCAGAGACACTGTGTAGTGGAGGGTTTTGTGATTGAACACCCATTCAGCAAGGAATAAGGTAACAGCATTGAATTGGTCATTGTTGCAGCTGTTTAAAATTGTTTATGTTTAATTTTATTTTTCTTGTAAGTTGCCTTGAGTCTGTTTTGGGCTTGGTTTTTTGAGAAAAGCTTCTAAGAAATGTCAATAATAATAATAACAACAACAACAATGACTGTGAGGTGGGCAAGCTGGAAGGGGAGAAGCAATCTGAGAGACGTGAAGCCCCAGAATCCCTTTGGGAAAACTTGTACCTCACATCCTCGCCATCTTCAAGCATCGAGAGGCAGATTGTGCATTTCTCATCCGTGTCCGACTCCTCCCCATCTTCTTTCTCGGTTTTGCTTTCCAGTGGTCTCCTCTGTTGGCAAGGCCAGAGAGATTACTATGTTACAAAAGGTGGCCACTCAGAGGCCTATGAGGCTGTGAGGATTTGGATGGAGAACACCTGATCCGGCACATTCATTTAGGGACACCCTACCCTGTTAGAAAATTCTAGAGAGGGGCAGCTGCCACCTCCAATTAGCACCCCACTTGTCTCTGTGGAAAGGAGAGGTTGATGGATGCATGTCAGTGGCTGCCTCTACAAGAGGCATTTAAAGCTCTTTCAAGGCGCATTAAAAAGTTTACCTCTACAAGAACGGAGCGCAAATCGGGCGTAGAGGCGCGTTTTCTCTCCGATTATGCACATTATCGAATGCGCATTAAATAGCGAGTTTTATTTTCCTCCGGCCGTTAAAGCGCATTTTGACTATGTGAACAAGCGATTCTCCGCATTGACTACCTGTAAAGCGCATTTGAAACAACCGGTAAGGTCACCAGTTGTGCGCTCAATTACCTCCTGCATACAAGCATTTCAGCAATTATGCGCATAATCGGCTAACCAGGCGTCAAACGGAATCCATCTAGAGGGGGTCAGTGTCTCACCTGGAGAAAAGGATTGTAAGGCTCTATGTCAAAGGCATCGCTGATTCTCTCAAAAGCTGCAGCATTAAGAGACATTGCTTCTGTTAGTCCAGGAGTTTGTATGAATAATCAAAGCAAACCTTTAGGATCCTCTCCCCTTCTAACTAGCCCAGTTTTGAACACAAAGCCCAACCAAATCATGCAGAGGAAGTAGACAGAAAGTCATTGTTTTCCCTTCCCCCGGAATACCAGGATTCAGGGTCTTCCAGTGCGAAGCTCATTAATCCGGAACAGACTGAAAGATTCACAATAGACAAAAGGGAAGTACTTTTTCACACAACATGTAATGAACGTATGGAATTCGCTGCCACAAGTTGTGGTGACAGCCACCAGCTTAGATGGCATTAAAACGATATTAAACAAATTCATGGAGGAGAGGGAGGAGGAGGAGGAGGAGGAGGAGGAGGAGGAGGAGGAGGAAGAGGGGGTATCAATAGTTTTTATCCATGATAAGAAAATGAACCAGTGGAAGCTGGTGGCTCTGATGTCAGTGAGACGGTGAATCCACTCCGGGTTTCAACCAGAAGCAGTCAGAATTCTAAAGGAGCTCTCCAAGGTGCTTCTGTACCTTGCGTAAGATTTTTTCTTCATTTGAAATTTTAATCCATAGATGTAATAATGGTGTTATAAAAGTTTGTTGGCATAGCATAGAGAAAGAAACTTTTGGGGGCACAGAATGGATTTAAATAGATGTACAAGTGATAGGGTAATGCTTTACTATACTATTAAGAGGGCAAGTAGGTATACACACACATAGAACACTGTATCAAGGGTTAGATACTTTAGTGTAGATAAGGCCTGATGAAAAATGATTTGGAAATATGATTTGACATTGAAATACATAACTCATAAGGACTTGTGACTTGTTCAAACTGTTTGTATTCTTCTTAAAGGAACTAGGAGCCTATCTATGCAGTCCCTTGGAACGTTTTAAATATTATTTTAAAACTTTCCAAATAAGTGCGTTCTAAAATGTCTTAGGCCACATTACTGAGTACTCATGTTACAGGAGAAAAATTCTTCAGTCTTTAAAGAGGTGTGTGCGGTCACACACTCTTCTGCCCTGTCTCTTTCTCTTTCATTTTTACAATGAGTTTAGGGCAAGGCATTGTGGGTGCTGTAGTTCAGTCACCCACTTCCTCCTTTGTTCCTCTGTCATTCCCTAGCAAGTATAGGGCTAAGAATTGTGGGTGTTGTAGTTCACTCGCCCACTTCCTCCTTAGCCCGCTTTCTTCCCCACCAATCAACTGCTAAGCATTTGGGCACCAGTAAATGAAGCACTGCCCTCATGAATTACAAATGGTAAGGAAGGACATGCTATTTTACTTAAAACGGTTTATTAAAAGTGAAACCGTTGTATATAGCTGAAGTGAGTTTTAAAAAACCTCAGGTATACAACGTTAAAGGGAGTGCGTCATGTGGCCCAAAGAGTTTTCATAACCCTTATAAAATGTTAAAATCCTAGCGTGTAGATTGGCTCTACGTAAAAGGTTTCAGGGTGATGGACACAGGTGAGGTTGTGTCCATAAGAACAGAGAAGTAAAGCAACAGTGGACCACATGAAAAGCAGAAGAAATTCCTAATTTTGACATAAATAAATACATCAGAAGGGATGGAATATTCCAGGATGATCTAAATTGATGATGTGGACCAATGAACTTGGATATTTTAGAATAAATTAATATGTATTAGGAGGGAGGTCTTTGTCTCTGAGAAGGGCACTTAAGTCTAAACACAGAGGACAAAGATATCTCCTCTTTCCCTCAGGCATGACATGGTCTTGCCTGGGAAAAATGGAAGTCCCTCTGTGAAGAAGAGCTCCTTTGCAGAGTCAGTATGAGTGATGCAGAACATAGGAGTATACAAATACTCTTCTTTCTTCTTTCTTCTCTCAAACCATCAAGACCTAAGCTGACTTTTCAGCACTGGCTTGAGCCTAGTTGCTAAACCTAACGCCTTGGTCTTTTTTTAGGAGGGGAGAGAGGAGTAACACCGGTCGATGTTGTCATTGGGGTCTACGTTTGCCTGTGTTTGTCATAGCAAAGATCTTGTTCTCCAGAAATCTGGCACACTTGTCAGTACATTCTTTTAATTTGCTTTGCTGAAGAGAGGTTTGTGTGTCTGCCTAACTTTAACTTTCTTAAATTGTTTTAATCAATGTTTTAAAGCTATAACAGTTTCATTGAGTTTGTGAGACTGAGCGAGGTCAATCACTCTAGGTGTCTATCTCCGGATCTTCCTTTCACCTACTATTGTGGGGAGTTTTGAAGGGCATTGATGCAAGGTACTGCAGGAACCCTTCTTCCAAGCAGCCTATGTTCAGTACCTCTTAAATAAAAGACCACCAGTAAAATCCCCTTACATTTGGCAGGTCCTTTAGAGTTCTGACTGACACCAGGAGCGGATTTGTCACCCCACTAACATCGGAGCCACCAGCCTCCACTGAAATGAACATCCATGTTCAGAAGCAGTATACCAGTAGTTTGGGATGAAGAACAGTTTCCCTTTAGGCCCTGCTTCTCAGAAATGTCTGCTGCTGGAAATGGGATGCTGAATTAAATGCGCCCACTATCTGATCCAGCAGGGCTCTTCCTTCTCATGGAACCCACAGACAAAACAGAAGGATGAGAGGGTATATCCAATGTTAGTCCTACTTAGAGCAGACCCATTGAAATGAACGGGCCTTAAATTAGATTAACATTGGATATAATCCATGGGATACAACCCGGGAAAAGGAGAAAGAATTGGAACGGGGTAGTTTGAAAAGACGATGCTGCACTTTAATGATTCCAGAGAGGAGCATTCAAAGTTCCTGTGCGCATGTAGGCTTTCCCATTCCACTTCAGTGTAAGGGCCGCACATGGCTTTGCACATGCTGGTTCTTCCACTGAAGTCAACGGGGGAAGCCCTTGGCGGAGTGGATGCAACACAACTGCCTCCCCACTACACAAGGGAGTGTTGGAATGGATTATATTTCTCCTAAGTGGTAGGTGGGCTTTCTTAAGTGGTCATGCGCCATTTCTGGAGAAGCAGAACTTTCACCGTTGACTTTTCCTGGCCCACACACAAGATGCCCTTCTCTGCTTCCCACTCCAGCATTCCAAAAATCCATCTGATTAACTCCAGACTTGAGGGAACCCAGGATGTATGAAAGACATTCATCTCTTCTACCACAAAAATAAGACCAGAGATTGGTAGGGAAATGCTGAGCTATTTCCCTTTGCTAGGCTGACCAGATAAAATCCAGGTCAGGGCTCATGTAACTTTAACAGTTGTAGAGAAAAGGGTATTTCAGCCAGTGTCATTGGTATGCAATTAGTTCCTGGTGAAATTCCCTCTTTATCACAACAGTTAAAGGTGCATGCACTATACTCGAGTGACCATATACAAAAGAAGGCAGGGCCCCTGCAACTTTAACAGTTGTGATGAAGAGGGAATTTCACCAGGAACTAATTGCATACAAATGACACTGGCTGAAATTCCCTTTGCTCTTCAACTGTTAAAGTTATATAAGCCCTGACCTGGATTTTATCTGGTCACCCTACCCTTTGCCTAAGAAAAAGACCTGAAACTCTGAAATTGCGATCTGATACATGACTAGTCAGCAGTAAGTCCAATTGAGCTGAATGGGGCCTACTCCCAGGTAAGCAAGAATAGGATTGTAGCCTCAACCTTTTTTTCTAACTGATAAAAATTGGTAAAACCTGAAGCCTTCAAATAAAGAAACCTACATTTTAGTGGCTTTATATCTCACGATTTCGAACACAAAAAGGATATGGCTATGTTAGGCTACAAAGTTACACTTTAAATATAGCACCACGCCTAGGATTCATGTTTTACCCTATTCCCATAAATTTACATGTTAGGGCTAACAACAAATTAGATGCTTTTTTTTCTCTGATTAATTATCTGTCTTTTAAGTGATCAGAAGTTTAATTAATTGATTGCATTTGAATAAATTTGTGAATTCCCAAAACGTCAGTGTTGTTTCACATTCAGAGATGTTAAAGGAAGCATAAGAAAGTGTACAATGCAATAAGAAAGGGCCAGCAGTTGTTATTAGAAAGAAAGACTATATTGAATATTTGCTTTTGTTTTTTCATTCCATATTATGGTAGCACATCGGCACTAAAACAGCCTTAATATTCCATATACTCAAATTCTGCCATAAAGTTTTCAGCTTTACTGGTTAAAATTTGCCTTATCAATTAAAATCATATCCCATTGATTTGTCAACTAAATTAATTTGGGTTGATTAATCTGTCACTAAAATTTTGCACCCCTATTACATTCTAAATTTTTGTAAACAAGATTCAGGAAGGGGTTTTAGATCTTTCCAGAAATTTTGTGTGCTGAGCTAGTTTCTTATAACTTTAGACGAGATAAAGATTTCTGGTACACAAAGAACAGAGTTGAATTCACATGATAGTTGCAATGGTCACATGGCTCACTTGCTTTGACTGCCTGTATGTTTCTGAGTCTGATTCAAAGTGCTAGTTTTAACCTATAAAGACTTACACAGCTCATGACCACAATACCTGATGGAACACCACTCCTGATATGAACTTACCCATACACTAAACATAACATTTAAGAGAGGCTCAGAAGATGGCAACAAGGGAGAGGACCATCTCACTGGCGCCCCCCCCCCCCCATTATGGAATGATCTCCCTGACAAGGCCCGCCTGGCACCCACATTGCTATTTTGTCAGCACCAGGTCAAGATGTTCCTCTTTTCCCAGAGATTTGGCAGTATGTGATGAGCTTTAATCGATCCCAGATTTGTTTGATGGTTTGGCTGATTGCTTCAAAGTTGGTTTTAGATGTATGTTGACTCTGTATATACTGTCTGTTGTGGGTTTTTTATGCTTTTAATTTCTGCATATTGTTTTTTAATGTTGTTGATCTTGGTAAAATCGCCTAGAGAGCTTCGGTTATGGAGCAGTATGGACATTGAAATAATAATAATAATAATAATAATAATAATAATAATAATAACAATAATGTGAACATAAAAGCTATCATCATGGGACACTGCATCTTGCCACCTAAGGCTGCTAGTCAACAGTGAGAGCCAATATTTTGCCCCAAATATTCCATCTCATTTCATGTATCATTGGATTGTAATTGGCTAAAGGCTTGGGACCTGGTTATAGGAATGGGCATCATGGAAGTTAAAAACATAAGAAGAGCTATGCTGGATCAGACCAAGGGTCCCTCTAGTCCAGCACTCTGTTCACACAATGGCCATCCAGCTGTCAACCAGGGACCCACAAGGACCCAACCGCCCATGTTTTCCAACAACTGGTGCATATAGGCTTACTGCCTCAGATACTGGAGGCAGCACATAGCCACAAGGGCTAGTAGCCATTGAAAGCCGCCTCCTCCTCCACATTATCTTCGAGAGTGCTCAGATTCTCCAAACATCGTCTCAAGGTTCATCTCCTACCTGATCCCTATTCATGTTCGCAATTGCTACTCGTTCTGCATGAATGGGAACATTGCAGAAATCGAGCACTGATTGAACATGAAGCTTCTGCAACTTTCCTTCATAGACTAAAGTGGGATTATCCAGTATACAGAGGAAATATGCGCACATCGGGGAAATTTGCACAACGTGGAACTAGGAAAGTATCACAAATCAAATGCAAGCACATGTCCTGCAATTTCTGAACATATTCGGCAGACACATGCCTCTGCTTGCGCTCCTGATCAAAGCTTCAAACAGGGCATGCTCATATGGGGCTGCCCTTGAAGACGACTCGGAAGCTGCAGCTAGCGCAATATGAAGCAGCCAGACTGCTGACTGGAACATCTCATAGATACCATATAACACCGATCTTAAAGGAATTGCACTGGCTGCCAATACATTTCTGGTTGGAAATCAGGGTGCTGGAAATGACGTTTAAAGCCCTAAATGGTTTGGGATCTCGATACTTGAGGGAGTGCCTCTCCCTATATCTGCCTGCCCAAGACCTGAGATCTGTTGGAGGAGCCCTTCTCTGTGCCCCACCAACGTGAGATATATGCTATGGTGGGACATGGGAGAGGGCTTTCTCTGTGGTGGCACCCCAGCTGTGGAATGCCCTCCCCCTGGAGGCCCAACTGGCACCGGCACTGGCTTCATTTCGGCGCCAGGTTAAGACATGCCTTTTTGATAAAGCCTTTGATGGCTAAATCCACCAGCCTGCACACTGTCTTGCTTTAATTGGATTTGACTGTTTTAAAATTTCATATCGGTTTTAACGTAGTAATGGTTTAATTTGTTTTCGAATTGTATATTTATTGTTCTATTTGATAGGTATGATTTTGTCGGTATGCTGCCCTGAGATCCTTGTGATATAGTGTGGAATATAACTGTCTTAATCAATCAATCAATAAAAATATGTTTTGCGAGCAAAAACGAAATTCTCCTGCATCCCTAGCTGAAAAAGCAGCTCCACTCATGTCAACTTGCCAGCACACTTTGGTTATACAGAAAGCTTATGCTTCGTGTCCATCCCCCATATCAGAGATCGGTAAATGAATCAGTCCATCTTCGTTCCTACATCTTTTCTGGCCCATTTCTACATTCATATGCATTTTTTTTATTTTTTAATCCGCATTAAAAAAAATGGACATATTTTCTCACAAGCTGCATATTTTCTATCAAGAGATATGTTTCTATTTCCTTTAATCTCAAAATATGCATTCTATATATGTATTTCAATACATTTCCTTAGCCAAGATCTGAAAGAAAAAAAATCAGAGTAGTGCAAAGGAGAAGGAAAGCTGGAACCGCACTCCCTCTGGAGTTACGTCTGCTTCCCACTCTCTCTGCAGTCAGGAAGCGGGCGAAGACACATCTTTTTAATTTGGCTTTTTAAAAACCATCATGGTTTTTAAGGTTGTTTGTAACATTTTACTATTTTTATATTTGCTTATCATTCTTCTTTTCTGAATTTTTGTAAAACGCCTTGGCTAGTTCCAGAAAGGTGGTATAGAAATGCAATCGTTATCAGTTGTACTAGCAGTAATAATAATAACAACAATAAGGATGAGTACATTCTCATCTCCACATTATTCCAGTGGTTACAGATCAGGTCAGTTCATATGGGAAGTCACAAAGATTAGATTGTTGACAACTTTACCGAAAAGGATTCTGTATGCCTCTTCTCTATATTCCTTTAGACTAGAGACCAGAAGGTTCGAGCATATAAGACCTACTCTGGTACGCTTGCATTGGCTGCCTGAATGTTTCTGAGCCCGATTCAAGGTGCTGGTTTTAACCTATAAAGTCTTACACGGCTTGGGACCACAATACCTGATGGAACGCCTTTCCCGACATGAACCTACACGAACACTACGTTCAACATCTAAGGTCCTCCTCCAAGTGCCTACTCTGAGGGAAGCTCGGAGGTCAGCAACAAGGGAGAGGGCCTTCTCTGTGGTGGCCCCCCAATTGTGGAATGATCTCCCCAACAAGGCCCGCCTAGTGCCAACATTGTTATCTTTTCGGCGCCAGGTCAAGACTTTTCTCTTCTCTCAGGCATTTAGCAATATCTGATGAGCCTGGGTCTGTTTTGTTTTTTTAGGCTTACAGCTTTTTAAGTCATTATGGTGGTTAAAAATGTATGTGTATATTTTATGTTTTTGCAGTTTAAATTTTTGTATATTGTTTTTAAGTGTTTTAATCTTACGTAAACCACCCAGAGAGCTTTGGCTATGGGGAGGTATAAAAATGCAAATAATAATAATAATAATAATAATAATAATAGAGATGTGGGAGAAATCCGCAACTGAACGAAATCCAACCAGCAGATTCTGCAGTGGACTTACTTTTCCCAAGTTACACGGATTCTGCAGAGTTGTCAACTAGTTTTTATTTACTTTCCAGAATTTTATTCAAATGTAGTTGTACAAAAATATGTAAAATAAAAAAAACCCAGCTGAAAATGTGCATTTCCCTCACAGGCTAAGGAATGACAATGCACATTTTAGAGGGATTTGCGCATTTTGGGAAGATCTGCATGTTTGGGCAGGATTTGCATGTTTTCACAAGAGTGAATTTGTGCAAATGCGGATTTGTGGAAATTCAGGGAAATGGGAAAAATCCATTTCCACCAACGAGTGGACAACGGAACAAAAGATACCTGAGAGTCCACGAAACGCAGATAGAACAGATTTTACAAAATAAGTATGTCCCTAGTTAGACGACAGTTGAATACACTTTTCTTTAGGCGAGCTTTTCATTGACTGCTTTCTGCAATTTATTTCTCTTGTGATTGTTGCTCTTGGCCTTTCTTGTTTTTAAAGTTTACTCTATTTTTATGATTGATTGTTGAGGGTTGTGGGTTTTTTTCTTGCTTTTTATTCTTTTTGGTTATTGTTTTCACGAGTATTGTGGGCCCTCCTTGGGGATTGCATTGTGGAACTGAAAGGCAGTGTATACATATTTTCAATAGACAGACAGATAGCTTCATATACTCTGTATCCACTGATGAGTTCCACCTTCCTGGGAAATTAGCCATAAGTATCTTTGGTCTTTTATTACCTCCCCCCCTCCCCCCGCTAAACTGTACTTATTTAATGGATATATTACCATTTTAATTAGTGTGAGTTTCCAATATATGCACATTTCTGTTAGAGGGCTTCTCCACCCATTTCAATAGACAGGGCAGCATCCCACAGGCATCCATCTTCATACAGTTCAGAGTTGTCCTCTCCATTGAAGTGAATGGGGAAGACAGTGCAGGTAGGGAGCATTGTATAAAGTCATAAGAATTCAGACTTGTGCATCAGGCCTTTCCCTCAAAGTGGCCACCTCCAGGTGTCAATTCTGGAAAGCAGTTGTGGTCACCCAACCCTTACCTTCTTGTACTTGTGTGGAAAAGTGAACCGTTCAATGGTGTTTTGCACAGCCCCCCTGTTCACACTGCCCAGCCTGTCTTCCAGTTGCAACAGCTCCTGAAAGGGGAAAAACCCCAGCAAGGAATGAACAGAAGACCATTTAAAGATGTGATACCAGGAGGAGAAATTGCCAACCAGTGAGCCATGTAGCATTTTGCTTTGGTCCTTGATGACCTGACTGAGATTTCCTTTTAATTAAGGTTCTTTTTTAAAATAAATAAATAAAATAACCACAAGAAATACAATAGTTTTCCAATGAAGAACATAAATAAAGTGCCCTTAAAATGTGTCAGACCATTGGCCCATCTATCCCAGTATCGTCTTTTTAATGTTCAATCTTTTAATTTTTGTAAACTGCCCAGAGAGCTTCGGCTATGGGGCGGTATATAAATGTAATAAATAATAATAATATTAATATTAATAATAATAATAACCACTGAGCTATGATGATTCCCCCCAAAAATGGATTATTCCACATTGTAATGCTGGGCTTTCTGGTCTGTATACTCCCCTCCCAAGCCAGGTAACATTTGGGTGGGAGCCATCCACATAATTATACACCAGCCATCCACCCAACCATGTGTTTCCAGTATTCACATGCAGAAAACGAATGCTGCAGAGACACGTGTTTGCGCCATGAGGGTACAACTCATGTGTGAATGGGGGGACAGTGTCACTCCATTGTCAGCTTGGAGTAATGTGGATGCAAGTCACAGTCTTAGATCTACGGTACACATTCAGAATAGGCAAAGCAGTCCATTCTTTCATGTTTGGAATCAATCTGGGAATACTCATTATTCTACCACTTCTGTAGGTAGGGTGGGTTCATCTGTGGGTACAGTGGCCATGAGCCCAACTTTACAGAGGACAGTCCTCTATTTGAAGGCATCCTCTTCTTGTTTGAAGGGCTATCCAGTCCAACTCCAGTTTAGACATAAAGAACTGTAAGAAAGGGAGCGTAGCAAGTGCCTTGAAGGTGCCCATCAATAGTTACAGAACGTAATCATTAATTATTTTTTCAATAATAATAGTAATAATAATAATAATAATACACATGTAAAGGTTTAATTAATAAACAGATGCAAGAGTTGCAGAGGGGAAATGGTGTGTGACTTTTTAGAACTCAAAGAACTTACTTCGTAACTTTCTCTCACAGCAGATGTGTGTCTGTTTGGATTCAGTCCCTGAAGCGCAAGTAGCTGAAGCTGAGGATATGGGTAGTTCCTAATTTCATGGACAACCTATGAAGCAGTGTGGAGAAAGAGTGTTTTAGGGTTTGCTTTCACACACACACCATGATTGCTGTCCCTTGAAAATGGCTAATAACTTCATATGGGGAATATTTTGGGGCACCCAAAAATATTCTGACAGAGATATGAATATTCTGAAAAAAAACCTCCCTTGACCCAGAGATTTATGCTAACTATTGTCCAGTCACAAATAACCTATTTTTGAGCAAAGTGCTCGAGAGGGTGGTGGCATCTCAACTGCAGGCGCTCTTGGATGAAACTGACTATCTGGATCCATTCCAGTTTGGATTCAGGCCTGGTTTTGGGACGGAATCGGCCTCGGTCGCCCTGATGGATGACCTTCTTCAGGAGAGAGACAGGGGGAGTGTGACTTGTTTTTTCTTGATCTCTCATTGGCTTTCGATACCATTGACCATGGTAACCCCCTGGACCACTTTCGTGAGTTGGGAGTTGGAGGCACTGTTCAACAGTGGTTCAACTCAAACTTGCGGGGTCAGATTCAACCTCATGGAAGCTGAACTGTGGCATTCCACAGGGCACCATCTTGTCCCCAGTGTTATTCAATGTCCATATGAAGCTGTTGAGAGCGGTTATCAGGAGATTTGAGGAAAGGTGTCACCAGTATGCTGATGACACCCAGCTCTAGTTCTCTGTAACAACTGAATTGGGAGGGCCATGCATGTTCTGAACTGGTGCCTGGATACAGTTATGGCTTGGATGAGGGCCAATTAACTGAGGGTGAATCCCGATAAGACAAAGGCCTTGTGGGTTGGTGGTTCTGAGGTCTGGGAATTGGGGTGTTCACCTGTTCTAGATGGGGTTGCACTCCCTCTGAAGGAGCAGGTCCATAATTTTAGGGTGCTCCTCGATCCATCTTTGTCACTGGAGACCCAGGTGGCCTCAGTGGCCCGGAGTGCCCATTCTAAACTTCAGTTGGTACGCCAGCTATGCCCATTCCTGGATAGGGATAGCCTAGCCATGGTCATTCATGCACTGGTAACCTCCCAATTAGACTATTAAAATGTACTCTATGTGGGCCTACCCATGTGTGTGGTTTGGAAGCTGCAGCTAGTGCAGAATGCAGCAGCTAGGGTGCTCACGGGGACACCAATCTCTGCTCATATAACACCTGAATTAAAAGAACTGCACTGGCTGCCTGTTAGCTACTGAGCAACATACAAGGTTATGCGGTTATCCTACAAAGCCCTAAACAACTTGGGACCAGGATACATAGCAGACCGCCTTCCCTTATATAGAATCATAGAATCATAGTAGAGTTGGAAGGGGCCTATAAGGCCATCAACACCCAGATGACATTTACGATCGTCAGAGGAGGGCCTGCTCGACATTCCAAGATGAACAGAATGTCATCACGAAGAACCTCAACGGTGGGCCTTCCCTGTAGCGGCACCCACCCTCTGGAAAACCCTCCCTCGTGCAGATCAGGAGGCGGAAAATGTAACATCCTTCAAATGCCTTCTGAAAGCATATCTTTTCAGACAAGCTTTGCTTGGACTATAATGTAATCTGGGATGATATGATATTTTTAAAGTTTTAACTCTTGACTTTTGTGTTTTATAGTTTTAATTGTAAATTGCCCAGAGAGCCTCAACTATTGGGCAGTTTAAAAATGTAATAAATAAATAAATAAATATTGGAGTGCAATCCTGCCGCCAATGATTCACGTCTCTTCAAGCATGTGTGTGAAAGAAGTACTACCAGCTGTAGCAATTGTTTTTGTGAAAGCTGTCAGATTATCCATTCAGCCAGAATGCCTCCCACAATGCCTGCTCCTAACTAGAAAGCAGGTGACAGAGTTGATAGACGCCTGTGTTTTGACTGCCTTCTCCCAGACGGTGACTCAGGCCCTGGTCTACGCCAGCAGCAGATTGTGTGGTAGAACTATCCCTGGACTGTACCACTTGCAAGGGCAGATGCATGAGTCACAGGATTGAATGCTCCCCCATCTTTGAACAAAGAAACAAACTGAACAAAAACACCTCCATAAAGAAACCTAACATTTCAGGAGGAAAGGTTCTTGCTTAGCCTTCTCCCTAATATGCTAGTGTTGAATGTATATTCTCCTCAGGGAAGTGTGTCGGGAGCGCTGGGAAAACTCTATTTCCCAGTGTTTTTGCTGCATAGTTCATGCTGTAGCAGCATTTCGGGTGTCAGCATTTCGGGTGTCCCTCGCTTACCCCTTCTCACCCCTACTGCCAGAGGAGAAAGGAAGAAAGGCCAATGGGTGACGGGAAGAGGAGATTCAGAGGTAGGTAAGCAAGGCAAGTTGGCTCCTTATCCCGCTCCAATCAAAATCCAAGCCAGAGAAGAACTTTAAGGGATAGAATGTCCGTCACACATTTGAGGTGAGAACTCCCACTGACAGATTCCAAATCTTGCATTTCTGAGCAAGGAAACATGAATTTCGGCAACGTTACTCATCCAAGCAATCTGGGATCAGATTGGGACGGAGGAAACTGGTTTGTTGTTCCAAGAGAGGTTCTAGCAGGCTGTGCCTAGTGAGAAGAGGATGAGAAGTAGGGCTGTCCCAACCAGCCATCCCAACCAGCCCCATGGCCTCCTTTTCCTCCTTCCTTGACTCCAGCAGCCATTGCAAGAGATAAGAGGGGGGAAGATTTAATTTTCCCTCCCAACTTCTTTCCTTCATGTGTCTTTGCTTTTAGTTTGTAAGCCTGTAGGCAGGGACTGCGTTTTTTTATTGATTAGTTATAAGCTGCTCTGGAGCCTTTTTTTATGCTGAGTAGCATAAAAATGCTCTAAATATATAATAATTTATAAATTATAAATTATACTGAGTCAGACCATTGGCCCATGTGACTTGGTGTCGTCTTCTCTGGCTGGCACTGCCTGTCCAGGGTCTCTGGCCAAGGTCATACTCATTACCCACTACCTAACCATTTAACTGGAGGTGCCAGATGCTAGAGCCCAAGATCCGGCTGCATATCAGGAAAAACTTCCTGACTGTTAGAGCAGTATGACAATGGAACCAATGACCTAGGGAGGTTGTGGGCTCTCCCACACTGGAGGCATTCAAGAGGCAGCTGGATAGCCAACTGTCAGCTATGCTTTCAGGTGGATTCATGCATTGAGCAGGGGGTTGATGGCCTTATAGGCCCCTTCAACTCTACTATTCTATAATTCTATGATTCTATGATCTCCAAAATCCATCTTAAAGCTCTTCCGACTTTAGATTGTGAGATCTGATTTTTTTCTTTCCACACGAAAATCTGTCCTCACTTTAGTGCATATCTTTCCAACCATAGGAATCAATTGTGTGCAGTTTTGAAATGCACACGCTCTTCTCCCCTTGATTAAAATGCATGGGTCACATTATTCAAAAGGATGTATTTTTCATGTGCATTCTTCAAATGTGCTCGTGCATCAAACATTTTTTTTATTGGGGGGGGGGGGGGTTCCGTGAATCACTTTGCAAGCTCAGAAATGTGTGGACTTGAACAGCAGATTGTGTCCGAGTCTCTCTTAGTCTGGGAGGTGCAAACTGGGTAAAACCTGGATCAAAACCAAACTTGAACTAATTTCTCATACATCCCTTCCTGGCACCTTGTCTGCACAAAACATGCGCTCAACCGCTGAGTTATGGCATTAACACATGATACACCGTTTTGTCTAGACCTGGCTTCATATGGTTCCTCCCACCCCCTCCAGCAACATTCCCTTCCCTTACCATCTGCGTTGAGGATGTGTTCCGGGGGAAATGATGCATCCTTTGAGTAGCTAAGTAATGCTGATAATGCTGTGGAACCGGCCTGACCTGGAACTGGTTGTGAGACAGGCCAGCATCAACGCTGAGATCCCTGGAAGGATGAAACCAAAACCACACATATAATAAGACTGAGCCCATCTTGCTTTTTGAACAACCTCTTTCTTGCTGGTCACATTGCTGACCACTTCTGTAGTCAGCAATCTGGCATTGGCATCTGTCGTACCTGCCTGCCTTCCCTGGCCTAAGGTTTGCTGTAGCATTGCCACTTTTTCATGTTATTGTCAGGTCTTTTTCTGACTGGACTCCTATGCTTTGTACCTTTATACCATTTGGGTCAATACCTAAAGCAGGCAGGCCATGATGGCCAGGAAAATGTGTGTGTGGTGAGTGGGAGGTGGGTTTCAGGGGCAAGAAAAAAGGGTGTGGCTCTCGTGCTAAAATTATCTTCAATCCACATTTGCCCTGAGCCACAGATTGTCATGCCCAGTGGCAGGATGCGCACACCTGTGACTGACAACCTCCACACAGGTGAAGTCTGAAGGCTAGGCTGGTGCTGGAACGCCCCGCAAGTCAGTTTATAGCAGGCTAATTCAAAACGTTAGAAGATGTCCTCATAGTCCCCCAGATGGCTATAGTATCTGCTTTTGCCCAATAATGGATGGATGAGCAGAAACTAAGGCCTAATCTACACCTGCCAGTTATCCCGGCGTCAGCTTGAGGTCGTCCCTGTGTGTCTAAATGACGAACAGGGGATCCCACGGTCAACCGAGGACGACCTCTCAGTTGTCCTGGGATAACTGGGACAGCGGTTTACCCAATTTTCCCACAGTCCTGGGGTGGTGTGGCGCTTGCTTCTGGATCCTCCCTCCTCCCATGAGTAGCTCGGCTCTTCAAATGGACACGGAGCTGGGGGGGGGGCTCCATGCCCGTCAGGGATGGGGGCAGCATTTTCGGGATGTTGGGGCATCAAATGTGAAGGTTTTTTTTTAAAAAAAAAAACACCTTACCTTTGGCGCAGGATTGCTTCCACGCAATTGCACAAACCTTTCCCTTCTTAAAAAAGCACACCATGCCAGGAACATCCCTCTAGACTTCTGGGACATGGCGCTTAGACGCAGCGGGGATGATCCCGGAAGCAGATAAACCCAAGATCCTCCCCTAAATCCACCCGGAAGGCCTCTAGATGTAGATGAGGCCTTAATGTGATGGGGGAGCCATGTTGGTTTGTTACATGTCTGCTCCATGTATCAATGGTGCTCTACTTTTTTAAACAAAAAGGTCATGTGGGTGAGGGGGGGGACCATATCTCAATGGTGAAGCACACACTTTGTATACATGAACAGGGCGGACACATGAATTAGAAATAAATATAGCTGCCCCTCTCCCATCTAATTTGGCCTAGTGGGAATCCTTGACTAGCAAGAAGACTAGACCCACTCCCATCCAGTGCTTTCCAGAGGGCACTTGGGGTCTCCAAGGAGGACAGGGGCTCACCTACATATCACATTAACACCAAGCAAACATCCTTCTGAATTTGCTTAGTTCTTCTCATTAAGTCTATAACAAAAATAACTTCTTTTGAAACACCTTCATTTCCAGTGTTGCACTAGTTCTTACACCTCATCTGTAATGATTTATAGTTTTATATAAGGTTCATTAAGACCTATTTTCTAGGTGGCAGGACCAGTGGCAGGACACAGCACCCTCAGGTAGCTGCCAAGGGAGTTATGGGTCCTCTTTTACAGATGACAGTCCTCTATTTCAAGGGATGCCTGAGGACTGTCCTCTATTTTGAGGGTGCCCTCTGTTTAAAGGGCTGCCCAGTGTAAGTCCACTGTAAAGATAAAGACCCATCTTAAGGATGAGCTAGGCCTTAAAGTTAGCCATCCACAGCTCCTGGACAGCAGGCTGAGCAAGGCACACCATCTTTCACACTCTGATGCGATGTACTGTATTTTTATTTAAGTTATAATACCGATTTTGAAATTTGCATCTACACATATAAATTAGGATGTGACATTTATGCAAGGAGATATCCTCTTTAGTCCTTCTTTTGGTGATCTATGCCCTCTTTATGGCAATTCATAGGCGGCAATGCACTCTACGTGGGGCTGCCCTTGAAGACGACTCGGAAACTGCAGCTAGTGCAAAATTCAGCAGCTAGACTGATGACGGGAACATCACATTAAGACCACATAACACCGGTCTCAAAGGAATTCCACTGGCTGCCAATACGTTTCCGGATGGATTTCAAGGTGTTGGTAATGACGTTTAAAGCCCTAAATGGCTTGTGACCTCGATACCTGAGGGAGCGCCTCTCCCTATATCTGCCTGCCCGAGACCTGAGATCTGTCGGAGGAGCCTTTCTCTGTTCCCCACCAACGTGAAATATATGCTATGGTGGGACATGGGAGAGGGCTTTCTCTGTGGTGGCACCCCGGCTGTGGAATGCCCTCCCCCTAGAGGCCCGACTGGTGCCAGTACTGGCTTCATTTCAGTGCCAGATTAAGACATGCCTTTTTAATAAAGCCTTTGATGGCTAAATCCACCAGCCTGCACACTATCTTGCTTTAATTGGATTTGACTGTTTTAAAATTTCATATCGGTTTTAATATATTAATGGTTTAATTTGTTTTAGAATTGTATATTTAGTAGGGGTGTGCATCGGATCGGATCCGATCCACGATCCGAATCCGATCCGCCCCAAAATCGGAAAAATCCAATCCGATCCGATCCGACCAACCCTCCGATCCGATCCGATCCGCCGAGGTCCGATCCGGATCAGATCAGATCGGCGGATCGGACGCCATTTTGAATGCTTTTTCCCATATCAAAGTATTGTTTTACAAAAATGCCTATAACTTTTTCATTTTTAAGGATAGAAGGATGAAACTTGGGCACATTGTAGACTGGTTAGGGATAGTTATCTGCAAGAAATGTCAGAAAGATTGGTGCATGCAGTTTGTGGCAATTAATTTTTTAATAAATAACCAGGAATGACTATAACTTTGTCATTTTTAAAGTTACACACATGAAACTTTGCCACATTGTAGGTGGTACCTTGGGACCTATGTGTGTGAAATTTCAGAAACATAGGTGCTTGCTTTGTGTGGCAATTAATTTTAGAAAATGGGTAGTAGTGGGGTAAATACAGTTATGCCTCCCACTTTTTTATTTTTAAAGATACAAACAGGAAACTTGGGCACATTACAGGTAACACTTGGCTTGATATGTGTGTGAAATTTCAGAAACATAGGTGCTTGCCTTGTGTGGCAATTAATTTTTGAAACAATGAGGAAAGAAATGCCTATTACTTTTTTATTTTAGAAGTTAGAAGTTTGAAAGTTGCTCACTTTGTAGATGGATTAGGGGTAGTTGTCTGTCAGAAATTTCAGAAAGTTAGGTCCAGGCATTTGGTGGCTACGAATTTTTTAGATTAAAAGTTATAAAAGTTTTTCCACAGAGGCTTGGGCTGTCAATTGCACCCCCCCTCCCCCGCCTCCCCCTCCTTTTTTATCTGTCAAAGCTCCGAGTTTTGACAGATAAAAAAGGGAGGGGGAGGCGGGGGAGGGGGAGGGGGGGTGCAATTGACAGCCCAAGCCTCTGTGGAAAAACTTTTATAACTTTTAATCTAAAAAATTCGTAGCCACCAAATGCCTGGACCTTACTTTCTGAAATTTCTGACAGACAACTACCCCTAATCCATCTACAAAGTGAGCAACTTTCAAACTTCTAACTTTTAAAATAAAAAAGTTATAGGCATTTCTTTCCTCATTGTTTCAAAAATTAATTGCCACACAAGGCAAGCACCTATGTTTCTGAAATTTCACACACATATCAAGCCAAGTGTTACCTGTAATGTGCCCAAGTTTCTTATTTGTATCTTTAAAAATAAAAAAGTGGAAGGCATAACTGTATTTACCCCACTACTACCCATTTTCTAAAATTAATTGCCACACAAGGCAAGCACCTATGTTTTTGAAATTTCACACACATAGGTCCCAAGGTACCACCTACAATGTGGCAAAGTTTCATGTGTGTAACTTTAAAAATAACAAAGTTATAGGCATTCCTGGTTATTTATTAAAAAATTAATTGCCACAAAACGCATGCACCAATCTTTCTGAAATTTCTCACAGATAACTATCCCTAACCAGTCTACAATGTGCCCACGTTTCATCCTTCTATCCTTAAAAATGAAAAAGTTATAGGCGTTTTTGTAAAACAATACTTTGCTATGGGAAAAAGCATTCAAAATGGCGTCCGATCCGGATCGGACATCCGATCCGTGGATCAGGATCGGGTCCGATCCGATCCGACCATCCTTCGATCTGAACCGATCCGATCTGACCCCCCAGGTCCGATTCCGATCCGCTATCTGATCCGATCCGGGGGGTCAGTGCACATCCCTAATATTTAGTCTACTTTATACGTATGATTTTATCTGTATGCCGCCCTGAGATCCTTGTGATATAGGGCATGATATAAATGTTTTAATATAATAAATAAATAGCCATCCTAACTACCAGTACCTTGTGCTGGTCCCTGCCCTGCCCCTCACATGCCACATGGCTTGGAGCCACTATTTATATTTCCAACAGTGCCCCAATGTCCCTGCAGGGTATTGTGGGAAATTAAAATGGAGGCATCATGGTGCACAGTGGCGGTGCTTCAGGCCACTAAGGGCCCCCTGATGGAGGAGGGGCCCACTAGTGGGAATGATGCTGAAGGCCCCTCAAAACTGGAGCTGTGAGGTGATTCACTATCCGGGAGCTGGGTTCTATTCTGCTTCTAATCTTGCCCAGTTTTCTGAACTTATTTTTTATTTATTCATTTATTATTACGTTTATATATTTATATCTCTTGCAAGAAACCCAAGGCAACTTACGTGGTCTTTCTCCGTTTCTCCATTTTATCCTCACACCCCTGAGAAGTAGGTTGGTCTGAGAGCCAGTGAGCTTCATGGCCAAGTGGGGACTAGAACCCAGATCTCCCGAGTCCCGGTCCAGCACTCTAACCACTACACCACATTGGCTCTCAAAGCCTCTTTCTTCACGAAGTCGCATATTTCAATCAAAACCTTTTATCCTGACATTATCCTATCCACTTTTTTGCCTTCTAAAGTAGTCCATAAAATCAAGCTGTGAGACATTTACAACTTCTTCACAAGCAAGAAGATAACAGATTCGCACTCCGTACCAGGTGGAAAACAATTTGTCCTGAACACTCCCTGAACTGTTGAAACGGGCGTGTTATGTGTGTTTATTTTTAACATTCCATTGTTTGTAAAGCAAAAGGATAGTCCATGTGGCTCTGACTTTACATTCAGGATAAATTTATGACACATGAAAGCAACAGGAACAAGTCACCACCAGGTGACCGCCCAACACCAAAAACTAACAGGAGATTCAGATTCAGAAAATGAGGTAGTGGGAGAAATACAATTCAATGTTTCGTTGGGGAAAGAAATATACAAAAGCCTATCTCCTTCCCTTCAGTTACAAGGCCCTTCAGTTGGCCATGAAAATGTTTTTTGTTATTATTATTATTATTATTATTACTTTAAAAGTAGGGATGTGCACTGGATCGGACCCGATCCACGATCCGAGTCCGGTCCAGTGGGAAATCGGATAAATTATCCGATTTCCGATCCCGCAGCTGGATCGGCCGATCCAATCCGAACCGGTCCGAAAAAGCTCCGAACCGGTTCAGCGGATCGGCGGATCGGCGGGCGCCCACTGGCGCCCACCGCCGCTTCCATTGGCGGGCGCCAGCGGGCGCCCGCCGATGAAAGTGGACAGCGGGGGGGGGGAGGAGGGGGGCACTTACCTTCTCGGCCCGGTGGCTCCCGTCCGGCGCCGGCGCCTACTACTACTAGCAGGCTCCGCGGCCTGCTCTAGGGTGGCGCGCCGGGTGATGTCATCACCCGGCGCGCTACTCTAGAGCAGGCCGCGGAGCCTGCTGGAAGTAGTAGGCGCCGGCGCCGGACGGGAGCCGCCGGGCCGGAAAGGTAAGGAGGGGGTGCGTGGAGGGGAGGAGGGGGCGCGCGGAGGGGGGAGGGGGGAGGGGGGCCCTTACCTTTCCGGCCCGGCGGCTCCCGTCCGGCGCCGGCGCCTACTACTCCCAGCAGGCTCCGCGGCCTGCTCTAGGATGGCGCGCCGGGTGATGTCATCACCCGGCGCGCTACTCGAGAGCAGGCCGCGGAGCCTGCTGGAAGTAGTAGGCGCCGGCGCCGGACGGGAGCCGCCGGGCCGGAAAGGTAAGGAGGGGGTGCGTGGAGGGGAGGAGGGGGCGCGCGGAGGGGGGAGGGGGGAGGGGGGCCCTTACCTGCCCGGCCCGGCGGCTCCCGTCCGGCGCCGGCGCCTACTACTCCCAGCAGGCTCCGCGGCCTGCTCTAGGATGGCGCGCCGGGTGATGTCATCACCCGGCGCGCTACTCGAGAGCAGGCCGCGGAGCCTGCTGGAAGTAGTAGGCGCCGGCGCCGGACGGGAGCCGCCGGGCCGGAAAGGTAAGGAGGGGGTGCGTGGAGGGGAGGAGGGGGCGCGCGGAGGGGGGAGGGGGGAGGGGGGCCCTTACCTGCCCGGCCCGGCGGCTCCCGTCCGGCGCCGGCGCCTACTACTCCCAGCAGGCTCCGCGGCCTGCTCTAGGATGGCGCGCCGGGTGATGTCATCACCCGGCGCGCTACTCGAGAGCAGGCCGCGGAGCCTGCTGGAAGTAGTAGGCGCCGGCGCCGGACGGGAGCCGCCGGGCCGGAAAGGTAAGGAGGGGGTGTGTGGAGGGGAGGAGGGGGCGCGCGGAGGGGGGAGGGGGGCCCTTACCTGCCCGGCCCGGCGGCTCCCGTCCGGCGCCGGCGCCTACTACTCCCAGCAGGCTCCGCGGCCTGCTCTAGGATGGTGCGCCGGGTGATGTCATCACCCGGCGCGCTACTCGAGAGTAGGCCGCGGAGCCCGCTGGTAGTAGCCGCCGGCGCCGGACGGGCCGAGAAGGTAAGCAGTGGCGGGGAAGGGGGCTTACCCCTCCCCCCGGAGCCGTCCGCTTCTATCCGCTGGCGCCCGCGGGCGCCAGCGGATGGAAGCGGGCGGCCCCAGGGGGGGTAGGGAGCGCGGGGGAGGGGGTTTACCTGCCGGGGCCGTCCACAGCAGACGGCCCCGGGGGGGGGGGAGGGAGTTAGGCCCCCCTTACCCACCCGCCGCCATTTTTTCCTCATAGACTTGCATTGCAATGCAAGTCTATGGGGAAAAAAATGGCGGCCGATCCAAAAATGTACGATTTTTGGGTCGGGATCGGACTCGATCCGGTCCGGGGGGCCTCCGATTTTGTCCGAACCGGTCCGGGACAAAATTGGAGGTCCCGATCCGGGTCCCGATCCGATCCGGGGGGTCCGTGCACACCCCTATTTAAAAGCTTTCATTTATGAGTATCTTCTGACCATTTAGTTTTTCTGTTGGAGGATATAAGAATTCACTTTGTTACCTTAGAATGGCCTCAGTTTCAACTGAACGGTTCATTAGGGCTGTATGCTCAGTTCAATATTTTTAGACATAAGTCATGTTTTTGCATGGGAGGAGGCAAAATTGTTAATGAAAACTCCTTAAGTTATGTGAATGTTCAGTTTTTCCAGTTCTTCTTCACTGCCATTGTTTCTGCTCCCTATAGCTGCTTCTATATCATTTTTCTTTGGAGTGTTTTCTTCCGAGGAATCCTCACGTAGGTGACTTGAGCTAATCAGGGATGACATAGTGACGATGTTCCTTGGCTTATGGGGATTTGGCTTATGGGTCTCCCAACAATTCTGGGCCCCAGGGCACATCTGGAATTTTTAATAAGTGTTCTGGGCACAGCCACAAAATGGCTGCTGTGAAAGCACCCCCCCCCCCATACAGAGAGAGGGGAGATATGCTTCCAGATGGACAAATCCCAAGGCTTTCAATCTGAAGACATTGAGTAGCTGTTCCATCTTTTGCTTCTTTGTGTGCAATCCAATAGGGACGGCCAACCAATGCAGAGTAGGAGGAATAGCGAAGGCAATCTTCGCCTCTGCAGTCTTTCCACTCTGCATTTTGGCTAGATGGGCTTTTTCACCCATCTACCTGGGGCTCTGCACTCTTCCCACTGTGCATTTTTGCTAAACAGGCTTTTTCCCCCCACCCATCTATCTGAGGCTCTGCACTCCTCCCACTGTGCATTTTGGCTAGATGGGCTTTTTTATTCTTCTAGCTGGGGCTCTGCAGGGCAGGAAGGAAGGAGGCTGGGAAGTCCTGGCAATACATCGTAAGCCATTGTCTCCAATCCCCTCCCCTCCCCACCCACCAGAACACCCCCTTTCCCTCCTCTCCAAGGTCGCTTTTGTGAACTCAGAGAGGCACCTGGAACGGTTCTCTCTGCTTCAGCTGCAAGGGGAGGGGGAGAGGGAAGGGAACTCGGATTCCTGGATCCAAAGTTGGTGCACTGACTCCGACCTCAGATCCAGGAATCCAAACTATCCTAGCCCCCTCCTCCCAACGCTGCCTGGGGCCATAGGATTGCTCTCATAATGGGTTTTCTGTAGTAAGAAAAAACACCAAATAACCAGCTGGACAACATGGGAGGCTTATGGGGGGGGGGGGGCATCTGGCCTTCCATAAAATTCCATGAGTGTGGCAGAGCAATGCTCATTGAACACCTCATCTGGAAACACCCAGAGGGAGGGAGGGAGGGAGGGAGGGAGGGAGGGAGGGAACAACAGAGAGAACACTGGCAGGAGAGAAAACACACACAAGGGGAAAACATAGCCAGAGAGACAGTGCAAGAGAACACATGGGCTGCATTCAGACAACACAATAATCATCTGGGGGGTGGGGGGAACAATCGTCCGTTGTATTGACTATCGTGTCGTCCGAATGCTGCCATAGTCAACTCAGTGCTGATCCTCATCCACACCACAGTTGATTATTTATTACCATGTTGTGTGGGGAGCGCCTCCTAGATGAACAACTGTAAAGTTTATTATTACCCCACCATTGACTGTCGTGTTGTCTGAATGCAGCCATGGAGAGGGCAAGAGGTAAGGCCCAGCAATGGAGAGGGGCAGGGGAGAAAGGAAGGACTGGGGGGGCAGAGAAATAATGTAGGAGAGCCGCAGAGAAACAGCGAGGGCAGAGTCCAGGCTGGCAGGAGAAAGAGAGGGAAAAGGGTGGGAGCAAAGGGAGGGTCAGGCCAGGCAGGAGGAAGAAAAGCGGGTTGGCCAGTGATGCAAGGAACTCCTTCTTTCCAACACTTCCGGTGGCTCTCCTGCCACAGAGCGGACCAGCAGCGGGCTGCGATCAGCCGCAGGGGGCAGAGAGCTGGGGTGGGTATCATGACATGTCTCTGCTGGTGCCGTTGAGCCCGTTGGTGACACACTGGAGGGGGCTCAGCTGCGATGATCACAGGGCGCAAACCAGATGGAGAGCGGTGCTCCGTGAATCAGCATCGCCCCCACTCCGAACAGGGACACCCCTTTGCCCCCTTTCAGAGCAACCCGGGGGAAATTACGGAGAAGAGGAAGTGCTTTTCAATGCTGCCTAGTGTTTCCGCATTCAAAAAACGCTGCCCTCTCAAGACGTCACACTTTAAGCTGAACCCTCTGATAACGCAGGGGCGGTTGGCTTTATATATGGCACTACTTGGAAGGAACCGGAGCCCTAGGGTGAAGTGAGTCATCCAAGCAGTTATGTTCTGGTTATGATTGCTATATATATGAGCCGTGTGGGGTTTCAAAGCACGGGTGGACAGCGGAGAGGAAAGAGAAACAGCCAGGCCAATTTGAGGTTTGTTTTCTACTATCTTTACATGGCTAATAATAATAATAACAATAATAATAATAATTTATAACCCACCTCTCCCTCCGGATCAAGGCAGGGAACAACAATAAATATGAAATACAAAGACCACAAAATAGATGAGATATTAAAAACAAATAAAAACAAATACATCATTAAAAACATCTTAAAATTCCACTGGGTAGGCCTGCCGGAAGAGAGCAGTCTTCATGGCTCTCTTAAATTCATGAAGACTGCTAATTTGCTGAATCTCCTCCAGCAGACCGTTCCACAGACAGGATGTTGAACTCTGCACCCAGTTCCTTAATTCTGTGCTTGTCAAGCCTGACTACAGAAGGCCCCTGTACATCCTCTATATGCAAAGGAATCTGTGATTCTGAACCAAACTATCACAAATTCTGTGCTCAGAAGTCATGGGGATGTATGACATGTACAATCACACCGGCCTTTCCCCTCCCATTCTCTAATTGTTTATTCCTCTGTCAAAGTGCCGACTGTACATTCCTCAGGGCAGGGACTTGGCATGGTTTAGGCCCAGGTTACCTACGGGATCGCCTTCTCCCGTACAATCCGCCCCGCACTCATAGGTCCTCTGGGAAGAACGTACTCAAGCCAGCCAGAACTAGGCTGGCGAGTGTTACCCAGAGGACCTTCTCTTCTATGGCTCCCAGACTATGGAATGGTCTGCCGGAGGAGGTTAGACAAATTAGCAGTCTTCATGAATTTAAGAGAGTCATGAAGACTGTTCTCTTCCGGCAGGCCTATCCGGATGAATTTTAAATGTTTTAATGATGTGTTTCTCTTGTTTTAAATTTTTTAATTTTGTTTGCTTGTATTTGCATTGTGTTCCCCGCCTCGATCCGTAGGGAGAGGCGAGTTATAAATTATTTTTATTATTATTATTATTATTATTATTATTATTATTATTATTATTGTGATGATTAAATCACTCTATAAAAGCCTTCCCCAACCTGGTGCCCTCCAGATATTTTGAACTTCAACTCTCCTCATTCCCAGCCAGCATGGCCAATGGTCAGGGGTCTTGGAAGTTGGAGTCCAAAACATTTGTGTGGGGCACCAGGTTGTAGGATGTTGCTCTGTAAAGTGACACGCATGTTGATGCTACTAAATCAGTTTTCCTAGGGTGACCATATGAAAAGGAGGACGGGGCACCTGTATCTTTAACAGTTGAATAGAAAAAGGAATTTCTGCAAGTGTCATTTGTATACATGCAGCACCTGGTGAAATCCCCTCTTCATCACAACAGTTAAAGCCGCAGGAGCTATACTAGAGTGACCAGATGCAAAAGAGGGCAGGGCTCCTGCAGCTTGAACTATTTTGATGAAGAGGGAATTTCACTAGGTGCTGCATGCATACAAATGACACCTGCTGAAATTCCCTTTTCAATACAACTGTAAAAGATACAGGAGCCTGGTCCTCCCTTCCATATGGTCAACCCTACAAAAGAGAGAATCTCAGTTGTTGGAAAAAGAAAACACAGAAGCATCCAGAGAGTGTACATTCCATTGAATTACTCAAGTGAGACAAGAGCGGAGAAATATGTGGCCGTAGTAGAGTTAGGGAGAATCAGATGACGGTAGAAAAGCAGGCAGAGTGTGGTTAGCATGATTCAGGAAAGATCTCTTGAAGTGGATCTTCAGGAAGGGTTGGAAGGAGGATATGGAATAGATAGCTCCCCCATGCTCAGAGGAAGGCATGGTGTTGGAAACTAAAGGAAGTCAACCCAAAGAGGACAGTATATTTACGCTTCATCTCAAACCTTGCGGACAAAGAGTGTCTTACCAGTCTGTTCCTTCGGCTAAATATCTGGGAGGGGGGCCCATGGCTTGAGGAGTCTGCAGTTGATGGCCAAATTCGAAGCTTGGATGTAACCGATGAGGCTGGACAGACACACGCTCCTGAGTCCGCCTGGGGGAGGGAGGGGGGGGATAGAAAAATGAGTGAACTGCTGCTCTACGTCTCTCCCGACGCGCATGCTGGAGACTGGCCATCCCACGGCGTGCGAAAGTAAGTATGCATGTTAGCTTGCTTTGCTAGGATAGTTCAGCTTGCTTATGGTTGGCTAGACATATTGGAATGCTTGATGGGTTTCATTAGAGAAACGTTACACGGATGGTGTGCAGCAGGAAATACTTGTGTGAGTCTGCTTGGTGTCTTAAGAATCTGGTCAGATGAAATGAGTGTGTGTGTGTGTTGACGATGTTGCTTTACTGCTCATTCCCTCAAAACCCTGCAGCATCGCAGCTGCGGGGCGGGAGCAGCAAATCTCCAGAGCAGGAGGGAGCGCAAGCTTTCCGGGCGGCACCGGTGGCCGTTCAACTCATTGAGCCTGTCCCCTGCTCTCAGCTCAGCCTCCTCGTGCACCCAGCTGTCCTTACCTTGCCATTGATCCATACCTGAAACAGGTGCCAGATTTATACCAAGCAGGATCTAACACTCTGAAAGCAGTTTGAAAACGGTATATGGCACGGGCCATGGGCCCCAACAGTTGTCAGTGCACTTCAATACCACTCTAAAGCAATAGTGTAGATCCTGCCTCGGTCACCACCGGAAGACAGGTCAAGGCAGAGTAAACCTCAGAGTAAAGTGAAAAATTGCAGTAAGTCAGAGGCTTTTGAAATGCGCTGTTTCAGGGGCGAAGCCCTTGGTGGCTGCGAGTTGATGACTGTGTCGTATAAACAATGCAGCACCACTGCGGAGCCACCACAGGGTAAACAGGAAGTAAAGACAAACCCCACAACCATGGTGTGCTCAGGACTTCGGAGTTAGACTTTTCGATTTGAAACCATCTACATTAACACAATATGAAAAGCTCTTCATCTGTGTCCCGTGGATAAAGGAAGGCATTTTTGCTAACGGCTGGAGTAATAAAAACTGTAGGAATACAATGACCCACCATCTTTGGAAATAAAAAGGTGCAAAAATACAATTCTGCCCTTGGCTGCCCTTTCTTGACCAAGAATTGGGTAACAATGGTTTCCAACCAAGCCACCAACTTCTATGTTCTGCATCAAGGCAATGCCAATAGCCCTTTCCAGACAACTGATCCAAGATAAAGGAATGTGTGTGGGGTGGTGGAGCAAGATCATAAGAACATAAGAAGTTGTCTGAGGCCAGGTCACACCTTGGTTGCTTAGCTCACTATTATCCAGTGATGCAGCAAGGAGCAAATGATCACCCAGAGAGCTGCAGGTAAGGGGAGAATCCTGACTCCTCACTCCCCGCAGCCTCCTCCCCCTTCACCCTTCTCCCCCCACCTACCTAGAGCCACCACCACTGGGACTTACCTTTAAATCACGCCCTCCCGGAGAGCTGAGCCATGATTTGAAGTTACCACGGAGGCTCTCTGGATTTTAATATATCTATGGCCACAAACTATGGCAGCTGTAAAGAGCCATTTCTCCTTTACGGACACCATAGGTTGCCACCATAGATATATTAAAAACTTTAAATTGTGGCTCAGCTCTCAGGGATTTTACAGGTAAGTCCCAGAGGCAGTGGTGGTGGTAGGAGTGACCAGGGAAGGCAAGGAGAGCAGGGAGGTGAGTCCAGTGAGTCCAATGGACTCAGCTGGATTTATGACTGGCTTTGCGCTGGCTTTCCCAGGTGGGTGGGCAGGGGGGAGCGGCCCAGCACTGCCCTAAATCGGCCCAAGGCACTCTATGGGTTTGGTGCTGATCTGATTCAGCCTTGGGATACCTCAGGCTGCCCCAATACTGCCTCGGATTTGTGCTGAGGTGGGTCAAATCAGCCTGCCTTGGCTCAGATTTGGAGATTCAGCCTAAGGCTGTGCACAGCCCAAGTGCTAAGCATCAGGCCAGCAAAAGCAAACCCCAGGCTGGATCCAGATTTTTGCTGGAGGGGCCTGGGGTTGGACAAGGGGCTTGCGGTGTGCTAAGCATGTTGCCCCATTCTGTGGTCCCTCAAGACTTGATGGGGAAGCTGGTAGTAAGATCAAGGCAGGAAGTAAGTAGGACTTTGGGCCTGCTGGCTGGAACTCTTTCCCGCTAGGACAATAGGAGGATGTCGTCTCAGCACCAGGTCAAGACTTTTCTCTTTTCCCAGGCATTTGGTAGCACGTGATGAATTTTAATTGACCCCAGATCTGCTTTTTTTTTTAGGTTTGGCTGAGAGCTCAACGTTGTTTTTAGATGTATGTTGTCTCTGTATATACTGGGCCTGTTCAGATACACTTCAGGCTCTGCGGTTAGCGAAACTGTGGTTCTCTGAGGTTAGCACGAACACTTTAAGCCACGGTTAGAGCTGCTAACCCTGCTGCAGACGATTCGACTGAAGTTAGTGGGTGAGCAGGAGTTAGCAAAATGCACCACACAAGACACCTTAAACCCTGCTGCTTAACCAAATGCCTTAACAAGCAGGGTTTAAGGTGTCTTCTGAACAGGCCCACTATCTGTTGTGTGTGTTTTTATGTTTTCAATTTTTTTAATTTTTGCATATCATTTTTAATTTTTTAATCTTTTGTAAACTGCTTAGAGAGCTTCAGTTATAGGGCAGTACAGAAATGTAATTATTCATCATCCTCATCATCCTACATATAGAAAAACAATGCATTGCCCAACTTCCTTACAGACTGAACTGACCAGTAGCCTCCTACTGGCAAATGGCCACTCACAGACCTATCCTCCCCTGATTTAAGCATTGAAAGCCATCTTCCTTCAGCCTTCTAAGCCATTGGCTGCACTCGCTGGGGCTGATAGGAGCTGTAGTCCAAACCATCTGGAGGCCGCCCTACTATTTTGCAAACCCTGACGGAGGACCAACATCCTTGCAGGCGGAAAGTCACATGGCAGCAACAAGATGCCCCGGCTGCCAGGGGCAGGGGGAGGCGGGAGGCTCACCTGGGGTGAGGCATGAGTCGGCGGTGTTGAGCCTCAAGGAGCTGCTGCTGGAGGAGGTATTGCTGGTGAAGGGCCTGAGGTAGGAAAGAGGGTCCCGTCACATCCTGGAATGGCAGGGCAGGCATAGGCGGCAGGGGCGGGTGCAGCGGGCCACTGTGCTGGTGAGCGGTCGCCATGTGAGGCTGGACGGCGTGAGGCAGGGGGAAGTCCGCGGAAATCTGAGGCTGGGGGCCCAGGTGGAAGTGCCGGCAGGAGGTAGCATGAGGATGCTGAGACCTTTGAAAAGGAGCGCCTGGAAGACAAGGGCAGATCGCCGGTCAGGAACACCCTGCAGGCCTGTCCTGAGCAGCGGGCTAAAGAGCACCACCCACCCAATCAGGTTCTACACAAGAGTGTTGGTGGTGAGGGTGGAAAAGGGTGGGGGGCTTGATTCAGTCTGCCCCATTCCTTCCTCATCTGGAATAGGGTCCAGATGAGGAAGGGACACTCTCAGGATCGTTCTTCCAACAGGGATCATCATCCCTTCCGCTACTGTACGTAGCATTATTTTACGCATTGTCCTAATAGTATACATTGCACTATTGTACATTATTGCACTGTTACACTAATAGTGTGTGTTGAATTATTTCACATTGCACTATTACGCTAATAGTGTGCATTGAATTATTTCACATTGCACTGTTACACTAACAGTGTGCATTGAATTATTTCACATTGCACTATTACGCTAATAGTGTGCATTGCACTATTTCATGTTGCACTGTTACGCTAATAGTGTGCATTGCACTATTTCAGGTTGCACTGTTATGCTAATAGTGTGCATTGCACTATTTCAGGTTGCACTGTTACGCTAATAGTGTGCATTGAATTATTTCACATTGCACTATTACACTAATAGTGTTCACAGCACAATTGCATATTGCACAGTCCATGTAGGCCCTAGCCACTAGATGGAGCAGGAGGTGTGCATATCCCCTATGCACAGGGGGCCCACTGCTCAGTGGACTTATGGTTGGCTCTCAGCCAGGGACAACTCAGCAAATGATACAACTTGTCCACGCAGACTTGTACACCGCTTGGTCTCTAATTGCAACCCTATGCATGTTTACTCCGTCCAACTGTGTTCAATGCAGCCCTAATCAATGTAAGTGTTAAGATTAAGCAACAAAAAGCTTTAGTTGATTCCATTACTGGGTAGCTTGCAGCCAAATGCATAAATGTCATCCCCTGAACACATTGCAGTTAACACAAAGGGATCAAACACCAAAGCTCTGCCTAGGGGGGTTTGAGCTGCAGTGGCTCATTCACATGTGCCAGTCACCAGCTGATGCCTGCAGCTTTCACATGATAAACATGTATGTGTGAACTAACCTTTACTCAAGAAAAAGTTCCATTCCATTGCTTGAGGTGGAAGCAAATCACAACTAAAGTTTGATGGACTCTGCCTGATTGTAGTCATTGTACAGAAGATCATCCAACGGCGATGACCATGTAAACTAGCTCTATTTTTGGGTGTGTGTGTGTGTGTGTGTGTGTGTGTGTTCCTTAAAAAGGCAACAAATCAATTCTGTACAGCCCACAAGTTTATCAAAATGTCTTTCAACTCAAAAGGATGCAGATGTCCCTAATCCTTAATAGGCTAATACATAAATCCTCATTCCCCATTTCGCCGGCTTAGTTGTAGGGAATCCTTACTCAGCGAGTCTCCAGAGTTTGACTCCTCTTGGGTGGTCCTAATCTCACTCAGCCTTTAGGTAACCTTTACACATTAAGCCTAAAATAAACCCAGCAGGACCTGCAACGGAAGGATGCCCTTCCCCCCCACCCCCATTTACCAGCTGATAACAGGAAAAACGGGAGTTTTTCCACCACACACACTCCGAATGACACCCCACCACCACCACTTCACATTCCATTCCCCTCATTGAATTGACGCTAGAGCTGCAAGATTTACGGAGCAATCCCATGCAGGTTTACTTGGAAGTAAGTATGCTGAGAGAGGCTAATACCCAGGTAAGTGTGCATAAGTTTGCAGCCCTAATCAATTGAATTGTTCAGATTTGTCAACCAAAAGCTTTAGGTGATTACAACTGAGTGAGGCTGGTAATTCAGAGCATGTTCATTCACAGGTTGTCCTCTTTTTATACCAGACTCTGCTCTTGTGTCTCTAACTTGATCTGTGGACATAAGCACCTTTCTGTACATGCATATCCCATCCCACTGAGTACATTTCTTCCATCATAGAAATTGAGGAATAATCATAGAGTTCCCAGGTGGTCTCCTATTTAGGCACCTACTAGGCCTAAACCTGTTTAGCTTCAGCACAGTGGCTGCATCGTGTGTGTGACGGCCACCAACTTGGATGGCTCTAAAAGGGGATTAGACACATTCATGGAGGAGAAGGCTATCAATGGCTATTACTCATTACGGCTCTATATTATGTGATGTGCTCTCAGAAGTGACTTGCATAGCTGGCAGCTCTCTTGAAGGGAATCTCACCAACATTCAGTCATTGCTCATTTCTGAGTATTGGTCCCATCCCCCCAACACACACACACACACACACACACACACACAGATGGACTGAATCAATACCTTTTAATATTCGTAAACCTTAGATAGGATGTTTAAGAACATAAGAAGAGCTATGCTGGATCAGATTAAGGAACCACTTAGTCCAACATTTTTGTTCTCATGGTGGCCAACCAGCTGTTGACCAGACCAGGAACCCGCAAACAGGACACGAATGCAACAGCATCCTCCCGCCATGTTCCCCAGCAACTGGTGTGCATAGGCATACTGCCTCTGCGATACTGGAGGTAGCACATAGTCTCAGGACTAGAAGCCATTGATAGCCTTCTGCTCCAGGAATTTACCCAACCTCCTTTTAAAGCCATCCAAATTGGTGACCATCACTACATCTGGTGGCAGCAAATTCCATAGTTTAACTATGCGCTGTGTGATGAGGTACTGCCTTTTATCTGTCCTGGATCTCCCACCCATCAGTTTCATGGGATGACTCCATTGTAGGCTGACCAGATAAAATCCAGGTCAGGGCTCCTGTAACTTTAACAGTTGTAGAGAAAAGGGAATTTCAGCCAGTGTCATTTGTATGCAATTAGTTCCTGATGATATTCCCTCTTCATCACAACAGTTAAAGTTGCAGGCACTATACTAGAGTGACCATGTACAAAAGAAGGCAGGGGCCCTGCAACTTTAACTGTTGTGATGAAGAGGGAATTTCACCAGGGACTGATTGCATACAAATGACACTGGCTGAAATTCCCTTTTCTCTACAACTGTTAAAGTTACAGGAGCCCTGACCTGGATTTTATCTGGTCACCCTACTCCATTGGGTTCTAGTATTGTGAGAGAGGGAGAAAAATGTCATCCTATCCACATTCTGCAAAGCATACATAATTTTGTACACCTCTGTCAGGTCTCCCCTTAACCTCCTTTTTCCAGACTATACAATCCCAGCTGTTGTAACCCTTCCCTTATAGGGGAGATGTTCCAGCCCCTTGATCATTGGAGTTGCTCTTTTCTGCGCTTTTCCCAGCTCAAAATATTAATGTTCAAGTATTATATAGAAATCTTCAGCAAGCAGAAATACTCAAAAGTAAAACATGGAGACCTGTAGAAAATACAGAAAGAATGTCCCTCTAATGCTGATTCAATTTTAATTGCTGGTGCTAAGTGTTTTGGTTTTTTTTTTAAACCATTTATTTATTTATTTAAAGAAAATGTCTATACCATTTTCATTTAATAATCCTGAAGCAGTTTACAAAATAAACTTCATATATATATATATATATATATATATAGTTTTACTCTAGTCATATTGTTTCTTTCAGATGTTGCAATATTATTTTCAGATACGGTGATTTGTTTGCTTTCATTTATTTGAATAAAATTATATATTGCTTAATAAAGGAATTTCCCATAGTGGTGTGCAATAGAAAACAATAAAAATACAACAGGAAACAATATGTTGAATTTCCAATTCAACATATACACATCTAAAAGAGGAAAGCAGCAGCTCTTAGATTATGATTTTATGTTGTTGTTTGTAATATGTTATTATAGATTGTTTTAATATGTTGGGAGTTATTTTGACATTGCTAAACCTGAAAGGTGCCAACTAATTATAGAAACAAATAAATAAGGATAGTTGAAGGAATAATTTCCTCTAAACAAACGCATAAGCAAAAGGTATTTAAAAAGGGACAGGTGAATCTATCAAGATCAGTTTCTCTGTTTCTCAATCTTGAACTTTTGAGAATTCTGCAAGTCCGAAGTTTGATTCATCCCAATCAGGGTTCAGGTGGGGTAGAAGAGAGGGTTTGGGGAAGAGGGATCCCCAAAAATGCAGCCTACCACACCCACTTTCAGGAGGACCACTTATTCCTTGCGAAAATGGGGGGAGAAGTTTGTTTGGCATTTCTTGTTGGGAGGGAGAAATTAAGAGACATTTAGGTGGTTAGTTGGTTGACTTTAGTTACACAACTGGGCTGAGGGTTTTTAGAAATCCTGTTTGTTTGTTTGTTTGTTTGGCCTTTTAAATCGGCCAAGCAGGCATGTGTGGCCTGCAAACGTCTCTGCAGCCATCCACTCAATTTCCTGGAGGCTGGGTCAGAATTACCTTGGAAACCATGCATGAGTTACGGTACAGTGATTTCCATGGAAATTCTGGCCCAGTTTCCCAGGAAAGGCAGCAGAAGGCTGCAGACACCCTTGTGTAGAGTGACCATATGGAAAAGAGGACAGGGCTCCTGTATCTTTAACAGTTTTATTGAGAAGGGAATTTCAGCAGGTGTCCTTTGTATGCATGCAACTCCTGGTGAAATTCCCCCTTCATCACAACAGTTAAAGCTGCAGGAGCCCTGCCCTCTTTTGTATCTGGCCAACCGCCCAGAGAGCTTCGGCTATGGTGGGGGGGGGGGGGTATAGAAATGTAATTAATTAATTAATTATTATTATTAATTTCACCAGGTGCTGCATGCATGCAAATGACACCTGCTGAACTTCCCTGTTCTCCACAACGTTTAAAGATACAGGAGTCCTGTCCTCCTTTCCATATGGTCACCCTACCTTTGTGGTTCTCATGGCTGCTTGAAGTTTTTTTTAAAAAAAAAAGTGAATAAAAGGACAGCAAATCCTTTGGCCACCTCATCTGTCTAAGGTAAGTCAAATCCCCACCCACTCAAGAAATTTCCTGAAACCCCCCTCCAGTTTCCATGCGTCTTTTCTTCCACTCCCCGCGATTTGCTGAAAAAGACTGGTTCAAAAATATGCATGGGCCTATTCTTTGGTAAGTATTATTCTTTTTTTTTCTTTTTTGTATATAAAATGATATATTCCCTACCTTCTCCACAACACATGCACAAAATAAAAAAGCAGCTTAAAAAGTTTGATGTACAACAGAAGGGCAGATAATTAAAACAATACAGAGCAGATACAGTTGCAGAATGTATGCCCTGTGTGTTGTACCCAGGCACTGGTGAATTAACTTCCTTTTTTTCCCTTGGGTACGGCCCAGACTCCTCCTTCCTGTGGCCTACGAAAAACCTGCCTGAAGAGTGGTGTTCCTAGCCCTGCTGCGGAGCTGCAAAAAGCCGAGTTAATAACATTTCTAGGAGCCTGGATCCTGTAGTTAAGGTTGAACCAACAGGGCATGTAAGACTGCAGCCTCAATTACTATGTGTCATTGCTGTTTAAGTACGAGAGAAAAGCGTGGAAGGCAGTGGGAGGGAACCCTAATGGAGCAAATGCATCCAGTGGGTCTTGCTGCATTAATCTTGTATGGGAAATGATGGCATGTACAGCAAGGCCAGAACAAAGGGCCTAAGAGAAGAGGTACAGGGCAGCCCAAAATGGCAGGCTATTGCCTCTCTCCCGCTCCCTCTGATCAGAATGGTGTCAGAGAGGGAAAGTCACCTTGAGCCAGTGTGGTGTAGTGGCTAAAAAGTTGGACTGAGAGTCAGGAGATCTGGGTTCTATTCCCCACTCGGCCATGGAAACCCACTGGGTGACTTTGGGGCAGACTCTCAGCCAAACCTCCCTCGGAGGGTTGTGTTTGTGAGGATAAAATGGAGAGGAAGAGGATTACGTACATTGCCTTGGGTTCCTTGCTTTTATAATTTATTACTATAAATGCAATAATAAATAAATAAATAAATAAATAAATAAAATAAAATATCCAACTTCTTGATATTTCCTGGCTTACATTTCTTCCTGCTTCTTGTTAAAAAAGACACAACAAACAAAGATATTTCCTACCTTGTATCTCTCTGTGTGTGTAAAGTGATCCTTCCCAAAAAAAGTTATAAGTTTGGAATTTAAGAGCACCAGCAGAACAATGCTGGATTGAAACGACTGGTCATCTAACCCAGTATCGTGTTTCCAACGGTGGCCAGCCACCAGATATCTCCAAGATACACACAAACTATGAATAGACATAATTCAGGCAGTCGCCCTCCCCTGTTGTTTATCCACAACAAGTGGGATTCAGAGGTAGACTGCCTCTGGCGTTGGAGGTTGCATCCATCCTACTAATACTGAACTCATTTTTCCAGTGCCAACAGTTAGGTAGCCCAAAACCACACATGAATTAAGTTCCAAATTAGAGCCAGGTTTGCTTTTTCAGAATGCTCAGACACCAGCTCAGATCACACACACATACAAGAAAGAGAGGGAGAGAGATCGAGAGATCACAACATGTTGTGATAAGAGTCCCATTGTTGTGAGTAACAACTGGTTGTCATTGGAAATTCACACTTCTCAGAATTTTGCAATGGAGTTCTCTAATCAAAACATGCATACAGAAATGCCTATGTCAGGGAAAATAATATTTTTAAATGAATTATATTAGGAAACATATGTGCCTACAAAAATGCATGCATTAGGAGAAATGTGCACAAAGACTTCATGCAATCTTTCCCTTTTTAATTCTCCAAGGTAGATGCCTCTTCTCTCTTTTTCAGCTGCATCTCCTCCCTGTGGCCATGTGAAGATAAGAGCTTCAGAACAGCCATACTGGGTGAGACCAAAAATCCATCTCCTCCTGCTTTCTGCCCCTCGGTGGGCAACTAGATACCCCAATCCACAAGCAGGACTTATTCAGGAGAAGTCCTGCTTGCTGGTCAAACGTTGGGGAACGTGTTCCTGCTTCCCCAAATTCTTGGCATTTCCAGACAGCAGCTGTGAAAGTTGGTTGCTCATTTCTGTATGCCCACCGTTGATCCCAGGACCCAGATTTCCAAAAGGAGGGCTACCTTTCTTTGCTCATTTTCTTGGTGTAAGCTATGGTGGTCGCTAAGCAAGCAAATAGACTTGAGGGGAGGGCTGGAGCTTAGTATAATAATGAACGCTGAGTTCATGTGTCTGATGTCTCCTTTGGACATGGCAAATCAAGGCATGTCCTTGTACAGTTTTTAAATCAAGAGACGCTGGGGAGGAAGCAATATCCCAGGTGTATTTTTCCAAAAACACACAACTACCTTTTCCCTTTCTCTCATCTTTCAGATGTTACCTCTCCTGTCTGCGCTAGACGAGCAGATCAGGAGAAGACAGTGGGCAGACAGAGGTGCGGAACGTTATTATATGAAGTGGTACAATAAAAATGGGGCCACCTCTGAACAGTGCAGTGTGCTTTCCTGTCATCACTCAATATGATGGCCAGCCTCCAATCCTCCAGGATCAGGGCACCTATCTTTCAGATTTGCTTGCTTCCTGGTGCCTCCCTTTTTAGAAACTAAGCTGTTCAGTAAAATTAGATGTATAAATGCTACCAAGAGCAGTTATATATTCTCTTTCTCTTTCCCCCCTTCCCAGCAGTTGGTTATGCCTATGATAAGATGCCCAAGTCTAAGGCTTAGTTGTTACTCAAGTGAAAAGCCTGTGTCTAGACTGTACCACGTCAAACTGCAGGTAGAGGTTCACTTAAATGAATACACTTCCACACCAGAAATATCCCCAAACATAGAAAACTAGCTTGTCAGAAAGAAAGGTAGGCTAGAACCATTTTCCTTGATATGCTAGTTCTTAATATGCGGGTATTTTGTGTGCCAGGGATGGGATATTATTGGAGGAGCGTTAAATCATGTGAATTCCCACCAGCCATCTGGAAGTGGTACATCTCAGACACACAGTCACTGAGAAAAAGGTCAAGAGCTGGGAGCTTTCCCAACCTGATGCTCTCCAGGTGTGCAGTTAAACACATCGGACTGAAGACACTTCCAACACATCTGGCTGGAGGATGCTGGGAGTTGCAGTCCAACACATCTGGAGGGCATCAGGTTGGGAAGGCTGATCTAGGGTGTCCGCATGACTTTACAGAGGACAGTCCTCTGTTTCAACAGCTGCCAGAGTCCTCTCTTCAAAAGCATAGCTTTAATTTCTATCACTTTGTTTGCCACCTTGAATATCCTTTGCATAGAAAGGAGGAATAGAAATACCGAAAATAAATCATAAATAAGCATGTCACCAGTCTTGGCATGTTCAAAAAAGGGAAACATAGAAAGCTCATAGTATTTGTCCATTTAGCCCAGTATTGTTAATGCTGACTGGGATCAGCTTTTTAGGGTTTCAGGCAGGAGCTTTTCCAGCCCTAACTGGAGATGCCGGGGATTGAACCTGGGGCCTCCTGTATGCAAAGCCGGTGCTCTATCGTTGAGCCACAGCTCCTCCCTATGAAAACCATCCTCTGTTTGAAAGCTGTCCAGCCCAAGTCTGGTTTGAAGATAAAGAACCATGAGAAAGGAGAACAGCAACCATGGCGTTGCCTGTCAGTGGTTAGCTCATTTTATGCAGACCTGTGTTTTCTCTTTGGGTCACAGGCTTCCTTTTTTTCAGCAGTGCAGAAGTGGCCGCCCTACCCAGATCAAGGCATGGAATCTCACGAGGTGAAGAGCTCCACTTTATTCATTCCAGCTAATTCCTGTTGCAGGAGCAGCAGGAGCTAATTGTCAGCTCTCATCGTTTGGCTCCCCTCATCCAGAGGGACAAGAGCGTTTGCATCCAAATTAGGGTGCCGGGAGGTGCTGACGATGCGACACAGCCCAGAGCAGGCCACCCCTCCCAGTTCCGCACGCTGAATGTTTTGAAAATCCATTTGCCTTGAAGTCTGCTCTCTGCAGCTCCCGGGGAAGAGTGATCCTCAGGAATAGTTTAGCTGGCTGCACGCTAGAAAGTGGGGAGAAGGAGAAGAGGTCCCTAATTGAGAACTGAATGTCAAATGTCCTCCTGCTGTTTGCCTTGTGATGCAGTTTAGCACTGGAGGGATATGCTGCATTGCTGCGGCCTTGGAAAGAAGTATTTCTTGCGAGAGAGCTAATGGAGGGGGAACCTGCGGAGGCTGGCAGCTCCGATTTTGATAGGGGGTGTGAATCCGCTCTGGGTTTCAGTCAGAACCAGCCAGAACTCTAAAGGAGCATTCCCAGGTGCTGAACCCAATCCCCAAAATAGGTTTAGCACCTTGGATAACTTAAATTTTGGATTGTGCTCCTCGGTGGGATAGAGGCTGTATGTATTTGCAAACTGATTATGTTTTAACAGTTAAACCAACGATTCAAAATGGGACATTTAATTTTACGTGAGAGTTTTTTTTTCTTTTTTTCTTGGTGTTGTTTTATATTTTGAATGTTTTTTATGGTTTTAATTTTTGTAAACCGCTCAGAGAGCTTCGGCTATTGGGCGGTATAAAAATGCAGTAAATAAATAAATACATTTTAAACCAATCTACCCTGAATTAACCCAGGCCCGACTGCATTCACACCATGGGCTCGTCCACCGAGCTTTGAATCCCCTCTTTAAAAGAAAAAGTTTAAAAGAAAAAAAGATACAGCCCCTTCCCCCCCCCCCCAGTTGAATCAGCTTGTAAGAAATTTGAACCCAGAATCTCTATCAGTGAAAGAACAGTAAGCCTCATTTAGATGCATCCACCTGATGTTGCTGTAGCAACCTAAAGAAAATTACCACAACTAAATCACTGCACCATAGCAGCTCAGTTCTTAAAACAAAAATACTATTTTTTAATCTCCTGAAACACACACACACACAGAGAGGGAGAGAAAGAGAGAGAGAGAGAGAGAGAGAGAGAGAGAGAGAGAGAGAGAGAAATGCCATTTTCTCAATCTCTTTGAAATCCCGTAAAAATGTGTGGATCAGACATGGATCCCAAAGCATTCAATAGTTTGGGCTCCACCTCTCCAATGTTTTCACCTCCTGATGCTGATTCACAGCCCATGCATTGCATTAACTGCTCTCCCCATTAACCTCATGCATTTGCCTCTGTGAATAGGCCTGCCCAGTGTTTTAATTTCCAGTGCTTTGTCCTTTAGATGCCCCCCCCACTCCCGCACTACTGCTGCCTTGAAAAGTTGCAATGGATTTGTGAAATCATCTGTACAGGGGGTGGGGTGGGGGAAATAAGACCACAGTTCACCTGAACATGAGAAGGGTTTCTTCTTTCTAGGGGTGTGCAGAAGCCACCTGAGAAATGTATGCTGGTCTTATTGAAAAACTGGTGGCTTCCCTTGAAATCCCACTAATGTTTCGCTCGAAGGCGAACATCCGTTTTGGGCGAAATTTCAATTAACCACTGCTTTCATTTCCCCTTTTTATTGGATTTGTGAAGTCAATTGTACAATAAAGTAAAATCAGGGTGCACCTGAGCATGAGAAGAGTTTCTTCTCTCTCAAGGGTGCAGAAGCCGCCTGAGAAATTTATGCTGGTCTCATTGAAAACTTGCTGGCTTCCCTTGAAATCCCACCAATGTTTCGCTCGAAGGCGAACATCCGTTCGCATTTTGTTTGGGGTGAAATTCCAGAGCTACCCACTTCAGTGGCAATTAGCCACGGCTTCCATTCCGCCTTTTTATTACTTTCCTATTTCCGATCTTGAGGGCTCAGTGTGTGTGTGTGTGTGTGTATGTCTGGGAACAGACTGGTTCTATTTATACGTCTCTCTTAGATCACGGAGTCATGCCGGCGACTTCTGGCTTCGAAAGACTCCACTACAGATTGACTCAGTAAGTAACTGCAAGACATCTTCATTTGTCTTCCTCCCGCTATCTGCTCGGATGGGAGACAGAGCCAGTCCACTGGGAACCGCCAACTCCCGATCAGGCTGGACCTTATCGCAAAACTGACTACACGCAATTGTTTCAGACTGCAGTCATAAGAGTTCCACGCTTTCTCCCACTGCACCCCATTAAAAAAGGCTCAGATAAAAGTGACGCATGAACAGCAAGAGCCAGCTGGAAAACTTTTCTTTTCTTAAAGTGCAATCCTGGAAAAGATGGCAACTGATTGCAAAAGGGGAGGGGGCAGAAGCTAAACAAACTGGCGGCTGGCCGGGGAAGGCAACAAAGACCGCTGCCCATAAAGAGATAACACAAGCGATGGGCTTTTCACAACCTAACACAGCTTGGCTCTTCTCTTAAGCCTACCGATTCCTATGAACTGAAGTGCACCTATCCCTGCCTCTGGGTGGTGGCCCATTTGGCTCAATCTTTGTGGCAAGACCTCCTTTAAAAACAGCTCCGCTGTGAGATCAGCCATTTTTGCAGGATGAGCTGTTTAGAGGTAAGTCAAGGGCATGATTCCGCCAGGCTCTTCCCAGCCTACTGTTTCCTGAGATCCTTTAAATCAAGGGTGTGGGACCTCCGGCCCAAGGGCTAAATTCATTCACTCAATGTTGTGGCCCTATTTGCAGACCATCAGGGTGGCCTTTTGGACAATTTCTGGGGTGGGCCCATGATTTCGGTGAGGAGAAACTCATCAAAGCCCCCTTACAGGCCCAATCAGATGCCATTTGACCCCCCCCCCCCCCATGCCTTATTCAGAAGGCAGTGGCGGGGCGGGCAGAGCAGCCCTTAAAAATGGCAATCCCCACTCATGGTCGCAGGTTTTTGTGCGTTTGGATGGATTCTACTTCCGCCCCCCCAAACCCCCAGAATGCCCCTTAGAAGCATGTCGATTCCTACGGTGCTACAGAGCCATCTCAGTCTCCTGCCCTCTACATGGGGGAAGGGGCAGGCCGAGCTGTTGGGATACCCATTTCCATCCAGACGTTTCTGCTTCTGACACTACCAAAAACATATAGAGTTTCTTTTAATTAATTTCCATTGTATTGTTTCTAGATTGCTGTGGGGAAGCTGCCTGAGAACCTCTTAGACGTGGTTCACTTGGTTTAGTTATCAAAATGTCATGTCCACCCCATGCGTCCGGCATCCTTTCTGAGTAACTTCAAATGCAGGGAGCAGAGAACGATTCAGACTGGGCTTTCTGATCCCAAAAGCCATTGCTGGCTTCTCCGCCAACACCCAGCACTTCGGGGGCTGTTGGACATCCAGTCTTCCACATCAGAGGATGACAAATGCCAGTGAGCTTTGCCAACGGGTTGGTCTTTCAAGTGAAACTTGGTTGTGCAGTTCCTAAGATCGGCAAATCCCAGATTATCCAATGCAAGCAGAACATTGCATAGGCGCACAGATATGGGGGGGGGGGGAGGACAGGGGAGGTTGCCATACCTTCTCTGTGTCAATTTTTCCTTTCCCTTTTTCACACATTGCACTATTTACAAGTGCACACATACAATGCCGGCTCCAGGTTTTTGAGGGCCCTTGGGCAAGATATGTCCAGTACCCCCCTCCCTCAGTGAATCCACCTTTCGAAAAACCATTGTCACTAACTGCTTTTGCTCCTCACTCGTCACTGCTATCACTTCCTTGCTCGGCAGGCAAAGATCCAGTGACCAAGTAGGCAGTGGCATCTCCTCCTCCTCCGTCTAATCACCATCGTTGTCTGGACCAGGGCGAGAGGCAGATGAACAAGCGTGTTGCCATGGTGAAGAGGAGGAGCAAATCCAGGTTGTAATTGTCAATTGCTAGGGTCTGGGCTCTTGACAGGTGCCCCAAACATGCCTATCCTTGATGCCAGTCCTGCAAACGTCTATATACACACACACACACACCCATTCACACACGCCATTACAAATCCCAGCAGAGAAGATGGGACTGGGCTTGGAAATCGAAAGGAGTCCAACCCGAGCTGTAAGCCTGTTACCATGAGGAAAACACTGAAGCTAAGTTGTAGATCGTGTTTGGGGTATTTCTGTAAAGTTATTTCCCTGTACCTATATGGAGTAAGCTGGAGCCAATCAACAGCAGAAGATAGCAAGCAATATTCTGGACATTGTACTGCTGGTCCAGACCCTAGTCTTTGCCGTTTGAAAGCTAGAGAGTTGAATGCCAGGTGACATGGCATGTTTCTAGCAATGGGGGAGAATTTATTTTGCTTTGCATTTGAATGTGGACTTATCTACTTTTGCACTTCAAGACCTGCACTGCTCCAAATTTTGCAATGGAGTCCTCCAATTAAAAAAAATGTACATATTTAGGGAAGTAACATTCAAAAATGTTACAAAAACGCAGGTGTTAGAAGAAACATGCATGGAAATGCCAACGGATTTCCGTGCGGACTTTTAGAAAACAAATTTGGGATCGACCAAACTTAAGGCTGCAGGAGTTCTCAAAGTTTGAGAAGAACCTAGTTTAAGATTGGCAAAATGAGAAAATAGAAAATACGGAAAGAAACTGAACTTGAAATCATTCATCTCGCCATGTTTCCTGAAGAACTATAAGCCACACAGTTCCTTAGTTCCTGCAGGCATAGCGTGACCATATGAAAAGGAGGACAGGGCTCCTGTATCTTTAACAGTTGTATAGAAAAGGGAATTTCAGCAGGTGTCTTTTGTATGAATGCAGCACCTGATGAAATCCTCTCTTCATCACAGCAGTTAATGCTACAGGAGCCCTGCCCAATTTTGTATCTGGTCAAGAGGGTTTCTTGGTCCGGTGCAGGTAGGAGGAGCCAAAAGGATGTGGCAGTAGACTCGCAGCAGGCAAGAGGAACAACCACCAGAGTAATCAGGGCCACCGAGATCGAAGGGGAAGTGAAAGGAAACCAGCCTTGCTATTAAAATTTGCAGGCGCCAAATCACATGGAAGTAACTTAGGCCTCTGGTTTCAAGGATACACAGATAAACTAGGGTGGCCGTATTAGGCTGCTTTACAAAAAACATTCCTGTATTTGAAGGGCTGTCGGAGGGCAGTCTTCTGTTGGAGGTGCTTTCTGGTTTAAAGATAAAGAACCACAGTCTTAAGAGTTGGCCCTGTCACTAGGCAGAGTGAAGCAGTGGCCTCAGGCGGCATATGCTGGGAGGTGGCAGCAAGGTGAAGGAGGAGAGACCTGTGTGCCATAGGATCTGCTCTGCACCTCCTAAGTTAGCCTTCTGCCTTCAGGTACAGTGGAGGATGCTGCCTTATAAAGAGGGTTAGGACATCTTACCATCATTGTAAAGACAGAATCATCTGCCAGTCCAGGCAGCTTTTGTACATGGAATGGGAGGGGGTACCTTCCTGTCCTTTGCCTCAGGCAGCAAAATCCCTGGGGCCGTCCCTCACAGTCTTCTCCCCCTGTGGTTTGAGAAGCACTGTATCTCTATTTAAATTATAGTCATTATTTCTAAATTCGCAACAATACCTATTAATTAGCCTCTGCACATTTTGTGCAAATCTCTTTTGATCTCTTTTTGTGGTGACGTGTAAATGGCCACCCTCAGAGGAACTAACGCTAGGTTCCTGGAACAGCATCTAAAGGGCATTTTATCATTTGTGCCTAACAAATATGCATGCATGCCATAATGCCATTTCTGGCTATAAACACAAACCAGGCAGCCAGAAACGTACTGAGTTTTTTTAAAAAAAGGGTGGGGTGGGATATGGACAAAAAAAAAAGTTAAAGGGCAATAATCAACCCTCCAGTTTTTCAAAACATGCAAGGGACAAGGGAACATGTTACATGTTTACATGAGGACCAGATTAATAACTCTTGGTAGTGCTGCTTACTAACCTTTCTCAGGCTGAAGGACAGCCAATACGTTGAGCAAGCAAGCCAGAGCCCATTTAACAGGAAATAATGGAGAGGAAGCCTTAAAGGCTGTCAATGGGCCTGTTCAGACAACACGCTAAGCCATGGTTAGTCCGCTAACCCTTTTGCAGCAAATGGGTAGCGACGCGTGTTTAAACCACAGTTATGTAGCCACCATGGTTAGGAATGGTTCACACAACATGCTAAGTCATGGTTCACACAACACAACTAAGCCAAGTTTAGCTCAAAATGCTTAACCATGGTGACTTAGCATGTCATTTGAACAGAGGCAATGGCTACTAGTCATGATGGTTGCATGCTACCTCCAGCATCAGAGGCAGGATGCTTCTCTAGGCAAGTTGGTGGGGAGAGCCAGCAGAAGACTGCTGTTGCATTCATGCCCTGCTTGTGGGATTCTCATTGGGGCATCTGGTTAGCCACTGTGAGAACAGGAGGAGTAGGTGGACCCTCAGTCTGATCCAGCAGGGCTCTTCTTACGCTCTCAAAAGTAGCACATAAAACAGTGCATTAACCATGACGCATTTTGAGTCAGACAATTCTTCTTCAGGGGCAGTTGAGTTGGTTTCTTCAAGGCAGCGAAAGCAATTCTGCATGATCTAAACTGATCCAGCTGTCCCTGGAGAAGAGTCCCAGTCAAAAGCACACAGGGACAATAAACAGATTTAAGCACAACTTTTGAGTTCTTCTTTTCGACCTATGCCGGTGCCTTCCCATTCTTCTGTTGGCTGGTAGCACACAGAGAAGTCAACGGTATTCCCCAGCAATAGGCTTCTCGGACTGAGGGAAAAGAGCAGATCTGGGAGCTTTATAGCAGCCAGTGGCACATGACCTGCTTTCCAGCATCACCTGCCTTGCAAGACCAGCAGGACTGCAGGCCATGTTGTGAACGTCCCAATTGGAACTGCTTGTAGCCCTCCCATCCCACCTAATCGACAAGCCCAGTTGGCACAAGGATTAGGACATGGCGTCTGATCTGCAGGGTTCCAATCTTGACCGCTGCAGCTCTTAATGCCCCATACCTACTGAACCATCTCTAATCAATAGCACACAGCCCCACCTGCCCCTCAGCCTTGCATGCTGAAAGCTTCTTAAAACATCTGTGCAGTTGGAATGTTGATAAACGTTCCATATCAGCAGCTGAGCCAAAAGCGTTATTAACCAGTTTAAAACTGTAATAAACCGTTTTAAAGCAGTAGTGTAGATAGGCTCTGACTCAAGAGCACTCCCAGCAACAACTACAGTGGTTTCAAAGACATGTTCCTCTGTTTACATCAACCCCCCACACACACACACACACACACACTGCTTCTATTCAGTTTATCTGGCTTTATGGGAGGATGTTTCCTTGACATGGGTGTTTCTGGAAAGCTTGTGGGCTTTCCAGAAATATCTGACTGGCCACAGGACACTAATCTATCAGATCTTTTCTTACATCTCTGTGTAGTAATCTGGGGGTATACGCAGACCAAGAATGCAAATAGAAAATTGGGGCACAAATTCCAAATACGGCCTTTTCTCTGACAGGGGCTCTATAGCTTTATAGCAATTGCGCAACAGGCAAACATTCAACAGGTCCAGCACTCCCTTCCCCCCACCCCCCCACTGAATCGTACAGGACTTGGGTTTCTCTAATTCTAGCTAAGCTCCCATATCCTCAGAACAGGCTTTTGCACTTCAAATGGAGGCCTTCCTGTCTTTTGCAGGCGTGGATTTTTTCCACACAGGTTTGCACAGCTGCCGGCGACCTCCCCAAATCCCGACGCGCAGCACCAGGCATGCTAATTAGCTCTCAAGCAGATCAGCAGGGCCTCCTTTGACAGCTACCGGGGCAGCTCATACTTAACTCATGATAGATGACAGGACTCCTGCCTTAGAAGAAACTGCGGCTCTGCCAGGGATGGCTCTGTCCTGCACCGCTGCGCACGCATGGGCTGAGATGGCAGAAGGGGGCAAGGAAGCAATCGGTGGCGTGTATTGTTTGTTCAGGCAACGAGAAACCAAAACAATCCTTTCGGAAGAGGGCCGCTACACAAACACGGCACAAGACACCCCCAAACTGAAATCTATTGTCTATCTCCTCTCTCTCTCTCTCTCTCTCTCTCTCTCTTCTCTCGATAGATAGATAGATAGATAGATAGATAGATAGATAGATAGATAGATAGGGGTGACCAAATGGAAAGGAGGACAGGGCTCCTGTATCTTTAACAGTTGTATTGAAAGGGGAATTTCAGCAGGTGTCATTTCTATGCATGCAACACCTGGTGAAATTCCCTCTTCCTCACAACAGTTAAAGCTTCAGGAGCCCTGCCCTCTTTTGCAACTGGTCAAGAGGGAAGGGCTCCTGCAGCTTTAACTGTTGCGTTGAAGAAGGAATGCAATGTTCTTACCTTCCTAGGGTGACCACCTGGAAAGGAGGACAAAGCTCCTGTATCTTTAACAGTTGTATTGAAAGGGGAATTTCAGCAGGTGTCATTGGTACGCATGCAGCACCTGGTGATATTGCTTCTTCATCACAACATTTAAAGCTGCAGGAGCCCTGCCCTCTTTTGTATCTGGTCACTCTGATTTTGATGAAGAGGGCATTTCACCAGGTGCTGCATGCATACAAGTCATACCTGCTGAAATTCCCCTTTTAATACAACTGTTAAAGATACAGGAGCCCTGTGCTCCTTTTCATATGGTCAGCCTAGATAAAGATATACAAAGACATACACAAGATGAGAGAGAGAGAGAGAGAGAGAGAGAGAGAGAGAGAGAGAGAGAGAGAGAGAGAGAGAGAGAATTTGTGTGGGTCTATTATGCAATGCAACTGACAAAAGCCCAAAATCCAAATCAACATTTTGCTTTAGGAGGGAAATGCCAAACTGATGCCATTTTTTAAAACCTTATTTCATCCAGAAAAAGACCTCAATTCCTATTAACAGTTTTACTGCAGAGGGGTTTTATAATAAGAAGTGACTGTCATACACAAGAGTCACCTGTTACATTTACTACAACAATAAATCTTGCCAAACTCCACAAGAAGCCTTTTATGGTCCAGTATGGCCTTTCTTCTTTTAAGTGCTACGTAGCAAAATGACATTTAAGAGATACCATGTTACTTCCCACTGGGGGATGTACACCAGTTGTTGGGGAACATGGGTGGGAGAGTGCTGTTGTATTCATGTCCTGCTTGTGGGTCCCCCAGCTAACAGCTGGTTGGCTACTTGTGTGAATAGAATGCTGGACTAGATGGACCCTTGGTCTGATCCAACATGGCTCTTCTTATGTTCTTAAACAGGGTGACCATATGGAAAGGAGGACCGGGCGCCTGTATCTTTAACAGTTGTATAGAAAAGGGAATTTCAGCAGGGGTCATTTGTATGATTGCAGCACCTGGTGAAGTCCTCTCTTCATCACAACAGTTCATGCTGCAGGGGCTATACTGGAGAGACCAGATACAAAGGAGGGCAGGGCTCCTGCAACTTTAACTGCTGTGATGAAGAGGGAATTTCGCCAGGTGCTGCATGCATTCAAATGTCACCTGCTGAAATTCCCTTTTCTACGCAACTGACCACCCTATCTCTGGGAAAATACTTCGACAATGCCATGGAAAAGGCCTTTTCCATGGTAGTCTGCTGAACCAAGAGGGGGATTCACTGACAGCCCAACCCTGTACATGTCTACTCGGGAGTCAGTCCCACAGAGGTCAAGAGCCCTTATTTCCAAGACAGTGTGCATAGGATTGAAGCCTAAGGATGCAAACAGTTGCGATATACTTCCTGAGTGGTTGGTTTTCATGGCCTGTGTTCCCGGCCCCTACAGAGTGGAAGAATCGATGCCGGGGACAGGACCTGAAGTGACCCTGCTTTGTGATTTTGACTCTTTCTGACAGCGGCTTTGCAGTGCCTGGCCGGACAGAAACACTTTTTCCTTTATCCTATCCACTTCCGAATGTTGTGTGCTGTCATGTAACATATCCAACAGGCACTGAATACAGGAAACTCATTTAGCCCGTGGCTGGATTGCATTTCTCTTTCTGCCTGCAAACCCCTTCCAGAACGGCTATCAATGGCTCCTGAGTTATTCTGTTCTATGGCCTTTCAAAGCGTTCCTTCATGCCTTACTGTGGGGATTGGCAACTGGCAGCCCTAGAGCTGAGTCTGACCCCCAGCATTGCCCCTGGCCCCTAGAACCACTCCTACCATGCCTAGGGTGACCCTAAGGAAAGGAGGACAGGGTTCCTGTATCTTTAACTGTCATGTAGAAAAGGGAAATTCAGCAGGTGTCATTTGTATGCACGCAGCACCTAATGAAATTCCCTCTTCATCACAACAGTTAATGCTGCAAGGGCCCTGCGCTCTTGATCAGATACAAAAGAGGGCAGGGCTCCTGCAGGTTTAACTGTTGTGATGAAGAGGGAATTTCACCAGGTGCTGCATGCATACAAGTGACACCTGCTGAAATTCCTTTTTCTATGCAACTGTTAAAAATGCAGAAGCCCTGTCCTCCTTTCCATAGGGTCACCCTAACCATGCCTTATTATGTGGCTTCACAGTTTTCTCCCACGTGAGGGCTCTTTAACTTCTTTTTTGTAATGTTTGTTGCTGCAGAATTTAGAAAATGATGCTAGAAGAGGCCAAGATGTGGAACAAGCAATTTTCCTTGACACTGTGCAGCTCTTAATAATGATTTCAGTTCTCCGCTGCTGTTTGCCAGACAATGCTTCCCTCCGTGTACAATGCATGGAACACTTTGATTCCTATGGTCATTGCACACTCTACACCAGGGCTTCTCTTTAAAGGAAAGGTTTGAACTTCACTATAGTATGCTGGCTGTAATTTACACACTTAGTGTGCATCGCTGCAACACACCTGTGCATTTTCCTTGTGCATGCACAGCTACCTTTGTTGTTTGGTGTCACAGACCATAACATTTAGGAGCCTATATAGAATGGGAGAAACTCCAGAACTGGAAATTTGACTGCGCTGATGCAGAAGAATGTTATATTTAAGCTTCATGCAAGAGGCATCATGAACTCTAACATTTGGAGGGAGGGAAATTTAAAAAATAAAAACAAACTAAGAACAGAGAAAAAAACTAGGGCTGTGCATGGATCCGGATCCCAAATCCAGAGTGGATCCCGGATCGGAATCGGATCAGATAGGGGCCGGATCACTCCAGATTGGATCCACAATCTGGATCCAATTTGGATCTATGCACAGCACTCCCTCTTGTTCTCCTCACTTTCCCCCTCCCTCCCCCACTCTCCCTGCTTACCTGCTGCCTCCTCCGCATTGTCCCCCATCATCCTTTCTCCTCGCTGTGTGCTGCCACATTTTCCGCTCGCGTCGGGTGATGTCATCACCCAACACAAGCGGGAAATGCGGCGGCACACAGCAAGGAGAGAGGATGACGGCAGGACGATGTGGAGGAGGCAGCAGGTGAGCAGGGAGAGTGGGGGGAGGGAGGGGGAGAGTGAGGAGAGTGAGAGGCAGTGCTGTGCATGGATCCAAATCTGATCTGGATCCGAGTCGGATCGGATCGGGCCCGATCCAGACCTGACAGATTGGGATCCGGATCGGGAGTCCTGCACAGCCCTAGAAAAAACAGATACAGAAACAAAGCAGAGCAACCATGCAAACCTCATCCTGGAACAACCAAAGTCAACTCTTAAACAAATAGCAATACTTCCATGACATGTTCTGTAAGAGAATAATGAAGCAATACTTTAAGCAAATTGATAGTTTTGCTCACTGGTGATTTAACTTGTCTCTTCCAAAGTCTGGTATTAGGATATAAGTGACTGGACTGGACAAGTCAGGCAACAGGGGCAGATGGCTGAAAAATCTCTTTCTGAAGTCCTTTTCTTGTCTTGAGCAGCCCAGAATGGCCTTCTATGATAGTAGGACCTCTCTGGGAGCTCTTCAGTATGTCTAGCAAGGTTGCCTGAGTGAGCTGCTCTGTTGATTCGAGTGCTGTGTAAGGAAGGAAAAGAGCAGTGTGTGCTCTAAGACAGGGATGGGCAGAAGATAGTCCTCCAGATATTTGGGACATCATCTCCCAAAAGATCATGCCAGTATGGCCAGTGGTTTGGAATGTTGGATGTTGAAGTCCAAAACATCTGGAGATCTGTCTTCTGCCCACCATTGGCCTAGGGCAGCCATCCCCAATTTGCTGCCTTCCAGGTGTTTTGGACTACAACTCCCAGCATTCCTGACCATTGTCTATGCTGCCTGAGGCTGATGGGAGTTGAAGTCCAAAATATCTGGAGGGCACCAGATTGGGAAAAAGCTGCTTTAGGGCATTCATATGTTTGTCATATGACTTGTCATATGTAAGTAGATAGAGATCATATTGTTAACTACCCATGATTTACCAGGAAAGGGGTTCCCATGTTCTAGAGTGATTTCCTTCATCTTTGAAACATTGGTGAACACTCTTTGGGGAATAACAGTAGAGTCCCTGGGGAGAAACAGCTAAGCTTGATTTGGGTCCAGGGTCCTCTGGAAGCCTGGACTATTCTCTTTACTTTTCATATTGTTATCAGTCCATTTCTACATTAGGTAACAAACCACAACTTTTTGCATGTCTTCACATTTCAGTTGCACAAAGGTTCTTTTTAGCACCACACTTTTTATTTTATTTTAGGAACTTCACATTTTGTGTCTGGTTTCACATTTAAAAAAAGGGCCTTGCAGCATCATGCCCACCGTGCATGAGAAGGGACCTCTACTGAAGCTTCTCTTGCTTTTTACTTGGGGGGAGTTTGTCGCTCAGCCCCATACTTATCCAGTCAATACCGTAGATCAGACTAAGATATGATACTTACTTTGCAATTTCCTCCGCCTCTGTCCTACTTAGATCCTGAGCACAACTTCACATGGCTGCAGAAATATCAAATTCTGTGTCATTGTTGGTTTTTCACAGGGGCAGGGAGGAACTTTGCTTGATATTTGGCAAAGGCTTAAAGCTACCACATGTGACCTTTCCACTGGCATTTCGATACACTTTCAGTGGGGACAGTGGTGAGAGTCTCCCACTAGCATTCTGGTATAAAATTTAGCAAGAGGACACAACAGTAATGGAATTGCTTCTGCCGCCGCTGCTGTCCTTTATTCTAAGGCAGCCTTCCCCAACCTACTCAGAGTAGACAGTGCTGGGACTAGAGGTAGGCCAGTGATCCAACCTGGGCCACAGCCAGGCATTTTGGGAGGAAGGCGGGGCGAATGGAATTCTTGCAGAACAACCAGGACATAAATACAGGTATCCTGGTGTAGGGAGAGGGAATAGACACCAGTTGTGTGGTGGTGAGGAAAGCAGGCACTCTGCAGATGCTCAGAGGCACCTTCCTCCAGATATTCGACTCTAGTGTTGTAAATTGGCCTGTATCTTGGCACAAAGTCTAGACGGGAAGTGCCATTTTCTCTGTAGGTTTTTTTTTCTTTATTTTTTGGTGGAGCTAAATGGCATGGTTAAAGAAGGTGATGCCACTGATGCCACTGTACCCAGAAGAGATTTTTCTACTTATACCACAGGTGTTTAATTTTGGAACCAGATGTCTCAGCAAATCACAGTTTGGTATCTTAGGGTACAATGTGCTCTGTTTCTACAAGGCGCCTCCGTCCTGGCATCCACAAAGCTATGCCCACAGGTCCACCGCAGACGCACGGCCATGCTGAAGACCTACCAGGCTATTGCTCCCCTTTGAAAGTGAATGGAGCAGTTTCTCCAGTCACATGCAGGGAGGGGACTTCCCTGTCCCCCCAAAATATTGGCTGGATGGGGCAAATCCCAACCCCTGCTAAGGGCTCTTGGGGTAACAGGATCTTTGATGGGCAGGGAGCTTCTTTGCCTTCCAGCTGTTTTTCAGTAGGGCAGCTTCCCCCCCACCCCACTTTTCAAGTGAATGGAGAGATTGCTCCATTCATTTGAATGGGGAGGGAAATTCCCTTGCCAAAAAAAAGGCTGAGGGGGGTTCCTATCCTTTGCCAAGGACCTGCAACAGGGTCCTTGGTGGGGAGTGAGATTCCCCAAATGGCAGTTCCAAATGGTACCATTAGTGGTTGAGAAATCCCGCTCCCTACACTCACCCCATCCCCAGCAGAAGAGGCAAATGAAGTGGCCTTAAATATTGTCCCCTCCAGCCTAGTCAAGGGAAATATAGTTCATTGTCTAGGACTCCTCAAAAGGGATATCGTAGAATTGGGAGAAGTGCAGAAAATGGCAACTAAAATGATTGAGGGGATGGAGCAGCTCCCCTATAAGGAGAGGTTATAATGGCTGAATTCGGACAACATGATAGTCAATGGTGGGGTAATAATTAGGGGTGTGCACGGACCCCCCGGATCGGATCGGGACCCGGATCGGGACCTCCAATTTTGTCCCGGACCGGTTCGGACAAAATCGGAGGCCCCCCGGACCGGATCGAGTCCGATCCCGACCCAAAAATCGTACATTTTTGGATCGGCCGCCATTTTTTTCCCCATAGACTTGCATTGCAATGCAAGTCTATGAGGAAAAAATGGCGGCGGGTGGGTAAGGGGGGGCCTAACTCCCTCCCCCCCCCGGGGCCGTCCGCTGTGGATGGCCCCGGCAGGTAAGCCCCCTCCCCCGCGCTCCCTACCCCCCCTGGGGCCGCCCGCTTCCATCCGCTGGCGCCCGCGGGCGCCAGCGGATAGAAGCGGACGGCTCCGGGGGGGGGTAAGCCCCCTTCCCCGCCACTGCTTACCTTCTTGGCCCGTCCGCTCCCGTCCGGCGCCGGCGGCTACTACCAGCGGGCTCCGCGGCCTACTCTCGAGTAGCGCGCCGGGTGATGACATCACCCGGCGCGCCACCCTGGAGCAGGCCGCGGAGCCTGCTGGTAGTAGTAGGCGCCGGCGCCGGACGGGAGCCGCCGGGCCGGGCAGGTAAGGGCCCCCCTCCCCCCTCCGCGCGCCCCCTCCTCCCCTCCACGCACCCCCTCCTTACCTTCCCGGCCCGGCGGCTCCCGGCCGGCGCCGGCGCCTACTACTTCCAGCAGGCTCCGCGGCCTGCTCTAGAGTAGCGCGCCGGGTGATGACATCACCCGGCGCGCCACCCTAGAGCAGGCCGCGGAGCCTGCTGGGAGTAGTAGGCGCCGGCGCCGGACGGGAGCCGCCGGGCCGGGCAGGTAAGGGCCCCCCTCCCCCCTCCCCCCTCCGCGCGCCCCCTCCTCCCCTCCACGCACCCCCTCCTTACCTTCCCTGCCCGGCGGCTCCCGGCCGGCGCCGGCGCCTACTACTTCCAGCAGGCTCCGCGGCCTGCTCTAGAGTAGCGCGCCGGGTGATGACATCACCCGGCGCGCCACCCTAGAGCAGGCCGCGGAGCCTGCTGGGAGTAGTAGGCGCCGGCGCCGGACGGGAGCCGCCGGGCTGGGAAGGTAAGGGCCCCCCTCCCCCCTCCGCGCGCCCCCTCCTCCCCTCCACGCACCCCCTCCTTACCTTCCCGGCCCGGCGGCTCCCGTCCGGCGCCGGCGCCTACTACTACCAGCAGGCTCCGCGGCCTGCTCTAGAGTAGCGCGCCGGGTGATGACATCACCCGGCGCGCCACCCTAGAGCAGGCCGCGGAGCCTGCTAGTAGTAGTAGGCGCCGGCGCCGGACGGGAGCCACCGGGCCGAGAAGGTAAGTGCCCCCCTCCTCCCCCCCCCGCTGTCCACTTTCATCGGCGGGCGCCCGTTGGCGCCCGCCAATGGAAGCGGCGGTGGGCGCCAGTGGGCGCCCGCCGATCCGCCGAACCGGTTCGGAGCTTTTTCGGACCGGTTCGGATTGGATCGGCCGATCCAGCTGCGGGATCGGAAATCGGATAATTTATCCGATTTCCCACTGGACCGGACTCGGATCGTGGATCGGGTCCGATCCAGTGCACATCCCTAGTAATAATCAACTTTACAGTTGTTCATCTAGGGGGTACTCCCCACACAACATGGTAATAAATAATCAACTGTGTTGTGTGGATTAGGATCAGTGCTGAGTTGACTATGGCAGCATTCGGATGACACAATAGTCAATACAACTGATGATAGTTTCCCCCGCCCTAGTTGCTTATTGTGTCGTCTGAATTCAGCCAATGTCTGGGACTGTTTAGATGAAAGAAAAGGCAAGTGAAGTGGAGACATGATACAGGTGTACAAAGTTGTGCATGGGGTGGAGAAAGGGAAACATTTTTCTCCCTCTCTCAAAATATTAGAACCCAATGGGGTCATTCCATGAAGCTGATTGGTAGGAGATTCGGGATAGATAAAAGGAAGGACTTCTTCACACAACGCATAGTTAAACTATGGAACTGGCTACCACAAGACGTAGTGATGGCCACCAATTTGGATGGCTTTAAAGGGGGATTAGAAAAAAAATCATGGAGGAGAAGGCCATCAATGGCTGCTAGTCATGATGGCTAAATGCAACCTCCAGTATCAGAGGCAGTGAGCCTGTGTATACCAGTTGCTGGGGAACATGGCCGGGAAGGTGCTGTTACACTCACATCCTACTTGTGGGCTCCCCACAAGAAGTACTACAATATCCCTTTTTAGGTGTGGTGACCAGAACTGTACACAGTATTCCAGTGTGGTCACACCATACATTTATATAAATGCAATATGAAATTGACAGTAATTAAGCCTAACACGGATTTTGCCTTTTTCAAACTCGGTCGATTCATCTAACTATCCACTACAACTCAAGATCACTTCCTTGGTCAATCACCGCCAGCTCAGATCGATCAGCATATCTGTAAACATGGCATTTTTTTTGCCCCAAAATGCATCACTTTACACTTGCTTACATTGAACCACATTTGCCATTTTGATGCCCATTCCCCCGGTTTGGAGAGAGCCTTTTGTACCTCATCTAGGCTGACCCTATGAAAAGGAGGTCAGGGCTCATGTAACTTTAACAGTTGTAGAGAGAAAAGGGAATTTCAGCCGGCGTCATTTGTATGCAATTAGTTCCTGGTGAAATTCCCTCTTCATCACCACAGTTAAAGGTGCAGGGACCCTGCCTTCTTTTGTATATGGTCACTCTAGTATAGTGCCTGCACCTTTAACTATTGTGATGAAGAGGGGATTTCACCAGGTACTAACTGTATACAAATGAAATTGGCTGAAATTCCCTTTTCTCTACAACTGTTAAAGTTACATGAGCCCTGACCTGGATTTTATCTGATCACCCTAGCTAGAGGATTCTGGAGACTGTAGTCCAACATATCTGAAAGCTGCCTTAATGCATGTTCCTTCCAGATCTTGAAGCAAAACCATAAGGAGTCAAAAGCCCAATTAAGGATGCAATACTATTTATTTATTGCATTTATATCCTGCCTTTTTTTTCCTCCAAGAAACTCAAGGTGGGATATGCTCCCTCCTCCTCTCCATTTCATCCTCACAACAACAACCCTGTGAGGTAGGTTGGGCTGAGAGTCTGTGACTGGCCCAAAGTCACCCAGTGAGCTTCCATGGCCGAATGGGGACTAGAACCTGGATCTCCCGAGTTCCAGTCCAATGCTGTAGCCGGTACACCACACTAGCTCTAAACATCTCCACATGTTTAAACAGACAGAAGTTCTACATCTCCCAGCATTCCCCAGCCAGGCTGGGTAAGTTCACTGCAATGGCTGGGGAACGCTGAGAGTTGTAGGACTCTTTTCCATCGAAAGATGCATAGGATTGCACCCCATGCTTTTTTCCAATTGCCTTTTTTTTTTTTTTTTTTGCAAAGCCAAATGCTGTTTTGTTCTCCAAGCCTTTATTTAAAAGATGCTGCCGCTCACCCACCCTGCCCCAGCCAAATTCCTAACAAAACAGGCTTTGTCACCTCTAGCCCCATTCTCGCCCCCCCCCCCCAACAATTTGAAGTGCTCTTCTTGAATTACTCTCACTTTGGGTGGCCCCACAGGCTGCTGTAATTTAAGGTTGGGAATTTACAGAAGGGGCGTCATATTCATGGCTCGATTCTTCTCCTGCCAAACAGCAGAATGTTATATCAGGGGCTTCAAAAGGAACCAAAACTAGGCCAGGAGGGAATGATTTTGAAAACTGCACCCTAATATTTCAGGACCATTAGGTCTAAGGGTGGAGAAAGCAGCCATGAAATTATTCTAGGAATTCCAAAGATAGCTGTTTACATAAGTGGGATTGCCGTGTCTTTTTTCCCCCTGACAAATCCTATGCCTCTAAGTAAGGGGTATACAACCTCTGGCACAGGGGCCAAATCCAGCCCTCTGAGTGCGGCCCCTGGCCCTCAGCTTGAAAGAGGTTCTTCACCTCTGTCCTCAGTGCGATGCAACAGGCAGAAATTCTGCAGGTGCAGAGATCCCCATTGCTCTATCTCCTCCATTCTGTGAAAAGCTTCAATGAGTAAATGTTTGCCTGTCCTCATGCCGCTGCTAATGCCCCCAAGAACTCTGCTAGAAATCCAAGGTGCACGATGGATGATCTGCATGCAAAGCGGTAGATGACCTCTTTGCATTACAATGGCCTGCTTCAGCTCCTGTCTGAAGTAAACCAAGACAATATACCAATCTTCTCCCACCTGGGGCCCTCCAGATGTGTTGGACTACAATTCCCAGCATGTTCCAGCCAGCAATTTTGAAATGGCAGGATGTGGGTCTCGTGCAATTGCACAATTCTGCTATATCACAGCACCATCTAGTGGCTGCATGATGAAACATATCAAAAGGCAGAGAAAGACCAGTTTTAATCTTGCGAAGAATCCAGAAATAGAAGCCTTGGTAAAGATGCGGGATAAAAACCTTGTGTAGAAATGCCCCTGATATCTCTTTCATCCGGGAGTAAGTAATTGCAAAACAAAAGCAGGGTTATACTCCCTGATGGATGTTCCTCCTAAATTGTGGCATGCTGGGAATTGTAGTCCAACACATCTGGAGGGCACCAGGTTGGAAAATGTTGCACCAGATTATTATCCTGATATAACACCCCTTTGCACACAAACAAAGACATTCGAAGGTGTCAGCTAAATCTCTTTTTCCAGCTATCCCCCGATTTCGGTTTTCCTTTGGGCCACTCAGACCCACAAAAGCTTTCCAGACTCCAAAGACCTATTTGTGTGTAGTTCTGTGCCATGTAAGCTGAGCCTGCATGAATCTATCTGGAGTTTCCTGCAGATGATTCCTGCAAGCAGAGTCACTTCCCTCCCACCGTCCCTCCAGCAATTGCATTCTCAGACACAAATGCCAAAAAGTTGGAGCTACATCCATGGAGAGCAGCATTGCTCACAAGCTTGTAGGGTCAGCCAAAGAAGATGGTGCATAGACCTTTTGTAACATGCAAGCTGGCCCAGAATCCACAATTTAGGAGGAACATCCATCAGAGAGTGTAACCCTGATTTTCTTTCCGCAATCACTTACCCCTGGATGAAAGGGATTTCAAAGGTATTTCTACACAAGGCTTTTATCCTGCACCTTTTCCAAGGTTTCTACTTCTGAATTCTTCATGGGATTAAAATCGGCTCCTTTACACATCCCTTTTTGGGGGAGGGGGGCAGGGTTCTTTCTCTATCTTTTTATGTGTTTCATTTATTTATTTATTTATTTATTTTATTCCATTTATATACCGCCCCATAGCTGAAGCTCTCTGGGCGGTTTACAAAAATTAAAAACACTGAACAATTAAAACACCGATATACAAAATTTAAAAGTATAAAGCATAAAAACAAGTTAATATTACAATATCCTTCTGGGTCAAAGCACAACAACAACACAAAAACACAAAAACCCTCATCATATGCTATTAAAAGCCTAGGAGAAGAGAAAAGTCTTGACCTGGCGCCGAAAAGATAACAATGTTGGTGCCAGGCGAGCCTCGTTGGAGAGATCATTCCATAATTGGTCGGCCACCACTGAAAAGGCCCTTTCCCTTGTTGCCACCCTCCGTGCCTCCCTTAGAGTAGGCAACTGGAGGAGGACCTTTGATGTGGATCGTAGTGTACGGGTAGGTTCGTGTCGGGAGAGGCGTTCCATCAGGTATTGTGGTCCCAAGCTGTGTAAGGCTTTATAGGTTAAAACCAGCACCTTGAATTGGGCTCGGAAACATATAGGCAGCAAATGCAAGCGGGCCAGAGTAGGTCTTATATGCTTGAACCTTCTGGTTCCTGTTATCACTCTGGCCGCTGCATTTTGCACAAGCTGCAGCTTCTGAACCGTCTTCAAAGGCAGCCCCACATAGAGTGCATTGCAGTAATCCAATTTAGAGATTACCAGAGCATAGACAACTGAAGCCAGGTTATCCCTGTCCAGATAGGAGTGTAGCTGGGCCACCAACCGAAGTTGGTAGAAGGCACTCCGTGCCACCGAGGCCACCTGAGCCTCAAGTGACAGAGATGATTCTAGGAGAACCCCCAAGCTACGAACCCGCTCCTTCAGGGGGAATGCAACCCCATCCACTAGATGGTGCTGTGGTACAGTGGAATTGTGCAGTTAAATGAGCCTCACATTGCACCACTTCTAAATAGTACCAGTCTTTCCTCATTAGGAAAAAAAATTGCAACAATGATCACAAAGCATGGGGGAGGCACTGGAAGATGCCGATGTCAAGTAAAGGACCTGCAAATTACTGTGAATGAGCAATCACGAGCACACAATGAATGCCTCATGTAGAAAGGCTTAAGGAAAGAAAACTGGAACTTATCAAGGGGTGCTGATGCTTAGCTCCCCCAAACCTCTGATACACCATAAGCATGAGAGAGGTGAAGGTTTGGTTAGAAATGGCTTTCCCAGGACAAGTGCTTGTGTGAAGAGCTTGCTCTTTCCCTACCTCAGATCTACACTTTGTGTCATATTGATACGATCCCATCATGACGATGCTATATCCCTCTTGCGCATTTATAGCATACACAACAGCTGTCTCTATATTCAGGAAAGAAACCCACACCCTAAATGGGGTTTCTTTTTTTTGGAGTCTTTCTGCATTTACAACTGGCTCCTTTAGACAGCCCCCATATGACTTTGAATTGGAAACTTCCCCTCTCTGCAATGCTATTCTATTCAATGAAACAGCACCATCTAGTGGTGGAATTATAGCGCTACGCACCCTTCACACATTGGGGACATCCCATGATAATTTAAATACTGCATCGTCTCCGATTTTTAAAAAAGTGAGATTACTGGGGGAAAGTGTGGATGATGTCCTGGAAGTTGACAGCATCATGTAAAGGACCTGCAAACTTCTGTGAGTGGCCATTCATGAGTGTGCAATAAATTACTCATGTAGAAAAACTCAATGACTTCTGTTGCAGTATTTTGGATAATATGGAATAAAATGCAGAAAATGACACTAGAAACGAGGTACAAAATGTGCAATGTGCCCCAACATTTCTCAGTACACTTCAGTACTGATCAAAAGCATATAGTGTAGATTGCATTGCTCTATGAAATGAACTTCATGATCTCATTTGTACTGGAGAAGTGGGCTGGTGATGGAATCTCGGTTCTGTGTGGGTATCATTCTGCAAGGCCATCACAGATGTGAGGAAACCAGGAGCTTCATTAGCATTTCATTCAGTGAGTGGGGGAGTTGGTACAAAACCACCCCAACCCCTATTCCCACTCATGGGTATGTCCCTATACCTGGGATAGGCAACCTCTGACCCCAGGCCAATTTCACCTGCCAGGCTGGCCCATTCGGCCCATGGAGCCTCAGGTAAGGCCCTGCCTCTGCCCAAAGCCTCGCCCCCCTGACCACTGGGGCTTGGATAGGGTGACCATATGGAAAGGAGGACTGGGCTCCTGTATCTTTAACAGTTGAATAGAAAAGGGAATTTCAGCAGGTGTCATTTGTATGCATGCAGCACCTGGTGAAATACCATCTTTATAACAACAGGAGCTGCAGGAGCCCTGCCCTCTTTTATAGCTCCTGCAGCTTTAACTGTTATGATGGAGAGGGAATTTCACCAGGTGCTGCATGCAAACAAATGACACCTCCTTAAATTCCCTTTTCTATACAACTGTTAAAAATACAGGAGCCCTGTCCTCCTTTCCATATGGTTGCCTTATGGTTGTGTGTCCCCACCCATTCACACTACTAAGAGGTACACCGCCTCTGGATGTGGAAGCTCCATTGAACAGCCATGGCTAAGAGCCTTCTCCTATCATCTGTGAATTTGTCTGTCCCCTCCTCAAACCAGTTGAACCTCTGGTAGCAAATTCCATGAGTTCATGATGGAAGCCTTGCATTGCTCATATATCCTGCTATTAATTATAAGCTTCACTCAAAGTCGAGAATAAGCCCTCTTTTTTAAAACAACAACAACAACAAAAGCAAACAAGCACACCAAGTCAAGTGCTCTGCATTAGCAAGGACGACGCTGCCCAAGGTCAAGCGTTATTTGCGTCTGGACCCTTCCAACGGCGTCGGACGTTTCGCGGCTTGGCGCTGCACTTCATCCTGCCTCTTTTCCTAAGGGCTGCGATAAAAGGCATTAATGGTTTCAACCTCGATTTAGATCCACGTCTAGGATATGGCTCGAGGCCAAAAGTAATAATACCGCTCCCAATATTTTCTTAAGGGGGGAAAAAAAATCGTCATGACGGAAGAGCGTCTCTGGTAAATCCCCCGGAGTTAAGACGAGTTTAAAAGCAGTGGCAACGGAGCACAGATTTCAGGCTCCCAAACCACAGAGGCGTTCATTCATCCGTCAGAGCTAAGCCCCCTTTTTTTGATATCATCGTGCCAGTCATCAGGACTCGGCATTTGGAGTTCTCTTCCGCAACGGCTGGCATGCAGAAATCCAACCTGACATGATGGATGGGATATGGCATCTCAGCCTCGAGGGAGCGGCGGCTTTTGGAGCGGCCCCAAAATTTGCCCTGATGTAACCCTGTCATCTATAAGGCATCTGCCCCTGCCACCGGGACACTAGTTAGTTTCACGTGCTTGTATCTGGTGCTGGGCCAGAAAGACAGGTCAGGGATTCTGCTGGTGTACTGGCCAGTCCCCTGCCGGTCCAGTGTCTGTGCCCAAGGTGGTCTTAGATGTGGAGTTGGAAAAGCCCAGGACATTTGTCCTGTGTGATTTCAGAATTGCATTGAGGATGCTTTGGGGTGGGGGGGACTGCTCAGGCCTTCGTGACTGCTGTCAGGGCTGGCATCAAGGGTAGGCATGGTTGGGCACCTGCCGTGGGCCAACACCCTAGCAGGGGGGCACTAACAAGAGCCTGCTGGATTTGCTCCTCCTCTTCACCATGGCAACCTGCTTATCTCTTGCTCTGTCCCAAGCCATGGTGATGAGGGGAAGGAGGAGCAGTTGATGATGCCCCTGCCTACGGAGAACACCCTAGTTCTCTGACCATCGTGCAATCAAGTGGAGCCAATGGTGAGTAGGAGGGTTACAATGGCGATGAGAACATAGACTTAAGGAGGGAGAGGTCCTATTGAAAGCACCTCATCTAAGGACCCTCCAAAACCTGGAGCTGCCACCGACTGCCGTGGCAATCATGGGGCAGTCTCACTAAGCCATTAGCCGGACACACGCGACTTACAGGACCCAATATTTTTGACCAAAGAAGAGACTGGAGGTCTGTAATGGGGCGAGGGCGTCTATAACTCCACTGTCACGGGCAGACCATTTCCCGGCAAACTCCAGACCGGCAGTAGCTTTCCCTTCTCTGCAGAGTTGGCAGACCCGTTAAGTTGGTCCACCCCTGGAGACTTATGGAGTCTGATGCATTCTTGAATGCTCTGGGGGACTTTCCTGTTGACATTACTGATGCTCCTATCAGAGCCCTGATCTCTCTGTGGAATACATAGGTAGAAAGGGCTGTTGACTGGATTGCTCCCAAGCTCCCTGTCCTTTCATTGTAGAGCCCAGGTTTATGAGAGAATTGGGGGCAATGAAACAAGCAGGATAATGGCAAGAACGCAGATGGCATGCTCTCAGAGGGGCCATAGCTCAGTGGTAGAACACCTGCTTTACATGCAGAAGGTCCCAGGTTCAATCCCCAGCACCTCCAGATAGAGTGAAGAAAGAACTCTGCCTGAAACCCCAGAGAGCCGCTGCTAATCAATGTCGACACTATTTGGCTAGATGGACCAATGGGCTGGCTCACCTTCCTATGTTCCTAGAGCATTTCTACATGAGCAATTTATTGCACGCTCGTGATTGGCCACTCACAGAAGTTTGTGGATCCTTTAGACGATGTCATCAACCACCATGACATCTCCCATGCTTTCCCCTGCCCTTGTCCCACTTAAAAAAGCACACAAAGATAATCAGCTATTTTTTTAAAAAGAAGTGTAAAACTGGCCCAGTGTAAAGTTTGCATTGTGCTATAATTCTGCCACTAGATGGTGCTGTTTCATTGAAGTGAATGGAGCACGCAGAGAGAGGGTATTCAATTCAAACCACGTGGCTGCCTATGTAATGGTGCCATTTGTAATCCCAGAAAAGAAACAGAAGTAGAAAGCCCCAGCAAGGCAGCAGGATTTTTTTTTAATGTAGAGAAGCTCTCAGTCTCATCCCAGATACAACAAATATCATTCCTACTTTGTGGCAGCGAGAGCAGCAAAGTAAGCTTATTTCTCTACCTCCATTGGATCCTTGGGTAACTGTTTGGCAGAACTTTTGCAAGCGATAGAGGGACTATTGGAAGTAGACCCTGGAAAGGACACATCGCAATCCTTGAAGGCTTGCAATGACATGTTTGCTCAGCACTTTGAGGGCAACATTGCTTGCATTCACTCTGACCTAACTCCATCACAGATACTGTGCCAGAGCATCGTGTTTTGGATTACAACTCCCATAATACCTTACAATTGACTGTGCTGGCTGGGGTTTATGGGAGTTGTAGTCCAAAACATTTGGAAGGCACCAGGCTGCCTACCCTGTGTTTAAAAAAATTGGAAGGTGGAATCTCTTGCTATTCTATTGCATTCTATTCTATGTACCAGGAGATCTTGAGCTACCGTCCCTCTAGCCCTGTAGTATACAGGATAGTTGAGTTTTTCTCGTCTCTTTAACACAAAAGCACAAGCGCCTTCCTGGCTTTCAAATCAGCACAGGACCGCCTATTTGCAAAGTCAGACCGCTGCGTAGATCCATCAGCAGCGGCAGTGGGGTGGAGGTGCTGAAAAGTTCCAAGTTCAACACTTTTTTCAGCTACGAAATGTTGGCGGGAGTCAGGCAGGCTGGCTTCCTTGGGTGCCAAATTCGGAAGGCACCAACTTGCCCCCTGAAGGTGGGATGGAGGCAAAAGCAATGGCCGTACTCCAGTTCCTCCTCCTTCTAGCCCATGGCCCACTGCTTGGAGGGCTGCAGCTCCACACCCTTTCACTGCTTACCTCTAAGAACCTTCAGAGCTAGACATCAGGCATGGGGGCTCTTGGGTTAGCCCCGCGGGCTGCTTCTCTCCAGCGACACATGCCGCAGGAGAAAAGTGGCCGGTGCAGCTCTCCAGAGAGCCTGCCCACCACGGGGTCTTTCTTGAAAGCGAGGCATTCTGGCCAAGGTGGCTTTGAAGATCGCCTGTGTACCGTGACAGCATGGGTGACCTCCAGGACCACCTCATTCGGAATGCTATGTTTTAAGGAAAGACCCCCCCTAGAAGCACGGCATAGAGGGGGAGGCGAGCATTGATGGCGTTGCTCCTCCACTGGGGAGAGCAAAAGAGAGGAAGAGAAGGAGGAGGATGGTTTCTGGAGAAGAGGCGGAGGAGGAGGGAGAGGAGGAGAGTGCTGTGGCTGAAGTAAGGAATGAGAGGAGAGGTCAGTGCAGCCCAAATACGTGGAGACGGGCCTGTGTTCTGCCAGAGCTGTCAACCATCTGCCTTTCAATGAACCCAAAATGTTTTTAAAAAGATGAAGCACTTTGGACTTACGAGTCATCCTAGCACTTTTGCACGCATTGGTGATAATGGTCCAAATGTTGATCATCATTGCTCCTAAGGCTGCATGGTGGGAGCAGGATGGCTTCATAATTGGGCAACTGGATCGAATCCTTCCTGCATGTTTTCCCTTCTAATTCCCAAAGTGGAAAAGACAGGTGTGTATGTGGGGGGGGGGGGGGGAGAGAGTTAAGGGAGGGAACCTGGAGCATCCTTGAAGGGACCAAAGGCAGCCCCCCCTCCCCACATTTCCCCATGGCTGTAACTGTGATTTATGAAGTCGCTCAAAGGGCCCAGCGCCTCCCAGCTCTTACGGAGCTCCGATCAGAACAGGGGGACAGGAAAGACTTCACGCGGTCAGTGAATTAATTCCCTACACCATTGACGTGACTCCGAGCAGAAAGGCACTCTGCACGCTCTGGGCAAGCCACCTGCCAAGGTTCAGGCCAAGCCGGATTTCACTTTCACTTATGGTATAAAACATAACTATGAAAAATGCTTCTTTCAGAATCTCTCTTAAAAGGCATTAAAGGGACATGTCAATAGCAATCGGGCCCAAAGCTTTTGCAATGTGGACACGCAACCCAGGTTTTTCGAGGCATTGGCTGGGATCCAAAGAGCTACTTCACAGGAAGAAGAGGAAGAGGAGGAGGAGGAGGAGGAGGAGGAGGAGGAGGAGGAGGAGAAGAAGAAGAAGAAGAAGAAGAAGAAGAAGAAGAAGAAGAAGAAGAAGAAGAAGAAGAAGACATGTTTCAGGATCATTTCAAGACATTTTGCTGCCTGAGGCAAAGGACAGGAAGGTGCCCCCTCCCATTCCATGTACAAAACCTGACTGGACTGGCAGATGATTCTGTCTTAACAATGATGGTAAGGTGTCCTAACCCAGTTAAAAAGACAGCATTCTCCACTGTACCTGAAGGCAGAAGGCTAACTTAGGGGGTGCAGAGCAGATCCTATGGCACACAGATCTCTCCTCCAAAACCTTGCTGCCACCTCCCAGCATATGCCGCCTGAGGCAACTGCTTCACTTTGCCTACTGACAGGGCCGGCCCTGATAGCCAGTAACATCACTCTTCTGTTCTGGATGGGGACGGCAGAGGGAGAAGTGGATAGGCTCAGGCAACCTACCCCAATCTGGTGCCCTCCAGATGTTTTGGACTTTAGCACCCATCAGCCCCAGCCAGCATGGCCAATGGTCTGGTGTGTTGGGTATTGTAGTCCAAAACATCTGGAAGGCACCAGGTTGGGGAAGGTGGGCCTAAAACCACCTGGCTACTTCAAGTGGCTGAGACAACCTTCAAATCAAGGACTTCCTGGTTTGTACATCATGCCCTTAACTCTGGTGGGACATGAGTTCTCTATGTTTCTATGCACCCAGTAGGATCTTCTACTATTTTCCCTCGAACAAAAAGTGAGAGAGATCTGACCCCCACCCCTCATGATGCTCAGCACATCACAGAAAGGGAGGGAAGGGTGTTTTCATTGTGTAGTTCAGCCTTCCCCAACCTGGTTGGGAAGGGCTGAGTTATTTGGCCTGTTGAGAAGGTCAAAGCAACATGAGAGGGACTTCCTCCGCTCCGACATTTCCAGACAGCAACGCAGTGAGAGGAAGATCACTTAGCACACAGGCGGGTTTTATGGGGGGCAGAGGGGTGAATTTGGCGGCTCCCATTGACAGACATAAAATGTAGCCATTTGGGCACCAATTCCCTCCACAGGCGCTCATACAGAATGTCCCTCATCATAACAGTGTTGTTCCGGGTTGTTCTGGGGAGTTAAAAACGGTAGACGGCAGCAGAAGGAATGCTGGTGAGTTACACACACACACCTCAAACTTCATCCCCACCCTTTGACAATACTGTCCTGCGAACGGCTCGGCAAAAGTGTGGGGAGGAGAAGCATTTCTGCTCAGTACCGGCAAAACCAGTAACATGAACTGAACCCAGAAACAAGCAAGTGAATAGACTTGTAAATAAGGACTGCCCGTGAAGATACAGTTTAAGAACGTATTGACGAACTGGAATATGTTCGGAGGAAGGCAACAAAGGCCATGTCTACACCAGCGATTTTCCACGAGGTCGTCCCTGTGCATCTAAATGACACACAGGATCCTGGAGACGACCCTGGGATGACCCCAGAATAGCGGAAACTGGGGATATCCCGGTTTTCCTGCCATCCCGGGATGTGAAATGAGCACGGAGCCGTGTGGGGTGGCTCTGTGCCCATGGGGGATGGGAAGCAATTCTGCCATCCCTAGGATGGGGGGTTCCTTTACCTTCTCTGCCACGTGAGGACTCCTGTTTCTTTTTTAAAAAAAAAAACCAAAATGGCAGGCGTGATGTCCCTTTCCTCCTGGGACATTGCGCTTCCTATTTAGAAGGTCGGGGACGATCCTGGAAGCAGGTAAGTCTGGGATTCGCTCCCACCCTCCCTCTACACCCTTAGATGTAGAGAGGGCCAAAGATGCTTAGGAACCTGGAGACCCACCTCTGTAAGGAAAGGCTGAAAGAACTGGGTGTGCTTCATGTGGAGAAGAAATGGTTATGAGGTGATGTGACAGCCATCTTCAAATATCTGAAGAGCCATCAGAGACGATGGAGGGAATGTTTGCAGAAGGCAGAACCTCAACCAACGGGTTCAAAAGACAAGAAAGGGAAGTTCAAGTAAACATGAGGAAAATCCTCCTGGTGGTACAAGCTCTGACCGTGCAACAGGCTCTCTGTTCTTAGAGGCTTTTAGGCAAGGCTGGATGGTCACATATCAGGGATGCTGTCCTGGCAGATTTCGTGAATCAACAGAGGGCTGAACCTGATGACCTCTGAGGTCCCTTTCAACTGTAAAAGGGCACAAAAAGTAGGACTTTTTGCTGTAAACAGACATAGGATTGCGCCCTAAATCTATAATCCTCCTAGACACACACAGAAAGAGAGAGTGTTTCATATCATGTGAACAAAATATCCATAAATTAAACTGGCGCTTCCACTTATAGTCAGTGGCAAAAGTAAGAGCTTATCCTAGACTTTGCACATAAAATTAAAATTCCAAATAGCACAAGAAGGAGGAGGGTAAAGACACAGATCTGGCCAAGATCCAAATACGGGATGATATTGAGGGTGAATCAGAGTTCAGCTCGCGGAAAAAGACAGTCATGGATAAGATAGGTTAGTGCCTCGTTGTGCATTTATTGGCACAGGTACAGCAAGCCGTGCCTTACCTTTCATTTGGGAAACGCTTCTCAAGGTTGCCTCTGACCTTCTGATGGAACTGAACAAAGTCGCTGTTCTTGAAAGGCAACGGATCATGACAAAAGTTTCCAAGGAATTATAAGAAATGATCATGAACTAGCAGATGAAGAGGATGCTCGGCTTCTATGACAACGTTGGCAAGGAGCACATCTTGCTATTCTGGGAAATCTCTGTTGTGTCGAACTGCATTTCTTCCCTTAGTATTCAGTGGGTGGGGGGAACGGGAGAAGCAAGGGGCTGAAAATGAGCATGGGCGCTTCCTGATGGACAGCGTCTAGCACTACCAATCAAAAACCAATGACAGGAGCAGCCAAATGGAACATCAGAGTCTGCTTCTGTTGGATCGCACAGGAGATGGCAGGGTAAAAAGGGCCTGTCCAACAGCCCTACTGAAAGTCTACTGAATTTTTTTCCTCTTCCCTCCCCACCCTTTCTTCCTTTCGTGCCATGTCTTTTTTTTAGATTGCCATCCTGCCAGCAGGGATTCTCTTCTTTTACTGGTTCATTGTAAGCTGTTCCAGGCTGAGGAGCAGGATGAAAATTCTTTTAATAAATAAATAAACAAACTATCCCATCTTTCCCTCCTTGAGGGTTTTTTTGTGTGGAAAAATGGCGGAAGCAGCAGCAGGGAAAACACGGAGGGGTGTGTGTGTTGCCAATGGAAGATGGCGACAACTGGACTGCCTGTAAAATTCCATGAATGAGGCAGGGCGATTGCACACACACACACACAAAAGACTTCATCTGGAGCACCCCATGAAACTCTGTTTCCTGGAACCTCTTCCCCAGTTGCAATGGTCAACATGATGCCATGGGGTTACTACAACATAGAGCTGTAGGAACCACATTCTATCCCCATATTACAAATGGGGTTTGAAGCTGAAAGTCTATGGGCAGCTTTCCCCAAACTGATGACACCCAGATCTTTGGGACTGCCCTACAGCCTGGCACGCAAAAACATCTGGAGGGTATCATGTTGGTGAAAGCTGGATAGTGGTTTGCCTAAGGCTATAAGCCTCACGGAGTTCAGTGGGACTTACCTCCAGGTAAATGTGTACAGACTACTCTCTTTAGGATATTTGGTTAAAACATGGCTGTTTAAGAAGCGATTTGGCTAAATGTTCTCCTGGTTTCTTATGTTAATACTATAATCTCTTTATAGTTGTATTAATGATATGATGTGTACGATTGCTGGTTTTTATGCTATTACTAGCAGACAGGCCCAGCTTTGCACAGGTTGGAATAACTCTTAGTGTGAAACAGCAAAGTCTTCAAACCAAGTTGTCAGCTGTAAGTTACTAGGGTGGCCATGTGAAAAGGAGGACAGGGCTCCTGTACCTTTAACAATTGTATAGAAAAGGGAATTTCGGCAGGTGTCATTTTTATGCATGCAGCACCTGGGGAAATTCTCTCTTCATTCTCAACAGTTCAAGCTGCAGGAGCCCTGCCCTCTTTTGTATCTGGTCGTGCTAGTATAGGCATTCAATAAGAACTGCTGCGCTCATCCAAATGCTGGAGGAAGGAGGTGGGGGTGGGGGGGTCAAAAAACTAAAAAATAGCTCCTCAGCAATTGGCTGCACCCTCCTTCCTGCAAAAAGAGGCAAAAGAGAAAGTTCCTGGAAATACGGTGGCAGATTTTAGCCCAGCACTAATTTCAACCCCTTGCATTGCGGGGTGGGGCTAAAGGAAGAGGATTGGGACCTTGGGCAGACTGGATATAATAGGCTGACCATATGAAAAGGAGGACAGGGCTCATGTAACTTTAACAGTTGTAGAGAAAGGGGAATTTCAGTTGGTGTCATTTGCATGCAATTCGTACCTGGTGAAATTCCCTCTTCATCACAACAGTTAAAGCTGCAGGGGCCATGCCCTCTTTTGTATCTGGTCACTCTAGTATAGTTATGGAACAAGGAGGGAAGGAAGCACCAACAGGCTGGAGATAAAAGGAGAGCAAGGCTCTGGTGCTATGTAAAAATATATTTCTCTTTATTTCTTATATATTCTCTGTATGCTCAACGCGTTTCGGTGGTGAAACCTTCATCAGGAGCTAAACAGAAATTAAAATACAAAAATAAAAATCATTACAGATTGTCTTAAGCTGGCATGAAAACGAACATACAGAGAATATATAAGAAATAAAGAGAAATATATTTTTACATAGCACCAGAGCCTTGCTCTCCTTTTATCTCCACTCTAGTATAGTGCCTGCAACTTTAATTGCTGTGAGGAAGAGGGAATTTTACCAGGTGCTGCATGCAAACAAATTTATTTATTTATTTATTTATTTATTTATTTATTACATTTGTATACCACCCCATAGCCGAAGCTCTGGGGCCGAAAATGACACTGGCTGCAATTCCCTTTTCTCTGCAACTGTTAAAGTTACATGAGCCCCATCCTCCTTTTCATATGGTCAGCCTAGATAACCTGCAGGCCTGAGTTCCAACTCCCAAAATGCTTGCAAGCAAGAATTACAGGAAGTAGCAGAAAGCTTTTTTGCTATTAGCCCAAATGCCTGCTAGGTTCTATCTCCTGATCTTATCCAGGAACCAGATTTTTTTTTTAATCAAAAGTTGTTGGAAATGTTACTTCTGAAGTTCTGAGAGGAGGCCTACTCCAACAGCTCTTCATCATCATCTTCTCCCACCCCCATCATTAAATGTCACATTTTCTCAGTATCGCTCCTCAGCAAATAAATCCATTTCTTATCTCAGCTTCCCTGGAGATTGGTGGGATATTGCGGAGAACTGTTGTACAAGATAACACAGCTGCAGATGCCCTGCTCCCGTGACGCAGCAGAATGGACAACATTTAGTTGTTTCTGCACTGTGTTAACTCACAGCCACGTTGGTGCGTGTACTCTGAGCTTTAAAAACCGTAAATAAATCGGAATTTTGCATCAATGTGACCCAAATTCCGCACCAAACCAAACTAAATTCTGCATCCTGGATATGTCACGTAAATTCAGCATATTTGCATACATTTGGCTATTCGTTTGAGCCATTAAAAATGGGTTCAATGCCTGTTCAGAGTTCACCAGTACTTCCTAACTCTCCAACTTAATTTTGGTTTAGACAATGGCTGAATTCGGACAACACATTAGTCAATGGCGGGTTGAGTGGCCAACTCACAGTTGGTTATTTTGTGGGTACTCCCCAAACAACATATTCCTACACAACTGTGGGTTGTTGGGGCTGGCGTTGAGTGGACTAATAGTAGGCTGACCATATGAAAAGGAGGACAGGGCTCATGTAACTTTAACAGTTGTACAGAAAAGGGAATTTCAGCCAGGGTCATCTGTATGCAATTAGTCCCTGGTGAAATTCCCTCTTCATCACAACAGTTAAAGTTGCAGGCACTATACTAGAGTGACCATATACAAAAGAAGGCAGGGCCCCTGCAACTTTAACTGTTGTAATGAAGAGGGAATTTCACCAGGAACTAATTGCATACAAACGATGCTGGTTGAAATTCCCTTTTCTCTACAACTGTTAAAGTTACATGAGCTCTGTCCTCCTTTTCATATGGTCAGCCTAACTAATAGTCAACCCAGCATTTGACTGACACAGCCCCCACCCCTCTGCCTTCCCTCCCTCCTCCCTCAGTCCTCCCAGTTCTATCCCAGCAGCCTCTGCAAGTTGCACCAGTTGTAGCAGAGTGGCAGCCGCCGCTTTCGTCGCTCTTGCTGCCTGCCTCTATGGGCTTGTGTTTTAACCCACTCACCACACACCATTAACACACTCACCCCTCCACACAACACTTTAAACAACTGGCTTCGAGCTAAACAACTTGCAAGGCCAGTTGTTTCTCTCAGTTGCTTATTTGGGCGGAATAGCATACCATCAGTAGTTTGTGAGTGGTGTGTTACCCTCCACACAACACAATAAGCAACACAACTGACAATTGTTTCCCCCACCTCCGTTGCTTAATGTGTTGTCCGAATGCAGGCAATATCTTTTTTAAAAAATAAACTGTTTGACTGAGGCCCTTTCTACACTTGTGGCCCTTTCGCAAAGGAGGGGGGTGATTGCGAGATTTCTCGCTTCTGTGATCAGCACTCAAGGGGAACAGGCGAGTGAAATTTCCTGCAATGACAGGAGAGCCATTGTGGGAGGATGTGTGCCCCGTGACAGTGCTTCCACATGTGGATCAGAAGAAGTGGGCGGAGCTATGCAGATGACTCAGCTATGGGGCTATTTTTTTACGACTCGTGAGGGATGCTCACAAATGCAAAATCACAGCTACATCTGGGGTGGATAGGAAGTCCATCAAATATGCGATACTGCGCATAGATATGTTTGTGTTAAAAAAAATACACACTCTCGGTGCCCAAACACGCAGATAGACATCGAAAACATGTGGTGAAAATGGCAGCTGGGTCCACTCCCACACACCTCCAAAACCACTGGACACGTCCCTGGCAGCTGGTTGGGTGATCGCTGAGCCAGGAACTTGCACTGAACAGCTACAGCTTCGCGAAGAGGGGGAACACCAGCCGCGGACTTCTGGATTGTAGTGAAAGAGGCCCCAAAAAGGTGACAAAAGCAGTCAGTGATATTCCTAAATCACTGAGGGGTGGACCCGAGGTCACCGCAGGAGCAGGTGATTGTCATGTGCAATAAATGGCTGGTATAGACACCTCCCTGAATCCGTATTGAATAGGTTGAGATCTATTTCATGCAGATTAAACTCAGAAACTCTTTTGCTTCTCCTAGCAAAATGCAAACTTCTATCAAAATGAATAGAGTGCTAAATATTGAAGCTTGGGAAATGTAAGATGTTATCTGGAGCACCAAGGGCGGCATTGGAACTTCCTCCACTTCGGCCACGGGTTCGAAGAAGCAACCCGCTGGTTCAGACTGCCCAAAAGTGTTCCAAATGGATATAAATATTGATAGTCTTCCCTAGTTGCTTATGCAGATGATGATGGTAGCCTAAAGAAACTTGCATCATTGTAAATTCATTAGGCTTTAAGATGCCTTTGGACACGTTTGCTATTTCCTCCCTCTCCCATAATACTAGAACCCAATGGGGTCATTCCATAAAGCTGATGGGTGGGAGATTCAGGACACATCCAAGGAAGGGCTTCTTCACACAGCACATAATGAAAGTATGGAATTTACTATGAGATGTAGTGATGACCACCAATATGCATGGCTTTAAAAGGGGGTTGGATAAATTTCTGGAGGAGAAAGCTATCAATGGCTGCTATTTCTGATGGCTATCTGCTACCTCCAGTATCCGAGGCAGTAAGCCAGTTGCTGGGGAACATGGGTGAGAGGGTGCTGTTGCACCCATGTCCTGCTTGTGGTTCCTGGCCAACAGCTGGTTGGCCACTGTGTGAACAGAGTGCTGGACTAGATGGACCTTTGGTCTGATCCAGCAGGGCTCTTCTTATGTTCTTACATTCCTAACATAGAGCTGTCTGGGGGATATGGGTATGATTCCTCTGTCCTTTTGTCCATACATAGAAACAATGCATAGGAAACACCCAAACAAGGTTAGGAGCAATCATGTTTGTTTAACCATGTGTCTGTAGGGGCCTAGGATAGGATGTAAAAACTATCACCGCCGTGTTTGATAAGAGAATGGGGCAGGCTCGTGCTTAAAGAAATACAGTTGCACCATCACGTCAGGTTTGGTCTTACGCCCACTGCAGATTCCAGCAAAATGTCGGGAGAGATGCAGGTGGAACCCCAGATAATGCACTGGGATTGTGCCTTGTGGCAACATTAGAGAACAGTTACTGGAGTTCATGAAGTTAGTAAAGTTAGGAGTGTGCGTGCGTGCGTGTGTGTGTGTTTAATGTTTCTTGTGGAGGAAAGCAATTAAGATCACTGCTATCTACAGAGCTATCAAAGAGCCATAACATCTCCGGAGGCAACCACCTTTACTCATGCCAAATAAAACTTTATCCTGTTAAAGAATTTATTGGGACTATTCATGCACTAAAGTGGTGTACTCAGGGACAGGGTTTGAGTATTTACCATCATTGTAAAAGGAGAAGTGAATGAAAATGGGAGAGGAGGGAGGGGAGGAAGGCAGGGAGGGTCTGAACTGCTTCGTTCAGGCATCACTTTAGAAACCAGTGATTCATAATACTGCAGACTTCGCAGAAACAGATAACACCATTCATGATTAGCCGCTGCTTTGATTTTCTGCTAAGGATATGCAGTCATCATCACACTCCCTTGGAGTAGAGAAAGCATCTTTTGGCAGGATCTTCTTCGCCCTTGTCGAGGCAAGATCCAAATTTGCTTGTGGCTTTCCCCCCAAAAGCCACAGCATGGTCTTTAAAGCAGCTGTGAAGTCAAAGAGACAGATTTTCTTACCGGGAATCATTTGAAAGGACGGTTTAAGGGAGGCTTTTTTCTTTTTTTTTCTTTTTGAGGGAATTAACAAATGAGTTAAGAGACATGTAAGAAAGGCAAAGATTTAATAGGGATTTAACAAGTGGGAGGCTGTCTATACGCACAGGACAAAAATGGGGAGTAGCAGGTTCTCAGGATGCTAAAATACTTTATTTGAAATTGGGATGCTCTCCTCCTTTTGGTTTGTCTATATGCATAGAAAGTTCCAGGGTGGGTGGGTGGTGGCGCTGCATCGATTATACGACGCAGCAGCTGCCTCGTAGCCATCGCGGGGCTTTCCCACGAAGCTCCAAAAAAAAGGTCAGGGACTTACCCCGGCTTTTTTCTCTGGAGCGAGATGAGTACGGCACATCTGCTGTCTATCCTCGCTCCACAGTCACAGCGGAGGCATGGACGGGCGGATGGCCACCCCTGATTGGTCACTGTCCACTTGGGCAGAGGGCAGGGGATGGGCCCGGCCAATGGAAAAGCTGCAGTTTTGCTGCTGCGTCGGTATTAGCCGCCACCCCAAAGCAGCAAAAGCGTGGGGTTTTGCTTATCGCGATGGCAATCTGCCGCCTTATAGACAACCCCGAGGAAGCAGAAGAAGAGGAAATATCTGTAAGGCAAAAGACAAGCTAGACACTTGATGCTCAATGCAGGTGCAGCTTGGTAGCTCTACCAGCAGCTGCGCTTTTCTCAATTTCTCTCTTTTGGATTTATCCCTAAGCTAAAGGACGGCAACTAGGGTGGCCATATGCCTTTGTCTTTTATTTTTTTACAGAGGACAGTCATCTATTTTAAGGGCTGCCAGAGGACTGTCCTCTATTTGAAGATCTCCTCTGTTTGAAGGGCTCTCCTGTCCAATCCTAGTTTAAAGATAAAGAACCACAAGACCTGTTGCCCATCCACAGTTAGCACCTGGGCAGCAGGTTGAACTGGGCGGAACACAGGTCACACGGAGACAGTCCTCCCCACTGCGGTGAGGTGAACTACATTTTGATGTAAAATTATAATAACGATTTCTCTGTTTCTAGCTGTACATGTGAATTGCCCTATGGAGATATGATGCAAATCAGTACCTCTTTTGTCTTTTCTTTTGGAGATACATTGCTTTATTTTTGGCAATTCATCAGTGGCCACTCTAATGACAGCTGGGGGTGGGGGGAAGATTAGGAAAGGGAGGGATCCTCAAGTAATCCTCCCTAAATCGGATTTGCTTGCAAAAATGTTGAAAAATATGTTCTTCTAATTTGATTTGTTCGCCAGCATTTTTCATGATGGATGTTGACTTGGTGGCCAGTGCGAGGGGTCAGTGGGATCAGGCAGTAACTGGGCCAGCGGGGCTGTTTTCATGGGGGGGGGGTTCCTGCAGCTTGGCTGCATTATGAAGCCCTTTGTGTCACATGACCTCATGGCCAGTGTGCTCCCAACCAGCCATTTCCGCCTGGAAAAGCTGCAGGACCTGGGAGTCCATTTACTCCACTCCTTTTAGTTAAAGTAGCTCCCAGTCGCTTGATTGCAATGTGCCCCCGTGCCTGTGCATTAAATCCCAGGTGTGCCTCTGACCTGGCTGTGATATGGACTGGCCCTTCCCCCATTCACTCCTTTGAGAGACATCTACAGTATGTGCTTCCTGCAATAACAAACTCCCAAATGTTGTTAATTCCCATCTCTGATGTGTTGTTACTCCAGAGCTATGCAGCTCCAGAGTTGCAAAGGGACTTTCTGATGTGTTGGGGGATGCTGGGAGTTGTAGGACATTTTTTCTGTCTACTAGGGTGACCAGATAAAATCCAGGTCAGGGCTCATGTAACTTTAACAGTTGTAGAGAAAAGGGAATTTCAGCCAGTGTCATTTGTATGCAATTAGTTCCTGGTGATATTCCCCCTTCATCACAACAGTTAAAGTTGCAGGCACTATACTAGAGTGACCATATACAAAAGAAGGCAGGGCCCCTGCAACTTTAACTGTTGTGATGAAGAGGGAATTTCACCAGGAACTAATTGCATACAAATGACGCTGGCTGAAATTCCCTTTTCTCTACAAATGTTAAAGTTACATGAGCCCTGACCTGGATTTTATCTTGTCACCCTAGTCTAAACAGGCTGTGCTAGCTGGAGAATGCTGGGAGTTGTAGAACTTTTTTCTGTCTAAACATGCATAGGATCGCTCCTTTAAAGTTTGTTTTGTTTTTTCCCGCTCAAAATATTGGTTTTCAATACTTCTACATGCATCCCTTTAGAATGAAAAATAGTACGAGGTTGCCTCCATCTCAGCAGTATCCCACCATTCAAGGACATTTCCCTTTTTAAAATGTTATTTAAAACAACAACACCTTAACCCTTATGTGCAAAACTGACTACACCATAAACTACTTTGCAGGTGTAATCTGGTGTAATCAGTTTCACATCCCACTGAATTGGATGGGATGATGGAACACAGAACAGGAGCACTCCATGCTGCAACATTTTGTTGCAGGTCCTACTTGTACGAACAAAGGACAGAACATGGGATCACTGCCCTGCCCTCTTTTGTATCTTGGAAAGGAGGGCAGGGCTCCTGCAGCTTTAACTGCTGTGATGAAGAGGGAATTCCACCAGGTGCTGCATGCATACAAATGACACCGGCTGAAATCCCCCTTTCAGTACGACTGTTAAAGATACAGGAGCCTTGCCTCCTTTCCACAGGGTCACCTTAAATATGTGCCCTTTAAAATGCATAGTTTTCATTTTTACTCTTTAGTCAATGGGGGAGAAGTGCGTGCTTTGTAAAACCATGCATTGAAATGCGCACTTTTGCCATTTGAAATGCGCACCTTCCCCGCTTGAGTGAAAAGAGAAACAGATCTCAAATGAAAACAGGAGTTCAGAGAATCTTTGCACACTCAAGCCTGCTACAAAAGACTCTAGTTCAGACCCTCTTACAAATCAGAAGCAACGAGGTACCTCTGGGGTGCTTTTATGGCACTTTGTTTAACCTTTAAACCCTATGTGGGGGGGGGGAAACGAGCCTCGAAACCGTGAGCAGAACAAACACAACACGCTGCTTGCACTCAGAATAATCTTGCCAGGGCTACAGTTTTCCCCAGACTTTTAGATGAAGGAGTGGAAGGCGATGCTGCGAGTTGTGTCATCCAAGTTAATGATCCACAGAGGAAGTCATCAGGAGCTAACGAAGATGTCGCCGGGAAGCCAATCATGCCATGACTCCGCCCCCCCGGAGAGCCCTTTAAAGGTGCCGGTGTCAGGGGTCGGTATCCTTGAGCTTCTGCCAAGGCCCACCGTGCTCCAGCAGGGGGCTCGCTGCCAACCTCCTCCCCATCATGCTGCTCTTTCAGTGGCGGTTCTGAGCCCCTGTTCACCTCGCCTTCCAAGGTGGTGGACATGGGGTTCCCAAGCATCCTGTATCCAGACCTGGGGTTGGTCCCAGATTTAGTCATAGGGTGAGTAGATCCATTGAAATCAATGGCACTGCAGTTAGTCGTGGCTACATCCATTCCGATTGATTTCAATGGGTCTACTCTGCTTATGATTAAATCTGGACCCCACCCTTGAGGATTCCATCGGGCCATTCTTAAAGGCACAGGAGGGGGTCCTGTTTTTAAAAATAATAATTTTGCAAATAGGGTGACCATATGGAAAGGAGGATCTGGCCCCCTGTACCTTTAACACTTGCATGGAAAAGGGAATTTCATCAGGTGTCATTTGTACCCATGCAACACCTGCTGAAATTCCCTCTTCATCACAACAACTAAAGCTGCAGGAGCCCTGCCCTCTTGACTAGATACAAAAGAGGGCAGGGCTCCTGCAGCATGAACTGTTGTATGAAGAGGGGATTTCACTAGGTGCTAAATGCATACAAATGACACCTGCTGAAATTCCCTTTTCTATGCAACTGTTAAAGATACAGGAGCCCTGTCCTCCTTTCCATAGGGTCACCCTAGATAACAGTCTTGCCTGCTTTTTGCATCCCTTCCGCCCTGACAGTGGAAATGATTAAATATGAAGTCAACCTGTTTTGCAAGGATGCGCGCTGGTGTATGCGGCCCTTTGCTCTGCCAAATGCTCCGACAGGCGAGGGCGTGCGTTCAGCAGCCAGAAGCCTGCACAATGCCTTAAATAAAGAATGCCGTGTCAGCCATTTACCGTGCCATGTACGATGCACGGAAACTGGCTCCAGGAGGATTCAGACAGAGATAATAGCATATTACATGTAGCAGAGAAAGGGCGATTGAAGGTGAGCCTAACGGAACTCCCTGTGGTCCCTTCTCCAGGAAATCACGCTCCAAAGAAAGACAGAAAAAGCTGCCTAAAACAGGAGAGGTAAAGGAAGAGGAGGTGGATAACACAGGTTGCTTCTAACCACATTTACTTACAAATAAGCCCGATTGATTTTAATGGAATCTATTGCTATAAAAAGATGCAGAGGACTTCAGTGTAAGCGCCAACATACACATTCAGAATAATAAGAATTGCCTTGATGGTTCAGACCAAGGTCCGTGTAGTCCAGCATTTGATTCAAACTTCAGCCAGCTAGGTGCCCTTACTAGCTTACAACCACAGTACAGTCACATGGTAACGCTATCCTGAGACTGCACCTCACATATGGAATCCTTAGGGTGACCATATGGAAAGGACAGGGCTCCTGTATCTTGAACAGGTGTATAGAAAAGGGAATTTCAGCAGGTGTCATTTGTATGCATGCAACACTTGGTGATATTGCCTCTTCATCACAAGAGTTAAAGCTGCAGGAGCTATACTATAGTGACCAGATACAAAAGAGGACTGGGCTGCTGCAGCTTTAACTGTTCTGATGAAGAGAGAATTTCACCAGGTGCAGCATGCATACAAAAGACACCTGCTAAAATTCCCCTTTCAATGCAACTGGGAAAGACACAGGAGCCCTATCCTCCTTTCCGTATGGTCACCCTAGCATTCAGAATGCTCCTTCTTTTAACGAAGTTTCTGCACAGAGAAAACTAGCAGAGAAATAGGCTAGAATGTTTTCCCTGATGTATGAAGTGCAGGAGGAAACATTTTTATTTACAACAACGGCAGTCCCTCCCTCCCAAAACTTTAGAAAGCACAGTTCTAACAGGATTGTACCACATGATTTACTCAGATTGTGTAGATCCACTCCAAAGTAGGGATGTGGACAGACGTAAAAAATCAAATCGGAACTTCAGATTTTGTAGAGTATCGTATCATTAAAATTGGAGGTCTGTCTTAGCGTATCGGATTCAATAATGTTACAAAATTGGAAGTTCTGATTTCGATATCGGACCACCATTTTAGGTCTTTCCCCATAGGCTTGCATTGGGGGGGGGGGGGTAAGCTTTCCCCCAATGCAGGTCTATGGGGAAAACACCTAAAATGACGGCCCTCCCTCCACCCCCTCCTTCCCTCCACTCACGTTCCTTCCCTGCTGCCATCCTGCGCTGCCGTCCACTGCCGTCTGCTGCATCCTTGTACTGCTAGTTAGGCTTTGCGGCCTGGTTCTCAGTAAAGTGAAGACGTGCTGGGTGACGTCATCACCCGGCGTGTCATCACTCTTCTGAGAACCAGGCCACAAAGCCTAATTAGCAGTACACGGAAGCAGGTAAGGGGGGGACCTCCCCTTCCCTCCCCACACTCGCGCTCCTTACCTGCCACTGCCCCACGCTGCCGCCCACTGCTTCCATGTACTGCTAATTAGGCTTTGCGGCCTGGTTCTCAGTAGTAGAGCGATGGCACGCCAAGTGATGATGTCACCTGGCGCGCCGGCGCTCTATTGTGGAACAGGCCATAAGGCCTGTTTATCAGTAGTGCGGAAGCAGCGGGCGGCAGCGAGGAGGCAGCAGGTAAGGAGTGTGAGGGAGGGGAGGGAGGGAGGGAGGAAGAGGGAGTCCCCACTCACCCGCCGCCATGTTTTCCCCATAGACTTGCATTGGGGGAAAGCTTTCTTTCCCCCAATGCAAGCCTATGGCAAAAACACATAAAATGGAGGTCTGATTTTCTGATTTTTTCCAATATTAATAGTAACGAAAAAAATTGGATTGGGAGAAATCAGACCTCCTGCAGCCAGCATTGGGATCGGACATTGTCCGATTTCCTCCGATTTTAATCGGTATCGGATATCGGGTCCGATACGATGCACATCCCTACTCTAAAGTCATGATCATCTAGTGGCTTCCTGCAGCCTCTCAATTGGCACAGTGGTCATTGGGTAGGATCTTGCTAGCTTTTAACTGGACCCTAGAGCCGTGCCTTTAAAACAGCAGCTTGCTGTAAAGATAATTTTTTAAGTTTGGTTGAGAGTTCAAAGTCTGAGGAGCCTGGGTTTGTTTTGTTTTGTTTTTGTGGTTTTTTGAGGTGTTGAAGTGGGTTTTAGATGTACAGATTGTGTGTATGTTGTGTGTTTTTGCTGTTTTAATTTTTGTATATTGTTTTTAATTGTTTTTAATCCTATGTAAAACACCCAGAGAGCTTCGGCTATGGGGCGGTATACAAATGTAATAAATAAAATAAATAAATAAATAAATAAATGTGTGTTATCTTTGAATGCTCCCTGTTTTACTTTTTTATATTTTAAAATTTTGTATATTGATTTTTAATCTTTTAATCTTTTGTAACCCTCCCAGGGAGCTTGGGGCAGTAGAGAAATGTAAATAATAATAATAATAATAATAATAATAATAATAATAATCCCGCAAGGGGCAATCCCACAATACAATGAAGAAGGAAAAGCACAACCACCCAAACTCCCCCAGATGTGTTTTGCCTGTTATACAGTCAACCACCAAGGCGGGACACCCAAGGCAACGCATAGCTGAAGAAGAAAAAGAAGAAGAAGATATTAGCCTATAATAATGTTTTATATCCATGAGCTTCAGCTGCCAACTTCTGTGCATAAAGCTGCTGTCAAAGGCACAAAAAGAGTCCTGTGCATTTTTTTTCCTGGTCAGTTGGTAACCTTGTTGGCAGACATGCAGATAAGAAGAAGAGTTCATAGGGACCAGAAGAAAGTGTTCATAAAGTAGAAGTCTGAATTGGGCTCTGTTTACACACACACACACACTGTAACACACAAACTCACATTGCTATGGAGTGAAGAGGAAGGCACACCGGCCACTCAAAGCAGAGGTGGCCAGAAGGAAGATTTGGATCTACTGATAGATCTCTGAGTAATTTGCAGCAGATCAGCTAAGAGTTCTGGTTCCCAGTCATTTCATAATAGCAGCAGCAAAATAACTTTCCTCCCACCCTGAATTCATTGCTTGGTGTAATCAGGAGTGAATTTTTTTGTGAAATGAACTGAGAGTTTGTTCAGTTCTGGTATACCATTAATTAAGAAAAGACGAGACAGCTAGCACCTTCTAATTGTGAGTATTAGGCAAGATGAAAGTCCGTCTACCCCAAAGTACGGCTTCTCTTCCTAGATAGGAGTTCTGAAATGCAGATCACCTCATAGAGCTGTCAATAGATTCTGTTCATGCCACCGGAAACTTTCAGCAGATAAATGATCATGGCGTTCCCACTTAAAATCCACTTTCTTAAGTTTAGCTTAAGATAAGCCGGGTGACGGCTTTTTGGCAAGATCATGATTCGGAAGCTGTTTATCTCCCGGTGCGTCTTCTAAGGATGTTATCTTGAGAGAATAACCCTGTGAGAGCCAAACTATACGTGAAGGCAACAGATCCATGCATTTCAGTCCAGGATTGTATAATGTGGGGATTGTGTGATTGATCCTTAGAACAGGGGTGGGCACACTTCAGGCCTGTGGGATCTATTTTGCTTTGTTGTTAGAACACTGAGGTTCTAGAAACCAACCAGAACCACATACAAAATAATGGCTCAGGAGATAGAATCAATTAACTACTTTATCTTAGAACAATACACTGGGATATATAAACACATCTGCATGTGAGTTACCAGAGATCAGGGATTCTAACATGACATTCAGCCAGCACAGCTGAACTAAGAACTGGTCAAAAGCCACCAATTAGCAGGCCTATTTTACAGAAGAGGAATACTGAGGCTGAGAAATAAGCAGTCAGAACAAAGACAGCTGTGGCAGAAGGTGTTCCCTCCCCACCTCACTTTCTTTGTCTTGCTCTTGTTAAAGGACCAGAAACCCTTGAAGATGTAATGCAAATAACAAAAAGTTTTACCGGCTCACAAGAAGAGAGTCCAGCTGCCTCCAAACAAAACACAGTGAGTGTGATCCACAGTGGGTTAGCATGTAGTGTGGCGGGAGAAAGCCCACCCCGCAGTGGGTCACTTACCTAGGCCCACGAACCATCTTCTGCAAGATGGTTAGCAAGCATCTACAGTAGTCCTCATGTCATCTTTTTGTAACTGGTCACTCTAGTATAGATAGAGCGGTCACTAGTTTAGCTAGAGTCACCAGATACAAAAGAGGGCAGGGCTCCTGCAGCTTTAGCTGTTGTGATGAAAAGGGAATTTCACCAGGGGCTGCATGCATACCAATGACACCTGCTGAAATTCCCTTTTCTACACAGCTGTTAAAGATACAGGAGCCCGGTCCTCCTTTCCATATGGTCACCCTAGTATAGTGTCCATTGAAAAGCTGGCAAGCCTAGAATGCCTTGGCTGGGTTTCATAAGCTGGTGCCTTTGATATATTGTTTGCAAGGCTGATTCAGATAACATTGGAAGGACCTATAATTGTTCTGAGCATCCCAGAGCAACCTGCATAGAAAGGGCAACTGAGACAGTTCCAAGACCTGTTGTAACTGTTTCTGTCCTCCAGGGCATAAACATTTGGCTAGGAAGACTCAAGACTCTTATAATTGGAACCTGTTGGTTTGGGTCCTATCCTTTGGAGAAAGAGAAAGCAAACCTAAGTAACAGCCAAGTATTTCAAAATGGCTATCATATTTCCTCTTAGTCATCTTTTGTCCAGACTAAACCACACCCAATCCGTTCAAACTTTACTAATAGGGCCCGGTCTCTGGCTTCTTCACCACTTTGATCATCATCTTTTTGACGGGGGGGGGGGGGGGGGAATCAATAAAATAATAATATCCACTCATACAGCTCTCAGGTGCAAATTAGAAAGTGGTCCAACCTGGGCCATGTTGAATTCTTACAAACAAGGGGGAGGGGCAGAACTGAGTTCAGTACAGGTGAGGGAGAGGGCAGAACTTAATCCCCCCCTCTCTCACATTTGTGCTGGCCTTCACTTGCTTTTAGCCATTTACCTCCATTCCTGGAGCCTCCGCTGGGCGAAAAACAGCTTCGAAAAGCATCTGGAGGGAGGGGAAAGTGTGGCTGGTGAACATTTCTTCCTCTCTCCTGCCTTGGGTGACCCTATGGAAAGGAGGACTGGGCTCCTGTATTTTTAACAGCTGTATTGAAACAGGAATTTCAGCAGGTGTTATTGTATGTATGCAGCACCTGGTGAAATTCCCTCTTCATCACAGCGGTTAAAGCTGCAGGAGCCTTGTCCTCTTTTGTATCTGGTCACTCTACAGAAGAGGGCAGGGTTCCTGCAGCTTGAACTGTTGTGATAAAGAGGGAATTTCACCAGGTGCTGCATACATAACAATGACACCTGCTGAAATTCCCTTTTCTATACAACTGTTAAAGATACAGGAGCACGGTCCTCCTTTCCATAGGGTCACCCTACTCATACCGCTCTTTAAATCTTCTCCTTGAACTATGCCCTACCTGTGACTTTTGCACCCACAGTCTATCCCAAGCACTGCTCTCCCAGCTGGGCTCCAGGACCAGGTGGGAGCCCCAGAACCATGTCTATAACTCAGTCAGGTAGATGAACTATGTTGGTGTTGGAATGAGCCACAGCCATTAGTTCAACCCACAGTACAGAGGGGTAAATAACTGCTTGAAAAGCCACTCAGTGGTTAATGCAAGCAGGGAGTTTGTCTGCTAGTTTTGATTCCACTTTTGCCAACCTACTTTGCCTCCTGAGTTGTAAGAAGATGCCTGTTAATATTAAGCAAAGGTCCCGCTTCAAGCTGGCAGCTGTTTTCTGCCTCAAGTGGGGGCAGACAAAACAAACTCTGCATCAATTGGCTCCAATCATCCACTTAAAAAAACCAAAAAGATACACAGGCAGTTCACGTGATCACAGAGGAGAAAATACGCCATGGTAGCCAATTCCTAAGGATGCTGAAGAAATTCAAGACAGACTAATATGACTTTCTAAGAATCCGGCCTGTGGAATCCACTGCAGACCAGCCTCCCCAGGCTTCACAGCATCTGCAGATTTCCAGATTTATTTATTTTTTTTACTTTTCTGAAATTTATGCAAATTCAGTCGTTGGAAAATATTTGTTTCTGCTGAGACATGCCATGCTGTTAAATATATAAGGCGAAAAGTTGGGTGGAATGGGGGACAATACGCTAAATGTTAGGGATGTGCATCGTATTGTTAAAATGTACGATAATGATATGCTAAGGTTGTAATCGCGCATGTGTTTAATGATTACGATACGATAGAAAAACCTACAATAATCATCGGAGACGATAATTTTCGGGCAATTTTATCGTTTTATCGGACTGCCATATAAATATACCTATAACTTCTGTATTTTAAAAGTTAGAGGCTTGAAACTTGGTCACAGTGCTTATGGGGAATGCCTAAGTAAGTGTATGAAATTTGAAATCGATCCCTCCAACTCTCGATTTTATATGAATTTATTAAAGATCATTTCAGTTCTGACAGGTCAGAATGACAGCTCGCCACGTGCGCTCATTCAGACCTGTCAGAATGGAAACGATGTTTAAAAAATTCATATAAAATCTAGGGTTGGAGGGGTCAATTTCAAATTTCATACACATACCCATAAGCACTGTGACCAAGTTTCAAGCCTCTAACTTTTAAAATACAGAAGTTATTGGCATTTTTTTCTTTAAAAATAGGGCTGCAAAAAATATCTTTTTTTCACGATAATTATCATATGATATGAAGATGATATTTTTTTTGGTTCGACATGACGATAATGATAAACAATGATATTTTTTGGCATGTACACCCCTACTAAATGTTACATACTAACATAAATTATGTAAATTGCACATTTTATTATGGAATTATTTGCATATTTTTTTGCACACCGGGGGTGGGGGTGGGGATTCGAACCTGTCTGTGAATGGACGCAGGAATGAACAACACTGCACAATCCATGAAACACACTGAGACGGACTGCATAAAAGCCAGATATCCCTACTACATGGGGCTGGCGTGTGTGCATAAATAGTCTCAGCACTCGGGCTTCTCATGTTGTGTGAACCTGGCCAGGGAGGCTTGTTTTTATTTATTTATTTTATTTATTTAATGCATTTCTATTCTGCCCAATAGCCAAAGCTCTCTGTGGGTAACAAAGCACCCATGTGCTGTTGTGGGGTTCTAGGTGTCTTGTTACCTATGGCAATAAGCCACCCTGGCTAGGTTCGCATGACATGACATGCCCTGCTGCTGAGGGCAATTATAATAATACCTCCGGCATGCAACCTGTATGTGTTTCAGGGTGTGGGAAATAACCCACATGGCTTCCATGATCACACAGACCTGGTCACTAGATCATCCCCGGTTGCCTCTGGGATCCCCTTTGCGTCATGTAGACACACAGGGACGACCCAGGGGAAAAAGACCAGTGTAGACATTGCCATAGATTTTAACCAGGTGACTTTTGTGCCTGCTCAGCCAGGGGCAATTTCAAGGCCGCTGTTGCTCTCTTATTTTATGGTGGTCCACCAGGTCCAAAAATGGGCATGGAGCCGCAAGGGGTGACTCCATACCCATGGGGGGGAAGCAATTTCGCCATCCCCAGGATGGCAGGGAGCTGTTTTTACCTTCTCTGCTGTGCTCCAGGCTCCTCTGGCCCTTTAAAAAAAATGGCGGGCACAACATCCCTTTCCTCCCAGGACGTCATACTTCCTGTTTAGAAGGTGGGGGACAATCCCAGAAGCAGGTAAGTCTGGGATCACCCCTCTCCCTCCCTCTACATCCTTAGGTGTAGAAAGGGCCTATGTGATGAGAAGTATTGTACTTTTATTTAAATTACAGTGATCATTTCTAAATTTAAGCATTGTGTGTGTGTATATATATCTATATATCTATATATCTAAAAAGATATATAAGCGCCCTCTTTTGTCCTCTCTTTTGGTGGTGCTCCGTTTCCCCATCATTCCAGTAATTCCCCTTTTCCCTGTCACATAAGCCCAGAGGGCGCAGCAGTGGTAGAGCAGATGAACATCTCAGGTTCGATTGCAGGTGATGCTTAGACCCTGAAGAATTCCTGCCCTTCACGATAAACAATACTGGGCTAGATGGAGCAAAGGTGTCAGCTCCAGGTTTTGGAGGGCTCTTATGTGAGTTCCTCTACATAAATCCACACCCTCAATGGCTGGGTTCGGACGACACAATAATCAATGGGGGGGGGGGTCAGAGGCAGTCGTCCATTGTGTTGATTATTGTGTTGTCTGGGAGGCAACACACAACAGGCACGCAACGGGGGGAAATTAAACAATGGGGAAAAACAACATGCTGCTCCATTGCTTATTCGGAGACCCGTTGATTAACATGCCGTGTGGCGGGCTTCGTTGCGTAATCTCCCCCATCGAGTGCAGTATTCCAGAAGGTCATAAGAGTTCTTCGGCAGGAGCGACCGGCCGCTCCTGTACAGCCGGCAGAACTCACAATGCATGATGGGATAGGGCCAGGAGAACTGAGGGAGGAGCACCAGCCACCCAGAAGGATGCCAGGACTTTCAGCTGCACACCGGGGGGGGGGGGCAACATGTCGTGTGGGGAGTATCTCTGAAATAAGGTACTGTGCGTCGCCTATTCCCTCCTCCGTTGCCTAAAGTGTTGTCCGAACGCGGCCAATGAGCCCACCTTCTCACCGCAATTGATGGTAGCTGCTCTTCCTCTTCATTGCCACCTGTTGCTCTTGCTCCTCATCCTCTCTCTCTTCATTGCTCCCACCTGCCTGCTTGACAGGCAGAGAGGCAGGGAGCAAGCAGGTAGGGGCATATGCTGCACCTCCTTCTCATCACCACCACTGTCTGGGTCCAGGTGAAAGGCAGGAGAACGAGCAGGTTGCAATGGTGGAGAGGACGAGCGCTTTCAGAGGTCTCTTCTCAGTGGGACCCTGCCGAGGTGCGGTCCCTCAACAGGTGCCTGACCCTGCTTGCCTTTGATGCCAGCCCTGGGACTCGGTGGCTTAGTTCGGATGACACTTTAGACAACAGAGGGGAGAAGAGGCAACCGTCAGTTGTGTTGCTTATTGTGTCGTGTGTCAGGCAACACGCAACGCACACACAACTGACCGTACGTTATTAAGCAACGGGGGAAAACAACGGGCTGCTCCATTGTTTTTCGGAGCCCCGTTGCTTATTACGAGGCCCCGACTTTCAGCCGGGCGACGTGGGGAAGGGCAACATGTCGTGTGGTGGGCACTCCGAAAATAACGTACCGTCCATTGCCTCTTCCCCCCTCCGTTGCCTAAAGTGTCGTCCAAACTAAGCCAGTATACTGTGGCTTCATATCTGTTCATAAGACAGTTTCTATTCCCAAATGTCACATTAATGGACAAACTGGGCATGTGTGAATGCACCTCCATCACTTTAAAAGTGTGCAAATAGCAGCCATGAGGCTCCTGTGTTGTGGGGCAGGGTGCGTCGTCTTTAAAAAACAAATAACATCATTTCCCCAATGAAAATCAACCTCCTTCCTAAAGCAGCTCTTTGCGTTAATACGAAAACCAGATATTTGCACATCTATTTCGCTGTCTAACTTCTTCTTATTATTATTATTTGCCAAGCCTCTATTTGTGGAATTTCGAATGTATCTCTGAATCAATTGCCTTCACTCCTAGAAAGTCCTTCATGCAATTATCATAGCAGTTACTGGCAAGTCGCAAATGGGGCTCCGTGATTCACACCACCGCACAAACAGAAAGTGATCGTCAAAGTCCGAAACAAGGTCATAACATTCACAACAGCGGTTCTCAGGTGAGGGCACAACGGAGGCATGTTTCGCTGGTCTTGGTTCTTGTTCACAAGCCAATGGTGAGTGCTGTGTTGGCAGTACAAAAAGTACATTCTTCAGAAAATGGCCTCCAATTCATATAATTCATATAATGACACCTTCCAACAAGAATTGTGAATCCTTAGTGAAAAGCAAGAAGCAAAAACTACAACCCAAAAGCCTGTAACCAGCTGACCTGAATTCCACACGGAGGAAAGTTCACGATGTATCTAAATGGCGTAAATCAAGGCCCAGGGTCGTGATCCTGGTGAGTGGGTTGCATGATGTGCTCACCTTGAAGAGAACTGCTCGATACTGATTGAATGCTGGGGAGGAGAGAGTTCTATGGTCTGTTTATATTATTTCTAGATGATTGTAGCTGGCAATCTTCTTTTCTGTCATAATTTAACTTTTGTTTAGAATCTGAGACTCGGCTTAACATACATGCCCAGTAGTTAACAGAGGAAGAGTTTGTTTTATAGAAGTTTCTATTAAGTTTGTTTTACTGATCTGGGGATTAGCTTCTCCTTCGTCCTAGAGGTGCTAGATATAGAGTTTTAATTTTAGTTAAGTGTAATTTTAATTAGGAGTCATTTTCTCCTTGTTTAGTTTTTATACTTAGCATGTGATTTTAACTCTAAAACCATTTCTTATTTTATTAATTCTCTGTGTTTTATGTTCAATGAGAGAACGGCCCACATTGCTTTCAGATGGTATTTTTTGGTGCTTATGGTTTACACCTGGAGTTGAGGGCTGAGGACTGAGACCTGAGACGGGAGGTTGTTTATGCTATTCCGTTTATGCTATTCCCAGCAACGGCATGATACAGTCATAAAACCCTTCAGAATGAAGACTCCTGCTTAAAAGTGAACCAGACTGTTTAAGGGCAGCTGATTAACTTTGAAGAGCAATCTGCACTATCAACATACTACAGGAAGACTTCAGGCACATGAAACCAATTAACTCGGAAGAGTTATTATCCAAATATTGCTTCTTGTATACTGAGTCACTTTCCAAAATCTTCCAAGAAACCCAGAGTATAAAGCAGTCTACAGTAGGTCTTAAAGCACAATATGAGGTGCTGGCGGAATTGATTAATTATGAAACCTTAATTGTTAACAAGGAATTAATGTCATCCGAGAAGGAAGAGACAAATTCCACCTTGGAGCTTTCTACGCATGAATCTCCTACATGTTTAAATGAGATTGCCTTATTGTTACCCTATTTGAGTTCCTTAGTTAAGGAGACAGGTTTGCTGGACCCCAAGGCAGTTAAGAGTGATGCTACTGACCAAAATAGGAATTGCACAAAGAATAAAAATAAGAGGCAAGGCATAGGTAAGAAACCATTAAAAAGGATGAAAAAGGTGGGGTAAAAAAAAAAAGGAACTAATAAAATCCCAGTGACTGAAGCTGGGAACTTGCAAGAGAGAACAGCAATTATAAAGAAGAAAGTCAAAGGATTGAACTATAAGTCCCTTTTCAAAATACTGGAAACAGGAGATAAATAAGAGAGGAAAGACGATTAGGCAGAGTAAGGATATTGAAGGAAAAGAAAAGCAAGTCAATGGTGCCGGTGCACAGGCTAAAATGATCCAAGATAGCGGAACTCAGACAGACCCTATAGAAATAGGTACTACAGATAAGCATACGCCTGTCAGTAAGAAATTACCACCTCAAGTAACCAACCAGTCCTCTCTAATCCTGATGAGAAGACATCTAGTCTTCTCAAATTTCCCCAGGCTTGTGGCCTACTCTCCCTATGCAAACAAAATTGAATATTTTCTATGCATACTGCGACAGCTTGGCTTTAACCAGCTTAGTCCATCAGACATAATGGAGATTGAGTATCTCTCCTCTACCTTCTCAAGCATGAGAGTTTTAGTTTTATTTGCAGACACACCATCTGTCAATTATTTATTAAAAGGCAGAATAATTTTGGAAAGAAGATATCTGGATTACCAGATATTTCAGGCAAACTGTCAAATCTCCCTTGCTTGGACGATCTCGTAAAAAAACCCAAGTTTTACTTGGGGGAGGGGACACCAAATTAGCTTCTGGAAAGCACTTCAATCAAATCAACTTAGGAGGGCAGGAGAAATTGGGTGTTTAAACATTCCCCAGGCACCAAGTTATAAAATAAAGAATGGAAGTGACTCACAAAACTGCAAGGGGAAAGAGCAAGCCGAGATTCCCAGGCCAAAGCCAGGTTCTAGTACTGCACAGATAGGGCTTGATGAAGATAGCAAACAACAGAAGAGTAGCCAGGCCCAAGAAAAAAACATAAAAGAGTTAGGCCAATTACAAGAAACATTGTTCTTTCTCCTAAGAAAAGAGGAGACTAAGCCCGCTCTAGTGGAGGGCTTAGTCTTTAGTGGAGCTAACTCTCAATTACACTCTGTTCCATTTAGTCACATGATGGAAACCGACTGGCCTCCTCCTGACCCTCAAAATTGTTGACTAAGAAAAGAAACAAAGGAAGCAATACCCCTTGTGTTGAACATAATGTCTTGGAATGTTTCTGGATGGGCAGGTAAATTAGTAGATGAGGAGTTTGTGGACTTCTTACAACAATTCTCTATAGTTTTTCTCCAAGGGACTTTGGTGGAAGATAGCTCCAGCTTGCATCTTCAGGGTTATAGAGCTTTGTTGCTGCAGTGAAGCACCATAAAATGGGGCGCTGCAGTGGTGGTTTGGCAATCCTTGTCCCTGTAGAATTGGAGACATCTGCCAAATGGTGGGCAGCTAACTTTTAAAAATGGCATCTCCCTATTTTGTATAAACATCTGTGTCCCCCCTGAAAACTCTGCAATGTCCCCTTCATTTGTATGGTCATCCTTGGAAACTGTTCTAGGAGAGACTGGTTTGCATTCAGGAAATGCTCATATTATCACGGGAGGTGACTTGAATGCCCGTTTGGGACAAACAAATGCAGAGTTGCTAAAACAGTTAGGTGTTCCCTTGGATTATTCTTTCCTTTTGGATAGGCATTCCCAAGATAAGGAAATAAACAAGAATGGCAAGAATCTCATGGTGCTAGCATACAAATATCTCTTGTTAATCTTGAATGGTAGCTCAGTGGATGTGTCTACCAGACACTATACTTACCTTTCATTAAGGGGGGGGGGGGGTAGTGTAGTAGATTACTTTTTAATCTCCCCTATTCTACTCCCTAACATCAAAAGATTCTCAGTGGAAGACCGGCCAGAGAGTGACCACTATCCCATTAAACTAGTTATACAACTGGCTGTTAAGACAATTCAGGATAAAAGGACTTACCCTATGGGGTTGGTCTCTTCTGGCAACAGACAAATCAAATGGTCTGAATCCCTGAGTACCAAGATTGCGAATTTGTTTCATGGCCCTACTTTGCTGGGACTCAAGAAACAAAATTATGGAAGGAAACTTGGAAGTGATGGAGGGGTATCAACAAATTGTAGATTACCTGAAACCTCATTAAGTTCAGTCTGGCACTTTTGGTGCTTCCAAATCTCAAAATGTGAGTTGGTTTGACAAAGAATGTAGGAATATGAAAAAAGAACTAGTAAGGCTTAGTAGAAATGCCAGAAAGACCAGATCAAATACTTTACTAAAAACCCTGATTAGGAAAAGAGCATCATATAAGGCCTTATTGAAGAAAAAGAAGGCAGCGTTTATCAGACAAAAGTGGAATGAGTTGGACCTGGCAGTGAGACAGAAGGACGATGCAAAATTTTAGAATATGGTCCACTCTGGTTTACATGCCTCTAAGTTGCATTTGGAAGCTCAAATCCCTGTAGTTACATGGCAACAGCATTTTGAGGGTATTTTTCATGGTCCTGAGCCAGCTGAGGAAGGTTCATCGAGCATAGACCTCCCGGTCTGGCCAGCAGTGACAACTCAGGAGATCAGTTGTCTATTAAAGAACCTACTAACAGGTAAAGCTCCAGGGGAAGATATGCTCCCCCCTGAACTATTAAAATTTAACTTTACTTGGTGGGCTCCAATTTTGGCTAAATTGTTTTCGCACATTAATTGGACAGGAATTATCCCGGATGGGTGGCAGTCTAGTATTTTAGTTCCCCTGTACAAAAAGGGTGAGAGAACTGACCCTAAAAATTATAGGCCAATAAGCCTTTTAGATATGGTGTCAAAAGTATATGGTAGGTTCCTACTGAACAAGCTTCAATCTTGGCCAGAGGAAAATGACATTCTGGCTAAGGAGCAAGCAGGGTTCTGCCAAGGGAGGAGCACAATTGACCAATGCTTTGTGCTCAGCCACCTGATCCACAAAAGTTTGAGCCAACGAAAAGGAAGCTTGTATGTGGCCTTCGTGAACTTTACCTCTGCTTTTGACTTAATTGACAGAGATCACCTTTGGGATAAACTCTCACGTACAAACATAGACAAGCACTTACTGTTTTTGATTCAGAAACTTTACTCACATACTGACCTACGAGTGTGGATAGGCCTGTCTGTCTCTCTCTCTGATAAAGTCAACACCAGAAGAGATGTTAGGCAGGGTTGTTTACTGGCACCTTTCCTGTTCAATTTCTATGTGAACAATTTAGTTTCTGATCTAAGTGCCCTGGACTGTTCCCCCCTTCCATCGGAACCAGAAAGATTCAGATGCTGTTATATGCTGCCGATCTGGCCCTCATATCTACTACTCAGGTGGGCCTGAGGAGACTCCTAAGTAGACTAGGCAAGACTTGTAGCCAGGAGAAACTGGTGATAAACTATTCCAAAATTAAGGTGGTGGTTTTTTCTAGCATAAATGGCGCTTAGATGGACATCTGATTGAACAATGTGCTAGCTTTAAATACTTCGGGATACACTTTGCTTATAATGGCAGTTGGAAATCTCACCTAGAGGCAGCAAAACTTTCAGCCTGAAGAACAGCAAAAGTAATTATCTCTTATGGGAGACATAAAGGTGGCTCCCTAGTAGTCCCTGTTCTGAAGTTATATACAGCTAAGGTACTCCCCCAACTCCTATATGGAGTGGAGTTATGAGGCCAGGGCTTTGCCTCAACTGCTGAGATCATACAGAATACGTTTTTGAAAGAACTGCTGGCACTCCCCCCTGGGGTACCCTCCCCTTTATTAAGATTGGAAATTGACTTGCCTTCCATTAAGGCAAGAATTCACAAGGCAATCATACTTTATGGGAAAAGATTGATGCATTTTGAAGAAAGCAATCTGGCGAAGCAATGTTTCACCGTACAGCTTGCAAAAGGTGGATGGGCTTGCAATTGGTTGGCACTGACACATTCTTGTTTAGAGGATGCTCATATTCTTCTGGGTAAGATTTTTATAAGAATTTGAATTTTTGAGGCAGAATTCTATGAAAATGCACTTGCTAGGCAGCAGCAAGCCTTCTCCCCATGGTTTAGCCATATTAAGAGAGAACAGTACTTACCACAATATTTACAAGACCTGACTTTCCCTCTCAGAAATAATAATAATAATTATTATTATTATTATTATTATTATTATTATTATTTATAGCCTGCCTCTCTCTTCGGATCGAGGCGGGGAACAGCAACAATATAAAACACAAAAATCACAACAGTTAAAATCTTGAAAGCAAGAGAAAAATACAACATTAAAAACATCTTAAAATTCATCTGGATAGGCCTGTCGGAAGAGGACAGTCTTCATGACTCTCTTAAATTCATGAAGACTGTCAATTTGTCTAACCTCCTCCGACAGACCATTCCATAGTCTGGGAGCGATGGAAGAGAAGGTCCTCTGGGTAACGCTCACCAGCCTAGTTCTGGCTGGCTTGAGTAAGTTCTTCCCAGAGGACCTAAGTGTGTGGGGCGGATTGTACGGGAGAAGGCGATCCCGTAGGTACCCTGGACCCAAACCATGTAGGGTTTTAAAGGTAATAACCAACACTTTATACTTCGCCCGGAAACTGATTGGCAGCAATTTCATCAAATATTGCCTTTACTGCCCTCTGTTTTCAAACAATGCCTTCAGCCTATCTGGAGGGGAAGTATAAAGGGGTTCCCTACATCCAGCGGACTTGTATTTGTGGTGTGAGGGAGGTGGAAGATGTCATACATTACTTGTTATGCTGCTCCTTGTATAAAGATATTAGGGGTCGTTTCCTGGGAGGTCTTCTAAGAACAAGAGCGGGTTGTTGGCCCACTGATGATATTATCTGCGATCTGTTAGCAGATCATAGCAAAGCAATTACAATCAAGGTCGCAACGTTTGCTGCAGCAGCTGAAAAAATCCACCAAAATTTCCTAAAGAAATCAGGTGTAGATTGCAGAGGGGACCACCTACTATAAATTTCTGTGATTTTTAGCTACTAGGGTTTGCATCATTTTTCAACAGTATAAATCTCAGCCTTTTCTCTCAGTTTGGTTCCTTTATATGCATTTTCTTCCTATGAGTTTGTAAGAATTTTGGTTGTCACAGAGATCTCTTGTTTTATTGTTGCGGTTGTAATGGCCTTTGTGCCACAGACAAATAGGATGTATCATATTACTCAAGAATATTTGCATATATTTGCATACTTTTTTTTTTACTGCTAGTCTTGGAGAAGAACAAAGTATTCCACTGGCCACCCCCACTCCATGCTCACCTTTAGCAATTTCATCAGATATTGCCCATAAGTAGGCTGACCATATGAAAAGGAGGACAGGGCTCATGTAACTTTAACAGTTGCAGACAAAAGGGAATTTCAGCCAGAGTCATTTGTATGCAATTAGTTCCTGGTGAAATTCCCTCTTCATCACAACAGTTAAAGGTGCAGGCACTATACTAGAGTGACCATATACAAAAGAAGGCAGGGCCCCTGCAACTTTAACTGTTGTGATGAAGAGGGAATTTCACCAGGAACTAATTGCATACAAATGACACTGGCTGAAATTCCCTTTTCTCTACAATTGTTAAAATTACATGAGCTCTGTCCTCCTTTTCATATGGTCAGCCTACCCATAAGCATTCAACCCTATCTTTGCACTCTTGAGGGCTAGGAACTTTATATATTTATATAACTTTACTCAAGACCCACCTCTCAGGTCCACCGCCTGACCACTGAATTTAACCAGTTTTCCTTGTTTAAAAACCACTCCAAGCCTTTAAAGTGCTGTAACAGACACAACACAGATCGCAGAGCTTCCCTGTTGGGATTCGATTGTTTTGGTTTTTACATTTTGAGGGCAAACACTGGGGCTATCTCCTGCACATTTCTAGTTGGCCTGGATTGGAGAAGGCCAAGAATTGGACTTGTGCAAGTCTGACTCGTTTCAGTGGCTTGCACATGGCATGGCATACGATCTAAGTGCCATCTGCCCTGAATCTGTCAAACGTACCTCTGCCTAGGGTCATGTGATTGCTAATAATAATAATAATAGTGTGTATCACACTTTCCCCTAATTGATGCCTTCCAGATGTTCTGGACTTCAACTCCAAACATTCCTGGCCATTGGAGATGCTGGCTGGGGCTGATGGAGCTGAATTTCAAAACATCCAGAGGACACTAGGTTGGGGAAGGCGGGTGGTGTATAGCATTGCAGCCTGAAATCATCAATTACTAATTGCACGGCTAGTCTCCTGTTAGTTTCAGTGCCTTCACCAGGACTGCTCACTTTTCAAACTTTCAACCCAGAGGAATTAGCGGCAACGTATTCATTCCACCCCACACCGAATGAAACCCCAGGATACCAAATCCTGCAGCAGGCCCTTGTTATGTGCTTCCACAGTGAACGTACAGGTGGACAAAATAATACCCTCTGCTCTGCCTTCACCCCACGAATATCACCAACCACAACACACACTTTGATGACCCACAGGTGTGTGCTTATGGGGGGGCTGACCATGTTAAGGCCATGTAGATATACACTACACACACACACACACACACACACCAGAAAGTAATATGTGAGCATTCACACCCACAGCAGGAACAGAACTTTGGCCATGTCCAGACAGCAATGCTCTGTGACAATGTAACAAAAGGGGGTTCCCCTCCCCAGATATGTAGATGGTTTTGCCAGACTGGAATATTCCAAAACTCCCAGGTAAGTCAGCTGTGGAGGCATTCAATGACAGATGACCTACGGAGGCCCTGGGAGATGTGGCTGCGACACACCTGTGCTCTCAGGAGAATGTGCTTCTGGCAAGATAGGTCAACCGTGGTACTCAGATGACAAACGACTTAGCATGAGTTCCTATTAACCCAACAGCTACCTGGTCTTATTAGAGCACTAAAGACTATCTCCATGCCTCAGCAAATGAACGGTTTTGATCTGCGTGGGCATTAATCTCCGGGAGATTGTTGTCTGTTGATGCAGTGAAGCCGCTGCTATCTGAACAAAAGCTTGTTGGGGGGGGGAGGGAGGAGGAATAGTGTGTGTAAGGGGGAGAACAGCTGTTGTAGTGTTATATATTTCCTTTTGGCCAGAGCCAGGAATCAAATCTCCCTAGGGTGGGTGGCTTGCGTTATGGTTTGTCATTCCCCGAAGGAAAATTGTTGCCGTGGGAGAGGGGGAGCAGAGAACAACAGAGGTGAGAGGGGGAGGAGAGGGAAAGGGAATTTAAAAAGTCACAGCATCAAAAGATGGTTGGCCTACACCTCACCTCCCCCCCACCTCACCTCACCTCACCTCCCCCCCCCCACCCCATCCCCACCCCGCCAAATGGCATGCACCGTTGTGTGTTTTTTCCCTTTCATGCAAGCTAGCACAGCCTGGCTCTTTTTTTGTTTTGTTTTGTTTTAACATGTGTGATAATAATAACATAAGCGTGTGTCACACAGCAAACGGCTAAGCTGCCGGATGTTGGCGGCGTAGGGCAGCGCAAAGAACAAAGGCCTGGAGAGCATACACTACATTCAAAAGAGGGAAGAAGGAACAGCAGTGTGTCAAACAAGGAGGAGATGCAATGGCCAAACAATTGACTAAGGAGACATGGAAAAGGTGTATGAAGCAGGAAGGCGAGAGATAGGAGGAAAGGTTTTTTCAGGTGCGGGGGGGGGGTGAATGTTTGGCATGTGTGCCCCTGACGCAGAAGGCTTCCTGAGTTTGGAGATCCTTATTTTATCCATTTGGTTTTGCATTGCTTCTTTGATCATTTATTTTAAACATTTATATACCACCTTTCAGGATTTCAGAATGGTGTATAATCAATTATACAATCCCTCTTTCTCTTCCCCCACTCCCCCAGATTGTTGGTCCAACCCTGAACATTTTAACACATGCTAGCGTTGTTTGGTTGGCTTGTCCTACACAAATGAAAGGAAAATAAAAGACAAGGGCAAGTTAAATGCTCCAACCCTCTATCTTCCCAGAGAGAGAGAGAGAGAGAGAGAAAGAGAGAGAGATCACATCTCCTTTTTCCTACCCCTTCTAGGATATCTTAATTCCCTTTTGATATGTGGGCAATGCAAGTCCAACGTATTATAAAAGAATGCGCCTTCACCACCATTGCATGTCTGGCATATAATGTTCTAGGGTTGCGAGCCAATGCATGCTTACCCGAGAGTAAGCTCCATTGAAAACAGTGGGATTTATTTCCAAGGAGACATGCACCAGATCATTGCACTTTAAATGGGGTTTGGCCAGATGTTTAAGATCTGTACAATTATTTCCTGGCATCTGTATGTATATATGTGAGTGTGTGTGTGCATATATATATATACACACACACACAAGTTCAGCTGTCTAAGGCTAAAGGATGGTTCACTGATTATCAGAGGGACAGAGAAGACTGTGTAGGTATCTAGTTGAAAAACTACCATTAATTGCTTCCTATCCTATCAAAGGCTTGCAAGGATCTGTAACTCAATCAGATATGACAAGGGCAGGGAAATACTTGGGCATCTTAGAAAACCATTTGGACCTTACTCTTCATTCCCTCTCAACCCCCCCCCCCCGCCCCATCATGATGTACACGCCCCTCCAACTGTCTTTCCAAGGTCATCCTTCGTGACTAACACCTAAAGGTTTTTACCTCCAGGACTGCAAAGGGAGGTCATCAAAAGAGAGAGAAATGAGGATCTTTCAAGGATCAATGACTAATTATCAATCAAATATATATCTTTTTCATTCTCATCCAGGCTGCTGTCATCACCTCCCACCCTCAGTAGCACCCAATATGTAAACCTTTAATGGGGATGGAATAAATAGGTCCTTCTGCATTTAACTTTTCAAAACAGTCATCAGCGTGTGTGTGTTTATACGTTACACAGCCGCACCATTTCTTTCTTGACATTCTGTGGTCCCAACAGGGATATAAGCACAAGAGTCATTCCCACACAGGCAGAGTGATGATAATATAGGATGTGTATCTAGAAAGTTGATATTCACAGGCTAATGCTTGAAGGCAGATATGGGATAGAGAACATTTAACAATACCCCCTCTCTCCACACCCCATATCAGTGGCACCAAAAGAGGAAAAAAAAACAATAATCATTCACTCAAATGGGGGAGGAGATGGGGAATGGGAAAGCAGGAGGGGGAAATAATCTAAAACAGCAGGAATACAACAATAAATGGGGGGGGGGAACAGCAATAGAAAAAGCACACTAGGTTAATATAGGAAAACTAGTTTCTTTATTGAGAGATTGTATATTAGTATTAGTGGAACTGTGTTGTAACAATGTTGTCATGCACACAATACAAAAGGCAACAGTGCCCACCATGCCGTGGAAGGGCAACATAACAGAAGCAGCATACAATGAGTAAGATGTGTTGGCTACCGCACATTACATTTCAGCAGGGTATGTCTCTACAGAGAGATTTACATCAGAAACTAGGTAATGTAAAAAAATACAGACCATGCTTCAGTTTTAGTACAAGAAAAAAGGTGAAGAAATACACAACCAAAGGATATTTGATACAGAAAAAAATTTACCCACAAAATAAGAACAGGAAGTAAAAAATTCAGCACAGCAGAAAGAAATGTTATCCCTGTTGAATGGAAAACCATTTTGCTAAGCGAGCATTCGCTTTCTCTGTATTTAATTTTAGCATTTATGTGTGTGTGTGTATATAATATGTGTGTGTATATATATATATATTTGGTTTCCCCACCCAATCCCACCCCAGCTCCGGAAGGAGGACTGAATCCAAATTGCCATCTGATAGGGGCACTAATTGTGAGGTCCCCATATTTTGCATCAAATTTATGCACTGTAAAGGAAGAGATTGGATCGGCCAGCTTTTAATAGGCAGTCATAGATGCTGCCTTTGGTTCAACTTTCAAAGAAAACAGATGAAGGCCAACTGTTGGAAAGGGTGCAATTTTGGCCAGGGGTGTGTGGGTGTGGGTGTGCAAAACATGCAATGTACAAAGATGCAGTACCCTTTTTAGTTGTTCGCAAAGGGTACTGCATCTTTGTACATTGCATTTGAATGGTTTGTTGCCCCCAAATGAAACAAGGAGTCCAGTCTTAGGACCTTTTTTGTACATGTTTTTAAGTGTGAGGACTTTTATTTAAAAAAAAATCTCAAACTCAAAGGCAATTTGCATGGGGAACCAATATCCAATACAATAATAGACTCTAGAGCGAGATTTGGATGGTGCTAGGGGCATAAACCCCCGAGATAATGCATTCTCCACACAACTAAAGCAAAATGAATCCACTTAACAGGAATTTACAGTGCAAATGTACTTAGCTAAACAGGATGAAGATACAAAAATGGCGTTATAAAACTAGAGCTATATTGGAAATGGCCTGTTTTTTCTTTCCTTCTAGGCTACTACAATGACAGCTAAAGAGAAACAGGTTTGTGCATACAGTCTGTCTACCATTTTTTTTCTTTTCACAAGAAGCTTGATGTTTTAGGACTTCAGTTTTAAGCCTCAGTATCCTCTCTCAGAAAGTCTTGGGTGGCTATTAAAGGCTCATTTTAACAGATCAAATGCCACCTGCTCAGTATCTTAGTCTCTCAGTGGGTGTGTTCTGTCGCCAATAAAACCCAAAGAGAGGGCAGATCTATTGTTCAGGTTCTTTGTCCGAGAACAGAATATAACCAATTTTTCCTTTCTTCCTTAAGATACCTGAACTTGAAATGTCACCCTGCCCATTCATTTAAAACGCTATGATCTTGATGAAGGAGTTTGCAACTTCATCAATGTCATTGTATTTCATGGGGGTGGGGGCATAATTTTTGAAGCAATAAAATGCTGCAAATGTTTTGTTGCTTCTTTTCTAAAATAATCATAATTTTAAAATCCTTTGCATTGTCAAGGATCAATAAACTGAGCAGGCAAGAAGGAAGGAAAATAACCAGCCTTCCAATTTAAAATCTCATCAATTTCAGCTCACCCCTCCCAGCTACATCCCTCCCCTACAGTTTTGCAGCACACAGAAAGAGGATACTTCAGCTTAAAATGCCAGTGCGTTCCTCAGATGGATACAGGAAATGGTTAAAAGAGAAGGGTGGGGTGTCAACATTAGAGCTAAATGCAGAGGCAGAGAACTACAAGCCACAGGGCAGCAGGTTGACCATTTACTGATCTACACGATGAAGGAACTAAATAAAACAAAATAATAAAAGAAAGAATTGGATCAATGCAAAAAATGTCCGTCATCCCATCATCATCACATTAGAGGAGGCTGCAGTTAAAGACAGAATGCCACTATGTGCCAAACTTAAGCTGCTATGTTATATATGTAGGCTGGGTAGAGGGAGGGGCGGTGAAGGGGGCAGAGGAGGGGGGGGAAAGGCAAGAGCAATTGTGAATGGCGGGGGGGGGGGGGGTGGAGGGTAAAGCAAAAGCCTAGAAACGCTGGTGTCTGTTTCACCCAGGTGACTTGGACGTCCACTTGGAGCATCCTCCACATTGCTCACCTGTGTTTAACAGAAATCAGAATGTGACCCTAAAATGAAATTATGCAACATGTTTACCCAGGGAGTGGGGGCAGAGCTGTACTGAAACCCCATGAGGCTTAATCGAGGGCAAGCAGAACGGGTAAGATTCTAATTCTGGGTTCTAAGATTCCTCTTATTAGGGTTTTTAATGGTCCACAAGTCATTTAATGACTCACATGTCAGTGGAGATGGGAATAATGTACCGGCTTAACAGGGAAACCAAATATATTATCAGGTTTATTTGTTTTTAATCAATGGAAAGGTCTTTGTTATTTCCTAGGGGCTGGACTAACTGTGGGCCAGAGAACTGGGGAGGAATGGGGGAGGAACATTCTGTAGTTAAGGCAAGAAAGATCGTTGGGGTGGGGAGAGAAAATGCATCCTGGATTTGATAAAAGGAAAAGAGAAGGCATGAAGAAGGGCAAATTAAAAATAATGAAGGGAATCAAAAGATTCAAGTCCATTGTTCGTGGCAGCGTATGGGAATGGGTGGGAATAGGGAAATGTGGTGGTGGTGGGGGAATATGCAATGGCCATATACACATCCCATATTAAAGATTTGTTCAGAAAAAAAAATCATGGTTCTCATTCTAAAACTAGTGCTTGTTTTGGAATCGTGATATATCTCGGATCAAAACATGGCTGTGAATAGACAGAGGCTTTCTGAACTGAACATTGCAAACTGTTAAAATGCCAAAAGGAGGAAAGGGGTGTGGGTGTGGGGTAGGGTAACCTGCGGGGGGGGGGGGAATGCACCCCATGTCAAACCACAACGTCAACAAAAAGAGGGAATAAAATCCATTGAAGAAGTAAATGCAAAAAAGAAAAAGGGGGTAATAAAGCAGAAAAGGGGTGAACCGAGTTCACCAGAAGGCCGTGGGTGGTGATGAAACCAGCTATGGCAGAAGCTCACCTCATAATGAGCTCAGAATTCGCATTTCATTTTCAATGGGCTAATATATATATATATATATATATATATTTAAAATTTAGCCCCTCGGACTGACCCTATATCCTATAAGGAATCCCATAAACCCTTCATTCTCCCACCCCACCCCCAGCTGTACAATCCATATATATAGAAAGGGGGCAGCCAGTGCTCCTTGTAGGCACGGATCTATATTTGTCAGGTGGAAAGGGGGCGGGGGGAGGAGAAAAGGGGGAGGGGTTCACCAGAAGATCTAAAATGGAGTGAACCAGACAGTGCGTGTGTGTGTGTGTGTGGGGGGGGAATTAAGGAGGGGGGTCCTACATTATTCTACATTAAAAAGGGGGAATGGCTCAGGAATACAGCCCCAAAGCTCTAAAGTATCACCCAAGGGAGATCTAAAAACAGCCTAGCACTTGGACTCGCTCGGATTTCCTCCCTGCCATCCTTCATCCAGGAACCTCTACCCCCCCCCGCCCCCAGACCACGGATTCTCTCTTCCTTTATCTCTCAGGTAGCCTGTGGGTTTCCCACCTTCTTTCCCCTCTTGGTGCCATTTCTTCTCCCCCCCCTCCCCATAGTCTCTCTCCTCTTTTCTTCCCCAGCCCCTCTTCGCATCCTCTCCCTCCCACCCCACGTCTCTTTTCTCTCTCCCGTCTCCTCTTTTCCCCTCAGACTGTTTCCTTCCCCCCCCACACACACACATTTCTTAAGGTACGTCTCCCCCACTCTCCCCCCCCCCCCACAAACACACCCACCCCTCCAGCCTCTGAACCTGCTTTTCTCGGGTCCTCGCCTCTTCCTCCACCCCCCTCTCCTCACACACACAAAGATACATGCCCTTCCCTCCCCCTCCCTCCCCCCCCCCCCGGCTGCTCTCCTCTGCCCCACGAGGAAGAAGACGCACGACCCCCAAGGGTTTCCCACGAGAACCAGCCTCCAAACATATCAATTGTGGGCGCTCTGGTTTTCGCTTCTGGGCATTGGCTTTCGCTTGCTTGCTTGCTTGCTTTTTTTTTTTTTTTTCCTTTCAAGAAAAGACACAGATAAAGAGATACCTCTGTTTCGCACAGAGCCAAACACTGGAAGAACAAGGTAGCCGACGTGTACCAAAACCATCCTGGGCAGCTTCGGCTGTGGTCCCCCTTTGTTGGCCGCTATCCCTTGATGGTGGCTGCCGTCCCCCTCGACGGCGGCAGGCAGTCTAGCAGGGCTGCCGGCTGCTGCTGCTGCTGCTGCTGCTGCTGCTGGAGAGGCTGAGGCTGAGGCGGCGGCGGCTGCTGCTGCTGCTGGCTGCAGGAAGACAGATGGCCCATGGAAATGGTTCCTTTCCAATCCCCTCTATACATTCAAATGTAGAGATGAGCCCGCAGCTGCCTGGCACACAAAAGGGACGGCAGCCAATGGGAGGCAGGCCTTGCGCGAGGCGAGGTTTGGTGCTCTGCCTCGCTCGCTCGCTCGCTCTGGCGCGCGCGCTCGTCCGCCCCTCCCTCCCTCCCTCCCTCCTCTGCTCCCCTCCCTCAGATTATACCTCCGGCCCTTGGCAGGGAGGAGGCCCGAGCAGGCCGGGGGTGGGGATGCGGCCGCAGCCTAACCCGGCGTCTCCCGCGGCTGCTGGGAAAGGCAGGCTCCAAAGAAGGAGCTCAGGCACCGTTCGGAGGGAGGCCGGGCCTCGGCGGCCGGGCTTGAAGACACGCAGACGCGGAGCCGGGGCAGAAAGGGAGCGCACGGCGAGCGCGCGCGCCCGCTCCCTCCCTCCCTGCGCGTCCAAATGGCTCACGGGGAGGCGGACGTGGGACGCCGAGGGTGGCGTCGAGGCGGGCTCGGGCGTGCGGTCGGAGGGACGCCGGGGCTGGCGCAGAGGCGCACCGCGACTCTCGCGCGCGCGGAAAGGGCGCCGCGGCGGTGAGGCGAAGGCGCCCCCGAAGGAGCGCAGGCTGGCTCTCACCAGAGAGGGAGGGAGGGAGGGAGGGAGGGAGAGCACCATCTTTACACGCAGGCGGATGGAGGGCAGGCTTGCCACTCGGAGCGCGTTTTCGGGGCCGCGCAAGCGGCCCTAGCCGCTGACGGGCGGGGGGGAAACGTAACGTGTGGACGGACCCTGGCGTCACGCGGCCGGACAAAAGGCGAAGTTCCCAGCTAGCGCCACGGCAAAAAGTAATAGCCTGCCCGACACGGGTTTGACAAAAACGTTGCCCTAGAATTCAGAGGCTCTTGTGTCTCGAAAGTTTACACGGATTTTTTTTTTTCTGAACAGGGGAACTACGAAACAGAGATGTGCTTGGTATGGGATTTATTTATTTATTGTAATAAGTGCTCTACTTAGGGCGAGTTTGAAATTCACCTTTCCTGGCACTGACCTGGTTGTCTTTTCATATGCACTGGGATTAACCCTGGGACAGGTATGGAGTGGGGGAGGCATTCCATAGTTAAAGCTGCCAGTCAGTGTATACAACACTGGGCTAGATGAACAGAAAGAGAGAGGGACAGAAAGAGGGAAGGAAGGAAGGTCAGAAAGAGAAACAGAGAGAATGGAGTGTTAAGAGAGAGAGAGAGAGAGAGACGTAGAGCCTATCTACACTACTGTTTTAAAATGGTTTATAAACCATTTTAAAGCAGTAGTGTAGATAGGCTCACAGAGAGAAATGGGGTGTCAAGAGAGAGAGAGACATAGAGATAAAATGGGGAGTCAGAGAAAAAGAGACAGAAAATGGGGTGTCAGAGAGAGAGAGAGAAAATAGGATGTCAGAGAGAGAGAGAGAGAGAGAGAAAGTGTTGTCTCAGCCATTTTTGACTGCAACTCTGCCCACTGCCATCACACAGTCCCCAACAGAGTAATCCCTGAGGGAACATAGCCCTCAACAGAAAAAAAGGTTCCCCATCTCTGAAGTACAAGTACGTCCAGAGAACATTAAGTGGAGGCCAGCAATACTACTGCGCCACTCACCCAGCCCGGAGCCTGCACCCTGAAGTGCTTCTCCTACAATCAACTCGCAGTTCTCCGTCTCCCAACTCAGAACTGCCAAACTGCCAATCAATACATTTGCTCACATGCACAATCTGCCAAGCATTTGCTTCAGACCCCCATCCCTGCAGGTGAATTGCCCCTTCAGGGGACCACGCATCACCGTGAAGAAAAGTTTTGACGAACCTGGACTCTAATTAGTCATCTCTTTAGGGAAAACCATGGTGATGGACACATTCCCAGTAACCAGGCAGCAAAACCCACAATAGTGCAAACGCAGCGACGTATATTTGTGCACACATGAAAAATACAGAGCGGAGAGATGTTCCCGTACAAAAGGAATGCAGGGTCGCTCCCACTCTTGAGGCATTGATTTTCTGCAATCAGCTGTAAGCGGAATTAAAATGGAGGTGCCACACAACACTGGATATAGCAATGCCTGATCCGGTTATTCCCATCTCTGGGACCCAGATCTTTCAATAATGTCTACTCAGAAGTTATCCCCAATTCAACAAAGGACTCTGCAAATAGAAGCTTCCTCTTTGTGGCTCCTGCCTCTAATTGCTTACTGCTCAGTATTGCTGCAGATTTGAAGTCATGGTGTGAAGGCACATAGTTAGCAGCATTATTAAAGCTAAGTAGCCTTGAGTTTGGTCAGTGCTTTGGTCAGTGCTTGGATGGGAACCTCATATGCTGTCTTGAGTTTCAATTCCAGACTAAACAAATGGGACCTGAAACAAAACATTGCTTAGGATCCTATGCCAGTGGATAAGATTTCCCTGCCCTTCCTCTGAGATTGGATGAGAGCAGAACACTGCCTGACTTCATACTTAAAACCGATTCCAGCTCCTCTGAATTTTAAATTGACGTTGAAGGTTTCAAGTGTTGGCTTTTGACAGGTGGTGTCGATGATGTTTGGGTGACAAAGCTTTGGTCACAATTGCTCCCAATGGAAGTACAGCCATGTGAGCATGGAGGAAATGTCAGAAGGCTCAATGACACTTTGGGGGAAGGGAAGAAAAAGAAAGAATTGGCCCAATCAAGCCCCCAACAACTTATATAGTAAGTACCGTGGTGCAGGGATTAAGGGAATTCACACTGATGTTAAAGAACTCCCTGTCTGCATTATACAGGGAAGTTTCAGAAGGTAGGAAAGGAGAAAGACACCTTTTCCCTATCTCACTCTCCAGAACCAATCTCTCTCCACCTACTTTATTGTTATACGTGCTAAGATTCTGGACTAATTGCACAAAACAGCAACAGCTTAAGACCCAAACATCCAAGTAGATTTCAGCCATAGTATTCAACCCTGAAACCTGTCCTGGTGATGGAAAGAGAGACATTTTAAACAACTTCTTTCAAATGTATGTCTTCTTGAATCTGTGCACTATGCAGACCCAGGAGGAGGATTTGGGCCACGCTTTACCACAGTACAGAGCCAGATCTCAACAGGAGTATCAATCACAGCGTAAAGTTGCTTGTTGCCACACAAGGGTAATTACACTGCATTGCTTGGAGAAGTTGGTTCTACTTCCCAGCCTGCCACCAACAATCCATTCCATGGTTAATTCTCTAGTGCTGCTGTATGTGAGGAACTGTAGGCTGACATAGTAATCCAGGGCCAGCACTAGAAGAGGGATGGGGCCATAGCTCAGTGGTAGAGCATGTGTTTTGCATGCAGAAGGTCCCAGGTTCAATCCCCATCATCTCCGGGTAAGGCTAGGAAAGAATCCTTCCTGAAACCCTGGAGAGCTGCTGCCAGTCAGTGTATACAACACTGGGCTAGATGATTTAGTATAAGGCAGCTTCCAATGTTCCATAATAAAAGTGTACAAAAGCTAGAGATAGACATGATAGAGGAGCACAAAATTATGCATGGTGTGGAGAAAGTGGAGAGAGACATCTCTCTTTCATAATACTAGAACCTAATGAGGTCATCCCATGAAGCTGGGAGATTCAGGACCGTTAAAAGGAATAACTTTTAACAGAGTGCATGGTTAGAGGATTAGACAAATTCATGGAGAACAAGGCAGTCAATGGCTACTAGGCATGATGGCTATAGGTTACCTCCAGTATCATAGGTAGTATGACTTTCTGTACCAGTTGCTGGAGATCATGAGTGGGAGAGTGAAGTTCCACCTATGTCCTGCTTGTGGACTTCCATGGATATCGGGTTGACTACTGTGGCAGCAGAACGCTAGACTGAATAGGCCTTTGATCGGATCCAACATGGCTTTTCTCATATTCGTACGTTCCAACTGCCTTAAGATTTTGTCCTTCCCTGAAACATTGTCTTGACATATTCAGGTATCCAATTCCCTACAACGGGGTGGGGTGGGGGTCTACAGTGAAGGGTTCCAGTTGACCAAACACTTTTTAGGTCAAGGAGGAAGAAACAAAGAAAGACATCTCAAGCCTTCCTCTTTTGCTCTAACTTAAATTGCAGCAGCCCTGACTTCTTGTTCCTGTTGCGGTTTTAATACATCGCTCCAAAAATGACCTTAATCCATGCTTAGTGTATTTATAGAATACATCTGGACATATCTGAAAGATGTAAGCAGTACACCAGTCCCCTAACACATGTGCAGTATGGCTTGCTTAATTTGGGCAGTATCCAACAGGACACTTACGCCCCCACCGATTCTCCTGCGTCCCTCCAGTTTCTGTCCACAAGTGGTGCCCACCTCCTCCAGAATGGAGATTTAGCACTTCCGGGGGCAACCGGAAATGAGCAAAAGTGCTCATCTCTGGAACAGGGCAGGTTGGCAGAGGTCACCAAAGGGAGCTCTGCAGACTTGTCCCAGTCCAGAAATGGGTGTTTCCTCTGGGTAATATTAAATCTTTGTTGGGCAAGTGATGGTTCCTGCTTGTGCAACAGAACTGGCAGCTTGCGCAATAGAAGCTGCAGGGTGTAAGCACCCTGTTGGATACTGTCCAATATTTATGCTCCCCATTTTTTAAAAAAGGAGGCGGGGGAGAATTTGCACATTCATCCTGATTAAGCCTTCCAACTCAGTGTTTAACATGGATTACATTCAAAAACTGCTTCTTGTCAAAATCAGAGTTTTATTCAACGACAAAGAGATGGCTTGTTCTTGTAACATGTAGTTGCATAACCATTTTTAAAAGCAGCTTCGGCTTTCAAAAAGACTCTTCCCCCCCCCCCCCCCCGCCTTGTGATTTATCAGAGACAAGAACATTCTTAAAGTAATTGAATTATTGGGGATGGCAGGATCTTTGCAAAAGGAAGATAATGGTTTGCAAATGGAGGATTAGATGTGACCCCCCCCATACCCATACTTTAAGATAACACCTTATATTTGGGGGTATACCTAGAAGGTATGCACCCTAAATAATATTTGATACTGCAAACTTCATAAAATTATGCACATAGAGATTGAAGCATGAAAAACAATGGTGATTTACTTCAACACTGTGACCTTTGTAGACATTAGGCAACATTTGTCCATGCTCTGGTGACCTCAAGTACTGATGCATGATGCATTTTTGAAGACCGCTCAGAAACTACAGTTGGTTCAAAAACCAGCTGTTAAGCCACTGACTGGGTCTAGTCCTTGGGAACATCTCTCGCCAGTTCTGAAAGAACTTCACTGAATCCTGGTCTGTTTCTGAACACATTTCAAAGTCTTGATGCTTAGCTTTAAAGCCCTACATCATCTACATCTCCAGCACCTGTCAGAATACCTGTTCCCATATCTGCCTGCTCATGTTTTGAGGTTATCTTAGGAGGCTGTCCCTGAGGTGCCTTAACCATCTGTGGCAAGGTGGACTGCAACCAGCGAGAGGGCCTTCTCAGTGGTGGCACCCAGCTTGTGGATTTCCACATTGAAGAAGGCTCCCCTGGCAACTACATAATTATCCTTACAGTGCTATGCAAATACACTCTTATTCTCCTAGGCTTCCAACAGGTTTTTTTTTTTTAAAAAAAAATCAGCTTCTGTAGTTTTTAATGTATTTGGGGATAGTTTTCATTATATTCTTTTTTTTGTTTTCACAAAACACCTAGAAGCATGTACGAAGGGCAATATTATACACATTTTTAAAAATAAACAAATGGAAATGTTTCCTCTTTTTACCACAGGTTCCCCAGAGCAGCTTCTCCCTACCCTGCAACCTATGGAGAAAATCCCCACATTTTGTCTCTATAGTCACGAAGGCTCCACAGGAGGTTATTAGGCTCATAAAAACATTTTCCACTGGAGTTAAGTTCCATGCGATCTAAATTCCTCCTGGTGCACAGACTTGCTACTGTAGAGACATTTGAAGCACACCCAAAGAACTTCTCATGTTCTCTCAGTATTTAGCACATGCACACACTACGGGCAATTGCCCTCCAGGATACGCTCAAGACATAAAAGGCGTTGTTTGCTTTATGGCCTGCACAACAGGAAGGTTACATGTGAGGACACAGAGTGAATTCACCCAGTTCAGTTTATGGCATGGATAGTCTTGCTCCACTGGTGACGTCAACAGTCCCTAACTTCCCTTCTGTGTGATTATATCCGAGTTACTTTCCCGAGGGGAGAGAGAAGATGGTTGGCAGTTGAGGGTGCAATTACCTAATGGGAAGAGACGGGAAGACTGTTTTAGCACTTGGGAAAATACCTAGATGTGCAAAGAGCCTAATCCGTGGTTCTGTGCATACGCGTTGTTCGCAAGCGCAGCTCTTTGATTGGGGCAAGACATATTTGCAGGCAGGAGATTGTAGGGAGGGTTGGGGGGGGGGTCAAGTCAGCCCTCATAGTATTCATTTCAAGGAATATTAATTTCCTTTCTGATTTTTTTAAAAAACAGATTGTAGGAATGTCTGTTTTGGGTCATTCCTTTTATATAGTGCCCAGCCATTGTTTAGGGAAAAGGTGTCCAACCTCCTTCACCCCATGGGCCAGATTTAAAAATATAAGAAGAGCCAGGCTGGATCAGTTCAAGGGTCCATCTAGTCCAGCATTCTTGTCCAGATTTGACTCCCAGAAATGAGCTTCCTAAACCCCTAGTTTAGGATTTAATTAATCCCTATTACTAAGGCAATTCACCAGCCCCCCTCCATATGGGGGGGGGGCAGGCCTGCACAGACTAACCCCGTCCCCAACACTGACATGCGCTGAAGCCACTGTCACATGTGGTGGAAGCATTTTCCCACCATCCATGCATTTGACCACCATGAGAAAGCTCTGCACATAGCCTCATGATGCACGCATGTGCTGATGTACAGATGTAGAGGGACCCCATATGAGGAGGGACCCTGACTGGGCCAAATCCTCCCTGAGAAGCAGACACACATAGCTCTCTTTTGCAGGTCAGCTGGATGTGCCAGCAGTGGGACAGCGTTTCTGCCATGCGCATTGGCAGCAGAGACCATGCTGCTCATCTGTGGGGCAGAAATAGCCCACGCAGCAGCACGATTCCCCACCTGTGATCATTCTTTCAATGTGTGGTTGGGAGGGGTGTGTGGACCTTCCTCAAACTGCTCTTTGATCCAGCCTTTCCTTTGAGAAGTTCAGGGTAGCATAAAAGGCCCTCCGCCACTGATCCTTACAACATCTCTGCAAGGTAGACTAAGCTGAGAGGTAGTATCTTTTCACCCATTAAACTGAACAGCTGTGTGGGGAGATTTGAATCCAGATGCCCCCTCATCGAGGTGTAACCCTCTAATCACCTCATTACACTAGTTTCTGCGATGATGATGATCTTGTTATGTTGTTGTGATGATGATGAAGATGATGATGCTATGGTTGTGGTTACCACCACCACTACTCCTATCACTGGGACCTGCAGCATGAGATCCTCTTGTTCAGGCTTCCAGTCAGGTAGACGTGCCCCTCTTCTGAGATATTTCAGAATATCAACCCCCCCACCCCCAGTTTTCTGTATTTTCCCCCTCCTCCAACAGCCAACAAGCACATGCTTAATCCTTATTGGCTTGTTTGCAGGTGTGTCCCCGCCCCCCCCCCCCCCATGTTCCCCCCTAAAGTTGTTGTTGTACTTCTGCAAACGGTGGACATAGGGTGGTCATGTGTCTTCTTCCACAGAGGACAGTTCTCTATTTGAAAGGCTGTCAGGGGACCTCTGTTTGACAGGCTGTCTGTCCCACGCCAGTTTAAAGGCAAAGAAACATCTGAAAGGAGAGCTGGGCCTGGAAGTTGCCCATCAACAGCACCTGGACAGCAGTCTGAACAGGTAGGCACACCAGTCACTAGGGGTAGATCTGCACTATTGCTGTATAGCGGTCTTGAAGTGCACTGACAACTGTTGGGGACACAATCCACATTCTAAATGCCGCTGATATACTGTCATTTCCTGCTTTTTATTCCACATTCATAATGATTTGACACAAGGTGTAGATCTGGCCCTGGTAGGGTGACCATATTTGGGAAACCAAAAAAGATAATAATAATAATAATAATAATAATAATAATAATAATAATAATAATAATAATAATATTTATTTATCACCCGCCTCTCCCAACGGGACCTCTGGAAAGCATGTCATTCCCCCACCACCACCTGAAAGGCTCCAATTGGAGTGGAGCAGGGGAAAGCATGTCATTCCTGCCCCCCACTGCTCCAATTGGGGCCTTTTTTATAATGTCCAGGAATTACACCCTTTAAGGCCCTGATTGGAGCAGTGGGAGGGAAATGACCCACCTCCAGAAAGCATGCCATTCCCTCCCTCCGTGCTAATGGCGGCCTTAAAGGGGAAAGTGTGTCTTTCCAGGACATTGTAGAAAATTACAGAAAATCCCCCGACGCCCAGGATAGAACAAAAGCCAGGAAAAGCCTGGGGAAATCCTGTTGGTCACCATAGGCCTTCCACCCTATGGTGAGATGTACTACATTTCTATTCAAATCATAATAATTGTTTGCATCTGTACATCTATGCAAGTTTCATGCAAATCGGTATCCTCCTTTGTCCTCTTTTTGGTTGATGCTTCTCCTGGTTTTTGGAGGAAATACATCAGCCACCCAAGCATCCACTCTAGGAATTCTTGATACCTCCCTCATGTCTGTTGGTGGTGCTCTTCTGTCTGGATAAAAGCACACTCAGGGAATGAATTAATATATAGGATGATGAAGGCGGTGAGGATTTTCTACTACTGCTGCTACTTTGTCTGGGACCCCCTCTACAAGAATTCGGTTTGGCGCCTGGTTTTCCGATTATGCGCATCTTCTCGCAATCGCTGTTACGATAATGACTGTACGCGGGAGGCGATTGAGCACATAACTGGTGGCCCTACTGGTTGTTTGAAACGCGCTTTTAAGTGGCTGAAATGCGGAGAATCGCTTGTTTACATGGTCAAAATGCGCTTTAACAGCTGCGGAACAGGCAAACTCGCTATTTAACGGGCATTCGATAATGCATATAATCGGAGAGAAAACGCGCCTCTACCCCCGATTTGCGCTCCACTCTTGTAGAGGTAAAAATTTTAATGAGACTTGGAAGAGCTTTAAACCTCTCGTGTAGAGGCACCATATGTCTACGAAACATTGGCAGGTATTATAATATTTTTCACTTAGTGGACCTTGGGCCCTAGAGCTATTCCCTTTGCCAGATTTCCTGGCAAACGTTGATCAGTCACGTTTTTGGTTTGGTGCCAAAGCCAGCACCATGCAGACAAGTAAGAGTCTCCACCACTCCATTGGTTACAGCTGGACTGATCCTAGCAGCGGAGGCTGGTGGCTGCAATGTCAGTGGGGCGGTGAATCCGCTCCGGGTTTCAGTCTGAACTCCGAAGGAGCTATCCAAGGTGCTTACTGTTCCAGACTGAACCCCGGAGCGGATTCATTGCCCCACGGACACAGAGCCACTGGCCTCCAGTGGGTCCTGGAATCCTGGGCCACACCGGTGACCTTTGGAGTGTCGGCTTACTCTTTCCTGACGCAGTCGGTCGCTGCACTTGCCTGATCCGTCATCCCTTGCAGCTGCTTTTTCTGACACATTTGGACACTTGCCTCCCTCCTGAGATGCCGACAGACACATGCTGGCTTGATCGAAGGCCCGGGTGCCCTTCCTTCGTGACCAGCTGCGAGGAGCACAAGACTTCTGGTGACTTCAGATACCCTCTTGTCGCGGTATCAGTTGCCTTGAGTATCTCATCGGACACGGCTTCTCAGCCTTCCTCTTGTGGTTCCCCCCCGTTCCACCACCTCCCAGTTTTCAGCCGTGCATGTTCCCCGTCCGCAACGTGATCCTTCAACATAGCTTTAAATTTCGGTCAGATGCCAAAGGGACAGATTTGGGTTAAAATTAGCCCCCCCCCCCGGTCGTTTCTCTTGTAACCCCTGCCCAGTCTGTGAGTCAAGTGGTGTCAAGGGACAGCATCGAAAGTGCAGCTAGGCAAGGAAGCTACCAGGATTCTAGGGCAACGGATCAGCCCCAAATGTCCAATTACTCAAGAACACTTTTTATTCTCAGTTAAAATGGAAGAGAACTACTGTCTCAGGGGTGAGCAACTTGTGGCCCTCCAGATGTTTTGGCCTACAACTCCCATCAGCTCCAGCCAGCATAGCCATCAGTGAGGGAGGATGGGAGTTGTAAGCTTCTCTTTGCCTTTGTCCTGCTTTGAGTGCAGCAGGCTCCCGAGTGCAGTGCCAACCCAGAAACAGTACAACGGAGGCAGTGAACGTTCAAACATACAGGGTGCTAAATAAATAAATAAATAAATAAAATACTATCCAGTGCAGTCCAGGCTTAAGACAGGACCAGTCCAAATAGCATGCAGAGGTCAAAGCGCAGGCAACCAGTCAGATGACTTATACAGTTCAGAGTAGGGTGACCATATGGAAAGGAGGACAGGGTTCCTGCATAGAAAAGGGAATTTCAGCAGGTGTCATTTGTATGCATGCAGCACCTGGTGAAATTCCCTCCTCATCAGCTGCAGGAGCTCTGCCCTCTTGAACAGGTACAAAAGAGGGCAGGGATCCTGCAGCTTTAACTTGTGATGAAGAGGGAATTTCACCAGGTGCTGCATGCATACAGATGACACCTGCTGAAATTCCCTTTTCTATACAATTGTTAAAGATACATGAGTCCTGTCCTCCTTTTCGCATGGTCACCCTAGTCCAGAGGCAGAGTCGATAGGGAGTCTAAAGGTCAGAAACATGGTGGATCAGTCATCGATTAAGGTACAGGAGGCAAGGTACACAGCACAGGAGCTGGAAGAATGGTATTGTTCTAACACCAGCTAGGTCTATAGTGAAAAGCTTTTCACCCCAAAGCCTGCTGAGCCTCACCCAGCTGCAGTAATCGGTTCTCCCCATTTAGAGTGCTACTCCTGCGGAGTCATTTTCACCTGAGGAGTTCTGCTCTGTAAGAGAGCACTCTCTCTCATTGGGGCCCCACTGGCCTGTCACTTGAGGTGGCGATGATCGGGGGGGGGGGGGGTGATGGGTTGTTCAGCCTCTGCCTCAGAAGCAGAATCACCTCCTCCTGACAGGGACGGACCTGCAACCATCACCCCCGATGGCCCAGGCTCCCACTGGTCTCGTGGAGGTACCTGATGTGGGGTGTCCTGGGATTCTGAGGGATCTGGCTCATTCTCTGAGGATTCCTCCAGTGGGGCCTTTCCTTTTGGGTCTTTGCCCTTTCCTAATGGTGTTGGGTTTTCTGGCCCTCAGATTACAAGCCTGCAAGCAGGGTTTGTCATTTATACATTCATTATTATACAGCACCTAGGAGCCAAAGTGCTTTCTTAGTGAAATAAAGCAATGACAACCTTTCAGGGGAATCAAGTTGTCTTTAAAATCTTCAAGCAGAACCAAGCAGAAGCTGTGAATTCTGCCTCAAAGTCAACTTGAACACATAGATGTTGTGCCACGCTGGAACTGAGCATGTTGACGACAGTCTGGCTGAAATTGGGAATGGCTGGATCCTCCAGACAAAGGGGATTTTAAAATGCCTATAGAGAAGTAGCCAGAAAATGGGCACAGGCATGCATCGTAATGTCAGAATGGAGAGAGTGGAGTATGATATGTGCAGAGGGACCCAAGGAATGCAGGTATCCTAATGCTATTACTATATCCATCAGGCTGCAGCAGAGGGAGAAGAGAGAAACAAGGCCACTCTGTCAGCAATGCTGAGACACCAACTCCTTTTGACTCTTCTCCCCCAACTGCTTCTATTCCAGATGATCATTATAGGAACTATGTAAGTTGAAGAATGGGTGTCTGAGTTTGTTTGTTTGTTTGTGTTCCCCCCCTTTCATTTTGTGACATGCCCCAAATGAGGATATTACGATACAAGTGGCCAAGTTTTTGAATGTGGCGATATCCATCAGAGCAATGGTTGTTGGTTAAGATAAGTGTTTTAACTTTTATGAAATATATAAAGTATTTTAAGGCGTGTTGGATCTTGTTATTAACAATTTAATTTTTTTTTTATTCTGTAATAACTTCACTCTTGTCATATTTCCTTTGGTCTATGGACTGCAATAAAGGATTGGACTTGTGACATGCCCAAAACATCTGGAGGACTCAGGGTTGCCTTCCCTCTGTACTAGAGAGTATATTTCACTGAACTCTCTCCAACCTTCTGTGAGTCAACATGCATAAATCTTTCTGTAATGGGGTGATTTTATATATATATATATATATATATATATATATATATGAATTCTGCTGGTGAATCCCCTGAACCATTGGATAAGAGGTGCTTCATCTTTATAGATGATCTCTCTCTGCCAACTGGTAAGAGGAAATAAGAACATAGAGCCATGATGGATCAGACCAAGGGTCTATCTAGTCCAGCAGTCTGTTCACACACTGGCCAACCAGCTCTTGACCAGGAAGCCACAAGTAGGACACAAGTGCAACAGTACCCTCCCACCTATGTTCCACAGCAACTGGTATATATAGGCTTACTGCCTCTGATACTGTAGTACATAGCCATCAAGACTAGTAACCCTTGATAGCCTCCTCCTCTATGATTTTGTCCAGCCCCCTTCTAAAGCCATCCAAATTGGTGGCCATCACCACATCTTGTGGTAGTGATTCCATAGTTTATCTATATGCTGTGTGAAGAAGTCTTTTTATCCATCCTGAACTTCCCACCAATTAGCTTCGTGGGATGCTCCCATTGGATTCTAAAAGTATAAGAGAGGGAGAAAAATGTCACCCTATGGAGATATGAAAGGGGCAGTTACCCCTGAGCCCTGTTCATCTCATCTCATGGCATGGAATCAGCAGAGGTAGGGTGACCATGTGTCGTCAGCACGCCTTTGAGGTGAGAAGAAAAAGACAAGCACAGTTAATCCATGGGCTGGGCTGGGCTGGGCTGGTTCTTGGGATCAGAATGGAATCACCCATGCTGGGTAGACAAGTAGGGTGACCATGTGTCCCCTTTTACATAGGACAATCATCTATTTGAAGGGCTTCAGAGGACCGTCCTCCATTTTGAAGGCATCCTCTATTCGAAGGATTGTCCAGTCCAATAAAGACCCACCCGAAGGAAGAGCTCGACCTTGAAGCTGCCCATCAACAGCACCTTGACAGGACACTGAGCAAGACAGTTCACCTGGTCACCGTCTTCCACACTATGGTGAGATGTACTGTATTTCTGTTCAAATTATAACAATTATTCAAAATTTACATCCATACATATAAATTAGCATATGCAAATTTTATGCAAACCGGTGTCCTTTTTTTTTTTGCTGATGCATTGCCTCTTTTGGGACAATTCATAAATGGTCACCCTACTGGAGAGCTATTATCACAGCTCTCCCCAAAGTGCAAGGACCCACACTGAAGGGTTGTTGTTAGCTCATTGCTTCACACATTTGCGCTTGCTGCAGGTCTTGTTAAATTCATAATGCTGCTTCCCATTTATTCCATGCAGCGTCTCAGGTCTTCATTGGTGGGAGTGGAGGGAGAGTGCAGTTAACTCACGGCATTCCTTATCATGAGATGCAATGACTCCAACCGTTTTAGAGAGGCTGAAAGAAGGACAAGAAACATCGATGGAGTTCAGATCTTTCATCTGCATCTTCTGCTGATGACCAGATGGTGAGAACAAAATAAAAGCAGGGAATTACTTTTTCATCATGTTCTACTTGTGAATTTCTCAGGATCATCTGGCTGATAACTGACTCATGCATGGGCTCCTTCGAGACAGAGGACTCGTAGCGTTACCAATCAAAAAGGCATTGTGCAGCTATGCCATCTTTTCCTCCATCACCGATTTCTTTTCTGGGTAGAAAAAAGATGGAGATAGCCATAGGGAAACACAGGAAGGCCACAAAATGGAAGATGATTGGCTTGGACCTCCCATAAAATTCTGTGAATGAGGCAGCGTGATTGCAGGATGAAAGGCTTTTCTGGAAGCCCCCCCCCCCCCCCCGGGAGACAAAGTGCAATAAAGATGGACCTTCTGTCTTATGCAGGACCGTAATTGTTGACAGTCCCTAGAGACATCGATCTCTGCATGTGAGACTTTCAAATGTTTCAGTGCAAGAAGGAGCATGTCACACCAGGAACTGCAAGCCAATATGTGTTTATTTGGGAGCTAATTGATTGAAATGGGATTTACTTCTAAATTAGCGTGCTTCCGAGGATGGCCTCGAGCTAAGAAGTTAAATTGCCCCCATGCTAGGGAAACAGCAGCAGGGCCATACAGGGCTAGCTAGCATCATGGGTGGGCATGGGTGGGTACCTGCTGAGGGCCTCTTGGGGTTGCTCTTCCCCTTCACCCTTGCAACCTGCTTCTCCAGCTGCCTCTCGCGCTGGCCCAACGGTGGCGGTGAGAAGGAGGAGCCATAGATGCTCCCGCCGGCTTGCTCGCCGTCTCTCTGCCCGTCAAGCAAGCAAGTGGGAGCAATGATGAGGAAAAGGATGAGGAGCGACAACAGGTGGAGACCCATTGGGGGATCTTGCCCAAGGGACCTCCAACACCTGGAGCTGACACGGATTCCAACGGCCACCAGGATGCCACAACAGGAGCAGTCATTGGACTCATGTCCCTTTCTGCATGCATCGCCCAAGCCATTCCATGCCTGGCACATTGACCAGTTTCTTGTACTGGTGCTGGGGGGCCTGGCTTCGGATGCTGTTCCCTGACACATCCATGCGCTCAGCGTCCTACAGTATAGTAAATGCAGGCGCTCCCGCGATTTTAATTGGTGTGACTTTCAACATGAGTCGAAGGACTGCAGGATCTCTGGGCCTCCAGAACGTGACAGATTTTGAGCCAAGGTGTCTATATCTGGATCGGGGTAAGGGTGCATCCATACTAGACGTTTCCACTGGAATTGCCACTCTTTGTTCACTCACTTTTGATAGGGCATCTACGTGAGATGGTCATCAGATTGTCTTTGCCCTGTGTTTTCCTTGTGCAAACGAAACACAAATTGAGGTTTGGGGCAGGTTAAATGGGTCTTTAGAATGCTCTTATCTGCTACCACCACCAAAAAGCTTTGAAAGGTAGATGATGTTCTGAGTTCTAATTTAGGCATATATGGAGCTGTTCACAAGAATCCTTTAATACCCTCCAAATTCATAAAAACAGATAAACAAATCAACCAGAAAAACAAAAACAGTAACATTCTGGCCTTTCCTGTTTGTTTGTTTGTTTGTTTGCTTTGCTTGAAGGCCATTTACCAGGAAAACAAAGGCTAAAGTCAGATGCGCCCCATCTCACCCTGCCATTTATTTTAGCTTTACTCATTAGACAAAAAGACCATGCTTGCCCTGGATTTGCCATAAACTGATGGGTGCTACCCAGCTGCCCCAACTCCACCGGTGGATTTCCTCTAGGCTCCACCCCAAATACCCCCCACCCCCCAAAAAATTACTTCAAGGATGAGCAAAAGCTCCACCTGTGGCTCTTTCAAGCTTGCAGCACACCCAAAACCTGAATGGCTATAACTGAAGATAATTAAACATTCCATGTAACACTTCACAAGGTTATAGGCATTTACTATGAATGCCTGGATAATTGCCAGTTTGTGTAATTAATTTTTTGCCTCCTTGGAATTCCACAACAATTTTAATTAGAAATGGATTTCTTCTCCGTCCTTTGCTTTCTCTCTGGAAGAAGTGTTTAGTACCATTTCAAATGCCTTTGTTTTTTTTGGGTTCCACCTCAAAGGTTGTCATATATTAATAACTGCTGGAAATTCCTTGTATAACTGCAGGGTTTAGGGAATACAGATTTCCACTTTGCTTTCATTCTTTTTTAAATCACCTTGAACAAATCAGAGCACTCTCTCTCTCTCTCTCTCTCTCTCTCTCTCTGTGTTTTCATGCTTTGCCTTGCTGGCAAATTGACTAGATACAACACAAACGGAAAATGTTGGACATACTTTAATGTTCTTTATGCCACTCAGCCCTCAGAGACAGATGACCCGTCTCCACTCAGACTTTGGCTTATTTGTTGTACCTACAGATCTGAACAGCCCCGGCACAAGGTCTTTTGCTACCTGAGACAGGAGCGAACATGTGTCACTGCCTGGTAATCATACCCCTTCCCCCCACACACATGGTACTTCCTGTTTCCCCATCGCATGCGCTCCATACTTTTGCCGCCACATCTATGGAGACCTGTGCAACCAGAAGAGGGCGCAAATGTAAGGGGGCCATGCAACGAAACAAAGGGTGGGTTGGCTGCACCAGAGAGCTCGCCAGCCACTCACTGCGACAAATGCCACAGTGGAAGAGCGGCTGGCGGGGCTCTCCAGAGGCCCCACAACGGTGGCAGGGCCCTTCTGGCAGGGGTGGGAGAAGAGCAGCACAATTTGCCCCTCTTCCCGTTCTGTTGCAGTTGCCTCACCCTGCTTCATGGGAGAGTCAATGTAATGTAGTGATGAGTGAAGCCTTCCTTAATGTGGTGTCCTCCAGATGTGCTGGGCCGTAATTCCCAGCATTCCCAACTAGCAGAGCCTAGTTCCCATCATGATGGGAGTTGCAGTCCAACACACCTGGAGGACACCAGGAGGCTGTCTATATGGCGGCAGGCTGCCACCATGATGAGCAAAGCCCTGCACTTTTGCTACTTTGGGGTGGTGGCAGCTAATCCCGACGCTGCAGTGCAAGTGTGGGGTTTCCAGTGAGCAGGCCTGATCCCTGCCCTCTGCCAAGGCAGACAGTGACCAATCAGGGGTCAACACCCGCCTGGCCATGCCTCCGCATCAAGGATGGAGCGTGGTTTGACGGCCAGAGAGCCATGTTCACCTCTCTGGAAAGCCTCTCCGGAAAGCCTCTCTGGAAAGCCCTGCGATGACTTCGAGGTGGCTGCTGCATCGTATAATCGATGCAGCGCCACCGTGGAGCCACATCAGGGCTTCCAAAATGCTTAGACCGCCCCCAGGTTGGGAAAGGCTGGTTTAAGAGTGTTGGCCCAGTAACACTGGTCCCTTTGGACCTGGGAGACCCATGAAGGTCTCTGGGTGATCTTGGGCCAGTCACCCTTTTTCCGTCTAATCTACCTCACAGGGCTGTTGTGAGAGTAAAGATTGGGAGAACCATGTACGACACCTAGAGCTTCTTGGAGGAAAGTTCGGGTGTCAAATAAATAAATTACAAAGCGCTAAATCATGATAGAAGTTAATTCTTCAGGTTGTAGGTATATTCCTGGAACACCTTCTTGGCAAACTCTGTGGATTGAATCCAACGTCGTCACTGCACTTGTAGAATGGATACCGCTAATGGAACAGGACTTCTGCATCCTCTCTTCTGCTGTGCAGCTCCCCTTATGCCCTGTAACCCTCCAGTGTAGATTTAGAGGGGACAGGGAGTGGCCGGAGGAGGGAAGTTGCTTGTTTGTTCTTTTGACATGTCTGTTCTGCAGGCACAGTGAGGAAGTTGGATCCAACCCTACAATTCACTATCTTGTCCTGAAAACCAGCGCTGATTGGGACTGGCCCTCAAGAAGATGTCTCAACAGCCATGAAATAACTTTACTAGCTGTCCTGAGTATAATTCAATTATTTAACCATTAAACCTCTATGTGGCTTGAGATCTGGGGATCTGAAGGACACCAACTCACACATGAACTTCCCTGTACAGTGGAAGGCTTAGAGGTCGCACACCATCTAAGAAGCTGAGAGCAAGAACAAAACAGACCCTACCCAGATATAAATAAGTCCAGTGCCACCTAGTGACTAAGCTATATTATGACACTATCCACACCACCTGAATGATGAGATGATCACCAACGGTCCTTCTCTAAGTTCCCCAGCCTTCTAAAATGAGACCATTGGTGCCCAGGGATAGGGCCTTCCTGACATTGGCACCCCATTTGTGGAACTCCCACCCCAAGAACCTCACTTTTTATGCCTCCCCCTTACATCTGTCTCTTTGCAGCACTAGGCAAGCCCCCTTTTATTTGCCTAGGCCTGCTTTTTTAAAAAGCCCACACCGCTGCTTTCAGTTATTGCTTCGTAATTCTGTTTTTCTTATTTTATTACATGTTGTGGGCCGCCTTGGGAGTATTGTTGCTTAACTGATTCAAGTGTTTCTGCCGAAAGGCAAAATATGCGCTTTTAGTCTCGGCAATTCCCCCTCTCCCTGTCCCAACAAATCTTAAATGCATGGATAAGAACATCAGAAGGGCTGCGCTGGATGACACCAAAGTCCTCTCTAGTCCAGCATCCTATTTTCCATAGGGGCGAAATAGATGTCCCAATGGGAAGGTCACAATAGGACATGAAGGCAATAGCAGCTCCCTGCTCATGTTCCCCAGCAACTGGTATATCAAGGCATACAGCCTCTGATACTGGAGGAAATCTATAAGCATATAGAGTATTTTTAATTGGCATTGAAATGTGGAAGGATGGGGCGACCCTCGGGTATGTTTGGGGCGACCCATGGAGGTTGTGTATGTATTGATTGTAAAGGCCATTGTGCCATATGCAAATAAACTTTGACTTTGACTTTATAAGCATCATGACTTGAAACCAATGATAACTTCACCTTTCATGAATTTGTCCAGTCCCGTTTTAAAACCGTCCAAGTCTGTGGTTGTCATTACATCCTGCAGAAGCGAATCCCACAGTTTAACTCTGCGTTGCGTGAAGAAGTCCTTCCTTTTATTTGTCCTGAATCTCCCACCATTCAGCTTCATGGGATGACCCCGTTGGATTCTGGCCTTCTGAGAGCAGGAGAAAAACATCCCCTTCTTCACTTTCTCAATTGAATGGCCTGACGGAGTTGTAAAGATTAGCGGGGGAATATTTGTCATGTGCTCTATATAAATGCCAATTATTACACTTTCCCCAAAGTTTGGGATGGAAGGTAATAATATGGGACCAATGCTCCTGAGCAACTGCAGAATGCCTTCCTCTCACTCCTAAAATAATCATATCCTAGCCTTACTCAAAATGGAGGAGCAAAGTTATCAGGGTAGATAGAATAGCCAATAGCTTTATTCCATCCTTTATGTACCTAACAGCTGTCTGATTTTTGTTTGTTTTTTCTCCTTTTGAACCAGAATAGTTATTTTAAATGGATATTGTATTTGTACTCTGTTTTTATGCTTTTTATGGTTTATAAATTTTGTATATTGGTTTTTCATGTTCAATGTTTTTAATCTTTGTAAACTGCCCAGAGAGCTTTGGCTATGGGGCAGTATATAAATTCAAATAACAACAACAACAACAACAACAACAACAACAACAATAATAATAATAATAATATAAAATAATAACAACAACAACAACAACAACAACAACAACAATAATAGTGCAGCTAGGTAACTTTAGACCCTGGATTTAATTCTCTTATACCCCCACCATCTCTTTTCGATGACTAAGTGTATTATTTCTGTGTGAAGCGCGCTATTAACATTTATCTTTTCTCTCTGCCTGTCAGCCCATGCTTAAGAACTGCTTCTGCATTCATGACATGGTAGAACAACATTTCCCCCCCTTCCCCTCCACTGCAAAACCTGTTTCCCAACCCTGCTTCAAGCAAATACTCTGAGCATGTGCCGTTTTGCATTTGCAACCCACTTGAATCACAGCACGACCATAGGGCTAAAATGGAGCCTGCTTCAGATGCCCCGTTGCACTCTGGGTGGTCATTTTTGGGCCACCTGGACCTGAGCCCCACAGTCCACTCATAATAGTACCTCTAAACATAGCTTGGCAATTCTCTCTCTTTCTCATTTAAAAATAAATTAATTAGCCCTCCTGGGGAACCTTTTGCCTTAACTTGAAGGCAGAGCATGCAAGGAGTGTATGTGTGTGTGTGTGTGTGTGTGTGTGTGTGTGTGTGTGTGAGAGAGAGAGAGAGAGAGAGAGAGAGAGAGAATGAATGAAAAGCTCTCCATCCCACAAGAACTGCAGCCTCTACAGATTAGTACAAAGGGCAAACAGAAAGCGTCCACAGAGGAGCTCTTTCTACCGTTGAAAGGGGATACACTGCTGGAACAGATTTCCAATAGATTTCTTGGGACTCGGAATCGAATTTCTTTATGTTCCTTGGACAGTGGGGTATGTTCCTGAGCTTGCAGCTGTCTTCGGAGAGAGAACTATTCAGCCTCCCTCGCCTCAGCCTGGAGAGGGTAAATTGCTCGTGATAAATGGCTGCGTTTTCTTTTTTTCTTTTTTGAGAACCGCTCCCAGAAATTAAATAAATTAGACGGGGATTTGTAAGAGACCCCTACAGTACACCGAGTACAAATTTCTTGTAGCCAAAACGTGGATTTGTTGTTGCACGGGTAAGGCCACGCTGGGTTTTGTCAGTCCAAAGAAATAAATAGAAAGAGGAAACTAAATGGTTCATCCTCAATATTGGGCTAAGTATTAAATTTTTATCAGTTCACTTAGGAAATAAACAACAGAGTATGGTCTGGACCAGGGTGCTTCCAGATGTGGTCTATATTGTGCAATTGTGCTGGCTTATTCTTGGAATTTTTCCAGGGTGTGTATGTGTGTATAATCTTTCGTTTGCAGCCCATTTCCCCACCACTTCATATCTATCTATCTATCTATCTATCTATCTATCTATCTATCTATCTATCTATCTATCTTTACCAGAAAAAAATCCGCTAAGGTGGAAAAGATGAAATAAGCTTCACAATGCCTTTGCCCCTCCTTCAGAAAAGATGAAGATAAGCACTTTTCATTGCCAATAGTTTGATTAGAGGAGTTAAACACACGGCTTAAATCTCTCATGCTGAAATGGATAGACCTTAACAAGGCTTCGGTTTTGGTTGGATGAGGTCTTATTTCTTGCAGGCAGCTGGGTCTCCTGTTCTTAACTTTTACTATGGAGGATTTCCAATCTGTCTAGTTAGGGTTAATTCTATTCCGTGTGCCAAAATTGCAAAGGTGGTGGCTGGATGCAAAAGGGAAAGGGCTCTTGCACTTTAATAGTTGTGTAGAAGAGCAAATTTCCACAGGTATGGCTTGACGTGCAAGTTACGCCTGCTGAAATGCCCTCTTCTTTGAAGAAAAAGAAGCTCTGTCCTCTTTTCGTCTGACCACCTTAATTTCAAGTGTTGCTTCAACAAAGCTTCAAATTTGCATAAAGAACAGCGTTCTGAGAAGGAACAAAAATCAATTCAATGTATGCTAATTGTATTTCTTAAAAACCTTTCTATTTTGCCTATCCACATATTTTATTCTACACTAGCGAAAAGACCCAGCTTTGCACGGGCGGGAATAAATCTGATACAACAAAGATTCTTCACGCAACACGCTAACCCACACTCAGTGGTTGAGTGTGGATTGTCGCTGAACCATGGGTTGTTTGTTGAATCATGGGTTAGCTTATTGTCCGAACCCAGGCATTTTCTGCAAGGTGGCTTGTTGACCATGCAGTGTGCTGTTAACTGCCCTGAACAACCCAACAACAAACCATGGGTTCTTAAGGTTGCTTGTTGAAGAAAAATAAGCCACACTGCCTGGTTAACAAGCCACCCTATGGAAAATCTCCTGGGTTTAGACGGCATGCTAGTTCAACAAACAACCATAATTCAAGAACAGTCCACCCTCAACCACTGAGTGTGGGTTAGCACGTTGTGCAAACCCAGTCTGAGAGAAATCATGTCTAGACACCCCTAGGCACAGCCCCTGCCATGGTGCACCTCTATACCCTCCCCTTGAAGAAAGGGTCTGCCCACTCCATACTCTTGAAGAGGGGCTGTCCCATGGTTGGGGGCAGATGTATAATTCTGTCCCTCGGCCTTCTAATCTCCCCTGGCTTCAAACTGTATCAACTGTGAAGCTACATGCTGGTTAGGGAGCTTTGCCCCCAGTGACTGAAGTTGTTACTGCAAGATGTAACCAACTTTGTTATCTTTTCGGCGCCAGGTCAAGACTTTCCTCTTCTCTCAGGCATTTGGCAATATCTGAGGAGCCTGAGTTTGTTTTGTTTTGTTTTTGTAGTTTTTGAAGTGTTGATGTGGTTTTTAAATGTACAGATTGTGTGTATGTTGTATGTTTTTGCTGTTTTAATTTTTGTATATTGTTTTTAATTGTTTTTAATCCTATGTGAACCGCCCAGAGAGCTTCGGCTATGGGGTGGTATACAAATGAAATAAATAAATAAATAAATAAATAAGGACACATTTGAAATGTGCTGTAAAAGCAAAATGACCCTGAGTTGCACAGCTCTATGGTCTCCTTAGTTCGCATGCCATGTTTCAGCTGTCTAGGCTTCATATTCTTGGCACTATGGTGATGGACGGACGGACGGACAGACGGACAGACAGACATCCCCTTTTATTATTATGGACCATCTCTTGCTGTCCTGTTTTTCAACCCCAAAGGGTTCCCAGAGCATGAAAAAAAAATAATAATGAAAAAATAGCAAAAGAAAAGGTTATAAAAGTTATAGAGTACATGTATACTACCTGGTGCCTTAGTGTGCGCACTTGTGTATTTGAGTTAACATCCATCCAACCCCTGTTCAGAGTCTCACAGTGCAAGGCTATGCATGTTTTACTCAGACATATGTCCCACTAAATTCAGTGGGACTTTCTCCCAGGTAAGCATGCATGGGATTGCAGCCTTAATTTCTAGAGATCCGGGGGCATCCGAGTGAAATCTGATAGCAATTTTCTGTTCTATAACAATCTCCTCAATAGGATAAACAGGTGGATTAAATTAGATTTCTTCCTGTAATCAACTCAGTGTAATCTGCACATGTGTAGCTTTCAACCAGAGCATTTCATCCGTTTGCCATTATGCTAGCCAAGACCTTATCATCTGAACTGAAGAGTGAGATTAGCCTGTATGATTCAACATTACCAGAATCTTTCTCTTCTGATAGTATAATTGGAGTATATAGTATTTTAATTCATGCTGAAATTGAGCAGACACCACCTTCTGAAGAATGCCTACCCTTGAACGGAAAAGCGCGCCTTGGGACGAAGCAGTTAAAAGGCCATGCAGTCAGCGGCCTGTCTGTCTCCTCCCCACCCCCCAAATCTTCAAAAGACTCAAGAGATCTAAAGCAGGTTTTATGGCTGGAGGTTCGTGTTATGTTTTCCCTTGTCCTTTTGTGAAAGGACTAACAATTCACCTCTTTTGATCCTAACTGCCTGTCTAGGATCACATACAGAGGCTGAACTGCACAGCAGCTTCAGCTCCATAAAAAATATCCCCCTTCCCCTGTAGTCAGGTTGCAGGGTGAGATTCCACTTTGGAAGCCCAGCTAAAGACCAGCATGAGCAAATGGAGGCTTTTTGTGTGTTAACCCCTTGGTGGAAAGATGCAGTATTTCTTTTTTTTATCCTGAGAATGGCTTCACACAGCCAAGCAGCTTGTTTCTCTGCGAGGCCTGGTCCCTAGCTACAGCATCGTGTAGGGAAATGTGTTGCATGTGCGGATGGCGCACCCTCGTCCAGTGGAGCGCAGATAAATGTTTAAGTGCAGGTACTCGTCATAACGGCCTCCGTAGCCACGGTCCCAAGGAGAGGCAAAAATATCAGTTGTCTTTGTTCAGTGGAGGCTGGTGGCTGCCATTTTGGTGTGGCTGCTAATCCATCCTGGGTTTCCATCAGAACCAGACAGAATTCTAAAGGACCTATCCAAGGTACTGAATCTATTTTTGGGGTTAGGGTTCAGCACTTTGGATAGCTCCTTTAGAGTTCTGGCTGGTTCTGACTGAAACCCAGAATGGATTCACAGCCCTTTGAAATCAGAGTCACCAGCCTCCACCGGCTTTGGCGATTCAAGTCAAGAAACCTGTTCTAGCACTTTTCCTCTCCACCAGGAGCAGGTCTTTAATAAAAGAAATGGGTGAAGGTGTTACTTGCTCATTCAAGACATCCCCCCCCCCCAAAAAAACCTTTGCATTGCAACAGGGAGAGCTCACAACAATATGTCGTTGCTGGGAAAATCCATCCTGTCCCCACCCCTAGTTACAGTAAGGATTGCAGCTAAGCTCAGAGAAAACAGGAAACCCAAGTGGGATGGCAGAGAGCATCTGGGCTAATCAAAAAATTCCGGGGCTCTGGCCCTGTGAGCCTGGCTGCAGTACACCACTGCCCATGATTATTCCATGGTGATTGCTCCAGCTGGAGTTGCGAGGCTGCAACTTGGGAGATTGACAGTATGCTTTTAAATCTTCCAAGGAAGTGGGAGGCAGCAGCTGTGTCTTCTCCTGCCTGTTCCCACCTGGTCCTTCCCTTCCTGATTAGGCAAGGGCTCAGTTGGGCCAGATAAAGAGTGGACAGGAATAGATGACAAGCTTGGGGGAGGAATGGGCAGGGATGCTAGGGACATCGGAAGCTGCCTTATACTGAGTCAGGCCCTTGATCCACCTAGCCCAACATTGTTGGCACTGGCCTTGTGCAGAAGACACCTTCAACCACGGCGAAAAAGGCTTTTGCCTTCTTCACCTTGGTTAAAGCCATGGTTTAAGGTGTCTTCTGAACAGGGTCACTGAGTGGCAACAGCTCTCTAGGGTTTCAGGCACGATCCTTTCCTATCCCTACCTGGAGATGCTGTGGATTGAAGCTGGGACCTTCTTCCTGCAAAGCATGCGCTCTAGCACTGAACCACAGTCTCTCCCCATAGGGTACAAAAGTACCAAATATATGTACGCCTCTTGTCAAGTGCGAAGAGGATACAGGTGTAAAATGTAGCACCTGTCCCTGTAAAACAAACAAACAAACAAACAAACAACCTTACAGAGAGCCACTTGGAAAAGGGTTTCAGTTTAGCAGAGGTTTTTAAACTGATTCCAAGATTTAGCTGGAGATGTTAGGGTTGGCTCCGTGATAGCAGGACAAAAGGAATGCAGGTGAACACTGCAGCAGACGCCACACAGACAAAACATTCAGAGCTGCTTTATATCAAGCAAGGCCATTGGTCCATCTAGCTCACTAAGGCTTACGCCAGCCTTTCTGAACCAGGGGACCTCCAGGTCTTTGAAGTTCAACTCCCATCAGCCCCAGCCAGGATGGTCAATGGTTAGGAATGTTGGAACTTGTAGTCCAAAACATGACCAGCGGTGCCTCTCCGGAGTCATTCTTAGCCCTACCTGGAGATGCCGGAGTTTGAACCCCGGACCTTCTGCAGGCAAAGCAGGAGCTTTTAAGGGAGTTGGTGGTAGCTATAGCACGGCGATAGAGCCCTACACCACTGTGCTATAACCACTGCCAACTCCCTTACAAATAATCGCCTTCTAGCCTCAGCGGTGGGTTGAAAAGCTGTTTCCCATATACCGGATGTTTCAACTTCAGATGAGATTTCCAACCTTGTGGCTAACTTTGGCGCCACCTAGTGAGCCCTTATTTAATCAGGAACGTCACTGCCACAGCGTTGTAAACAGAAAGCGAAGTCCAGTTTTTCTTGTAGAGGAATCCAAGGTCCCAAACTCAGTGACCCCTTCAGGCTGGGAGGGAAGGAGCTCAGGGTGTGTTAGCTGCCTCTGGAGCCAACTGGCCACCTGCCTAGCAACCCTGCGGTCATCAGCTGGCTGGACGTGCGGTACGGCTGGATATTGATGCTGCCACAAAAAGCAGCAGTAACATGACTCCCAGGGAGTCCCGCCTGCACCAGAATCCTGTTCAACAAGTGGGAAAGAGAAGGGGCACACTGAAAGGCCTGTTCACCACCTGCAAATGGCCTTGTAATAGTTTAGGGACCGAAAAGCACTCTGCAGCCTTTCACAAACGTGTGTCCTCCAGATGTGTTGGACTTCAACTCCTATCATTCCCGGCTCAGCATACTGCAATCTCCCCACAAGGAAAGTACTTAAGATACCACCTGCCTGCCTGCCTGCCTGCCTGCCTTCTTTCCTTCCTTCCTTCTTTCCTTCCTTTCTTCCTTCCTTCCTTCCTCAACCCTCACTTTTTCTCTTGAAGTATAACCCCATAGTCCTGATATCCTTCAGTAACTAAGTCCCGTTACATACAATGGCAATTATCATATATTCTTCCCATGTTGGCCCCATTGGCACATAACAGTAGCAAGTTGTGGGTTAGTTAATTAATTAACCCACAATTTCCCGCTGTGTCTGCCGCTGACATTTTGAATACGCAACCTCCAATCCGCCCAATTGGATGTTGCTCCAAGGCGTCCAAACCTGGGCACTATGGGTTAATTGTGGTTTAAACAGTGAACCCAACAGTTAATGTAGGTTAACTGTGGATTGTTTAACCCATGTTTAAACCATAGTATCTGTGTTTGGATGTCATGGAGCAATGGCCATTCAGAAATTGCATATTCGAAATGGTGGCAGTATGCATCCAGCATGTGCCACAGCAAATGTGTGTTGAGTAACCACAATTTGCCTCCATTACATTTGAAACAGGTCATTCATTGGCTCAATTCGGATGACACAATAAACAACTGGTGTGGGGGAAACAATCGTCAGTTGTTTTGACTGTTGTGTCATCCGAATGCTGCCATAGTCAACTCAGCGCTGATCCTCATCCACACCACAGTTGATTATTTATTACCATGTTGTGTGGGGAGTGCCCCCTAGGGTCAGCGTGAGGGTTAGGGTTAGTCAACCCACCATTGACTATCGTGTCGTCCGAATTGAGCCACTGTCTCCTTTTCCTCTTGTGTCAGTTTCTAGAGACTATAAGCCCCTTGAGGAGGAGACCTGCCCTTGAGTTCTTTGTGGAGAAACATGTACAATCATGGATACACTATATAACAAGTCAATGTCAGGATTGTTTTTAAAAGAACAGAGGTTCCTCAGAGGGTGGATAAGGCCTGGTCCTGTGGCAATCATGTGGTAAGATGGAAAGCCATTCTTCCGGGGTACCTAAACTCTCATGGCTGCTGCTGCTGCTCAGGTGAAGTCTGATTGGTAGATGAGGTCCCTCATGCTTTGGTTTAGTGTCAGTATGTAACATCCTCAGGCATCTACTGGTGTTCCAGGGCCTCAGCAAGGTCCACCACATGGATGCCTGCCTGCCTGCCTGCCCACCTTTGCCTATGAAGACTGAGTTCCGGTGATAGGAACTTGACTGATGGTTGTTTTCCCCACAATGTCCAGGACGTTACATCAAACTAGGCAGAGTACTGGGGGGTGGGATGGAGGAATGGTTAGCCACATGGCAGCCATTATTCTGTTTCTCCCATCATGCCCTTGAGCGACACCAAACACATGTTGGCGGGGGGGGGGGAGAGAAACAAAATGGCAGAGGCCAAAAGGCTTTTGTACAGAAGAACTCTGTCACTCCTTAAAAAGACAATGGAGGGCCATTGCTTTGTCAAGCTACAAGGTAACACACACACACACACACACACACACACACACACCCCGAACCTTAGGGGACCAAGCTAGATGTGCCATGGGTCGCAATCCTGCTTTTTCTCATGGCTGAAACAAAACATCTGTCTCTTTTTCTCTCTTCTTTGCCAGCTAACCCAAGCCAGGGTAAAGTGGGTTTCCCTCCAATTCTCAGGATGTTTACTTGGGAGTCGGAAGACAGCCAGCTCCACTCCCAGTCCCTGCTGGCCAAGCAATTAGCCTTGTCTTCTCTTCCTCCTCACCTTACTCGGTAAAATGCAACCCAGCGTAGGCGGTATGTGTGTAGAGATGACACAGCAATCGTTGAAGGTGTAATTAGGTGAGTCCAGTCCATCCCAATAGTCCAGTTAAGGAAAGCTGATTAAAGTCAAGGTAAAAGCAGGATAATGAAAGGAAAGCAGCGAGTGTGCATGACAATTTGAGAAAAGCAAAACCTATGCCAGAATACTGACCTTCCTACACCCATACTGGGTATTCCATCAGAGCAAATAGACTTAGATAAGGGTCCCATCTTGTGGAGCATCTTGTGCCAGACAAAGCTGGATGAGAAGGGACAACTCAAAATGGGCATGTTGCCAAGTTTGATGCTGTTTAATCGGGGTGATCTTGATTGACAGTGGCCGCCCAACTGACTAACAGGCACAGGTTCATGTAGGTTATGACCTACAAAGTCCTATATGGCTCGGGTCCAGGATATCTGAAAGACCGTATTCTCCCTTATGAGCCTGCCCGTCCCCTGAGGTCCTCGGGGGAGACCCTTCTATCCATCCCACCACCATCACAGGCACGCCTGGTGGGAACGAGGGAGATGGCCTTTTCGGTGGCTGCCCCGGGGCTCTGGAACTCCCTTCCCAGGGAAGCTAGCCTGGCTCCCTCCTTGGTGTGCTTTCAGAGGCCAGCTAAAACTTTTCTGTTTCAGCAGGCCTTTGGGGAGTAATTCAGACCTTTGTGGATGTACTGCTTATAGTTTGAATTTTTAATTATGTGTATTTAAAATGTTTTAAATATTTTACAATTGTACTATGCTGAATTATAGTTTTTAATTTTTGTATATCGCTATTTGTTTTAACTGTACATGTTTTAATTTGTAAGCCACCTTGAGTCCCATTATTGGGAAAAAGGCAGGATATAAATATAATAATAATAATAATAATAATAATAATAATAATAATAATAATAATAATAAATAATACTGTGGATGCTCGAGGAAAGGGACAATCAGTGCCGGAGTTTACCTTAGGGAGAATTGGCAAGGATGTGGCAAACATTTTCCTGCCAGACTTCCTTGTGTATCTCAAGAGATGCTGGATGGTACATGACTGGAAGGGTTGCACTACATGGAGGCTGCTGTTCCTTACCACTAAGTGGTTTGGGCTCCTTGACATAGACTAACACAGCTCCGCCCGCCCGCCCGCCCGGAAGTAATCTGTCCATGTTTAAGGGGCCACAGGACAATGTTTTCCCCAAAGTTTCCCAGGCTGAATCCCTGGAATTTGCAGGTAGGGCTGGGGAAAAATCAGTGGGGGCTGGTGTCTTTGATGTCAGCGGGGCAGTGAATCCACTCCAGGTTTCAGCCAGAACCCTAAAGGAGCTATGCAAGGTGAGAAGCATCTTGGAAAGCTCTTTGAAGGTCCTGACTGAAACCCGGAGCGGATTCACCGGCCCACTGACATCAAAGACACCAGCCCCCACTGGAAAAACTCCTGTCTTAAACCCTGGAGAGCTGCGAGCAATCAGCATAGACAACATTGAACTAGATCAGCCTCCCCCAACCTGCTGCTTTCCAGACATTTTGGACTACAACTTCCAGGATCCCTGACCACAGTGGCTGGGGCTGATGGGAGTTGAAGTTAAAAATATCTGGCGGGGGCACCAGGTCAGGGAAGGTTGAGCTAAAAGGACCCCTGGTCTGGCTCTCCCATGTTCCAAATCTAGGCTGACCAGATAAAGTCCAGGTCAGGGCTCATGTAACTTTAACAGTTGTAGAGAAAAGGGAATTTCAGCCAGTGTCATTTGTATGCAATTAGTTCCTGGTTAAATTCCCTCTTCATCACAACAATTAAAGTTGCAGGGGCCCTGCCTTCTTTTGTATATGGTCACTCTAGTATAGTGCCTGCAACTTTAACTGTTGTGATGAAGAGGGAATTTCACCAGGAACTAATTGCATACAAATGACACTGGCTGAAATTCCCTTTTCTCTACAACTGTTAAAGTTACATGAGCTCTGACCTGGATTTTATCTGGTCAGCCTATCCAAATCTGTATAATGTCCCCAAGGTGGCGCAATACTATAGACCTCACCTCTCTTGAGTTGCTCAAGAGGATCTCAAGGTGCAACTAGAAATTATCTCAGCGAACATTTGGTTGCAGGCTACAGACAGTGTGGCCTAGTGATCTGAGTGTCAGGCTCAGAAGTGGGGAGACTGGGGTTCACCACCCAATCCCCTCTCATCCATGAGCACACAGAATAACCATGGGCCAGCTGCCATCTCTCAAGCTAACTCACCTCACAGGGTTGTCATGAGGGTAAACAGTGAGTTGAGAGAAGAATGGGATGTATCATTTGGCTTGGAGGAATTTAACCTGGAAATATTGTATAATATTGCAACACACAAGAAGTAGAGAGGTCCACCAATTTCAATGGCTTTTAAAGGGGCTTGGATAAATTCCTGGAGAAGGCTATCAATGGCTACTAGCCCTGTTGACTATGTGCTACCTCCAGTATCCAAGGCAGTATGCCTGTGTGCACCAGTTGCTGGGGAACATGGTTGGGAGGGTACTGGTGCACCATGTCCTGCTTTGTTGGTCCCTGGTCGGCAGCTGTTTGGCCACTGTGTGAACAGAGTGCTGGACTAAATAGACCCTTGGTCTAATCCAGCAGGGCTCTTATGTTCTAACATATATGCAAGGGCATAATGCAAAACTCAGCACATAGAGCGGTTCCCCATTGTATATGCTGTGGCTCTGCCCTCCTGCCTGTTGCGCTCATGTGCAGAAGTCTACATGTGGATAGGTGCCAGAGAATCAGGGGTGAAATATGTCTCCCCCACAACTAACAAATAAAGAAAAATGCTCATTCTTTTTAATAGCTGCATTGGGATCGCAACCATTCTTCAAGGAGTTCAGCCTATCGTACATGTCCTAGAACATCAAACCTTCATGATTCCACCCCCACCTGCCTTGTGTAGGTTGTTATGCATTGGGATGATCACACCAGCACTCTTTCAGGGCAGAACAGCAAGTTAGGCCTAGATGTATGCCATGGTTTGGGGAGTGGGGAAGGGGGCACACAGAAAAAATGAGGTACTAGCCAGAGAACTCCACTGTTTGAAAACTTGTTTAGAAAAGCAACTTTCTAGTCCTCATGGTTTCTTGAAAGCGTGTCGCTCTCAGAAGCTGGAAATGATGACAAGTAAAGGTTCCAATGATCAGACAGGGAAGATTCAGTGCTTGGTATTTATTGTTCCTTGTCTCTCCCCATGACCAGCTAAGCTACATGAGAAAGTATTAAAAGTTGCTTAATCTGCATAACTGATGCAGGTTACAGAATTCAGCTCAAGATGTGGATTACACCGGCCCAGAATTTTGTCATTATTTAGGGTGGCCATATGGAAAGAAGGACAGGGCTCCTGTATCTTTAACAGTTATATAGAAAAGGGAATGTCAGCCAGTGTCCTTTGTATGCATGCAGCACTTGGTGAAATTCCTTCTTCATCACAACAGTTAAAGCTGCAGGAGCCCTGCCCTCTTTTGTATCTGGTCACTCTAGTATTGCTCCTGCAGCTTTAACTGTTGTGATGAAGAGGGGATTTCACCAGGTGCTGCATGCATACAAATGACACCGGCTGAAATTCCCTTTTTTATGCAACTGTTAAAGATACAGGACTCCTGACCTCCTTTCTACATGGTCGCTCTACATTATTGCTGCATGCACGCACGCACACAATCTTGGTACTTGTTTAGATTCAGCTGAAACAAAGGAGACATATTTCATTGATCTGGTGACCTAAATTTAGAGGGTAATGCGTGAGCCTCATATGAGTGAGAAAAAGAGACAATTATTTCAACTTCCAGTGATTCCAAGTAACCTTTTTAATCCGATTTGGAAATTGGGATAATCCCTTAAAAAGACAATTCCTTCTGTTTGTCTGTGATTATTTAAAGGGCCTGTGTTTCAAGCAACAAGCCCCAGCACTGATGAGCCACCTCTTGGAAAAAGGTAACTGTACCTTTAAAAAAAAATAAAAATGAAACACACACTATTTGGCACAATAAATTTGGCACAAATGAAAGTCCATTAGGTTACAACAACAAAAGGTCACAATATTCTTAAAACTAAAAACAAGATGTCTAACAGCTGGGAGACTGAGGTAGTCATCGTAGGAGCTAAGCCACTGGGATATGGATGAGCTTTGCACCTGTTGAGCTATTTGCAAATAAGTTTTTAAAAAAGACCAGCTAGCTCAGGTAACCGCTGAAGGCCGGCTAGTCACTGAGCACCTGCTGGACCACTTAATAAAAGCAAATGGGCAAAGCAAGGTTACATAAACAGTATTGCTTGGACCAGATCTCTCAACAGTAACGGCATGTCTCTGTCAAACAACATTATACTGTGTTAGCTAATTAAGACACAGTTAATCCTGGATGAGCTGAATGATGCCAATTTCTCTGCAAATAAGCAAATTAAACTCAAGTTTAAATTGCTATCTATCTAGAAAGATCAGGACGGTATCAGTAATACAAAGTATTGTCTCCTAAAATCACATTTGAACTAATTCCCCCTTGAGGAGGACATTTATTTTCCCTGATGTGCTTGATTATCATCCTGCTGTTCTATTTGATTGTCTTCTATTGCTTTTCTAAAAACTGTTATTATTGTTTCTGCCTACTTATTTATCTTCATTATAACTGTAATTGTTTATTATTTGAATTTTAACAGTGTTTTTTAATACACTGACATGTAAACCACTTAAGAGATTTTGTTAAATCAAATGATACACAAATATTATTGATTATTCAATCAGTTTACTACTCTACACTTCCGCTAAGCTGTCTGCTTTTCTGGAAGGAAGGTACCAGCTGGCTCCCTTTTTAAATCTGCTACAGATCTTTACAAACTTTGCGCTCATTTTTTGGCAGTACTTCAGAGATCTACTAATGTACAGACAGTTTCTCACATCTTTTGATCCCAGTCCCAATCCTAGACCCAGAATAGCAACTTCTGTATCCCAGCGTAGCACCATCCATCAGTTCTGTGCACATGCATGGGGTCTCATGCAGAAATGTGTGTGAGGACACAACTGCATGAAAGGATGGGGTATTGCTCTGACAGTGGATTAGAAAGTGTGATAGGACCGACATCTCTGATAGCCTCCCAAAAGCACACCAAAAGAAACATTATTAGAACAAAGCAATAACTCTTCTTGGAGAGGAGAGGGTCCATTCCTCCCCTCTGAAACTTTATGGCCATGTCTCCTTATCCTGCTGGAAAATCTATCCCTTGGCATGCAGTTGTGGATCTCTGAAGTCTGTAAAAATCTGTAGCCGGGTCGAGGTCGGCAGATTTAAAAAGGGGGCCAACCAGTACCTTACCTCCAGAGAAACAGACAGATTAATAAAAATGTAGAGTTGTAAATCGACTGATCGATCGATTGATAATATCTATATACCACTTGATATAACAAAAAGGGGTTTTCCATGTCAAAGTATTTTTAAAAATCACTATTAAAATTCAATAAACAATTACAGTTATAACAAAGATAAATAAGTGAACAGAAACAATATATATATTTTTAAAGCAATAGAAGACAAAGTTTATCAGAACTTCTACTAAAGTAAAATCAAGTGGGGCCTGCAACAAAATGCTGCAGTATGTGGTGCTCCTGTCCAGGGTTCCAGCTACCCATGTTGGTACACCCTAGCATTCTTTCCCCGCTGAGCTATTAGGATACCCCCCCTTTAGTGGGTTCCCCCATATCTGCCAACATCTGGGTTCCCCCAAGCCTTCTGATACCTCCCTTTTGTATGAAGATGGTGCCAGAAGGATCCACTCTTGGAGAAAGAGTTTGGTATGTAATGCAGCCCGGTAGATACCATTTTTACTTGGGTATTGGAGACCTGGATTCAAATCCACATCACTACCAGGAACTCATTTCTACAGTCTTGGGCAAATCATAGCATTTGTAAAGCTCTTTTCAAAGTACAAGTTCTATGTGCAGTAACCAATGGAATATCACACTGGAGAAGTATGAATTGTGAAGAAGGCTATCACAAATTCAAGCCTCTGCCGTGAATACATTAGATAGCTCTGGGAAAGCTACTCCCTCTCCCAGCCTTAATCTTTCCATCTGCAATATGGGGATAAATTCACCAAGTTTACTGGGTTGGTGTATGGATCATTACTGCGGCAATGTGCAAGATGTTCTCTGAAATGCTTATTGAGCAGTGCTGATAGGTGATGGTGTGGATTCAGTCCTCCTCATTTGAGGAACGCCAAGCCTCAGAACACTTAAAACTGGTGCAGCCCCACCAACATCAGCTGAGTTACCCGAGCAGGGAATGGTCACCCCCCACACACCCTTTTTAGACCTGCAGGGTTGCTTGCAGGCATTCTCCAGAAAGTGCTAGCTGCTAGTGGAGGAGCCATCCGTTAAGTAAGAAAAGGTTGCATGAGCTTTAGGGCAGCGTCTATGAAGAGGCAGGGGAGGATTCTGAAGGACTGCATCTCTGGGGGGGGGGGGGGGGGAATTATCCAGTTTTGCATTGTTGCCCTGGCTTGCAGCCTCTAACCAACTGCCTCCATCTCCTGCCCTTTGTCTGCATTGGAAACAGGACATGATGTGGACAACCTGAAGATCGGAAGTGAGACAGATGTGCTAGGCGAGGTCCATGTATGCCATCTTCCAAAGTTTCCCTAAAAGGTCTAAGCAAAACATTGCCAAATAAATGTAAGCAATACCACCCTCCCCACCCCACCCCACCCCGTGAAAAAGCCCCACACGCTACAAAGTAAGGTATTGTTTAAATAATCCACTCTATTTTATTTTGTCTTAAAATAGTTTAAACTTTATGCTACAGACTTGTTTCAAAACCCCCCCAGAAAGTCTCATCTTGCACCAAAAAATATATATGTATTTATAACACTCTGTTTTATTATTATTATTATTATTTTTCTCCAAAGACCATTAAATACTAGATGGAAATGAAAATGAGTGTTAAAAAGAACATTTTCTGGTTTCCGACTTTTTTTTTTTTTTTTTAACTCAAGAGTTACACAATTGAAAACCATAAATTCTAAGCCATTGTCTTTTGTCTTCCCTTGGAAGATTCCAAGTTTGAGCTCCGGCAAGAGCAGAACTGCTAAAACCAGGCCTGTAAAGAAAACAAGAGGCCCGACAGCTGGTCGACGTAGCTCGCCAGATGCTCGGTGGGATCAGTTTTTGCGGCTGCAAACGCCACGTTCGTCAAAGACCCGGATGGCTGCAATTCACGACCGGCAAACAAGGGTGGGGTGTGGGCTTTGCTGGCCTGTACTAAAACTATCAAGTGCATTGGTTCTTAGCCATACGATGGCTACAGTTTCACTTAACAACTGGGAAACGAGCAAATTAGTCTCAGGAACCTTTTGCTCTCTGACAAAAAAAAGGAAGCAGAACAAAATCGAAAGGGTGTGGGGGAATAATTCCTTAGCTCTCCAGTGATTGTGTTTTACTTTTATTTTCCTTTCTCTTTCTCTCTTTTTAAGGATCAAGAGAGCAAAAGGAACATGTAGTGTTTTAAAATTAAAAACAGAGAAGCTGATTACCAAGCTAAAAACTCATGATTCCTTTAAAACAAACACAGCGCACAATCGGAGGAAGTTTGGTTAGAATGCAGTCAAGTTTTTATATGTACATGGAAATCACAGCATATACAAACTGAAAAATAGCTTGCTTTCTTTTTTAAAAGCAAGGATCATCAGTGTGTTCCTCTCATGCTTCTGGTACTGGCCACCGTAAGAGACAGGAGACCCATAGCCTTCCGAAAAGCCTAATTTCCACGTTTTGAAGGACATCTCTTATTAAAAAGGGTAGCGAGGAGCTGCTCTAGGCCAGAGGCCGACTGGTCAGCCTGCTCTGGCTTTCGCACACGTCTCCGTCAGAGCTGCTTCCCCACAACCCAATCCCACGTAGTTGCTCTCTGTGTGTGTGTGTGTGTGTGTGTGTGTATGTGTGTGTGTGTGTGAACACTGGCGGTGCAGGAGCAGGCTGGATGGTGTGGCTCTGCCCCACCTACCTGGCCTGGGGAATAAGAAACAAATGGCTGGCTATGCTCTCACGCTTGCAGTATTCGCACACACCCCACTGTCATGTGGAAGAGCATCCCAGGGAAGAAATTCCCAAGCAGCTAGGATGAGTGTGAAGCAGCGGACGCTGGTGACTCCCATGTTAATAACGCGGTGAATCTGCTCCGGGTCTCAGTCAGAGCTCTAAAGGAGCTACCCTTGGATAGCTTCTTTAGAGTTCTGACTGAAACCCGGAGCGGATTCACAGCCCCACTGACATTGGAGTACCAGCCTCCACTGCTTCACAATGTACAATTCCTCCACCTAGGGTCTGCAATGCAGCCTCTCCGCCTTAGAGGTGCCAAAGCAACAGGCGCCATCTCCAGGTCAGAAGCTGGCAATCGAAACAGTCACTATAGCAGCCCAACCTGGTGACTTCCAGGTGTTAGGCTACAGCTCCCACCAGCCCCAGGAGCACGGCCACAGGTCAGGAATTCTGGGAGTTGCAGTTCAACACATCTGAAGGGTACCACGTTGCAGAAGGCTACTCTATAAGAACTGATATAAGCAAGCAGCAAGTTTGCAAAAAGTTATCTGCTGGAATGACCAAGGTTTCAGCAAAGGGTATTAGCAGAGTCCAAGTCCACCTTATGGTCAGTAAGTGGTGCCGTGGTGGGGAGGGGATGTATTCTAATCCTGTGTAGAACCCTATTATTCAGTTGTTCTTCTAAGTATGATCTCTAACTTTGTACAGTCAAACGGCCTTCCAATGATCAATCAGATGGGTATTGAGAAAGGTCCTTTTATTGACAGTATAACCTAGTGGGTAAAATGTTGTTCAATTGAATATAGCTGGCTTGTGTCAATGCCCCTTTATGCAGGGGTGGGCAATTTGTAACCTTCTGGATATTTGGGCCTACAGCTCCCATCAGCTTTAGCCAGCATAGCCAGGGTGAGGGATCATGGGAGTTTTAGGCCCAAACATCTGGAGGGCCACATGTTTCCCAGGCCTGCTTTAATGCCTGTTCATTCAATGGGCTGGATCTACTCCAGTGAAAATGTTGACTGAATTGCCACCAAAGTGCAGTTTTTTGGCTTGACTTTCAGCAAAACATCAGTGGGCTCAGGGGCTTGATCTTGCTGCCTTGAGGGATGCCTGGGTTAACTTGTGCTTCCCTAAGCAGTGGGAGGACAGGTGATCTGGGGCCTTTCCTGACATCCTTCTCCTATCCCTTCCCAAGGCTAAGCATTCCTGACGATTCCCCAACGTGTGAGTCTCCTAGTCTTACAGAGAGAGAAAATCCGCATTCCTTGTTAATAACTCAGGCATACTGTGATATGCAAATAGTTGATCCGCTGACAGTTACTGCCCATGCGTAACAAAAAAACACTGTGAGGACCAATCACATAACTGAAACTACTGCATGAATAACCTGGTCGTGTGAACTGTCAAGAGATTCGAGGTGTTTTAGGAACAAAGGACACATTTTACTCAGAAATCCCCCATCATGTGCTAAGATTTGAGCCACCACGAACAGGAAATCAAGTGGATACAAGGCTCCTGGTCAAACTTGGAAATCTTGCTTGCCCAAGAACTCTGGCTATCATTCGGTGCAGCATGCATCCCTCTATCATCCCCCCACATGAAAACAGAAGGCATGGAGCAAGGATGGCCAAAATCTCATCTTACAGCAAAGGCCAGATCTTCCAGAAGGCATCTGTGGAATCTGACCCAGGAAGGGGTTCTAAAGCCAAGAGGCATAAAGCTAACAACTGGTGAGCTCCGGCAAGAAGAGCCAAATGTTTAAGGGACTTGAATAAAATCAAGGGTCATTTCTCACGTTATGTTTAAAGGCAAAGACAGGTCCGTAAGTTACACCCCACGTATCTGAAGATGAATAAAAAAATGAAACCTGAGTGTCCTCACTCCATCTCCCGCTTTTCTACGGGAGGGGATCCAAATATATAGTAAAACCTACGCTGTTGTTCCCAGCTCTTAAAACTCTTTCTGAGGCTGCATGCAACTGAGTAAAGGCAAGGCAGTGTTAGATACTACTGTAGGGGTAATGTAACAGGGCACGTCCTACAGCTGTTCAGACATGCTTTGCGTACAGAGCCTTGTCTTCCTCTTAAGGATGGTAATATTCATTGAAGTAATAGGAGACTCTCCTTCTCTCTCTGAATTCTCCCTTGCTTTAATTTAAACAGTGCTGGTTTTAATCTATAAAGTCCTACATGGCTCAAGATGCCAATACCTTAAAGACTGCCTTTCTCCGTATGAAACTTGAGTTCATCATCAGAGGCCCTTCTCTGTGTGCCTGCTCCGAGAGAAGTTCAGGGGTGGAAGTTTGGGAATGGGCCTTTTCTCTGATAGCTGTGCATTTATGGACTGCTCTCTCCACAGAAACTCACTTGGTGCCGACACAGTCGTAGTTTTGGCACCAGGCAAACATGGATCTATTTCCCCGGGCGTTTGGACATTACTTATATTCCAATTGTTGTGGGCTCCTTTTGTGGTGTTCATTCTAGGCTAGGGGAGGTGAATTTTGTGCATTGTGAGTTACCACTTTTCATTTTGTATTGTTTTTAGATTGTTTTACGGTATTTATTTTTATTTTTATTATTGTGCTGATTACTGTTTGTATTGATTTTGGATTTCTGTATTTGTGTGTAAGTCGCTCCAAAACTGCTTTTTGCAGTGGGAAGTGACACATAAATTTAATAAATAAATAAAGTAATAATAATAATAATAATGATAAACAGGGAAAGTACCAGCCACCGGAAGCTGGGATTGAGCTGGGCTTACTCTGGTAACTCTGGAAGAGAAAATACTTCTCCTGGAAGAGGAGAACCCTGCCTCCTCCACAATTGAATTCTTCTTTCAGTAAGAAGAGAAAAAGGAAGCAAAGTGTCTCAAGCATTACTCAAAAACTTATGCTCCTTCGTTTGAATGCAGCGCAAGCAGAAGGATCCGCTCCACTTTCATATGTCTTCAAATACAGGGATATGGGTTAGGCTGGATCTGGACCTTTAAAGCTTAACATGAAAAGCACACCTGAGTTCAGAATTAGCTACTGATGCCTTTGCGATGCCTTACTTCCTTGTGCTTTTTTTTAAAAAATAAATAATAAAAGGCTGTAATAAGTTGGGCCAAATCACCAGTAACAGTACAGTAGTCTAGAAAAGAAATAAAATGCATTATTAGAAGACTCAGCACTGAGCAGTGTATGAGCTACAAATGATGTGGAGAAATAATCTTCTGAATTTTAAAGAAAAGCTGCTCAGTGCACATTATAGGCTTTTTGTGAGCAAGTCCAGCTGGTTTCGTGACCAAACCGACTCGCTTTATGGACGCTCCTGGTCACAACTCAACACTCCTAAGCTCCCAACGGTTATACCACAGTCATGATGGGGACACTCAAGAGCCATGAACAAATCAGGCCAGCGGTGGTTGTTTTAATGCTTACACTGCAAGGGAGAAAGGAAAGAAAACCTCACATGTACCAGCGACATCCGTTTTAGTGGTGAAATAAAGAAATCGTACGGTCTAAAGAGCGCGAGTGGGAAAGTGTCACTGCCTCCGTCAACAAATGCTCTAAATTAATCACACACAATTAAAAACTTGGAAGTTGTCGTTAAAGTCCAGTGCTGCTACATTTTCCGTAACAGGGAAGCTCCCTTTGACTAAGGAGGGGTTCAGGAAATTTCTGAAATGACACTGCAATTCTAGGGGGGGGGGGGGGGGGAGAGAAATTCTCCCCGAGAAGTCTGAATTCCAGAATGCCAGGATCAGACGTTTTGGACACCAAGGCGATATCCAGGAGCTTCTGTGCCACAAAAGGGAGAGGGCTTAAGTGACTTAAAAACACAGTGAAATTGCATTACAGTAAGTATTTGCGCCTGCTGTCCTCGTCGAGCGTGAGATCCACCACTTCGGGCGGCGAAGACCAATTCTGTGGGGGGGCCACACCTGTCCATGGTTCTGATTGCCGGGTGCACTGCAGACCTGAGCCATGTTTCCGGGAAGACACACTTTGAATCACTCCTCCCCGAGGATGGGCGCACCTGTGGCGAAGGAAAGTGAAGAGACGGCATGAACTCGCCTGTTAAGACTTCCACATGTGAGAGAATCGGGGGGGGGGGGGTGATTCACACACGGGCACCTCCATCGACTAAGGACCTTGATAAGGGGCCATCTGTAATGCATGCCTCGCACTAACGCAGGGTAAGGGAGGCAGCAAAGTTGTGAAAAACAACGGGCTGGATACTGGTTAGATTGTGATGTGGGGGATGCAAAAGTGCAATGTACTTTTGGGAAGGTGAGCTCTGTGTGCAAAACTGCCAATACAGGTAAATCACTGAATTATCATCATCGTCATCATCATCTATATAACGCTTGACGGCATTCATAGCACTTCACATACATAATCCCAATAATCCTTACAACAGCCCTCATTAAGACCTCCATCACATCTAATTCCGCCCCCCCTCCTGGTTTGCCTCCGCGTGTTTTTACCTCTGATTCAAAAGCGCACCAAGCTTATGATCCCTTTCACCTGAATAGCTGCTCCTTCGCTCTTCCACTCCACCCCTCCCCTTCTCTTTCTCCCTCCAGTCAAGTCCTGGCAGATGAGTATTTCAGGCAGACCTCCTTTCTACCGGGCAAAAATGGAATGACCCTTTAGTCTGGCACTTTGGGGGCATCGAGGGAGTACAATCCTGTCTCTGCGGAGATTCAGGCATTGTATGATTTAAAAAAAACGCTTTCGAGCCTGGGATGCAAGGTTTGGGTTTTCTATGGAGGCTTAGAGCCGGCTGCTGGGAGAGATCGCTTTTCCCTGCCAGGACCTGATGCAATCCATTCAAGCCCCCAGTTCCTTTAAAACTACACGGAGGCTTAGGGCGTGTTAAATACACTTAGGGAAAATCATCCAGACTTTTAGCGTTCTAGGAAAGGCTGGGGAAGAGGCAGGGTGTCAGCAGGACAGGCATGGCATCATGTGAGTACCGTGCTGCAAATCCACACGCCAGGCATGGCGAGAGTGCACTAAATCGCTGGCGTGATGGAGCTCTAAGGCTAGCATCACTATCCCTGTAATCCAGGGCGGGTATGGGCGATTTAGGCTCTCTGGCTGGTGAGTGAGTATAAACCGGGGTGTGGGGGGGAGCAACTTCCAGGAACCCACCGGGAGGAAGAACCCACCACGGGGGTAGAACCCACCACTGTGGGTGCCCTCCAGCCCTGCTGCTGCCAAAAATCAGTGGAGTGCCAGCAGCAACGTCCTGTGATATTGTTTAAAAACTAGGCAAACGCTCTCCGCTCACTTTGCTTTACAGCAAAATCACAAGGTTTTTTGCTACATTTAGGGAATTTTGAGATATGAAAAAGATATACATTTGATTGTTTCAAGACTTGTAGAAACGATGCTCTTACTAGCTCAAAAGGTTAATAAAATGGGAATATAATTCCATCAGTATCTTCAAATCACCAAAGCTTAAGTAAGCTGCACAAAGCAATGAGGGAAGGTTGGAGAAGAACATGGGAAGCCTGCACAGACCTCACATTCCCATTCATCTGTCTTTTCATGTAACTTTAGAGACATGTTAGTACATCTGAAAAAAGCTCCCACTTCCAAATTCCCAATGATCGCTTGGCATTTAAAAGGTGAATTTGGTACTGCTATTGCTGTATATTCCGTCCTGGAAGAAGTCTGGAACCAGAACTATATCAACCACCAAAGGGCAGACGATGCAGGAGGATAACTGAAGGAAGGGCAAGTTGTTCGCTCTGGTTGGCCATCTGTCCTCAGCCAAACTCCAAGACTCCTTGCACTGCATTGGGCCACCTCTCCTTTGCAAGAAGAGCCTGAAACCAGGACTGCATCACTCGCCAATGGGTGGAGGCCTCATGCTGGAAGGCAGCAAGCAAGGGTTCCCTATGGGGTCACCCTCAAAAGGTCAAGGCCCCAGGGAGGGAGGGGTCATTCTACAGGTTTGGCTTTAAACTGGAAACTGAGGGGCAGTTTGTCTTGGCACCTTTGTTCACATGGTTCTTCGTTTTCACCGCTTGCTTTTCCTTTTGCTACCTCATTGGTTTTCTCTGCTTTCACTCCACGTCTCCCTATGACTGGAATTCTTTTCCCCCCTGCTGTTTGACACGCGGCCTTCCTGTTTTTTAAAAAAGGATCTCCTTAAGAGTAGAGTTCATTTTCTAGTGCTTTCCTCCCTCATGATTTCTCTTCGTCTTCATCGGAAAAGAAACTCTCAGCAACTTCTAACAGCGACTGAACCACTAGTATGTCTTCCACGAGCCTCTGTGTTCAGCTTATTTTAAGCGCTGCATAAATAAACACTAAATGCTGCCATGAATTTAACGCTGGCCACGTTGGATTTCTATTTTTGTTTCTGCAGGCAACAAAAATGTAACGCGAGCAATTGAAAGCATTTTTCATTTCAAAAATTCATTCCGCTATTTGATTGGATTCAATTCAAAACCAAGAAAGGAAAATGAAAATGTGATGAGCACCTTGCATGTTCCTGAACTCCCACAATCTCCACTTCACTATCCGATGAGGCGATATTAATTTCTTCATTGACCTGGGTGTTGCTGGTGGAGGTTTTGTCGCTTGCCAGGAATCCAGCATCCAAATGGCCTGCAGACAATAAGGCAAAAAGCAGTTTGAGACTCAGCAGCCTGGTCATCTTTGCATGCCCTCAGCAGGAAGGCAGTTTTCACTGCCCATGTTGATCAAGGGTCTCTTTCATCACACTGGAGTGGCAGAATACACTGACGTGCATAATTTAATTTTTTTTAAAAAATAGCAAACAGCCACAGTAGAATGATACCCAACTTTAGCATATGCCCAAATAGAAGAAAAAATAGCAACTCGAATATCAATCTAAAACAACCATCAATTAAGCATTCCATCAAACGGATACAATATCTTAAAGCTAAAACTAATTACACAGAGGAGTTTCCCTGGCAAACAATAAATAAATCCACAACTTTAGTGCCAGAACTGAAGAGCTCCATGTATAGCTGAAAGAAGGAGCAGGCTTCCAATAACAGGCCCTAATGTAGCAGAGAAAGGGGGATATATGGGAGGGGGTTGCTCTGGATTATATGGACTCAGTGCACCTGTGAGAGAATTAGTACCATCACCATCCCACACCCAACAACACACATGCTGCTGCATTTGGGACTAGAGGAAGCTTCCAGTCCTCAAGGGCAGACCCATGTAGAGTGCGCTGCAGGAACAGGTCAACAAAGTTACAGTAGCATGGATGACAGTGGCCAGGTTCCTGATCTGGCCACAGTTGGTGTCTCAGACCTAACTGATAAAATGCCTTTGTGGACACTGTTGCCACCTGGACCTAAAGGAGCAAAGCTAAATCCAGACGTGCCCCAGATAAAGCCCAACATACTTAAATAAAGAAAACCAGAAATATCCTGGGTGATGCACCTCCATTTTCATGGCGCTTGCACATAACCAGGAAATGCACTGGTTACAGGAAGCGGGCACTGGAAAGCAATACTGGGATCCAAAAATAGCCATATGCACATTATCGACGTTGAACAACTTTCATTTAGAGTGGTTTGATTTTCTTCCTTTTAGAATCTGTGCACCTAACTATAGCTACTGTGAGTGAAATGGATGAGGAAGGAAGGAAGGAAGTTCACACATCCTTAGTTACATCCTGTTTGGATTACTGGAACGTGCTATCCGTGAGGCTGGCTTCAAAAACTATTCGGAAACTTCAGCTGGACCAGAATGTTACCACCAGATTGTTGACCAGGACAAATTACAGGAAGCAATTAACTCCCTTGTTACAACAGGGTCACCGGCTATTAGTCTGTCTCTGGGCAGATTTCAAAGTGCTTCTTTTGACCTATGAAACCTTATACAGCTTGGGACTAGCCTATCTGAAAGACTGCCGTCTCCCATACCAGCCTGCCTGGGTCTTAAAATCCTTGGGAGAGGCACTTATTTTGAGATTGCTGCTTTCAGAGGCACATTTGGTGGCAACATGAGAGAGGGCCTTCTTGGTGACCGCTCACCAAGGTTGTGGGACTCCTTGCTGAGGGAGGCTAGGTTATGATCGTAAGGCACTCAGGGTACCTTACGATCATAAATAAAACTTGAAGCTAGGTTGGGAGTGGTACATTATAATAATGTGGGGAAAGGAAGGACTGCGTGTGATTTTGTTACTGAATTTCCTCATTACATTGAAGCAGCCCTTTGGTACACACACAAGCGTTTTGAATAATTCTTCATTGGGTTCCAGGGCACTCAGACAATTACCAGGATCCTCTAGCGCTTTTCTCTTTTTCTTCCCTATCAACTGCACGGTCACCCTTCTTTGCTGGTCACCTCAGTCTGAAACATCAGCAAAGGGTCCTGATGAGTTCACAGAATCTGTGGTCCCAAGGTACATGGCGCAGCAGGACCCCTTGTTCGGAAGCCACAATGGGACTCTTGGCAAGGAATGCAGAAGACGCACGATGTTCGAAGAATGACAAAGGCAGGAAAGGCCACTTGGGAGAGGGAGGCGAAGCCAGCAAGAGGGACTGTGGTGGGAAGACAGGGCTCATTCAATGGTATTCTCCACCCTGTGGTCGGTCACCTGGCAGGCCTAAAAGCAGCTGACAGTCAAAGATAAGGGATATGGGGCTGCAGGCCCCATCTGAGGTCACTGGCAGGCAGCAGTGCATCTCCATTAAGTGAAAGCATGCACCATATCTTGCCTTCCATCCATAAGTGGCTTTAACTATTAAGTTTTTGTTGTTTTGTTTACAACTGGGTACATGCTCAGGGCCCATTCACATACTCACTGCTATAATGGAGTCACTGCCCCACAATGCAAGCTACAAGGGGGGGTCCATCGTATGTGTCTTTCCCACTTGTTCACTGCTCTCTTATTGGGGTGTGCATGAGGGAAGGGCACCTGGGTGAGAAACCTCAATGAAATTGACTTTCCAGCACAGTTGTGGCATTCACAGTTTCCCTGCAGCCATGAAGGATTGCACCACAGGGAAGCAATTCTCTCTCTCTCTCCAACAGGACGTCTGTAGCATGTATAGGGGTGTCGGGGGGATGTTCCCTCAGGAGTACTGAGACAAGGGGATCAAAGCCATGTTGCACATCATATTTTCTAGGCCTATCTGGACAAGCCTCAGAGTTTCCTGGCCTAGTCAGCAACCCAAGTGATCACTTAATGGAAAGAGTGGGTTTGCACCTCTGCAGCAGGCACAATTATCTTAGGCTGTTCTGCATCCTTTGCACTCGCTGCCTGTTAATCTCTGGGCCCAATTCAAGGTGCTGGTTTTGGCCTTCAAAGCCCTAAATGTTTTTGGACCATATTATTTGAAGGACTGCCTACACCTGTATGGGCTGGCCCAAGCAGTAAGATCGGCCTCAGAGGCCCTACGTTCTAGCCCACCAGCAAAAGCCATTAGCTGGTGTGTGTATATGTGTGTAACATTAATTTGTATGTTTGTCCTTCCGTACTACTGTGAGCTACCTTGTGAAGGCAGTGTGCTCTGAGAGGCAGGTTAAAGATCTTTCATAGATTCATATTATAGTAGAGTTGGAAGGGGCCTATAAGGCCACTGAGTCCAACTCCCTGCTCAAGGCAGAAATCCACCTTAAAGCATCCCTGACAGATGGTTGTGCAGCTGCCTCTAGAATGCCTCTAATGTGGGAGAGCTTGGTCATTGGTTCCAATGTCAAACTGCTCTAACAGTCAGGAAGTTTTCCTGATGTCCAGCCGGAATCTGGTTTCCTGTAACTTCAGCCCATTATTCCGCATCCTGCACTCTGGAATGATTGAGAAGAGATCCTGGCCCTCCTCCGTGTGACAACCTTTCAAGTATTTGAAGAGTGCTATCATATCTCCCCTCAATCTTATCTTCTCCAGGCTAAACATGCCCAGTTCTTTCAGTCTCTTTCAGATAAATAAATATGGTGTCATGGTAGTGGGTGTGGCAGTGTAGGGTAGGCACAGAACCTGGCCTCGGAAATGAGGTTTATAGGTCATGGGGAAGAGGGATGGAATCCCTAAGAAGTTTAGTAGAAGGAGATGCAAAGACCACATAAAAATTGATTAAGTGCTTCCAACAACTTTCCTCTACCCACCTGTTCTGGCATTCAGCTCTTCTAGCAGCCCTCTTGTCCTCCAAGTAGGCCCAGTGTCCTGGTTAATGACAGAACTGTTGTGCTCTTGAACTACTGCAGCCGCCAATAGATTGTCCACATTCACCACTTCTGGGTCGGAGTTTGTGTCTGAGATATCATAATGAGCCACAACTGAAGGTCCACCTGGAAAGGAAAGAAAACTCATAGATATTAGATAGCAGGCATCTCAGAGGACATGTACAAAAATGCTAACCCTACCACTATTGTATTGTCCATACAATAGTAGTGATGTAATTGTAAATGTCCTGCTCTCCCCAATTCATTCAATGCTATAGAATATAAATACAATGGCTGGGTTCACACATCACACTAACCCATGGTGGCTGGCAGGCTATATTGGGCAGGTGGTTATACAAACAACCTACTGTGCTCTCATCAGTCGATCAGGCAAACAAGTTACAAAGAGTAGTTTATTTCACACACACACACCTCGCCCCTCCTCCTACTGTAGTTCTCCTGCCCAGCCAGGCTGTTATCCCAGCTTCCTTTGCAGCAGGAATAAGGATCACCTGAGGCGAGCGAAGCGGTGGCAGCGTTTTTGGCTGCTCTTGCCAAGCAGCTATGTAGGCAATCTCTGTAGCCCACGCAGGACGACACACTACATGCTAATCCACCTTAGGTCTTTAACCCACCCTGGAGGGAGAGGGAGAAACATCTTACAGACAACATGCTAACCCATCATGGACTGTTCTGGAAAATAAACCATCACTGGTTAGTGTGTTGTGTGAACCCAGTCATTGGCTCAATTCGGACGATACAATAAACAACTGGTGTGGGGGAAAACAATTGTCAGTTGTTTTGACTATTGTGTCATTCCAATGCTGCCATAGTCAACTCAGCGCTGATCCTAATCCACACCACAGTTGATTATTTATTAACATGTTGTTTGGGGAGTACCCCCTAGGGTTAGGGTTAGTCAACCCACCACTGACTATCGTGTCGTCCGAATTGAGCCATTGTTTCACAAGAACAGGTGAGTAACTGCTTTACATAACACATAAGATATTACTATCTAAAATATTTCCGCCAAAAAAAGGAACTTTTATGTTGCCCACTAGAAATCAAGGATGAAGCCAGAGACCCCTAATTCTGTCATTGGATTACACTAAATAGATTTACCCGATATCTCCTTTTTAGTCAAAATCTGCAATTCTGAGCTTTTGAAGATTTGAAAATTGGAAGCATGGCCGTAGAAAGAGGGTGTCACGGAATTGTACCTAGATGATCATGTGAAGCTGCCTCCTACCGAGTCTGATGAGCAGTGGCCCGTGTAACCAATACAGTCTACTCTGACTGGCAGCAACTCTCCAAGATCTGGGGAAGACGTTCCGCTACCTGAGGTCCTTTAACTGGAGATGCCAGGGGTTGGGTACAAAGCATGCACTCTACCAATGTGCTATGGAAAGGGGTAAGTCCACACTCCACACTCAAGTGCTTCTGATGGCACTTTCCCCTCCCCTGGATTCAAATTGGAAGTTCCTGTCACTGGCACAGCCTAAAGTATTTACTTTTAGTGTGTATAAGAGAAATAATTAGCTGGCTTTTGAAGTGTCCCTGCCCTGAGCCAAGGATCTGGGCATGTCTCCTACTTAGAAAGAGGCAGGTCCAGAGCAGTTATTCATCTAGAGACTCAACAGGCAATTATTAAAGGGCAAGTAGGTTTGCCATTGTCCACAGTGGGAGCGATCGAGCCAACGAGCCAATGCAGAGTCACAGAAAAAAATAAGAATCCTACCTTAGTAGAGGCTGATTGGAAGGGAGCATGGACAGCGCTGGGAATCTTATGGACACCCAATGGGCAGCCTCCTCTGAGAGCAGATGCTTTGGGCTTACAAAGTTTGGCGCTCTGGTTTAAGGCCAGATCTACACCAAGCAGGATATAGCGGTATGAAAGCGGTATATAAAAGGCAGGAGCCACACCACTGCTTTATAGTGGTATTGGAGTGCACGGACAACTGTTGGGGCCCATAAGACACATACCATATACCGCTATATCCTGCTTGATGTGGCTCCTGCCTTTTATATACTGCTTTCATAGTGCTATATCCTGCTTGGTGTAGATCTGGTTTAAGTCTCTCTTAAGCATTTAGCCAATCTGGTGATCAGTGGTAGGCAAAGGAGCTTGATGCTCCCAAAGAGAGTATATCAATTTCCTTCTATGTTTTGATTTACTAAACCAATTGCAAGAATGTTTTCCTTTTCTCAAGTGCAAGTTCACCTCACTCCACTGAAATAAAATTGGACTTCCACATGACCAGCTCTCCCAACCAGCCACCAAAAGGAAAATTGTGATTCTCACAGTTCTGCTTAGGTCAGCAAATTCTGCGCTGCATGGAGCAAGAAAGAACTGCCGGTTTCTAAACCCTGTACCAGATCTTGTGAAGGATTATTGTTTGATGTTTCTGTTTTTAAATGGTTAGGGCAGTAGATTTGCTGAAATAAAATTTGGGACAAGGGTTTCACATAATTTATTCGGAGGCTCACAATGTCAGGGCGTAAATGAGGACAAATCCCCGTTTTCAACTCACTCATCTAAATACACTGGAAAAAAAGAATTTGTATCCCATTCTTTTCAAAATTACAGTAGGGTTTTTTGTTGCTAAGTGAGAGGAAAGGAGAAAAAAAAAGTTCCAGATGGGGCTGTTCTCAATATAACTATTTTGGTAACAACCATCTATTCCTATGAACATGGAGAGAGTGGCTGTGTTTACATTGAAAAGCCAATGGCTGAATTCAGACAACAAGAACAAACTAGCAGAAATCTGTTCCGTGTTCATACACTCTTCCCTCCCCTCCTGCACTGCCTATGTTCTGGGAACCAAAATTTCCCTTGACGTCCAAACTGGGCAAACTATGGGTACCATAAGCCATAGTTTACCTCCAAACCAGCATTGGAAACCATTGTTTGAACTAGGTTTCTAGCTCTGGTTTGGTGGCAAAACCATGGTTAGCAGTAACCACTGTTTGCCCAAAGCAGACTTCACAACAACCCACGGTCACTACAGGAAGTGCAAGAGAGAATTACAGTGTACAAACATGGCATACATTCTTGACTGCAAACCATGTTTTTTCTGTTACATCTGAATTAGGTCAAGATACATTACTCAGGCACCAATCTTTAATATTTAGAAAAACAGGGTAGCCATCTCTTCCTTAATTTAATGGTTTAGAGATCCACCTGGGGGAACCAATTAGCTGAACTGCTCAGGATAGCTCAAATGGGAGGTTTTGTTTGTTTGTTTTTAACGTTCATGGGTGTTTTTTTTTACTTTAAACATCAGACCCTCAGCAGACAAGCTGTTTCAAATGCCTTTTGCTATGAAGAACTGTGTGGAGTGTCAACTCAAGTCCAAAGCTCCCTTGAGCATGCAAACTAGTTAAATGGATCTTTTGATGATAAAAATGAAACAGCAGCCCTGCTGGGTCAGAGCAAAGGTTAATCTCAGTCAGGGGCAGGCAGCCTGGTCCCTTTCAGATGCTTTGGACTACAACAGCCGGAATCCCTTATCACTGGCCATACTGGCTGAAGCTTATGGGAGTTGTAGACCAAATCATCTAGAGGGTGCTTGGTTGCCTACCCCTGATCTATGTTCAGCATTCTGCTTCCTTCAGTGGCCAAACAGATGTTTCTAGGAAGCCCACACCAGCCGGGCATGAAGGTGTGGGCTCCTCTACTGTTGCTTCCCAGCAACTGACCTTCAGTGGCATACGGCTTCTGACCATGAAGGTTATAGCCCTCATGACAAACAGCTGCTGAGAAACCTCTCCTCCTCCATGAGTTTGTCTCATCCCCTTTTAAAGTCTTCTACGCTACTATTATCACATCTTGTGCCACGGAATGGTATGCGTGCATTATGCCACCCTTGCCGCTTCTGCAGGTCTTGTAAGAACATCTTGCAAACGTCAATGGAGAAAGACATCACCAGTGTCTTTCTCCGTTGTTTTATTTTGCCTACAATAGGGTATGAAAAGAAACCTTAAAATGGCCAATGGGGGCTTGGAGACGCAACTCTGTAGTATTCTATGCTCAAAAGAAGACCCCAGTTTCCTTGGCATCCCCAGGAAAAGCACCACATGACACAAAGCAGGGAAAGACTTTTCCTGGCATCTTAGAGGACCGCTGGCTGCCAGGGCAGACAATGCTGGATTCCTACTGACTCAGTATAAAATCAGCTTTTCTTATCTTATGTATCAGGGCTGTTGAACCTCTTTCAGCCTGAGGGGCAAATTCTATTTCAGATAAATCCCCAGGGTCCACATTCCAGGGGGTGGGCAGGACCACAGGAAAAAGGGGCAGACCCAAAACACCAGTAGGTGCCTTGGGAGAGGCATTTCAATCTTCCAGAATAGGTGGTGGTGGGTAACTGCAGAAAAGCTGGGAAACCACCAAATGATAGGTGGTCAGGGGAAAAGGACATGCCCTTCTGGGGAAGTCTGTAAGGCCAGACTGGGGCCTCAGGTGAGCCACATTTGGCCCCAGGCTTGAGGTTCTGCACCCATGTAATGTAATATAGGCTGCCAGCTTTCATACATCAGTCAGATGCATCCAGATGCAGTATAAGGAGAATGTATTGTATTATGGCAAATATAGTTAAAGTCTTAAGACTGTTAAGAGCCCCACTGGATCAGATCAAAAACCTTATCCTGTTTCCCAAAGCGGCCAACTAGGTGATCCCAAAAAGCCCCAAAGCAGGCCCTGAAGGCAACAGCCCTCCCCCACTCACTGCCCCCCACCTCCGGCATCAGGCATTTAGGGCTACACTGCCTCTAAACATGGAAATTCAGTTTAGCTTATCAAGTTAAAACGGCAGCAAAAACTTAGTCCACAGTTCATTTTTCAAATTCGCATTTTGGAAGTTTCAGATCCAAGTTCCTCAATAACTGACAAAACTGGTAATTTAGCAAGGTTGTTCTTAATTTCACAGGGAATGAATTACGCTTAAGATACCCAGTATCTGTTTTGCAACCTATACTCAAGAAATGCGTTTAAGATTCAGGTGAAACCTGCACCAAATAAAAACTGTTTCATGAAACTATGTTATAATTCCAGAAATTATGACAGACTCAACTTAAAAAGATAAATGAATGGTTAAACACTAGCATGTACAAGGGGAACAATGAACTAACATTAAACACTGATGATGGCTGTAAAACAGGGAGAAATCCTAGCAAGTTGGAGTTTGAAATTTGCTGTTCAAAATAAAACTACAAGCTTTATACTATTATTTGTAAGAATTGGGGGGGGGGTTAGAAAAGGGGATAATGGGTGTTACAACGCTAATTAACATTTAGAATTAAGCAATGGTGTATTTTTTCTCCCCACAACAATATCATCAGAGTTCAGTGCAACTTGGCATCAACTGACATTACATGGTCAATAAAAAAAAAGTTTTGAGTGCAGAAGATACGAGGGTCAAGTACAATATTGACTGTTTATCATCTAATCAATTCAGGACCTGCTCATAATTCCTTTTGGCAGTTTGCAAATGGATTTGTTTTAATAATAAATAATATTTTCAAAAGTAGAATCAGACCGGTCTAGGTAAGCCGAATTATACTTAGACAACAGTAAGAGTCAAGTCAAAATTGTACCACTCCTACATGTATAATCATGCAAAAATGTATAATAAATGTATATACATGCAGAGTGATATTCTTATCACCTACCCAGAGAATAACTTGGGTGAAAGTCTTCTTCAGTAGGAAATACAAGCATAAACTTGCTATCTGTAGCTCCAACTCTTGTATCTTCCACACTTCCAAACAGCACACCTTATAACTTGGCTTAAATTTAGCATACATCAAACAGACAGTGATAGTTTACATGCTGAACAATAATTAACAGTTGTCAATTAAGATGAAATGTCAAACTGCCCTTCTAAGGTTTCTTTAAAATAAGAAACAACAACAAAAAACCTGGCACGAATCAAGTGCCCTCAATCTGTCATCTCGGCTCGCAAATGAGATCTGGAAAAGGAGAATTCGCCTACTTGAGTTCAGCTAAACCCAGAGGCAGACTTGACATGTGGACAGCAGAGTGGAAGCCAGGCAAGGGTAGGACTTTTGGGGCACAACTCACCAAGAAGCTCTTCTGCTCCTGCTCTGCTGGAGTAAGCAGGAGCTAAGGACACAGTTCAATGAGATCTATGCAGGAAAACTAGTGGCCCTTTCATTAACTGTATTGGGTGCTTTTTTTGCATTTTCTGTCTCAGGTTGAAATTCTGTGCAAATGTAATTGGGAATAAATTCCACTGATGGCATTGGAGCTTGCTTCTGAGTAAACAGGCATAGGATTGGATTACATGACACCTAAATGTATCGATCAGGACCTTGTTAAGTCTGTTAACCTCTTGGGCCAATTCACAAACCAACTTTCCACAGCTTTGTCATTTTCCACAATGGGTGAAGCCTACTATTATGATCTGCCCTTCAGTACATATTATTTAGCTCTGCGTTAAATAAAATGGACGGATCACGATGAAGCAGGTGTATTGTTGGCAACTGTTCATCTGCAAGGCAGAATGGAAGGTTACTATCAGGGCTGGAAAAGACCCAAGGATTCAATGCTTGTGTCTAAAAATATTGACAATTTCCCCATCTCTGGATAAGGCTGGTTCCCATCAAATTGATGAGGGAATCTAAGCACGTCTCCCTGCAATCCTGCTATAGTTAATCCAGAGCCATGTACTTATCCCAATGAGCACACCATGCTCTTGTGTGCAAGGGATCCCCATTCATTTTGGCAGAGGCAGCAATTCTGCGGATGGGATTACTCTCTGAGAGATGCCACCTCCACTGAAATGAACGAGGAAGCTCTTGTGAGCAGGCAACTCTACACAACCCTACAAAATGGAAGGTATGGGAAACAAGGCTTCATATATGAATGCACAGGCGAAAGGGGTGGGTGGGTGGAACTGAGGTCAGTACAAACATGGGGATGAGAAAAAAAGATTAAAAATATCCAATCTAAAAAGTGGGGGAGGGTTCATAAAAACATGAGAAGAGCCCTGCTTGATCAGCCCAAAGGTAGAACTAATCCAGCATCCTTACTTCTCTCAGTGGCCAAGCAGGTAATCTCCCGGATGCACAGAAGCAAGGCATGAAGGCAATAGCCCAACAAGTAGTATTCGACTCCCTACAGCCTTCATGCCTAATAGCTGTTGATAGTCTGATTCTCTGTGAATATGACTTAAACCCTAAAATGGAGATTAAGCGAATGGCCATCCCTGCATTTTGTGGCAGGACATTTCATAAATGATGCTTGCTGTGAAGTACTTCCTTTCGTCTGCCCTGAACCTACAACTAATCAATGACACACAATTCATCCAAGCTGCCACGTATGAATCTGCCTTGGCAAGGGAGATACTGCTACTCAATTTTATGACCAGCTTGGGTGCACATGGTTAAGAGCACATAAAGGCTCCCCGCATTAGAAACTGGCAGCCTCATGCAAAAGCAGAAGCCAGAATGCATTTCTTTCACATCAGCAATTTCAGAATGCCAGTAAGAGGATTGCCAAATTCCGCAACAGAAGAACTGCCTGGAAAATCCAGTCCAAAAGCATTTTTATTCCAGCATCATACTTTTAATATGAAGCTGCCTTATACAGGGCCACACTGTTGGCCCATGTAGCCTAGCATCATCTTCGCCGATGGGCAGTGGCAACTCAAGATGTCAATCCAAGATGTCTTTCCCAGCATTAGCAACGGAGATCCTTCTAAATGGAGAAGCCAGGTATTGGATCTGGGTCCTTGGCATGCTAGACAAACGCCCCTGGATGCTCACAACCCCCTGCTTGTGATGGTGACTGTTACTTGGAGACACATTGCCTCTGAATGCTGAGGTCCCATTTGGCTATCATGACTATTGCAAGACCTATAGTTTCCTATAGATTCATATACCCAGTAAACTCCCACATAACAGGAACTGTTTGAGCAGCCTTCCCCAACTTGGTGCCCTCCAAATGAGCTGGACTGCAACACCCATCATTTCCAGCCAGCAAAGTAAACTAGCTTCTTGGATTCCCCCTATTCTGGGGATCTCCTGTGGCTTGTTGCCTTCTGCCCAAAGCTTTGCAGGCATCACTGCCCCTCACAATAAAATCAGTGCCCCTCTGTTGACTGGATTGGAGCCAGAACAGGGCCTCTAAGAAACAAGAGGGAGGTATTAGCATGCTCGAGGGAATTCCAAAGTTTCCATAAGTACAAAAAAAATGTAAACCATCACTATCCACAAAAGGGAGCAGTCAGCCCAATGAGGCCCAAGCATGCTCAATGGTCATGACAAACCACAGAATGTTGAATGCTAGTTGAAAAGGAAAAGTGGTGTGTGTGTGTACATGAGCGTACATATATATGAAGTGGCTTGCTCAAGCTCCTAATAGTTTATACTGCAAGGATGGGCATCTTGTGGCCCTCCAGATGTTTTTCCACCAGCCATAGTCAGCATAGCCAATGGCGAGGGATGATGGGAGTTGTAAGCCAAAATACCTAGCAGGCCTCAAGTTGCCCATTCCTGGTTTATAGGATCCCCAAAGAAGACATAGCTGGCTGGAACCCTGAAAGGTACACTCCTATTAGGAGGTCCCGATATAGCTCAACACTTAGATGCAGATTCTACTTCTTATCACTAAACCTAGGACTACAAAGGCAGGCAAAACATGGTGTGTGTGTGGGTTTTTTTTTTAAAAAAAACTACACAACAAAAAATCCCTCCAGTAAAGTGTAAAACAAGTATGGCCAAATAGTACCAGAGAACTGCTATTACTGTTGCCTGTAATTTTGCACTGAAATGTTGATTTGCTTTAAATATAATTCTGCATTTTATCAATTTGAATCTGAATGTGCATGAAGCAGCACCTCAACTAGATTAGCTGGATTTTAAAATAGACTTCACCAAAAAGGTTTATCTTTATATTTGTATTGTAATAAGAATTTTATTAATATCTATATTAATTCTAGGTTACAGTAGTTACATTTCTGAATTTACATGGTTTGGCAAAGGATACACATTATTCATAAACAAAGTAAAAGAATAGCATAACCATGTCCTCTCAAAATTATAATGTGAAAAGAATTATAGCAGGAATTGGCATATATATTTTATAATATATCTCCCTTTGTTTCACATGGCTATTTTTTTCTGGTGGGGGGAGGAAGGGATTTATTTATTTGGTGCATGTACAATAGATAGTATGCATTTGATTTAAGCCATATATTAAATCCCAAACAAAATTAGGTAGATATATTTATCTGGATCCAACTTGAGTTAATTAGCCCATTCCTCAAGTTGCTCAACATAAAACAAAATGCTACCTAGCAATTGTTCCATGACATTGAATAAACTGGGCAAAAAAGAATTCTCTCTAAACAGGCATGAGACGCAGGGAATATTCAATATATACTATATATTATACTTGGAGACACAAAATTGAGGTAAGATACCCAGGATTTATGCAAGAACTTTCAGCACATCATCATCTTTGCCCTTTGATGGAAGCAACACCTTACTCTCACAGCAATCCTGTGAGAGCAAGAAACAAAAACAGCAGAAAAGTTGCCGTAAAAATCAGGAAGGTTAAGCAAATAGCTTCTGAGCTAACTCTTTGGTTTAAATGAAGAAATGCAATCTCTTATAATTTACCCACTTTTGTTGCATTAAGATCTCAGCATTTGAGAAAAGTTAAAAACAAAAAAAAACACTTGCATGTATCTTACTGTTAGATCAAATAAATACTGATGGATCTGATTTGTTAAACATGGTTTAGAGCAGCCTTCTTTACCTGGCACCCTCCAAATGTGCTGGACTACAATTCCCAGCACCCCTAGTCAGCCCAGAGGATGCCAGGTTGGGGAAGGTAGGTCTAGAACTCTCATCTCTCACCACCTTCCTCCTCTCCCCCTTTCAGAACAAACTTTTAGTAATTCTGCACCTCCACCAAGTTTAATGCTAACTATGGTTAGCTTTAAAAGGAGGACAAGAAACTGATTTGCAATTCTTTGTTCAATTAGTGTTAATGTTGGTGCAGAGGTAACACTAAATCATGATTAGTGTTTTAAAAAGAGGAAAGGGGAGAGGAATGATTAAGAGATTGGTATGTTTGTTACATCTGGAGACTGTAGTTAGAAGGAAACCTGATTTCAATGTGCTTTTCCTTCTACATATGTAGATCTCCACTATGAAGGATATTCATACACACTCCCGAATTTGCTTTCCCAAATTTGAATACGGGCTTTTAAAAAAGACAATGGGCTGGTTCCAGATTTAATTACTTAAAATAGACCCATTGAAATCAATGGGACTTAGGTTAGTCATGACCAACTTAAGGATTTTGATGGGTCTACACTAAGTATGACTAAATCTGGAACCAAATCAATGACTAAGATAAAAACACAAAGGAATACTAATATGCTGAAAATAAAAGGGAAAAACAAGACTATTTTAATGACAGGAAAGGATGTAAAATACTATGGAGAATCTTATATGTTAATTTACCACTCAGAACAAATTAGTTCAGTCCCATAACTTGATTTCAACCCAAAGGTTTTAAGAAATGCCTAAAATAAGAGCCATGATGATAATTGCAATGGCATAAGTGTAAAAATATTTTTTCAGAAACATTTTCAAGACAACATTCCAACTATTTCACATTGTCTATATTATTCAAATCAAGATGGGAACAATTCACTCAACCATTGCAACTGTAGTAATGACAATATCAAAACAATGGAACCAAAAATAATAAATCAACAAGTCAAAATCTTAAAAGAAATCATTTGCTGGGGCTCATTGGGCATGATCACCAGATGCAACCTATTTAATTGCTGGACCATGAACCACCATTGCCAATATTTTTTGTGGGGAAATTGGCAGTAGATGTCTCCCATGGGTTTTAGAAAAGGTGCCCTGAGCCCACCCCACCCTGGCCATTCCTTCAAGGCCCACAAATGAGCATTGGCTGCATCTGTTAATAAGACAATAGGGTGAACACATCTCCCTCTGAGATGCTGTAACATGGCCTTTCCACTCTTCCTCAGGGCTCTGCATTTCTTTCCTGGCCCACTTCCACTTTGTTATTGTTCACCAGCCAGATGTGGAAGCAGCCAGTGTCCCCGTCCTGCTCTTTCCATCTCTAGAATAGAAAGATAGGGTAACAGCTAGTGTAGAGTAGGGTAGGCAACCTGGTGCCCTCCAGATGCTGCTGGACATCACTCATAATCCCTGATCATACTAGCTGGGGCTTATGGAAGTTGTAGTCCAAAACACCTGGAGGGTCAAGAAACAGGTGCCTGGGTAGGTCCCCAGACTTATTGTTGACCTGTGATTTAACAGTGCAATCGTATACATATCTACTGAAAAGTAAGCTTTCTTGAACGCAATAGAGCTTACTCCCAGCTAAGTGTGCAAACTTAGGGTCCCATCTGACATTACTGAAGAGTCATATGGTGCTGCAGTTCCTACACTATGAAGGTAATGTTAGAAAACACATGGGATGACATCAGGATGTGGCTCCTTCTCATACTAGCATTTATCCAAGAAAGGCAACATTGGCCTGGAAAGGAGCTGCATCATTTCTCTGACATGGTTCTCACATGATCAGTGGTAGGCAACTTTGCGTCCACCAGATGTTTTGGACTACAACTCTCATAGTTCCTAAGCACTGGCCATGCTGGTTGGGGCTTAAGGGAGTTATAGTCCAAAACACCTGGAGGGCACCAGATTGGCAACCCCTGGCCGAAGTCATCTAAGATGGCCAGTGACATGTGCTGAAGCAGTCACCACAAAAGGTAACACAAGGGACATGTTATAAGTGATGTGAAAGAAAGTGAATGTGTGGTGGGTGAGCAAATTAAATGTGTGGTAGGCAACAATATGTTCCAGTGGAGCTAAAGCTAGCCCAACATCTCTTTCTCACACTAAAGAATGCAATTTTGTCTTTATTTGCTGTATTTATTTACTGATTTTACCATATAACTGGTGCAAGAACCCACTTATGTACGGCTTCAATTTAATCACACATAAATGTTTGAGGGCACACAAAATATGGTTGCAAACAAATCTTTACATATTCATCTAAAAATAAGGCTTCTCAAAAGTTATTTGGATGCCAAATTTACAAGTCACTCCTTTTGTTTGTAATACATAATCAGGATACGTTCCGTTTATTGCACCACTAGTTTTGTTAATGTTCACAGAAACTTACACATTAAAATATAAACATGCAGGTTAAAAAAAAATGCTGCTGATGGCAGCACCTAAACCTACAGCAACTTCATACATTACTTTGTAGCTGGTAGTTAAGATACTCATTGGTCAGATTTCAGATGGATGGAAAGCTGATTTTCTCTTAACTATGTTTAAGAGATCAGGAGATAGCTGTGGATGTGTGTACTCCCCTCCTCCCACCCCTCCCTTTTCAGGAGGAAATTCCCTCATCCTACTTCAACCATGGTTATCCTTAACCACTGTTCTTACTGAAGCAGAATCTGACACCAATATACTTCTGTTGTTACCACTAACCATGGTTGAGATTAATGGTGACATTTTTTCTTAACCATATCCTTCCACAACTGACTCTTGAACTATTAAACCACGGTTAAGAGGGAGGCTGCATTAAACCTTTATCGACTCTCCACTGAGTATCTCTACCCATCAGTTTTTTAAACAAAACTACTATCTTGGCACCACCAATAATACAGGAGCACTATAGAGAAACCATAGAATTTTGCAGAAAACAAGTATGATTCCCTTTTGCACAGGTAATGCATGAATAGAACCTTAAAATGATTATTCATGGTCACTGTGAGACCTTTAAGGATCTTCAGTAAAACACCTAATTTTACAAGGATTTTCAGAGCATGAAAGACCAAAAAACCCACCCTGCTAACAGGTTTTTTGGCTAGTTTCAGGTAGTTTAGAATCCATTCAAAATTATTATACTGGGAAATGTCTACAGTGAAAACTGACTCAGCTGATCTAGTTTCTAACATACCTGTATCATCCATTTTAAAAATATGTTTCAGAACATGCTTGAGGAGACGATGCTCAATTTAAAAAGCAGCCTCTGTGCGCTTGGGAAGATCTGTACATTTGGCATGCAGTTCTGAATATATTTCTAAATGCTCAGATGTCTCTCAGTATTAGAAAGTGGTACATATTAACTATAATAAAATAATCACAGAAAGTTCTTGACTTTTAAAGTAAACAAGGGCAAATTCATAACTTTTTATTCAAGGGGGGGAAGGACCCCAGACATGTAAAGATAATAAAAATTGACCTACTGTTTGAAGCCAATCAAGTCAAGTGTATACATGATTTCAGATTAGAAAGCTATCAAATTCACATCAAAACAGCCATATCAAAATTATACATGGAAAGATTTAACATCAAAATTGCTTTAGAAACCATTCACATTTACTTTTACATAAAATTATATCCTGCATAGCCTTTCAAACGGTTACCCTGAAAATGCAGCTTTTTAAAAGCAGTGTTACTTCTTAAAAAGACAAATAGATTAGCAGATAGGGCAGGAAATATATTTACACATTTTAAAAGTTATTTTACTTTCATAAAGTCAGGGGTGATATTAATGAAAGGGAAGGACAGTGAATATATATACACTGAGATATTGAAGAGAAATTAAAGGTCATTAATTTAAACACAATAGGTGGGTATCACAGTAAAAAGGAGAGATCCAAAGAGTTACTTTAGGTACCATCACCCATGGGTACGTCCATTTATATTTTTGAATGTTCAGTCTTTGAACAAAATGCCACATTACAAACTACTTTGAAAAGGCCCATCAGTTTCACAAGTACTTTGCCATGTGGCATGGGAAGGTGGAGTTAGAGAACACACATCTTGGGCATGCATAGAAAGTCAAATTATTAATTACATCTCAGCCAGCATGTGCAACTGAAATTTTAGACCGCAATCCTAAACATAATTACTAGAAAGTCCCATTAAACTCAGTGGAACCTATTTCTGAATAAACATGCTTTGGATCACACAAAGACCTTGAAATAGCTGTGCAACCTTTTGCCCATATTACTTCTAATTAGATGCATTGAACTACCAGCAATATTATTTGACTTTTTTTTTTTTTTTGCTTTTAACACAATGAAAGAGATGATACTGAGTTACATGCACAATTTGTAAGCAACACAAATTATTATCATCGGAAAGCTCAAGCAGAGAAGAAGAGTCTATGAGAGCAAGGCTTATTTAATCACCAAGCATGGTTACTCAACACAGAGCTATATCTCAGATCTAGAGTTTAACTTAAACTTGCAAATAATTACAACATCTGAATAATGCTTGGGAATTCTTAACCAGAGGAGTAAGGACCATAGTTCAGTGATGGCTCAGAGGATGCTTTTAATGAACATGGATTCAGAGTGGCCACAATCCAGAAAGCCATGAGGCGAACCGACAGGAGCTTTCAGCATGTGCAACCCCACATTTTCATTATATTTTCCAACAATTTCCAGAGAGTAGCCGTTGCAGTCATAGAATCATAGAATAGTAGAGTTGGAAGGGGCCTATAAGGCCATCATGTCCAACCCCCTGCTCAATGCAGGAATCTACCTTAAGGCATACTTGACATATGGTTGTCCAGCTGCCTCTTGAATGCCTCTAATGCGGGGGAGAGCCCATGACCTCCCTAGGGAATTGATTCCATTGTCACACTGCTCTAACAGTCAGGAAGTTTTTTTCCTGATGTCCAGCTGGAATCTGGCTTCCTGTAACTTGAGACCATTATTCCGTGTCCTGCACTCTGTGTTGATCAAGAAGAGATCCTGGCCCTCCTCTGTGTGACAGCCTTTCAAGTATTTGAAGTGTCTATTGTAGCAAAAACAACAGAGTGTCCAATGGCACCTTTAAAATTAACACATTTATTCTGGCAAAAGCTTTTATAGACTACAGTTCAGTTCATCAGATACATGGAGTATTACGGAGAATTTCAGGTTTATATACAGTAGATGTAATGTATATTGGGGGAAGAATAATTGTAAACAGTGCGGTCAGAAGGAAATTAAATGCAAAAAGTTAGTCACATTATTAATAGCGGTCATTCACAGTAACTCTATTCAGAATAACAAGCTAAGCGACAGTGGTTAAGCATCTTGAGCTAAACATTACGGCTTAGCGTGTCGCGTGAATCATTCCTAACCATGGTGGCTACATAACCACAGTTTAAACACGGTCACTAACCATTTGCTGTGAAAGATTTAGTAACTTGACCATGGCTTAGCATACTGTCTGAACAGGCCCACTGTGGTTATTGATGTTAGCAAAAATACCCTGGCACTAAATGCTTACCTAATACAACATTTTTTTTACAAGTCTTTCCCACTCCCAGTACCACAACCACCTGTTCTGTATATAAAACTAAAACTCTCCATAATACTCAATGGCTGAATTCGGACGACACAATAAGCAACTGGTGTGGGGGAAACAATCGTCAGTTGTTTTGACTATTGTGTCATCTGAATGCTGCCATAGTCAACTCAGCGCTGATCCTCATCCACACCACAGTTGATTATTTATTACCATGTTGTGTGGGGAGTACCCCCTAGGGTTAGTCAACCCACCACTGACTATCGTGTCGTCCGAATTGAGCCAATGCATCTGATGAATGGGCTATAGTCTACAAAAGCTTGTGCTAGAGTAATCTTATTAGTCTTGAAGATGCCACTAGCCTTTTTGTTTATATTTTTGGGTGTTGTGACTTTTCCCACCACAAGAGCATGGAAGATGTAAGAATATGTGATGTCTGTTATTCCTCACAAATAAGATCCAATCTGAATAAAAAGCAACTTGCATTGCTTCTAGGAGATGTACTAGCTTGGGGGAGTCTACAAAAAAATGGATTTGAAAGTTGAGAGGCAGCCATTAAAAATGTCTCTCAGTGTAACATGCAGGTCTGACTGGCGCATAGAAAGTTTGTAAACTCTTGAATTTAGAAATGGGAAATTAGGGTAAAGGTGGTCTCATATGTATGCTGGGCCCAGGTTGTTCAGGGCTTCATGAGGACCATGATTTGAACCCAACTGGGATCCAGTACAGAGGCTCCTAATAGCTCACTCTCTGCAGTTTGTGCCTCCTGTAGGTTTTGAACTGCCATTAAAAGTAGCCCATTCAGTAGTCTAGCGTCAGAATTATGAGGGGAGGCATAGTACTCAGTCGAGTTTCAAAAGTAACTTGTCAGGCAACATGAGAGGTTGCTGACTGAGGAAACACAAATGCAATGATGCTAAAGAGGCTCTCTGGGTTGCAGCTACTGTACTCTGATTATTTATTTATTCATGCCAGGCCTTTGTGGCATGAAAATATAATGTGATCATATATAACTCACACACATACATGTGTTTGTTTAGGTAGGTGTTGTAAGTCTTTAAAGCAAGCAGTCTTGTACAGTACTGAACATTTTTATTCAAAATTTTCAATTTTCTAAATTTAGTGTAACCTAGGTACATAGACCTATTGCTTCTATCTGCCAAATTTCTGTGGACCTTAAGCACTGAGTTTTTACCAAAAAATATGCTTCCTCAGACTACAACTGTTGCAAACACAAATACCTGTGAGGAAAATAAATGCTAAATACTGATTGGCCGACTTGTACCCAATGCGATTGTAGGAGAAACAGAAATATGGCAAGCAATATATAATTCTTTTTTAAGCTGCACAATCTAGATGCTAGCATTTGTTTAAGAAAATATTCACAGGACACAAATTCCAAATTTGTATTTCCACATATAAACACTTTTGGCATGCAAAAAGGAGCACACAAGGAATACATGGATTGCTCCTACAGTAAGACACAAAAAAGGATTGCTAAGTTGTATCTTGCCAAGCTTTGCTGATGGTGAGCTGGGAACAAGAAGCATTTTAATGGCATCCCAAGTACATCTGTTTTCTTTTTAATTAAAGCAAAACAAAACTGGCTGTTAAAAAACTTAAACAAGGAACCAAAAATTCATATGGAGCACAATGGTCAGCTTCTGCGGCATGATCCAGGTCAACAGCAAAGGTTTGAGAAGCTGGTTAAGATTGTGATTGATTCAAGTTGGGTTCTGCGATATTCCCATTTTCAGGAAAGATGGCTGGGAAATTGTTATTAAATGTTGCTGGAAATTCTAAGGCCGTATCAGCATTTTGATAGCTCACATAAGAATTAAAGGGCTGCTGTGGAAGTACTTGGCTATCAGGCACCTGCACAAATACCCCTGCCTGAGTAGCTGGGGAGATTCTTTGGCCAGCTAGTGGTACTTTAGGGTCCCTGGGCTCCAGTTGCTGCTTGCTTTCTTCATCCGTGTCAAGACGGGTTAGCTTTTCTATCCACATCCGAAACTTCTCCTCTGTCTGCCTCTGCATCTCGGCAAAGCAGTTCATGGCCTCTTCCAGGACGCTGCCTATGCAGTTCCTATCCCATACGGTGCCCCTGTCAAGCAATCCTGGAATTTCCCTGGTCGCTCCTCCAGATCCCCCAGCACGACTGAAGCCAGCTTTAAAGACATTGAGGCCATTGCATAAGACATCATTAAAGATCATAATATCCATACATTAAGGCATGCGAGCACGGACAAGCTATACACTTGCTCTAACTGGTCAGGTACACACAATCTCAAAGAAGCACTGTGATGTTTGCCCAATTAAAAGTTCATAAACCACCCACACTCCCCAATATAATTACTACAATCTTCTGGCTTTCAAAATGATTTTCAGAAAGTGAAATTAATCCCACTCCTATAACTGTGATGTCTTTATTGCTGAACGAAAGCCAAAGCACCATACCTTAATAATCCATATTTTATTTTAAAATACAAACAATCAAATCTTTTTTGAATGCACATTTTACTTAAGGCCATAAAATGTAAGCACGGGATCAGGCCAGGGTCAACTAGTCCAGAATTCCACTTCCAAAAGTGGCTGGTCAGATGCCTCTGGGAGGCATGACTAATTTGTCCCATTGATTTCAATGGGTCTACTCTAAGCATTTCTACGTCTGGAGCCAACGTCCTAATTTTGCATTCAGAACAACTCACACTAATTTACAGAAATGCAGTTTTCATTGTGTATTCTGACAGTAGTATTTAGGTTGTCACAAAATTCAGAATATTTTGGTAAGGAATGAGCTGGCAGAGCACAGAAGGTGGATATGGGCATTGAAAAGGCAAAGATTAAGAGAGGCAAAGATGATGAACCATGAAGAGGATCAGGAAACTACTTTATAATACATAATGGCAAATTTTCATTCAAAGCACTTGATTGGGTTTTCAAATAAACATTGCCTGCACATTTAAAGCTTTTTCTTTGTTGGCACATAACATTTCTATTTAAGGGGAAATATTAGAGGTTTGGGAAATCAGCTAGGCACCTGTTCCAAGATACTGCAAACTAACAGTGAGTACAGAGAATTGGAAATTCTTAATGGGCCTGCTCAGACAACACGCTAAGCCATGGTTAGGCTGCTAACCCTTTTGCAGAAAATGTGTGTTTAAACCATGGTTATGTAGCTTCTATAGTTAGGAATGGTTCACATGACATGCTAAGTCATGGCCATAATGTTCAGCTCAAAATGCTTAACCACCATGGCTTAGCGTGTCTTCCGAACAGGGTCAATGAATTCATGAATCCTTTGCTGAGTTTGTTAGAGCCTTCTCCAGATGTTAGAGCAAGAGGAGGCAAGTTCACCTATTAATCTGACACTATGATGACATACTACAAAATCATGGGGGCACCACTACTGAGGAATTATAGCGTTTGGACTAGCTTTTTGGAAAGGAACCACATGGCAACAATAAGAATTCGAAATAAGGTCCAATGGAAGCCAGAGGTAAAATTCCCAACTCTTAACTATCAGCAGAACTGTGCCTACTATCCCTTAAGAGAATAGAATATCTGGACTTTCATTGTAGGAGGCATTCTTCTTGTCAGTTATAAGTGACGTATCTCCACTTTCACAGTGAGATGTTAGAATGACTATCAGAAATATCAGAAGCAAACTACACATGGGGAGTTCTATCTTTTATCATGTTCTCACAAACCTGGCATGCTACAATGGCAGTAACTTCTTCTGAAGTGGAAGGTGTTCATATTTCTTCTGAGGACCAATTACTACATGAGAGCTATTCGGGAATTCTGACCCATCTTCTCTCCCCCACTTCACAAAGAGTGGGAAACTCTTTTGGGAACATAATCTACAAGAATTATTGCTCCAGGAAAATCAAAGCCCTGTTTTATAAGGAGCAATTCTTTCCTAGTTTTCCAGAAAAAGGCTTCCTCGGGTGTTCAAGTAATCCATGAGAAAATGGAAATTAGGAGCAATTAGTTTTTGCTTCTGATTGAAACACAGAAGAACTGCACTAATCTGCCATGAATTATCCTATTACAATTCCACATGTAGAACAAAAATGGGATGAGCATTTTGGTTCCTTTACAGAATCACAACCAGCAAGTGTCTTCTGACTATTCTCAACAGGCTGAAAAATAGCTCAACCAGTGGTTACAAACAGGGTGTTACCCAAAAGGTCAAGTGGCCCAGGTTCTGATTCAACTACTTGATCACCTGGCCTTACACTGGCCAACCCAATTATAATGTTAAAATAGGTACGTCCAAGGCAGTGAAAGGAACCATAATATCATTGCACACATAAGCTTTCAAGAAATTAATTTGACACCCTTATTACTTAAACCAACTTGCAATATATAAGGATGGGTAGCAAGACTTGCTACAGTTTGAACATTACACTAAAAATGTCCATATGCCTCCAGGAAGCCTTGTGGGATGATGCTTAATTAAACCAATTTGTGGACTGTGCCATATAGAATTAGTAGCAAAGTAGCTAGAACCAGGATTATTTCCAAGCCCGATTCAAGGTTCTGGTTTTAACTTATAAAGCCTTACATGGCTTGAGACCACAATACCTGACGGAATGCCTCTCCCGACATGAACCTACCTGTACACTACACTCAGCATCTAAGGTCCTCCTCCAGGTGCCTACTCCGAGGGAAGCTCAGAAGATGGCAATAATGGAGAGGGCCTCCTCAGTGGTGGCCACCCAATTATGGAATGATCTCCCTGATGAGGCCCACCTGGTGCCAACATTGTTATCTTTTCGATGCCAGGTCAAGACTTTTCTCTTCTTCCAGGCATTTAACAGTATATGCTGTTATGAATTGACCCCAGAACTATATTTAGGCCTGGCTGAGAGTTCACAGTTGTTTTAAATGAATACTGTCTTTATTTGTTGTCTGTTTTATGCTTTTATGGTTTTAAATTTTGAATATCAATTTTTAATCTCCAAAGTTTTTAAGAGAGCTTCGGCCATGGGGCGGTATATAAATAATAATAATAATAATAATAATAATAATAATAATAATAATAGATGGTCTAAGGGTCATCTGTGTTTTCTAGTGCAACTTTTAGGTGGTCCCTGAGACCATGACATAAATAACAGGAAAATACGAGTGACATATTAGTTTCTTCTACATGCTGACAAGGTAAAAGCTTAAACCAAGAAGCAGCTTGACTCTTCAAGAGTGGAATCTTCAAAGAATGAAAAGACAATGAATAGGACCAAATGGGGGAAAATCAGGCTGCAGATTTGAAAACTAATGTTGTGGTATCCCACAAAATGCTGGTGGTAATGTAAGATGTGGTGATCCCCAAAGAGCAAACAAACCAAAATACTGATCCTAACTAAAACAAAAAGTAAGTATTTCAGGTCTACAATAGTCTAGATAAGGGTGGGTAACTTGTGTATCTCCAGACGCTTTAGCTTATAACTCCTATAGTTGTTGTGAAGTGCCCAGAGAGTTTCGGTTATTGGATGGCATAGAAATGTAATAAATAAATGTTCTCTCATCATTGGCTATACTGACTTGGGCTGATGGGACTTGTAGGCCAAAACTTCTGTTGCCCACTCCAGGACGAGATGGTCATCATTCCCCACAATTAACTTTTTATAAGTCATTGTGGGATTCTGTTGAAAGGTGGGGTATAAATCAAATAAATTAATCCCATATTCTACTGAGTTAGGGGCATACCACAAATCCACTGTGAACTCAAAGTCAAAGGGTTTACTGGCAAAATCACTTAAAACGGGAGGGGCAGACAACCCGTGCCCCTCCAGAAGTTTTGGAATACAACTCCCATCAGTTCCAGCCAACATAGCCAATGGTGAGTGCTGCTGGTCAAAACATCTACAGGGACACAAGTTGCCCACCCTGCAATACAGGCTACAAAACATCAGCAATTAATTCCTCTACTCAGATCCAGCTATGGATATTCTACCTCAACTGCCTACACCTTTGTAAAACAAGCAACAGATTAAATGAGCTAGGGAAAAAATGATGCTTCCTCTCTGTTTATCTGGAGCTGCTTAAATATCTGCTTAGTTTTTTAAAAGCGAAGGAAGCAAAAGTCATTAGTTTACAGAATTCTGTACTTTTCTGCTTACCAACAATAATGGTCGGGAAACTATTTCCCTCATCTATGTTCACACAAATAACAATTCCTTGGACCTTTAACTCTTCTAGTCTGATTTTTAGTGCAACACATATAATGAATTAGTCATCTACCTCTTCTATTTGTGAGCACACATAAATCTGTATGAATGCACATAAAAGTACTTGTGAATATTCCCAGTAGACATATTAATATGCAGGGGTTGACAAATTTGGGGTGGCCCAGGTGGACAACCAAATATTTGTTGTGGCCAAGATATGCCACTGTCCCAAGGCATGGAGTCTTGTCCCTGACTACATGTTGCATCTTTGAGAAACAGCACAAGGCCAGGGACAAACAAGGTCCTCTGTCATTTCTCTCTAGTTTGGAACTGATGGAAGGACAGTGGATACATGCAGGCTCTCTCTCTCTCTCTCTCTCTCTCTCTACTGGGAACCTGGAGCTCCAACCACCTGGCAAGTACAAAGACAAGCACAGGCGCTTCCATCCTCCCTTTCCTGTTAAGATCTGGCGAGGGACAGTGGAGGTTACTGTGCAGTTTGAGTTCCAACCACCCCGCAGGCACAGAGACAAGTCTCTGTGCTTGCCATCCCTCTTGTGCTCAGCAAGCAAAGGATAGTGGAGATGCCTATGAGTCTTGTCAGGGGGTTGGAAGCTATTGTGGGTGGAGGGTTGGAGATTCAACCCATCCCTGAAAGATGCAGAGGCCAGCCTCTGCTGTCCCTCTCCTGCTCAGAGGTGGTGAAGGGCATCAGAAGTGTGTAGGCTCTCTGCTTCTTCCAGATGGTTGAATTTCCAACGCTCTAGCAACTGCAGAGAAAAGCCAATGTGGCTACACCATTACCCTCCAGCTTGAAGTCAGAGAAGGGAGGAAGACGTGTGTTTGGGCTCTACTTGCACCCAGCAATTGCAGAACTAGCATAAATAGCAGGCTTCCACTCATGTTTGGGCTGGAGAATAGGCAGGTATCAGCCCTCCCTCTCTATAGCTCCAGCGCTGGGAACAACTCTTGGACTTGTCTCACTTGCCAGAATCTGGCTGACCTCTCCCTCGTGAGATGGGCACGTGAGATTGTTGAAGCCTGCTAACACAGCTGAAGACTGTTTTTCAAGACAGTTTGCAGCACTTGTAGACTAAGGGGAAGAAATTAATTTCTAACTTAAAGAAAGAAATCCAATACAGTAAGCTGTAGAGGGACAGGTGTACAATCCCAACGTGCCTGTGTTCAGCAAATTTCAAGATGATTGCCTCATGGAGTTTCACCTATTCCTTTTTGCCTGAACAGCAAAAATGGCTCTATCATATTTAAAATATAATTTTACTGAATACTTCTTAATAGGCCTCAGTAAGATCTCCATTCCTACCAATGTCTGTGTAGGCCCCCAAACCTACTTCAATTAGGAGATGGGAAATTGCACAATAAAAGCAACTTTTATATATTCAAATTGAAACTGCTGTAAACCTTTTAATTCTCGCCAGGATCCCAAAATTTTCATCTTTACTAAGGTTGTCTTGACATTTTTAGGGACTGTAAAGGAACCTGATTATGTGCAATTATGTACATCTAAACAGAAGGTAAAATACTAGCCTGCAAAACTACACATGCATGTTCTATACATCTTTCTCAAAAATAATCTAATCAAGGATGCTTGATTAAAACATTTACTTTATTTACATGCAAAAAATTTTAAATGAATACTAGCAGGTATAGATTATGTATTCTTCACTTAGTTCTTCCATTTTTATTTGGTGTTCCTTGCCCACCTTTTAACCTAGAGAATCTCTTACAGGCTAAAAAAAAAAAATAGTGACCTGGTTCACACGATCAAAATAAGCCATGGTGGCTTATTTAAATCACGTCACTTGCCAGGCTTGATTTCCATAATAATCACCAGGGCGCAGCTTGTCATGACATCGAAACCTGGGAGGCATGGCTTCTTGGAGGGGGAAACAACCCTTCAATAACCCATGGGTTGTTGTAGCGTTAATTGGAAGGTTATTTTCCCGTTCAACAAGTTATGCCGCCTGGGTTTGGATGACATAAGCTGTGCCTGGCAGTGATTATGGAAATCATGCCCTGTGTGAACTGGCCCAGGGTCAAGATGCGATGGAATGCTTCTGGTACTATGATTTGAGAAGTTTGCTCATGAACACTCACCTAGATTTGCAACCTCCAATACTTGACCCCATTTGTTCTATAAAACAAGAATGTAACAAGCAAAACCCTCCTAAATTTAGATTAATAGTAACACTTTCAAGGAAATCCACAGTTACAACAGTAGTTTTCATAAACTTCCCTAGGCTTAAATGCTTTGCTTCATACTAAAAAGCTAAGATTACCTAAGGCAAAATACTATACAATGAAGTTATATAATAGGGAGCAAAGCATACTATCACTGTGAAGTTTGTGATGATGTAAACTTGCTATTCTTCCAAACCATTCAACAGAGGTAAACTAATGGAAGAACTTGTCTATATACAAATGTTGGACAAAGATGGCACATGATTGTTGTATACATTACCAGAAATGGTTAAACAAAAATTCTGTCCTACAGAGCAAGTTGTAAGAGAAATCTCCTTACTCGATAGGAAGCTCACCATCTTCATTGTTCCTAAAGTTTTCTGCTGCACAGTGCCTGATTATACCTGGCCAAATATTTCCTTACACTACCGCATACGATCAATAAATCAAGGGAATGAGCTAGCATGCCACACAATTCAAATAAATAAATAAGCAAACAAATAAATGTGAGTTTAAGCTGCACTGGTTTCTGCTGAAGCTAAATCGGACTAGCAGAAGCCCAATCTGGAATGTAACTGGTATGGGCTGTACTATTTCAGACTGAGTATAGGGCTACCCCACATAACATGTTCCAGGCTCAAAACAAGAATGCCAAGAAAAAAGGCTAGCCTAGAAACCACTCCCTGAATGGCAGTTTTGTAAGTGCAGCCAGCAGGTTATGTGGAGACACATATCACCTGCAGTCTGAAATGGCACAGCCCAGCAAGATACGTCATGTGGGTCTTCTACTTGTCTGTTCTAGCTTATTGTTCCTCTCATCTCAGACTAAATAAATAAATATACATACATACGTACATATTACAAGACTAACCTGCATCAGTTAGCAATGTTTTAAAACGTGAATGCCGGAGCAAAATCTTAAGGAATTTGGCCACTGGTGCTGTGACCCACCCGGCATGTCTACTGAACAACCTCCATTTATTTCAACTTGTTTGTGCAAAATGCTCATGAAATGGAGTTTGGACAGCTACAATGTGTGGCAGACTACACCCATACACAATTGTAAACTCAAAGTGCTGTGCAAAGGCAGAATCTATTGAACTTAATAGGTTACTAGTGGTAGAAAGTACACTTGAAGGGTCCAATGGTGAACTTAGCATTGTAGTTTTCCTTTTAATTCTTCCCAAACAGCATAGAAATAGCTTTCCTTAGAACACTGATATTACAAAACTCATTTTCTCTTGTGCAAAAAACCCAAATGTGTTCACCCATAAAAGATTGGCAAACCAAACACTTTTTAAATAGTATTTTATTTTTAAGGTTGCTATAAAATGCAGTTATTTTGAGTACCATACGCCAAGTTGATACATATTCCTGACCATGCTAGTTGGACTAGAGGAATAATGCAGGCTGTAACAGCTTGAAAACTTTTCAAAATGCATGTTCTGATATTTTATCATGAGAGCGGCCAAAATATTTAACCTCTCAATCAGCCAATATGGATGCAGCAGGGGGGAAAAGATTAGTAATTGTGCAATCCACGCAACAGAGGAAATTATAACTAACTTGTTTCTGAAACTGAGGGAGAATGCGGGGGCTGGCAATTTGCAAACTATGCGCAAAATATTCCTCACAGAGGCTCTGAAGTAACCCACTTGCCTATCTGTAACTCACAGCAATAGCAAGGCTGAACCAGCTAATCATGCATTGAAATGAAGCTGGAAGGTGCAGCATTAAATGCATTATTGGAGAGAATGGGGCCTCTCATTGGAAACAGCAGAAAGATACCCCAATGCAGAGAGAGAAACAGCGGTAGTATTTTAAAAGGAACACCCATTTAGAATAAATAAGCTACAAGGTATGCTGTTTTAAATATTACCATCTAAGCCACAGTGATGTTAACTGGCGCAAGGCGGGGGCGGGGGGGGGGGAGGCAAGAGGGAGAGCAGGGACCGGACTCAATTCATCATTATCGGGTTTTTTTATTATTATTATTTGCTATGGTGCAAATAAGAACATTGAGAAAACCCATCACTCACTCTTAAAACACTGTGTTTTTAATGCACTGCAGCCCTCATATTTACACAGAGCTGCAGTTCTCCTAGTTTATTATTTCTTTTTCTCAAGTGTCGCTCCTCTAAATTTAGCATGACAGCTGAGAAATGACGGCCGGAGTTTTACCAGTTCAGTTTAAAAAACATCCTCTACCTGGTATCTCTGCAGTGATTGTCTTGCTGCTCCCTGAAACTTCTTCATCATCATCTGATGAACTCGTGCTCGAGTCACAGGTTAGGTCACTATCACTGGTACTGCTGTCCTGCAGCAGGTTATATTTCTTGCGGGCAGCCGCCTCCCGTTTCTGCCTCAATAACCGAATTCTCTCTTTGTGCTTTTGGCTCCGATGACCTTTGACCTTGGCGACACGGCCGTTCTGCTTATCGCTAGACTGCCGGTTTTTCTTTGCAGCCATTGTTGAGGTTTCACTTTCCGACCTGGACCGCCTGGATTTCCTCCCAACAGTAGACCCTGACACTGCAGAAGGGTCTCCCTCTACAGTTGCTTCGGCTCGGCTGGCCTCATTCTCTTCTGCAGAAGACAGAGTGTCTGAATCAGCCAAGTGCCCACTAGAAGAAGGGGACAGCATGCAATGGTTGGAAGAGTCACTCTCATAAACACGACCAGCTGCTGGTTTGTCGCTCTCTGTTGATGCTAGCTGAGATTCTGATGAGTCCCGCCTCAGTTCCATCAGCAAGCATGGCATTGAGGCAAGTACTGTTGAATCCTCTAAAACAGCTCCACACTCTTTCTGAGCATGCATTTCGAGTTCTATAGATCCTTCTTCAGTCAGAGCTACCTCTTGTTTTTCTGAGAGTTTTGGTGGGACCTCTGGATCAATGAGTTCTTCTGCTTTGTCTGCTGCCTCCATCTTCATTTCAGAGTTTTAAGTCTCTCTCCTGGTCTCAAAGCATGGAGCACAGAGGATAGTGGACACTGCAAACTAGCCTAGGGCTTCAGCAGGAAAGCAACCTGCAGGAGAACATATAGAGCAAATGAACAGGTTGGCAATGACAAAATATTCAAGTACCAAAATCACTCTATGGAGAATCTGAAATAACTTCTGTAGAGTGTGAAGAACCTTGCTGATTATAGAGTAGAGTTGGGTAAATCTACAGAGGCCCTTTAATGTTAATACTGTTGATTCAGTTGGGTCTTAACTCCTCCCACATCTTCCAGAGGGGATGGGGTTGTGCTGAAGAGCCAAGAAATTAGTCTTTTTGTTTACTGCTTGAGTTCAAACTAATGAGCATAAAAACATAAGAGCAACCATGCTGGACTAGAAAAGGCCTATCTAATCCAGCATTCTGTTCTCACAGTGTCCAACCATATGCCTATGGAAACTCAGATGCAGAACCAAAGTGCAATGGCACTTTCCCAACCACTGGTATGGAGAGGCATATTGCCTCTGATACTGGAAGTAAAATATAGCCATCATGATCAGTAGCCACTGATCACCTTATGCTCCATGAATTTATCTAACATCCCCTTTTAAAGCTGTCCAAGTTGGTGGTTCTCCCTACATATTGTGGTAGCTAATTGCACAGTTTTACTTTGTGGGGGCAAGAATGAGTATCAGTCCAGATCTCCTTGCTAGTGAATTTAGGATGCAGTGTTGGGATGTAGCGCTGAGGTGAGGATACTTCCTCCAGATACCCAGGAGTCGAAGCAGTGGGTAGCAATGGCCACCCACTTGGATAATTTGGATACAGACAATCCAAATGATACTGAAATCTGGGAGCTGATCCAAATTCTACACTGGTAAGGAGAAAAGGCTTCCTTTTATGGCTTCTGGGTCATTGCACAATGTAAGCACATAAATTATCTTCCTCAATGGGGTGAATGTCCCAATTTCCAAGAGGCATGAGGGTTTATTCCCCCATCCCATTACTACCAAGCTAGTTGTGGGCTGCAGCAGTGGTGGGAAAATGAAGTGAGCCTGCCATAAGAGCAGAAGCAAAACAGTACCCAATAATTTCAAATATCTTGGTATTTGATTTGCAATCTTCTCCATGTCTAAATTATGATAAGTTACACAATAGGTTTGATATGAGTTGGGGAAAAGTTGGGCTTGAGTTAATCTCTCAAAATGAGTTTAGGGCAGGTTGATCTTGCAAATTTGGTCTGCAGCAGGATTCTGCCTTAGTTTTCATATTGGCCCTGTTTGGATTTAACAGTGGCCTCCAGCAGCAATTTAATTACTCCAAGAATTGCTGGGATGTGAACTGTACACAAACTCCTTTTTTCTGTTTTCCCTGAAGCCATGGGTTAACTTGGGGCTGTTTAACCCACAAACAACCCCGTGCCCGGGTTTGGCACTTGTAGGTTGTTTCATGAAACCAGAAGCGGCTTGCATGTGGCATGTATGCCTGCAATTCATGGGTTAATTAACCCAAGAACTGCCACCAGATACCACTGTTACATCGGAACAAGGTCATTATATGAAAAGGTTACTGGTGCTTTGTATCTCCATCCAAGATTTTCTATACATATATTTATATTCTTCTTTATTCATCCCTTCTTATTTAGCTAATCTGTTTCTGAGGTCACCTATAAAGGATATTCCATAAGTTAAGGTCAGTTCAAGGAAGTACTTCACTATTACCACCTCTCCCTCTTGTTCAACTGTGAATTCAACATATTCATGCTAACTTAGGTATCACAGCAGCCAGTCATTAATGATTGGGAGACCATCCTCTGGCTTCTGAACCTTTTATGCAGATGCTGTCTATTTGACAAAAAATATGGTGTCAAAGAGCACACTATTAAGACTTCTCTACTATAATCAGCAGTATGCTACTAGCTAACTATGCAGGAAGGCTGGCTCAATACTTGCTTAGAAGTAAGTAATGTTGCATTGGCAACATTATTTCATGCAATGTTCAAGTTTTTCTTTAAAGTCTCTTTTTACAAGTACTGGCCTAGCAAGACTCAGATAAAATTTGTGACATCTGCCGGAGGAACTGGTTTAAGACAATACAACTGCAGACAAGAAAAGATTTATTTTTGTCCCTACTAAATCTCAACCAAAGTTTCATTTCTTTTAACTTAAAATTCAGGTTAGCTGAGAGCCATTTATTTAGGAATTGATTAACACAGCATCCATAACACAGCGTCCAAGCTCTTCCCATGTCTTTATCAATGAGAATACTGGATCTAAAAAATTTCCTCTTCAGTGCAACACATTGATCGCCAAGGTATTTCTGGATTATGTGGATGCTCATCAATTCATAAACAAATCTTATTTAGGAGCACTGAGTGGCTACAGCTCTCCAATGTTTCAGACAGGAATCATTCCCAGCCCTACTGGACTGTACATGGGACATTCTGCATGTAAAAAAAGCCACCATTTTGCTACAGCCAGACACAAAAAGGGGAAAGATGTATATATAAAACTAATGCAGCTAATGATTCTGCAGTATACATAACTAAAGCTTTCTGAAGCACAGTTAGAAGGGTGAGAGGTCTGCAATAGCAAGATTCAACTATAAAAAGGTGTGAGAGAACTATGAAAGTCAGTAATACTGCTAGAACTGAAACATAATATTAGCTTTACAAGATATATTGATGACAAAATTTCATGTATACGAAGAGCAAACTCAGGTGCTGAGTTATGACATTGATGCAGCCAAAATGGGGCTCCTAAGAAACAAGAGGGAGATATCAGCATGCTAGGAAGACACACAAGATTTTCCCAAAATAGAAAAAAATAATATTTAGGGGAAAAAACATCTAGGGGCAAAACCACCCCAAAAGCAGCCTAATGGTAACTGAGTATGCTCAATGGCTACACCATGCTGAATGTCTGTCGTGGGGAGGGGGAAAAGAACAGAAAACGGGAGCGAGGGAATAGGGTATCCTGGGGAAGGGGAGGGGGGAGAAGACATCATTGAACAGGAACATTCCACACTACACATTCTGTTGTAGGTCCTTCTTGTTGGTTCTATTATTGCAATGCCTTGGGCTAAACAATCTCAAATTTGGGGTCCAGAAATTGTGGGACAATAAGCACTGGCACATGGCTGGCTCTAACAGAATGATTTAGTTTTTAACTAGCAAGATCGTTTCATGCAGCACACTCAACATTAACTATTCAGCATCACATGGAAATGGTTTAAGAAATGACCATATAACTGACTACCAACCTCAGGATTATACATTCAGTGAACCTGACTGGGCATTTTCTCGCCTCATTCACTCAAATATCAAAGGATTTTGTTTTTCTTCTAGCTGAGATCAAACACTCACTGTTAAGCAATTCTGAACCCTCCCTATCTTAGTTCTAAATTCAGTTACTAAAACAGTTAATCACCCAGTCACTAACCAACACAAATTTGTAAAGACCACTGCATACAAAGTTATCGTGCAAAAAGCTCTTAAAAACTAGGCCATCATGTGATCAGCATCTCAGTAACCTAGCTATATGAATGGTTCCTTGGTTACACTTAGGGAGGCTCAAAACCTCCTCCTTTCTACCTTGAGAGATAATAATAGAAGCACTCTTCTTCTGGTGTAGAGGCTCATGTCAAGATGTTTAAACGTGTGCTTGCACATGTTTGATTATTAGTTCTATAGAATTGGAACTAGTCTTAACCCCTAACTTTGAAAAGAAATTCCTTCCAAGTGCTTCCCAGTTAACAAGATTCTGCCACTTGCAGGTAGATTTATTAAAGAACAGACAGTTTGCTTTCTAAATTTACTGAATTGACTGGATAGGAAAAGGTAAAGGTTGATTTCAAACCTCCCTTTTCCTTCCCACAGCACATTTACTTCCATAGTCTTCTCTATTCCCAGAGCCATTTGCAACTGGCTTTGCTCATCTCCATTTCCACACCAGAAGAAATACGGCTGATTAACAAACAAAACAAATAAAACGACTAGGCTGTTAGGGGAAGCATCTGCAGGGAAGTATGAAAAGTCTGGAATGAATTTCTTTGTCAGAGAAGGAAAGACCGTCTTCCTAGCCTTTTCAACTCTGGTTTTGAAGACAGTTGCTTGCTGGCCTACTGTTACTTGCCAGGAAAATGGGGGCAATGTTTAATTTTCTGAAAGAAACCTGGAGGAAACTTATGCTTATGGGGAACAATGCCCTCTGCGGTATTAGCTTCTCTCCTTAATTCTGCTGGTGGAAAGGGAAAGACACTTTGCATGTATTCAAAAGCACTATTATTTTCTTTCTGGCAAGACAGACAAAATTTGTAGATCCTTGTAGGAGAAATTAAGAGCGCAAAATTCGATGCACGTTCAGGCACAAAAAAAGTCCTACAACTCCCAGCATTCCCCAGCCATCAAGATAAGCTAGGGAATGCTGGGAGTTAGTTGTAGGGCTTTTTTCCTGTCTAAATATGCAAAGAATTGTGCTGTAAACTTACAAACTCAATTCCTATTGCCGAGGAGCTACCTGACACAATAAGAGCCTTATGTGACAATTACATGGCTAAATTATGATAGTGATTTTTCCACACTCAGATGATTAAAAAGAGAGGCGCTGTTACATGAGGAGCGTAACATGTGAACTTACTCTTCAGCTACTGCTGTCAATGCTGTTCCTGTTCTGTGGACAGAAGATTTGCGTGTTCAAAGTTGTCATTCTGGCTGCATTTTAACACCAAATTCACTAAAAAAAAACATATACAAAATTCACATGGTAAAAAAGCAGGGTGGTTTTTTTTAACAAATCAGAACAAGCACAAACAAGCAAAACATAGGATTAGCAGATGCTTATGAACACTATCCAAACTTCAGATATTATTCTACTGTATAACTAAATTTTCAAGAAAGGTGACATATGACTTAAATTTATACGCACAAGCAAAACAGCTATTTCTAAAACATTCTCCCCTTTGTGATGCCTGCATACAGAACTTAAAACAAATGAATTTATCTCACATACACAAGCAGATGACCTTTTCTTTGGATTAAGTCATAATTCTTATAGCAGTTACAACAATCATATATACATTTAAACATAAGAAAAGGCACTCAATTTTTGTTTTTATGCTTGGTCATATTATTTAGCTCTTGGAACCAGGAACAGCAAGAAATGCTTGATCAGCTCACTTTCTGCTGACTCATCAGCAACGAGCCACAGACTGTTTGCAGAAGATTTGTGTTTAATCCTATGCACAAATGAATAGTGCTGCAAACTAAGGGCTCTTTCACACATTGCCATCGAAGTTCACCATCACACGAAACAGACAGGTACGTAACCTAATGGTATACCCATTTATTCTCCTTATACCAGTGGTTGTTAAACATTGTGGTTTGCAACAACAAAAATAACAACAACAAACCCAAAATGAAACCAAGGGCCTCCAAACTACATTCTCTTACAATCTGGAACTATGATCTGGTTCACACGTAACAGCGGCAAATTGCGGGTTAATTGTGGGTTACGTACCATGCATAAGCTACTTCTGCTTTGCATAGGCAAACTCTGATTGGCCCAGTCATAGTTTTGTGGATTAAACAACCCAAAAGCTCACCTATGATTTGTTCTTAGGTAAACATAAACATCAGAAGTGTGGATTCACACATCATCCTTTTTTTAAAATAAATCTTTATTTCAAAATAAGATAAAGTTTCATTGAAGAAATTGCAACAAGTCTTGTGGTTGTTTCTTCATGACGAAAATATATACTTGCAAGAATATATGGGGCAGAGCCTTACACTGTCTGTATTGTATGAATACATTGCCAAATCTAATTTCAATCAAGATTCAATAATTAGGGTATCCAGGAATGGGATTAAGTAAACAGGGGCCTGGATCTACCAGCAGTCCCATTAACATAATTGACAAACGGGGACCATATTGCAGCAAAAGGATCATGTCTCAGTTGGCCCCACAAGACCTGGCGATGATACATTAGCTTTCCCTTTCCAGCCATTTAGTGTGGGGCCCTTTAGGTCTTTCCAATGCTCAGCAATTTCCAAACGCGCTGCCGTAAGCAACATAGCTACAAGTTCTTTGTGGACAAGGGATGGATTTAAGACATTCGGCAGGGATAAGAAAACCAAGTTCGGTTCAGGCAGAATTCTCTGACCTGTGGCCTCTGAGATTGCCTTGAAAACTGGTTCCCAAAACTGCTTCAGGGCTTTGCAGTCCCACCACACGTGCAAAAAGAAGCCCTTCTCATCGCAACCTCTCCAGCACAACAGGAAAATAGAGCTCGTTATGCGTGAAAGTTGGATGGGGGGGGGGGTTATGCCATCTTAGGGCTGCCTCCTGAATGCGGGATGATATTGTTCTAAGTGGAGGGTTTGTCCATATTTCTTCCACATTTCATCTTCTATTTGCATGTGTAGGTCTGCTTCCCATATGTTTTCAGTGCCAGGAAGGAGCCTCTATTTTATCTGGCAATAAATCATAAATCGCTGAGGTCAAACCTATGTTCAGGCCGATTGAAGGCTGCTTTTACAAAGTACAAGTGGCTTACGTGCAGTGCTGATGCAACTTGCAAACTGGGCTTGTATGACTGAATGTCTGAAAGGTGTCTGAATTAAAAACTAATGACTACATTGTCATCTATTTTTTAAATTATTTATTTTAAAATTTCAACAAAAGAAAACAAAACTGTTAATAGGGGAAAAGGTCATTTGTGGCCACAATCAAATGAAGCACAGGGGAGACCTGCATACTCTGGAGGTGGTGGTGGTGGTGGTGGGGAGATACTAAGTGTCTTATGATGTTTCCACTGCAGCTGCTTGCATTGCTAACGAGACCAAGTGCATTATAGAGTATTAATTTCACATATCTACAAAACTAACATTCAGTTTTGGCTATTCCCCACCAATATAGGTGCCTGGCAGAGTAACCAAGGGCACAATCCTATGCATGTTTAGTCACAATCAAGTCCTACAACTCCCAGCATTCCCCAGCCAGCAACACTGGAAGTTAAGATGATCAGAGGGTTTAGTTACCAAAGAAAATCTCCCCTATAATAGAAGAGGTGCCCTGAAGAAATTTCACTTAAATTGGTAACTACTTTTGGAGAAGCTAACACATTAATGTAGTAATCCAGTTGCTACACAAAAGCAGTTGCCTTCAAAATGTCTGTCTCTCTTTTGTTCCTCTTTCTTTAGCTGACTGTTGGGAAAGAATGGGGAAAACATTGGGAATAAGGATTTCTTCACTCTTGGATATATGCAGACTTTGAGGCTTTTATTGTTATGGCTCTATTTCCTTTAAACGTGTGTGTGTCTTATAAAAGCTCAAAGTAACAAAAAGAAGCTTTTCAGTTTAAACATCTTAAACTGAAAGTAGGTATTCTCTTCAGTATATGGGGATGGAGGGGCAACAACATAAAATCTAGACCTTTAGTCTTTTACTCACTATGGTTTTAGGAACCATATGAAAATACACCAGAGACCACTGGTGGCCCCAAACTGGAACGTACACTATGCAGCTTAACTGAAGCATGTACAGATATAGCCTCATGTAATGTCACTGACTTTTAAGTTCGCATTTTTGAATAAACAATTGTGCGTCAGCTAGGCAATGGGCATTAGCCACTCCTAAATTCTAGCAGCTTCAAATTACTGTCTCAGCGAGAATGCAGTGACACAGGGAAGAGATAGCACTGAAGGAAACAAAATACTTCCTCATTTATAGTGTATTCATTAAAACAAAGTTGCAAATAGCTACTTGCCAGGTCAGGCAAGGCAAGTGAGAGCACATTCTAATGCAGTAACAGATATTATGATAGCTGGGCTTCAGGATCATGTGCATTCACCTCCACCCGTCGTAACTAAGTTGTGACCTAGGCATACATGACATTTGTCCTATTTCTACCATTATCCAGATCAAGATGTGGGTAAGAAAAGTCAAAGGAATGTAGACTCCTATGCTCACGTCATATGTTATGTCCTTGTCATTTCTCATTTGCTGATGGGCAAACATATGATATTGAGGCCCCACACTGTGCCCACTGAATGTAGCTTAATAAGATTACTGTAGTCATCAAGATCTGAACCAGACCTGTTTCCAAACAGCCACGCAATAAAGCTTTTGTAAACTAAAGAGCTGGTTCCCTCTGGTAGAGGCCATCAAACTGGCACAACACAGGTGTGTGTTGGCAGCCTAATAAAAGTGTATGTACTAGCAACATTCAAAGACCCAAGGGCAAGGTTGCATTATTAGACACAGACGTTCTCACTATCAACACTAAAATGGATGCAAATGTTACCATGATGCATTGTTGCATTTCTTTTAACAACATTCGTGCAGATCCAGACTGAAAAAAGTCAATCACAGTATTATTTTTTTACATAATGCATAGAAATCTCACTCAAAGCCTAGCACTGAATATTACAGATGAACCAACAGGAGTGCTAAACTAAATACTAGGGTAGAACTGGAATGCAGACAGTAGAGTTTTCTAGACAAACCTCTCTATGCAGGTCTCGCTTATTTTCTGTGACAAGCCATTACCTGATGTCATCAAAGAGAGAGAATGGCAAGGATGACTAGTCAAAGTGGGTAAGGCTTTGTACTCCCACCACCACGACCGTTCCTGGCTTATTAAAGAGCATCTTATTGCAAATGCATACATTACCATGCTAATCAATAGCCCGGAGTGCTGTTGATTCTCAATGTTCAAAATTATTGATCTTTCTCTAAAATTGTAAGATAGCTTTGAAATCAAGTTTGAAATTATATATTTGCTTACTGGTTTCAAAGTCTTTAAGAAGTTGTATTCCACCCACCCCCAAGTTAAATGACTCCCAGGAATCAGGCTAAGAAACATTATTGAGTTTTATTTATTTATTGCATTTATATACTACCCACTATAGCAAAGCTCTCTGAAGATACTGGGCAGTATGCAATTACACTAGCACTAATGAAAATTATGTTGCACCAGCATAAGCGACCTCTAGTGCAATGCCAACCCCAGAAAACCCATAGCACCAAAAAAAATCGCCACTGGCAATGTGCTAGAGGTCACTTATGCTAGCACAACGTAATTTAAGTTAGCTCTAGTTTACAACTGGATATTGCACATTTGCTTCACAGATTCCTTTATTCAAGTACGTATATTTGTTCACTGCATATAACACTGGGGGGGGGCAAAATGGACTTAACATTTGTCATGTAGTCTGCATTTGTTTGTTTAAAAAAAACAGCTGGCAAAGGGTGAGCCATACTAGGACCATTGTGTGTAGGTAGAGCAGGGCTGTAAGATTTTGCCCCTGCTATGGCCCTGATCAATATGCCCTTCCCCATGCATCTGCTATTCCCAATGGGGCAAAAATCACCAAAACATTCCTCTCCTGTGGTTTTGGCTCAGCATTACATGTTTATGTCAAATGAGTGAAATGCCTATGAAAAAAGAAAGAGAGAGAGAGAGAGAGAGAGAGAGAGAGAGAGAAAATTAACTAGCCCCAATAATTCATTGCTACAGAAATACTACTTTCCATAAAAGTGATAGAAGCACTTTGCTTCACAACCACCATAGTTATTTTTACTACTCTTCTGGTGTGATTTAAGGGGAGAGATGCAAGTTATTCCAAGAACTTACTTTGTAAATCTATGTATAGATATACCAAGCGTACTCATCTCCATAAACATGAGAAAGAAGAAACTTCCACTTAAGTTGGTGGAATAGGTTTTCCTTGCATTTGAACCTGTAGCTTTCCACTTGGTTAATAATGTTTTCACAATAGCAAATTATTTTCTAAAGCATAAGAAGCTAGATTTAGGGGGGAAATGCTCTGTCACAGCTGATTCCCCATTCTACTCAAGGCTTTGGGAAATGACTTTGGCACTTCACCAGACAATTAATAAATTAGCTGCAGCAGCCACCCTAGCGGCAGCAGGCTCTTCTATGTCCAACTAGGATGATGAGTGAAATAAGAGATGAAAGGATGAAATTAGAGCACTGCTTCAGCTAGCTTTGCATAAACAAATAAGGGTTAAGAAAATAAACCGTTTCTATTTAGTGCTCAGCAGACAATATAGTCAAGCCAATACTAAAATGAAAGGAAGTGTCTTTATTATTGTCTGAAGAATATTCTGTGCATTTCTGGAAACTTCAACACTTTCAACAAAAGTTTAAAGGTGAATATGTTACGATTTAAGGTATATCCACAATTTAAAACTTCTTAGCATGTTATTTCCAAGCAGCTCAAATATTCAATATAAACTAAGGAAAATGACTAAAATATCAACATGCAATACACCCTGTTCATTTGCTGACTGAAAGGCAGCTCCACAACACTATGCCTATGATTTTTTTTTTAAAAAAAAGCATATTGGGTGTGTGTGGGGGAAACCAAAGCATTATTTGCTTTGTTTCTCTCTCAAAAAAATAAATAAATCTGCCTTTGATGTTTTGTCACCCACTGTTGGCCCAGACTCAATCCACATGTTGATTACCACTGTCCACCCTCTATCAGAGGCCTAATGAATTCTTTCCCATCTTTTCTCACAAGGTTTTACAGATGGGCATCTGACGAGTTGTGTCAAATGGAGGTTATATTTTACAAATAACTGATGAATTAACAAAGCAGGGCCAAATGCAATTCACCCTAAATAACTCACATGAGAAACTGCTTGTCTTTTAACAAAAAATATACAACTTAATAAAGATCAGGCTAAGGACTGATAAGTTGACAACGTAACACACATTTTGAAGGGAAAAGGGGGGGATCTTGTCAGTTTAACTTCTGTTCCAGATAGAATTGGTAGAAAGCATTATTAAAGCTAAAATCACTAAGAGAACACAGAAAAATAAATCTTGCTGGGGATAAATCAGAATGGCTTCTTCAAAGGCTTGGGACCACAATATCTGACGGAACGCCTTTCCCGACATGAACCTACCCGAACACTACGTTCAACATCTAAGGCCCTCCTCCGAATGCCTACTCCGAGGGAAGCTTGGAGGTCGGCAACAAGGGAAAGGGCCTTCTCTGTGGTGGCCCCCCAATTGTGGAACGATCTCCCTGATGAGGCCCGCCTGGCACCAACATTGTTATCTTTTTGGTGCCAGGTCAAGACTTTCCTCTTCTCTCAGGCATTTGGCAGTATCTGAGGAGCCTGGGTTTTTTGGGTTTTGTTGTTGTTTGTAGCTTTTTTGGGCTGTTGTAGCGGTTTTAAATTTATGTGTGTATTGTGTGTATGTTGTATGTTTTTGCTGTTTAAATTTTTGTATATTGTTTTTAATTGTTTTAATCCTATGTAAACCGCCCAGAGAGCTTCGGCTATGGGGCGGTATACAAGTCTAATAAATAAATAAATAAATAAATGGGAAGTAATGTCTCATCAATCTTTTTAGAATACTTTAAGTCAATAGGCATCCATATTGCAATCATTGCATAGACTTTACATACTAAGGCATCAAAAAGCTTTTCACAAAGTCCCATACCAAAGGCACCCAAGTAAATTCATCAGTCATTACTATGATGAAAGGTCCCTTTAACAGCAGCTGGTTAAAGAACAGGAAGCAGAGCAGGAATAAATACAGTTTTTACAATGGAGGGAAGCAGAATCTGTAGTTATTACATTGCATTGTATGGAACAGGCTATAACCTGCGATTGGTGCCTAAAGAATAAAGTGAAGAATGCTATTCACAAATGATCTTGAGTCAGGAGTGAGCCGTGTGGTCCCAACTTCATGAATGACACCAAGTTATTCAGGATGGTGAAATCTAAAGCAGACTGAAAGACTCCAGAAGGATCTATCCAAGCTGGGTGAATGAGCAACCAAGGAGCTAAGAGGGTTCAAAGTAAGTGCAAAGTGATCTATCTTGGGGAAAAAACTTAATCCTAAAATATGTATTAATGAGGTCTGAACTGGTGGTGACAACTATGAAAAAATACATAAGATGTACTGATGGCCACCAACCTGGATGGCTTTTAAAAGGGTATTAGAAAAATTTCATGGAGGATAATGTTATCAATAGCTATTAGTCATGGTGGCTATATATTACCACCACTACCATAGGCAGCATGCCTCTCAACACTTTTTGCTGGGGCTCATAAGGAGGTGCTATTGAGTTCATGTTCTGCTTGTGGGGCACCCTATTGGGGCATCTGGTTAGCTACTGTGGAAACAGAATGCTGGACTAGATTATATTCTTTTACCCACCTCAATGGTTAGTTCAATTAAACTATCACTGCATAGCAGAACCGAGGGGAGGCATGAACCTCCTCCGACAGACCATTCCATAGTCTGGGAGCGATGGAAGAAAAGGTCCTCTGGGAAGAACTTACTCAAGCCAGCCAGAACTAGGCTGGCGAGTGTTACCCAGAGGACCTTTTCTTCCATCGCTCCCAGACTATGGAATGGTCTGTCGGAGGAGGTTAGACAAATTGACAGTCTTCATGAATTTAAGAGAGTCATGAAGACTGTCCTCTTCCGACAGGCCTATCCAGATGAATTTTAAGATGTTTTTAATGTTGTATTGTTCTCTTGCTTTTTAAATTTTTTAACTGTTGTTATTTTTATGTTTATATTGTTGTTGTTCCCCGCCTCGATCCGGAGGGAGAGGCGGGTTACAAATAATAATAATTATTATTATTATGGAAGAGGCAAATCCCATGTTAGAAATTATTAAGTAAGGGCCTGAAAATAAAACTGCCATATAATGCTTCTGTATAAATGTATGGTTGGACTGCCATTGGAACAATTCTAGTTATCCCACATCAATTCTGGATATATATTTTTAATCCAGATTTTAATGTTAAAATCTGCATCTTGAGTGCCATTCTTTGGCAGAAAGACAGGATCTAAAGCAAAGTAAATAAAAAGAAATAATAGAACTCGAAAAGGTGAAGATGAGGGCAACCAAAATAATCAAGGCTATGAAGAGCTTCCCTATGGGGAAAGGTCCGTTTGGGTTTCTTAATGTGGAAAAGAGTCTTGGGGGACTCACGGCACTGTAGAGCTGTTTTATTATGAACAATATGGAGAGAATGGATGGGGGGAAATTCCTTCATAATGCTAGAACTCAAGATTACCCAATGAAATTGATGGGCAATAGAACAGACAAACATTAAATACTGTTTCACACTAAACATTAAGTTATGAGATTCACTGCCACGGCATACAATGACTACTAGTTTAAATGGCTTTAAATTAGAAGTTTGATGAATTCATCAATGGGGAAAGGATGTATCAACACATATTAGCTATAATTTTATTCATATTTTATTGTTATTTATCAGGGTACTTATAAACCGCCCATCAAAAGACATCAGGACAATAAATATTAAATTTTTTAAAACTTTCATACAATCACAAAATAAAAGTCGTAAGGCAACATTTAAAGGCAATAAAAACACAATGAAACTGACTCACCAACTTAAAATTCCTAAGGTTTTGACTTGGCACCTACATGATTGAAAGGCTGGTGCCAGTCACATCTCTGTGGGGAAGGTGATCCACTAACAGCGCACCATAACAAAGAAGTTAAACAACAGATAATAGCTAAAGGGAAAACTTACATTTAGGGACAATGACCTAGTTTACACATAATGTTAACCCATGATTTATTTAACCCAAGGGTTGTTGAATTCTCATTTGTCATGACTGCGAACACAGTTTCACTAACAAAACAATTTGTTAATTAAGAACAACCCAGAAAGAGACCCCATGGTTGTTTATTGAGCCATGAACCCTGGATTGTTTAAACTATGGGTGGTAGTTACAAATGAACCTAGAACCGTGGGTTGTTAATGGGTTATTTCGCCAGGCAGTGGGCAAATGTGGTAAAAAGACCCAGCCACTTTACATGCCAGTACTACAGGAATTTGGGATATAGGGAGGAAGTGGGTAAAGGAGGAAGAAAACAAATAATCCTGGAATTGAGAAAACAAACCATGGTTTGATTGTCCGCCAAACAATTTTTGGGTAGGGCAACAAACCATTGGTTAGTGTTCTGCGTAAACCAGGTAAACACTTCAGAATACCTGGGGCCAATATAACAGGGAGCAGACACTGCTGTAGACTTCCCTGAGGAATCTGGCTGTCAGTCTTGGAAACAGAATGCTAGACTAGACAGACCTTCAGACTGATCTAGCAGGGCTTTTATGATGCTACGTCCTTACACTAGCCTATTTTGTTTGTAAGTTCAAGATTTTCCGTACCATGTAAGCTTACCAAGATGAATCAATTCATATATCCATGTCCCAAGCAGTGCCTTACCAAAAGAAATATTCAAGTTCAAGACTGGAAAGACAGTGCAGCCTAAAGTGTGTAGACGCTATGGCAGAAAGTTATATTCATTTGTTAGCCCCTTGTTACAGCTGTTATGAAATTAAGCATTTCCTGGGTTATATCTGTCCAAACTACAAACAATTCTTCAAGTTCAACAATGAAATATTCTACATCTTCCTTCCACCTTTAGTGTCTGGGTCTGGACAATTAACTATTAAGATCTCTAACAGGAAAGAATTCTCTTTAAGAACATCATATATTATTGAAATGGCATTTCAGTGCCTTTGTCTGCATCCCTACAACCATTACCCCAAGCACAATTTTAGGAATTCTGTTCATGATTGAGAGCAGCACAAGTAGTATTAAAAGATTCTGTAACACCTACTGCAAGCTTACAACTAGTAGCTCTCATATCCTAACTATCATCCACTTAACCTGCTGAGTTTAAGTGGCAGCACTATTGTGTAAATGTCTATCTCAGCTGATACTAATCCTTTGTGTACATTTCTACAGAAAGCTATTAAGATTTTATCAGCACGCTGTTAAGTGTCAATGAATGGCAGTAGAGAATTACTCATCTTTCTGTTGAATTAGTCACATGAAGTTTCTGATGGCTGAAATGCCACTAACTCAGAAGTGAACATTTACCCAAGTCTCTAATGTAAAAAATGGTAAATGTTTACCTGTCAGTATAAAGATACCTCAAATAACTGCAAGCAACTTGGAGTCAGAAGTCAGAACAAGATTTTTATTCCTCCTCCTCCCCACTTTATCCTCACAACAACCCTGTAAGGTAAGTTAGGATGAGAGTCAGTGACAGGCCCAAAGTCAGCCAGTGATCTTTATGGACAAGTAGGGACTAAAACCAGATCTCCCAAGTCCCAGTCCAACACTCAGTTACACAGCTTTGTAAATAAATTAATGACTTAAAACAGTACATTTTTATTGCGTGATTTAGGAGAATACTTTTTGTAACTCAAATGACAAACTTATATTCATTCAACTGTTGCATTTCATTTCTTTTTATGTTACAAAGTTAACACACACTTACTGATAGCAAAACGGATAGCTAGTAAATCAGTATGCTCATTATCATAGCCCTTTGCTGAAGCAGATAATGTTGATTATTTATAAAACCTTGGTGGAGAAGACAGGTAAGCCAGGAAAGAAAAGTCTTCAGTTCGGCAATCTGCAGCCTACATGCTAAGAGAGAAAAATTGTACCCCAGAATTGTGCGACATATAGTGGCTATATTATAGCCAGTGTTTGGGGTTTGATAGCTCATTTCTGCATCATCTTGCTAAAATAGCTCCTTTCATTTTTTAAAAATGGAAGTTCGAGACTATGACAGCAAGAAAAGTCACTTAATTCCAAATAACCATTACAGGACAAGCATTAAGACTCAATACAATGAGGTGAATAAAGTCCAATTTAAACTTGCTTTGCCTATATAAAAAGTTCAGAAGGCTCAAATCAATTATTTCAACACTGATTAGCCTAAAGCATAAGCAAGTGTAACATTCACAAGCAATGGCCTAGCATTACCTTCCCCAACTTGACACCCTTCAGTTGTGTGGGACTGCAACACCAAATTTCCCAACCAGCATGGTCTTCCCCCAACCTGGTGTCCTATGGAGGCTGGTCTACCACCTAGTGTGACCAGTTTCAGTTGTGCTTTCAAAACTGAGTATCATGGTGCATTTTGTCCAAAAAGCAATTACATATGAAACTCAGCAGGTAATCTGTAATGTTGCTTCAGGCTACATAATATTTTAAGGTGCCTTTAAATCAAATTGTATAGTATCTGCACAGTCATGGTCACAACTTTTAAAAGTTACACCTTTCTTGATAACTCATTCCTAAGCCTTTATCAAATGCCATCAAATGGGATAGAGAGAAAACTTGCCTGAAAACAGAAGGCCAGTTCAAGCTCTCTCCCTTAAATACCTCAAAGAACTGACATTTTGGATACCAGCAGTTAATGGAGGTGGATGCACTGAGCTGACCTGTGTTGAACTATTAACTCAGCTAAAATCGTGGGGGGGGGGGGGGGACACACGACCCTATCTGTTCCAAGCCTTTGCACCTTAAAACAGGGGTTTTGCCAGTTTTTGCTAAAGCATTGACTCCTATTTCCCTGGGAACACATTCTTCAAAAAGCTAAGTAGAACTGGCAGAGTAAAGGCATGGATTGGAATCTAGCAGCCGACTATAAATTCTGATTGACACTGAAATGTCAACTCAAGTCCTGCTGACTTTACACAAATAGCACCACTGCATTTTATAATTTCATAAACCCATACAATCAGGAAACAAAGTTTCAGGAGCAGCAACACAGTAGCATCTGTAATCTAGAAAACAGAACAGGTAGAGTCACCGTTATTTGGCTCAATTTCCAGTTCTTCCAATAATTGTCCCAAATCTGAGTAATTCAGAACATTCTGAGACTGAGAACAGAGCCAACTGAGTTCTCACCTGTAATTTGTCCTCTTAGGATTGTCTTAGGTGCCACAACAAACTGAATATTGTTCCCTTCTGAACAACAGGAAGCACAAAACACAGACTGAGTTCTGATGACATGATAACCAACGGTGGGTTAAATAATCAACGGTTGGTTATTGTGTCATCTGTTGGAACTTTTTCACTCCATGGTTGGTTATTCGGCCAAAATAACGAATGCAAATAACCAGCGCTGTGCAGAGTTGACTATCTGAACAACTACTGGTTATCATGTCGTGTGTCAGGCACTGTTGACTATTTTGTCGCACATAGTTGGTTATTTTCGGTGTCTACAAAGTCTCTTGGCAAGAGTGAACAAAGCGGCGGCTACTGCTCTAGTCCAACTGGCAGATCTTGCAATGACTGATGGGATACCAAAGGGAGGACTGAGGGCGGGGGATGTGTCAATCAATCACACTTTTGACTAATAGTCAACTTGACCCTGGCCTTAATCCACACCATAGTTGATTATAGTCATGTTGTGTGGGGAGTACCCCCTCAATAATCAATTGTGGAGTTGATGATTAACCCACCATTGACTATTGTATTATCCGAATGCAGCCACTGAGAACAATGTGAGAAAATGCTATTTTCTTAAATGCACTCCTTAGGACAATGTCTCCCTTCAGGCATAAGATAGTTATTTCAGAGTTTCATGTAACACTAAAACTACTTGAACTCAAAGAATAATTAACAGGATCGTAAAGTATCATCTCACTAACAGTGGGTATGGTATCCTCATCCACAGAAAGCCAATCCACAGACAGGCAAAACACTATGAAAAAACCCTCAATTACAAGCCCAGCATCATCTGATAAGGCCAGTACAATGAGAACAATCTATAAAGATCTTAAAAACAAAACAAAAAATAATTTCTCCCAATACTGTGTCCAGTAATCAATACATCAGTTTAAGAAGGATTCAGATAAACTAGGAACAAGTTCAGAGAAGGATAACAAGGATGAGTTCTTCTAACATCCAGGGAATAAAAAGCCTTCTCTTTAGGGTGACTAGAAATTGGATAGAAGGAAGAAAGGATCCACAGTTTTATAGAAACTTGAATTAAGCTTGGGACTTAACTGCAAACCTGGATAAAGAATGACTTTGTATAGATAACACACCTAACTCAGGGACCCTAGATGTTATGGTAACTAGAAATGTATATTTGAGAAAAGGGACATATGAAAACTCAATGAAGAGGCTGAGAAGACAGTTTGGCAAGGGCCTTGAAGACCAGGTTTATGCTCCAAGCAAGGAATTTGTATATACCAGTGGAGGAGAAAGGGGGTATTTGGCCCAGGGAAAGGAGGAGTACAGATGAGTTGAAGTCTTCTTTGACTAGATACAGGTAAAGACATTTGTCAGAGCTGAAGTTTGCTCCTTTTGAGGGCATTTGATTTGAAACCTGTAGCTAGAGCCCCTTAAAATAATTTAAAGTATAGACTTGAACTTTATATCTGTCATTCATGTCATTGGATAAATGGCATATGCAGTATGGAGGTCTATATTCCATTAGTAGTTTGCCTGAGTGCAGAGTATATAGATTCTAAATGCCACAAATAACCCAATGCCAAGCATTATTTCGAGACTTCCAGTAGTAAGGTTTGAGAAGCAGAGATGTGGAAGACATGGTAGGTCCAGAGGTGATACTAATGAGAGAGAAGGATCTACATCCATTTCCAGAGCCATGGGCAATACGGAGTCACCAGGATGACGGAGCTTGTGCAATATCTTTTAGCAATGGATTTGGAGGAAAAGACAAGACATGCATTAAAACTTGTGGCCATTTCTGGCATCTTCTCTTACTTTGAATCTGGAAGTGAAAAGGCTGATCTTTAGACTACTGAAGGCCTGTACAATGAGGATGAATATTTCATTTGTACCTATTTCCTGCTGAGGAAGCCTATCTTCCTCCAGCTTGTTGGACTTTTGATGCAGTTCACTAGTGCTACAGACAGATGCACCTGTGTTCATAAAAATATTGCCAAAGCTCCTCCTGAAGTCCGCATAATTTCAATAACCTTTGCTTGTTGATGTATGAAACCACTGTGACTGTCATTTGGACCAGTATTTCCTACCCCTGAATCCATTAATGAAATGAAGCTAGTACTGAACAGGTGGCATTTAAGGGTAGGAAAATCATATGGAAACCTTTCTTCATTCAAAGCCACCTGCCCTGAATAGTCTGACTGGGTAGCATTCTATTCCCACAGATTCTTACAATGGACACAATTCTATCTGCTGGATTCTGTCAATGGGACCCCAACCCTAGCCCCCAGCACTGACTGTACCTCACACTAATTAAGTAAATTTGCATAATTCAAAATCCAAATTCAACTTTTGTATTTCAGTGTGAAGCCTCTACAAATGATGCTGAAAGCCACAGAGTAATACCATGTAAGGTATCATTGACCCTAGAAGCCTCGACAAGGACAAGATTTTTGATGACAACTTTCCCCTGATCTGGTGGATGTGTGACAGAATTTTGGACTTTATTTTAAATGATTTTTAAGCCACCTTGAAGGGTAGAATCTTCTCAAGGCAGAATACAATTTAAAAACACCACAATAATATGCAAAAAGAAAAAGCAATCAATGTTCAATAACTGTAAAAATGATAAAACAGACAAACCCAATAAAATGCAGCCCAAAGATTACAGAAAGGCTAGCAAAAACAAGTAGAGCTTCAGAGCCTTTCTGAGACCAGCAAAGAAGGGGGCTGAAAAAAAACTCTGTGGAAGATGGGATGACATGAAGTCAGTTTCTATTCCTATGTGAGTTCTGGAAGTGAGCCTAGCCAGACCTCCTGGCCTGTCTTCACTGGTTCCTGGACCATCTCTGCAGAAACCTTTCACTTGCTGGGTCGCATGCTAAGTGCAAGCGGCTTTTACTTTGCATAAACAACCTTTGACTGGAGATTGCTGCATGACATGTGAACCCAGATACCTTGGGTGGTTCATTAGTTAAACAACCCAAAGTTAACCTAAGAACAAATTATAAATTAACTTTGAATTGTTTTATCCACAAACAACCCAAGGAGTTAGGTTCAGCTGTCACAGAGCAACCTTCCAATGGAATCCTCTCAATCAACCCTTCTTCTTGCAATCAAAAGTTAAGTGTATTGGTACTGATAATTTATATTTTGCAATTAAACAGCTGACAGTTATGTAAGTTCTCTTTCCACAGTAGAGGTGTTATGCTGCATCCATAAAAACAGTGACTCATAAAATAATTTACATAGCTAGACTTGGAAAAAATGCATGAGAGGATAGCTGAATAATCTTGGGTCTATACTTTCAACTCAACATGAAGCTTCAATGAGGGCCAGTGTATTGGACTTTGATCATGACGACCCATATTCAAAATCATGAAGCTCAGTGGGTGTCTGCAGCAAAGCCACCTAACTTATTCCACAAGGTTGGTATGATAAAGGCGGGTAAGAAATTGTTATTATTATTATTATTATTATTGTAATGTGGAACCATGTAATATGGGACTGAGATACTGACCGCATTCACACAACAAGCTAGCCCATGATGGGTGACTAGCTATGCACTGTGGGATGTTCTGTGAATAATCCAGAATGCCTGGTTAGCACACCCGCCAGACGATCCAGCGAACAACCCACAGTGCATGGATTGTTTGCCCCCTCATCCCCCTCCCTCCTATGTCCTCCCCCCAGCATCCCAGGGGGACCTAGCAGCAGACTCATTTTGTTTGCTGCCAAGTCTCCCTTCCCAGATTCATTATTTTAAAAAAAATCCCAGCCCCATTTTTGCACACAAACAGAGGCAGAGGGGAAAGCCCCCCCTCCGGTCACGATCAAGATTGTGATCACAGCTGGGAAGGGGAGATCAGCGGGGGAGAAGGGGTGACAGCCCCTCCAAGGTGCCATTTGGGCACCAGTGAAGGAGCTGTCATTGGCAAGGGGAGAAAGACACCACCACCAGCTTGGCCGCAATAGTGAATGGCAATCACAGATATTCTTTTATGCCATTCTTGCCAACCAGTTCACTGTCCAATGCCCTGTACCCATGATTGGTTGGCATGTCTAGGTTCACATGACATGCCAACTCATCATGGCTAAAACAACCCCTATTGCATATCATTGGTTATCAGGGCAGGTTGTTTGGGAAAAACAACCTACCCTGATAAGAACACTCCAGGTTCACATGACACACTAATCCATCATGGGCAGTCACCAATGATGGGTTAGTGTGTTGTGTGAACCCAGTCACTGTGATATATGATTACCCCATGGATGTCATCCTGAATTTCTTGGAGGATAGGTGGAACACAACTGTGATAAAATAAATTTCACACACATTACTTCATTTCTGTATGCCTTGAGCAACCACTGTAATTGTGCAAGAGAAAGCTTTATGTAGCAGCTTGAATTAATAGGTTCTATGGAGTTTAGATGTTTGGCAAAAAGATAACCAATTGCAACACTTTTATATTTTTAAAGAAACATTTCCATGGGGCTCATAGTTTGATTGCAGTTACTGGGTTAATACAAGGAAACTCTTCCATTTGAATCATTATTGATTAAGGGCACAATCCTATTTCTTTTTTTACACAGAAAAGAAGTCCTACAACTCCCAGCATTCTCCAGCCAGGATGGCATAGCTGGAGAATGCTGGGAATTGTAGGACTTTTTCAGTCCTAAATCTCCTTGTCACATTATTCTGAAACTACAGAATTAAATTAGTCTCAGTGCATAATCTATCATGTAGAAGCATTTTAGGTTACAGAGAATTCTATGGCAGAGGTAACTAACATTCAGTTACATCTAACAGTCAAAGGTAGCTAACATCCAGTTACATCTAATGGTCTACAACATTTTTCAGTCTATGTAAAACACAACGTATTTATAAAACTTAACACTTATTGATAAAGCCTCAAATGTAAATGGCAATAGACAAAAACACATGGGTGTTCACACAACTTGACCAAATCTTCTCAGAAAATAAATCCACACAGAGTTACTGAATATTTATTATTTATTATTTAATATCCTGCCATTCTAGTAAAATTAGTACTTTAAGTGGCCGACAATACAAAACAATTATCATTAACATAAAAATAATACATCCTAATAAAAACACAAATGTATGGAATACAATGGACAAGGGTTGTCTAGAAATTTCAGACTGCTACATCCTTGTTGATATATTCTGTGTCTCATCTGGGAAAATATATTTTGTAAATAATCCATTACTTGAATTAATCAAAAACAAAATCTGCATCTATAAAGTATTTGTACTCTGTAACTTAACGCTGGCATACTGGCTGAATTTATTATGTTGTAAGAGGCATCACCTTACCTATAAATCCCAAGATAAATTCTATCAATTTCTTTACCACTTGCTTTCTTAAAACAAAGGACAATGTTTATAATATTAGATGTTTATTGCTACTTGTTTGTGTTAAAAGCTTTGCCCAGGACTGTGGAATAAGAGTTCCATTAAAAATAGCAAATCCATATTGGGACTTGGTTTAAGAACTTTATCCCTTCTAGTAAACAGCTACATTAGCAAAAAAATATATCACCTGGTTTTGTTATTTCGCTTTTGAAAACATGTTATAAATATACTGGGGATGATATTTCATTGCAGTGAGACACATGGGGATCAGCACCACTAATTCCTGGTTTTGTTTTCATAGGGTTAGATAAAACTAAAGCCCTTTGTCTTAAATTTAGATGTCATCGGGGAATGCAACTTGAAACTTTAAAAATAAAATCTCTGCTGAAGAGAGGTTGAATAGCTACACTAAGAATTGAACAAAGTGAATTCTCCCTCCTAAGACTGAAGTCCTAGGTACACACTTACCTTGGAGTCAGTCCCACCAAATTCATGGAGTTTCTCTTACAAAAACATGCATAGAGTTGGGTTGTATACATGTAAAAAGCATACAAATAGCAACTTTTTTTTAAAAAAAGCCATTATTACAGAGGAACCAGAAGTCTGGTGGCGTATACAGGATTCCTAATTTGGTGTTTATTTATGATATGCAGAGTAGAGGCACTTATAGGGACAATATATGGGCAGAAGGGGGTGGGGGCTGCTTAGGCCTTCCTCTGCCCAATTTCCTCTCCAGCCCAGCTGTTAACCCAATTACCACACCTGTTTTGCATACCAGAGTTAAATATGGGTATCTGTTCACCAGCAAAGATCAGATCTGGCACCAGTAGGAGGGGAAAAAAATCATACCACTAATTAATTTCTGGGGTTTTCCCCTTAAGTATATACAGACATTTAATGAAGGTTTTGCAACAATCTCTTCAACTTTATAATTTTGCACAAGTGTTTGAATTTACAGTTTAATGAACTTTTAAAAACTTAACAAATAGCAACTGATAGATGTTCATGAAATTCGAAGTAGTACATTAACTCTTCCTCCTACACACCCAATTTGATATAAATCTATCGCTTCCTTCAATTAGTTCAAAGTAGCATACATAGGATTCTCTCACTGTTACCTTCACCAGCACTTTCGAGGCATGCTACACTAGGAGACAGCATATGGCCTTAAGCTTCCCAGTGAGCTTCAAGGCTGGGCAAAGAATTGAATCCAGACCTCCCATATCCAAATCGAACATTCTAGCCATTCCCTACATTGAGTGAAACTATCTTAAAATTAGAGTTGTGTGGCACCTTAACCACTAAAATAAATATGAGCTTTAGTAGAATAAAGTCCACTTCATCAGATGCATGAATTGTTATCCTGAGTTACAGGAGAAGTTCCACAGGACTTTAATAACTTTCACCACACCATTAACCCCATGCCTAGATCAGATCACACAATAGACTCATTTTCTGAGTATTACTCTGCAACCACATAATGGACATGTAAGCACTATGTTATATCGGAAACCTATTGACCACTACACATTCTTAGATGCTTTCAGCTTCAACCCAGACCACACCACAAACTACAGTCTGCAGCCAAGCCCTACAATACAACCGTATCTGTGAAGACTCAAACAGAGATTCACAACTTAAGGATTTACATTAGGCATTTCTCAAACTACAATGCCCATCTAACTAAATAGAAGAAACAAAACAGATTGACAAAGCCAGATAGGAACAATTTACTACAGGATCTCACCTATAGCTCCCAGCTAAAATCACTCAAGTGTATCATCAATGAGCTACAGTCCATTCAGGACAATAGTACTTCCTTTTCACAGGTTTTGGGTTGTAGGCTTGTACTTCTTACAGACAGCCCCCCCCTCGCAAAAAACAGCTACTCACCAGCAGCAACAGAGATACTAACACAATAAACCAGTGTTGTGGCAACCCCCTATCCTCATGCTTACTTTGGAAACATAGGGCCTAATTTCACTCACAACACCACAGATTCATTCACCTGCTCACCTTTATTTATTTATCTATCTATCAATGTATGAGTCTCCTTTCAGCCTAAATAGAGCACCCAAGGCAACTTAAAAGTTTTAAAACTTCAAATCAAATTTAAAACAATACTTTAAAACCAACCCGATCGCTCTCTTGGTAGTGGGTCATGCAGAAGGGCATCCAAAGACGATATTAAACTATTGGCAGGTCCAAATGGGAGGAGGTGCTCTTTCAGATATCCTGGCCCTAAGTCATTTAGGGCTTTATAGATAAGTACTACCACCTTCAAATGTGCATGGAAAGAGACTGGCAGGCAGTGCAGTTGATACAGTTTCAGTTTGTTTATTTCAGTCATGGACTAGTACAACAGAAAACATCAGCAGCAGTAATAATATTAACCCCCCCGATAAAATGCATACAATAAAATACATATACAAAATACATACATAAAAACAGAACAGTCCCAACCTGAATCTAAAATATTATTGTTCATCAATAAAACTCTTCAACATTAATTTCCGTTGGTTTATGGCAGCCACACAAAAACTGGCCATTTTTGGAGTAACCTGAGGATTCTGATTCGATAGAAGATGTTTTAGGTAGTATTCATCTGATCTACTGGGGGTTCGTTGCAAGATAGGGATTATAAATGTTTGGCACAAATCCCTGTAAAAGGAACAGTACAACAGAACATGGCCTACTGTTTCCATATTACCCATCTCACATGGGCATACCTGTTCTTGGTAGGATATATTTCTAAACCTCCCATCCAATAGGGCTGAAGGCAGAACATTGAACCTGGCTAGAGTGAAAACTTTCCTGAATTTAGGAATATTCAAATCCACCAGATATTTTGCACATGCAAAGGTCATCCCATAAGCTCTAAATTCAGGGTACAATGAGGCCAGACTCAAATGGTTTTGCAATTCCATATCCCAAATACGCTGTTGAACTGTTATTTTAGCTTTTTCATAACCAAGAGCAACTAGGGCATTTGATGAAAAGCCCAGATTTCTCAATTTCTCATATAGCGTAGATTTCCATTTTGTCTGGCAAGTCAGTGCAGTTGATACAAGACTGGTGTAAAATGGTCAACAAAGCCTGTGCCACAAACAATCTGGCTGCTACATTTTGCACCAGTTGCAGTTTCCAAGCGCTCACCTAGGGCAGCCCTATGTAGAGCATGTTGCAACAATCTAAATGGGAGGTGATTATGGCATGGATCTGTGTGGCCAGATCTGCCTTCTTCAGGAAGGGGTTCAACTGGCGCATAGCAGCTACTTGACCCTCCAGGAGCAATTGCCAGGAACCTGATTCTTCAGAGGGAGCACCACCCCATCCAGCATAGACAGTATCGCCAATCCTAGACTAGCCTTCCTACTGACCAATCCTAGACTAGCCTTCCTACTGACCAACTGAGACTCAATCTCGTCTGGATTGAGCCTCATTTTGTTAATTCATATCCAATCCATCACTGCATCCAGACAATGATCTGGTTCGCACAACACACTCAGCTTATCAGCAGTTGTTTAACCCACGATGAGCTGCAGTGCATGCCAGGTGACATTTGAAAAAGCAATCCTCACTCAGGAGTTGCTGTGTCATGCGAACTCAGCCACCATGGGTTATTTGAGGGTTAAGCAACCCTCACATAATCCTACAACAAACTGAAGGTTATGCAAGAGTTCTTTAACTCTTAAATAACCCTCGGTGGACAGGTTAGCAGGACACAGCAACCCCCGAGTTGCTGTGTCCGAGTGGGGATTGCATATACAAAATGTTGCTTGGCACATGCTGCAGCTCATCATGGGTTAAACCGAACTAGGGCAATGGTTCAGGACTGCCACATGCTCCTTGACATCAGTTGACAGAGACAGACAGAGCTGAGTATTATCAGCATAGTGGTGAGACTCAACTGCAAAACTCCAGATGACCTCTATCAATGGCTTCATGTAGATGTTAAACAGCATAGGGGATAAATTAGAGCCCTGAGAGACCCCATACATCAGAGGCCATGGGGTCAAGCAGCAGTCCTCTAGCAACACCTTCTGGGAGCGCTCAGCCAGGTTAGCAATGGAACCACTGCAACACAGTGTTCTGAAGTCTCATACTGGCCAAACACCCCAGAATGACACAATGGTCAATGGTATCAAATGCCACTGAGAAATCCAGCAAAACAAACAGGATGCACTCCCGTCTAGTTCGCAGGCTGTATCATCCACCAAGTCAGTTTCAGTCCACAAACCTAGCCTGAACCCAGATGTGAACGTATCAAAATAACTAGCTTAACCAAGAAGGCCTGAAGTTGAGTCACCAGCACCAAGGTGAGTGGTACTGGTGACTCAGGATGTTTTTAGGATGTTTTAGGATGTTTCAATGCAGTTTTAATAATATGTGTCATGTTTTAATCGGGTTTATGTATTTTATCATGTTGTTGTTCCCCGCCTCGATCCAGACGGAGGGACGGGTAAGAAATAAATTATTATTATTATATTATTATTATTATACACCAATAGAATCCCAATCTTTTCTCAAGGCCCCATTACCAGGTGCATACACTCAAATCTTGGAAACTGCTGCACGGAATACCTAAATAGGGCAATGGGTTCATGACAGATTCCTGTGATTGCCCCTCCACACCCATTGGATCTTGCCCGCTGCAGCAACTGAAAATCTGGTAGGCATAAATGGGTCAAATCATCTTTCAACGAGACAGCCATGTCCCAATAAGAGATATACCATCGTCTGCCTGCAATGCTCTTATGAATTCTACATGGGACAAATAGTCCAGTCCCTACACAAAATCTAACATCAGAAACAGCAGTATAAAAAATCAGTGCGAGAACACTTCCGTCTCTCAGGGAACACTGGCACAGACCTTAAATCCTTGAGCAAACAAACTTCGCAGGGATATTAGAATGAGAGGCAGCTGTGTCACAATTAATCAAGAGATTCAATTCTACCTCCTGTCACCTGAATCTGGCTATATATATATATACCACACTACATGTCTTAATTAGCTTACCCAATAACAGATATGTATGTGATATTAACAACAATTGCTTTGTGAAAAGCCACAGTTAATCATGCCTGTCGTTTCTGCACGTCATTTTCCTCTGACATCACTGTTTACACTTCTGTCCCTATCCAGCCAAGCAAGTCAGGATAACATTTCATGCATCGCATCGTAAATGCCAGCTGAGTAGGACCCGCCTCGATCCAGACGGAGAGGCGGGTAAGAAATAAATTGTTATTATTATTATTATGCTATTTCCTACAAGATGAAGTAATCATGCTATCTCAGCTAAACCATGTGCCATCATAATATTTGCAAAATTTGGGTAAACAGTGGCATACTAAGTACAGTTTGGGGTGTGAACTGGGCATGTACAAAGATCACTCAACAACTACAAGACCATGTCAAACTCTGTACCAGTCACTTGTCCAGTCTGCTGCCTCAAGATGACATATGAAATGGCCTGAAGTTGCTTGCACAAGAACTTCTGCAACTCAGGTAAAGCTGTCCCCTAAATTAGTAGTGTGAAATGATCCCCAGTTACCTACAGGTCCAGACTACTCCACACCACTAAAGAAATCAGTGGACTGATTTAGTGATTAGTTTATTACTGCAAAACTGAGAACATGAGATAAGAAAGATATAATTAAAAAGCGACAAAGAATTAGAATAATGTGATGCAGAGACAGAGACTGTGCAGATGTTTTCAAAACATTCCAGAAAGACCACAGCCTTTGATAATCTCAACATTGGCTACTGATTCACTGATGAGGACCTAGTCTATTGAATTTCCATATACCCAGCTCCTCTATTTATTTATATACACCTGACATCATTAATCTTCACTTTTGTCTACACATTATTCCAAAATAGAATCACCAATATTCTACCACAAGGCAACGCTTTGGCTGAACTGTGAACAATCTTCAGAGCCATTGTTCTTGCTCAAACCGATTACACCCACCTCTGTCTTCTAAAATAAAACTGATTTGCTGAGCAACAGCTTATGCCTGTGAACTGCCAAGTACAGTGGAGTCCTGGCCCTCTCACTGAAGCTTGGTATCCCCCGCTCTTTCCCCTTCATCAATTTTACAGGGCAGAAGGAGACTTCAGATTAACATAACTAGATAACACAACTACACAATAGATAGATCTATAGCCTGATTATCCAGCTTTTCTTTATGATCTCTCCTGACAGTTCTCTTTCTTCATTAAGAAAAAAAAAGCATATACACAGGTACTACGGGGAAACTAGCTCCATTAACTAGAGCTGATAAAATTACACTTCAAGTCTCCAAGTAATAAAAATCCACTCTGGATCAGTTTCTCATGTCAGAACAAAACTCCCTCAGGTCACCAACTATGGAGATAAACAACATGTTTGAGAGAAAGCTGCCCCACAAGCAAATCAGTTACATTGCTCAGAATAGCTGTTATGAGTCCCAGTATCATGTACTTCGTCCTTCTGCTTCAAGCACCTTCACGCTACTTGCAACTCTGAGAAATGGCAACTAAGGAATGCATCTAGTACTTATTTTCTCTCTTTATAATTTTGCAAAGATAGGCAACTGTAAGGAAATTGCCTACAAATGTTTGACACTCCCACAAACACACACACACACACACCCCAAAGCGGGGAGGGAATTGAAATAGAATTGCACTTTTCCAATTGCCAGTTCTTAAGATTTGTATCCACGGGGCCTTCTCTATTATGGTTAGAAATATATATATTCGGCTACTCACTACTTTATCTAAACAGCCAGTGCTGGGTGAGCCGTCCCAGAATTAGAATCTGAAGAGGCAGACGTTTAAATAATTTAGAGAGAGAAACTGTCATGTTTCAAAACCACTCAAGAAGCATCCTTTGCTATGTATATATTCTCTAATAAAACACTGACACTTTATTTTCTCTTTACCTTTAATATTTTCCCATTGTATTAAATATACATTGACAATATTTTCCTAAATACTCCCAAAACTGTATATCACTTTGCATATAGTGATAGCCAGACGTCCATCACCATCCTTCTTGGTAACATTTTAATACACATCATATTCAAGGACGACAGCTGCAAAATTTGATCTGTATCTATCTATGTTTTCCATATTGATAAGGTTCCTATATTTCCATTCCCCTATTTTGGTCACACTTGTAAAACGTAAACAACCAACAACTGAACTCCTCCATGACAGTATTGCTCATGTTTCTTGCTCAGTCATTCTTCTCTTGAGATAAAACAATATTTGGAGTGGAAGGCAAAGAGACTTAGGTACAGCAAAGAAAAGAATCCCACAATATGAAATTACCACCTGACTGCAGATTGCAGACTACTGAAGAGTCATTATGCAACTTACTGAGACAACATAAAATATGACTCCAAATGTCCGCACAAGCTAAATCCTCCACTGCTGCAATATCTGTTTGAACAGAACTATTGATAAATTGAAAACTTACATAAGCAACAAGAATAGTCCCCATTTCTCTTCAGTATTTGCAAAAAACATTCACATCTACATATATAATTCTCAGAAAATCCACAGCATTTTTTAAAATAAATGAATGAATATCATTTGAGCATTGGGGAACAGTAGAGGCAACAAGTTATGGCAGCATTTGAGACTGTTATGTCCCTGTTAACAGCACAGGGACTGTCAACCCAAGGGGGGGGGAAGTTATATGTAAATCAAGGCCAAGAGGTTCTTCATTTGCCTTTGGGATCCTATACTATTGCAACACTGTGCCATCATAGGTCAGCATCCAAAGAGCTGCACAGAATGTTTCACTCACAAACAGAAACCTATCTTGACCTCCTTCCCACTACATTTCCTTGCATTTCCCCCCCCCAAAAAATGCTTCTGAAGGTAGAGGCACCTTCTGAAGCAGAATTTGATGCAGTACAAGGGGCTTTGCTGAAAGAAAAAATCAGCATGCGTGCGCACACATACCAGCCCATGCACTGAAGCTTTTCCCACCCATGCATGGTTCTGAGCATAGCGTTAAGGTTTTGCCCTAGTTCTTTAAGGGTCAGAAATGTAGAGGGAATAAATCAAAGTTGAGATTTCCACAGGTCAACACCAAGACAAACACCATACGTTTTGATAACTTATGTTGGATCATCATTACAGTAACCTTTTAACTGTCCATTCATTCAATCAACATGCAGCCTAATAGCTAGAAACAAAAATGTACATTTCACCAGAAGTAAACAGGATTCCACTTGTGCTGAATATACAAAGATCAAACTAGGAGTAGCATAGGTCATTTCAACAATCATTTAACATTTGTTACTGAAAGCTCTTTATTAAGAAATAGGAAATCACCAAAACTTTCAAGGTAAACCTCAGAAACCTGAAGAATACTGTGAAGTTGCATATGAATTAACCACCTATTATAAATATTATAAACTGATTAGCAAAATAATTGATACCCTTCCACTGATTGGCACAGACAATCACTGCTTATGTTTTTCCTTGAAAATAAACAGTAACAAAATGTTAGAATGCCATCATAACTTTCAGTACTAATTTTGCTAGCTTGCTGGGTCAAAGCTAGCAAAATAGTATGCTCTTACATGAATTTGACTACATTCCAAACTTGTACTGGTCTTCCTGCTATTGAGAAGTCCTTTGTTTTGAGGGATTTGTTGATGCTGAATTATGATCTCATCAATAACTTCATGTTTTGCTCTAAGCATCCAAAAAAGAACATCCCCCAACATCATGAATACTCCTGATTAAATGACCTACAGCAATCACTATTCTTACTCAGCATCCCACAGGGCTAAAAGATAGCAGCTAAACCTATAAATTAAACTTTGCTAAATCTACGTGTCAGGTCACAGAAATTCAAAGCAGCTATATTTATCATTCACTGTCATTAAACCAGCTGAAAGGAATTATTTACTTGAAGCCAGACAGTTGAATTTCAGTTACACCTCTGGCTTGTTTCCACCTTCACTAACAATGATAGATGAAATATTCAAAGCATGAACTGGGGTGGGGGGATTAAAATGTGAACATCTAATATGTTCAGAAGGAAAAAAGGTCAATACAGATCACATCATCATGATGCCAGAAAGGAAATAACCAACCTGGAATAACTTTCAATTGAAGCTAGCGGATTAAGAAAAATGCATGTACTCTTGAACCTCCCCTAGAGACAAAATGTCATTGCCTCCTGTGTCTTAAGTCTCTGCTTGAGTTTCGCTCTGCATCAGCCTATGAAGGACTACAACCCTGCAGGAGACCATAGAACCTGTCCAAGAAAACACTACTTTTCTTTCCATTATGTCAAGTGTACCCAACCTTTGTAGGTTGATGGGCACATTTGGAATTGTGAATGCTGTGGGTGCTCTCACAGAATGAATGCAATGGCATAGCCAATCACAAACACTAATTTCCTAGAAGGCTAAAAGAAAAGTAACTTGCCCAAGAACCTAAGTACATGGCAAAAATGAGTTCTGAACTCCAAAATAAAAACCACTCTTTTGAACTGAAATAAATATGGCATTGGAGGACAGCACTTCACTTTGCAGCATACCAACCTTGCAGTTTAATTTTCTTTTTAGAAATATCTTATGAAATAAAATAAAAATCAGAAGGGGCAAAGAACCACACCGGACTCCACAGCACTATGTATATACACAACAGCTATGGCAGTTTGGTTTCCGGGAAAACGTTCATTCTAACAAATTAAAACTGAATAAAAGGAGGCATCTCTGTTTCTTCCTCCCTGAATGAAAGATTCCATGTTCACCCACAGAGCAAGTTCCATGGCTTCTCTTTACCCACTTTGATGTCTCGCAGCTCCTTCATTGAGCCTTCTCTTTTCAATAACAACTACAGCATTCACAGCCCTGGTCACACTGAATCCAGTGGAATGTACTGATGAGACCATTTGTTTAGGAGCCGACTGTTCTGCATAGAGGGGTAACTATATGGCCCAAAATCCCTGGGAGACATGGTATGGGACAGAAAGCCATGGCCCGGAAAAACACTGAAGCAAGGAGGCAGCCACCTACTCATTCTGCCTTTACATCAAAGTTATAAATAAAACATAGAAACGGGCCGGGGGGGGGGGTCTAAGAGGAGAGAAAAATAAAGACTTCCCTATGGACCCCTTACTCTTTTTGGATAGCAGGTAAACACAAGGCACCGAGTAAGCAAGTGGCACAGAGACCTCGCATCCGTGGCTATGCTGTTTCGCATGAGGTGCAGGCGTAAAATGGGCCCAAGCGTCCCCCACACCTCCCTGGACTCTCAATTTCTCCATCCAAGGGCAGGATGAGGTGGCCATACCCCCCACCCCCACCTTTCCTTTTAAGAACCCGACAAGGCTGGACCGCTCCTGGCCTCTGCCCTCGCCTGAGACACCCTCTCCCTGGGCAGCTATGCGCAGGGCAAAAGCAGGGCTTGCTTACACCACCCTCGCTACAGCTCATGCACCATAAGGGGAGGAAAGGAAACGGGGGGGGGGGGGGAAGGTTGTTCCTGTCTACCAGCTCCTTAATCTCGGGGTGGGGGGTGGCGAAAGAGGCGCCAAGCGAAGGTGAAACCTCCCTTTCAATCCAGGGCGAGAGACTCAGACTTTCCCCCCCCCCTCCTCTCCTTCTAATAAAGGGGAGGGGGATCCCCACTCTCCGGCCTAGTTCCTCAAGGAGGTTTAGAGCCGCCGACAGAAAGGGTCACTCACCAGGGCCGCCTCCGCCTCCTCCGCCGCGGCTCCTCCCGGCCTCAGGCCCCGGGGAAAGGGCCAGCTCGAGCATGAGGGGCCAGGTCTCCTCCCCTACCGGCGCTACCGCTTCTGCCGCCGCCTCTGCCTCTTCTTCCTCGGCGCGGCAGGAGGGAAGGGAAAGAGGGAGCCGGAGAGGGGGGGGGGGTAAATGTCACCGCAGGGGAAGGGAGGCCGCTAGGCTCGCCTCAGCTCGAGCTCCCTCCAGCGTCACTTCCGGGAGCATCCGCGGCGCTGCTGGCGACGACGAGGCGGTGGCGGAGGGGAAGCGAGGAGGAAGGAAGGAAGCCGGCCGGAAAGAGCGGCCGACGGAGGTGCTCGCGCGGTCGCAGCGCCACCCAGCGGCTCCCGGCGCGCGCCTGCAGCAAGGGAAGGGGAGGGAAACCCAAGCAAAACAAAAATTGGGCGGGAAAACGAAGGCGCCGTGACGCGCGCCCCTCCCCCTCCATCTGGCGCCCCTCAGAAATGGGAGGGGGAAACCGCCGCGGCTTCGTAACGGTTTCAACCGTCGCGGAGGCGAACCCTCACCCCCCCCCCCCCCGCCGCCGCACACGCGCCCGCCCGCCCGCGGGGTTTCGCTGTACTTTTATCACACATAAAAAATACACAGCGACTCGACAGGCACAAATAAAATAAAGGTTCATGACACAGAAAAACCGGGGAGGAGGTAAACAGCCGCTGACGCTGGCTTCCTCCACCCTCAGGCTCTTAATGGCTTTTCACCGCTGCGAGAGAAGGGGGAAATGCCAACGGCGCCGCTGATTTCCCCTCGGCCGTTGCGTCTTCATCACAAGAGAAGGCTGCACCTGTTGAGTTTCTGCCTGTCCCATAACTTGAGGCACAGAAGCGTTTTGGGGGGGAAGGGGAGATAGGACACCCGTGGGTCACCTCAAAATAAACTGCCATCTTTTTGTTCTTTTCTTTTTTGCCTTCTCTGGCATGGAACTAGGGTTTTCATACTCTATAGGACGTCCATGGATCACCTCAAACATGAATAAACTACATTCCTTTTTTGCCTTCTCTGGCACAGGACTGAGTTGTGGGCTGCTGGAAAGCATTTGGCTGACCATTACAGGGCGACAGGTCAGATGCTGCTCTGGTGGTTGTTTTGTATGATGATGACGAATGCATCTACCATTTTGAATATCTAACCCCCACTTGGGTTGTCATGTTGCGCAAACCTGGCGAGTGTAGGTTATGCGAGGGTTAAGCAGCCCTCGCATAACCCACGCTCATTAGGTTCACACAACAACCCCAAAAAGGGATTTCATATGCAAGATGGCACCCATGGGCCCCATGGCTTGTGGAGCCTCATGTTGTCCAAACCTAATCATTGAGAGTCTCAACCTGATTAAAAAAAGACTCCTGTTCTTAAAGATTAACTTGTACTAAGGTGAGTGCTTATGAATCCCTCAAGAAGAGGAAATGCATCACCCCCGCCAAAAAGAGGCTGATTTGCATAAGCTTTGCATATGCTGATTTATATGCATAGGTGCAAATTTAAATTATTATAATAATTTAAATAGAAATACAGTATAACTTACCACTGTGTGGAAGTTTGTGACCAGATGACTTGTGTTGATGGACAGCTTCAAGGGCTCTTTGCTTTGTTCTGATGGTTCTCTATCATTAAACCATTCTTGGACTGGACAGCCCTTCAAATAGAGGATTATCCTCTGAAAAAGGACAAGGTACCCTGTACCTTTATCACCAAAAATCCCCTAGCCTCACTGCCCTCCAGATTACCACTTGATTACCAAATAATTGATTACGGAAACGGACCAGCAGATAAAATGGCAGGTTGCCTACATGGTTTCTTTACATCTCCATTAAAACATTAAAGATTCCTAAGACTTGAAATACATTGGGCCTCAAAGTTGAAGCCGACTTCGCAGGTGAATTAGAAGTGTTATCCTTCGCTGGCACAGCATGCTTCATGCATCTGACAAAGCGGGCTCCAGCTCGCAAAACGGTTATGCCACAATAAATGGAGTTTCTACAGTGCCATCATGGCTTCATTCTGTAAAACATTTTAATTTAAAGCTCTTACTGCCAGTGACTAACTAAGCTTTAGGAGAGTCATTTCAGCCTTTTAAAATGGAGAGAAAACTGCACACAAGCCACCAAACCACCAAACAATCAGTGGTCAGGGACCCTATAGGGCCATATCAGGACCATAATGCCACTGGCAGGGCTGTTCTTGCCACTGCTGGTGTCACTGCCAGAGCCAAACCGGTCCAGGGATAAAATGGTGCCCACCTCAATCACATCCTCATCTCATCCCACCACCCATGACAGCTCTGGGCTGGTGCCACCATCACTCATTTCTGAAGTAAATGACTGGTTTCGGACAACACATTAAGCAACGGAGGGGGGGGGGAACAATTGTCAGTTGTGTTGCTTATTGTGTTGTGTGGAGGGTAACACGCCGCTCACAAACTACTGACGGTATGCTATTCCACCCAAATAAGCAACGGAGAGAAACAACTGGCTTGCAAGTTGTTTAGCTCGAAGCCAGTTGTTTAAAGTGTTGTGTGGAGGGGTGGGTGTGTTAATGGCGTGCGGTGAGTGGATTAAAACACAAGCCCATAGAGTCAGGCGGCAAGAGCGACCAAAGCGGCGGCTGCCATTCTGCTACAACTGGTGCAACTTGCAGAGGCTGCTGGGATAGCACCGGGAGGACAGAGGGAGGGAGGGGAGAGGGGCGCGGGCTGTGTCAGTCAAATGCCAGGTTGACTATTAGTCAACTCAATGCCAGCCCCAACCACCCACAGTTGTGTAGGAATATGTTGTGTGGGGACTACCCACAAAATAACCAACTGTGAGTTGGCTACTCAATCCACCATTGACTAAAGTGTTGTCCGAAACCAGCCAATGGCTGAATTCGGACGACACAATAAGCAACTGGGGGGGAACAATCGTCAGTTGTGTTGACTATCGTGTCATCCAAATGCTGCCATAGTCAACTCAGCGCTGATCCTAATCCACACCACAGTTGATTATTTATTACATGTTGTGTGGGGAGTACCCACTAGATGAACAACTGTAAAGTTGATGTTGTCCGAATTCAATGAGTCCTCAGCCGGGCTCAGAGACAGGCTTTGGCTGTGGGGTGGGAGGCAGTTCCAGCTCAAGCAGACCAAGATCCAAAGGTCCTCTAGTTCCGGAGCATGGAGGCAGAAAGATAAACAGACAAGGCTGAGTGTGAGGACAAGTAGTCCACACCAAGGAGTTGACTTGGATTTTAAGGCTTTATAGGATCTGCTGAGTGTGCTCACTGAATGACCTTAACCTTAGTTGATTCTCCTGATTTGCCTCGATAGACAACTATGCCAGAAGAAGGAATACAACCTTGTTCATTCTCCTGGAGCTCTCAGCATATAATTTACTATGGTATCCTCCTGGATAGGCTCTTGGTGTTGGGAGATGGGAGGCATGGTGATATAGTAGTTCTGCTCCTATCTAGAGGACCAACCCCACTTGGCCTACTTGGCCTCATGGCATTTACGCTATTGGGTCCCACAGATTTCTATCTTGTCCGTCCTTTTAAAGTTTTACATGAATCCATTTGGAAGAGGTTGTTTTGAGATGAGGCTGATAACATCCACCACCACCCCGCTCTTTCATCAGGTTCAGGTGAGGGAGTGAAAGTGCTGGACCCGGCCAAAAAAATGAAACTCTGTCCTGACAAGACAGAGGTTCCGAGTGTAGGTCATTTATCTTTTTGGTGAGTTGGCGTTCAGCCTGTTCCAGATGGAGTTGCACTTTGTCTAAATTATAAGTTCAAAGTCTTGGGGTACTCTTGGATCCAACGTTTTCACTGAAGGCCCAAGTAGCCTCCGTAGCCAAGGAGTGCCTTTCATCAACTTAGGCTGGTGGTTTTATTATGTGCTGGTGTTATTGTTTTGTTATTTGTGCATTTTAATGTACTGTACACCACACATAAAACTTGGTTATTGAGCGGTTTAAAGAAAAAATAAATAAGCAGGTGTGCGAGCTGCAGCCTCTCTTGGGCAGAGATAGCCTGGCCAGATATCCATGCTCTGGTAACGTCCAAGACTGACTACTGTAATGTGTTCTACTGACTACTGTAATGTGTTCTATCTGGGGCTGCCTTTGAAGACTGTTTGGAAACTAGCTAGTTCCAAGGAACCAGTCAATGGGAACATTGTCTCACCTGTTTTGAAAGAACTTCCCTGGGTTCTGGCTCATTTCTGGGCACAGTTCAAAGGGCTGGTGCTTATCTTAAAAGCCTTATACAGCTTGGGACCCAGATTCCTGACAGAACACCTGCTTCCATAGAAACTTGCCCATTGATTGTGGCTGTTTTCAGAGGTCCTTCTCCAAGGGCCACCAACCCCCGTCTGAGGTAAGGTGATTGGCGATCAAAGAGCATTCTCAGTGTTTGTGAAATTCCCTCCCTAAGGAGGCCTGACTGCCAGCACCAATATTGTTATCTTTTCAGCACCAGGCAAAGACCGTTTCTATTCTCCTAGGCCTTAGGCTTTTTAATACCTTGGGAATATCTTTTTATAATACGTTGTTATATTTTAGCTGTATGTTTCTAATTTTTATAAGCTGCCCTTATAGCACTACTAATAGTATGTGTGCACATATATTTCAACTAAAGTAAATAATAAAATAATTAGAAGTTTTCAATTAAATTTGGTTAGGGTAGAAATGCATAGGATTACACTGTATTATTAATAGTGTGATAGTACATGAACAAGTAAAACAAATACCGAGAATTTTGCAATAAATTGTATGTCGAATATGCAACGACTACTACTTTCCCGGTGTGCTCTCCTCTGATCTCTAGGCTGTGCAGCCAGACAGGGTTATGTCACATAATAGAGGACATGATCCTCAGTTTAAAGAAAACAGAACGGACTGCAGCTCTTCTAGAAAACAGAGAAACCTAATATATGGAGACAAACATTAGGTTGTGGCAGGTGTTGAAACTTTAGCGTAGATCACTAACACAGGTAACAATCCTTTCTCAAGCAGAGGCCAGATGGGACACAATGCACTGGCTGCTCAAGCGCTTTCTCTTACCCCAAATTTTGGAAAACAATTTGACAGAAACTTAAGGGGCTTAATATCAGCTCTGGCTCACCTGGCATGAGAAGAGTAAACACTCCTGAGGGTTTCTTACACAGAAAATATTTTTAAAGATGGATGGGAAAAAGAACCTGAACTTCTAACAAAATCCACTCCTTTTAACCACATTCCTTAGAAGGCTGAAGGTAGGTCAATTCAAATCTTTCCCTCCCAACACTTTCCCCAATACCCTTGCCTGCCGCTCATGGTGGCTGATTGTCACCCCAGTCCAGCTGCCATGTTTTCCCAATGATACTGTATATTATAATATAAAATGTCCATTTCAAAGCTGTTTTTCAGTAATGTAGTTCTCAAAGTTCCACACGTGAATATAACATCCAGACCAGCAGGGGTCAACCTTTTGGGCCTGTGTGAGCACAGATCGAAATTTAAGGAACCATTCTGGGCACCACCATAAAATGGCTGCCGTAGGTTGGCATGGCTAGTCACAAACCTGCCCATTAGCATTTATAGGAATTTAAGATTGCAATGGCTAGAGGTTCCCACTTTGCTTTGATGCAATCCCAGCTGCCAATAAGAATCTATGTATAAAAAAATAAAAATTGGGAGTAGGGTGTCTGGGAACACATTGGTGCCATGTTGCTTACCGTGGCTATAGAGAATGATTTCTTAATCTCCTTTGTCACAATGAAATCTCTAGACGGAGGAGGGGTAAATATGCCCTGGGGCAACCCATTCCTTCACATCCACACATCTGTGACAAGCAGGGTATTAGCAGTACGGACAGTGCCAGGTCTGGGGTACCTCTAGCAAAGTGTCATCTTATGGCATCCCCTCCTATATCAATAGCCCCCACCCACAGCTTTGGTTCACTTGACATTTTAGATTTCTGACTGCCATTTTTTTATTATTATTATTGAGCAGTGACCTTTTCTATTTTTTGAAAAACCTTATCCCAAAATTTCCTTACTCTATTACATTCCCACCACATATGCAAATTTGTTCCAAACTCTGTGCATCCTCTCCAACATTCTGGGGTCGCATTTCTGTTCATTTTTGCTACCTTCACTGGAGTTAAATACCATTTTTGTATCATTTTTAAAGCCCCTTCTCTTATCTTTGTGGAGGTAGTTTTGAATGGGAATTTTTCAAATATACTTCCCCACTCTCTATCTTCAATTTCTTGATCCAGATCTTCTTCCTATGTCTGTTGTATAATATCATTCCCTCCAGTTTCCTGTCTTATTATAATTCTATATATTTGTGTAATCAGTCCCTTATCTCCATCTTTATAATTGTCTATAATTTTTTCCCACTCAGCTCCCTTGTACTCTCCTTTACTATCTTTCCATTTCTGATAAATTTGTCAATCTGCAACCATGCCATCCATGATATTCCAACATTTTGTACTCTCCTATTCCATATTTCTTGTGTTATTGGATTTTCTTGTTCATAAAAGTTTTTCATCTGTATTAATCTTATTTCTTTTAATTTACTTTTGGTTATTGCCTTTTTTATATCAAATTCTGGGTGTTAGAGGTGATATACTTGGCATTAATTTTCCTTTTTTATAATACCATACTTTCAAAATTCCACTTATTATACTTTATTTGTTCCCCATTAATTTTTTGATATATTTTTTATTATACAGCAAATTTTGTATGTATTCTTCTCTTTTAAGTCCCATCAATTCCCTCTCTATTTCTACCCACTGCAAATCTCCGTCTTCCTTTGTTATTGCTAATAGATATCTTAATTGATATGCCTCATAATATATTTTCAAATTTGGTATGCGCCATCCCCCACCTTGTGTGAGTCTATATCTGTATATTTTGGTGTTCTTGGTCTTTTACTTCTAAATATAAATTTTTCTATCCTGTTTTGCCATATCTTGAATCTACTAATTGGGATTACCTTCAGTAATACATTGAAAAAAATATGTGAATTTTGGTACCAACTTCATCTTTATCAACATTATTCGGTCTGACAAAGATAATTGTAATTTTTCCCATCTAGCCATATCATTTCTCATTTCTTTCCATATCTTTCCATAATTAAGTTTAAATATGTTTTTCTGTTTTTTGGGAATCTGTACTCCTAAATATCTAAATGCTTTAGCTATTATTGGGATACCCATTGTTTCCGATATTTCTATTTGATCCTGGGGCCCTATGTTTAAACACATCAGTCCTGATTTTTCCTTATTAACCTTAAGGCCTGCTACCTGTTGAAACTCCCATAATTCTTTTGTCACTTCTTTTAACTCTTCTTTTGTATTTTGTAATGTCATTATAATGTCATCCACATAAAGGCTTAATTTAAATTCTTTTTTACCAACCTGTATTCCTTTAATCTTTGTATTTGCTCTAATTCTATCTGCCAAGAATTCTATTGCCATTGTGAATAATAAAGGTGATAATGGACATCCCTGTCTTGTTCCTGCCATTAACTTTATTTCTCGCGTTTCTAACCCATTATATCTAACTTTGGCCTTTGATTGCTCATATATTATATCTATTATGTGTTTAAATTTAGTTCCCAAATTGTATATTTCTGGCATATTAGTTATAAATTTTGGGATTACCATGTCAAAAGCCTTGTATAGATCCAGGGTCATTATTACCATTGGTACTTTTCTTATATTACTCAACCTCATCAGGCCACATAGTTTCCTAATGGGTTCTGCTATAAACCTATTTTTTAAGAAGCCGTATTGGTCTACCCCTATAGAATCATTTATTGTTTCCTTTAGTCTCTTATCTCATATTTTTGTAAATATCTTATAGTCTACATTCAGCAGGGATATTGGCCTGTATGAATCTGGATTACATTTATCTTTATTTGGTTTAGCTATCATTACTATTGCTGTTTGTTTCCATGTTTCCGGGAGAGATCCCCCCTCTTGTATTTCATGAAATAAACTTTTTAGTTGGGGTACCAGTTTGTCTGCATATACTTTATAGAACTCCCCGGTGAAACCATCTTCCCCCGGGCTTTTGTTATTCTTTAACTCTTTTATGACCTGTTCTATTTCTTTTTCTTGTACCTCTGCTTGTAAGTATTGCTTTTGTTCTTCCTTTAATGGTGGTATCGCCGCTTTCCTTTGATACTTTTTAATTTGGCTTATGTCCACCTCCTTTCCTTTATACAACTCTGATAAATATTCTTGTATTATTTCTCCCATTTTTCCTTGATCCTGTGTTCTATCTCCTCCTTTAGTACTTAATGCCCATATTTTGTTTCTAATTCTTTTTTTAACTCTATTTGTCAGCATTTTTGAGCTTTTTCCTAAATATTCATAATTTCTTTGTTTCATATATAACAAATTCACTATTGTTTTATTCACATCTAAAACCTCTCTATCTTTTCTCCTTTCTTCTATTTTCCTTCTAGTTTTTATTTTCCCCATCTTTTTGTAATTTTCCTCTAAAGTCTTTATCTCTCTACCTAGTCTCTTTTTTTCTTTCTCTTTTTTCCTAATCATACTTGTTTAATACATTCCCCTCTTATTGTTGCCTTTGCTGCTTCCCATCTAATTCTTTGAGTCGTCTCCCCTGTTTTATTTTCTGCAAAATATCTTCCTATTCCCAATTTAATTTTTTCTTTGGTTTCCTCCCTTGTTAATACTATGGGGTTCATTCTCCATTTATAATCTCTTTTTATTTTTTGTTCTATTTCTACAAAGGCCTTAACTGCAGCATGATCTGTTACCTTAATTCCTCCAATTTCCATCTTATTTGTTTTTTGCAGCAAAGCTTCTGACATTAATATTGTATCCAATCTACTAAAACTCTTGTGGACCTCTGAGTAATAGGTATGACTGTAGTCCCTGGGGTTTATTTCAGCCCATGCATCAAATACCCCGTATTTCGATTATATTCATATAACTTCTTACTCTTGTTTTGTTTTGAGGGTTTTTTCCCATCCTTGTCCTTTTCTGATCTTGCCCCCTGTAAGTTCCAATTCACATCCCCAGCTATAATTTTTCTTCTTTTGTAAATTTGTTTAGTTTTGCTAAGATTTTTTGTTAAAAGCTCAATTGATTTGTGTTGGGGCTGTAAATTGAAGCTAATGTTATCTGTTGTGTTTTGTTATAAATTCTTTCCACAAACAAAAATCTTCCCCTTTTATCTCTCAAAACTTTTTTTGCTTGAAAGTCTATTTTATTATTAAGATTCCCACTCCTCTAGAACTCCTGGTTCCTAATGCCAAATATTTTTGCTCCCATTGCTTACTGGCCAAAATTCCTGTGTATACCTTTGGTTTATGTCATTCTTGTAGAAATAATATATCCAATTTCATTTCTGTTACTAACTTATATATTCTAGATTGTCTAAATAACATATAAAATATGTTATTTTCTTGGATTTTTCTTTCTACAGTTTCAATTCTCCTTTCATGTTCCTCCAGCCATTCTTCATTCTTTGTTACTGCATGCTCTGTTTTCTCAATTTTTTCCTGTAGTTTTTCCAATTTATTCTCCAGCGCTTCCTCCCATGCTGTCTTTAGATCTTGTTTAAAGACATTCATGTCTTGTCTAATAACTCTAAAATGCTCTGTCAGCTCTTCCTTTGTCACAGCCATTTTCTTATTCTTTCTGACTGTAAGCTCTCCGAGTCTTCTTTCTGCTGGCACCTTATTTATTTCTTTGAAGAGGAGTTTTTTCTCCTTCTTAATTCTTCCCAACCAGTTCATGTATCTCTTTCCTTATTTTAGAAAAACATTTCTTTCATAGGAAGGCTCTTTTGGCTGTTTTTCTTCATTAGACGAGGAGCTCTGGATTCACGCTGCCATCTCCTTTGGCTTCCCAAGCCACGCCCCTCTGACTGCCATTTTTAATTTCTCACAATGCCCCTGTCATGGGCCTCCGTCAGAGGCAAGTCAGGAGCTTGGAACCAGAAGCCATGGGCCCATCAGAGGGAAAGGAAGCAGCGGCCAGGCACCTCTCCATCGAGCCTGGGTCCTGCTCCAGTTGAAGTGGCAATCTGGCATCCCTCCATCGTGCCTGGATCTGTATAAGGCAATTAGAGGAAGTGGAAGCGGCAGCCACTTCCTCAGTGTCCATGACCTCCTGAACTTTGCAATTAAGAATCTAGTGCCTAAATTTGCTTTTTTTCTGCCTCCCTCACAATCCCCTTTCCTTGTGTCATGTTTTTTAGATTGTAAGCCTGTGGGCAGGGACTGCCTTAAGAATCATTTTTGTAAGCCGCCTTGAGAGTCTTTTTTGGCTAAAGACCAGGATAAAAGTGCTATAATAAATAAATAATCCAGCAGTCAGGGTCAAAGAGCACACAGAAATGAAGAGCACACCAAGTACAGGACAAAAGAATAAAGAAGGATACAGGAACACACCATAGGTCAGGAAGCCCTTTATACTCCCTTCCTGGCCAGAAGTATCCAATGGCAAGTTGGGGTGGGTGGAGTCAACCCAGTTGCTACCTGCAGTTCAATGTTTCACCACATGGGGAGCTGAACACAGAACTACCAGCTCTCAGTGCCAGACCTCTATGTCTGCCATTTTAATTTCCCATAATGCCCTGGAATATTATTGGAGCATCATGGGGAAATTAAGTGGTGGCTCAGTTGCCTAACTCAGGAAGCTATGGACAGGCTTTAGTAGCAGGGTCCTTAGCTGTTACCCAAGGAAGATGGGTCTGTCTAGCACAGACTGTGAGTAGAGAGGGTTGCAAAAGGTTAGGATAAAAAGTGAGCTGAATGTTTCTAAGTGGTGTTTTTAGCTAAAAATGAAGTGTTCTCCTGAGGTTATTTCTGTTCTTGTTTCTATTTAGAGCACCACCTTGAGGACAGTTATCAAATCAGATTACTACAAATGCTTATTGTAAAAGGTTTATTCAGAAAGATTGAACAGTAAAATATTCTCGGGGGGGGGGGAAACATAACCAGAAATATATACAAAATACAAAAGCTGTATATTTTTAAAAATATTGTTTTTGTTGGAGAAATGAAGGTGAAAGACAGGGTAATGTCATGTGAAGGCAAGAAAGGCATACCAACATTCACAAAATATACAACTGCCCCTTTTTTGTACACCAGAGTCATTAGGTAAATTGACGTTTGGTAGGCAAAGTCACTGAAAATGCTGTCATGTCCACCTTTTCTGAAAACTCTGCCTCAAGTGCTTCCTAAAAAGAGGAAGATAAGAATAAGTAACAATAATACTTGGATTAGAGGAAGACTTTCCCATATGGCATGAATGGATAACACTTGCTATAGGATGAAATGCACAAAAAAATGTACTGTATTGGGGGGATACGTGTGCTCCCTTTTACATTTGTTGGGGCTTCCACACAGCCCTTTCCAATACCTTTGGTGTGCAGGCAACCACAGGGATCTATTAAACTGCCTAACATACATAGAGCCTCTTCCATGTTTCTTCAAAGCCCTCTGAGAAACTTCAACACATTCCAAGAGAGATGTGAAGGTCTGGGCGGAAAACCCAAGAAAAAATGAGAAGGAAGCTTGAAAAAGCCAGAAAACAGGCTGTTCCCCCCTTCGAAGTTTTTTTTCCCCCCCCGGAAAATTGGCGGGGAGGTGGAACTAGTGATGATCAAACTTAACTCAAATGAATTTGTTATTTCCTCAGAGAGTAACAAATTCATCCGCATAACCTCGGATAAGAGTTCTCCTTTAATTCAACAACAACAACTTTATTCGCAGCCAATAGGCCAAACATCAGCAAATAACATTTAGACATTGATACAATGTTCATTTACACTCATTAAAATTAATAATAAAAGTAAAATATATAACTATCATAAAAGGGGAAGAGGTACCTAAAATCTATAAAGGCTGGCTGTTAAATATTTGAGTTCTACAGACTATTATACGATGTACAAATTTTGCCACTTGCAGAGTAAGCGTCTTGTCCTTACCCTGTAATAAAGTGCTTATCAGAGTTTGCTGCCCATTCATACCTAGTTTTTGAATTATTGGGCCTAACATGGAATTTCTTATTTCTTTGTAAAAACTGCAATCTAACAGCATATGTTCAACTGTTTCCACATCCAGATCGTTACAGGGGCATCGTCTGGCTTCTAATGGAATTTTCTTGTATCTCCCTTCCGTCAGTTTAGAGGGGAGAACGTTGAGTCTGGCTAGTGTAAAAGCTCTCCTATATTTAGGCGCAAATAGCCAGCTCGAGTATAGCATTCCATTTCTACCATTGTACTCAGTTAGGCCCAATGAAAAAGGAGAGCATGGGCCCCGAGCTTTTGTCAACTGTTCTTGAAAATCGATATCTAATATCCTTTGCCCTATCGTCCTTTTGGCAGTATCTGCATCCATAAATAGTAGATGGGATGGAGAAAGTCCTAGCGAGTTAACCTTCTGTACTATTGCTTTAGTCCATGGTGATATGTAAGAATCTAATAAGGCCTGGGATACCAGGGAGCTTGGAGCCAGGCCATGGTATAATCTGAACCAGAAGTGTACAGTGTGTTTCCAGGCCAAACTGCTCAGAGAGGGCAGACCACCCTCTAGAGCAAGAGTAGCCCCAGATACACATCTGGGGACTGCAAATAGCAGTCGTAGATAAGTCGTTTGGATGCTCTTGAGTGTTCCTTTGGCCAAAGGGAACCAAACTGGGGCTCCAAAAAGAATCTGAGATACCAGTTTAGACTTAAACACTCTAATAGCTGCAGGCAGAAATTTGCTGTCATTATAAAGAAAAAAACGGCAGAGAGCCCCCATTATTTTTTCTGCCTTATTTTTAATGTATTTATGATGTTCCTGCCATTTGAGGTTCTCCTGAAAACAGATCCCTAGATATTTATATGAGTTAACCTGGTTAATATTATGACCACCCATAGACCACTTGAATCTTACTTTTTTCTTTGCAAAAACTAGGACTTTGGACTTTTGGTAATTGATGGTTAGATCATTATTAGTACAGTAATCTGAGAAACCATTGAGAAGTCTCCTAAATCCCAATCTAGTCTGGGATAACAGAACCGCATCGTCCGCATAAAGAAGTATTTGGACTTTTGATTGTCCAATTCTAGGAGGATGGGATTGCAGTGTTGACAGTGAGGAGGGAAGATTGGCCAGGAACAAGTTGAACAGGGATGGCGCAAGAACGCAGCCCTAACGCCCTGAGAAATGACGAATTCACTGGAGAGATGGCCCTGTTTGCTACAGCGAACCTGTGCTGTGGTGTTGTGATACATGGACTGTATCAAAAATAGCAATCTGCTGTCTATATGAAGTTGTTTCAACTTCCTCCATAATCGGGGGCGAGATATAGAATCGAAAGCTGACTTAAGATCTATAAAAGCACAGTACAATTTGGTTCCTTTTGTTGCAGTGTATTTATGGGCCAGATGGTATAAAACCAAACAATGATCGTTAGTTGAACTCCCGACTTGAAATCCGATTTGTTCCTGTCCCAAAATGTTATTTTCACTGATCCACTTGCTAAGTTTAATATTCAAAAAACTGGCATAAATCTTGCCAACGATTGACAGCAGGCTAATGGGTCTATAATTACTCGGGTCATTTCTCGGGCCCTTCTTATAGATTGGAATCACCAATGCCTTCTGCCATGTGGTGGGAATTTGCCCTGAATTGTTAATTATTGTAAAGAGAGATGCTAGTACTGGTGCCCACCGACTTGGGTTGTTTTTTAACAGTTCTGGGATGATTCCATCTGGGCCGGGGGCTTTGCCCACCCTTAATTTTAATAATAAGTCTTCTATAAGGCATGGGTCTCCATCTGGCCAGGTGGGGAGATCTGACCTTAACACTGGGGCAGAATCAGATATCGAAGCCTCATTCTGTATTGCTCTATAATGTTGTTCCCAAACGTCGGCAGAAATAAAACTCCCTGCATCACCAGTTCTGACCCTAGTTATCCCTGATACTATTTCCCAAAAGGTTCTGGTATTATTAAGAGACAAGGCTCCGATCAGTTGGTGCCAGATCTTACGGTCTGCCTCGTACTTTTTCCGATGGAGTAATTTCTTATAGGTTCTCTTTAATTTGAAATAAGAAACTGGGATTTGTCGTTCGTTATTTTTACGATAGGCGCAATAAACAGCATAGAGTTCTCTTCTTGCTTTTATGCATTCACTATCAAACCAGTTTTTATTTGAAACCCTGTGCTCTTTAGAGTTATTAGAATTATTTTGTAGAGCAGAATTTATAACTTCAATTAGAGCATTATAAGCACCTAGGGCCAGTTCTGGGGACTGTGAGTCATGAATCCGGTTAACAAACTCAAGATAGACATCCGACACAAACAGCTGTTCAAAAGTGTTAGCAGTCTTTGGTGTCCATCTTAGTCTTTTAGGATTAACTTTTAGATGGCCACTGGTTAACAGTGAGCAACATGCTTCCAACTGGATAGAACCAGGGACTAACATAACAAGCTCTAAAGGACGGTGATCGCTTTCCAGACGATTGGCCACCGAAAAACTTCTAACAATATTTGTCTTAGATCTCTGAACTATAATATAATCTATCACACTTGAACCTTGATTTGAGGTAAAAGTGAATTCTCCCCATCTGTCATTGATCATAGAGCCATTCAGGATAAGGAAATCAGTCCTGGCAATCATCTGGAGGAGACATTGCCCTGCATAGTTAGTAATACAATCTTTGGAGTGGCGTAAGCTCCCTCCGCTCAGCTCCAAGCTTGCCCCAGAATCTTTATTTGCTATCAGTGAAGGATTCGTATTCGAGCCTGTCCTTGCATTTAAATCCCCTCCCAAGATCAAATAAGCTGAGGGGAATTTAGCTATTGACTCCACAATGAAGCATTCAGCTTTCATCCAATATTCCCGAGTCAGCTCTTTGTGCAAAGATGGTGTAAAATATGCATTGAATATTATGAAGGTTAGCTTATTTGGGCTCATTTCTAAAACCAGAGCCTGAATCAAGGAGTCATGGCTTGGCAATTTGGTAATTCTGACATTTAACAACAATGAGACTAATACAGTCAAACCCTGTCGGTTCCTGCCTTTTCCTTTAGAAGGGAGTGCAGGGAGACTAAAAGTAGCAAAACCGTCTACATATATTTCATCGGGGCGCCATGTCTCTTGAAGTAGGACTATATCAAATTTCTCTAGGTACCTAAGGAAGCCAGGGTCTCTATTTTTTTCGCCCCACCCAGCAATGTTCCATGGTAGTAAGTTTAAATTAGTAAAAGTTTCATGACCGGACAGTCAGTCTATTTCAACAATGGAATCTAATAATCCTTCATTGTTGTTGAAAACGCAGCAATTGGAGGGTTTAGTATTATAACTGGGGAGTCCCTTAGTTGTCTCAGTTACTCTTGAGTGGGATGATATAGAAGTTCGAGGGCTCTTGTTTCTTCCCTCTGTCTGATGGTGAGGAGACCTTGTGGAAGACTGTGATTCAGAGATTTCGGGTCTCCGTCCCTCGTCAGTTCTGTCTTTACAGAAGTTGATCAAGACGTCATGAGTGGACCGTGCTTCCACAGTCTCTAGTTTGGACTCTAAAATTCCTCTCAAGCAGGAAGTACGCCCCGCATGTGATGGTCGTTTGGAGTTAATCACGGAATTAGTATCCTTGGCAAATAAGCCGTCTAAGTTCTGATGTATTTGCATCGCGTGTTGTGGTTGCTTAGAGGTGGAGGCAAGTCTAGTATCCTTATTAGATCGTCCATCTGTCTCCTGCTGATGATCTTGGGGCCTGGTTTCAATCGTTGGACATGGACTGCTATTAAGATTACTGTCTGATTTGAGTTTAGAGTACAGGGTTTCTCTAAGTACTAGCAGCCTTTTTAGGATCACTTGTTGGTCCGGTGAGGGAAGATCCTCAAACCTTTTGATTAGTTGTCTTTCCTCAGGCACTTCGTCCACATCACCTGTGTTATTACTTCCAGACTTTAGCCCACACCCTTATTTGCTTCTGCAAAGTCCATACCAATCATCAGGGGAGCTAAGAGGAAAGGGGGGTGGTTTAGAGGAAATATCAGCACCAGTCACGGTGCTTAGTATAGGAACCTTTCGCCCCTGGATGGATGGGCTGCATGTAATTAGTTGCATCGGCAAGGCTGTGTTTTTGAAATATCTACTGACCACCAGCCCGCTGCTCCTAAGACAATCTCTGCTATTATATATATATGTAGACGTTGCTGTTGAATCAAAGGTTACTATTGCTCGTGCTGAGGTCTGATTATAATAAACATACTCTATTTCTTGAACCGCAGAGTTATTTAAGTAAATCCTGGCAGAGCCTTCTATAAGTGAAATAAAATGTTCAATTCGGGCTCTCTGAGACAGCATCCCTTTAGGTTTGGGATAATTTGACACAACTAGGATTCGTGGGAGTAGTTGCATCTGCCAGTGATTTGCTCCCATGCTGGTGGATTCTTTCAGGTCTATTTCTTTTGTTTTAAAAGTTTGGGCAGTTTTGTTTATGTGTAGATAAAAGCCCCTGACCTTGGGGAGCAACCCCAGCTTTGGATGCTTCATTTTGACTGGGATCGCATATGCTCTTTACCGGCACGGCGTTGGATGATGTGATTTGTTTTGCTCCTTTATCACTTAGTCTCTCAGGTTTTTTCTCATTCCTTGATTTCTTTAAAATTGAGAATAACCTTCCAAAATTCATTTTGGTAGATTTTCTTATGTTCGACCGGGTTGTTAAATTTTTTGATTTCTTTTTCATAGGTAATGTAGTTTTCCTGAGCTTGTGCTTGCCAATACTATTTCGTGATCCGTGATTATTTTGAGTAGTTGTTTGGACTGGGATTTGGATGACATCTTCATAGTCAATCTTACCACTTTTCTCCTTGATAGAGGATACGGTAGCCATCTTTGCCCTGGGTTCGCCATGCTGAGTCCCCTTAACCGTTTGAGGAGGGGGATTAGTTTTTGAATCTGTTTTTGATGCATCAAGATGTTTCATCTCCTCTCCCCTGCCTAGTGCAAATATTGTCAAAGTTGACAGAAGATCCTTGCACTCTGTTAAGAAGCTCTTAATTAAGACGATGTCGTCCATCAGGTTCTGAATCATTCTCCCATTGTTCCCATGATGTGAGTCAAGGCGCCGGCTCAGGGCTTGTAAATAATGAATTAAATCCTCTGATTTCGGCAAAACAAGCCCTGTCAGCTCTGGAATTACTCCCTCCATCAGAGGGAAAGTAGGAAGTGCAAGTGGACTGATAGGGCAGGGAGGAGTAGTATCAAGATGGTTTAATAGCTTGACATTTCTTCTCTGAACAAGCTCTGCTTCAGCAAATTCAGCTGCCAGGCTGCTACCGTTTTCGGGTTTTCGGATTCTCCCAACCTCATTAGACAGTGGGGCCCCAATGACCAATCCAGGGTTGAGCTACTCATATTCAAAATCTCTGGAGAGGAGACAGCAGAAGGACTAAGGCTGCACACAGGTTCTCTGGACATAAACTCTGTAATTTTTAGTTGTTTGAAGGCCTTGAGATGATCTGACACATCCCCAGCTACTGGGAGCAGCCCCTTCTCTTTATATCCTTCCCTTGTAAGGACCATGTTGTTTTCGTAGTCCCACACTCACAGTAAGCAAGAGACTTGAAACTTAGACTGAGATAGTATATGAAAGGGAGTCTATTACAACGAACACTTCCTTATGAGGCAAACACCTATATATTATCACACTCTTCCTACAATTCACTCTAATCTTTGACCAATATTGCAAATAATTCTGTGATACATCCTTATGAAGCAGAGCCTGAGGTAGGTTAATGTCTTACAAACCAGGCTTTAAGCATAGTAGTAAACCAAAAGGAGGCTGAGGTAAAAATTTTAACGATTTCCTGACTTCTTCTCAAGGGTTTTGAAAAGTCTCACAGCAACACCCTCTTCCAAATTTATAATCGGAGATAGTTTTAGCTTGTTGTCAACTTTGTAGATTTGTGGAAATACAGCTGACATTAGTTTACAGTTTGCAGTTTGCAGCTGGCGTTTGCTGCTGGCATTGACTTACGGTTTGGAAGATAAGGGGAATAAAATTGATAAAAGTAGAAAGCGAGAAGACAGCAAAAACCAAACAAACTCCACTTTGCTTCAAATATCTTCAGCCAACCCCAACCAATTCAGAGTGGAATTGAGCTTTGAAACTTTAAAGTTAAAAGTTAAAAGATAAGGAGCTGCCAAGACTCTGCAAATGCTGCCGTCGCCATCCTCCTTTAATTCAAGATCTTGTTCTGTGGGCAGAATCGAATGGGGCGCTCATACCCCTGCTGATTCTCTTACACCCCGCCAATTGCGTTACTGCGTAATGGCGATTTAATTCTTCTGGGACAACCCAAAACAAGCAGCAATGCTCATTTCTGGAAGGAGGCAGGTTGGCAGACCTAGCATAAGAGAAACCCAATGACCTTCCTCCTTCCTGAAATATTATATCACACACACACACACAGGAGTACAGTTCTTGGTCCTGTGCATCATTATCACCACTGCCATTACTTCAGCACAATTCTGGATTCCTCCAGTACATAGGCCTAACGGGGGAAGTAAAGGGGAGGAGTGGTAGAAAAAATTAGACTGCATTGGATCCTCTTGGAGGTTTTCTGCGATGAGATATTTGCGCAGCACTTAGAAGGCAGCACAAACAAGAAGTTCAGGTTGCAACAGGGAAAAGGCATTCATGCTGACTTTCAGACTAAAAATGCCTGACCCATCCAGTGCAGTACATCTGCATAAGACCGATGTAGGAAAAATAGGACTAAAATTAGTCCAGAAGAGCAGCCTGCCCACCAGGACAATTAAAATGACCCTAAAAAATATATAAAAAGAACAGAGGTACCTACCAGCTCCCTCTTTGCTTCTTCAATCTTCACTCGAGCGAGAGAAGGGCTCTGAAAGGAACAACGCACAGCCATTCAGGCAGTTTTCCTACCCTCTCTTCTGAATTTATGTAGTCACACTAAAGAGCTAAAAGGTGCATTTGTGCAGCACATGCTCCAACACCAGCCGAAACCTTTCCATGAAAGATACACTACAGGCAAGGAAAAGGGTAGGTTTGGAGCAAGCACAGAGATCTGAATGTTCCCTCTCCCTCGAACAATCCTGCCCTTTCTCCTGCATTCCCCTCATGCCTGGAACAGCCCCACTGACAATCTTCATGACGCCACCTCCCTCTCTTCCTTCAAACCCATCCTCTACATATCCCCCGCTTTCCCTCCCCATCTCCTTTTCCGCCGCGTCTGTTAAGATCGTAAGCCTGCAGGCAGAAACAGGTCTTATGTTACCAATTGATTGTGAGGCACTGCTTTTTGTTTTGGCTGCGGAGCAGCATAAAAATACTTGGATAAATAATAAAACCAACTCTTCCATGAAGCCTCTGGCACAATCCCTTGGTCCCATCCCCCAACTGAAAGTTCAAGTGGCATCACCGAAATAAAAAGCAGCTTCTTTCCGGGTTTCCCTCCTCCCCTCCCGTCTTTTACATTGTAAGCTCCCTGGGGCAAGGACCTGCCCAAACGTACTGACATGGTCGTATATAAATAGAAAAGGCTTTTGAAAGCACAGCTCAGGCAGCTAAGAACCACTGTCTGCCACGCCCCAGGCTCTCGAGCTTCCCTCGTAGTAGGGCACCCGGAGGAGGACTTTAGATGTTGAGCGTAGTGTTCGGGTAGGTTCATGTCGGGAGAGGCGTTCCATCAGGTATTGTGGTTCCAAGCCTTGTAAGGCTTTATAGGTTAAAACCAGCACCACAGACTTTAGGTTTGTGGAATCTACTATTTTTTTTCCTTCTGTTTTTTGCTAGAACCCCAAGATCTCCTAAACAGAGCCTGGTGCAGAAGATCTACACTTGGAATGAATGGATTCTGAGCCCAGGAATTTGATTTAAGTACTAGAACTGAACACAGCTCACAGTCCTACCACCCAGGGTGTGTGTAAAGGGGGATGCATTTTGTTGCTGGAAATGTTAAATCGCTGGAAGTCAGAAATCCTTGCCAATTTCCAGTAAATCGGCCAGAGATCTCTCAGTAGATCCCGTTCTACTTTCTGCCCACCCCTGCTGTATGCCTACACAAAGAGGATCGGCCCAAAATAATCGACATGTGTTGGAGGAAAGACTTACAGGTGTAAGGTCCAGATAAGACTCCAGTTTCTTCTTCAAAGGCGCTGCCTGCTTCTTTAATTCTGCCAGTTTCTGTGGACAGAACACAGCAAAACATTCATACAACAGGTCTAGATATTTCTTAATCAGAATAAAAATAAAAGGAGAATTTGGTTAGACACATTTTAATCCAGAACTGATCACCCAAAGCAGTCTGCAAAACATTGATTGATTGATTGCATTTGTATACCGCCCCATAGCCAAAGCTCTCTGGGCAGTTTACATAAGATTAAAACATTTAAAAACAATATACAAAAATTAAAGCTGCAAAAAACATACAGTATACACACACATTTAAAACTAGGGGTGTGCATCGGATCGGATCCGATCCACGATCCGAATCCGATCCGACCCAAAATCGGGAAAATCCGATCCGATCCGATCCGGACAACCTCCGATCCGATCCGATCCGATCCGATGAGGTCCGATCCGGATCGGACGCCATTTTGAATGCTTTTTCCCATAGCCAAGTATTGTTTTACAAAAACGCCTATAACTTTTTCATTTTTAAAGATAGAAGGATGAAACTTGGGCACATTGTAGACTGGTTAGGGGTAGTTATCTGTGAGAAATTTCAGAAAGATTGGTGCATGCATTTTGTGGCAATTAATTTTTTAATAAATACCCAGGAATGCCTATAACTTTGTCATTTTTAAAGTTACACACATGAAACTTTGCCACATTGTAGGGGGTACCTTGGGACCTATGTGTGTGAAATTTCAGAAACGTAGGTGCTTGTCTTGTGTGGCAATTAATTTTTAGAAAAATGGGTAGTAGTGGGGTAAATACAGTTACGCCTCCCATTTTTTTATTTTTGAAGATACAAACAGGAAACTTGGGCACATTACAGGTACCACTTGCCTTGATATGTGTGTGAAATTTCAGAAACATTGGAGCTTTCCTTGTGTGGCAATTAATTTTTGAAACAATGAGGAAAGAAACACCTATAACTTTGTCATTTTTAAAGTTACACACATGAAACTTTGCCACATTGTAGGTGCTACCTTGGGACCCATGTGTGTGAAATTTCGGAAACGTAGGTGCTTGCCTTGTGTGGCAATTAATTTTTTAATAAATACCCAGGAATGCCTATAACTTTGTCATTTTTAAAGTTACACACATGAAACTTTGCCACATTGTAGGCGGTACCTTGGGACCTATGTGTGTGAAATTTCGGAAACGTAGGTGCTTGCCTTGTGTGGCAATTAATTTTAGAAAAATGGATAGTGGTGGGGTAAATACAGTTACGCCTCCCACTTTTTTATTTTTGAAGATACAAACAGGAAACATGGGCACATTACAGGTACCACTTGGCTTGATATGTGTGTAAAATTTCAGACAGCTGGGTCCAGGCATGTGGTGGCAAGGTATTTTTGAAACAATGAGGAAAGAAACGCCTATAACTTTTTTATTTTAAAAGTTAGAAGTCTGAACATTGCTCACTTTGTAGATGGGTTAGGGGTAGATATGTGTCAGAAATTTCAGAATTATAGGTCCAGGCATTTGATGGCTATGGAATTTTTAAATTACATGTTTCAAAAAAATTTCTACAGAGGCCAGGTCTTCCCCTCCCGCTTCCCGCGAAGAAAAGGAAACACTCTCTCATCTCGATCCCTTTTGATCCTTGCTAGTAGTATCCATTACAGGGCTCGTGTTTCCTTTCCTACTTTCACTTATCAAGCAGAACGGCTGAGCCTAGCTGAGTTTTGCAGCCATGCGTGCAAGGAAGGATCACTCTGGTCTCGATCCCTTTGATCCTTGGTAGTATCCATTACAGGGCTCGTGTCTGCTTGAGTACAAAGTGAAAAGTGAAAGTAGGAAAGGAAACACGAGCCCTGTAATGGATACTACTAGCAAGGATCAAAAGGGATCGAGATGAGAGAGTGTTTCCTTTTCTTCGCGGGAAGCGGGAGGGGAAGACCTGGCCTCTGTAGAAATTTTTTTGAAACATGTAATTTAAAAATTCCATAGCCATCAAATGCCTGGACCTATAATTCTGAAATTTCTGACACATATCTACCCCTAACCCATCTACAAAGTGAGCAATGTTCAGACTTCTAACTTTTAAAATAAAAAAGTTATAGGCGTTTCTTTCCTCATTGTTTCAAAAATACCTTGCCACCACATGCCTGGACCCAGCTGTCTGAAATTTTACACACATATCAAGCCAAGTGGTACCTGTAATGTGCCCATGTTTCCTGTTTGTATCTTCAAAAATAAAAAAGTGGGAGGCGTAACTGTATTTACCCCACCACTACCCATTTTTCTAAAATTAATTGCCACACAAGGCAAGCACCTACGTTTCCGAAATTTCACACACATAGGTCCCAAGGTACCGCCTACAATGTGGCAAAGGTTCATGTGTGTAACTTTAAAAATGACAAAGTTATAGGCATTCCTGGGTATTTATTAAAAAATTAATTGCCACACAAGGCAAGCACCTACGTTTCCGAAATTTCACACACATGGGTCCCAAGGTAGCACCTACAATGTGGCAAAGTTTCATGTGTGTAACTTTAAAAATGACAAAGTTATAGGTGTTTCTTTCCTCATTGTTTCAAAAATTAATTGCCACACAAGGAAAGCTCCAATGTTTCTGAAATTTCACACACATATCAAGGCAAGTGGTACCTGTAATGTGCCCAAGTTTCCTGTTTGTATCTTCAAAAATAAAAAAATGGGAGGCGTAACTGTATTTACCCCACTACTACCCATTTTTCTAAAAATTAATTGCCACACAAGACAAGCACCTACGTTTCTGAAATTTCACACACATAGGTCCCAAGGTACCCCCTACAATGTGGCAAAGTTTCATGTGTGTAACTTTAAAAATGACAAAGTTATAGGCATTCCTGGGTATTTATTAAAAAATTAATTGCCACAAAATGCATGCACCAATCTTTCTGAAATTTCTCACAGATAACTACCCCTAACCAGTCTACAATGTGCCCAAGTTTCATCCTTCTATCTTTAAAAATGAAAAAGTTATAGGCGTTTTTGTAAAACAATACTTGGCTATGGGAAAAAGCATTCAAAATGGCGTCCGATCCGGATCGGACATCTGGTCCGATCCGATCCGACCAGCCTCCGATCCGATCCGATCCGATCCGACCCCCCAGGTCCGATTCCGATCCGCTATCCGATCCGATCCGGGGGGTCAGTGCACATCCCTATTTAAAACCACTATAATAACTTAAAAAGCTATTAGCCTAAAAAAACAAAACAGACCCAGGCTCATCAGATATTGCCATATGCCTGAGAGAAGAGGAAAGTCTTGACCTGGTGCCGAAAAGATAACAACGTTGGTGCCAGGCAGGCCACGTCAGGGTGATCGTTCCACAATTGGGAGGCCACCACAGAGAAGGCCCTCTCCCTTGTTGCCGACCTCCAAGCTTCCCTCGGAGTAGGCACTCAGAGGAGGACCTTAGATGTTCATTGTAGCATACAGGTAGGTTCGTGTTGGGAGAGGCGTTACATCAGGTATTGTGGTTCCAAGCTGTGTAAGGCTTTATAGGTTAAAACCAGCACCTTGAATCAGGCTTGGAAACATTCAGGCAACCAATGCAAGCGGGCCAGAGCGGGTCTTATATGCTCAAACCTTCTGGTCCCTGTTATGTTACGGATGTTATCTAAGCATTTAATTTCCATACTTTGGGTTGGACCCAATGTTGCCATCCCGCCAGTGAAGAGAAACGGTTAACAGAACCAATTCCCCCTCCATGTCTGGTTCAGAAGGTTGAGGGACTCTCCGGAGCAGATTTGGGGGCATACAGAGGGAAGAAGCAGGGAGGAGAGGACAAGGAATTCCCACGGTATGAGCAGGCATCCGCTCATGCGACATTAGATCCAACCCTTTGGAAGAAGAGACTGGAACATTTGGATCCAAATTACTTGCTCCGGAAATGGAAAGCAAACCCACAGTGGCAAAATACCTACATATAGCACCCCCCTCCCACACCCACCCTTTCCATGGCCAAATTTGCAATAAAATGCTCAAGTCAAGGCTGGGAGCGAAACCGAAACCGATGCTACTTGGCACTAGATGGCTCAGCAGGTGAAGGTGTCAGACCAAGTGCGGGGGAAAGGGTCCATTTCCTCCCTTCACCGGATACTTTCCACTCTTCCAGACCTCAACCTGGCTACAAGCCTCTCCTGTTCCAGATTAGCTGGAGCCCTGATCAGGGAACACCCCCAGAAGTGGCTGGGGATACAAGCAACATATGGATACAAATCCCACTTGTCAACACAGAATGTCCATATTTACTTTAGGTTGCAATCTTATACATACGCACCTGAAGTAAGTCCCGTTGAACTCCACTGGACTTTCTTCTGAGTAGGCATGCATAGAACAGTGCCATTAGCGGTGGTTGGTTGGACTTTTTTTTTTAAGTTAGAGTTATTACAGCCTTGACTATGGTTTTCATACAGTTTTCTCTCCCCACCTCCACAAAACAAGTCAGCATATTTTATTTCGCTTCTTTTCAGTTTCTCTATAGAGAGCTGATTACTCCCCCATAGCATTTCAATTAATTCCAGGGGTAGATTTAATATTTAATTAATCCCAGGGGTATAATTAACACCTTGGATGTATAAGAATCGGAGCCCTTTTGCATTCTGAAATGCTAATTAGAGAGGGGCATTTGGAACTCTCACCATCTCTACCGAACTCACATCCAAGCACCATCTGGGTAAATGTCAGTTCCTCCCCAAACACCCAGGTTCAATGCCAACCAGCGTGTGTCATTTTAGAACATCGTCAATATCTGTGGCATCACACCCACCTCCGAAAGATTCACTAGAGACTCATGAGTCAGGGAAGCATCCAGCCCACTCGCAGAAAGTTGCTCCTGCAGGGAGGAAAATAATAATAATAATAATAATAATAATAATGACAGGAAAAAGCAATGACTACTATTTAGAGGCCAAAATCAGACAGTAAGCATTGTAGGATTACCCACAGGGGAAAAAAGAGAAGAGGTGTGACAAGCCATTTTGGTATTTCTCTTCTAATGAAAACAGCAGGAATCCCAGTGTGCTTTGGGAACATACAAATCTGCTTTATATTCATTTACTGGGTCAGTTGCCTGCTCTGGATGGAATTACATTCCCTGACAGAGCAGGTGCATAGACTCGGGGTGCTCACGGAGCCAGAGTGGTCACTGGAGGCACAGGTGTCTTCCAGGGCTAGGAGTGCATTTTACCAGCTGCGATGGGAAAGGCAGTTATGGCCATTCCTGGACAGGGATAGACTGACCACTGTGGTCTATTCATTGGTAACCTCAAAACTGGATTACTGCAATGTGCTTTATGCCAGGGATGCTTTAAGGTAGATTCCTGCATTGAGCAGGGGGCTGGACTTGATGGCCTTATAGGCCCCTTCCAACTCTACCCTATGATTCTATGATATGTAGGGCTGCCCTTAAGGTTAGTCCGGAAGCTGTAGTTAGCGCAGAATACTGCAACCAGATTGGTAACAGGAGCACCTTATCGCCAGCATATTACATCTACATTGCAGGAACTGCCTATATGCTGCTAGGCTAAAGGTTTGGTACTTATTTACATAGCCCTGAATTTCTCAAGACCAGGATACTTAAGAGATCCCCTGATCCCCTACCAGCCTGCTTAGTTGCAAGCTCAATGAGTTCTCATTCAACTGGTGCTCTATTTTTGGCATTTCCGGTTGCCAAGCTCATCAGGAGACACTCTCCTGGTAATATCCAAGATTCTGGAGATCCTGCGCATCGCAGTTCAGAACAGGATCTTTAGCATCCTAGCACCCACTCTCTGGAATTCCCTAGCAGTACAAATTAAGTCTTAGGAGAGGGATTTCAACCTTTTAGGGAAAAAAAGAACAAATGCTGGAAAACCACCAAATGATCAATGCTTGGAGAAAGGGGGTGTGGTCCTCTGGGGAACGCAAAAGGGCCACATTGGGACCACCCCAACCGAACGTCCTGGACCCCTAGGTTGATGACCTCAGAAAGGACAAGGTCAAAGAACAAGGTTATCATTAGGCCTGTTCAGAAGACACCTTAAACCCTGCTGCTTAAGGCTTTTGGTTAAGCAGCCGGGTCTAAGGTGTTGTGTGCAATGCGCTTTGCTAAACCCTGGTCACTCACTCACCCCAGTCGGACCGTCTGCAGCAGTGTTAGTGCCTCTAACCGTGGCTTAAAGTGTTGTGTGCGACAGCACAGCTTGTGAGTAGCGCTAACCTCAGAGAACCACAGTTTCACTAATCACAGTCCCTGAAGTGTCATCTGAATAGGCCCATTTTATTTTGAAGCCCAAAAGGGTGTAACTGCATTTGCTCATATTTGTCCACCATCACCCCCGACCTCTCCTTTTTGTCTTCCACTCTATCCAATTCAGATTGTAAACTCCTCAGGGCAGGGAGTCATCTGTTTTGTTGTTACGTCGTAAAGCAGCAGATGCCTCAATGGCACTCTATAAAGTAACAGTAAAACTGAGTAGTTTAGAGATCTCCACTTTAGACTGCGTATTCTGTACCAACACCTATAGAAGGCTCTTTGTGCTAACCTCTGCCGCCTTGACTCTGAATTTGATATCCTCAGATTTGTCTTTTAGGAACTTCATGTTCTGGGTCCTGCTATCAGCTTTTGCTTTTTCCATTACCAGAAGTTCTTCTGTTTTCATGAGGTCACTAAATTAATAAATAAAACAAAATAATCATTTTTTTCAGTAACAAAAAGTTCTGGTTCTCCTGGGGTCACAGGATGGCTCCACCCTTTCCATTTATCCTGCCCTCTTTCCCCAAACCATCAATTCTTTGGTAGTTTTCTGGCTTTTGTGCACCTTTTTCTCCCATTCTAGAGGGATGAATACGGATACGGAGTTGAGACCGCTTTGGTTGCCTTAGTAGATGATCTACGCCTTAGTATCGACAGGGGAAGTGTGTCCCTGCTGGTACTCCTGGACCTCTCAGCGGTTTTCGATACCATCGACCATGGTATCCTTCTGGAGCGCCTGGGGGAATTGGGAATCGAGGGCACTGTGCTTCAGTGGTTCCGATCCTATCTCTTGGGCAGGCTCCAGATGGTGATGCTTGGGGATAGCTGCTCTTCAAAAAAGGAGTTGTTATGTGGTGTACTGTAAGGTGCCATCCTTTCCCCAATGCTGTTTAACATTTACATGAAACCGCTGGGAGAGATCATCCGGAGGCATGGGGCGGGGTGCTATCAATATGCTGATGACACCCAAATATATTTCTCTATGCCTTCAACAACATTGTCAGCTAAGGATAGTGTGTCTCCTCTGAACGAATGCTTGGAGTTGGTAATGGGCTGGATGAGGAAAAACAAACTGAAGCTGAATCCAGACAAGACAGAGGTGCTTGCTGTCAAAGGCCCCAACCTGGGTTTGGAGGTGTGTCAATCAGTTCTGGATGGGGTTACACCCCCCCCTGAAAGACTGTGTTCGCAGCTTGGGGGTACTCCTGGATCCGTCACTCCAGATGACAGCTCAGATTGATGCGACGGCCAGGAGTGCCTACTATCAGCTTCGGCTGATACGCCAGCTGCGCCCCTTCCTAGAGTTGGAAGACCTAAAGACGGTAGTGCATGCACTGGTAACTTCGAGTCTCGACTTCTGCAATGCGCTGTACATAGGGTTACCTTTGTGCCTAGTCTGGAAACTTCAACTTGTTCAAAATATGGCAGCCAGGTTGGTCACCGGTACACCTAGGGGTGACCACATTACACCAGTTTTAAAATCACTTCACTGGCTGCCGGTCAGTTTCCGGGCGAAGTATAAAGTGTTGGTTATTACCTTTAAAGCCCTACATGGTTTGGGCCCAGGCTACCTACGGGATCGCCTTCTCCCGTACAATCCGCCCCGCACTGTTAGGTCCTCTGGGAAGAACGTACTCAAGCCAGCCAGAACTAGGCTGGTGAGCGTTACCCAGAGGACCTTCTCTTCTATGGCTCCCAGACTATGGAATGGTCTGCCGGAGGAGGTTAGATAAACTGACAGTCTTCACGAATTCAAGAGAGTTGTGAAGACTGTTCTTTTCCGGCAGGCCTATCCGGATGAATTTTAAATGTTTTAATGATGTGTTTCTCTTGTTTTAATTTTTTTAACTTTGTCATGCTTGTATGTGTATTGTGTTCTCCGCCTCGATCCGTAGGGAGAGGTGGGTTATAAATAATAATAATTATTATTATTATTATTAATTACTAGGAGTGAGGATGTCAGCTAAATTATGAAGATATGGAATTTTGACCCCCGCCCCCTCTGCTTTTTTGCCCGACCCACGGCTGGAATGCGCACACACACATACACCCTATATCTCCGAAGTGGAATTCCAAGCGAACCACTAGAAAGACATGTTGCAGAGCAAGAATAGGTCCTCCCTTTAGAAAGCCCTCTGATATGCCGGAACAGAGCAGGTAACAAGTTACAAGAGCAGCAAGAACCATATAACAGCACTAGACTCTGGCCCGGTCAATGTGATGATAATGATGATAATGATAATGATAATAATAATAATAATATTTATTACATTTATATACTGCCCCATAGCCGAAGCTCTCTGGGTGGTTTACAAAAATTTAAAACATTGAACATTTAAAAACCAATATACAAAATTTCAAACCATAAAAGCCTAAAAAAACAAACTACCTATCATTTAAACTATCTGGGGATCAGTTAAAAAAGCTCAACATATGCTGTTAAATGCCTGGGAGAAAAGTCTTAACCTGGCACCGGAAAGATAACAGCGTTGGTGCCAGGTGAGCCTCGTCGGGGAGACTGTTCCACAGTTGGGGGGGCCACCACCGAAAAGGCCCTCTCCCTTGTTGCCATCCTCCGAGCTTCCCTCGGAGTAGGTACTCAGAGGAGGACCTTGGATGTTGAGCATAGTGTATGGGTAGGTTCATGTTGGGAGAAGCATTCTGTATTGTGGTCCCAAGCTGTGTAAGACTTTATTGGTTAAAACCAACACCTTGAATCAGACTCGGAAACATACAGGCAGCCAGTGCAAGCGGACCAGAGTCGGTCTTATATGTTTGAACCTTCTGGTACCTGTTACCAATCTGGCCACTGCATTTTGCACAAGCTGCAGCTTCTGAACTGTCTTTAAAAGCAGCCCCAAGTAGAGTGCATTGCAGTAATTTAACTTGGAGGTTACCAGAGCATAGACAACTAAAGCTAGGTTATCCCTGTCCAGATAGGGGTGTAGCTGGGCCACCAGCCGAAGTTGGTAGAAGGCACTCCGTGCCACCGAAGCCACCTGAGCCTCAAGTGACAGAGTCGTCATCTGAAGTGGCAAAAAAAAAGCACTCCAGATGATGGACAGCATTTATGAACAAACCCCTCCAAGAGAAAACCAGTGTAACAAGGACCAGGAGTGGCTAGAACCTTCCCTCCTTTTAACTTGCAGAGAAGTTTGCAGGGGGGCGGTATGCATTCAAAAATGGTATCTTTCTACATGCCCTCCGAAGTGGTATAGTCTATTCGACCTCATTCTTTTGTGTGTGAAGATCGGGCCACGATCATTAACGAGCAATGCAGTGTTGCATAAGCCATGGAATCTAAAAGCACAGGCTGCGGTTCAACTGCTACAGTCTCGCCCTCCGAGCTAGCTGGGAGACTGTCTGCAATCGCACGCAAGCTGAGCCCTTTGGAGAATGAGAAGGGTGGAAAGGTAAGAAAAAGGAGGACCTCCGTCGAGTGCTTACTCTTGGAGACGTTTTTCCAGAACCAGTGCAGAGGTGAGTTTCTTCCTCAGGTGGCTCAGTTCAAGCTCCATGTCTTTGTTTTTCGACTCTGCTGCATACAGATCTGAAGTCAAGTCATTGATGGCAGGAATGAAGCTAGAGGTAATAGGAGCAATGCTGATCAGGTATTTCTTTTTTTTTTTTAAAGGAGTGTTTGGATTCGAGGGCTGTAATATAGAATGAGCTACAAGCTACTAGCATGTTTTAGGGGAGCATATCACAAAGGAGGACCATCTCTTTGGCCTGTTCATATAATTAGTTAGAAACAGCCTTAATTTATACTCGGTAGTGAACTGTTCACCTACACGGTCGTGAACGATTTACCCACGTGAATGTTACCGCAACAGGATTTGTGCTAGGTCTGTCCTAGCATTCTTCTGTATTTATTCTGTATGTATATGACAGAGAGGACATACACCAGTGCGGTGTAGTGGCTAAAGTGTTGGACTGGGAGTCAGGAGATCCGGGTTCTAGTCCCCACTTGGCCATGGAAGCCCACGGGGTGACTTTAGGCCAGTGATAGACTCTCAGCCCAACCTACCTCACAGGGTGGTTGTTGTGAGAATAAAAATGGAGAGGAGGATGATTTTTTATGCTGCCTCGGGTTCCTGGGAGGAAAAAAAGGCAGGATATAAATGCAATAATAAATAAATAAATAAATAAAACTACTTCATCTCTACAAAACAAAGGAAAACTCAGAGAAGGCTTCGGGGGCTATTGTAAGGTCACATGGCCTCACATGACTCCACTGGCCATTATGGTGGTATCTACAGACATCGTCTATTTATTGAATACTTTTAAGAAGCATCTTGTGGGCAATCAATTTGCGTGGAAAAGAGGCTCACCTATGCTGTGTTCACATGAACAAAAGCTAACAGGGTTATTCCAAAAGGTGCACCTCAGTCCTGTTTCGAAGCATATTTTTATGTTGGAGTTCAATTCCTATTTTCTGCACAAGAACCATCAAGTTCAGTGAGGTCATGCACGGATATTCCAGGGTTCTTCTCTTTAGAGAGAAAGCAATCATTGTCCTTAGGACAGGCAGAGGTATTCTGGAAGGGAAGGAGCAGCTTATCCTCTAGCAGGGCAATCCTAGGGATGTTTAACCCGGAGGATTGTGTCCAGTCACAGGCACTACATTTCAAGGACAAGAACAAACTAGAGCGCATCCAGAGGTTTGCAACCAGGATGGGGAGACAGAATGGAAATCAAGAATTGTTGACAGAGCTGGGTATGTTTAGCATGGAGAAAAGACAATTAAGGGGCAACAGATTAACTGTCTGGAGGATGGTCATACAGAAGATAGAACACACGTGTTCTCCATTGCGCCAGAGAGCCAAACTAGAACAAATGGGTAGATATTCCAAAGAAGCAGATTTCGGCTAAACATTCGGAGAAACTTCCTAATGGTAAGAACTGTTTGACAGTGGGACAGACACACTTGGAAGCGCTGGCTTCTCCTTCACTAGTGATATGTAAGCAGAGATTGAACAGCCATCTGCCAGGGATGCAGTAGTTGCATCCTGCATTGTAGATCCTGCACCGAAGTGGGGGTTGGACTAGACAGCCTCCAGTGCCTCTTCCAATTCTATAATTCTCTGATAAGTCCCACTGTCTTTAATGGGGCTTCCTTCCTAAGTAAACGTTTTTAGGATTGCAGCCTTGGACTGCTTCCATCAGCCTTCCTCAACATGGTGCTCTCCAGATGTTTTTGACTACGGTCACCCCTGATCATTGACCATGGTGGCTATTGCTGGTGGGATTTGTAGCCCAAGCCGTTTCGAGGACACCAGGTTGGGGCAGATTAGTCTGCATGAACAAGTCATTCCAGAGTAATGAACATGCTCCTCTTTAAAAGTTCCCACTTGCTTTAATTTCTCTCTCTCAACAAGAATACAGGGGTTAAAACATTAAAAGTTCATGAAAGCGCTACAATTCCTCATGCAAACTAGGGAATATTCGAGCCTTCAAGAAGAGCTTATTTAATGAGACAGGAAACCAGAGGCAAAGATTACCTTGCAAGAGAAGTGTCCTTTGTTTCCAGGGCCAAGGCTGTGTCCACCAAGTTGTTCAGATAGCTGGTGCTGACTTTAGACAGGCTGCTGAAAGAAAGATTCAGACTCTCCGTCAAAAGATCCTGTAGATAGCTGCCTGAAATACAAGAACAAAAAGGCCATATTTTATGAAGCATGTCAAAGACAAGCAGAGGAAGGAATTAAATTTGTACAGTCCAAATCTTTTTTATGTATCTCTTTTCTTTTTATTGTTGAATTTAACAAAACAAAACAGAAAAGAAATCGTGAAAAGAAAAACAAAAAAGAACAAGAAATTAATGAATATTAATAACAATATACCATTAAGTAAAACTTATTTTTAAAAAGAGATTATACATAAGTCTCAAGAAAGGCAGCCCAAATATCCATATATTTATCCATTCGCAATTGGCACTTGCCACCCGTTCAAATACTGAAAGCGTTATTAAGTCCTCAGTCCATTGCATTATGGGAGGAGAACATTTATCCTTCCCATGTTCTAATATCAGTCCTTTGGCTGTCATGAGGCTTAAAAAATCCATTTGCGCTGACCATACCTTAATTTCCAAGCAACCGGTAAATGGTTTAAGAGAACATGTACATCATTCAATATTAAAGACTGTTCCAATACAAAGTTTATCCTTATTATTGCCTCCTCCCAAAAGGAGGCAACCACTGGGCATTGCCAAAACATATGGATAAAAGAAGCATTGGGTATATTACATCTCTAACAATTATGCGAATTAGACGAATCCTTATTAAAAAGACATTGTGGAGTCCAATAAACTCGAAACAAGATATTTTGCTGAATAAAGCGTAGCCCAAGATCCATAGATACCTCAGGTACAGATCCACTGGTTGGGCAAATTAGAGCACTTCAATTCTCTATTCCATTCCTGTCTTAGACCCTGCATATTATATTAATTTACTGATAACTGATATATACATGGATCGTGGGTCGATGTACCTGTTCAGCCACAACAAGTGCTCCAAAGCAACGGGGGCTATGAAGCTGTAAAAGCGGATGGACCAAACCTAGATTCCAGCAAGTGTTGCAATTGCAAGTATTGCCATTCAGCAATAGCAGGTAATTTGTATTTAACATGTAAATCAGAAAATGACAGAAACTCATCGTCTGGACACACTAACTGATCCAAACGTAACATCTTTGTTGGAGGGAAAACTTCACATTAGGTACTTATTGTGTATACTAAACGGCAATAAGCAGATGAAAAACTAAACATTTATTTATTTTTACAGAGAAACTTTGCTGTTGTTGGATTTGAAGCTTTTAAATCCAGTCTCACCGTCCGATTCATACTCTGCTGCTTTCTGCTTCATGTCATCAATTAGCAGGCTGATGTCCCCGTCTCTCGACTCATTACACTCTGCCAGTTCGTACAGAATATCAACTGTTCGCGTATCTGCTTCATACGGAGGGATGGGCTGGTCTCCATATGTCTTCTTCAACCACAAAGCAACCTATGGGGGATATGGAAAGAGAGAATATATGGACATGGTTTGTTTGTTTTTCAGTTAATTCTCCCCTCCACAACCACCACCACCTCACTGACATGATAAATTATGTTATAATGAAGTAACATAAGTATTACAACCAAAACAATTATATTTCATAGCATTCTAGAAACAGTGAGGTCGTGAAATCCACCCCTCTGTTACAAAGGCAGGAACGATGTAATCTAGATCATCTTGCACTGTGCACAAAGACCAGGTATACCACAGAAAGGCAATTATGGAACAAATGATTACCTCTTGTTCCGCTTAGTCAATGTGTCACAATTACAGCAATTACAGAATGGCAAAAGGTGGGCAGCCCTTTACATTTCAACTGAGGCTTATGGATGAAATGGGATTTTTATAGCTTGTTGGTCAAACTGAACCAGGAATCATCATAACACACCATGCAAGGCTCTTGAGTTACACAGCTCTTCTTCTGTATCAAGAATAGACGTTTCTGATCAGAGGCATACTAACATTAAGAGATTGTGTGCTGATTGTTCTGACTGCAAACAATGTAAACATTGGTTAGCCCAACAACAGAGTTATTTTACTGATCCTATGAATGTTGGTAGATAGGAGCAACAGAGCCACCTAGTTTTAACCCATAAAAGCAGCATTCTCCAACACTTTCAGAGGTCACCTGGGTGGGGGAAGCTCCATTAAAGCTATGGTGAGTGCCAATTCAGGCAGTGGCAGTCCTCTAAATTAAGGGTGCAATCCTATGCATGCTTATCGTGTTTGTGACTGTAATACCTGATATAAATCTACCCCACATAAATCTACTGGGACACTACAATCAATGTTAGAGGCCTTCCTCGGAGTGCCTCCGAGGGAGTCTCAGAAGATGGCAAACGAGAGAGGGCCTTCTCAGTGGTGCCCCCCCCCCATTATGGTACAATCTCCCCACTGAGGCACACTGTCATCTTTTCAACACCAGGTTAAGACTATCCTCTACTCCCAAGCATTTAATGGCTTATGGTGTGCCATTGATGTCAGCAATCTCAGGTCTAGTATTTCATTCAAATTGTTTCGTTGTTTAAATTCTTTTAAATATCATAAGTTACAAAATTATGTCATGATCTTGCATTTTATGATTTGTACTTTTTTTTGAACCGCCCAGAGCTTCAGCTATTGGGCACGTTTAGACAGCAAAAGGTCCTACAACTCCCAGTATTCCCCAGCCAGCATTATTATTATTATTATTATTTTCATTCTGAGCTATTGGGCAGTTCAGAATGAAATTGCTGTCTAAAGGTGCATAGAATTGCTCCCTTAGTAAGAAAAAGCACACGTGTGTGTGAAATCTCGGAAAATCCAAAGCTAGGCTTTCTCACACAACCTCTTACCCATGCAGGGCTCCCTATACCAGGAAGAGCTCAGGGACTGCTCCAGAGCCACTTACCTTACTGAGCTTCTCTTCAATCCCCCCAACGCCCTCTTCTCTTGCAAACCGCCTGCTCTCCATCTTGGCCCTCCTCGGTCCCCAACCGATGACCTCCTCGGGCGCGGTGGCTCTTGGGATTTGTAGTCCCGCGACCGTTCTGCCCGCCTCTCCCATGAAAAAGCCCAACCGCCGGCAGAGAGGGAGGAGCGTTTCCCCGGCTTCAGCTCAAGGGCAGGCTGATCGGGCCGCGTCTGCAGGGGTTGCATAAAGGGTTATTTCGGAAAGGGCACAAGGAAATTACTCTTCCGGCAGGCATATCCGGTGGAATTTTGGAGCGTTTTTAGGATGGGTTTTTTAATGATGTTTTATTGCTATTTTAATCATGCGTACCATGTTTTAATCAGTTTTCTGTATTTTATCATATTTTAGATTTGCCCGTGCTTAAAGGCACTTTTCTCATTAGGGCAGAGCCTGGGAACGTGTGGCCTTACAGACAGTTGTTTGGGACTGTAACTCCCATCAGCCCTAGCGAGCATTGCCAACGGTGATGGGAATTGGTATCCCAACAACATTTGGGAGAGCCACACCTCCCCCACCGCTGTACTAGGGCAAAACCCTAAAGCCAACTGCAGTTCGCATCATGCAGCAGCCGCCGCCGCCGCCGCCGCCGCCACGTGGACCTCCGACGCTTCTGCCTGGCAGGGGCGGGGTCATGGCGCTCGGCACGCCCACTCCCTCCTCCGCGAGAGGGCGGGGTCAACTCATGTGGACCACGCCCCTTGCCGTCTACCTACGGCCTTGGGTGGGCGTGGCCTGTGCTTCTTGAGCTTGTCCGCCCCCCACCCGCCATTTTCAAGGGCAACAGACAGGGCGGGTTTAAAAAAAACAATAAAAAAAAATTAACTGTTATTTTTGTTTCAAAACTCCGGCAGAAATGTATCCATAACCCAATACTAAGACAGTGGTTCATATATTTTATTTAAAACAAAAATGCCTGCCCAAGCAAAATTACACTGAGGTGAAGGCGGGCTGTCGAAGCGCTTCCGGGTCGCGGGCGAGGCGTCTTTCTCTTTCCTCCTGAGGGCAGGAGGAGGAGGGGGCGGGACTTCCGCCGAAAGGGGCGGAGCGGCCGCGGCGGCCATTTTCCTCGCGGTCTCTGTGAGAGGCGGCGGTGCGGCTGCAGCAGGAGTCCGAAGACGCGGCACCGGCCTCGGCCTCTCCTTTCGCCCGGCTCCCTCCAGCTCCTTGCCATGATGCTGTCCGTGCGCGTAGCCGCCGCCCTCGCTCGCTCCCTGCCTCGGCAGGCCGGCCTGGTGAGCCGCACACGGTGGGGACGAGGAGGAGGAGAAGGGGGGCAGGCGAGGGCTGGCGTCGGCGCCGCCATCTTGGGGCCCGGGCCCTGGGGGTGACATTGACGTGACGGCCAAGTGCTGCTGGCGGTGGTGCTGTGCAGCTCGCCCCTCCCGCCCTTCTCCGCATCCGTGGCCTTGCAGGCCAGCGAGGTCCCTTTCCCTGCCTCCCCTTCGCGGCTTGAGACCTGGCCTAGCAAGGTCATGCCCAGGATCCCCCCCCCCCTCCCCGCTTTCTAGCAGAGAAATGTGCTCTTATCTTCACTACTGCTATAAAACGGCTTATAACAGTTTTAAACCGGTCAGTAACGGTTATTAGCCGGTTTAGAACTCTTATAAGCCGTTTTAAAGCAGTAGTATAGATAGGCTCCAGCCTTGCCCAACCTGGTGTCTTCCCTAAAGGTTTTTTTTTAAAAAAAAATCCAACTCCCATCAGCCCCAGCCAGCACGGTCAATGGTCAGGATGTAGTCCAAAAATCTGGAGGGGGCACCAAGTTGGCAAAGGTTGCCTTAACAGCTGGCTCCAGGGTGTCCCATAGGCCAGGGGAACCAGGGTTTCTCTACCTTTAAAAATACCTTAGCCGGTGGACTTTTGCAGGTGAGAAAGACTGCATTGTTTTCCCAAACACCCCCCTCCCCCAGGGCAGGATAGCTATCTAAAGCTATAGGAGAGGCCCCATTCCTCGTTACGTTGGTTCATTTGAGTGGTGTGTTAGGCAGAAATCCCTGCAGGGACGTTTCACTGTGGAGGATACTGCATCTGTTGAGATTCTGCCTGTCAAGTAACTGTAAAAACAGGCAGGAGTAGAGATGGCTATTGGGGGCATGTCTGACTTGTCCTGTGGAATAGAACTTGTAGTCTTGTCAGTACAGTATCATTTTCAGGTATTTGTGACCTTGAAGTCTTCTAGGAAGGGAAGCAAGCCCTTGGCATCTCCAAACTTACTTTTTATGAATGATTTTTAACTGCATTTCTAATAATATTGGTCATATTTTTGCTTTCACTTGGGATTAAGAGGAATGTTTGTCATCCAGGCTTGACCAAAGCTCAAGTTTGTGCCTTAATGCAACGGGTATTAGTAGTGGAGCTTCCCTTTAGCTCTGTCTTGGAAACCTATTGGAGGAGATTAGAGGGTTTTAGTACTTATTGTTCTGAATGAAGCTTAGATATCTGTACATTCTAGTAAAATACATTTTTTTAGATAAAATTATGTGATTGATGCAGCCATGTACATCGGTTTTTTTAATTAGTATTCAGCGTTTTCATTATGCTGGTACAATTGTGACAGTTTTTGCAATACTTCACAAGGTGCTGTACCTTCAGAAATGTCATGATTTTATAAAGCTGATGTAGTTGACCTTGTTGTTTTCCACCAATTATTATCGTGCCTAATGAAGTATAGCTGGTGCACTGTATGCCGTCTACGTTGTACATTGTGTTGAAAGCCATGCCGTAGAAAAACACCTCTTATAAAATCGTTACAGAATTCCAACATAACCTAAAACCTTTGGAGCTAGTATCAAACACAAAGCTTTTACAGGTACAGAGAACTGGATAGGGTACATTGTCCAAGTAGATGTTACCACGATAACTGTTACAACAGTTGTCAACACCTAGGCTACTTCTGTGAACATGTAGACAGCTCTTCTGTGCTGTGAATAAGTTTGTCAGTCAATGACATAGTGGATATGACACAGCTTCTTAAATAAAAGCTTTTGAATGGCAAGTTCCCCCCCCTCCTATTTCGGATTTTGTTTATATGAAAAGAGATTTTAAAAATTCTCAGAAATACATAAATACGTAGAAGCCTTCATTCATCTAGGGTTCTGCTGAAGGAGTGGGTGTCACTAAAATCTTAAAGGAAGTGGCCTGATGTTTTTTCATACACCTTCTGGCCATTGGTCACTGGATATTCTGTATAAATCAAGGAGAGATTCTGCTTGTTAGAAACACTTTTAAACAGTGCTGAGTTTGGAGCTGCAGCTGTATACATGGTTGTAAGCTTCATTGCACACTGTGGGACTTGAATCCATGTACAGGACTGGAATGTACAAAGTGCTTACCTGTTCCAGCTACAGTAATTATTGTCTGGTACCCTGGCTGTTACCATGGTTGTTCTTGCATAGATGGTTGGAACACAAAATACTGACTAAGGTTATTAGGAGCCATGCGGATTTCACTCATCTATCTGTACGGCTGCTCATAACCTTAGTAGCTGTTCAGTATTGCTCTGTAATTCTGCCTATCAACCATGATCTATTGAAATAAGAGAGACCCATTGGTCAAGCCATGAGGTAATCAACTTCCTTAATGCAAAACCATGCCAGAAGCATGTGATTTCCTAAGTGTTAGAGGGAGATGCCTATTGAACATAATACTGAACATGATATTGACATATTTTTCCTTGTGGTAGGTGTCCCGGAATGCTTTGGGTGCATCGTTTGTTGCAACAAGGAACCTTCATGCCTCCAAAACAAGTCTACAGAAAACTGGTGGGTCAAAACAAATATTGACAAATTCAGCTTTGGTAATAAAATAATGAAAGCTATTAATTGCAGTTAAGGGTGCGATCCTATGCACGTTTAGACAAAAATAAGTCCTACAACTCCTAGCTACACCGGCTGGGGAATGCTGATAATTGTCGGACTTTTTTATCTCTAAGCATGCATACGATTGTGCCCTAAGTATTGCTTTTGTATCTATGCTACTGACCTCTGTCTGAATGCTTGTTTGACCTTTTGTCATTCATCTCTTTCTGCCCAGTTCATAGCATTTGTCTACAACTACTTTGTTTTGAAGTATGTAGGGCCAAAACAAAGCTAGTGTTTCAGCAGTTTGGTCATTTACCCATCTGTTCAGCCTTCTAAATATTTTAGTTGTGGAATTTAGCCCCATTTAATTGTCCTTTGGAATTTCTAGAAAATAATGTTGCTTAGAACTCAAAATTGGTTCTTAAAACTGACAGTCACATAAATAAATGTGTGCTTCAATTGCCATTGAGCTTAATCTGATTTGTGTAAGTTGTTCGCTTAGAGCAGCCTGGGGAACCTCCTGGAGTCCCAATCTGTCCCTCTGGGTTTTCCCAGATAGCCACAGACTCTTCCTCTGGTCCCACCACTTTTCCCTCAACCACCAACCATTTATTTGGTGGTTTCCTGGCTGTTGTGCAGCTTCTCACCCACCCCCAGCCTAGCCTAAGGCTTAGTTACTAGCATGCCTGGCCTAGTCTAAGGTTTAATTGCTGGCAGGAAAAGCTTTAAGCTAACATATGCTGGTATTGTTTGTATTTTGGCCATGATCCTCTTGCCTTCAGCCCCGCCCACCACAGCAATGTGACCTCCAAGAGCTTCTCCAGAATTGAATTTGGCCCTCGGGCTAAAAAAGGTTCAATGTTCCTCATTTGCAGAGTCAAGAGAAGAAGTTATAAAGCACTGCATCCAGCTTGCCTAAATTTAATTTTATATTCATAACACTTTTGAGTGCTTTTCAGAAAGGTGGCTCAAATGCATAAATACAATTTGAAAAACCTGTGCGAGGGGTGCAGTAGATCTACCCTGTGTGGATCTCAGACTTGATTATATTTCTCTGCATATGTGATACTAGATTTGTTTTCTCTTTAAATAGTCTTGGGTGCCGCTTACCTAGACCAGATGCAGACAAATTTTATAGTGCTGTGAATCTTAGGTCTGACCTATCTTGTCTATAATTATGACCACTTGTGAAAATGTAAGCTAAAATTCTAATGAGAGACTTGGCATGGCACAGTGAACTTAATTACTTAAATTTTGCCAGGTACTGCTGAAGTATCCTCTATTCTTGAGGAACGTATTCTGGGTGCTGATATCTCTGCTGAGCTAGAAGAAACTGGCCGCGTGCTTTCGATTGGTGATGGTATTGCCCGTGTATATGGCTTGAGAAATGTTCAAGCGGAAGAAATGGTTGAGTTCTCTTCTGGACTGAAGGCAAGTTCTTCACCCTTTGCATCCATGTTTGTATTCAGTGCTCCTACAGAACTTGATCCTGATTCTTGGTTTGAAGGTCTCTTCCTGTCTATTAGATTAGGTCAGGGGTGGGTTTTGGCCTGCAGCTCTAATTATCCCTCAACATTGGCTAGGCTGATGGGAGTTGTAGGCCAAAACATCTGGAGGACCACAAGTTGGCCATCCCCTGATTAGGTAGTGGAAAGCTTTTACCTTCTGGTGTGCAAGTAATGCTTGGAATTGAAATGCTGTTTAAAATTAAGTTGTCAGGAAGATGTTCTGCTCAATAAAGGCCTGAAGGCTGCTTCATTGTTAGAAGTTCTATTCTAATGAGATAAGCCATTGCATATCTAGTTCAGTACTGTCACCGCTAATTGGTAATATTTTCCAAAGTTCAATTAGTGACACATAGAAAATGCATTTGTGGAATTATGTCTTCCAGCTTAGTTATCATAACTTGTATCTTCATGGACGTCAGTTTATTGTATGGATCATCCCTGCCAACACTTGGCTAGAGTATCTTTTGAACTGTCTCTTTTCCAAATGTCTAAAGTGAGTGTCTTCTCTTTTTAGGGTATGTCCCTGAACTTGGAGCCTGACAATGTTGGTGTTGTCGTATTTGGAAATGACAGATTGATTAAGGAAGGGGACATCGTGAAGAGAACAGGGGCCATTGTGGATGTCCCAGTTGGGGAAGAGCTGCTGGGGCGTGTGGTAGATGCGCTGGGTAACACCATCGACGGAAAGGTAGATGTGGAAATCATGCTTATTACTGTTACGTGTTGCTTATTAGCGGTGAGTAAATATGAAAAGGCTACACTTTTTGCCTTCCTTTATAGGGTCCCATCACCTCCAAGACACGCAGGAGGGTTGGTCTGAAGGCCCCTGGAATCATCCCTAGAATCTCTGTGCGCGAGCCCATGCAGACTGGCATCAAGGCCGTCGACAGCTTGGTACCAATTGGCCGTGGCCAACGTGAGTTGATCATTGGAGACAGGCAGACCGGGTAAGGAACTAGGGTAGCTGTTCAAACTACTTGCTAACATGTTTTCCGTTGGGGAAAACAATAAATGCAAACGTATTCTGGGAATAATCTTTTCACTGGGGAACCCCTGTATTTTTCAAAACACAATTTGAAATCAACTGTTTTAGTTTTGAGCAGGATTCTGACGACTTCTCTATTGTCCCTGCAGCAAAACTTCAATTGCTATTGATACCATCATCAACCAAAAACGATTTAATGATGGAACCGATGAGAAGAAGAAACTGTACTGTATCTATGTTGCAATTGGTCAGAAGAGATCCACTGTTGCTCAGTTGGTAAAAAGGCTTACTGATGCAGGTATAGTGCACACAGATCTTCCTATATGGAAGTTCAGGCTGTAGAAATGCATAAACAAATCTTCCCTAATACTGGGGCACAAAGAGCTTTCTTAGAAGAACCATTTAATTGAGGTCATATCTTCACTTGCAGTGAGTGTCGCTTCCAAAGCATCTCCCATTTAAAACCACTGAGTTTGCTTTTGCTGGGGATGAGTGCGGGAGGATTTAATTCATGAAGGTGAAATACCGGATTGATGTATTTAAAGCTTTCCCCCTTGCTTTTTAGGTGATCCGAGATGGCTAAAAAAATCGTAGGGAGAACTACTTCAGTTAAATAAATCAGCATAAAAATTTAAATACATCTGAAATAGTAATGTTTTGAAGAGGAGTAAAAGCAACAAAATATTGTCTTAGGACAGTTGAAATAAATTACTTACTTAACTGTAAGGTAGGCTTCCCTTGACTACTGGGAGTTCCATAATTGAGAAGCCTGTCTCAGGAAGAGTGGCCAGTGTCCTTGTAATTATAGAAGCTTGAGGTGACTCCAGAATGCACTTCTTGTTACGGTTCATTTCAGTTTGGTCCCCCATTGCCTTGGTACTTGGCTCTGATATTTCCCGTTCATACATGGTTTGCCATCCTGAAACTGCAGGCTTGCTTTTATTTTCCCCAAATGCCAGGTTTGCACAAATTTCAGTGTGCTGAGGTACAGGCAAAAGGACTGTAAGCACGTTGCCTTCTAGGTTAGACAAGTACACTGAGCATGTGCGTAATGTACACAGAACAAACATGTACCGATACGGTTGTGCATCTATAAACGGAGCCTACGTTGTACACCTGCAGCGAATCAGAATGAAAGAGAAGCAGTCTCGCTGAGCAAACATGAAAGAATTGATAACTCCGCTTGACAGTCTTGACCATGCTTACCCACTTTACAATCTTGTGGACTTCTGTGAAAAGGATGGAGGCATTTTGGAGACACCTTTATTTGATACGTTTCTACCCTGCCTTTCTGCCAATGCAGTTTACAGTGTTTAAGTTCTGAAACGAGCAAATAAATGTTACTGAAAAACCAAATCCTAATAGCTGCACTGTTGGCTAGTCTGCTTCTACTTTTTCACTGAATAAGAATCCAACTTGTGTGTGTGGGGGGAGTAATTGTAGATCTTCTTTATTTTCACAGTGTTTTAACGGTTCTTCACTTTGATTTTTAACCTTGCTGTTTAAATGTGCATTTTAAATCCTTATCAATTTCTGCATGGCTGCTCGGGTTTTATTCTGGTTGTGCTTTTTATATTGTATTTTAAATTATGTTTTTATACTGTTGCTGTTTTCTATTTTGAGTGGTTTTGAATGGTTTTAATTTTTGTAAACCTCCCAGAGAGCTCCGGCTTTTGGGCGGTATAGAAATGCAATAAATAAATAGATAATAATCCTGAACTCCTCTTTTTCAGATGCCATGAAATACACTATTGTGGTCTCTGCCACAGCCTCAGATGCTGCCCCTCTTCAGTATTTGGCTCCTTATTCTGGCTGTTCCATGGGTGAATACTTCAGAGACAATGGCAAACACGCTTTGATTATCTATGATGACTTATCCAAACAGGTTTGAACATACTATTGGCTTCTTAATTTGCACTGGAGGAAGATCCCAGATCCCAAGAATATTCTTGGAGTCAGTGGGGCAGATGTCATAGCCTGTCTCCCTTGTATCCACAGGCTGTTGCCTACCGCCAGATGTCGCTGCTGTTGCGTCGTCCCCCTGGCCGAGAAGCCTACCCTGGTGATGTGTTCTACTTGCACTCCCGTCTTCTGGAAAGAGCGGCCAAAATGAATGATTCCTTTGGAGGTGGCTCTTTGACTGCCCTCCCTGTCATTGAAACTCAAGCTGGAGATGTGTCAGCCTACATTCCAACTAATGTGATCTCTATCACTGATGGACAGGTAAGATCCTAAAGCATTTGGGAGACCTAAAGTCATTACTGGGCCCAACAGAACAGTAGAATTGGGTAAACAGATGTATTGATATATTAATCCCTCCCCTCCCTGCAGATCTTCTTGGAAACTGAACTGTTCTACAAAGGTATCCGCCCAGCTATCAATGTTGGTCTGTCTGTATCTCGTGTCGGTTCTGCTGCCCAGACAAGGGCCATGAAGCAGGTAAGTGTAAAACGATAGTTATGTAGGCAGTCTGGCTGAGCTCAGTATTATCCACTTAATTTAGGAAGTAGGTTTACTGATGCTGTAGGTTCACAGCATCAGAGTAGTTCTTTTTTCACTACCTCAAGCAGAACTGTTGAATAAACTAGGTTAAACTGGAAAGCTAATCATTACGCTCGGATAAAAATAAGGAACCTATTTCAGGCATCTCAGTTCTTTACAGTAATGGGTTCGTTAAAAGTATATGTGACTGTGCGTTTGCCAGCTGCAGTTTTGCTAATTACACATGCAGCCAGGTTTAAAAGCAATTACTTTAAACCACATTACTTCATTTAGAGCATTTGTATTCCACTCCTCAGCCAAAACATACTTGGAGTGGCTTACAAATCAATAATAATAATAATAATAATAAGATCGCTCCTGCCCACAGGCTGAGAATCTAAAAGACGCAACACAAGGAAAAAGGAATAGAGAGAGAAAAAGGGGGGAATTATGTCTTTTAGGAGGGTTGCTAGTAGATTGGCCCTGCACAGTGTATGATATATGATATGTCAGAATTATTTCTGTACAGATAGTAAGGGTTTTTTTCCCGTTTGCTCCAGACTCTTGTACTTCAATCTCGGCTCCCCTAACTTTGAATAGTAATTCTTGTAAGACTGAGTTGGGCAGTTCTCCAGATAACTTTCAGTAGATCAGCAAAGGTTTTTGACTCTTAACAAAAGCAAGAACAAAATGGTTCCCCCCCCCCCCCAATTAAATTGCTGAAATGAAGAAAGCTGGGAGGGAGTGGGATGGCATAAGGAGTGGGGGTTGTGTAAAAATACTGTCAGCTCAGTTCTGGTACTGAAAACGAACATCTGGGCTGAACGTGTGTTTTGAGGTACCCTGCTCCTTAATTCTGAGTGCATATCAGCCTAGTTGGCTTCTGTTGTGTGCCTGACTCCAATTAGTGAACCTCAGGGTTCTAGTTAAAGAAAACAAAGTGGATTATCCAAGCCTGAACATCCTAGGTGTATTGCCACCTGTCCTGGACAAAACAATACTTGATCTAGAGAGCTAACAACTGTAACTGCTCTTGTAATTTAAAACAGTGATTCTAATGGTTTAAGTGGTAGCGGCGGACACAAGCCGGCAATGGATACTGCTTAGAACAACTTGTCTAGAAGCCAGTAAAGCTGTCCTCTACATTTTTGTAGGTGGCTGGAACCATGAAGCTAGAATTGGCTCAGTACCGTGAAGTCGCTGCTTTTGCCCAATTCGGATCAGATCTGGATGCTGCTACTCAGCAGCTGCTCAGTCGTGGTGTACGTTTGACTGAGCTGCTTAAACAAGGGCAATATGGTAAGAATTATTCTGTAAGCTGACTACTAGCCAGGCAGAATGGTGTTCAACTATTTTCCCATCATCTAGTAGGTGACTATTCCTTCTGAGCTCTTACAGTTAGGACTAATATAGCACTGCTTCAAACAATTGCCACTTCTGACCTAACAAGACTAGTGCCTTAGCAAATTAAATACTTAAGAGCATTTTTTTAAAAAAACAAAAACACCCTTTCTCTTTCCATGCAGTGACTTTAAAAGCTGCAAAATGCCTATTTGATCAACAGGAAATTAAATGGGTGTTGAGGAGGAGTTGGGAGAGAAATATGTCTTTCCTGCATCTGGCTTTGGTAACCTTTGCAGTCCTAAAGGTTTCTCTTCAGTTCCTGGAGGTCCCTGAACAGAGAGGTGTCTTACCTAGAATGGTAGCTTCATCCCTGAATTACAGGGAAAGGGAAATGCTCTTTCTATTCAACGTTACATTTCTTCTACCCCTACTATACATTAATGTAGACATACGTGTGCGGTCTGATGTGAAACACTAGGAAGTTAATAGTCAAATGGTCTGACATAACCTTGTGTCTTCTCTTTCTAGTTCCCATGGCTATTGAGGAACAAGTTGCTGTAATCTATGCTGGGGTAAGAGGCCATCTGGACAAGCTGGAGCCTAGCAAGATCACCAAATTCGAGAGTGCTTTCCTTGCTCATGTTCTGAGCCAACACCAGGCTCTCCTCTCCTCAATCAGGTAAAAACATCCTGCTTTATTGCAGGCTAGGAAATGACTGAGAGCTCAGCACAAACGCAAACAGCCCACCTGTCTGTGTGAAGCAGTCATTCGTCTGCATTGAATGACTGTTGTCTAAATCACTGAAAGTTGTTATGGATCTTTTTAAGTTGTGGCAAAACACCATTCTGAGTTCTAATGCTGAGCGGTTCTAAAAGGCTGCCAGCGTTTGGGGCGCTGCATTGCATTCAAGACTGAAGTGTGTTTTATTAAATTGCCGTAGTGCAAATGAACTATTCCGCAACCTTCAGCCTTGTGTAGGGTGGGAGTGGAAAGCCTATCGTGGAGGAAGAAGAGACAGCAAAAGGGTTGAAGTGATGAAAGAGTAGCTGCTCCACAGCTTGCTGTTGGCGAGAGCTGAAATTCACTTTGGTCTTTTCTTGGCAGGACCGACGGCAAGATCTCTGAACAAGCAGAAGCCAAGCTGAAGGAAATAGTCATAAATTTCTTGGCTACGTTTGAAGCATAAACTCTTTACAGTTCTATATACCAGGCTATTTTTTTGTCACTGACCGCTGGTAGTACTCTGGTTCCATTGTTCCAGAGGCTTTAAAGATATGTGTGAGTTGAATGTATGGATCTCATTGAGAATTAAAGGTTCCATATAAAGAAGTCCTGTGGAAGTAGCCCTCGGTGTGATGGAGACCTGTTGGCAACTGGCACTGATGTGTACATAACAATATGGCAAATAAAACCTTGTAAACCATATCAACTCCGTACTGCTTAACAACTCAGTGCAAACGTGTGAAAGGATTTTTGCCATTTCTGCGCACTTTCAGCTAGAGAGCATCCCCCTTTTTCTTTTGAAGTACACGGGCCTAAATATATGTATGCCTCTTCCTGTACTGCTCAGGCTTTTTATGCCAACTAGAGGTTGGCCCAGCACACTGGTTAGTACTCATGCCTAATTACTGTTTCAGCCTTTGATACTAAATTAAGGGGCTGGGTTAGCAAACTTAAAATCCATTGCAGAAGAAGCTACTCAGTCATAGCACACAAGTGAGAGCTCAGTAGCTTAGCTCAGTTCCAAGAGTGTGAGGAGTTGGCATTGGTGATGAAGCCACGGCCGCTCCAGAAGTTATTGGTAGCCTCTTGGTTCTCTTCCTTAGCCCCCACCCCTTCCCCTTCGGAGTGAATGACTCCTGCAGGTTGAGTGCCGGTTTAGATCTTCACTTGCTACAACTATCCCAAACCTATTTTTCCTTGTTTCCATACGATAGTGCTATAAAGCTGGTTTCACCCGAAATAGAAACATTTAGGCCGGTTAGAAAAAAATAGAACCACACGCAGGTTGCTTGTCTCAAAGGCATAGTAAAAGGACTTTGGTGCACAAGTTCAAGCACAACCTTACTCGGAATGGTGTATTCAGACCTACCTACAAACAAGGGTCAGTGGAGGGTTGTTGTTTTTGCCGCAGCATAAATTTGTTTTCCCTCCGTTTTGACTCCTCAAACGAGGCATACTTCAGGTTTACGGATTTCCTCCCGCCCTCCCCCTTCAGTATTTCTGGCAAGTTTAAGCCCCTAAATCCGCTCTCATGTTTAAGGGATCAAAGGTGGCTTTGTGATTGTCCCAAAGGGCCAGCCAGTTTGCAATGTGCTCATCATCCCTTTTGACTCTGGTGATGGAAAGAAAGCTCGATATGGGGGAGACGCTTGTACGTTGTAAGGACTTTTCTGCGGCAGATTTGCTGCTCAAATTATGTACGCCTGAATGCTCCTGGAGCGTGCTTTAAATTTTCTAGATGCTTCACACACATGTTGGGATAGCTTGTCTTAATTGGGGCTTTCAAATGCTCCGAAAGGCTACAGTATCAATTTGGTTTGGAATCCGTCCTACCTCTAACTGAAGTTAGGCATATGAGCAGGCCCCACTCCATGCCCCCTTTTGCCAGCGTTTACAGAACAAGACAAAATCTGCTGTAAAAAAAAAAACCTCTACAGACGTTCTTACAACTCTTTGAAGAAGATCTAACAATAAAGGGGTCAAAATACATCAGGCTTTTCATCAATAAAATTATTTTCTGCATCCTGAGCCTTCTCTCCCTTTGTGATCACCTTGGGTGATCCCTTGCCATGCATCTGTACTCTTCAACTGCCCAATAACAAAAGTTCTCTGGGTGGTGTACAATACATTAAAAGCATAAAGTAAAATATAAAACAAAAAACTTAAAAATGGCACAGAATAAAAACAGCAGCAGAATGAAGTGCTAAGTACAGTTCTCAAAATGCCTGAGAGAGTCAAAAGGTCTTCATCTGGTGCCAAAGAGACCACAATGTAGGCACCAGGTGAGTCTCTGGAGAAAGCATTCCACAAATGGTGTGCCCTCTCTCTTGTAGCCACCTGCCTCAACTCGTTTGTTGGAAGTACCCGGAGAAAGGCTTCAGACAAGGATCTTCATGTCCAGGTAATTAAATACCTGTACGTTAATCTTAGCCATTACATTCCACCAGCAGTAATTCCACTGAACCTTCCATTTGGTGGGAGATTCAGGACAAATAAAAAGGAGGGACTTCTTCACACAGCATGTAGTTAAAACTATGGAATTCACTACCACAAGATGTGGTGATGGCCACCAATTTGGATGGCTTTGAAAGGGGATTGGATAAATTCCTGCAGGAGGAGGCGATTAATGGCTACTAGCCCTGACGGCTATGTGCTACTTCCAGTATCTGAGGCAGTAAGCCTGTGTGCACCTGTTGCTGGGGAACATGGATGGGAGGGTGCTTTCCACCCGTGTCCTGCTTGTGGTTCCTGGCCAACAGCTGGTTGGCTACTGTGTGAATAGAGTGCTGGACTAGATGGACCCTGGGTCTGATCCAGCATGGCACTTCTGCTTTGCTGCTGTTGAGTGAAATGGTATACTTCATTCATAAAGCTTTTGGCCCAATTAATAAAATTTAGGCTACAATACTGTCAGTTGAACTTTTCCTCCCTTCACAAGGAAAAAACCCACGGTCTAACTGCATGCTAAGTTGTGCATGATTTTTTTTAAAAGTGCATATAATGTTGGGAGGGTTGGTGGTAATTTGCAACCGGAAACTCGCCGGAGCCCGATCCTGCTCAAGAACATGCTCTGAATGTGGTCCCTGGGATTGCTTTTCTTCACAATGCAATGTGTAGTTTGGCCACCAGGCTGGAAAGGGAAGGTCATTTTCAACCTGAACTTGAATTTATGTTCTCTTCCAAGCTCTTTGAGCTTAGGACAAACTTTTAAAAGCTTTCAGAGATTCTGCTCAAACTGTTAAATCAGATGGGCAACTTGTAAGGCAAAAACAACCTGAAGGCCACATAGCCAATGCTGAGGAATGGTGGAGCTGGAAGCCAAAATGCCTGTAGGACCACAAATTTCCCACCCTTTTCTAGAGTTTGCATTATTAACGTCAGTGCTGGGTGACTACATTTCCAAAGGGCTGTGAACAATGACACAAAAGGGCCAGAAGAGGGCGGTACATATACAGGAAATAAAAATAAACATTTCCTCTGCACTTTGCAATTAAATCTCTGAAAGGCTAGTTGCATGCACACATTTCCTTCTTCATTGGGGCTTTGTCATGTTAACTCCCTCTTCCATAGATGTCTGGCATCCCCAGCTCTTATGCTTAGCCATGAACAGCTTGCTAACAGTGCATAACCTAGGGTGACCAGATAAAATCCAGGTCAGGGCTCATGTAATTTTAACCGTTGTAGAGAAAAGGGAATTTCAGCCAGTGTCATTTTTATGCAATTAGTTCCTGGTGAAATTCCCTCTTCATCACAACAGTTAAAGGTGCAGGCACTATACTAGAGTGACTATATACAAAAGAAGGCAGGGCCCCTGCACTTTAACTGTTGTGATGAAGAGGGAATTTCACCAGGAACTCATTGCATACAAATGACACTGGCTGAAATTCCCTTTTCTCTACAACGGTTAAAGTTACGTGAGCCCTGACCTGGATTTTATCTGGTCACTCTACCATATGGAAAGGAGGACAGGGCTCCTGTATCTTCAGCAGTTGAACAGAAAAGGGAATTTCAGCTGGTGGCATGTATATATGTAGCACCTGATGAAATTCCCTCTTCATCGCAAGAGTTAAAGCTGCAGGAGCCCTGCCCACTTTTGTATCGGTCACTCTTATATAGCACGGCTCCTGCAGCTTGAACTGTTGTGATGAAGAGGGAATTTCACCAGGTGTTGCATGTATAACAATGTATAGAACCTGCCAAAATTCCCTTTTCTGTGCAACTGTTAAAGATATGATCACCTTATCACAGAAAACTCTTTACATAAAACTTCCCACCTCAGCATGTTGGGGCTGAAAAGATGATGCCACTCATGTCCTAGATCCTATTTCCTCATATCTCCTTGTTCTCCTGTTCCTCCGGCCATTGCCACCTTGCACTCCTACATGTAGCCCTATGGCCTTTTCCGGGCCCCCTTCCATGAACAACCCATCTACTTCCTGCCCATAAATGAGCTTCCTGCCCATAAATGCTATTTACACTGGATCTCCTGGCTTGGCCTTCCTGCCTTCATCACAGGGAAAATGTGCCAATATGGCAATTTCTATGTAAGGTGCTTCCGTTGCTTAGATATTACCAGGGGGTGTAGAGTCCAGACATAGGGCAGTGGCAGACTTCCAATGCTGGTCATGTACAAGCTAAACCTAAGTGAAGAGAGTACATTCTTCATCCTCCCACATGGGAAGCGTTGGACAGGAGATTCCTTCCAAATTCAGCATTTCCTTGCCCATTGTAATATGGGGCAGGCCCACCATTTTTCTCCGCCATGAGTTGTCTATTGGGCGTGGATGTAATTCTGATCGGAAGATCTCGGGTTTGAGCAACCTTGGAGATGATCAAGCAATGTGCTAAGAGGCACAAGGTCAGGGGAGTCACAGATGGAAAAGTCCATTTGCCCTGCAAAGAATTGACACGTACATTCCATTCGATAGCTGTCAAAATTTCCTTCCCAGCCTTGGCGCATGGCTTTTGCATGAGCAAGTCATGGTCATGACAGTGTTCTCTCGTTCACCTGTGCCACAGCTTGCACAACTGGAGCCAAAGTTTCTGGCCACCTTTTAAAATGCCTGACTAAAGAGGCGAAGAAGAAGAAAAGAATGCAGCTTACATAATACATAGGAACAACCCAGCCTGGCCTGAAGCTGATGGTTAAGATGGCACAGGTGGAACCGGCAGTTGGCCAATGGAGCTTGGGATCACACCTGTTGTAACCCGGGTCTATGCATGTAGCAGAAATATAGAGTGAGAGTCCTACACATGTCTATTTGGAAGAAAGCCCCATAGCTTTCAATGAAATATAGAATTGCAGCCTTAAAATTTAAAACTGCTCTGGGAATGATAGGAGGTGACTTCATGATTGACACAAGAGGTCAGCCAAACAGCCTGGGCATGTATTGGGAGCTCAGGGTAGACACACCCCATAGCAAATTAAAAAATAAAAATAAAATAAACTCATAGAATCATAGAATAGTAGAGTTGGAAGGGGCCTATAAGGCCATCTAGTCCAACCCCCTGCTCAATGCAGGAATGTACCTTAAAGCTTCCCTGACAAATGGTTTTCTAGCTGCCTCTTGAAGGCCTCTAGTGTGGGAGAGCCCATGACCTCCCTAGGTCATTGGCTCCACAGTCTAACGGCCAAACAACTCATTTCAACACATCTTGTCGTTTTGTTCCAGGGAAATTACGGTTTTATCTTGCTACCCTTTCGTATATTTGCCAACATGACCTCCTTGGTTTTGGGGTGCCTCTTTTCCATTCTGTATTGTGTAGCTCTGTGAATTTTGGAAGATACTAACCAGGACTGTATACATCCCTAGATGATACTTCCTGATCGTATTTTCCCCACCTCCATTCTTGCTCCACAGACTTCCTTGCCAGCATTTCACTTGTGGATATATCCTTCCAAGACGCAACTTCATTCCAGCCTGTTCCTTCTGTTCCGTGGCAAGTTACAGCACGCTGTCCCTCTTAGGTACAGGAGGGTGGGGGAAGACAACCGAAGATCCATGGAGTTAATATGGAATACTTTTTCTGCTGTGGAAAGAGGAAGGTTCTTCAGAGAAACCTCTCTGCCGATGGAGGTAGGAAATCTATGGCCGGTGAGGGAAAAGACAACAGAAGTGACCTCAGAGAAGTCTTTAATTTCTATCATGAGACTAGCCAGATGTCCTTTGGGGCTTTATGGGGCATAGTGAACATTTATAGGCTGAGCGCTAGCATTCATGTCTAGCGACAGCTACATCCCTTGCAAGCAGAAGGTCTCAGGTTCAAAGGATAAGGCAACATGTAATGGTAAAGAATTCTGCCTGAGGCTGGATCTAGCAAGGCTCAGAATGAGTTGGTACGATGGACAGTTCCAATGCAGGTGTGAAATCAAGGTTTTGAATGCCCTCCTGTGCACAAAACCTTACAGGTTAATTTATATATGCACAACAGAGAGTGGACAGGGCTGAACTGTTTCTCCCAAATTCCTAGTTTTCTATTTGCAGTTTTGGTTTTACTCGGTGGAGGAGCATTATTAAAAGCAAACCAACATAGTATCTTCCGTGCCGTCTGACTTGTACAATCCAGGCTACCCACCTTAGGACTTCATTTCCACCTCGTTCTGCTGGGAGCTGCAGCTGGTCAAAGCATACCAATGGTCTGACCATGGCCAGATCTACACCAAACAGGATATGACACTTTGAAAACGGTTTGAAAACTGTATATGGAGTGTGCCCCAACAGTTGTCATTACTGTTATAAACCGTTTTAAAGTAGTAGATCCTGCCTCTAAGGCAGGTTCCTAGGTCTGTAAGCAAAACCGCTCCTATCATTGGGCAAACAGAAGTGGCCGCTTCAGGCAGCAGTTGCTGGGGAAGCTGGCAGCAAGATGTTGCAAGGCAGGGGTGTATGTGACCTGATGTCCCATGGCCAATATTGAAGTAGATTGAAACTGCCTATCCAGTTGGAAAAGGGGGGAGAAGGTGGCATCTTCAAATCCTTTGAATCAGCTCAGTTCCATGTTAACTGCCTTGGACATCAAAGTGATGGAAAGAGAGGAATATACAGCATTTGAAGAGTGAGTGAATGAGCCTTTAGGCGTGTGTGTGTCCCCCCCTCCCCAGTCACCTGTGGCGAGTCAGCCTCTCCTTCAGGCGACTAGGTAGAGATGTTCATTGGGACTGAAGTCTTTTATATTTTAGGCCTTTGATATGCCTGGCCTGGTGAATAGTGAAAATATTTGTGGGCTAGTCAGTTTTGATCCTCGGGGCGGAGTTGTTGCCCACCTATTACAGCAGAAATCCACAGCCTTGCCGCACAACCACCTCGAAGGATGCGTGTGTGTGGACTGCCAGCCATGAAGAAACAACCCCATGTGCCTGGCGCTGCAATGCAACATCAAACTTTCAACCAGTGGAAGCTGGTGGTTCCGATGTCAGTGGGGGCAGTGAAACCTGGTCAGTCTCAGTCAGAACTCTAAAGAGTTCTAACAGACAACCCAGGCCGGTGAGAGTAATGATGCTAATTAGGCAGCTTGCAAACGGCACACGTGTGGAGGGGGGGAAAGCCACTGTGGCTTATTTTCCCTCTGTGATCATGTAGGCCCGCCTTGTGGGTGTGATTTATGTTTGTCTTTTCTGGTTCTTCGGTAAAGCTAATGGGTCTAAATTGCCCATTGAAGCCCAAGTCACCCCAAAATACTCTGCTTTGCTGTATGGCTAGCTCAAAACAATATATTGCTGCTGGGAAAATCCATTCCCCCTGCCACCCGCTACTGCAAGGATCACAGCTACGCTCCAAGGAGGTGGCAGGTGACATCATTGAGCCTCCTAATCAAAAAGCCCCTGGGCTGCGTCCCTGGGAGTCCCTGCTCCACTACACCCCCGGAGTGAGTCTTTGGAACGTCCTCTTGCATCGTATTATTACCGTGGCATGGAAACAAACCTCGGAGCTGTCCTCTTCAACCTTCCCCACTGTTCCGTCGTATTTTTAGCAACTGTCAGTGTGGATGAACAGGAAGGGCAAGTGGAGTCTCCGCTCTGTGCCAATGGGTAGGATGCTGCCAGCGGCGTTCTTTCAGATGTCGCTGTGAACTGGGCTGAGGTGGATCCCTTTTGCGGGCAGGGATCTTGGGTGGAGGTTGGTTGTTGTTGTTTTTACTTGCCCACGTTGTCATTCTGATGGGCGGGCTACCGCTGCCACTGCCCCTTCTGGGAAGGAACCACCCTTCCACGGCTTTCAGCTGTCGTTCAAAAAGAAAGGAAGAAGAAATAGACATAGCCATGACTAAGCAGGATGGGAGGTTCTTAATCTCTTAACTTCCCCTCCTATTTTCTCTCAAAGGGACAAGAGGAAATGCACTTGCTATATTCTTCCCAATGGTTTGATTAGAAACAAACCTATTCCGGGATTCCGGCTAATGGGTCCAGGACTGACAAGATCTTGGCACTGTTTTTTAAGGCACAGTCCTAGGCGCGTTTAGACAGAACAGAAAGCCCTACAACTCCCAGCCTTTCCCCAGCCACCCACAGTTGGGCAATGACGTTACTAGGGCCAACCCAAATATTACATAATAGCGACCAAGGTCTCACATTTTCCAGATGGTACAAAAACACATCCAAAAGAGCACAAAAAGGAGGGCAGATTATGCCACCATGAAGCCTACATCTTGTTGTAACCTCTCATGATTTAGGACATGTATTTATTCTCACGCCACTTCTTGTTTACAAAAACCCAAACCAGCTTGCAATAAATGATGAAACAATTAAAAATGAGAAGGCTCCACAGGATGAGGCTTTAAGACAACTTAGCGTGCAGTAGAAGCCACTGAGTTGGGCCGACTTATCCCAAAGCAAATGGCTTTAGGATTGCAGCCACCCCTCTCAGTTCATGGCCCCAGTCCAACCCTACAGCCATTACGCCATGTTGGTTTGTAACTTTTCTGCCTACGTGCCTGCCCTATGACATCCGTTGTTTGCCTACCACGGAGCGAGCAACCTCAGAGGGCATGTGAGTCAATGAACCCCCGCAACCCAAGGGCAGCAGCCACCTGTCACCGAAAAGGCAGCCAATCCAGTGGCAGCAAATATTTTCACTTGAAAACAAGGCATACAAGGGTCATGTGCCTTGTTTTAATGCAAAATTGCATTCTGGGAGCTCCAAAAATGCCACTATTTTTGCTGCTGCTGCCACACCTCTGCAGTTCAGCAGGGGCAGCAACATGGGGCAGTGGTGGTGGCTGCAATTATAGGGTGATCTTATGGAAAGGAGGACAGGGCTCCTGTATCTTTAACAGTTGTGTAGAAAAGGGGATTCCAGCAGGTGTCATTTGTAGGCATGCAGCACCTGGTGGAATTCCCTCTTTGTCACTACAGTTCAAGCTGCAGTAGCCCTGCCCTCTTTTGTATCTGGTCACTCCAGTATAGCTCCTGCAGCTTTAGCTGTTGTGATGAAGAGGGAATTCCACCAGGTGCTGCATGCCTACAAGTGACACCTGCTGGAATTCCCTTTTCTACGCAACTGTTACAGGAGCCCCATCCTCCTTTCCGTAGGGTCACTCTATTGAGGCTAGAGTAGGCTGACCATATGAAAAGGAGGACAGGGCTCATGTAACAAAAGGGAATTTCAGCCAGTGTCATTTGTATGCAATTACTTCCTGGTGAAATTCCCTCTTCATCACAACAGTTAAAGTTGCAGGGGCCCTGCCTTCTTTTGTATATGGTCACTCTATTGAGGCTAGAGGCCCCCCATGTTGCCTGGCCCTGACTTATAAGTACTGTTGGAGCTGAGTAACCTTAAGCTCTTGCCTAAGCAAACAGGCATCAATTGTCCTTGTGGCTCTGTCCCTTCGGTTCACCCCCCTTGACTCCCATCTGTTTCAGCATTCCCTTCCTTCTCTAGCCAGATAAGCCCCCTTCCTCCAGCCCTCCCTCTGCTTTCCTAGATGCCACCTTGGCCAGAATTCGGTTGCTTCTTCTTTGCAGTCAACAGGCACTTTGCAAATGCCCCAGAGGCACCCTCTTCTGTAGCAGCCATACTCTGACGAGAGGACATGGTTTGAGAGTTCAGAATGGAGGATTCTCGACTCCAGTCTTCCCCAGCCTGGTGCCCTCTGATAGAAACGATGGGAATCATAATCCAACACATCTGGAGGCAGAGGGCACCAGGCTGGGGAAGGCTCCTCTAATCAAAGGAAACAGAAGAAGGAAAGTTTGCTATGTTTTGCTGCCTTCTTGGCTCCATTCCCAGCTGTTTGGGCAGGATGCTGCTCGGTCCAAGCATTGTTTGACAAGGCAGCAGGGAGCATGTCTGTTCTCTTTGTGGCTGTCAGATTCTTTTCCACGCTACCCTGTCATGACTCACAACTCCCCGAGTTCAGCCCAGCAAAGAGCCATGTGTGTTTCCAGTCACTAGCTGATGAAGGAGGAAAGACCTGCCCAGACAGGACAGGTAGTTTCCTAAGCAACTGCCTCGCAAGGTCTCTCAGGGGCTTCTTGATCATCGACCACTTGACTCTTTTAACCGGGGCTGTGGCTCAGCAGTAGAGTCCCTCCTTTGCATGCAGGAGGTCCCAGGTTCAATCCCTGGCATCTACAGGTAGAGCTGGGAAAATTCTTTCCTGAAACCCTGGAGAGCAGCTGCAAGACAGTGGCTGCATTCAAACAACACATTAGCCAATGGTGGTTTAAGTTGTCAATCGTGAGTTGACCAGTCAACGGTTGGTTATTGTGTTGTCTGTCGGGCAAAAACCACCCCCCGGTTGACTATTTTGCCAAAATAAATAACTGAGAAACACAACCCGCTGCAGAGTTGACTATCTGCACAAATGTTGGTTAGCGTGTTGTCTGTCGGGCTCAGTGGACTATTTTGCAGGGTTGAGTGGACTATCTCGGCTGGCTACAGAGTCCCCTGGCAAGAGCTACCAAAGTGGCACCTGCCACTCTAGTCCAGCCAGCAGAACTCGCAATGGTTGCTGCAATAGCACCAGGAGGACTAAGGAAGGAGCGAGGGTGGGGAGAGCGGGGGCTATGTCAGTCAAACGCTGGGTTAACAGTGGCTGGTTTCGGATGACATGATAATCAACGGAGGGGGGAAGACGCAACCGTCAGTTGTGTTGCTTATTGTGTTGTGTGGAGGGCAACACACAATGCACACACAACAGACGGTACGCTATTTTGGGCAATTAAACAATGGGAAAAACAACAGGCTTGCACATTGTTTATCCTGAAATCCATTGTTTAAAGTGTCGTGTGGAGGGAACCCCCCTCTCTCCATGTACTATTCTGTTTGGTCGTAGAGTTTGCTGGCCGGAGCAGCTGTAAAGAAGTTGGCTACTTAATCCACCATTGACTAATGTGTTGTCTGAACACAGCCAGTGTCAATAATACTGGGCTAAATGGTCTGATTCAGGATAAGGCAGTTTCTGATGTTCCTCTGGCATGCAGGGGATTGAACCCGGGATCTTTTCCATGCAAAGAGTGCAGCAGTTGCTATTATTATTTTATTATTATGGGATATCAGCTGGGGCAGCCTTCCTGACCCCTGCGTAAGAACCTACACTGAATCAAGTTCCTTCTCTCTTATGATGCTTCAGTCGGGGAGCGTTTTAGACTCTCCTTTCTTTTCATCCTGTGATAAGTAGTTGTAAAAGCAATCACATTTTTAGACTCTCCCCTCTTTTCATGCATCTGGGGGTGTTTCAATTTCACAAGCAACTTGAAATTTGGAGGTAATTATCGCCTGCAAATCTTTGCTGATGTCACCAACGCTCCAGCTGATTCCCCCGACCTCTGTGCAGAAGGTGAGGCTTCTGATGCAAGGCCACCTGCTGCTGCAGCTATACAGTAGGCTGACCAGATAAAATCCAGGTCAGGGCTCATGTAACTTTAACAGTTGTAGAGCAAAGGGAGTTTCAGCCAGTGTCATTTGTATGCAATGAGTTCCTGGTGAAATTCCCTCTTCATCACCACAGTTAAAGTTGCAGGGGCCCTGGCTTCTTTTGTATATGGTCACTCTAGTATAGTGCCTGCATCTTTAACTGTTGTGATGAAGAGGGAATATCACCAGGAACTAATTGCATACAAATGACACTGGCTGAAATTCCCTTTTCTCTACAACTGTTAAAGTTACATGAACCCTGACCTGGATTTTATCTGGTCAGCCTACAGTAGGCAGAAACCCAACTGATGCGGCTTTCTGGCAAAGATGGGAAGAGCATCACCTGTTGGATTTCTGCCATACATCCCCCAAATATGCATTCAAAAGGCTACAACCTTCATCACTGTCCACCCAATCCTAACCATGTTTCCTCAGGAGTAACCTCCATCCATTTCACTTACATCCAAGTACATGTCTGTGAAGGCTTCTTTGGAAGCAAGTCTGCCTAAGTTCAATGGGGCTTACTCCCAAGTAAGTGTGCACAGGACTGCTACCTTACAAAAAACGAGCCTGGGCACAGTTTTTCAGAAGTGGTGACCCCTGAAGAATGACTCCATCATTATATTGGGAGGCTCAGGTGGCCTCCATTGCGTGTGTGTGTGTGTGCTTTCTACCAGCTTCTGCTGGTAACCGGCTGCAACCTGATCTGAAATTCTCCTTACTACGGAAAATCCATTAGGGAGAAAAAGATGGAGAAGCCACACAGTGTCAGCATTCGGACAGCGCTTTAGACAATGGAGGGGGGAAGAGGCAACCATCAGTTGTGTTGCTTATTGTGTTGTGTCTCGTGTGTCGGGCGACACGCAACGCACACACAACTGACAGTACATTATTAAGCAATGGGGGGAAACAACGGGCTGCTCCTTTGTTTTTTGGAGCCCCGTTGCTTATTACGAGGCCACAACGGGGTAGGGGCAACATGTCGTGTGGAGGGCACTCTGAAAATAACGTACTGTCCATTGCCTCTTCCCCCCCTCAGTTGCTTAATGTGTTGTCTGAATTCAGCCATTCTGTTCACACAGTGGCCAATCAGTAGGCTGACCAGATAAAATCCAGGTCAGGGCTCATGTAACTTTAACAGTTGTAGGGAAAAGGGAATTTCAGCCAGTGTCATTGGTATGCAATTAGTCCCTGGTGATATTCCCTCTTCATCACAACAGTTAAAGGTGCAGGCAGTATACTAGAGTGACCATATACAAAAGAAGGCAGGGCCCCTGCAACTTTAACTATTGTGATGAAGAGGGAATTTCACCAGGGACTAATTGCATACAAATGACGCCGGCTGAAATTCCTTTTTCTCTACAACTGTTAAAGTTACATGAGCCCTGACCTGGATTTTATCTGGTCAGCCTACCAAACAGCTTCCCATGGGAAACCTACAAGCAGGACATGAATGCAACAGCACCCTCCCACCCATGTTCCCCAGCAACTGGGGTACATAGGCATACTGCCTCCAATACTGGAGGTATATACTACCGGAGGTAGAATATAGTCATCAGGACTAGTAGCCCATATACCGTATTTCTTTGATTCCAAGATGCACTCTCTCCCCATATAAATGTCTCTAAAAATGGGGTGCATCTTAGAATCAATGGCGTCTTAGAATCACAGTTTTTGAATTTCCCCGTGCTTTGCACAAGGCAAAGGTTTTATTTTTTTGTTTTATTTTTTTTCTTCGAATCAAAGCTTTTTTTTCCTGTTGGTGGTACTGAAATTAAGGGGCGTCTTACACTCGATGGCGTCTCTAAATGGATTCCATTTGACGCCTGTTCCTCCGATTATGCACATCTTCTCGGAAGCGCTTTATATATCGCTGCCTCTACAAGAGGCATTTAAAGCTCTTTCAAGGCGCATTAAAAAATTTACCTCTACAAGAACGGAGCGCAAATCAGGCGTAGAGGCGCGTTTTCTCTCCGATTATGCGCATTATTGAATGCGCGTTAAATAGCGAGTTTTATTTTGCTCCTGCCGTTAAAGCTCAATTACCTCCTGCATACAAGCATTTACGATAAAGCGCTTCCGAGATGATGCGCATAATCGGCTAACCAGGCGTCAAACGGAATCCATCTAGAGGGGGGTCTAATTGAGCACTCAACTGGTGACCTTACTGGTTGTTTCAAATGCGCTTTACAAGTAGTTAATGCGGAGAATCGCTTGTTCACATAGTCAAAATGCGCTTTAAGGCAGGAGCAAAATAAAACTCGCTATTTAACGCGCATTCGATAATGCGCATAATCGGAGAGAAAACGTGCCTCTCTGCCTGATTTGCGCTCCGTTCTTGTAGAGGTAAAAATTTGAATGCGCCTTGAAAGAGCTTTAAATGCCTCTTGTAGAGGCAGCTACATCTGGGATAAAAAACGAAACGAAACGAAAGGGCTCTCCCTTTGTCCAGACTAGAACAAACTGTTGCTTTGGGTTTAATCGCGAGCTTTAGGACCCAGCAGAGAGCAGCAGCAGAATTGAGGAACTAGGATTTAGCGGCTGCAGCCTGCGAGGCTCCTTCCCTTCCTACCTCCCTCTCCCCGCACTTTTGGGCGCCTGGTGCCGGGGATCTAAGCTGTCGGAGCCGCTCCAGCCAGAATGCGGGAGACCCTGTTCAAGGGCAACTTTTGGGTGAGAGTGGAGCGGTGCAGGGGGGCTGAGGGGGTGGGTGGGTGCGTGGGTGGGTGGGGGGTGGGTGAGATCCCCGACGTCCGAAAGGAGAAGTTGGATCCAGGCTGGAGGCTTTTGGTCCATCAGATCCCGGGTGGGGAAGGACAACGCAGCAGTAGCTGTTGCTGCTGCTGCAAAGCTACGGATTTAGATCCTGCGCCTTTAAGAGATGCCGGCAGGTTGAATCCAGGTGTGTCTTCTCCTGTCTGTGCAACTGCTTGGCAAGGGGGGGGGGGAGCCCAGCGGGGGTGAGGCTTCCTTCCAAGCAGCTGTCAGAGTTTTTGCCTTTTTTTCCCAGCCTGGCGTTCTCTAGATGTGTTGGCTGGGGATGATGGGAATCGTAGACACAAGTTAGGGAAGACTGCTAGTCTGTTATGTACAAAGGCCTGGTTTGCACGATCTTCGCAGCCCACCGTGGTTTGCTTAAACTGTAGCACATGCCAGGAGGCTTCTGGATATTCAGGTCTGTGACCCGGATTTCTCATGTCATCTGAACCTGGCGAGGGTGGCTGGTTGGCGTGGTTAACAAACCAGCCAGAACCCATAGGTAGTTTTAGGCCTGTGGGTGGTTTGTTAACCACATCAACCAACCACCCTCGCCGGGTTTGCAGGGCAGAACATGCTGTGGTTGTGGCTTGAATATTGAAAATGGCTGCCTGCGCTGCAGTCCACTATGGCTGAAATAAGCCACAGTGGGCTGTTTAAACATGCAAACAGGACCTGAGCTGGTTTGTGTCATTATTTAAACCACAGTAGGTTTAAATACAACCCTAAATCAGCCCATAGGTTCTGGGTGGTTAGTTAACCAAGCCAACAACCCACTCTCGCTGGATTTGGACGACCTGGGGGTTTGGGGTATAGAATGGGCACCTCCAGGTACCCAGCATGTACCTCAAGCTGCAGTGGCTTATTTAACCCACTATGGCTCAGTATGATCATGTGAACATAGCCACAGGCTAACATACACCTACACAGCCCCTGTCCAGAAGACACCTTAAACCACAGCTTTAATCATGGTGAATGGGGTAAAAAACCTTATTCACTGTGGTTAAAGCCGTGGTTTAAGATGTCTTCTGAACGGGGCCACAGAGTCATGTGATACCTTGAGGACTACGTTTTTGGGATTCACTTCATTACAGCCTCCCTGAACCTGGTGCCCTTCAAATGTGTTGGACTACAACTCCCATAAACCTGCAGCTGGTTGTAGGATGATGGGAGTTGTAATCCCACCCATCTGGAGAGCACCAGGTTGGGGAAGACTGATTTACTAGATCTACGCATCTGATGTGGTGGACTCCTGTCCCAAAATATTGTGCTACAAGAAATGTGTTTGACTTTTGGATATCACAGAGCGTGTGTCTTTGTTTGGCTGCAGGGTCTGGATTCAGCAGCATTAACTAGAGCACTGAACTTCTGTAAGGTCTCTGCCCCCTGGTAGTTTGTATCTCTTTTGTGTCTCTTCCTCCTTCTGTCTTTTTTCTCCCGCTTGTCTTAGATTTTATTTATTTCATTTCATTTCTGTACCGCCCAATAGCCAAAGCTTTCTGAGCAGTTTACAAAAATTAAAACAGTAAGTACAGCATAAAATATAATATGAAAGTTTAAAACCACAATGTAAGGCCACATTACAAAAGTACAACCAGAATAAAACTGAACAGCAATGCAGAGATTTAAAATGCAGATTCAAAACAGCAGATTTAAAAGGCTAGGATGGTAAAATGCTGTAATCCTGGGAAAATAAAAAGGTTTTCACCTGGCGCTGCAAAGGGCACAATGTAGGTCCAGGCAAACATCTCCAGGGAGCTCATTCCACATCCGTAGACGAGTCTACCGTCTCAGTTCTGGATGCTAGAATATATCCGCAGCTCCTGAGTTGATGTTTCACACACACAGTCGTTTCCTCGCAACACTGAGTAATCCACAGGAAGGCCAACAATTTCTGGGATTATTCCTGATCAGGGAGTCCGTAGCCCTGGCTTCTCTCCTTTTAGTAATTACCCACCACTAACAATCTCCTGCTCGGACTTGCACTATTAAACAGGCGATCCATCCGTTTTCTCACTCTGTATACAGGTATTTGCACACTAATTTTAATAATTTATTTATTATTATTATTATTATTATTATATTATTATTATTATTATTTACATTATATACCACCCCACAGCCGAAGCTCTCTGGGCGGTTTACAAAAATTAAAAGATTGAACATTAAAAGTCAATATACAACATTTAAAAACCATAATGCATAAAACAGCTAACATTTAAAACATTTTAAACTTTAAGCCAGGCCAAAAATTCAGTTAAGAACCTCAGCATAAGTTGTTAAAAATGCCTAGAAAGGGACTCTATCCATCGTGATTTGGAACAATTCTGTACCTTTGCTTTAGGAGTTTCTCTCTCATAGACCCTCTTGGATCTGTTGTCGCACAGCGGTGAACAACACAAACCTAAATGTCTTTACCCAGAAATAAGTCCCATTGAATCAGATGGATGTGCTCAGGGTGGGAGCCACTGAGAACTTCCCAACCCAAATTGTACCTGCTGTATTAACCCACTAGATAGCTTTATATAGGCTGACCATATGAAAAGGAGGACAGGGCTCCTGTAACTTTAACAGTTGTAGAGAAAAGGCAATTTCAGCCAGTGTCATTTGTATGCAATTCGTACCTGGTGAAATTCCCTCTTCATTACAACAGTTAAAGCTGCAGGGGCCCTGCACTCTAGTATAGTGCCTGCAACTTTAACAGCTGTGATGAAGAGGGAATTTCACCAGGTACTAATTGCATGCAAATGATGCCGGCTGAAATTCCCTTTTCTCTGCAACTGTTAAAGTTACACGAGCCCTGTCCTCCTTTTCATATGGTCAGCCTAGCTTTACAGCACAATCCTATGCATGTTTACTCAAAAGTAAGTCCCATTGAGCTCAATAGGGCTTACTCCTGGGCAGGTGTGTTGCTTGGCCTGGGACCATAGGCTCCTAGCTCCAAATCTATTTCCCAGGACTCTTGATCTATTCCACAGAGCCCTGACTTTCCACTGGTGATGTTGCAGCATGCTGGGTGTTGTAGGGCTTTTTTTCTGTCTAAACATGCATAGGATTCTTCCTTAAACATCTAAAATGCCAGGCAAGATAAGAAGGTCATCACCTGGCCATGAGTTCTGGGTGGTTTGTTAACCAACCCAACTACCTACCCTCACCGGGGTCAGACATCACAACATGCCGGCAAGGGCAATTATGTAAATGTGACCTGCATGTGCAAGGGTTAACAAGCCACTGTTGCTTATTAACCACCAGTGGTCATGTGAACCAGGTCAATGCATATATGAATGCTTTGAACAGTCAAAGCTGTTACAGAAATGAAAAACATAGTTGAAGTGCTTTGGATTTTGAAATTCTTGTAACTTTAGCTTTTGGGAAAGCAGGGTTGGTGTCACGGCAGACTCATATGAATGTGTAGCATGCATGTGGGTTGCAGGAAAATATTAATTTCAGAAATTTCAGCATTATGGGTGCAATCCTATGCATGCATGTTTAGAGAGAAAAAAAGTCTAAATGCTTCAGCTATTTCTTTCTGCTGCTGACATAGATAATTTTTAATGCTGCAGTTCTTCCATATGTGGGAAGTATTCATATTATTTATATCTATGTGGCTAAGTCCTGGGAGGATGTGGCTTCATTCTCTGCCTCTGGTTCATCCAAATTTTGTGTCCTTCAGCTTTTGCTGTGCTTCTAAATCATATCATTTTCTGTGTTCTTGGCTTTGTAAATGTCTCCTACACCATAAAGATAAAATAAATACTTCTGAAGTTCAAGGTTTAGTATCGTCGGCCAACCATGAGTGCTACAATAGCATAGAGGTGAAGAGAAGAAACTATAAATAAAGATGTTCCAGATCTGTGGCATGCAACTCTCTCTTCATCTCTCTCTCTCTCTCTCTCTCTCTCTCTCTCTCTCTCTCATCATTCACAGATATTAATACTGGTCTACTTTCCAGGGTTGTAAGTGGGAAAGTCCAACACTGTCTCCTTTGATTTCAAAGGAGGAAACTTCTCTAAAATGAGGGAATTTGTAAAAAGGAAGTTGGAAAGTCAAGAGGTTAAATTTCTCCAGAATGCTTGGGCGTTGCTCAAAACTACAATAATAGATGCTTAGCAAGAATGCATACCAGAAGTTAGGAAAGATAGCTCTAAGTCCAAGAGGTCACCAACCTAATTAACAAGCACTGGCAAGAAAGCTATTGGAGAACAGAAAATTTTTGTAAACCGCCCAGAGAGCTTCCGCTATGGGATGGTATATAAATGGGTTTTAATAATAATAATAATAATAATAATAATAATAATAATAATAAAATGGAGGTCTTGCCCAAACAAGGAGAACAAAGAGGAACACAAATTTAAACAAAAGAAATGCGAGCAGACAATACGGGATGCAAACATGGATTGTAAAGACCATATTGTGAATTTTAAAAATCCTTTAAAAACATCAAATGAAGGAAACCAGCTAGGGAGGCAGTTAGACCATTGGATGACAGCAGAGTTAAAGGAGTACTACTAAGAAAGATTAGTAGATTGTAGAAAAACCAGATGAATTTTTTTGCATCTGTCTTCACAGCAAAAGATGTAGGGCGGATACCTGTGCCTGAACTGATACTTTCAGGAAGGCAGTCTGAGGAACTGAGCCAAATGGTGGTGGCAAGAAATGAAGTTCTAGACTTTATTGACAAATTGAAAAGCAAATCAGATAGTATCCTTCCAACAGATCTTAAAGAACTCAAATGTGAAATTGCTGCTCTTCTAAGAAAAATATGTAACATTCCCCTAAGACCCACCTCTGTACCAGGGGATTGGAAAGTGACCGATATAATGCCAAGTTTTAAAAAGGGATCCAGGAAATGACAGGCCACTTAGGTTAATGTCTGTTCTGGGTAAATTGTTGGAAAGCATTATGGAAGACAAAGTTATCAGGTATGTAGTGGCAGGTCATGCTGAAGAAAAATCCACATAGCTTCTGCAAAGATAAGTCCTATCTCATGAAGCTTTTAGAGTTCTTTGAAGGTTGATCCAGTAGACTCTGTGTACTTGGATTTTGACAAAGTCCCTCGACAAAAACTCCTTAACAAACTTAGAAGTCATGGGATAAGAGGAACGGTCCTCTATTGGATCAGTAACTGGTTAAAGAACAGAAAGCAGAGAGTAGAAACAAATGGTAAACAGTGGGGTCCCACAGGGATCTGTATTTTCACTTGTTCATAAAAGATCTGGAATGAGGAATGAGCAGTGAGGTCACCAAGTCTGCTGATGACTACAAATTATTTAGGGTGGTTAAAACAAAACAAAACAAAAAATAATTGAGAAGAGCGCTCCAAGAGAATCTCTTCAAAATGGGGAAATGGGCATGAAAATGCTAAATGTGGTTCCGTGTAAGCAAGCGTAAAGTGATGCAGGTTGAAGCAAAAATCCTAATTTCACGTGTACGCTGATGGGATCTGAGCTGACTGTGCCTGGCCAAGAAAGGGATCTTTGATTTGTGGTGGACAGCTTGATGAAATCTAGAGGCGATGGTGGAATGCTTTGCTCCCACCCTGCTTGGAGGGAATAGTTGGATGGGAGCCCTTCTCTTTGGTGTGAGTATGGCCGACCTACTGTGAGGCAGAGTGAGGCAGCCACCTCAGGTGGCAGATGCTGGGGGCAGCAATTTCCATGCTCTTCCAAGCTAGCCTGAGTGTTGGGAGGAAGTTGTCCCATCACCAGTTGTGCAGTAAGAGTTGACCGTCACTCTAGTTGAATTCTATCCATGGGATAGAGGTGGGGCGGGCGCCATCTTGCCCTTTGTCTCAGGTAGCAAAATGCTCTGAAACAGCCCTGGAAGGGAGGAATATCCTGCAACGTTCTGTTAGGAAGTGCATTCGGAGGCCTGGAGAAAGCCATTGCTCAAGGACGGAACTGGATGTTATCTTGGCAAATGCGTAGGAGGCGGACACTTGTTCCAGAGAAGAACCCGTGGGCTTTATTGACTACATACGTTAACTGCTTGTCTCGCCCCCCCCCCCCCCCCGGGGACTCAGGGTGGCATATCTGAGGTACTCAGGAGATCACCTGTTTAGTTGGTATTGCCTTGACCAGACCTCCCTAGCTTCAGCAAGGCTGCTGCGACTTGTGCTTTTGGGCCATGCTCTGGTTTTGGGATGGGGGGGAGGATGCTCACAAAATGGCAAGGGGGTATTTGCAAGAATGAATTGTTGGGCAAGGAAAGGACCCATTGCAAATGCCTCCCCCGCCCCGCCCCCCCAGCATTTGTGCAGTCAATCATTTCTATCAGCTGTTCATAACCTGGTGCTGTCCATATGTGTTGGACTACAGGTTCCATCATCCCCAGCCAAAACAGCCCTTGGCCAATGCACCTGAAAGGTGTCAGCTTAGAGAAAACTGATTTATATCCTGCTATGCTGTTGGAAGATGCGGAACCAGTGGAGGCTGCTGGCTCCGGTATCAGTTGGGCAGTGAATCTGCTCCGGTTTTCAGCCAGAACAAGTCAGAACTCTAAAGGAGCTCTCTAAGGTGCTTCTCACCTTGCATAGCTCCTTTAGAGTTCTGACTGAAACCCGGAGCGGATTCACCGCCCCACTGACATGGAAGTCACTGGCCTCCACTGCGCAGAACAATCACATTGGCTTACCTGGTGTGCGGCGGGGGAAGGAATAGTCAAAGTGAAAATAAACAAAATTCGCATCCGGAATCCATTCTAAAGCAGTAGAAAAGCTCATAGTTTCAAACTTTTTAATTTTTGTTTTAAATCAACAATCCCAAAGTAAAACCTCCCCCAGAGAGCCGTTTTAGAAAGTCAAAACAGCAGATCACATATTAAAATCTGATGGAAATGGAAACGTCTTGAAGAATTGTCTACAGATGGGCAGTGGGGGAATCTGGCAGGGAGGGGTGTAGCCTTGATACCCTGGAAGGGACTTACTCTACCAACTTGGTGCCACCGAAGTTACACATGGAAACATGGTGTTCAGAACCTTGTATTTCCCTCATAGCGTCATGTTCAGAGGTAGGCAACCTAGTGCCCTCCAGATGTTTTGGACTACAACCCCCATAATCCTCAGTCAGTGTGGCAAATGGGAGTTGTAGTCCAAAACATCTGGTGGGCACCAGTTGATCGATCGCTGATCTAGGTATACCTGCCCAGGAAAGGTTGGCTCCTAAAAGCCCAATCTGGATGCTCAGGCACTGGGTGAAACTGTGATTTCTTATCAAGAGGAAACCCAGTGAAGCACTTTGAGTTCTGACAGGTTCTGGAGCATATTCACTGACCCACTGACATCGGAGCCCCCAGCCCCCACTGCTATCGGTGTAGGAAGTGGCCCGCCAAGGTCCCCTTTGAACCCAGAGTCAGACTCTGGAGTCTGTGGAATTGTTCACATCGAAGTTGCTGTCTGATACTAACCGTCTTTAGAGTCATTCAGAACTGAGCTCCTCAAAAAGCAGGGGTTGTACAAGTTGTAACCAGTGCCAGAATACAGCGGGGAAGGAATTAAAGCGAAATGCCAGGCCGTTGCTCAAGGCAAATGATGATATTATCATGGTACCACATTTAGTTATAGTCATTGCTCAGAAACAGCGGCTGGGTTCACACAACACACTAACCCACCATGGGTTGTTGTGTTGTCTTAACATAGTGGCTGGTTTCGGACGACACATTAAGCAACGGAGGGCGGGGGGAAACAATCATCAGTTGTGTTGCTTATTGTGTTGTGTGGAGGGTTACACACCACGCACACACAACTGACAGTACGCTATTCCGCCCAATTAAGCAACGGACAGAAACAACGGGCTTTCACGTTGTTTAGCTCGAAGCCCCATTGTTTAAAATGTCATCTGAAACCAACCCCCCCCCCCCCCCCCCCCCCGTGGACTATTCGGTTTGGGAATAGAGTTCTGCCGGCCGGAGCAGCCGAAACCCCCTGGCTGCTCTATACAGCCAGCAGAACTCACAGTGCATGCTGGGATACGGCTGGAGGACTGAGGGAGGGGGAGGGAGCAGATGTAGCAACCAAGATGGCCGCTGGAACTTTCAGCTGCACAAGGACCAGAGTTGCAGCATGTCGTGTGTGGAGCACCGCCTACCTAACGCGCGGTTAGTACACTATCTCCCCCTCCGTTGCCTAATGAGTCATCCGAAACCAGCCAGTGTGTTTACTGCAGGGTGTGTTAATGTGTCATCCGAACACAGTGCGTTTTCTGCAGGTTGGCTTATCATGTTGTCTGAATGCAGCGTGTTTTCTGTAGAGTGGCTTGTTAACCATGCCGTGTGGTTCCCCCCCCCTCAAACAAGCCACCTTGAGAATCCATGGCTTGTTGTCGGGTTGTTCAGGGTGGTTAACAAGCCAGGCTGCATGAGTAACGAGCCACCCTGCGGAACACGAGCTGCGTTCAAGAAACACGATAACCCATGGTTCAACAACATCCCACACTGGGTGAGTTAGCGTGTTGTGTGAACCCAGCCAATGTGTCAAACTGCCTTGCCTTGGTACATCCATGCACATTTTGAAAAGGTTGGGTCATAGAGCGGTGAAATTCAGTTCCTTCATCTCAAATTTAAGGATCTGGGGTAGCGGGGGCTGGGAGGTATCTCTACTGGAGACCTTGCAGGGCTGCTATCAGTCCCAGCAGAAACACTGTACTGGTTGGATGAATTGCCTGATTCTGTATGAGGCAGCTCATCAGATAATGGAGGCAGTCCGAAGTTCAGAGGTAGAGCAGTAGCTTTGCATGTAGGTGGTCTAAGACCTCGATCACACCTAATTTCCCCCCCTGGTTTGCCTCCACGTTTGTTTTACCAGCGCGTCAAGCTTATGATCTCTTTCACCTGAATAGCTGCTCTTTTGCTCCTTCGCTCTTTCGCTCTTTAGCTCTTCTGCTCCGCTCCACCCTCCCCTTTTCTTTCTCCCTCCAGTCAGGTCCTGTCAGATGACCACTTCAACCAGACTACCTTTCTGCCGGGCAAAAATGGAACGACCCTTTAGTCTGGCTTTTTGGGGGCATCGAGGGAGTACAATCCTGTCTCTGCAGAGATTCAGGTCTTGTATGATTTTAAAAAAAGGCTTTTGAGCCTGGGATGCAAGGTTTGGGTTTTATATTGAGGCTTGGAGCTGGCTGCTGGGAGAGATCGCTTTTCCCCTTTCAGGACCTGATGCAATCCATTCAAACCCCCAGTTCCCTTAAAACTACATGGAAGCTAGGGCGCATTAATCATGCTTAGGGAAAATAATCCAGACTTTAGGCATTCTAGGAAAGGCTGGGGAAGAGGCGGGGTGTCAGCAGGACAGGCACGGCCTCATGTGAGTACCGTCCTGCAATCTGCACACCAGGCATGGCGAGAATGCACTAAATCGCTGGTGTGAGGGAGCTCTAACTCTCAGTTAGTGGGATCTCCAGTTAAAAAGTATCTCTGGGTGCAGGAAACCCGCTGCCGGTTATTAAAAATCACACACAATACTGATCACATTTATAGTCTGCCTTTCCTGCAAGGAGCTCAAGGCAGGATACAAAGTTCTCTCCCTGCCTTTATTTTCACCGATAAGCCTGTGAAGTAGGCTACGCTGAGAGTGTTTGTGGCTGTCCCGTCATGGCCCAAGGAGATTAATGGCTGAATGTAGGTTTAAACCCGGATTTTTGTTAGTCCTAGTCCAATGCTACGACTGCTACACAGTTCGCTACACAGTTCGCATGTGGCAAGAAGCCACTGCAGATAAATTTCCCCACAGGGCTTCTGGTTGTGGGGCTGGCTGCCATTTTGAAAATTCAAGCCACAGCAGGAGCATGCTGCAGCTTGTTGTTACGTGCCAAGCCAGCCAGGGTGGGTTGTTGAGGTGGTTAACAAACAACACACAGCCCTAAAACAGGCCGCTGCACTGGGTGGCTTGTTACCGTTCCAAAAAACCCACCCTGTCCGGGTTTGCACGTAACGAAATGCCCCCTCCACGGCTTGAATTCTTTAAAGTCAAAACAGCCAGCTCCGCAGGGGGATTCTCCCATAGTGCCTTGCTGTTACATGCAAACCAGGTCATTGACTCTCAGTGGAATAGACCAGGGCTGTCGGGCCGCTTTCAGCCCTTTCAGGGAAGCTCTTGGAAGCCATATTTCAGTGGTGGGCAGGGCCCAAATTGCCCCCAAACACCAGCTCATTATACTTTAAAACTCTTTCTGCCAGAAAGCCTCAGGATATGCATTTCAGCCTTTCAGAATGGGGGGAAAACTACAAAAGGCAGGAAACCACTGGACAATTGGTCCTCAGTAGGGAAAGGCGCGGAGCCAGGGAAAGGGTGTGTGGCCTTCTGGGGAACCTTGGAAGGCCGGATGGGGAGCCCAGGCAGGCTGGAGTTGGCCCCTGCGCCTGAGGTTCTGCACCCCTGGAACAGGCAATATGGAAGCAGAGGGACCCATTATCCGACCCTGCAAAGCGCTGCTTCCGATCGTGCATATTGATGGGGAAACCATCGGGACGACCCAGCAGTGGTACAGTGCAGTCATTTTAGATCCTGGACCTCCTTGTCCAGAGTCCATTAAGGGCACCCCTCTTCAGATGGCAACGTGTATTAATTCACGTAGTTCAAAATGAGGTCAGCCAGCCCTGCTGCCTTTGGGGGTCCCTCCGGTCCTCTCTGCCCCCAAAGTCCTGGCCTGATGGTGCCACTGGGATTGTGGGAATTGCATTGCTTTCTGCTCTCACTTTCTTTTTCTCAACCTTTTGAAATTGCTCTGCATCCCTCACTTCCTCCTCCTCCCTCTCTCTCTCTCTCTCTCTCTCTCTCTCTCTGCCTTGCGAAACTGTGCGGAAAGCACACAACAACGTTTATTTTCTGAATGCAGCTTCTTTCCTGCAGTGGGGCTGGGTGGTTGGAGTGCATGAGATGGCAAGAGAGACTTGATTGGACCTCCTGTGGGTTTTGGGGGGAGAGCAGGTTGACCCAAAGGGTAAATGCAGCTGTGGGGGGAACCTGATTCAGTTTGCTCCCCTCCCCCCATCCTCCCGGCATTCACATTCTCTAATCCGGTATTCTCCTCCCATGCTACCTGGGAATGATGGGAGTTGAAGTCAAACAAATCTGGAGGGTACCAGGTTTAGGAAGTCTGCGCTAAACCATTCTCCTTATCTGATTTCTTCCCATCTTGAGGCATTGGCTAGGTCGCAAATAATGCTAGCCCATGGTTTATTTAAACCATGGTTTGTTGCCCTAACCAGGGTTTGTCCGGCAGACGATCAAACAAACCAGGGTTTGTTTTGTTAGTCCCTGGGTTGTTTGTTTCCCTCCTCTGCCTGCTTCCTCCCTGTATCCCACCTGCCTTTGTGGCAGTGCAGTATTGGCATGTAAAGAGGCTGGGATATATATATATATATATATATATATTTACTGCTCTTGCTTGCTTCTCTTGCCTGCTGCCTCTGGAGCCATGCAAAACAACCCATGACCAATCCACGATTCTGGGTTCACATGGATAACCCATGATAACCCATGGTTTAAACAATCCACAGTTCACAACCCAACAACAAACCATGGGTTCTCTTTGTGACTGGCTTGTGGTTAACAACTCATAGTTAACCCATAGTTCAAGGTCTTAACGTGACAATAATATACAATTCAACAAATTGTGGATAGTTGTTATGTGCAAACCAGGTGACTTTGTGCATTGTGGGGATAAACATATAGGTATTTGTATAGGTGGGTGGACAGAAAGTCTATCTGGATCTACTGGGTGATTTGCAGTGGATCAGCCAGGATTTCTGATTCCTAGTTATTTAACAATAGAAGTAACAAAATTACTCCATCATCCTCAGTGACATTGTTGACAATGAAGGAAGCTTGGGGTATCTAGGGGGAGATTTTTGGGTGGAAGGACTGTGATCTCCATGGCATGTTAACCACACAGTGGGGCTTGTTTTTCTCAAACAAGCCACCTTGAATATTCATGGCTTGTTGTTGGATAGTTCAGAGTGGTTAACTGGCAACATTGCATGGTTAACAAGCCACCCTGTGGATGTCCAGACAACATACCAACCCACGGTTCAACAACAACCCACAGTCAATAATTGAGTGTTGGTAAGCATGGTGCCCAAACAGCCCCAATGCCAGTTGTTGGGGGGCATGAGTGAGCTTCCCATTGGGGCATCTTGTTGGCCACTGTGGGAACAGAGAGGTAATGTGGTATAGTGGTTAGTGTTGGACTGGGAGCTGGGAAATCCGGGTTCTAGTCCCCACTCAACCATGGAAGCTCACTGGGTGACTGTGCCAGTCACAAACTCTCATCCCAACCTACCTCACAGGGTTGTTGTTGTGAGGATAAAATGGAGAAGAGGAGGATTATGTATGCCACTTTGGGTTCCTTGGAGGAAAAATGCAATAAATATATAAAATAAATTAACAAAATGCTGGCCTAGAAAGGCCATTGGTCCAGTTAAAAATCTATGTTAGAGATAGGGCCTGTTCAGACAACACACTAAGCCATGGTTAGGCCGCTAAACTTTTTGCAGCAAATGGTTAGTGAGTGTGTTTAAACTGCGGTTATGTAGCCACCATGGTTTAGGAGTGGTTCACACAACACGCTAAGTCATGGTTCACGTGACACGCTAAGCCATAATGTTTATCTCAAAATTCTTAACCACCATGGCTTAGTGTGTCATCTGAACCATTTTGCTGACTGAGAAGAAACAAACGATTTCAGTGGAGCTTACTTCCAGGAAAGTGTGTATCGGATTGTCGCCTGATGCTCAGATGAACTGAATGCAGAGCCCAAGGGTGTGATAGGCAAGTTACTGAAATGAGAAATAAAAGGAAGGAAACAGGATCTTGGTCAACCCTTAGCCATTTTACATGATACTGTGATGCTGCTCAGCATACAGGAAGACACAAGATAGGGGCAGCGTGGCAACGTTTTGTGTTGCTTAGAGGAGTTTTAAAAATCCCCAAACCCTGCTGATGGATGCTGTGATTTCTGTTGCTGAATGACTGCATGAAATGCTTGATGTTCTTAAAAACCTTTCCGGTGTTTGAGGTTTCTTTCCGCTTGCCTTGGCACTCTGTGTGTGTGTGTTTGTGTGTGTGAGTGTGTGTGTGCTCCTGCTGCTTCAAGGACTCATCAGCGGCTGACTTGTCACCTTGAAATCGCCGATCTCCATTTCCCGCAGATATTCCCGCAAATAGCTTTTCTGGGGTTATTTCTGTTTTTAGCTGTGCCACAGATGGTGACCTAGATATATCCCGAGCCTCAAGATTTACTCTCACCCTTCTGCCTCCGTTGCTGGTGAGGAGCCCCCGTGATTCTGGCGAGAGGCGTATGCTCTGTGACGCCAACCTCATGCAGCAACTGCTGCGTCGCTTCTGAAATTCACTTGCCTGTCCAGGAGCATTAAAGTCGGGCCAAGTGGAGAGCAAATGTGGTCCTGTTGATGTTTTCCCCTGAGTCCTGTGGAATAATATTGTGGGCTGTGAGGATCGCCAACTAGGGTTGTCCGGATTTTGTGCAATCCATCCCACGTGCGTTTTGTGGATTGTATGTACAGTGTTGTTCTTTCTAGCATCCATTCACAGACGGATTTAAAAAAAGAACACCGTTATGCGTAAAACACAAGTAATTCCATAGGAAAGTTTGCAACAATTTACATAATTTATGTTAGTATAGAACATGTAGTGTATTGTCCCCCATTCCATTTGACTTTTCCGCACGTATATTTTCCACCGTGGCATGTGTCTCAGCAGAAACTTGCGCATTTTCCTGCAAATGAATTTGCGTACATTTCTGGGAAGTGAAAAAAGAAAAATCAAGAAGTCTGCGGTCTCCGTGCAGCCTGGGGAAGGCCGTCCGCAGCAGATCCCTCAGGTCTGATTCTTAGAAATTCGAACTTATTTTAGTCTGTCTCGAATCTCTCCAGCATCCCTAAAGCCAACTGACCATAGAAACACCAGCCTGGCCTGCTCCTGTGCCTTTAATGCCAACTTGATCTGCAGTAATCAGTGGGTGAAACTTTCTACTGTGTGGAGATGAGCATAACTATTTGCTAATCTGTGCAGATCAAGTTACTATCAAAGGCGTAGGAGCGGCTGGAAGACACTGGAGGGCTACAAATAGAAGACGTAGTCAACTGGACTCCCTGTAAAATTCTGTGGATGAGGCAGAGCAATTGCACAAGAAAAGGCTCACCTGGAAGGTGCCTGTGTACGTCCAAGGGCCAGTTCAAGGATCAGGACACCTACATCGGCCTCCCCCAATTTGACATGCTGGCTGCAGATGTTGGGGATTGCAATCTAACACATCTGGAGGGCACCAGGTTGGGGAAGGGTGGTCTGAACTGATGGGGAGTACCTGACTTTTTCCTTAGAAAAGGATCTTTTCCTGCCTGAATCTAGGACCTTCCGAATGTGTTCCGCTGCTCGCCTGCGGCCATTGCCAGCTATCCATGGAAAACCCGGGTGGTTTTTTTTTGGTACGCTGCTCTTAAAGAGCACTTCTCATATGTCATCCGGCTAAAGATCTTGCAGCTAAAGAAAAGAGTTTGAAACAGAGTTGTCTTTGCCTTGGGACGTTGAATAATTTGTACCGTCGAAGCATCGCGATAACGTGGAAAGAGGACCCCTGTTTCTCAGTCTGCTGTGACAAAGGCTCCACGCAGCAGCAATGGTGGGTTTGAATACCCGGCGGAGAAAACTGCAACCTCATCCTTGCATAAGCTTTTGAGGAAATTCAGACTCTCTTGAGGGAACTCCTCTGTGGGACAGCTAAACGCACTGCCAGGCAGATCGCCAGTTTTTTTGGTGAGGGACAGTGGAGCTCGGAAAAGGTCAGGCCACAATAAAGACGTTACACTTTAAGGCAAACCTGCGCCCTCCAAATGGGACGGACTGCAATTCCCACCATCCCCAGTCAGCAAGGTCCCCCACTGGCTGGGGATGATGGGAGTTGTAGTCCAACCAGGGCAAGACTTGGGGTTGGGCAAACGGAGCGGTTGCCCAGGGTGTAGAGTTGAGGGAGCCACCAAGGTGGCTCCGGGGCTGTTTCTTTTTATGTTCTGTCTGCAGTGAACTCAAGTGGCAAAAAGCAAGTGTCAGTAACCATCCCCCCCCCCAAAAAAAAAGTTCTGCAGGTTATTTGGGTTCTAACTACAAAAATGATATTCCTTCAGTTCACTTTAAGGTATGTTTCCTTTTTCAATTTCCGCTTGGATGTCATTCGCCAGAGGCAAGCCATAGATAGAACTTGGTAACGCTGCAAAGCTGCCAGCCTGCCAAGAGGTATACATGTGTATATGTGGGGGGAAATTGGAGCAATTTGCCCCAAGCCTCACAAAGCAACCTCCTCCCCCTGCTCTGTTCCTGTGTGTCCCATTCCCCCCTGTCCTGACCCTACTGTGTTGCTCGTCAGAATTCTCGTTGAAAGTTTAAGTTTTCCTAAAAAGAGGAAATGGTGTATTGGTACGTAAGATGACGATGAATCTCAATCTGGACAAAACGGGGGACCTCTCCCTGGCCATGATGAAATAGATATTTTACATAGTTGTGTCTGAAACAGAATGGATGCCAATTTGAGGCTTACGCTGGCTGTAAAATGCATCCTTGGAGGCTGGAAGGGAGAGCTGGGCCTGCTTATGATAAGGGAACCTGAACCCATCACGGTAAAATAAATCTTGCTTTACGACTGGGCAGCAAAAAAAATAAAGATTGGTCAGGCAGGCCGAATCGTCCGGCTTGCAAAGTTGGTTGCGAGAGAAGGAACAGGGAAGGCTTTCCGGAGGAATTCTGTGGCAGAGCAGGCAGCCTGTTCTGGTCACAGGAAGAACCCCAGGCCTGTCTTGGAAAGAATTAAGGGATGGAGGGAGGGAGGGAATGAATTTCCAGGCAAGGTGCCCCTGGAGAGTAATTTTCTGTGGCTGCGACCACAGGGAAAGGCGCAGGAGTGGTGTGTGGGCAGAATCCTTCCTGAGTGAGGGGTGGAGATGGCCAGCATCAGGCCACAACCAGAAGTCCTGCGGGACTGATCCGCAGAAGCAGAAAGAAGCTCTGCTGGAATTTAGCGGAGGTACCCCGGAGAACATGTTCAATCCCAGGCAAAGAAGAGCCGCAGGCAAGAATACTCCAATGAAGTCTATGCGTGTGACAATTCTCGCCTGCGGTCCCCAGCTTTGTACACATATACATGGGTCCTTATAAGGGGCAGCAGGAGGGCCCCCAAAATCATATCTGCACCAGGCTCCATAAACCCTCGTGGTGACCCTGCAAAGCTGACTACTGGGGTACCAAAGGCACTCATCGCCCAGGGCGCTATTTATTTATCTATCTATCCCAGGGCCGGTCATGAGTCCAGTGGTTCTGGAGGATGCCTGGTTGAGGGCGGCTGCTTTAAGGTGTGGAGGGACCCTTTGATGTGGCTCACACATGTCCTTGGTGTGTGTTTACATGTCAAAAAGCCGGTATGCTCATCTTCTCTATATGCACCAGATGGTGGGGTGACTTTGATCCACTTTTTCAGGGCTGGACTCGCTCAGGGTGAGAGAACAGCCACGACGGGGACGCCGTCACGCCAGTCCAGCGCTGAAAAAGTGGATCAAAGTCGCGGCAGAGGTACATTAAACCTCCCGTGTGATGACGCTCTGGGCAGGAAGGTGCTGTGGGGCTTGTGTCCTGCTTGTGCGTCAACGGTTGTTTGGCCCCTGTGTGAGCAGAGCGTTGGCCTAGGTGGACCCTTGGTCTGCTCCAGCAGGGCTCTTCTTACGTTCTCTAACTCTCTTGGAACATCTCTTGGAACACCTACACAAAGACATTTGTACATAAGTATGCCCTGTCCTGTGTTGTATGGGTTTGGGTGGCTCATTGATCTCCTCATTGGCATGTGTTGTGCTTACAGAGGTCTCTGGTCGTAAGAAGCATTTATCTGTATTTGATTTGTACACCTGTGGAATCTCACTCCTGTACCCTCGCCCCATGTAGAGTGTACAGTACAATGCCAAGCCCATGTGTGCACTGGCCCATGGCTCTTCCGGCAGCATCGGAATCCGCCTTTCTACTGGATGGGCCTGAGCAGCATCCCAAAGGACTCAAGGGAGACGTTGACAACTTAGCCGAGTTAACGTGAAATGTTTTTGCCTTGAGCATCTTTGGGCTTGGCTGCCCTTTGCATCCACACCATTGGAGGTCCTTCCACGCAGGGCCAGTCCAAGACCTTTTGCTCTCTGAGGCGCCTCCCCAGCTGCTTGGGAATTATGGAAGTTGCAGTCCCACACATTCGGAGGGCACCAGGTTGGGGAAGGCGGAGCTCAGGAAAGGCTTGTATTTCTTGTGCAACAACGTAGTTGTATCTGAGGGCCCGCTGGCATGTGGCAGCTTTGGAGAAGAACATGGTTGTGTTCCTGCAGCCGGCTGTGCGCATCCACCGCCCTGTGTGGGATTCATTCTTTGCCCTGCTGCTGCAAATGCTCCAGTGACTTCTGGAAGACACCCGTCCTTGACTTCTCAGCTACTCCCACTTTTCAGTTCCTCCACCCCGGGCCGACTTACATCAATCATGTTGAAATCGCGTTCCGCCTGAAGCAGCGCCCACTTCTCTTATTCTGTTCTCCTGCGGCTTGCTTTTGAGGTAGTGCTGCGACTTCTCATGTGGGAGAAGAAGAATTATTGCAAGCCCTGCATCATGATTGCAAGCTCGTTCCCAGAGTGTGGATCTTGATGTGCCCTAACATGACACCATGGTCCTGGGAGGTATCAGTAGGGCTTGTGTGTGTGTGTGGGGGGGGGGGAGAGACCTCCTAGGTTTTGCATAAAAAACTTCAGGGAAAAAAAGGACCCCAAGGCATCTGAGCATTCTCAGCAAACCAGGCAGGAGTGGAAGTGGAATGGAATGGAATGGAAACTTCAGAAAGGCATGGCTTTCTGGCTGGCTAGAAACTTTGTTGCACTGCAACATTTTGTTGCAGGTGGAACAAAACAGTGATTGCGTCTAATAGTGAAGTCTGTGATCCTGTGTGTCTACCAGTTCAGCAGTGAAACAGGACAGCTGAGGGAGGGGGCATGGTTTCTGCATATCCAGGGGCACCCCATCTAAATACTGGTTAAGAAGAGAGAGAGAGAGAGAGAGAGAGAGGAGCACCTTAGATAGCTCCTTTAGAATCCTGACAGGTTCTGACTGAAACTCGGAGCGGATTCACCGCCCCACTGACATTGGAGACACCAGCCTCCACTTCCCCCAGCTTGTCCGTCCTTGTGGTTTTGCTCTTTCAAAATGTTTCACAGCCCTCATCTGGGCAGCCTCGCAACAAGCATGCATGACAAGTCATGATCATGCCTGCTTTACAGAAAGGAAACTGAGGTTAGAACTGTGGATGTATGGGTATATCCATAAACCAGGGATGAGGGTGAACCTATGGCCCTCAGCCGTTGAACTACAATTCCCATCATCCCTGATCATTGGCCACACTGGTCATACCAGGTTCCCCAACCCCGCTGTAAACCCTTCATGGTGTTGTTCTACACGGGAGTCTCTTGAGGGATGATCTCCACGTGACTTTGAAACACAACGCAAAGCTCTGTCGACTCTGTGCATAACAGTGGAGTCTGGAGGCTCCGATGTCAGTGGGGCGGTGAATCCGTTCCAGGTTTCAACGAGAACCAGTCAGAACTCTAAAGGAGCTCTCCAAGGTACAGAGATATGGAGCACCTTGGATAGCTCCTCTAGAGTTCCGACTGGTTTTCACCGAAACCCGGAGCGGATTCTCTGCCCCACCGGCATCGGAGCCACCAGACTCCCTGGTGCATAAGATGGAGAACAGCCGGTATTTTTTCCTTCTAAACAAGTTTTTTCAAACTCTTTGCTTAGACTACAGATTTGGTCAGCACAGCTGGATACGACAGCATCGTCCAACACCTCAACGATGGCAGGAAGAACTGCAAGGAATTTGAGGATGTTTTGAAGGAGAGGTACGTGCCTTGTCCTGTAACGGTTGAAGACTCTCATGTTTCCTCATGGTCTTTGACAGCTTTGTTCCTCTCCCAGTTTAGCAACTGGCTTAAAGTTTATAGTATCGTGGCAGATGTGCCTTGGAAAACCCTCAAAGATGTGGCTTCAGCCTAGCTCCATTGGTTCCCTGTGACAGGAGCTCTGAATCCATTCCCAGCAGGTACTCTTGACCCAACAACTTTCCCAGCAGCCCATGTGATAGTTACTCATATAAGCGGTTGAAGGCAATAATAATAATAATAATAATAATAATAATAATAATAATAATAATATAAAATGAAAAGATCTTGACTTTGCTCATTAGATCTTTCCATGGAGTTCCATCTCTGTATGGTATATGCCCAGTCTCTCTTCGGTGGGCTTCGCAATTTATATTTCCCCCTTTTTAATAGGGCTCCTGGAACTAAGGTGGCCTTAGATTGGGCTGATTTGTCTTGTTTCTGAGGAGAAAACTTAACCCTATTAGCCTGAAAAACCACTTTCTCCTGAGTGGGCCTTCTAAGATGTTTGGCCCTGTCGGTAGTCATGGCCTTCTCAGATGTTGTACTTCATCTTCCTTCTTGGGTGCCTCTTTATTTCTTCTCAAATAGAGCTGAGGTGTCGAAGTTGCATGGAGAACAAACTCTTAAGGCCCAACGTGCCTCAGGTCATTGGTCAGTACCCTATTAGACTGTTTCGGTGGACCCTTGAAAGGACTGAGTTGGTTGCCTCAGAAGAAGTGTTTTAGGACTAGAAATCCTTTGGGCCTTGAATATATTGTTCTAAGGGCACCTTTGGCATCTCCTCTCTCCTTCATTCCTGTTCAGACATCTTCCTCTTTCCTTCCCCAGTTGGCTCTGTAAATACTACTGCTCCTCTTCTTCCTGTTCTTGGCTTATCCTAGGCCAGATCTACACCAAGCAGGATATTGCACTATGAAAGCGGTATATTCAAGGCAGGAGACGCACTACTGTCGGGGCCCATTGACACATACCACATACCACTATATCCTGCTCGGTGTGGCTCCTTCCTTTTAAATACTGCTTTCATGCTGCGTTCATAGTGCTATATCCTGCTTGGTGTGGATTAGGCCCTAGCCTCACTCTTCTTTTGTTGTGGCTTGTTGTTGTGTACAAAATTATGCATGGTGTGGAGAATGTGGGTAGGGAGACATTTCTCTCTCTCTCTCTCTCTCTCTCTAGAACCTGGGGTCCTCCCATGAAGCTGATCGGTGGGAGATTCAGGACAGATCAAAGGAAAGGTCTTCTTCACGCAGCACATAGTTAAACTGTGGAATTCACTTCCACAAGATGTGCTGATGGCCACCAATTTGGATGGCTTTAAAAAAGGGGTTGGATAAATTCCTGGAGGAGAAGGCTATCAGTGGCTCCTAGTACTGATGGCTATGTGCTACCTCCAGTATCGTTGGCAGTAAGCCTATATACACCAGTTGCTGGGGAACATGGGTGGGAGGGTGCTGTTGCACCTGTGTACAGCTTGCGGGCTCCTGGTCAATTGCTGGTTGGCCACTCTATGAACAGAGTGCTGGGCAAGATGGGCCCTTAGTCTGATCCAGCATGGTTCTTCTGATGTTCTTATCCTAATGATGTCACCAGGGTTTCAGAGCAACCAAGATGGCAGTCAGTTATTCCCCAGGAGATTTCTTCAGCAATATGCTGTCCAGCCTTTAGCCAAAATGCCCCCTTCCTCCCCCTCTCTCTTCATCTCTGCTTTATACCCATCCCCTCTATCCTTCTTTCTTCCCATGCAATAGGGCTTCTATTGAAGAAAGATATGGGAAGGATCTCATCAACTTATCAAAGAAGAAGCCCTGTGGCCAGACCGAGCTGAAGTGAGTCAGTGTGTTTCTTCAGAATTGTGGTTTGTAGAAACCTGTTTGGCTCATTCTGCATACCATGAGGGGGCTGAACCTCTTTTAGCCCGGGGACTGAATTCAAGTTTAGAGATGTTCTTGGGGGCCGCGTTCCAGTACTGGGCCGGGCCGAAAGCAAACGGGGGCGTTCCAGAGGCCAAAAAAGCAGTACCAAAATATCAAAAAGGCCAGCAAATTTTAGAGCAAAGCTTTTAATAATGCCCACTATGAACTTAAAACTATAAGATATAAGAACATAATAAAAAAGAACATGAAAAAACATAATATAAGTTTAAAAATAGAATAAAACCAAAGCAGGGACCAAGTTTAAAGCCAGCACCATTGTAAAGATCTAAAAATGCAATTTTTAAAACTTGAAGGGCTACAAGGGCTGGAAAAATAAAAAGGGTCTTCGCTTCGTACTGAAAAGACCACAATGTAGCTGCCGGGTCAGCCTCTCTGGGGATTGCATTTCACAACTGGTGTGCCACCACCAAAAAGGCCCTCTACTTGGTTTCACCTCATTTGGAGGGGGCAGTCAGAGAAGAGATTCTGAAGGTAATCTTACAGTTCCGGGCAGGTGTGCTGTATATGGAAGGACATAATCCTTCAGCTCACCTGGCTCCCAAGCCATTTAGGGCTTTGGATCAGCACTTTGAATTGGTCTCAGAAGTGGACTGGCAGCCAGTGAAGATCATAAAGCACTAGCGTAATGCGATCGTATCGGCCAGTCCCAGTTAACAACCTCACTGCCTTGTTTTGGAACAGTTGAAGTTTCCGGATCATTTTCAAGGGCGTCCTTACGTAGAATACATGGCAGCAATCCAAATGAGAGATGCCAACTGCATGGATAATTGTAACTAGGCTATCTCTGTCCAGATAGAATCATAATTGGTATATCAGTCTAAGCTGATAAAAGGTGTTCCATGCCACTGAGGCCCCCTGTGCCTCCAGTGACAGTGCTGGATGCAAGTGCACCCCCAAACTATGAACCTCATCCTATAAGGGGAGTGCAGCTCCTTCCAGAACAGGTTTAACATCACTCATCTGGGCAGAAGAGCCATCCAGTAACAGTGCTTCCAGACAGATGACTCATGGAAGACACTGAGCTTCTTTAAACAAGCGATTTATATCACATTTGTTACTGGCTACTCACGGATGTTCGCGGGTCCTGTTGACGACATCAACCTTGGGCTCATCTCCCGCTCCTGTTCTCAGTTTTAGCGTCACAAAATAAATCTTGGAAAACCCGACTCTTCTGAGATTGCGCTGTAAAGTGCCCTCTAGAGGGCGCTGCCCCCATTGAAATGTACAGGCCACGTGGTCGCCGCTCTCTTCTCCGTGTAATTGTGCTCATTTCAAACGTGGGAGAGAACCTGGAAGAGAGCCACAGTAAGGAAACGCGACGCCGCCCCCCATCTGAAAGCCCTCATTGTCGTCTGGACCCCGAGTGAAATTCTGTGAATGAGGAGGGAGGATGCTGCACTAAAAGCCTTGCCTGGGAATACTCCTTGTGGAAAACTCTGTTGTTAGTGTAGAATTTGGTGGCAGTTTGCCCCCAGCTTTAAAAGTCCATTTAAAAGTGAAAGTGAGATAGTATTTAGGGAAAGCACTCACTAAAATGAAAACTGGGCTGGGTAACTCCAGTTTTTGCAAATCTCATGTTGGCCATACCAGTAATCAAACTTTCCCGCCTCCAGAAATTAGTTCCTGATTAAGTGGAAATAATGAGCAAGGGATGAGGCCTTGGGCAGTTTATCTGCCTTTGGTCCCCTCTACAAGGATTCGCTTTTGTGCCTGGTTAGGCGATTATGCGCATAATCACAGAAGCGCATTTACGCCTAATCCCTCTGCACGAGAGGCGGCGAAGCGCATTAACAGATGTCCAAAATGCGCTTTACAAGTAGTTAATGCGCATAAGCGCTTATTCACACAGTCAAAATGCGCTTTAACGGACGGAGCAAAATAAAACTCGCGATTTAACGCGCATTTGATAATGCGCATAATCGGGGAGATAACGCGCCTCTAAGCCCGATTTGTGCTCCGTTCTTGTAGAGGTAATTTTTTTAATGCGCCTTGAAAGAGCTTTAAATGCCTCTTGTAGAGGCACCCTTTCAGTCCGAGCCAGTCAGAACTCCGAAGGAATAATATCGTGGGCTATGAGGATTGCCAACTGACCATAAAAAAGCAGTGTAGCCTGCTCCTGTGCCAGCTTGATCTGCAGTATTCAGTATTCAGTGGGTGAAAATTTCTACTGTGTTCCGACTGAAACCTGGAGCGGATTCACTTCCCCACTGATATTGGAGCCATCAGCTATCGCTGGTCGCCATCTTGTCTCCTTAGATCTGTGCGCGTCTCTATAAAGCAGCTCTTTTTATGGGAGTGGAAGACGGATGGGTCTGATCTATGGGTGTACAATCTACTAGGAAGGTGTCATGCACAAGCCCCATTGAAGTAAATGGAAGTTGTGCGGGAGACCTTCCCAGTGGTTCATGCTCTTTGTGAATTACGACGGATGTGTGTGTCTGTGGCGTGCCTTTTGGATCCTAAGACTCAGGCACCGAGAAATCTTAGGCCGGCTCCTGCTGGGACCTCTGGATGTCTTTGCCCAGCCATCAGGGCTTTCGAAAAGGCCACTGGCAAGGGGGAAAGAGAAGTCTTGTTCCTCACGCCTGGCCGTGAAGTTGTGCTCTGGATTTCAAAGGTCGTGGTCACCGGGCGTTGAAACGCAGCCAATACCTGCAAGTTCACAAGGAAATCATCTTCTCATCTTTCAGTACTACAACAACTAAGACTGAATATTATTTCAGCGTTCCCCAGCCTCACTGACGTTACGATCTTTCTTTTCTGTGTGTTTTTCTTCATTTCAGCACCCTGAGAAGAGGCCTTGAGGTTTTTAAGCAACGTAAGTAACCTCTGGTATCTAGGATTTAGAAGAACTTAGCTAAATTGTGCATGGAGTTAATGCAAGCACCCCCCGCCCCCGCAACCAGGGCTTCAAATACGTCGCTAATTGCAGGTTGTCTTGGAAAAGTGTCGTGTATTATATATAATCCCCACTGCATTTAATTAAACTGTCTTCCGCAGTTTAATCTCCTTCACCCCGTTTCCTCCATAGAACCATTACAGTGGAATGCAGTGTCTAATCCACCCTGAGAAGGTGGATGGAAGATCCTTGTTCTCGTTTTTGTAAACCACCCAGAGAGCTTTGGCTATGGGGCGGCATATAAATGTAAATACTAATAATAATAACAACAACAACAATAATATTTTTAACACTTGGAAAGTGCCACAGCTATGCAAAGGGGGTGCTCAAATGACAGAGGGGTGGCAGGCTGCCCCCTCACCCAGTGCACCAAAATTGGAAATGCTTCACCTAAAAAGAGGATGAAAGAAGACACCAGTTTGCAAAGTATTGGCATATGCCAGTTTATATATCTAGATGCGCATTCAGAAATAACAACTTTAATTTGAATAGCAATGCAATATGTCTCAGCTTGGAGGGGAAGACTTTGACCAGATGACCTGTGTGCCTCTCAGTCTGCAGTTGGACCCTGATTTCCCTTCTTCAGGCTTTGATCTCTAAGTTAAAGAAATTTGCCCAGCAAATAAAGGCCTCCCTCAAATAGAGGACTGCCCTCTGACAGTTCTTCAAATAGGGGATTGTTGTCTGTACATTCATTTTCTCGCTCGTGGTGGTTTTTCTAGTCAGACATGATGGGCTTTGCCAGGCCATGCTGTCTTTTACAGATTCAGGAATTTCCTGACAATTGAGCATGTTTTAAGTCTGACTGCTTTCTGGATGTTGGTGTAGATGTATTCTGGTAGGCCCAGTTTCTGAAGGTTTTCTGCATAGTTTTTTGATGTGATGCTGGTGACTCATGTGACTAATGGAATAATTGTGACCTTTTCCTGTTCTTTAACTTCCATGGCCAGTGGTGATGAAGATGATTTATTTACATATTTATACTGCCCAACAGCCAAGGCTCTCTGGGCAGTTTTACAATTGAAACCATAGTATACAAAAGTCAAGATTTAAAACTTTAAACATTTATACATGTCACATAAAGCCAGAATAAGTTATAGTCCAGGGAAAGCTTGTCTAAAAAGATACGTTTTCAGGAGACGTGTGAAGGATGTTACATTTTTTGCCTCCCAAACCCCACGAGGGAGGGTTTTCCGGAGGGTGGGTGACGCTACAGAGAAGAATCAGGAGACCTGGCCCACCCTAGCAGAAGGACTCTGGCTGCCCCTTTACCTGGTGTTGGGGCTTTCTTAGCCATTGATTGTTCTTAGAAGTGACGATTTAGCTAAAATTTGGGAGAGTCTTATGGATTTCATGAAAGGCTCCCTGCCCCCAGCACCAATAATTCTGACCACAGCAACCAAACAGTAACTCTTAATGAAACCGTTAAAATGGAGGGGGGGAGGGAAATTGCTTGCAAAACGGCACAAATGGTTGGTGAGGTGGAGCCAGAAGAAGAAGGCGTGGCCTTAAGGGGATCCGCAGAGGGCTGGATTTGGCCCGTTGGCCTGAGGTTTCTCACCCTTGATTTAGTCCTAGGTCAGTTTATTTATTTATTTATTTATTTTATTTATTGCATTTTTATACCGCCCAATAGCCGAAGCTCTCTGGGTGGTTTACAAAAATTAAAACCATAAAAACCATTTAAAATATGAAACAATGACAGTATAAAAACACAATATAAGAACACAAGCAGAATGTCTCATTGCCTACTCTAGCTGAGAGCAGGGCAGGATCTACACTACTGCTTTATAACAGTTTTGACAACTGATCGGGCCCAAGACACATTATACCGTTTTCAAATTGTTTGCAAAGTGTTCTATCTGCTTGGTGTAGATTTGGCCCAGCACTCAAAGGTTTCAGTCCTACCTAGAGATGCCAACCCGGAGACTGAACCCCGTAGCATGCGCGCTGCTTCTGCACTAGATGGACCGATGGCTTGACTGGGGATGATGGGAACTGGTGGAAAGCATCCGATGGGCACCTGATCAGGGAAGGCTGTTTTCATATCACTTGTTCATGGCTTCTTGACTTGGGGAGGGGGAGCAAAATAGCCCCTTGTGCTTTGCTTCAGAGAGGACAGCAGAGGAGGGTAGAAAAAGGCCGCGTGAAATGTCTCAAACGGCAAGGGGACGGTGCAATGCGCTGCTTGTATTGCGCTGATGTTTCGCCAACTGGCCATGGGATCTAGGAACCCTGATTGCTGGTGCTGCACAACGTGTGGGTGGCTGAAATTTCACACCCTTGGAAAGATGCCAATTTTCTAGGCCACCTTAGGGCATGGTAGTCTGGGAGTTTCCCACACTGCTGACGTGGGGAAGGGTTTTTTTTTTTAATCATCAGCTGGGCTGAATTTCCCTACCTTGTATGTCACAGGGAAGGGCAGATCAACAAGAGCCATTGCATGCTCAGGGAAGTATATAAAAGGAGGACAGGGCTCCTGTGTCTTTTAAGAATTGTATTGAAAAGGGAAATTCAACAGGTGTCATTTGTATGTATGCAGCACCTGGTGAAATGCCCTTTTCATCACAACAGTGAAAGCTGCAGGAGCCCTGCTCTCTTTTGTATCTGATCACACAAGGCAGGACTACTGCAGCTTTAACTGTTGAGATGCTATGTGCCTACAAATGACACCTGCTGAAATTCCCTTTTCTATGCAACTGTTAAAGATACAGGTGCCCCGTCCTCCTTTCCATAGGGTCACCCTATAATGATGCCTTGATTCGGATCTCGGGGCTCAGGAAATGGGGAAGGTGGGCTTTGGCCCTATGGATGCGGACCCCTGATCTCAGGCATGAGAACGGTCCGAGGTCTTCTCCGCTATTGTGTTTTTAGCCGTCAGCAGTGGAGGCTGTTGGCTCCGATGTCGGTGGGGCAGTGAATCCGCTCCGGGTTTCAGTCAGAACCAGTCAGACCTCTAAAGGAGCTATCCAAGCCTTGGAGAGCTCCTTTAGAGTTCTGACTGGTTCTGACTGAAACCCGGAGTGGATTCACTGCCCCACTGGCATCGGACCCAACAGCCTCCACCGGCTGCTAGAGGTTTCTGCAGAGAGCTCTGGAAGAGAGGGGAATGATATGACTACCATTTCATTTCATTATACCGCCCCATAGCCAAAGCTCTCTGGGCTTACAAGGCTGGTTTTCTTGGGATACATCCTTGCTAGCCAACACAAGAGGCAGCGTGGTGCAGTGCTTAGAGCAGCCTTCCCCAACCTGCTGCCAGATATGTCGGATTGCAACTTCAGTCATTCCCAGCCAGCATGTGGGTTTGGGGGAGGCTGGTTTAGAGAGTGCGGGGCTAGGACTGGCAGAGATCCAGGTTCAAATATCCCCTTTCTCAGTCATGGTCTCTCAGGCTCAGCTCAGCAGTGGAGCACATGTTTTACAAGCTGAAGGTCCCAGGCTCTATTGGTGGCATCTCCAGACAGGACTGAAATGTTTACTGAAATTATTTTTAGCTGTTTTAAATTTTAAATTTAGGCTGTGTTTTTTTTTTTTTTAATCATAATGTTGTATTTTGTATGAATTATTGTAAACCGCCCAGAGAGCTTTGGCTATGGGGCGGTATAGGATAATAATAATAATAATAATAATAATAATAATAGCAACAGGAAAAGGTCACAGTTATTCTGTTAGACAAACCAGTCGGCATTACATCAAAAAACTATATAAAAAACCTCCAGAAACTGGGCCTACCAAAATACATCCACACCAACATCCAGAAAGCAGTCATACTTAAACCATGCTCAATTGTCAGGAAATTCCTTAATCTGTAAAGGACAGCATGACTTGGCACAGCCATGAAAAACTGCCATGAGTGAGAAAGAGATGAAATAATTAATAATAATAATAATAATAAACCACTGTGGCTTATTGAAGCCACTGTAGCTTAATGAAGCCACTGTGGGCTGCCACATGCGGTGGTGGCCATTTTGAATATTTCACACCTAGCTGTGGCTTGTTGTGTTGTGCAAATGCATGGACTAGTCTGTTGTTGGGTTAGACAAAGATTATTTAACGCTCGAATAACCCACGGTCGCTGGGTTCACACGACACGACAAGCCGCGGCCGGGCGTTGCATATACAGGTTTTGCCTGGCACATGCTTCAGCCCACTGTGGCTTAAACAACTCACGGTGGGTTGTTTTGATTGTACAAACCAGCCCTCCGCCATGCCCAGTTTGGTCTGAGTGAATAACCGTTGGAATAATTGGACCCCTGGTCATGTCAGCCAGTTGCTTGGCTGGGGAGTGGTAGTGAGAGACCCCTGGGGCTTAGGGCTTTTGGGTTTCCTATCATCTAGGTGGTTGGCATCAGTTCAGCAATTGGCCTACTACTGGGAAACAAGCTGAAAGTAAATTGGACTTGTTGATAGATCATGGGATGATTTGCAGTTGATCAGCAAGGGGTCCTGACAGCCAACTGATTAACAGTAGCAACAACAAAATATTTTTCTTACTCTGTAAATTATTAAAATGTTAGAATATCTGATCCATAACTCCGATGAAGCTTTGTACTTGCATACACAGGTCACCCCAGTGTATGGATCATCATCATCATCATCATCATCATCATCATCATCATCATTATTTCTTACCTGCCTCTCCCTCTGGATCAAGGCGGGGAACAACATTAAAAACAAATGATATAAAATACATAAAACTGATTAAAACATATAAAAACTAATACATTGTTAAAATACCAATAAAACTCTTAAAATTCGACTGGGTAGGCCTGCCGGAAGAGATCAGTCTTTATAGCTTTCTTAAATTCTGAAAGACAGTTAAGTTGGCGAATCTCTCCTGGCAGGCCATTCCACAGTCTGGCAGAAGTGAAGGTCCTCTGGGTATTGGTTGTCAAGCTAGTTTTGGCTGATGGTAGTACATTCTTCCCGGAGGACCTGATCGTGCGGGCCGGATTGTATGGGAGAAGGCGATCCTGCAGGTAACCTGGACTCAAACCATGTAGGGCTTTAAAGGTAATGACCAACACTTTGTACTTCGCCCGGAAACTAATTGCCAACCAGTGGAGTGATTTTAAAGCTGGTGTAATATGATCACCCCTAGGTGTACTGGTGACCAACCTGGCTACCTTATTTTAAACTAGTTGAAGTTTCCGGACTAGGCACAGAGGTAGCCGTATGTACAGTGCATTGTAGAAGTCAAGCCTTGAAGTTACCAGCGTGTGCACTACCATTTTTAGAACTTCCAACTCTAGGAAGGGGCGCAGCTGGCGTATCAGCCGAAGCTTATAGTAGTCACTCCTGGCCGTCGCATCTATCTGAGCTGTCATTTGGAGCGACGGATCCAGGAGTACCCCCAAGCTGTGAACACAGCCTTTCAGGGGGAGTGTAAACCCATCCATAATTGGTTGACACACCTCCAAACCCATGTTGGGGCCTTTGACAGCACGCACCTCCGTCTTGTCTGGATTCAGCTTCAGTTTGTTTTTCTTCATCCAGCCCATTACCACCTCCAAGCATTCATTCAGAGGAGACACACTATCCTTAGCTGATGCTGTTGTCAAAGACATAGAGAAATATACTTGGATGTCATCAGCATACTGATAGCACCCCGCCCCATGCCTCCGGATGATCTCTCCCAGCGATTTCATGTCTATGTTAAACAGCATTGGCGATAGGATGGCGCCTTGAGGTACATCACAGAACAGCTCCTTCTTTGAGGAGCAACTATCCCCAAGCATCGCCATCTGGAACCTGCCTGAGAGGTAGGACCAGAACCACTGAAGGCTCCGATTCCTAATCCCCTCAGGCGTTCCAGAAGGATACCATGGCCGATGGTATCGAGAGCAGCTGAGAGATCCAGAAGTACCAGCAGGGACACACTCCCCCTGTCAATACTCAAGCGTAGATCATCCACCAAGGTGACCATAGCGGTCTCAATTCCATATCCTGCCCAGAAGCCGGTTTGAAATGGGACTAGAAAATCTGTATCATCCAAAACTGCTTGGAGTTGGAAGGCAACTGCCCTCTCAATCACCTTGCCCAGAAACGGAAGATTTTATACTGGTCTATTGTTGTTAAGATCCAGGGGGGGTCCAGGGAGGGCTTTTTTAGAAGCGGCCGTATCACCGCTTCTTTTAAACAGGATGGAAAACTCCCCTCCCTGAGAGATGTATTACTAATATATTGTTGTAATCGTAGTCTAATTACATCTCCTCCTTGGGCGACCAGCCAAGAAGGACAGGGATCGAGAGGGCAAGTCGTCCTCCTCACTCGTCCAAGCAGCTTGTCCACGTCCTCAGTACTCAACAACTGAAACTGATCCAGTGTAATCCTACTCGCAGAGTTGCTGTACACTCCATTGTCAGCCTCTACTATAACGATGGTATCTAAGTCGGCTCTTATCCGAGAGATTTTATCTGTGAAATGATCGTTAAAGGCATCACAGCAAACTTCCGAAGGCTCTAAGGTTGGGTTCAGGGGGGAAGGTGCCCGGGTTAGCCCCCTCACCACAATGAACAGTTCTGCTGGATGTGAATTCGCAGACACAATGCGTGCAGAGATGAATGCTTGCTTTTCTGCATGTATTACCACCCCATAGGAACGGAGATGTTCTTGTCGGATATAAGTCGAGTTTTCCGCCATTGGTGCTCCAGTCATTGTCATGGAGGAGAAGGCTACCAAGGGCCACTAGTCTTGATGGCTATATATGATGGCTATATACTACCTCCCACGTCAGAGGCAGCATGCCTTTGGATGGCTTTTGCTGGGACCACAAGTGGGAGGGTGCTATTGCACTCATGTCTTGCTTGTGGGTTTCCCATGCACCACTGGTTGGCCACTGCGGGGCTAGGATGTGAGACTAGAAAGGCCTTTGGCCCTGATCCAGCATGTTCTTATGAGGTGCAGATGGCAATTGGTGCTGTGCCTCTCTCTGAGCCACTGAGTCTTCTTGGTGGACCTTGGGTTTCCCAGAAGCCCAAAGTCTGCTCAATCCCTTATGTGCGGATGCAACCACAGATTCAGGTTGATACAGCCCTTAACCATGTATAAGAACAACTCTCCTTGGTCCCTAGAGCATCAGGTTTCCCCCGTGGGGCTGTGAAGGACTCTGGAACTTTGTATGAATGAACTTGGGGTTCTTCCAGACGAGGCTTTTATTGGACATAGGATTGCACCCTAATGAGGGTAAGGTGGAATAGTTACCCTGCGCTATTTTCACGGGTAGCGCTAGGTGCCGTCCATCTCAAAGCAACCTTGGGTCCTTTCCACACGCTACCTGGCAACAAGCCCAGATTTGACTTTGATGTACCATAATTCGGACTGTTGTGTTTCAGACTCAGTTTTCCATCTGTAAAATGGCAATAAAAGTGACTTTCCTTCCAGAGATGGTGACTGGGATGCTTAAAGCTTGTAATCAACATTTCCTCCCCATCATTCATTGCTATGACATTTCTTGCTTTCAGAGGTGGACACTGTAGGTCAGAGCCATATCCAGATGGCCCAGATGCTGCGAGAAGAAGCCAGGAAAATGGAGGATTTCAGAGAGAAACAAAAGCTCCACCGTAAAAAGGTCAGGAGTAAAGATGGGTTGAAATATCTTCAGTGATAGCCAGAATGAAATCAGTAGTTAGGACAGTAATGCTTTAAACTGAATCGGCGTGATATAATTTAATGATGATTCTAGAAAGTATCTCTATCCATCTAAACTCTGAGGATCAAGCTAATCTGGAGATTGTCAATAGAATGTCAATGACTGGGTTTGGACAACACGATAACCAATGGTGGGCTAAATAGTCAACTGTGGGTTAAATAGTCAACAGTTGGTTATTGTGTCATCTTTTAGGAATTTTTCACACCATGATTTGTTATTCGGCTGAAATAACCAATAGAAATAACCAACGCTGTGCAGGGTTGATTGTTTGAACAACTGTTGGTGATCGTGTCGTGTGTTGAGCACCATTGACTTTTTCGTCACACACAGTTGGTTATTTTCGGTGATTACAGAGTCCCCTGGAAAGAGCGACCAAAGCCGCAGCTGCCGCTCTAGTCCAGCCAGCAGAACTCGTAATGGCTGATGGGATACCAGCGGGAGGACTGAGTGGGGAGAGAGGGAACAGTGGAATGAAACCCTAGTGTAGTTGTGTAATTCCACTATACCACAGCACTGCCTAGAGGTTATGTAATGGAAGGGCAGAGAAAGAAAAACTCTGGGAAAAAACATGTTTAGAGGATCAGATCTTTATCCCACCAAAAATATGGAAGCAGAAACCTTGGTAAAGTGCTGGATTAAAAGCCTCATGTAGAAAAGCCCTTAGAAGGGGGGAGAAGTTTCCTCCCTCCTTTCCTATCCTCCTTTGGTGCAGGACAGACCACTAATTCTGGGTACTCTCTCCACAGATTGAGCTTATAATGGATGCCATTCATAAAAACCGGAATTTGCAACATAAGAAGACCCTGGATGTGAGTTATTCTTCCCATCTGGTTCTCAAAATATGGCATTGGACGTGTGCACATCGTCTCCCTCTAATGGTTGTGTGACTTAGCAATGCGTAGACTTTGCACAGACCGCTTTAGTTTCATGCGGCAAAAGGTGAAAAACCACGCACCCTTTTTCCACCTCGGAAAGGGAGCAAGAAGGGCGAGCCAGGGCTAAAGTAAATGAAAGCTGTTTCTCTCTCTCTCTCCCCAAAGTGTTGTGAGTAGTTTGAAAGCGGCATTGCTGTCCATCCCTCTTCTGCCAAACAGGTTTTGTAGGTTTTCCGTATTGTTTTGAAAAACCTCCCAAACCTGTTTGGCCAGAGGTAAATGTGGGTCAAAAGAATGTGTGGATCCTACGGGAAGGAAAGCCTCTTTCCAAGCACTTTCAAATCTTGCGTGCGCCCATCTGGGGAATGAGTCATACCTAACAGGGTTCCTAATTTTGTATTAGGTCTTGGGTTCCTCCCATTTCCCAGCCACATCCTGGTTGTGGATGATGGGAGTTATATTTTAACACACCTGGAGGACGCCAGAGACGGATCTCTTCCAGCAGGCCTACCCAGTTGAATTTTAAGATGTCTTTTGATAATGTATGTGTTTTATATGCTTTTAATTAGTTATGTATTTTATGGTGTTTTGTATTTGTTACTGTACCCTGCCTCGATCCAGAGGGAGAGGCGGGTAAAAAAATATGTTGTTGTTATTGTTATTATTATTATTATTATTATTGGCTGAACTGGAATGATGACCTTCTGAACTGTGGCTGGATGACAGCGTTTGAGATGCCACTTTTATCAACTTTCTTTCCACTCGGCTGCAATAGTTAGGTGCAACTTGTTGAAACCTGTTTTGTCTCGGCTTTTCGCAGGCAAAGAGGCTGTACGAACAGCGGTGCCGGGATAAGGATGAGGCGGAGCAGGCAGTCCACCGGAGCGCCAACCTGGTCACACCAAAGCAACAGGAAAAGGTAAGCCCGATGCGGGGTGCGTGTTTGTGTGTGTAAAGAGAGCATGGACTGGGCAAGGCTGACATGGAAGTTGATGGGAAAACAAGGCTAAAGAAGCCCCCCCCCCGGCATCTTCTTTAGATGTTTCATAGCCACCAATTTGTGATGGCCATCAATTTGGACGGCTTTAGAAAGGGACTGGACAAATTCCTGGAGGAGAAGGCTATCAATGGTTAGCAGTCCTGATGGTTATGTGCTACCTCCAGTATCTAAGGCAGTATGCCTGTGGCTGGGGAACATGGGTGGGAGGGTGCTGTTGCGCCATGTCCTGCTTTGTGGGTCCCTGGTTGACGGCTGGTTGGCCAGTGTGTGAACAGAGCGCTGGACTAGATGGACTCTCGGTCTGATCCAGCATGGCGCTTCTTATGTTCTTAACAATATGTTATTACAGTCAAAGAATAAGCGATCTCTCAGTTGCCTGACATCCCAAGCCTAATGCTTTTGCACATTTGAGGCAAAAAAATCCCAAGTATAAGCTGATCAGATCTGAGCTAGTGCTGACTGACCAAGAAAGAAATCTTGGGGTTGTGGTTGACAGCTTGATGAAAAATGTTAACCTAGTGTGTGCAGCTGCTGTAAAGAAGGCAAACTCCGTGTTAGGCATTATTAGAAAAGGAACTGAGAACAAAACTGCCAGTATCATATGGCAGCTTTGGTGTGACCACACTTAGAATACTGTGAACAGTCCTGGTCACCACACCTCACCTAAAAAGGGTATTGTAGGGCTGGAAAAAAGTTATTCCCTTGCCTTGGGGAACCTTGGGAATTGTAGTCTTGTGCAAAGGGGAGGTAGGGATTTGCAACTCAGATTTTTTTAGTCTTACCTGATACAATTTCCATGCTATTTTCAGCTTGGCTTGATGAGAGTTTTTGTTATTTGTTATACACACACACACACACACACTCTCACACTCACACACACACAAATATCCATCAGCCTAGACTGGGAATTCTGCAGTCCTCAGGGCTCCTCTAAACGAGCAATTTATTGCACACTTGCGATTGGCCACTCACGGATGGTGTGGGGTTGATTTCATGATGTTGTCAACAACCAGGACATCTCCTGCAGAATTCTCTAGAAATCCTGGGATAAAAAGAGCCACTTTTAAAGTGGTAGTAGCCATGGAATAGAAGGATCCTCTGCCACTAGATGGCACTGTCTCAATGGAACTCAATGGAACGGAACGGAGGGGAAGGATTCAATTGTTGCTCCTCTCCTCCCATGTAATGCAGCCCATAACAATCACGCCAAAGAACCAGGAAGCAAAAAAGCCCTGGGTAAACAACGTGATTTCCCTTCTTGTAGAGATGCTCTCAGGCATGGCTTAGCAATGGGTTGTGCAGGAATTTCAGGGATTGTTCAAGTTCTAGGGAAGAGTGTGGTAGGGTCCTCTTTTTGTGGGATCTGCTCTCCTGTCCTAAGATGGTTGCTCTTCATTTTGTCTCCCTTTCAGCTGTTTGTAAAGTTGGCTCAGACAAAGACGGCCCTGGAGGATTCAGGTGAGTGCCTGTGGGGCGTACGGTTGCCAGCTTTTGAACTGACCTCTGCTCCTGTGACTTTTAACAGCAACTTGGTCTGCAGATATGAGCGTACTTCTCCATGCCATCGAAGGCTTTCTTGGCTAATTCCTCGAAATCCATCTGTAGTGAAAGGCACGAGAGCCAGCAAGCCGGGGCCAAGGGTTGACTTAGTCTGACACTCCTGGGGCAAGGAGCCTGTGGGCTGCATGTGGTCCTCAATGTAATTTCATGCAGCCCTCAATATCATCCGGCTGGCTGGATACCGTGGGCTAGGGTGACCATATGGAAAGGAGGGCAGGGCTCCTGTATCTTTGGCAGTTGTATAGAAAAGGGAAGTTCAGCAGATGTCATTTGTATGCATGCAGCACCTGGTGAAATTCCCTCTTCCTCACAACAGTTAAAGCTGCAGGAGCCCTGCCCTCTTGACTAAGTACAAAAGGGAGCAGGGCTCCTGCAGCTTTAACTGTTGTGATGAAGAGGGAATTTCACCAGGTGCTGCATGCATACAAATGACACCTGCTGAAATTCCCCTTTCAATACAACTGTTACAGCTACAGGAGCCCTGTCCTCCTCTCCATATGGCCACCCCACTGCAGGCCTGCTCTTGATTTCTGGGAATCACTTCCTCTCACTGGAGGCTGGTGGCCCTGATGTCAATGGGGTGGTGAATCTGCTCCAAGTTTCAGTCAGAACCAGTCAGGACTCTAAAGGAACTATCTAAGGTGCTTCGGATTCTGACTGAAAACCGGAGCGGATTCACCGCCCTCTGACACCGGAGCCACTATCCTCCACTGCTTCCTCTTCTGCTTTGTGTCTGTGTGCATGAGAGAGGTAAAGAGGAATGAGATAGAACACAAAGAGAAACAGCTATGGAGTCCTGCAACTCTATAAACTGTGCCCACTCTTGGCTTGGGTTGTGACCACCATTGGCGGTGACACCTCATTGACTTTTCCTGTTGGCCAACGGCTATTCCATGGAAAAGGTCTACCCGCCCTCCTTGACGCTCTGTTCCTCTATTCTCTCCTTCTCCTTTCTTCCTCCCCAGTCACTGGCCTACATTTAGGTCGGGTTCACACGCCATGCTAACCCGTGGTGAGTGGCAAGCTTCGCCGGGAAGGTGATTATGCAGACAACCTACTGTACTCCCATCGGTCAATCAGGCAAACAAGCTACATAGAGTAGTTTATTTCACCCCCTCTCCCTTTCTCCTATGTAGTCCTCCTGCCAAACCGGGCAGGTATCCCAGCTTCCTTTGCGGCGGGAATAGAAATCTCTCAAAGGAGCAGAGCAGCGGCAGCGTTTTTGGCTGCTCTTGCTGAGCAGCTCTGTAAGTGATTTCCATTATCCACACCACGTGACAGATGAACATGCTAACCCATCATAGGTAAAATAGGCTGACCATATGAAAAGGAGGACAGGACTCATGTAACTTTAACAGTTATAGAGAAAAGGGAATTTCAGCCGGCATCATTTGTATGCAATTAGTTCCTGGTGAAATTCCTTTTTCATTACAACAGTTAAAGCTGCAGGGGCCCTGCCCTCTTGTGTATCTGGTCACTCTAGTATAGTGCCTGCAACTTTAATTGTTGTGATGAAGAGGGAATTTCACCAGGTCCTAATTACATACAAATGATGCAGGCTGAAATTTCCTTTTCTCTGCAACTGTTAAAGTGACATGAACCCTGTCCTCCTTTTCATATGGTCAGCCTAGGTAAAATAACCCTTACAGCAGACTGTAGATTTTCAGGATGGCTTATTTGGGAGAAATAACCCACTATGGGGCGGGGTAATGTCCCATAGACAGCATGTTAACCCATCATGTGTTGTTCTGGAAAATAAACCATCATGAGTTTTTGTGTTGGGTAAACCCAATCTTAGAGGCTGGGTTCACATGCAACGCTAAGCCACGATGGTTTATTTTCTGATGGAACCCACGTGGGTTTATGTGACATCTGTGGGATGCTTTCGCCACTCACGATGGGTTGAACCACCCAAACTCCCCTCTCTGATAACCCACACACTGCAGAACGGGCATAGTGGGCTGTTTGCATAATCTGTGACGCATAGTGGTTAGCAGCCATTATGGCTTTGAGTACCTTGTAAAGCAGAGGTGTTGAACTTTGGTTTTGGAGAAGTTCTCGGAGTGGCATATTCCAGTGGCGGGTGGGGCAAAAATACCCTCACATTTCAGCTTAAAGCTCTTCCTGTCAGTCGCTCAGCCTTCGGAGAGGCATTTCAGCCATTTAGAATGGTGAAAAACTGAACAAATGCCAAGAATACTGCAAATGCTTAGTTGTGGTGGTGGTGGTGTGTGTGGCCATTTGGACAACCCTAGAGGGCCAGATTGGGGCCCAAGGTTGGCCGGATTTGGCTTCCAGACCTGAGGTTCAACACTTCTGTTGTAAATTTAAGTAAGGTGTGTCCGTGCCAAAACCTCCACCCCGTGAAAATGTCTCTGAAGTTCTCCAGCTGACCCTGAAAGCCACAAGGAATTGTCCCTGCTTTTGCAGGAGATGAATAGACTCACAAAATTGGGGGCTGGTTTTCGGCCCACCATTACTCAGGAGATGACCCAAAACCCTTTGGAGTCTGAAGTAGAAAATCCAGATGTTGCTTCTAGTGGAACCCCCCCCCCCCCCAAACAAACCAGAATATTAAAGTCAAGGAATTGTCTGTTTGCTGGCCTTTAATGGTACTCCATGCTGGCTACCCAAGGCGGGCTGCCTCACCGCTAGAAACAGCTATAGTTCTGAAGCCATTTGGTCTGGAATTATTGTCCCAGGATGCTTTAGGAACTAGGGCCCTCTCTTCTCCAAAGGTGACTGGATTGCCCTTCTGTTTAATCCAACTGCAGACAGGGTGTACCAGACGAACATCAGCGCTCTCGAGAGGATCAGGGAAGAATGGCAGTATGAACACATCAAGGCTTGTGAGGTAAAAGAAGAACAGATGATTTATTTGCCAACTGCTGGGGCAGTTGGTATCGTTCAGAGAGAGAGAGAGAGAGAGAGAGAGAGAGAGAAATTGGCCCCGATTCGCATGGGATGGCGAAACCCAGCTTTTGTTTAAAGAAACCTGGGTCGTCACGAACTTAGCAGTGGTCTGGTTTGGTGCATGCTGCCTGATCCCTCGTGCTGTGAGGAGGGTGGACGCTTATGAATCGCCTCCGAAGAAGAGGAAAGGCATTGCCCTGGAAAAAGAGGATTCTCATTTGCATGAAATTTGCATATGCAAAATGTTTATGCAAATTTGTGCATGTAGGTGCAAATTTAGGAATACATATAATTTAAATAGAAGTATAGTGCCTCTCACCATCATGTGGAAGACTGCGAACAGGAGACATGTCTGGCTTGCTCAGTCTGCTGTCCAGGAGTTGTTGATGGGTAACTTCAACTGGACAGCCCTTCAAAGAAGGAGACGCCTTCAAAATAGAGGACAGTCCTCTACCAAGCCTTCAAAGAGAGGACTGCCATCTGTAAAAGAGTGGCAGGAGCAGCTAAATAACCCAGGAACATGCTGTCCTTGGGCTGTTTAGTGTGACATGGAAACTAGGAACTCTGGCTTGTTGGGGCAGAGAGAAGCCAGAATTGGAACCCAGGGCGGTGGGAAAGCGCGGGGCATTTTCAAGCAGGAGACCACAATATGTAGACCTCCCTACCCCCAATAAAATTGCATGGACGAGGCAAGCCTTATCTGGAAGCTCTTGTGACTGTCTCCTTAAAGATATTCTGAAACGTTTCTGTTTCTAAAGGGATCTTAGCAAAAGGGTTGCGCTGAATTTGAATTTTCTTGTGGATGGTTGGAGTTTGGAAAACGTGGATCTCCAGCCCGGGGCTTAGGGGTTGGCCACTTTGTGATAGAGGAAGGGGCAGGTGGAACAAGTTCAGATTAACCAGTCAAGTCAGGCGCAGAGCTAAGGTAGAGTGGCAGGTCATGGGCGGAGCCTATTCAGAATCTGGAATGGGTTCTTCATGCATCGTCCCCCCCGACATTTCTGGTTCTGGTTACTTGAAAGAACACAGCTTTCCTGGTTAGCTCAGTAAAAATACTGTCTGATTGGCAACACTAGCAAGGGCTTCCATTACGTGAGCGTGTGCTGTGTGGAACGTATCGGTGGAAGCGCACGGCAGGACACCTCTACTCTGGTGACCGCAACATGCTCTGCCCTCCCAATCGCTTGCATGATTGTGGATCATTTTAAAAGTTAAGTTTACAGATTTCTGCTCTTTCTGAATCATTCTGGCGATGATTGCTTTATTTGCTGGTGCGTTGGACGTTTTACTGAAATTTTATAGTTCCTGTGATTAAGAGGCGGCAATTTATTTTAAGATAAAACAATAAAACAACAGTTCTTGAAGGGGTTCCATATTCGTGTTCTGACTCTGGCTTTCGTGTGTTTCCTCTTTAATATTTCAGTTCTTTGAGAGCCAAGAATGTGAACGGATAAACTACTTCCGGAATGCGTTGTGGCTTCACGTCAACCAGCTCTCTCAGTTGTGCGTGAAGAATGACGATGTAAGTAAAGGGTGGCATTTTCTGCATTCTCTGGGGTTCTGCAATAGGGCTTCTTCACACAAGCAAAACAAAGCACACTCACGGAAGTTCGCACATCCTTTTGATGACGTCGGCATCAGCCAGGATGTCTCCTGTGGTTTCCCCCCTCGTTCCATTTTAAAATAGATCAGAGAAAAACTGGAATAAACCTTAATGGTACGAAATCAGCAGTGTATAAAGCTGGGATTGCGCTAGGAACTTGTCGAGGGAGGATTTCCCCGTGCCTGCGATTGAGGGAGAAGAGGGTAAAATTCCTCCCTGCAACAAAGGGAGGCAGGTATGATCCCCCACCCCACCAAGAGTACCCCTTTAAGTTCAATGGGACTTACTCCCAAGTAAGTGTGCTGAGGGTTACAAACTTACAATGCGATCTTATACTCAGAAGAAGTCCTGTTGTATCCAATGGGGCTTACTCCCAAGTAAGTGTGCCTAGGGTTGCAGACTTAAAGCACAATCTTACATCTACTCAGAAGTAAGTCCTGGCTGTCCTGAAGGCTGCAAGGAAACAGTACAGCACAAGTTAACCTAGGATTACAAGACTTCCTCTCCCCTCCTTTGCACACATACCTGGGAGGGAGGGAGGGAAGGAGGGAGGGAGGTGCTCCCTCGATTCAAACCTTTAAAGGAGCCTCAGGAAACAGCAGGATCTTCCGCCTTTTCGCCCCTCTCCTCCTGTGTAATCAGCTCATATCAATCGTTCCAAGAACCAGGAAGCACAACAACCCCGGGTAAACAACACAATTTCCCTTAATGTAGAGATGCTCATAGATTTTCCCAAGCTTTGGGGGTTTCTTCTCCCCCCCCCCCCCCCCCGCCCCACACACCTTTTTAAAAAAATGTCTAAGTATCCTAGGGTGACCAGATAAAATCCAGGTCAGAGCTCATGTAACTTTAACAGTTGTAGAGAAAAGGGAATTTCAGCCAGTGTCATTTGTATGCAATTAGTTCCTGGTGAAATTCCCTCTTAATCACACCAGGTAAAGTTGCAGGGGCCCTGCCTTCTTTTGTATATGGTCACTCTAGTATAGTGCCTGCAGTTTTAACTGTTGTGATGAAGCGGGAATTTCACCAGGAACTAATTGCATACAAATGACACCGGCTGAAATTCCCTTTTCTCTACAACTGTTAAAGTTACATGAGCCCTGACCTGGATTTTATCTGGTCAGCCTAAAGTATCCCGACGTGGTCACCACATGTAGAGATGAACTGACTTAGACCTCCATCACACCTAATCCCCCCCCTCCCCTGGTTTGCCTCCGTGCTTTTTTTCCCCTCTGAGGCTAAAGCATGTCAAGCTTATGATCCCTTTCACCTGAATAGCTGCTCTTTTGCGCCTTCGCTCCTTGGCTTGTTAGCTCTTCCACCCCACCCCACCCCACCCCACTCCACCCCTCCCCTCCCCTTCTCTTTCTCCCTCCAGTCAGGTCCTGGCAGATGAGCACTTCAATCAGACCTCCTTTCTGCCGGGCAAAAATGGAGCAACCCTTTAGTCTGGCTTTTTGGGGGCATCAAAGGAGTACAATCCTGTCTCTGCAGAGATTAAGGATTCGCTTTTGCGCCCGGTTAGGCGATTATGCGCATAAGCGCTGAAGCGCATTTACACCTAATACCTTTGCACAAGAGGCAGCGAGAGGCGGCAAAGCACATTAACGGATGACCAAAATGCGCTTTACAAGTAGTTAATGCGCATAAGCACTTGTTCACATAGTCAAAATGCACTTTAACAGACGGAGCAAAATAAAACTCGCGATTTAACGCGCATTCAATAATGCGCATAATCGGAGAGATAATGCGCCTCTAAGCCTGATTTGCGCTCCGTTCTTGTAGAGGTAAAAAAATTTAAGCGCCTTGAAAGAGCTTTAAACCTCTCTTGTAGAGGCAGCCAAGCATTGTATGATTTTAAAAAACACTTTCGAGCCTGGGATGCAAGGTTTGGGTTTTCTATGGAAGCTTGGAGCCGGCTGCTGGGAGAGATCGCTTTTCCCTGCCAGGACCTGATGCAATCCATTCAAGCCCCCAGTTCCTTTAATCCAGACTTTTAGCGTTCCAGGAAAGGCTGGGGAAGAGGCGGGGTGTCAGAAGGACAGGCATGGCGCCCTGTGAGTACCGTGCTGCAAATCTGCACACCAGGCATGACAAGAGTGCACTAAATCGCTGGTGTGATGGAGCTCTTAGTTAAATCCATTCCATTTGTGGTTTGCAGATTGCCAGGCCTGTTTTGTCATTGACAGAATCTGTTTTTTTTAAAAAAACAACAACCAGGATTTCATCCTCCTTGCACTAATGTTCATTTGCACAAGTATGCACCTTGACTAATATGCAAATGCGCATTAACTGATGCACATTAGTGCTGATGGGCATTATTGCAAATACCCCACAAAAGTGAAGTACTGGTCGGCAAGTCCCCGGCATCCGCATGACTCAGAAAAAGCTGATCTGCTGTGGAATCCGCAGGTTGGATTCATAGAAATTCGAAGTGATTTGAATCCATTGCAGATTGCTCCAACATCCCTAGCCACATGGGATGTGTGGTGTGGAGAAGGTGGCTAGGGAGGCATTTTTCTCCCTCTCCAGTAATGCTAGAACTCAACGGGGTCATCGCATGAAGCTGATTGGTGGGAGATTCAGGACAAATAAAAGGAAGGACTTCTTCACACAGCGCAGAGTTGAAATATGGAATTCACTACCACAAGATGTAGTGATGGCCACCCATTTGAACGGCTTTAAAAGGGGGATGGATAAATTCCTGGAGGGAAAGGCTATCAAGGGCTACTAGTCTTGATGGTTATGTGCTACCTCCAGTATCTGAGACAGTAAGCCTATGTGCACCAATTGCTGGGGAACATGGGTGGGAGGGTGCGTTTCACCATGTCCTGCTTATGGATCCTTGGTTGACAGCTGGTTGTCCACTGTGTGAACAGAATGCTGGACTAGATGGACCCTCAGTCTGACTCAGCATGGCTCTTCTTATGTTCTTACATGATACGTGAAGCCTTGATCAACAGTAGCAAGAGTTAGGCAGGGGGCCGTGAGTGAAGGGCAAGGGCGGCTCCAGGTTGTTTTGAGGACTCTGGAGTCCCTGGAAGGCTTCCTTCTGGTTTTGCTATTTCTAAAGATAAAATTCTTTTGCACCTTACAGAATTATGAGGAGATCCGGAAGAGCCTCGAACAATGCAGCATAGAGAAGGACATTGAGTGTTTCGTGAACTTCCGCAGGACGGGCACCCTCCCCCCAAGTACGTGGACCGAAGCCGGGTTTCTGAAGCCCCAGAGACATGAGATAGCGGCTGAGACCTGTCTCTTTTGAAATGTGGGGCCTGCCCCAGTCATGTGTCAAGTGAAAGGTGGGGAAGGTGACTGAATGGGCCACAAAGATGCACAGCTAGGGGGAGGCGAACCCCTCGCACCTTCTCCCGCAGCCTCTTTCCCAGGCCACTTTAACCTCAGTCCGGCTCGGGCCTGGAGTTTGGCTGAGAGAGAAGAGCCGGTGACCTCCATCGCACCTAATTTCCCCCCCAGGTTTGCTTCCGTGTTTTTTTTAACCTCTGAGGCAGAAATGCGTCAAGCTTATGATCCCTTTCACCTGAATAGCTGCTCTTTCGCTCCTTTGCTCTTCCACTCCACTCCACTCTGCCCCTCCCCTTCTCTTTCTCCCTCCAGTCAGGTCTTGTCAGATGAGCACTTCAACCAGACCGCCTTTCTCCTGGGCAAAAATGGAATGGCCCTTTATTTATTTATTTATTTATCTATTTAATTAATTAATTATTTACATTTGTATACCTCCCCATAGCCGAAGCCCTCTGGACGGTTTACATAAGATTAAAACAATTAAAAACAATATACAAAAATTAAAACAGCAAAAACATACAATATACACACACATTTTAAACCACTACAATAACTTTAAAAAGCTATCAGCCTAAAAACAAAACTAACCCAGGCTCATCAGATATTGCTAAATGCCCGAGAGAAGAGGAAAGTCTTGACCTGGCGCCAAAAAAGATAACAGTGTTGGCACCAGCCGGGCCTCGTCGGGGAGATCGTTCCACAATTGGGGGGCCACCACAGAGAAGGCCCTCTTCCTTGTTGCCGTCCTCCGAGCTTCCCTCGGAGTAGGTACCCAATGGAGGACCTTAGATGTTGAATGTAGTGTTCGGGTAGGTTCACGTCGGGAAAGGCGTTCCGTCTGGTATTGTGGTCCCAAGCCATGTAAGGCTTTATAGGTTAAAACCAGCACCTTTAGTCTGGCTCTTTGGGGGCATTGAGGGAGTAAAATCCTGTCTCTGCAGAGATTCAGGCGTTGTATGATTTTAAAAAAGGCTTTCGAGCCTGGGATGCAAGGTTGGAGTTTTCTATGGAGGCTTGGAGCCAGCTGCTGGGAGAGATCGCTTTTCCCTACTGGGACCTGATACAATCCATTCAAGCCCCCATTCCTTTAAAACTACACGGAGGCTTAGGGTGCATTAAATGCGCTCAGGGAAAATAATCCAGACTTTTAGCGTTCTAGGAAAGGCTGGGGAAGAGGCGGGGTGTCAGCAGGACAGGCACGGCGTCCTGTGAGTGCCGTGCTGCAAATCCACACACCAGGCATGGCGGGAGTGCCCTAAATCGCTGGCGTGACGGAGCTCGCTGTCATCACATCTTTGCCCCGCAGTGAGTGCGGCGCCACCTTGTGTCGAGTGTGACAAGCGGCCTGCTTTCCTCCCAATTTTGAATCTGCAGAGGTGGGCGGGGTTGTCTTGCAGCTCCCGGGCCATCCCCTCCTCTCACCCCCCCCCCAGCTGCCAAGTGTGCCCTTGTGTTGTGAGAGGGGGAGATTGTCTGGAGGCGGTTGGGGAGCTCCGTGGCAGAGGGGCCTGAAGTGCTTGCTTGGCCAGCAGAGAGCCAAGGAGCCGGCAGTCAATGGCGTCCGCTCACTGCTCCCCCTTCTCACCGCCACCGTCGCCTGGGCCGGAGCACAGGGCCGGAGAACAAGGGAGTGGCAAGGGTGACGTGGCGGAACAACTCCAGGGGGCTCTTGCTACTGGGCCCCTGCTGGGATGTGGGCCCTGGGCAGGTGCCCTTGCATGCCTTCCCGTGATGCCAGACCTGCTTTCCTTCTTCAGAGTTAGAAAAGGGAGGTTAGTGGGGAGCATCTCATGCCTTTGCCTGAATGCACTCATGGCCCGCAGGGGCGCATGCTCTCTGCCAGGCCTCTCCCATGGGAAGGGCAATTTATATTACGCATGATTGCATTGATATCCCATCTTCCTTCCACGGAACTCAAGGCACCAAACATGATTTCTCTCTCCTTCTTTTACCATTTCATCTTCACAACGGCCCTGTGAGGTTGGTTAGGCTGAGAGAGGGAGGGGGGAAAGAGAGACTGGCCCAAGGTCACCCAGTGAGTTTGATGGCTGAGGAGGGATTTGAACCCAGGTCCCCCCCCCCTAGTCCTAGGCCATCAATCTATCCACTGGACCTCAAGGGCAAAGGGTTGGAGGTTTGGTTGGTGCTGTCTGAAGATGCCTGGGGCCAGGAAGTGTAAGGCTACCTCCACAAGAGAGGTTTAATGCTCTTTGAAGGCTCATTATAAATTTTACCTCCACACCAGCGGAGCGCAAAACAGGCGTAGAGGCGCGTTATCTCCCGGATTATGCGCATTATCGAATGCGCGTTAAATAGCGACTTTTATTTTGCTCCGGCCGTTAAAGCGCATTTTCGCCGTGTGAACAAGCGATTATGCGCATTAACTTCTTGTAAAGCGCTTTTTGGACATCAATTAATGCGCTTCGCCGCCTCTCGCCGCCTCCCGTGCAGAGGGATTAGGAGTAAATGCGCCTCCGCGATAATGTGCATAATCGCCGAACCGGGCGCAAAAGCGCATCCTTGTGGAGGGGGCCTAAGTCAGATTAATGGGACATGGGGGAGGGTTCAGCACCCTCCCGCATGTCCCCCCCCAGTCTCAGTACCCTCCAGCTGTGCACCCCTTTGGCCCTTTGAATCCCATTCCTCTTTACACGTGAATGGGGCAGACCCCCAGGTCGAAAGGCACAGATGTATTGTCATGGCATGTAGTTTGAGCCTCAGTTCCGATCCGAGTTGTTTTCATTCTCCCACCTGGCTGAGTTGGCCGTGCATCTTCTCTGCACCATTTCAAGCGGTCCTGTGCATTGAGGCTGATCTGGGAGAGCTTCCCTCTTGGGGGGGGGGGGAAGGAGAGTTAAAGCTTCCTTCTCCCTCTCCCGTCTCCCCCACACCTGCCCCGCTCCCGTAGCTGCTCTTGACTTAAAAGCAACAACAGCTAAATCACAGAATTACTCATTGTGTAAATAACGCGACGTCCAGTTTTAGCCCGTGTTTCCCGGATCTCGCACTGAATGCTGCATGGGCTTGTTGTAGCTGCTTTTCCGCCCACCCGTTGGCCATGAAATAAGTAATCTTCGACACGATTTTGCAGCTGATTTTGCAGTTAATTTAGCAGACACAGCACTTACCAAAGCTGGCTGCTTTCCTCTCCGGTTTTTGCAGCTCCGGTGGTCTATGAAAATTATTATAACATGCAGAAGAATGCAGTGCCGGGAAGAAATCAAGCCCCGGCTCCCGGGAGGTAAGAATAAAAGGATTGCTGACATTTCTTTATTTAATGAATTATATTTATGCTGTGCTTCTTAGCTGAGATTGGTTTCATTCGAAACCACACAAGATGCAATATATTAGATGTTACTAGGCACGTGCCAGAGCCTTCCAGAACATCCCAGGGGTGGGGGTGGGGGGTGCTATGCAGAGGGCCGCCTGGGAATTTTGGGGACCGACCCTGCAGGGGTGGTGGTAACCTTTTCTAGCTCATTTGAATAAAGATCAGGTAATGCCAAAAGGACAGGAAAAAAGTCCAGTAGTTATATCACTATTCCCAGGGCAATAATCTCAACCCAAAGGGAAAGACTTCGTCAGGAACAGGTGGTTCTGAGGTCCACCTCGTTTATGGTACCCTCAAACATCAGGTCCTCAGAGTGGGATAACCAGAACTGTGGTCAGGGCTTTGCTGCCACCTGAGGAATCTTTGTCCACTTCCTCCTCCATCACACGGCTTGGCAGCCGGCACCTCTGCCTGTGCCTGTCCTCAAAGTCCTTCCTGGGGTTTCCTCTCTGACCTTAGAATCATAGAATAGTAGAGTTGGAAGGGGCCTCTAAGGCCATCGGGTCCAACCCCCTGTTCAGTGCAGGAATCCACCTTAAAGCATCCCTGACAGCTAGCTGTCCAGCTGCATCTTGAATGCCTCTAGAGTGGGAGAGCCCACAGCATCCTTAGGTCATTGGTTCCATTGTCGTACTGCTCTAACAGTCAGGAAGTTTTTCCTGATGTCCAGCCGGAATCTGGCTTCCTGTAACTTGAGCCCATTATTTCGCGTCCTGCACTCTGGGTTGATTGAGAAGAGATCCTGGCCCTCCTCTGTGTAACAACCTTTCAAGTATTTGAAGAGTGCTATCATGTCTCCCCTCAGTCTTCACTTCTCAAGTCTAAACATGCCCAGTTCGCTCAGACACTCCTCATAGGGCTTTGTCAACTTATAGGCCCTTCTTCCTATTCCACCAGAAGGAGGATATTTTATTGGCGGAGGGCTGAAAGTACCATCCTCTTCTACAGCCCTTCCTGCCATTCCTCAGGATTACTGTGATTGTGGATGTGAAGCGCCATTTATTTATTTATTACATTTCTACACCACCCGTTAGATGAAGTTCTCTGGGCGGTTTACAAGATACTGCCTGAACCGTAAAATACAACGTAGCAAAATATAATATAAAGCTATCAGCTTAAAACAGAATAAAACCAACGTTGTAACCAAGCTGAAAGCCAGCAGAAGTGCAACATTCGAAAAACGCGTAAAGGGCATGACCCTGTCCCGAAGCCTTCGAACTCGGAGGCTTACAGGCATCCAATGCAAAGTGTGGGGAGCAGTGGATGGGATTTCCCGCTCCGCATTTTCATCTAGCTAGGCTGCAGCAGAGGGAAAGCGGGTAGAGAGGCCTGGGGATACTTCGTCAGCTGACCTCTCCCCTCCCTCTCAGAAGCGCCCCCTTTACCTCCTCTCTGAGGCCCTTTCGTGACCTCGGAGGGGCAGCCAGTGTGGGAGGGGGAGCGGACGTTGAGCAACAATAAAAAGATAAAAGCCCTTGCCCCAAGGAGCGTACAGTCCTAAATTCAAAGCTAGGGAGGCAATACTGCAGGGAGCGGGTAACGCGCAAGCTGCATGTGACCCACCCTCGGCAATTTTGCCCTCCTGCTGCTGCTGCTGCTGAATTTGCTGCAGCGGTGGCAAAAAAGCGCGGCCATTTCAATTTTTGTAAACCGCCCAGAGAGCTTCGGCCGTTGGGCGTTATAGAAATGCAACAAATAAATAATCAATCAATCAATCAAACAAGGGTTGCAGGCAGCGGGGGCCTCATTTGCAGGCACCATCGAGCTCCCGTGATGTTTGTGGAAGCACGATTCTGCTTGCAAACAAGGCCCGCGCACCTTGTTTACTCGAGAAATCGCTGCTTTTTTTTTTTGCTTCGAACAAGGCACATCCAGTGGCTGTTGCAGCAGCAACAATTGCAAAGGTGGTGGGGTGTGACCCACCCATGGGTTCCGTGGGGGGCAGTGTCACCTCCACCCACCCACACACCTACAGAGCTTGCCAACCTCTGCAATAGAGTGATAGGAGGAAAACAGCTGAGGGTACACAGGGCAGAAAAGGCATCTCGCATTTGGGATAGAAGTACACCTCTAAATGTTGATCTCATTCAGCACGGTGTGTGTTTTTTCTCCCCCACAGGAGGCCAAAGTTACCCATCCCTTCCAGTGGACCAAGTAAGCAAACCTGGCCCCTTTCTGCAAATTGGGCTGTGCTGATGAAGTCGCTTTCGCCACCCTTTTCTGCATATCTGCCCCCCTTCTCCTTTTTAACTTGTGGGTGGGTGGGTGAGTGGGTCAAACTAGATGAGAAGAATATAACAAGAGCATTGCTGGATCAGACAAAACATTTAACTCGTCCTGTACGACGCGCCAGGAATCCCGCGCTGGCATCCTGTGATCCAATCTCCAGTCTCTTTAAAATGATATTAAAAGCAGCTGGAGGTAGATTTGGATTGGGGACAAGTATTATTGGGGGAGGGGGGTTGAATCCTCACCCCTTGCTTTCTTCCTAACAACAGCTTACGGTGCGATCCTATGCACACTTAGACAGAAAAAAGTCCTACAACGCCCAGCGTTCCCCAGCCAGCTTCCTCTGTTCCTTAGGAACAGAGGAAGCTGCTATGCTGAATCAGTCTAGCCTAGTATTGTCAACCCTGACTGGCAGAAGCTCTCCAGGGTTTCAGGCAGAAATGCTTTCTAGCCCTACTTGGAGGTGTCGGGGATTGAACCTAGGAACTTCTACAATGCAATGCATGTGCTCCCTCCTTGAGCTACAATCAATCACCCCGTCGTGGAGAAAACATATGACTATGTGTACACTTTCCCTAGCAGGGCTAAAAACAGCTTAGGGCATCTTTACATTAAGGGGAAATCGCATTTCTTACCCGGGGCATTTGTGCTTCCTGCTTTTTGGTGTGATTATTACTAGGGTGACCAGATAAAATCCAGGTCAGGGCTCCTGTAACTTTAACAGCTGTAGAGAAAAGGGAATTTCAGCCAGTGTCATTTGTATGCAATTAGTTCCTGGTGAAATTCCCTCTTCATCATAACAGTTAAAGGTGTAAGCACTATACTAGAGTGACTAGATACAAAAGAAGGCAGGGCCCCTGCAACTTTAACTGTTGTGATGAAGAGGGAATTTCACCAGGGACTAATTGCATACAAATGACACTGACTGAAATTCCCTTTTCTCTACAACTGTTAAGGTTATGTGAGCCCTGACCTGGATTTTATCTGATCACCCTAATTATTACGGACAGAGAGCGGCAACTACGTGGTATGAACTGTATACTTCCCCTCTAAGTGTGCTCTGTTCACTTCCATTGAGACAGCGCCATCTAGTGGCGGAAGATCCTGCTTTTTTCAGATATTACCACTTTAAAAGTGGTTCTTTTGATGATGGAATGCTGCGGGAGACATCCTGGTTGTTCACCGCATCGTTTAAAAGACCCACAAAGCCTTTCCCTCCATGAATTTGTCCAATCCCCTTTTAAACCATCCCAATTGGCGGCCATCACTGCATCTTGTGGAAGAGCAACCTTGAACGTGATGAAGATGACACTTCCCATTGTAAGGGATGTAGCACAGTAACCCACTTAAACCAGAGCGTAAGAGATGTAGCACAGGAACGCACTTAAACCATTTAGACGGCGAGCAAGAGCGAGCACATAATTTGAAACTGAAACATTCCCCTCTGGGCAATGTTCAATAAAGTTCAATGAAAGAGCACCACCTAGCTGTGGAATTAATCCCGCGACGATTTTAAATATTCCAATATCAATGGGTTTTTTTAAAAAAGTGAAATTAAAGGGGAAAGGCATGGGAGACATCCTGGAGGTTGGCGGCATCATGTAAATGACCCGCAAACTTCCGCGAGCGTCCAATCATGATCGTGCAGTAAATTTCTCATGTACAGAGAAGCTCGAAGATTCCTGTGAGCTTCCTGTTACAAGGACACTTCCCGGCCAATCTAAACTGGTTGCTGTACGTCGTGTGAACCCAGCCTTACTCCCAGGGCTCCCCGCCCCCATCAAACCTTGGAATCATTCTTGCATGAGAATGTTTGCAAATTCTCTGTTAAAGGTCAACATCTCCCCTCCTGCCGCCCGACCCCATGTGCACATTTCCCTTCAGGTTGCCAGAATGCCTAGGGTGGGCGGGGATTCATGCCAAATCCTGCCGTCTTAAGTTTACAACGCTGACTGACTGTGATCTGTATTTTACAGTGGATCCTGAATATTCTACTGTGGATGGTTACAGTTTACTACAACATCCCTAGCTGTAAGTTTGTGGATTGTGATTGTGGTCTGGGGGGTACGGAGCATCTGGGAGTGAGCCGCTGTGCTCAGCCCTGTTCGTTTCCTGCTGTCTGCAAACGTTTGTGGCTCAGGACAGGGGAAGCTTCCACTGCGTCTTGAAACTCTTGGGCAAACTGCTCGACTGTGCAAAATATGAGGAAACGCCCTGCAAAGGGCGGTCCTTGCGACATCTGGAAAACAAACTTGGCAGCCCAGCGATGCTGAGGTTGGAAAGGGATCTTGGAAGTCGGGCTTTGTGACAAAATGCCTTCGCTGCAGCAGAGGATCCTGAGCCGCTTCTGTCCGCTGGCTTGGTCTCGAGCTTGTCTGCATTGGTCCAGAGCTTGCTGAAATGCCGGCTGTTTAATCATGAAATCGAGAGGTGTCTGAGAGGTCATCTAGTCCAACCCCCTGCTCCATGCAGGCTCTGCAAGGCAGCCGCAGCGTCTTCTGACAGATGGCCGCCCAGCTTCTGCAGAAAACCTTCACCGAAGGAGAATCCATTTCCTCCTGAGGCAGTCTATTCCACAGCTGAATAGCCCTTTTTGGGGGTGGTGTGTGGTGGAAAGATGGGATATAAATCCAGCAAACAAATGAATAAGTTTCCCCCTGGTTAAAATTTTGACTCCAGCTATGATCCACTGTTAGCTTCAGTGCCCCCCCCCCCCCAATTTGCAATATCGATGTATTAAAACCAGCACCTTCAGCTGGGCCCAGAATTTAATTGGAAGCCGATTCAGTTGGCACAGAATTGGCTGAAGGTGTCCCTGCCCCTGGGCCCTTGGTAACGTTGCAGCATTCTGCAACCAGCTGATGCTTGCGGGAGCTCCGACCGATGTCTTTATTGTAAACATCCTGAGAACTTCCATTTGGTTAGTTGCAACGCAGGAACAACATAGGGAGAGATTCACGGAACGTGGACGCTGAAGTTCGCTTTGTGCTTTGCTGACCCCATCGTTCTTTGCTCTAGATCTTGACGGTCTTTTTGGCCAGCTCTACCTCCGTGAGGAAAGCAAAGAAGAACGCCGCTGCGTGTCAAAAGCTGTGCTTTCTCCCTCCCTCCCTGTCTCTTCGTGATTGTGGTTTCTCTTTTGGATGGACTAACTCACCTTTTGAAACCCAGGATCATCCAAAGAGATCATTCTTGCGCAATAGAGGACGTGTCCAAAGCAGAAGAGCGATAAAACCTGTGACTTTCTGGCAACAAACTCCACAGACTGATTTTTTTTTTCTTCATTTCAAGGAGAACAGGGCGGGGCGGGAGGTGGAGAGTGTCTTCACGTCTAGAGCGTTAGGTTTGGATATGTGAATCTTCAGCTGGATATCCTTGTCCAAGTTGCTGCTTCTCTGGCTGACCTACCTCACAGGGTTGTTGTGAGGGTAAAATGAGAGGAACCCGTTATGTTGTTGTCCTGAAGTCTCTGAAAGAAGCATGAGATATCACTGCAAAAATTAGGGATGCTGCGAGGGGAAAGATAAGGGCAGGAAGGCTTTTTTCTTTTTCTTTTTCTACTGTTGGCCCAAGGCCTGTGAAGTACAGAGTAGGAGAATGGAAGGACTTCATAATTATTTTAAACAAAAAAAATATGAAGAACAAATTAACAATTTGCCTCTATGTGATTGGAAATCATTGTGTGGGAATCAAAGGACTGGTCATTCATCTTCTGCACTGTTAACATGGATTCTGAACTCTGGTGGGGCAGATCCCAGCTTCCTGAGCATTTCTCCTTTCGTTAAAGGAGATTTTTAGGCCTCATGGTGGTTGCTAGTCCTCATCGAGAGATGGAAAACGGGTGGATGCTGTTCCCCAAAGAAAAGCTCTGAGATCCAGAGAAAGCCACACTGGAGTTTCTGTGATCTGTATGGATCCCTGTCATTCCGCATCATGACTTTTAATAGGGTGACCAGATAAAATCCAGGTCAGGGCTCATGTAACTTTAACAATTGTAGAGAAAAGGGGATTTCAGCCAGTGTCATTTGTATGCAATTAGTCCCTGGTGAAATTCCCTCTTCATCACAACAGTTAAAGTTGCAGGGGCCCTGCCTTCTTTTGTATATGGTCACTCTAGTATAGTGCCTGCACCTTTAACTGTTGTGATGAAGAGGGGATTTCACCAGGGACTCATTGCATACAAATGACACTGGCTGAAATTCCCTTTTCTCTACAACTGTTAATGTTACATGAGCCCTGACCTGGATTTTATCTGGTCAGCCTACTTTTAATGTTCCCCTTCCTATAATGTCGTATTTTATTCCATGGCCCTATGGAGAAACTGATGTAGAACTGGGCCCACGTGACAGCTACCGGGTAGTTGGCACTGAAGGCATTCGTTTGACTTATTGCAGGGATGCACAGACATTTCACCCCCAAGGGCTACATTGATGGAGGGCCAGGGACCACAGGGCCACGCATACGTGAGCTCCCCACACATATTGAATAACATATATCCCCCCCAACACACATTTAAAGTCCCAGTGATCCTGATTTAGACCATTTTTTCTTTGCTGCTAGGGGGAGTATTGCTGGGGGAGGGAGTGTTACTCTCCACTTCCTCCCTCCCCCAATGATCCCAAGCCTTTCTGCACAAGGCTTTTATTGTGCTTTCGTAATTGCTCACTCACAGTAGTTTGCAGGTTCTGTTACATGATGTTGTCATCCTCTAGGGCCTCTCCCATGCTTTGCAACCATTATCCCGGGTTTTGTTTGTTTGTTTATTTGTTTGTTAATGGGGAAAGTGTGGTATTTGTTCTTAATGGCCTCTATAATGCCATAGAAATCTTGTGTAATTCCGCTACACCACAGTGCCACCTAGAGCTTGTATAATGGAACATATAGAAAGGCAGAGGAAGAAAACCCCCGGGGGGAAAAGTTGTTTAAAGGAGCCAATCTTAATCCCGCAAAAAAAATCCAGACACAAAAGCCTCGTTAAAGGGGTGGGTTAAAAGTCTCATGTAGAAAAGCCCCCTGATACAGTTAGCTCTTTCCGTGCCACCAGTGAAGAAACGGCATTTTTATCAGGTTTGCTGAAGGAAGGAGTTCGGTGTTTTCGGGTCAGGACACTCTGGGTGGGGGGAGGGGGAGCACAGGTGGCTATGCACCCCTGACTTACTGGTATCCAAGACAGATCTTTCCTATTTGCATAGAGAGACCTCTACTGGTTTTGAACTTAGTGCTTGAGCTGTATGGTGGATTAATTGAGGAAGAAGAGAGATTGTCAGCTGACAGATAAAAACACAACATTGTAATTCATTGGCGGATGGGGGAATTAAGCACACATTCTTGCCTCAAAGTTCTGGGAGAACCCAGTGCTCACTGAGAGCTGCACACAAGAAGCCCCTTCTACAAGTTGGAGCTGTTGGGCTGGATCTATGCCCATCTACTACAAATTGCTCAGAGAACCTGGGTTCTAGAAACGGAGTTGTCCCATGAAGCTGATGGGTGGAAGATTCAGGACAAGTCAAACTATGAAATTCACTTCCATAAGGTGTAGTGATGGCCACCAACTTGGATGGCTTTAAAACGGATTGGACAAATGCATGGAGAAGAAGGCTATCAATGGGCACCAGACCTGATGTCTATACGCTACCTTCAGTACCAGAGGCAGTATGCCTATGTACACAAGTTGCTGGGGAGCATGGGCTCTCATGTGGGGTTCCTGTGGGCAGCTGGTTGGTGACTGTGTACAGAAAGCTCGACAAGATGGACCCTTGGTATGACCCAGCATGACTGTTACGTTCTGATGTCTGTTGTGTGCATCACAGTGGAAGTAATATGAATGGCCATCTAATTCCTTCAGCCCCTCGCCCCAAGACTGTTAAGCCCAGGGTCTAAACTTATCTAGCTTCACCACTGTTACATCCTACTCTCTCTTTCACTCCCAAGAGTTGCAGATCTTTCCCCTCTCCATGGCCAAAGAGTAAGGCTATGCATATTCATCTGTTGACTGAACAATTGACATACAATGGGCACAGAATCAACTGAGACTCAAGCCACAGAAGCGCCAAGGGCTAAGATGCTTGAGTCTGGTCTTCCCTAATATGGAGCCCTCCAAACATGTTCGACTACAGCTCCCAATATGCTCAGCCAGCACTGTCTGTGGATGATGGGAGTTGCAGTCCAACGGCTCTAGAGGGAGGCAGATTTAAACAATAACATACGTGTCTGCCAGTTGTGGCTTGATGCTTCAATTACGGGACTTTAGAAACGGGACAACTGAGCCGGATGGGATGAGTCACTCTGATAGGAAAGAGCTTTATGCCAGTTCCGATTGTCTGTACCTAGCCCAGTACAGCCATGATTTTAATCAGTTTTATGTATTTTAGCATATTTTATATTTACTGTTGTTCCCCGCCTCGATCTAAACGGAGAGGCGGGTAAGAAATAAATTTATTATTATTATTATTATTATTATTATTATTATTATTATTATTATTATTACTCTGACAAGCAGCGTCTCTCCAGAACAATCTCCTTGACCCTGGTGTCCTCCACATATTTTGGACTTAGCATTCCTGACCATGGGCCATGATGGCTGGGAGTCATGGGAGTTGAAGTCCAAAACAATTGCAGGGCATCAGGCTAAAGAAGGCTGTTTCTCTAGATCTCAGGTCAGGGATCTCTCCCATCCCTTGCTACCTGAGCCTTGTTTTGCTGGTGCTGTCATGAATTGAACCTGGATCTTTTATATACAGAACAGGTGCTTTACTGCTGAGCTCTAATATGCACTTGTAATATATGAAATATGGACAAAATAGTAGTCAAGAATTGGAATCAGGGCCCATCGGTTTTGTTTTAATTTTTGGAAATGCTATTAAATGTTTGTCTTGGAAACCGTGCATCTGAGCCTGTGCAGAGTTTCCCTTACCACAGTAACAAATCCTGATATGTGTCTACTCAGACGTAAGGCCCATTGAACTCAATGGGTCTTACTGCCACGTGTACATGGGATTGCTGCCTAAATATTTTAATAGTCTGCCCCTTCTCCCATGCCCATTCAGCATTGCAGGGAGATTTTAAAGTTTTTATTTAATGCTCCAGGCAGGTTGAGCTTCAGCACTTCTCACTTTTTGGAAAAGAAGCCGGTGAAATAACCACTGGATATAATAGCTCTATTCACCCAGCTCATAATCTAAAATTTGAAATCTCTTTGTGGTGCCTTTCTGAACCCAAGCAACCAGGGGTCGCTGCTGCAACTAGAGCCCTTAAATTACGAGCGCTACTTTAGTATTTTGATCCCCCTCGCCACCCATCACTTCCCTGTCTCAGTCTATAGTGATTGGTAGAGAAGGAAGGAGGCCATAGACTAAAAGGTAGACTAACTATTCCATTGTCGAGACGTTACTTCCTTGTTACCTTTAACACTTTTTCTAGGGATGTAAAAGTGACGAAAACCAGAGTTTAGCTATGGGATATAGATACCTTTCATTGTTGCATTTTAATTGCGTTTCTAATTAATTTGTTTTTATAATATATTTTATTTAAGATTTTGTTTTTCATCTGTAATTTATTGTTAGCTGCTTTGAATGCCATTTTGGGGGGGGGGGCAGAGAGGCAGGCTATAAAATAAATAAATATGGAAGGGCAGCAACATCTCCCCCCCCCCTCCCGTGGAAAGCAAAGTTCATACCCTTTTAACTGGGCCAGATCTACACCAAGCAGGATAGGACACTTTGAAAAAGTTTTGAAAACTGTATCTGGAGCGTGTCCTGGGCTCCAGCAGTTGTCACTCACTAGTGTTACATAAAACGTTTTAAAGCAGTAGTGTAGATCCTGCACTGGTGTATGTCGTGTGGTTGAAAGAAAATTAAAAATTGTATTTCAAAATATTATCCTCTTTTGTGTTGCTCTCATATGGGGTAGCAGGGTGTACCTGAGAGTGGTTTAAGTGAGGACACCCCAGCAATGTACAGCGGTCATTATATCGTCACTTTGCTTGTTGGAGATGGGACTGAGTGCGACAAGTAGCTTCTGCCTACCTTGCAATGTATCCCACTTTTCGGGTGGAATCCTATGCGTGTTGAGACAGAAAAAAAAAGTCCTACAAATCCCAGCATTCCCCAGCCTGCATGGGTAATGCTAGAAGTTGTAGGGCTTTTTCCCCCTGTCTAAACATGCCTGGGATTGCACCCTTAATATCTTGCACTGTAACCTGCCGCCATCATTCCCGTAATAAATAAATAAATAAATAAATGTAATAAATAATAAAAGGCATGACACTCTATAGATTTTCTCTCTCTCTCTCTCTCTAAAAGCCAAACCAAAACACCCCCCCCCCCAAACACCTAAAAGCTATAAAAAAGAATCCAAAATCCATATAGGCTGAAGAAGAGACCTGGGGGTCTCGAAAGCTTGCACCTTGTTTTGTGAAGTTTGAGTCGGCCTGATAAAGGTATAGGCTTTCTATACAACCCTCGCCCTAAAAAGAAACCAAAAGCCAAAGCCAGCCATAGGGAAGATTCCAAAATCCATATCGGCTGAGGAAGAGACCTGTGGGTCTCTTAAGCTTGCACCTTGTTTTGTGAAGTTTGAGTCGGCCTGATAAAGGTATAGGCTTTCTATACAACCCTCGCCCTAAAACGAAACCAAAAGCCAAAGCCAGCCATAGGGAAGATTCCAAAATCCATATCGGCTGAGGAAGAGACCTGTGGGTCTCTTAAGCTTGCACCTTGTTTTGTGAAGTTTGAGTCGGCCTGATAAAGGTATAGGCTTTCTATACAACCCTCGCCCTAAAAAGAAACCAAAAGCCAAAGCCAGCCATAGGGAAGATTCCAAAATCCATATCGGCTGAGGAAGAGACCTGTGGGTCTCTTAAGCTTGCACCTTGTGATAAGAGGCGCGCTGCGCTCTGTGGGATCCCGCCCTTCCCTAGCTCTATGGCCTGAGGCGGGGCGGGGCCGTGGGCCCACGTGACCCTCCGCCCCTCCTCGCCAGTGGGGAAGAGCAGCAGCAGCAGCAGAAACAACAACAAGGAAGGAAGGAGGGAGGGAGGGAAGGAGGGAGCTGCCTGCCTGCCTGCCTGCCTGCCTGCTTTGCCTGCCTGCCTGCCTGCCTGCCTGCCTGCCTGCCTGCCGGGCAGGTGGGCGCGAGCGATGGCGGAGGCCGTGAAGCCCCGGAGTCGGGCCAAGGCCAGCCGGAGCAGAGCCAAGGTATCCGAGCCGGACGGACGGGGGCTCCTCGCCCGGTGCCGCTCAGAGGTCCCGCCTGGCCTCGCAGCCCCCGAGGCTGTGGTGCCCGCGAGGCGGAGCTTCCCCTGCGGGTTGGACTACAGCTCCCAGCATCCCCAGCCAGCAGTGGCAAGGCACTTGGCTGGGTGGGGGGGGAAGGGAGAGGACAGGAACTGTAGTCCAAGGCACTTGGGTAGGGTGGGGAGAATGGGAACTGTTGTCCAAGACGCCTGGCTGGGGGGAGAATGGGAACTGTAGTCCAAGACACTTGGCAAGGGGAAGAATGGGAGCTGTAGTCCAAGATACCTGGATGGGGGGAGAGTGGGAATTGGAGTCTGCGGTACCTGACTGGGGGAGAATGGGAGCTGTAGTTCAAGATATCTGGATGGGGGAGAGTGGGAACTGTAGTCCAAGATGCCTGGCTGGGGGGTAGAATGGGAACTGTAGTTTAGGACACTTGGCTAGGAGGAGAAAATGGGAGCTGTAGTCCAAGACGCCTGGCTGGAGGGGAGAATGGGAACTGTAGTTTAGGATACCTGGCTAGGAGGAGAGAATGGGAGCTGTAGTTCAAGACACTTGGCAGGGAGGAGAATGGGAGCTGTAGTCCAAGATACCTGGATGAGGGGAGAGTGGGAATTGGAGTCTGAGGTAGCCAACTGGGGGAGAATGGGAGTTGTATTTCAAGACACCTGACTGGGGAAGGAGAATGGGGATTGTAGTTGCAATTGCAGGTTGGGGAAGGCTGATGGAGAGGGCCCATCTGCTGGATCAGACCAATGCCCTATGTGGTCCAGCATCCTCTTTGTCCAACTTTGTCCAACTTAGAGCAGACCCATTGAAATAGGTAGGATTTACGTAAATCATGAGTATATTGCCCCATGAATAACTCGGGGTCACCCATATGAAGCTGAATGGTGGGAGATTCAGGATAGATAAAAGAAAGTAGTTCTTCACAGAGCGCATAGTTAAACTATGGAGTTCGCTCCCACAAGACATACTGATGGCCACACATCCCCGGAGGAGAAGGTCATTAGTGGCTGCTTGTCCTGATGGCGATGTGCTACCTCCAGGATCAGAGGCAGGCTGCCTACATGCATCAGTCAGTGGCTGGTGAACATGGGCAGGAGGGTGCTGTTGCTCTCATGTCCTGTTTGTGGCTCTCCCATGGGCAGTGTGGATGGAATGCCGGATTCTTCAGGGCTCTCCTTATGTTCTTACCTGTTTCCACGCTGCTTTCCCAAAACGTGTGTGAGCAAGAACAGAGAAGCCTTCATACCTTGATTCTTGGAGGTATGCAGTATGTGAGGATTCTGGCACAGTTGACAACGTTGTAACTGACCTGAGGAAGGGGAGAGGCCAGGGAGGAGGTACAAAGGCAGGGGAAAGGAGGAAGGACAGCCCCGTCCAGTACCCAGGAGGTTTCCATCACTATTATCTCTATATTAGCCAGTTCCTAACATGTAATCATTCGGGAGCGGAGGAGTAAGACCAGCCTACCTCTCCAGTCCTGTCTTTCAGCTGTACCTCTGTGTGTGCTCTGATGTGAGTGGACGGCAAAGGACTGCCCATTTGTGGCAAGGGCAGACCCCCTGATCTCTGCCACCAGCACTAGCTGGCCCAGCCTTCCTCCCAGGGCTCCTGTACTGTATCCTTGTGTGCAGAGTCAATATGCTGCAGCCCCTCTTGGGTCTTCGCAGTAGAAGACTTCTTCCTGCCAACGCGTCTCAATGCACATGGACAGACGCAGTGGCTTTCGCCTTGTGCTGGATGTTGTAGAGCCTGCGGGATTTGCACAGGGTTTTCTTTGGATCAGCTTTCCCCAAACAGCCACTTTTTGGGTGTGTTGGTCTTTCTGATGTTAGAGGACTCAGGGCCTTACTCTCAACTTTTTTGGGGAGCCAACGTGATGTAGTGGCTAAGTGTTGGACTGGAGTCAGGAGATCCGGGTTCTCAGCCCCATTCAGCCATGGATGCTCACTGGTGACTTTGAGCCAGTCACAGGTCCCCTCTACAAGAATTCGGCTTGACGCCCGGTTGTCTGATTATGCGCATCTTCTCTCAATCGCTTTTACGCCCAATCCCTATACACGGGAGGCGGTGAAGCACATTACCGGTTGAATGAAACGTGTGTTAAAGTTGTTTAATGCGCAACATCGCTTGTTTACATAGCCATAAGGCGCTTCAACTCCCGCCGCAAATTAAAACTCGCTATTTAACGCGCATTCGATAATGCGCATAATCGGACATAAAAAGCACCTGGACCCCCCGATTTGTGCTCGGCTCTTGTAGAGGTAACATTTTTAATGCGCCTTGAAAGTGCTTTAAATCGCTCTTGTAGAGGCACCCACAGACTCTCAGCCCAACCTACCTCAAGGGGTTGTTGTGACGATAAAATGGGGAAGAGGATTATGTACACCTCCTTGGGTTCCTTGGAGGAAAAAAGGCGGGATATCAATGCAGTAAATAAATAAATAAATAAATAAATTTTAGATAGAACAGACTGTTAGCTGTGATGGGGGGGGGGGGTGGTTTACCTTTTTTTTCCAGATAAAACAGCCATGCTAAATAAATGGAGCTTCTCTGGTCAGAGACAGTATACCTGTGAATACCAGGTGACCGAGAAAGGCAAGAGGGGACCTTTATTGTCACTTTCATCCCGTTCTTGTCAGTGAATGCTGAAGACACAAGGTTGATAGGCCAAGCAGGGTGATGGAGATCAAAGCAGGTGCTGTTGCCAGCATCCTGATGCCCCTATGCAGACCCAGTAAGCATCAGGTGACAGATGTCAAGATTGAGAAGACTCCAGAAGTTGTTGTTGTTAATCGACGATCAGGGCACTTCGCAGAGTTTCATGAGCAAAGGAGTCAAATCCCTGCTTTCTATAGCAGCAGCAATCAAGATGTTAGCAGATCTAGGAGCTCACAAAGCAGAGGGCAGGGATGGGAGAGGTCAGGGGAAAGGTGGGGTTTGAAGCCAAGAGAATGGATGGCAAAGGGTAGTCCTCATGGTAGGCTGGTGGCTCCGGTGTCAGTGGGGAGGTTAATCCGCTCAGGGTTTCAGTCAGAACTCTATAAAGGAGCCATCCAATGGATAAGCAAAGAAGCTTTGCACCTTGGATGGCTCCTTTGGAGTTCTGACTGAAACCCGGAGCGGATTCACCTCCCCACTGACATCGGAGCCGCCAGACTCCATTGGTAGTCCTGCTGGGAAAGCGTGTAGGAAAGACAAAGCCTGCTACAGATTTCTTGGGCAGGGACATGTGGAAACCTGGTCAGGAGCTCGTTCAGTCAGTGGTCTACTTTGGTATTCCGCACCCACTACTCTGCTTCCTCGCTTTACTACACTGTGCTCTCTGGAGTGGTTTGTGGGGTTGGTACGAGAGAGTCCGAAGCGTCTGTGAACCAAGGCAGAAGCTCCCTCCTTCTCATGATCATGGTACTGCTGTGTCTTCACTCAGGCCGCCCGCCCCCAGCAGCCTCCGATTCATTTCGGGTGCTACGGACTGCTTTTTCTTCGTGCCTTCCCCACCCTGCCCCTGCGTCATATCAGAAAGTGCCTGGAAGAAATGAAAGTGAAGGGGAGAAAGCGCCTGATGTGACCGGAGACCCGCTTGACAAATTCTGTTGTAAAGAGGAGACAAAGACCCTTTGCCTTGATCACTGCCTTTGTTTTCATAAGCATATGTCTGCATTCATGAAGGCTGGAAGCATATTCTTTATTTAAAGCAGCCTTCCCCAGCCTGGTGCCTTCCAGATGTTCGGACTTCAACTCCCATCAGCCCCAGCCAGCATGGCCAAGGATCAGGAATGCTGGTAGTTGTAGTCCAAAACATCGGGAGAACATTGAGTCGGAAAAGGCTGGTTTAAAGAAACGAATCCTTGGTTTCTTCGGAATCCATGACACCCTGGAATAGTTCCTATGTTGAAATGCCATGGTGGTCTACAGTGGTCCATTACCTTTGTGGATCAGGGTTACTTTTCTGCCTATGTTTCGGAGCCCAATTCAAGGTGCTGGTTTTAAACTATAAAGCCTTACGTGGCTTGGGACCACAATACCTGATGGAATGCCTCTCCCGATAGGAACCTACCGGTACGTTACGCTCAACATCCAAGGTCCTCCTCCGGGTGCCTACTCCGAGGGAAACTCGGAGGATGGCAACAAAGGAAAGGGCCTTTTCTGTGGTGGCCCCCCAATTACGGAACAATCTCCCCGATGAGGCCCGCCTGGCGCCAATGTTGTTATCTTTTCGGCACCAGGTCAAGCCTTTTCTTTTCTCCCAGGCAGTTAACAGCTTACATTGAGGTTTTAACTGAGTTTTTGGCCTGGCTGAGAGTTTAAAATTGTTTTAAATGTTTGCTGTTTTTTATGTTTTTATGGCTTTACATTTTGAATATTGATTTTTAATGTTCAGTCTTTTAATCTTTGTAAACGGTGCAGAGAGCTTTGGCTATGGGGTGGTGTATAAATATAATAAATAAATAAATAATAGGCTGAACATGCACTTCTGTATGCCTGTCACATGGGCATTTCCTTCGGCTCTTGGCTCGCATCCAGTGTGCTGGATCATCTTTAAAAAACAGCCATGTTTTTATTAACTGGGGAATCATTTCATGATGAGGGAAGCTAAACACATCTGCAGGAGAAAGAGTGGAAGGAGGTATATATATATATTATCTTACTTGTCACAACAGTTTCAAGGTGGCTGACATTAAAAATACAATAAACATTATTTTAAAAAAACCCACACACAATAAAAGCAATACAAATGGCAAATTAAAAACACACACACACACACACAGAATAGGCTGGTAGGTAAAGCCCCAAAAATAGCAGATCAGGTAATTTGAAAAGGGCTTATTTAAAACACACGCACATGAGGTTGGCAGTTTTAAGGACAAAAAAATCCCCAGTGAAATAGATGAGGCAGGTAAACGGGGGCCTATTAATCTATGGCTTGGATCTAAATGTGCTTTTGTGTATGGAAGATGCTTCTGTTTATGTGTCCTGATTTTTACCCATCCCACACTGTACTAAGGGTCTCCTGACCCCCATGAGTGGTGGGTGGTATGGGCGAATGTGGCAGTAATGGGGAGGCAAAAGCAGGAAATCAGTGCCCACTTGCGGCGGTGAAAATCCAAGCCGTTTTGAGATGTTAAGACCAAATCCATTGATCTAGGATGGCTTCAGCTGGAGGGCTCTCCCTAGCGCTACTAATTTGAAGGCATTGTGCCTTCAAATCCATTGTGCCTCCCATCCTTTCCTCTTTAATGTATTTTCTGTAGCAAGAGGAAAGAGAGAAGAAGCGGTGGGGAAACATGGATGCAGTACAAATTCAAGATGCCAAGGGGTTGGAAGATTTCCCCGTAAAATTCAATCATTGAGGGCGGGGGATGGGGCAATACAAGAAGAAGCCTTTGGGTTGGATCTGGATTTACGCTGGAGCAAGGGGGCTCACGGGGAGTGGTCTATTCCACGCCTGCTTTTTCCCACTGCATCCCCTCCAGCTCACTGCAAAATGCTACACCCTACTGAATGGGGTGAGCTGTGATGTGTGCAGGGGAGGGGACCCCCCAACATTCGGGCAGAGGGACCTTCCGCAAGCAGAACCCTTCCTATTGCAGAAGGTTCCTTCCTCTTTTGGAAGGAAGATTCTGAATCCAATCCTGTGGGTGGAAGCTTCTGGATTACTGCAACGCATTACACATAGGGCTGCCTTTGAAAACGGTCCAGAAACTTCAACTGGTACAAAACAAGGCAGCCAGACTGTTAACGGGGACTGGCCAGCGAGACCACATTTCGCCAGTCATTTTCCAGCATCAGTGGCTGCCGATCCAGGTCCGATTCGGAGTGCTGGGATTAACATTCAAAGCCCTAAACGGCTTGGGGCCAGGTTATCTGAAGGAACACCTCTTCCCATATGTACCTGCCTGGACCCTAAGATCATCCTCAGGGGGTCCTTCTCCATGAGCCCCTGCCAAAGGAAGTGAGGCAGGTGGCTACCAGGAGGAGGGCCTTCTCTGCTGTGGCACCCCGGCTGTGGAATGAGCTCCCCAGAGAAGTTCACCTGGCACCCACAATATATTCTTTAGATGCCAGGTGAAGACCTTTTTATTTTCACTGTGTTCTTCAGTTTGATTTTTAACCTTTCTGTTTAAATTTGTATTTTAAATCCCCATTAATTTCTGCGTGGCTGCTTGGTTTTTATCCTGGTTGTGTTTTTAAACGGTATTTTAAACTATGTTTTTATACTGTCGTTGTTTTATATTTTGAATGGATTTTTATGGTTTTAATTTTTGTAAACCGCCCAGAGAGCTTCGGTTATTGGGCGACACAGGAATGCAGTAAATAAATAAATAAAAAAAATGCACAGGCCTCCTACCTGCTTCTTCTGGACACGAGCTCTTTTCAAATGAATGGGAAGAGTGTGTTACCTGCACGCTTTTCAACCCAAAATAAAGTTGTCTGTTAAAGATGCCAGTTGGCACCAAGGGACATAGAAATCCTCCTTGGAACCTACTCCCAATAACAACTTGCTCACATGCTAAGATTGTCTGCTGATATTCTCATGCTGGCTGGGGAACGCTGGAAGTTACAGGACGTCCCCCCCCCGTCTAAACATGCATAGGATTGCCCCCTTTACTCGCGTATGGTTTAAAAGGAGAAGTAGAGCTCACCCTTGCTAATTTGGAGAGTTGGTGTTGGTGTTGCTGTCATTTGACTGGATTTACTAGCTCAGAACTCTTGTAACTGTTCAGATCTCAAATAATGTCATGTTACTCTTCTTCCCCCCATTAGGAAAAAAAGAAAAAGTGTGAAGTGGAGGAGGCTGTCCCATTTCAGCTATCCCTTCCCAGGAAAGAGAAAGATCAAGAAGGACCTTCTCGATCCAGCGAGGCCCCGGTGGAATATATTCCAGAGTCCAGGCTCTGTAACGAAGCCGAGGAGAGAGAAAATGTGAAGGACGTCCCACTGAATGAGCTAACCCGAGATAAGGAAGGATCCCCAGGCGGCGCCCTATTGAAACCTCCAGCACAGGCGGAAGAATTCAGAGATAGGCCTTTGCAGGAGGGAAACGCTGCTGGAGAAAAAACACCCGGTACTCAGGACCTTGCGCAAGCAGATGCTGGAGAAACGTCAACCTGTGACCTCTTGGAAAAGAGCAGTTTTTGCACCCACCCACCGATGGCAAGTGCCCAGAACCCAGAACCCGAGAATGCGTGCCGTATAAAACCTCCGCTTGCCCCTTCTTCCGAAGGGGGTCTTGCCACCATCTCTGCCCCTGTCAAAGAACACGTTCTTTATCCAGACCTGCCGTTGGAGTTATTCCGCGAGCGGCTGGCGGGCCTTGCTATCAAAGCGCAGGTACCGAAGGAGAGGCTCTATCCTGAGCTTCCGGTTGAACTGGAGCTGGTGCCTTTTAGCAAAGAGCAGCTGAGGGTCTTTGAGCCGTGCTCCTGGCTGGAGAACGTCGATTCCTACGTGGAGGAGTTTGGGAGCGTTGCGCAGCAAGACAGGCACGAGTTCTTCGAGCTGTTGCTGAACTACTGGCGCTGTCGGAAGCAGCTGCTTCTGGCGGAAGCGGAGCTGCAAACCCTGGCCTCGGATTGCCAAAGCGTTAAAGATCGCCTCTGGACTTTTAAGGACGAGCAGCAGAATGTGCAGGTGAAGTAATGGGAGTTGGTTTCTAAGAGCTGCTTCGGGCATTCCCCAGAAACCAGCCTTTATTATGATTGATTTACTTGAAACATTTCTGGGCAGCCTTTCAGGGCAGAAGCCCTTTCAAGGTGGCCTACAAACAATAAAACTCATGACCGTTAAGATATTAAAACTCAACGTCATCATACTACCTTTTTATAAATCTGTGGCATGACTGCAGATAGAATACTGTGTAGACATAGAATACTGTGTACAGTTTTGATCACCACACCTAAAAAAAAAGATATTGTTGAGCTGGACAAAGTGCAGAAAAGGGCAACTTAAAATGATCGAGGGGCTGGAAGATCGTCCCTACGTGGGAAGGTTACAAGAGCTGGGATTGTTCAGCATGGAAAAAAGGAGGCTAAGGGGAGACGTGATGGAGGTGTACAAAATTATGCATGGTGTGGAGAAGGTGGGTAGGGAGACATTTTTCTCCGTCTCTCATAATACTACAACCTGGGCCTGGTTGTTGGGAGATTCAGGACAGGTAAAAGGAAAGATTTCTGCACACAGCGCATAGTTAAACGGTGGAATTTGCTACCACAAGACGTGGTGATGGCCACCAACTTAGATAGCTTTAAAAAGGGATTGGGCAAATTCCTGGAGGAGAAGGCTACCAATATCAAAGGCATTATGCTTATGTATACCAGTTGCTGGGGAACATGGACAGGAGCTTGTGGGTTTCCCGTGGGCAGCTGGTAGGCCACTGGGTGAACAGAATGCTGGACTAGATGGACCCGTGGTCTCATCCAGCGTGGTTCTTCTTGTGTTCTTAAAAGTGATAAAAACATAGACACGATAAAACTAACAATAAAACCCAGCCTGGTGCCCTCCAGCTGCATCGGACCACAACTCCGATAATTTCTAGCCAGCATGGCTAATGGCTGGGGATTATGGGAGATCACATGGATTCGCCCTCTTTAGGCTTGTCCACTTCAAAATTTTGTTGGTGCCGGGTAATCTCTTACTTGAGTTCTCTGGTAATCTCTTACTTGAGTTCTCTGTTGCAAGACGTTCCGCATGTGAAAAGCAGGCATCTTTGGGAGAACGAGTCAGGTTAGTTTCCTCTGGCAGCATGGTAAACAAGCCCGCCAAAGAGACTAGTCTGTCCTTTTTTTTAAACCAGCCTGCAAAGAGGCTAGTAGCCTGTACTTCCATGCTGGCTCTGGAGGAAGGGAAGGCCCCCTCCTCCATGGCTAGCATGAAAACACAGGCGACTAGCCAATCAAGGTACAATCCCCTGCATGTTTAGGCAGGAAAAAAGGCCTACAATTCAGAGCATGCTGGGAATTGTAGGCCTTTTTTTCCTGTTTAAACGTGTACGGGATTGTACCTTAATTGGCTAGTCATCAAAAGTGCCCTCTGCCAAGAGGACTGGTGAAGGAGGGACAGAGAGATCCAACCCATCTCTGATGGCCCGCCTGCCTACCTGGAATTCCTGGTCACCTGTGGCGGCCAGGCGAGTTGTGAGATACAAGGCTTGTCTATAGTATGCTAGTGTTCTTCCTGCAGGGACCCCTTGACATTGGGAAATATTCCAGCAGGGCAACCTCGAAAGTGCGTCCTGAAACTCGTTCCTTTAAAGAAGGTTTCCATTGGTTCAAAAATGAGAACTATGGACCTTTTCAAACACTCTGTTCTGCATCCACAGACATCGCTACACAGAGAAGACGCCTTAGGATTTAGGAACTAGCACGTGGCACCTGCGTGGATTGGCTCTGTTCTAGCGGCCTGTGATTTTGTAAGAGAACATACACAAGGAAGAGTGAACCATGGCATATTTCGTCAGGCATTTTTTGCAGGCGAGGCAAGTTGCTGCCTGAAGTGGGGATCTGCCGCCGCCCCTCCCTCCCTCCCTCCCGCTTTCCTTTCTGGGCGCACCCACCAACTGGGCTAGTTTTGCTTGTGTGCGTAGACACGGATGCCCCCCAGTGCGCTGCCCGTATGGGGTTTCTTCCGGGACCTCTCGCGACACGTTGCCTGACCTCGTGCAGCCGCTGCGTAGCTCCTGAAGATGGAATCACCTTACAGGCAGCGGCAGGGGAAGTGGCATGCCTTCGTGCCCAAGCAAAAGTAAACCAGCTGGCTGGCCGCCAGCCAGGCACACAGGAGCAGGCAGGTGGGCAGGGTTGGGAGGTGCAGAGGTGGAGTGGGGCGGTTCAGGAGGGCCGGCGTGGCACGCAAGCAAGCGAGAGGTTGCTTCTTGGTCCTGCCGGCTGCCTGCCGGGACCAAGAAGCGGCCGTCCCCTTGGAGGGTGGGACAGGGCTACTCTCCCCGCACTTCGGTGCCTGCTGCATCTGTTTCCCCCTGCTTCATGGTAGGGCCGGCCCTGAGTTTTTGATTCTAACAGCAGTGAGGGAGATGGCTCTGGGCAACGTCACAAATGGGACATGTTTGCCTCCAGGAGGGGATATTCAGAGGCTGGCTGTCCATGTACATCGGGAACAGGGAACGAGCAAAAGAAGCAAATACAGTTTTAGGTTGCATCAATAGAAACGTAGTTTCTAAATCACAGGGAAGCCCCGCTTCGCTCTACTCTGCGCTGGTTAGACCTCGCCTCGAATACCGGGTCCAGTTCAGGACGTGTCAGTTTAAAAAGGTTTCTGATAAAACAGACCAAGTTCAGAGAAAGGCAACGAAGAAGATCAGAGGACTAGAAACTAAATCCTCAGAGGAAAGATGGAAGGATGTGGGTATGTTTAGCCTTGAGAAAAGAAGACTGAGGGAGCAGGGGGTGGGATATGATGGTACTTTTGAAGTATCTAAACGGTTGTCACACAGAAGAGGGCCGCAACCTGCTCTGTATCATTCCAGACTGTTATGGCTTAAGTTATAAGAAGGCAGGTTTCGATTAAATATCAGGAATAAGTTCCTAATGGTTACAGCAGTCAGACCCCTTAGTGGGTATGGGGTGGGCTGTCTGTCGGTGGAGGTATTCAAGCAAAGACTTGACAGCCTTCTGTCAGAAGTGCTTTAAAATGAATTCCTGCACTGAGCAGTGGGTTGGACTCGATGCCGAAAAGGCCCCTTCCAACCCCAGCTGCATTCGGACAGCACAATAGTCAGTGGTGGGTTAATAGTCAACTCCGCGGTTGATTATCGAGGGGGTACTCCCCACATGACATGATTATAATCAACCGTGGTGTGGATTAAGGCCAGCGTCGAGTTGACTAGTAGTCAACGGTGTGTTCGATTGACATATTCATCACCATTACTCCCCCCCCCCCCCCCAGTCCTTCTGCTAGTATCCTATCAGCCATTGCAAATTCTGCCGGCTGGACTAGAGTGGCAGTTGCCACTTTGGTCGCTCTTGCCAGGGGACTCTGTAGTTGCCGAAACTAAGTAACTCTGTGCGACAAAATAGTCAACGGTGCTCAACACATTACCTGGTATCCAATGGTTGTTCAAACAATTAACTCTGCACAGCGTTGATTATTTCGGCTGAATAACTAACCGTGGTGTGAAAAAAATCCCGACAGATGACACAATAACCAACCGTTGACTAACCCACCATTGTCTAACCTACCATTGGTAATTGTGTTGTCCGAACCCAGTCTGTGATTCTATGTGATCCTCCAGATATATGTCCGTAGATATGTCTAATCCACTTAAAGTTATCAAGCTGATGGGCTCCGCCGCACCTTGTGGTTGTGAATTCCATAATTTAGTTTATGTCAGGCCTCGAACTTACTGCCAAACCATGGGATGTGCCTACTCAACGTTCTTGTATTATGAGCGTATTTTAGCCTTGCAGAATCTCATGTGTAGAATCCATGTGTGTGAACCAAAATGGCTGTTTTTTAAGACTTAAAAGATCTGGGGCGGCCAGCTTCATTGGATTAATTAGTGTGATTAATCGATTAAAGCCTTCATCAAAGCATACTTGTCAGTCAGGAAAATTTCCAGCTTGGGTGTGCAGAGGTTTTCGTTTGTGCTCCAAAATGAACTCTTGCGTGAGTGAAGGGATACACAATATGGACAAAGCACACTCTGTATCCCAGCTTTGTGAAAATGTGTGTCATGTAGCTGGTACTTTGAACAGGTTACGTATATCTCCTAATTAATAAAATTAACAAATTGGTTTGTTGAAAGCCATGTCCAAAAAAAATACTGTCTGTTTGGGAGGGGCAAATTCCAGATTTAATTTGTAATAGGTGTCTCCCCCCTTCACCTTTAAATATAATTTGAAATTAGGTTCTAATACGTAAGCACAGCTGTCCCTTCTTACGGACCTGTAAGTATTGCAGTACATATATTTACAGCACGGTCCTACTAAGTCTCATTGGCTCAGGTCAGACCACACGTTTCTCAACAGTGGTTTTAGAAGTCCACGGTGGAGTTTTTACACCACCGTTTGGAGAAATGTGTTGTCTGGTGGGAAAACTACACGGTGGAGTTTTTTTTGGGAAAACACTCCATGGAGAATATCCATGCTGTGCGGAGGAGAGTTCCTGCACAACTGTTGTGTTGTGTGTTGTGTGGAGAGCGTAGTGGAGTTTTCTGTTGCATTGAGTTGATTTTTCCCACCGGCTACAGAGTTCCCTGGCAAGAGCGGCGAAAGGAGGGAGTGCCGTTCTAGGAGAGCCACTGGGATTGGTTTTTTTTGCAGCAGTGGCTGGTGGGAAACCATCGGGAGGAGAGAGGGCGGAGGAACTGTCAATCAGACATCGCAATGGAGTTTACTCAACTCTACGGTAGCCCACAGTCACACAACGGTGGAGTTGGAACATATTGCGTGGGGAGTATCCCCTAGAAATTCCACCGTTGAGTGGAGTTTTCACACTGCGTTGACTAATGTGTTGTCTGAGCTGAGCCATTGAGTTCATTTGGACTTACTCCCAAGAAAAGAATATAGGATTGCAGTCTTAATTAATTGATTGGTTGTGGTTCGTTCAAAGCCGAGTCCGTGATCCAGTGGAAAGCATTTATTTGCAGGCTTCCCACAGCCTCTCCACTCCCCCCAGGAACTTTTCATTTAGTTTTTTAAAATAATGCTGCCGTTCGAAATGTTCCCAGGGCGACAACACATGAAGCATGCTATGTTTACAACCCTATTTTATACTGGTGTTGTGTTATCCTGACTGTATGTGGCCCTCATGGTTTCATCGAAGGCCAGCCTTGGACACCTTTGAAATAACTATGCTGTGACGAAGAGGATTCTGCTCATGGCGGGACATGCAGCCCCAGGCTTAGCGGCCGGGTTTTATATTGCACGGCTGCATCCATTCATATTTCTGCCATCAATTGCCGACCTTCCCCATCTGAATGTGTGCCGTCATTGTCTCCCTTTGCAGGGCGTCTGCGCCGACCTTTGCAAAGTGTCCGGCCATCATCGTTACCAGACGGTCGAGATGAACGAAGGTGCTTTGGGAGAACTGAAGACACTGTTTGAGGCTCAGGCCGACCACGTGCATCAGACGCTGGCCTTGCACTTGTACACATCCGTCTTGTCCCGCCTGCAGGTGGAGTCCTACCTCTATGGATTGCTCAGTGGCTCTTCCTTGCTGACGGCTGTGGGCATTCAGCAGCAGGAGCCAGGTGCGTGCCCCCGGGTTGGGAGTCGGCAGGAAGTCGCTCTGCATGCACAGGGCACAGGATGCTTCGTGCTAAAACAATAAAAATATATATTTATTTATTACACCTTTATACTGCCCATCAGCCGAAGCTCTCTGGACAGTGCACAATTAAAAACCATAAGAACAGCAATATAAATTTAAACATTAAAAAGTTAAAAAGGCAGTGTAAAACGAGCTACATTGAAAACCAGGGAAAGCCTGTGCAAAAAGGTATGTCTTCAGGAGGCGTTTAAAAGATGTAACGATGTCTGCCTCCCGAACCACACGAGGGAGGGTTTTCCAGAGGGTGGGTGCCACTACAGAGAAGGCCCACCACTGAGGTTCTTCATGGCAACAGTCCGTTCATCTCAGAATGGCCAGTAGGGCCTCCTCTGAGGACCGTAGTTGTCGTCCAGGTTTATATAAGGGAAGGCGGTCTGCTAGGTATGCTGGTCCCAAGTTGTTTAGGGCTTTGTAGGATAACAGCATAACCTTGTATGTGGCTGGCTAGCTAACAGGCAGCCTGTGCAGTTCTTTTAACACAGGTGTTATATGAGCAGAGCTAGGTGTCCCCGTGAGCACCCTATCCGCTGCATTCTGCACTAGCTGCAGCTTCCGAACCACATACATGGGTAGCCCCACATAGAGTGCATTACAGTAGTCAAGTCGTGAGGTTACCAGTGTATGAATGACCGTGGCAAGGCTATCCCTATCCAGGAATGGGCGTAGTTGGCGTACCAACTGAAGCTGATAATGGGCGCTCAGGGCCACCGAGGTCACCAGGGCCTCCAGTGACAGAGATGGATCCAGGATCACTCCCAAACTACGGACCTGCTCCTTCGGAGGGAATGTAACCCCATCCAGAACAGTCACGTTTTGCCCTAAGGGACCCCAAATTCTGTGACCTGCCTAAACGATGTGAGTTAAGCACTGGGGTGCTGTGTGAGGGGGTCATCTAAACTCAACTTGCAGAATTTTGGCAGGTCGCAGAATTTGGGTACAAGACTGATACGTGGCTGAGCCCTACCCCCATGCCATGCATTCAGTGCATGCAAGAAGGGGCCCTCCACACATACCAAGATGTGCTTATAGAACTCCTCCATGAATTGTGGGAGGGTCTTGTTTGGCCTAGGGACCCCCCCCCCCCACTACATCCATACATTAGGGTGACCATACGAAAAAGAGGACAGGGCTCCTGTATCTTTAACAGTTGCATAGAGGGAATTTCAGCAGGTTATACATTGTTATACATGCAATACCTGGCAAAATTCCCTCTTCATCACAAGAGTTAAAGCTGCAGGAGCCGTGCTATGTAAGAGTGACCAGATACAAAAGAGGGCAGGGCTCCTGCAGCTTTAACTCATGTGTTGAAGAGGGAATTCCACTAGGTGCTACACGCGTACAAATGACACCTGCTGAAATTCCCTTTTCTATCCAACTGTTATAGATACAGGAGCCCTGTCCTCCTTTTCATATGGTCACCCTACCATACATTGGTATGCACTTGCGCCCAATGAATGGATGGAGGAGTATGTGGCTATCAGGTGCATTAACTGTGGAAGTGGGGCTAGCCTGCATGCTCCCCCCGCCCATGACCCATCATGCATCCTTTGAACCTGTGAGGGCCGTTGTTTGAACTCCACTTCTCTTTCTGTCAGCCAAAGTGTATTAACAAAATGCTACCTGTTTTCTTGATTCCAAGTGCCTGCCAAGGAGGTCGGGGTGATGGTTATCCCTTCCCCCCCTTACAACTGCCTTGTGAAGTAGGTGAAGCTGAGAATGACTGGCTTTGAGTTCAGGGCTTTGTGGCCAAGGCCTCAACCTGAGAGACCACCTTCCCCCATACAACCCTTCCTGGGTTTTAAGATCTTTGGCGGAGCCCTATCTTTTAATCCTGACGCCATCAGAGTCATGTTTGCTAGAGATGTGAGACAGGGCCTTTTTGGTGGCTGTTCCCAAACTGTGGAATTCTGCCAAGTGGAGGTTAGGTTGGCTCCTTCTCTGCTGTCCTTCTGCTGTAGGCAAAGATGTCTTTATTCAGGCAGGCCTTGCCTGTTGCTGAAGGATTTTGATTCCCATTGATTCTGTGTTGTTTAGTTCGTTTATTGCTGTGTTTTTAATAGCGCTTTCAATTTATTTTTTATCTTACATTTTAATCAAGATTTTGTTTTTATTCTGTATGGTTTTGTTATCCACCTTGAGTGCCATTTTCGGGAGGAAATATGGAATATAAATTAAATAAACAATAAATAAATCACACTACAGAATGTTGGCTTGCTTCCTTGAGCTCTCACGAGAGGCTGGCAGGTTTCAGAAGGCCGTTGGTAGCCAGCCAGAATTTGATTCTTCCCATCAATTGTGCTCTTCTCTTAATGAGATGGGATCTTGTTCATGACATGTCACAACAACCCTGTGAGGTAGGCTAGGTTGAGAGATACCGAAATCACTAAGGCCACTCAGTGGCTGCGTTCGGACAACACTTCAGTCAATGTTGGGGGAAATAGTCGACTCGCAGTTGGGTTTTTTGTGGGTACTCCCCACACAGCATGTTCCTACACAACTGTGGGTGGTTGGGGCTTGCGTGGAGTGGACTGATCGTCAACCTGGCATTTGACTGACCCAGACCCAGACCCCGCCCCTCTCCCCACCCTCCCTCCTCCCTCAGTCTTCTTGGTGCTGTCCCAGCAGCCATTGCAAGGCCTGGCAGCTGTAGCAGAGCAGCCAGCACGATTTTGGCCACTCTTTTCAAGGGACTCTGTAGCCAGCGGAGATAGTCCACTCGACCCTGCAAAATAGTCCGCTGGCTCAGTTTGGGCAACACGAAAACCAACGGTTGAGCAAATAATCAACTCTGCAGCCATTTGTGTTTCTCCAGTGGTTATTTTTTTTTTTTTTGAGGAAAAAGTCAATCATGGGGTGGTTTTTGCCCGACAGATGACACAAATACCAACCATTGACCACTCAACTGACGGTTCGCTACTAAAACCACCGGTGGTTCTTGGGTTGTCCGAACTGAGCCAGTAAGCTTCCTGGCTGAGTAGGGTTTTGAACCCAGTGCAGAGCTCCTTCTAATTCTCTCCCCCCCCCCCCCCCCGCCCCATTCATAGCTCTCAAACAGACAGAAAACATCTCCTCAGACTTGGGGCCCTTGAAGGAATGCATCAGCGTTCTCTTCAGTTTTACCCGCCGGGTGGTGGAAGATCCGCAGTTTCAGCACGACATCCTCTCGTGGCTTCGAAGGCTGGTGAGTAACCCGGCACAGGCCGTTCTGCGGCAGGTGCCGGAACTTCCGGTCATCCGGGCACAAACGTGCTGCCAGCGTGTTCTTTTTAATCTCTGCAGGACCACATTTTCCTTGGTGAGGTGTGGGGTGGGGAGGGGGAGCGGGTCAGATCCAGAGAATGCACCGAGATTCGCTGCTTCCTATTTGCTAGCATCTGAAGCTTTGCGAGATATGCTGGTATTTACTCAGCTCTTTTATACAAAGCTTAGAGTGCAACCCTGTGCCTGTTTATGCAGAATGTTTGCATTCTGTAAATAAATAAATAAAAAGCATGTAATGAGGGGAATTTCTGAATATTTGATGTATGAATTCAGTTAAAAGACTTGGCTTTGGTGAACCGAGATGTGTGTTGGCTGACACGGAGAGTGGATTCAGCGTGATTTAAATCTTATCTTAATTTCCCCCTTCTTCGGTTGCCTTTGAAATGGTCTCCCATCCCTTCAGGTGTCGGTTTTGCAACGGATTGGTTCTCCTGGGGACCATCTTTTCCTCCTCAACCACATCCTTCGTTGTCCGGCCGGTGTCAGCAAATGGGCGGTTCCATTCATTCAGGTACGGATGTTTAATCTTCTTTTTAAGGCTAGGGTTACCCTTTGGCAAGGAGAACAGGGCTCCTGTAACTCTGACAGTTGTATGAAAAAGGGAATTTCAGTAGGGGTCATTTGTATGCATGCAGCACTTGGTGAAACTCCCTCTTCGTCACAACAGTTAAAGCTATACTAGCGTGACCAGATGCAAAGGAGGGCAGGGCTCCTGCAGCTTTAACTGTTGTGATGAAGAGGGAATTCCACCAGGTGCTGCATGCATGCAAATGACACTTGCTGAAATACCCTTTTCTATGTAACTGTTAAGGATACAGGAGCCCTGTCCTCCTTTCCATATGGTCTCCCTAAGGTGGCATGCCAGAAACCTGGTTCTCCTATTGTCATGGCTGTACCATTTACAATACAGGTGGGCAGTCACTGACCCAGGGGCCTAATCCACCTTACAGAGTTTGCCCATCTGGCCCACAGAGGCATAGGCTCTCTGTGTGAGCTCACCCACTCCCTTCCCCATGATACCCAACTCAGATGTAATATGCATTCTTAATTTCTCCCCCCCCCCCTTTGCTTTCAGATTCGGGTTCTGGGCAGTCCAGCTGGGGTCTTCCATTTTATGCAGTCCCTCGCTTTGCTGATGTCTCCTGCCAAGTAAGAGAGAGAATGTGAGGTCAGGGCTATTGAGCCTCTATTAGGCCCCTTCTACACCTGGAGGGGGAGCATTTATTTGTTTGTGTTTGAACATGTTCTATTCGACTGTTGTTTTTATACCGCAATGAGAGAAGCCTTGATATGGCCGATTACACGTGCCTTAGCTGGTAACTCAAAAGGAACTCTGGTGAGTATCCTCCTGCAGGGCTCAAACAAGTATATGACCCTGCAAGTAGCCAAGTTCCTCCATTGCGCAATTGGCTGCAGAGCCCTAATGGTTGTATAACATCTTATGGGTCCTTATGCCAACTCACCATAAATAGTATACCTTTTGGCATTTTAACCTGTCTAGTATTAAGTAGGTGAAAAGCCTCGCACTGTTGTTTACTCATATATTTATTGTAATGTATTTTACTTTTTAAGGGGTGAGCCCTATGTTCAGCTCACCAATGTTTTCTATTTTAAGTGTTTTAATACTAGTCCTTTATTATGTATTTTTAAATTATGTACTACTGGCCAATAGGCTGTAATAAAATTTTACTTACTTATTTGTTTGTGTGTGTGCGTGTGTATGTGTGTGTATGGGGGAACGGGGAGAGAACGAGTTGTTAAATCCATCTTAGACTCTTAGCAAAGGTGATCAGAGCTTCCCCTCCCTCTTCTGTTGTGCCAACCTGATTTCCGCGGCTTGTCTCTCACTTTGCAACCTGCAGAAATCGAGCGGAGTTTATGTGCCATATGAAGCCGAGTGAACGGAGAACCTCCTCGTCTGGGAAGGAATCTGGAAACTGGACTTTGGTAGATGAAGGCGGAGAAGAGGTATCATAAAATGACGGTTTTGACACACTTTGAGTCCGAGCTTGGGACCCAGGGAAGCAGGAACAAAGCGGGCCAAGAGTAGCTTTCCTGTCTTAATTATTCCTGGTAGTTGGAACCACTCCTGATAAGGGAGAAATGCATTCTTTACTAGACCCTGAGCATGGGTCATAGAATCATAGGATGGTAGAGTTGGAACGGGCCTATAAGGCCATCGAGTTCAACCCCCTGCTCAGTGCAGGAATCCACCTTAAAGCATCCCTGAAAGATGGTTGTTCAGCTGCCTCTTGAATGCCTCTAGTGTGGCAAGTGAATTTATGGTAGCCTGTGTAACAAGATCCTATTCATTTTCCCAGAAGAGCACAATTGGGTTTAGAGGTTGAGGAAAGGGCTAAGGTGCAGAAACATGGACTGTCTTCAAATTTGTGAAATCTATTTTTTAGGATAACACCAAAGTCCACCAACAGGAGCCAGGTGCAAAATAGTGGGCTGGGCAGGAGCTAAGTGTAAAAAAGGTAGCTAAGGGGGCAGAACCAAGTTGTACAAGTATAAATCTTCTTCTGAGTTACTACAGTTCAGGGATTTTGACGCACAACTCTAAAACTGGTCTGCAAAGCTGCATCAAGACCTGGTCAAAGGCAATTGTTTTATATGAATATTTTCCAGGACAGGAACAGGTGAGCAGAGAGAAAAGTGATTAGCACAAAGTCAGCCAGGGCGGAGAAAGTTTCCACTTGCAGCTTTAGTTGATCAGACAATTGGGAGTTAGAAACCCATGTTGCTCCAGTGCAAATCTCCTTGTCTACCAATAATAATAATAATAATAATAAAATAAAATAATAATAATAATAATAAGACAACAAGAAGAAAGACAGAGACAACTACCACAGCAAACAGCAAAACATACTCAAAAGCCAGGAAATTCCTGAATCTGTAAAAGACAGCATGACTTGGCAAAGCCTGTCATGCCCGTCTAGAAAAACTGCCATGAGCGAGAAAGAGATTAATAATTATTATAATAATAATAATAATTATTATTATTTATTTATGTCTTACCCACCTCTTCCTCTGGATCAAGGCGGAAAACAGCATTAAATACAAAACAGCATAAAATACATAAAACTGATTAAAATGTATAAAACTAATGAATTATTAAAAACATATAAAACGAATACATTATTAAAAGGCATCTAAAAATTCAACTGGGTAGGCCTGCCAGAAGAGATCAGTCTTTATAGCTTCCTTAAATTCTAGAAGACTGTTAAGTTGGCGAATCTCTTCCAGCAGGCCATTCCATAGTCTGGGAGCGGCAGAAGAGAAGGTCCTCTGGGTAACAGTTGTCAGCCTAGTCTTGGCCGACCGCAGTAAGTTCTTCCCAGAGGACCTGAGTGTGTGGGGCGGATTGTATGGGAGAAGGCAATCCCATAGGTAACCTGGACCTAAACCATGTAGGGCTTTAAAGGTAATAACCAACACTTTATACTTCGCCTGGAAACTAATTGGGAGCCAGTGAAGTGATTTCAAAATTGGTGTAAGATGGTCACCTCTAGGTGTATTGGTGACCAACCTGGCTGCCATATGTTGAACTAGTTGAAGTTTCCGGACTAGGCACAGATGTCGCCCTATGTACAGCGCATTGCAGAAGTCGAGCCTCAAAGTTACCAGAGTCTTCCAACTCTAGGAAGGGGCACAGCTGGCGTATCAGCCGAAGCTGATAGTAGGCACTCCTGGCCATCGCATCTATCTGGGGTGTCATTTGGAGCAATCCCAATCAATCTTCTGGATCCCTCAAAAGTCTTTTGGGAGGGGCTGGCATTCATCCGTGCTTCCTACTGGTGCTGTGGTCTTCCTTAACAATAGAAAATGCAACCTCTTGATGTGGTTTCTTTCCTTCTAGGATGAAGACCCTGATACTAGCTGGGTCCTTCTTCTTGAAGATGACTTGGTTGTGCTTTTGTCCCAGTTCCCCTTTCATGAACTCTTCCAGCATATTCTTGGATTCGATTCTAAAGGTGACCGAACTGACAAAGGAATTTGTGTCTGGTAGTAATTAAATGGTGCGGAATATCTGACATGTAATCATTCTTTTTCTTTTGAAAAAAAAAGAAAAGAAAGAAAATGGTGTGGAATATCAACCAATGTAATTGATATATCCATGGGCCTGTTCAGACGACACTCCAGGCTCTGTGGTTAGCGAAACTGTTGTTCTCTGGGGTTAGTGCTAATCACAAGCCGTGCTGTCACACACAACATTTTAAGCCATGGTTAGACCCGTTAACCCTGCTGCAGATGGTCTGACTGTAGTTAGTGAGTGAACAGGGTTTAGCAAAACGCACAGCACAAGACACCTTAAACCCTGTTGCTTAACCAAAAGCCTTAACCAGCAGGTTTAAGGTGTCTTCTGACCTATCTGTCTAACCATCTCATCTATCTATCCCATCCATCCATCCATCCATCCCATCCTGTCCATCCCATCCCATCCATCCCATCCCATCCATCTTATCCATCCATCTTATCTAACATGCATCCACAAAGTTTCTCTGGGACAGAACAACCAGCCAGATATTTAGGGTTCATTCTCTCTATTTCCAATGTTCAGCTGTGGGTGTCGTTGCTTATGACGTGGAATATCAGGCAAGTGCTCTGAGATCACAAGGCTGTGTTTTGACAGCGTAGGGGTGGTGGTGGTGGAAATGAGTACCAAAAGACGAAATATATTTATCCTACAAGTTACACAAACATGAAAACAGCCCCTGCATATAGAAAATGAGCATATCAGGAAGAAGACTAGAACCTTTCTCTGTGCAGTTAAGTATATCTGGCAACATTGTTTCCCACCTGCAACTTGATGTGGTATAGATTGGCAGCAGTTTTAACCTTGTGATCTGCTGTTTGTGTAGACAGGGCCTAAGATAAAAGTCTTGACCATACGTAGGTAACGAGGACTGTTAAAGTTCTTAAAAATCAATTTGTACTACTTGGAACATTTCCAGGCACACCTTTTATGAACATTAATTTCTGTGGTTGAAAGTGAAGATGGAGGGGCCCAGCCTTCCCGAACCTGGTGCCCTCCAGATGTATTGGACTGGAACTCCCATTATTCCCAGCCAGTATTGGCTGGCAAGGCTGCTCTAGCCTGCTTTCTCCTGTAACTGGGGGATGCTGATTAAGACTCAGAATTGCTAGAATCCATGGCACCACAGCCTTCCTTATTTTTTAAAACCGTGTTTAGATTTCTAGTGAATCTGTTGCTAATTTGTTGACAACACCCTGATCTGCTTTTGCCCCTCTGATTTTTATTTTAATTGCACAGGTGTTTATGCTCCTGAGAAAACCACGCCCCAAGAGATGATGAAGATTTTTGCATTCGCTAACTCTTTGCTGGAACTTCTAGCAGTGGGGCTGGAAACCTTCAACCGAGCCCGCTACCGGCAGCTTGTGAAGCGGATCGGCCGCCTCATCAGGCAAGGAGAGCGACTCAGTCGTCTTGTCTGGGGCACCATGTAGCCCATTGGCCAAAGACCCTTGTTGACTGATGTTGGGTTTGTGGGGTGAGGAGATGGTCCCCCATTTGCCTAGTTTGGAAAGGCTTTGTTCTAAAATGGGCCAGGCAACTTGTGGCCTTCCAGATGTTTGGGCTGACAACTCCCATCAGCTCTCACCAGGCTAGCCAATGTAAGGCATGATGGGAGTTGTTGTAGTCCGAAACATCCGTAGGTCCGGAAGTTGCCCACTCCTACCCTTTAGGACAGTCCCCTGTGTGTGCTGTAGGAAAGACCTGAGGTATTTTGATCTCATGCACGAGTTGGATTAGAGAGCTTCAGCTGCGGATCGGTATAGAATTATAATCAATGCAATGAAATAATTGAATTGCATTAGGGCCCCCAAATCTTTTCACACCCCAGCAGGCTGCAGACACGCATCTGCTTAAAAAGAGACCCGTCTGCTCTGCTGTTAAGCAGATGACCAGTGTGGTGGGTGGATGGGACAGATGTCAAAACAGACTACGCTTAGAAAGAACGCTCAAGCTGAACGGTAACCATCACTCGGAATAAAAACGTCATGCATCTGACGCAGTGGGCTGCAATCCCCGAAAGTTTATACCCGGATAAAATCGTTAGCCTTTAAGGTACCCCAAGACTCTTGGCTGTTTTCGCTGCAACACACCAACGCAGGTTGCCTCTCTGTGTAAAGTTTAATTGAGATCTACATTTGCAGGGACATTGGTCCCCATATTCTTGTCTTCATTAGAAGTGAAAGCAAAAGAAGCTATACTACTTCTTTTTGAGAAGATGCTCACTATTTTTGTTTGGCTTTCTTCAAGTCTGTCCAACAATCATGCTGATACTTCTGTCATTGCCCTATAGCTTCCCTCTGTTCGGTTTATTTACAGCACTTACAGGCTACATTTCAGTAAAATCCTCAAAGTGGTTGACCGAAATATTAAAGGTTCGATTTAAGCATAAATCCCAAATTAAAACAACGTCACGGTTTCAGGTTTTAAATGAAACAAAAAGACTACAAAAAGACTAAAAGTGACTCCTGCAAAATAAAACAAAAGGTACCCATCGCGTCGTGGGGTGAATCCTTCACTCTGCTGTCTCCGCTCATGTCATGAGTTGTAGTCAGTCTCTTTTAAAATGACACTTTTTTTAAAGCAGTGGTTGATGTGGTCTTGAAACCTCAGGGCAGGAAAACTCCTGCTGCGTAAAAATGAGAAATCCTTTGGACTTGGCAGGGGTGGGTGTTTGTGTCGCTTCTGATGTTGGACTGCAACTCCCACCATCTCTGGTCCTTGGCTACGCTGACTGGGACTGATGGGAGATGGAGTCCAGCAACATGTAGAGGGCCACAGGTAGCTCATGCAGTTACATTTGGGGTGGAGGAGTTGGAAGAGAAACCTAGGAAGCTGACCTTCTGCTGAGTCACGCCATCGGTCCACCTAGCTTATAACTCTGACTGGCAGCATCTTTCCAGGGCTTCAGGTGGGATTCTTCCCATGCCCTATCTGGAGATGCCACGGATTGAACCCGGGGCCTTCTGCCTGCAAAGCAGGGGTTCTGCCACCGAGCTCTGGCACTTTCCCCCTAAAAGGAGCTAAATAGACATCTCAGCCCTGCGGCTCCTGCGAATTGTATCCGTTTTCTGTTTTCTGACTTCTTTGTTAGTCGGTGAATCGGAGATGGAGGAGAGAGGATTTTTAGGTTGGATTTTTATCCTGAATTTTGGGGCAATAATGGCTTAAAGAAGGCACAGCTCTGTGTTATGCAGGGTTTAATCGATTTAGATCTCCAGTGTCTGAGAGCTGCAGCCAACAAACCTTGTTCCCCATTATGGCTAAGTAATCCCCTAAAATATGGAATTGTTAGCTATGTATTTGAATACATTTGCTGTTTCCAAATACAGGAGAGTATTCACGCTTGCTCATTTCAGCGTGTTGCCCTCTGCTCTGTTAAGGGGACGATTCAATAACATCCCGATTAACAAATGTCTGCATCCATGCGGAATGGGCACAGTAGATTCTGTTGATCATGTTTTTCTTTACTGTAATCTGTGTAAAGGCTGCAAAGGGAAGCTGATTTCCCCTGTATTAAAAACTCTCCTGGGACGACCTTCTAAAGATCTGGTGATGTTCTGTTTGAAGGATGATTCCTCCTATGTCCCTGCGAAGGTTGCTAGTTCTTTCTTAGTTCAATGCAAACAAGGGAAAAATTTCGTTGGCCCCATTTTAAAATGTATTGTTTTTATTTAATTACTCTTCATTAACCGTAGCTTTCTTTAGTTCAAAAATGTGTATTTGTCTGTGACTGTAATAAGCCATTCCTTCATTCTTAACCCAGCCCTGTCTTCTAAAAAGTCTGGCTGCTTCCCAAAGGTTTGCAGAAATAAATAAATGAATTGCGCCCTTGCTGATATAGGCAATTAATGAGGGTAATGAGAGGACTGGATTGGTCTGGTGTTGCCTCCATTAATGATTTGAAGATTTGCGTTCTGTTTCATTGTTTTTCCCTCTCGCTTCCTTCTCTTCCACTTCCTCCTGTAGGATGACGCTTTGCTACGTGAGTGATCACTGGGCCCAATTCGTCAGTCGTGCTAAAGACTGCGGTTACGCAATGCACCCTTACTCTGTCGAGAAACTGCAAGTGGAATTCGATGAGCTCTTTCTGAGGGCTGTTCTCCATGTACTGAAAGCGAAAAGGTAAGAAGCAGTGGGCCGTGTTGGGTGGGGGTATTAATGACAGTTGGGGAAATGGTGTTGGATCTAACTGAAAGTAAGGAGAGAGCTGTGAAGCCAGGCAGGACCATCCGCGTCTAGCTCTGAAGTTCTCAAATTGCCTTTATAGGTGAGAAAGCAAAGGCCACAAGCCTTTGTATACCTGCTCTGTATGTAGGCCTCTGTATGTAGTTTGGTTCTTGCGAGTGAACTGCATGATGGGATTGGAATGATGTATGCCCCTGAATGTGCTGTAATGCTTAATTAGAATTTCTAACTATCAAGACCTTTTTGATATAGGATGAGACAAATAAGATAGCTTGATAGGGAGGATCGACCATCCAGGTCAATCTGACATCATTATTATTATTATTATTATTAATTACACTTATATACCGCCCCATAGCCGAAGCTCTCTGGGCGGTTTACAGAAATTAAAAGATTGAACATTAAAAAGACAATATACAAAATTTAAAACCATAAACATAAAACAGCTGACATTAAAACACTTTAAAACATTTTAACTGTTAAGCCTGGCCACAGTGTTAATCAAAACCTCAACTTGCTAAAAGAGTTATGGGCCACCTGTTGATAAGGTATAATGAAGACGTTTTCTTCAATCTGTCTTTGTTTTGCTTCAGAATTTTACCAACTGCTGATTAGTTAAGATGCTAATATGTACAAATATACCTGCTTTTCACACGGTCAGTTTAGAAGTTCCTTGTCTGTAAGACCCTCTCCAGGCAGCTGTATTACGCTCAATAAAACAGAGTTGCCTTATAACCAAAGTGGATTTTTATCCTTGGCGTAGGCTGCTTTCTAATTGCCAAGTTGGGGAGTGGCATTCAACACTGGTTTGTCACTATGGCAATTATGGCCTAGCCTCGAATAAAGGGAAGGCAACCCAAGGCCAGTCCTGTGCACTTTGCCTATCTTCAGTATTACCATGCAAGTGTGAAATATGTATTTATTTGTTACGTTTTTATCCCAGGTATTTCAGTTTTTCAGTTCGTTTTTATCTGGTGTTGCATTTTAAAAGTTTGCACTGTGGCTCACTTCTGCTGGTTATTTTTATATTGTAGTTTAATTTTTTAAACCGCTTATATTGAATTTTATCATCTGTATTGTATTGTATTGTCTGGTATTTTATGGTTTTAATTGTTGGGAACCACCCAGAGAGCTTCGGCTATTATTGGGCTGTTTAAAAATGTAATACATAAAATAAATATCCTGCTGATTCTCCCAAGAAGCCCAAGGCAGCGTACGTGATCCTCCTCTCTCTTTTATCCTCATGACAACCCTGTGAGGCAGGTTAGGCTGAGAAGCAGTGACTGGCTCATAGTCACCTAGTGAGCTTCATGGCCGGGTGGGAACTTGGATCTGGGTCCTCACCGTCAAGTGCTTTGATCACTGCACCAGGCTCTCGAAATCCTGTGACCACTTTAGATTTTGAAATAGTTAAAAAGCAACAACAACCCAACATATGTTTTAAAAACAAAACAAAAAATTGTAGTATGGAGTATGTCTATTCAGAAATAAGCAACACACGCCTCTTCAGGACAAGACTCAGAAGGAAGCAAGACTGAATCTCTCTGCAGGATCCTTCCATGGTCCTGTCCCATCCCCCCCCCCCCCCCCCCGGGAAAAGCTCTTACCTCCAAGCAGCAGCTGTTAGAATAGACCAACCTTCTCCAGTTTAGAGGCTTCTGGGAGTTGTAGTCCAACGCATCTGGAGGGCACCAGATTGGGGATTGTGGAAGGCTGGAGTAAAAAAAAAGCTTCCTATATTCATACGTCTTCAGTTAATCTCATTTTTTGTGAGTTCTCTACTGCCATTACCTCTTGAGGCCCTGCTCTTGCTATTCCCATGGAAATGCATGGGTGGTTCTGTTGCACACCCTCTGACTCTGAAGAACATGGCAGGAGAAAGCCTCTCCCGACACGAACCTACCCGTACGCTCCGATCAACATCTACGGTCCTCCTCTGAGTGCCTACTCCGAGGGAAGCTCGGAGGATGGCAACAAGGGAGAGGGCCTTTTCAGTGGTGCCCCCCCCAACTATGGAACGATCTCCCCGACGAGGCTCGTCTGGCGCCAACACTGTCATCTTTTCGGTGCCAGGTGAAGACTTTTCTCCCAGGCATTTAACAGCGTATGTTGAGCTTTTTTAACTGGTGCCTGGACCGTTTTAAATGATATGTAGTTTGTTTTTAGGCTTTTACAGTTTAAATTGTTGTCGATGCAATGTTTTTAATTTTTGTATACTGCCCAGAGAGCTTCGGCTGTGGGGCGATATATAAAAGCAATAAATAAATCAAATAAATAAATTTTGGCTTTCGAATCCCAACAGGCTGGGCGTGTGGCTCTTCATGTCCGAGATGCCATATGGGACGCTCTCCAGTAAGATGCTGTGGAAGCTTTTCTTCATCATGCACTGCGCAGAAAGTGAGAACCTGGAGACAACATGTTTCTCCATGCAGCTTGAGGACTGCAAGCGCAAACTCAAAGGTACTGCCCCTTCCTATTTTGCAGGCGGGCAAGGATTTCAGCAGGTCTACATTTGGAGGCTTCTGTGTTCTCTGTCCAAGTGAGCCGGCGGTCTGCATCCAAGCTGGTGGTCAACCAGGCCAGCGGAGACGAGTAGTCGAAGAACGGCTCCGGGTTACTCAAACTGAGGAGCCAGGCCAGAGTCAGCCATTTTATACCTCTTCCAGGTGTTAACCCTATTGGCCATTTGTATCACCTGATCCCTGCTGAGTTGATAGCTGCAGTACCCCTCTCTGACCATCAGCAGGGGCGGCGCTAAAGTGCCGTGGAAAAACGGTCAGCGGATTCTTCGTCTAGCGCAGCTTTCCCCATCCTGGGGTCCGCCGGACATTTTGGACTTCAACTCCCGCCAGCAACCAGCCAGCATAGTCAGTGCTCAGGAACGCTGGGAGTTGTTGTTGAAAACATCTAGCGGAAACCAAGTTGGGGAAGGCTGTTCCAGCAGTATAAAGCATCTGGCCTTATTGCTTTGACTCCCTGGTTTGATACCCTTTGCACATTTAGGAGAGGTTTGGAGAGATTTCATTGGTCGTTTGACAGTGGGCCTACATTTCTGATGTTTCACTGGGTCGCTTGGGGTGATCTGTGGGGCCCTGTTTTGTACATGGGCCTGCTTTGGGGCTTAGTTGGCCATTGGTCACAACTTTGTGATTCTGTGAAAAGTCAAGACAAAGATGGCTTTGTGTTTCCACCCCTGATCCTTTGCAGTTAGGAAGACCCCCCCCCCCTTTTTTTTTTATGGCTGGGTGATGCTAGATGCTCTGCAGACAGTCATGCCTGTTGGTGGAGGGAGTGAGGAACCCAGTACCATTCAGATCAGTACTATTTCCTTGGCTCAGTTCGGATGACTTATTAAGCAACGGAGGGGTAAATAACGTACTGACCATGCGTTAGGCAGGAGGAGCTCCACAGACGACACTCTGCAGCCGGCGCTGCTCGGAACCGGCAAACGCCCCGGCTGCTACGAACTTGAGGTGGCCATTTTGTTTGCAGCCTCTCCTCCGTGTGTCTTCCAGCCGTATCCCAGTATGCACCATGAGTTCTGCCGGCTGCATAGAGCGGCCGGGGTTTTTTGGCTGCTCTAGGCAGCAGAACTCTATTCCGAAACGGAATAGTCCACGGAGGGGGGGGGGGGGCGAATTTGGACGACACTTTAAATAACGGGGCTTCGGGCTAAACAACGTGCAAGCCCGTTGTTTCTCTCCATTGTTTAAAGTGCCTGATTAACATACTGTCAGTTGTGTGTGCGTTGTGTGCTGCCCTCCAGACGACACAATAAGCAACACAACTGACGATTGTTCCCCCACCCCCCCTCCGTTGCCTAATATGTCATCCGAACTGAGCCCTTCTGTCTGCCAGAATACAGCAGGGGTGTTCAAACATTTTGGCACCAAGGGCTACATGAAGTGCCGGGCGTTGGTTCAAAGCTCTCCCCATCCCCACCCTGTGTTGCCAAGAGGCAATGGTTCTGTTTAGGATTCAGAATACAATAAACATACTATTGGGCGAAGGCTAATGATTTGTTGAGCAAAAAGCGAATTAACAGATGAATTGAAGCAAAAGAAAGCAGAATATGGTAACTGCAGCAATCTACTTTAAAGCAAGATCATAAAGCATAGTCTTTTCAGCTGTTGATAACCCCCTTAATCCAGTGGAAGCACCTTGGATAGCTCCCTTAGAGTTCTGAATGGTTCTGACTGAAACCCAGAGCGGATCCACTGACTGACATCGGAGTCATCAGCCTTCACTGCCTTAACCAGTGACGAATGCTCTCCAGCAGCCTGGCGATGCAGCACTGGCCTGCATCGAGGTTCTGAATTGGGAGGCTCCCGGGGACACATAAACAGTATTGTGCTCATATTGATCCTTCCCCTATGATTAAGCTCTACCCCAATGATTTCAAGGACGTTTGGCAGCAATAACTCCTATCCCAGCTACTCTGGTAACAACAATTGGTCTAACCTTGAGATCTTGCCAGAGGCTCCTCTACCAGCCTCAAGCTGTACAGTCTCAAACAGGTAATTGGCCCTGAGGTCTCTGTGGCATTCCTGCCCCCTATCCGAGTGAGAATTCCCCTCCTCTAAGTAAGGCCTATCTCCCAACAGAACCCCCCCCCCCCCCACACACACACACTTGGTTTCTCTGCCACCTGGGCCTTTAAGGCTCAGGCCCAACCCTTCCTCTGTGAGGACACACAGACTTTACTCTATTAACCTTATATTCTTCCTTTATTACCTCCACCTTACACAGCCGCAAGCAGGAGGCGTAGGATTTTATAAACAAAGAAAGCTTTATTAGTTACAATAACAAGTTGTTGAATAATGAACCAAAAACTCTTAACGACTCTATTGATTATACGATTCCTTCTACCAAATACTCTATATCACCCACTCAAAGACCACTGAATCTTTGGCTCAATTCGGACGACACGATAGTCAATGGTGGGGTAATAATCAACTTTACAGTTGTTCAACTAGGGGGTACTCCCCACACAACATGGTAATAAATAATCAACTGTGGTGTGGATGAGGATCAGCGCTGAGTTGACTATGGCAGCATTCGGATGACACAATAGTCAATACAACTGACGACTGTTATTCCCGCACAAGTTGTTTATTGTGTCGTCCGAATTGAGCCTTTAACTCTCTCTCTGGCTGGTTTCGCACAACATATTAGGCAACGGAGGGGTTCACAGGGTACGCACAGTACACTAAGCAGGGGGTGCGCCCCACACGACACGTTGCTGCCCCATCCCTTGAGCGGCTGAAAGTTCCGGTGTCCATCTCGCTTGCTACGTCTCCTCCCTCCCGCTCCCACAGTCCTCCAGACGTATCCCAGCATGCACCGCAAGGTCTGCCGGCTGTATCCGAGCAGCCAGGGGTTTTCGGCTGCTTCGGCCGGCAGAACTCTATTCCCACACAGCATAGTGCACGGGGAGGGGGTGGTGGTGGTGGTTTCGGACGACACTTTAAACAACGGGGCTTCCAGCTAAACAACTTGCAAGCCCGTAGTTTCTCTCTTTTGCTTTATTGGGCGGGATAGCGTACCGTCAGTTGTGTGTTAGGGTGACCAGATTTTGGAACCCAAAATCCTGGTCCAAAATGGCCACTCAAAGAGGGCGTGCCCCCCCCCCCAAATATATATTTTTAAAGGCCCATGCAGGTAAGTGGGGGGGGGGCTCCTGCCTCGTTCTCCTTACCTGCAGGGGCAGCTGCTTCCCTCTGGTACTCGAATCTACTGAGAAACAGGCTTCGCGGCCTGTCCCTCTGTAGAACGCCAGGTGATGATGTCGTCACCCGGCGCGCTACTGAGGGACAGGCTGCGAAGCCTGTTTCTCAGTAGATTCGAGCACCGGAGGGAAGCGGACGCCCCGGCAGGTGGTGGCAGGGGGGTCCCCCCACCCGAAACCCCACCATCAAGCCACCCCCCCCCCAAAAAAAAAACCCAGCCCGGACCTACTGGGTCTGCCGCCGCTCTCCGCCGCGTGACCCCCTGCCACCCCCCGGTTTGCCCCCGCTGCCCCCCAGTTGGCCCTGATCGCCCCAGGTTTCCCGGTTAGGACTGGGAAACCCCGGGCGATCTGGTCACCCTATATGTGTGTAAGTGGCGTGTAACCCTCCACACGACACAATGAGCAACACAACTGACGGTTGCTCCCCCCCCCCGTTGCTTAATGTGTCGTCCGAAACCAGTCTCTCTCCCTCTCCCTCCATCCCCTCTAACCCTACCAGACCATTTCCCTGTCACTGATCTAAACCCTCTGTCATCTTGTCCCTGTCACTCCTCTAAACCTTCTTGCATCACATCCCCATCTGTCTCCCACAGCACAGCACCCAGTTCGTATAGCACCCGCACACCACCCCTTCTTCTCCCTCTCTTAGCCAATACAGTGATCACATGAAAAGGAGGGCAGGGTTCCTGTATCTTTAACAGTTGTATAGGAAAGGGAATTTCAGCAGGTGTCATTTGTATGCATGGTGAAATCCCCTCTTCATCACAACAGTTAAAGCTGCAGGAGCCATGCTATACTAGAGTGACCAGATACAAAAGAGGGCAGGGCTCCTGCAGCTTTAACTGTTGTGATGAAGAGGGAACTTCGCCAGGTGCTGCATGCACGCAAATGACACCAGCTGAAATCCCCTTTTCTGTACAACTGTTAAAGATACAGGAGCCCTGTCCTCCTTTCCATAGGGTAGGTTGCCCACGTGTGGAATATAGAGTAAAAGTTACACATTCAAGGAGGACTTTCAGCATCTGACCTGTAAAGAGATTCTGTCCCCTCCTTGCTCCTGGCAGACCCAACCCACTTGGAGAGTTTCGAGAAGTATCTCCAGTCGATGAACGGCTCGGAGGAGATCTGCCTGCTGACGACGTTTGCCCAGATGGCTCAGACGAAACGGGACGACGTGGATGAGGACTTTGTCAGGGTCATTGTGCTGGAGATCTACGAGGTGAGCCAGGAGCGATTGGATAAGGGAGTAGGCTCTGTGGAGGTGGGCAAGAAAGTTCTGGTGACTTCAGCATTGGGACGCGAGGCTGAGCTGTGCACCATGGGCAACCAGCTTTGAAACTGGCCCCTGCCACCAATTTATGAAGGGCAAGATCCCGCGTGTGTTTAGACAGAAAAAAGTCCTGCAATTCCCAGCATTCCCCAGCCAGCCAAGAAACAGAAGAGAAACTGGGACTTGCAATACAATGTCCTTTTCAGGGTTTCAGCCAGCTATGTCATTTCCCAGGAAATTCCATTCTGTTCCCCTCTCTTTTCTCTCCTGTTTTCCATTTTTTTCTGCAACAGCTATTCAGCATCCTGTGCCTGCGGAGTTTGCTCAGTCGCCTTTGGGCTCTCTTGAGCTTTTCCACTCCCCCTTCCACATGTTTCTGTACTTCTTCAAACCTTCCCCCAAGCCTGGTGATTCCTCCCTCTTGTGCGTGGATGATCCACACTAGGAAAGCGGGTTCATGATTGGGGTATAGGCTAGAACAGCCTTCCCCGACCTGGTGCCCCTCCAGATGTTTTGGATTACAACTCCTATCGGCCCCAGCCAGCATGGCCAATGGTCAGGAATGCTGGGAGTTGTAGCCAAAACCATCTGGAAGGCACCAGGGTGGGGAAGACTGGGCTAGGATGAGGCACATTCAATCCATGCAGCTTCTTCTTCAGTGGAGGATTGTGTCCTGGAGTGGGTCAACCTTCTGCCTTGCTCCCTAGCCTTAGAATCATTTGGAGAAGGAGCTGCCCTCACCCAGTTTCCATCCTGCAGGCGAGATCTCAGTTCTACTAGTTCTTTGGACAAGGAGCAGGGAAAAAGGAAATAATTTATTCGCTTGGATTATCCAACGACCTTAATTTCTTGATCTTGGGGATGGTGTTGAGCCTCAGCGAGGGTGTGTTTGCTGTAACCTCCTTTCCTTCATGTGTTTTCAGGTGTCGTACGTTAGCCTTTCCACCAGGGAAACTTTTTCAAAGGTTGGCCGGGAGCTCCTGGGAGCCATCACCGCTGTCCATACCAGCATGATTTCTGTTCTGTTGGACCGAGTCAGAGAGACCATCAAAAGGGTCGGCATGGTAAGAACCATGCCGGGTCGCTGCAGCTTCAAGCCGTTGGCGGGTTAATGACCTTTAACCAGGGCCGTGTCTAAACCATGGCTTAAAATGACTACTATGGGCCTGTTCACACAACACACTAAACCATGGTTAGGTCACTAACCCTTTTGCAGTAAATGGTTAGTGAGCGTTTTTAAGCCGTGGTTATGTAGCCGCCATGGTTCGGAATGGTTCACACGATATGCCAAGTCATGGCTCACACGACACGCTAAGCCATAATGTTTAGCTCAAACTGCTTAATCGCCGTGGTTTAGCGTGTGGCCTGAACAGGTTCAATGAAATCCTATGCTGAGAAAAGCTGGTTTTCATTATGAAATAAACAAGATTTCTAACTCCGGAGGCCTAGAAAGTTGCACAGTTAAGTGTGTGCCCTAGGCAGTAGAATAGGGAGGTACTTTTCTTTCTTCATGGATTGTATCCAATGTTAGTTCTACTTTGAGTAGATGAAGGGTGCATAACAGGCAGCCTGCACATCCCCCCCACCCTGGGGCCCCTCTGCCCCAACTGCCGTGAGCATGATTTTGCTTCCAAACAAGGCCGACGCTCCCCACGGGCCTTTTTTGAAAGCGGAGCCAGTGCTGTTCTTGCTGTTGCGCCGTCGAATTTGGTGGCAACTTTGGAGCTCTGGGCCCCCCCAGAAGTTGCCCTGTCCAGGAATAGCCCCATTGAAATGAATGGGACTTAAGTTAGAATAACACTAGACACAACCCACAGAGTTAATTCAGCGAGAAAGATACCTGAGATGTCAGCTGAGTTAGAACAATCCCCGCTGCTACAGCCTCCCAGAGAAGCGGCCATCTAACCTCTGCTTAAAAACCTCTAAGGAAGGAGAGTCCACTACCACCCTCTGAGGCTAGATGTTCCACTGCCAAACAGTTCACACTGTCTAGAAGTCCTTGCTGATGTTTAACTGAAATCCCCTTTCTTGCACGGACCAACAGAGGTCAGATTTGCCCCATCATCTATGTGACAGCTTTTGGAATATGTGAGGACAGCTGTCATATTGCCTCTTTACTGTTCTCTGCTTCTGAGGGGAGTGGCTAGGACTTTCCGCCTCACCCCTGACCAGTGCAAGTACGATTTGCCCATTCTCCTGGTTTCTGAGATTTTATTAGCCACTGCCTACCTTCCCCTACGTGTGTGCGCGTGAACACACTTTCTGATTTTTCTGCGTAGCCAATAAGGGCTAGAAACTTGCACTGATCACCCTGTTGGAGATAAGAGCCTGTCGGAGATAAGAGCCATAGAACCAATACTGTTAAGACCAAATTGCCACAGAACCAATACTGTTAAGAGTCTTCTTAGAGAGGCTACTTTCTCTTTTTCAGCCATTCTGTAACTTTATGGACCCTTCTGCTCTGATTGCTGGTTAGTTGGAACATTTGCTGGAGCAAAGGACTTCATTGGGTTTGACGATAGTCTTCATCTATGTCTCCAAATCTGTTAGAATCATAGAACAGTAGAATTGGAAGGGCCTATAAGGCCATCGAGTCCAACCCCTGCTCCATGCAGGAATCCACATTAAAGCATCCCTGACAGATGGCTGTCCAGCTGCATCTTGAAGGCCTCTAGTGTAGGAGAGCCCATGACCTCCCTAGGTCATTGGTTCTGTTGTCGTAATGTTGTTTCTATTGTTGTACTGTTGATGTTGTTTTCCCTTGTTAGGTTTCCCTTTACCTGTTTAAAGAGCTGCCAATGCTTCTCTGGAAGCCGTCTGCTTCGGAGGTCGCCCTGATCCGCGACTGGCTTCTGAATTACGACCTGACGGAAGTCGAAAACAAACTTGCTTGCGTTATCCTGGAAGGGCTAAACTGGGGACCTTGTGAGAATGTGCGTATTGAAAATAGGGACTATAACTTTTCATCGGTTAATTTGGAATTGCATTTAATTTCTTTTAAATGTTTTTTTGATAGTGCCAGTCCTTTAAAAAAAGCGGCAGTTGGGGATGCATCCTTTCAGAAGAGGCCTTCCTCCTTCGCTCTCACCGAGGAGGAGGTGCCTCTTCTAAGATGGCGCCTCCTGCAACATATGCGGACCCCACCTGCAAGCAAAGGAATTGTGCCTTTGTTCCAGTCGCGGGCACATTTTTGTGCGGATCTGTCGGATTGATTTGAACTCATTTGAATAATTGATTTTGTAAACTGAGTGACAGCCCTGATTAAATATGGAAGTGGGTCCAAAGGGATCCGTAGCCAGCTAGTTGTCCAGTTGTGACCTTTTTTCCAGAACAGTTGACAGAAAAAAAGATTATTCACATCTGCCTCCAGATGTGTTGGACGGCAGCTGCCATGATTCCCAGCCAGCATGGCCACCCACCGCTGGAAGATGGCCCCTGAGATGGAATTCTGCCCCTGCACTGTTGTTTGCGCTGTATTTTCTGCCCCCTGCCCAGAAGCAGGCCTTGTTCTTTGAGATGGCCTCCTGGCCTGTGCTTGTTCTTAGATATGTAACTGGACCGAGGGTTCTACTGCTGCCTTGCAGGTGGACCAAAGTGGGCTGATCTTCCGGTCATCCCAGTGTGTGTACTGAAGGTTGGAGTGCACCATGCACGTTTATTTAGACAGATAGAAAAATGTCCTACAGCTCCCGGGATTCTCCAGACAGCATGGCTGTCTGGGAGACGCAGGGAGTTGTAGGGCTTTTTCTCTGTCTAAACATGCATTTGGGGACCCTGTTGCTTCCTTTCTATGAACTGGTCCGGCACGGAGTAGAAAGGGGATTTTCAATGTAGTCCTCTTTATATGGTGCCCCCGATGTACATCGTGGAGCAGCAAAGACGAGCGCTTGCTCCCAAGGAGGGCTGAAAGCGTGTGGCGGGATTGTGCCCTTTTCTCGAAAATAAGCAAATTGTTCTTGAACAGGGCAGCCTTCACCTCGATCCGGAGGTCCACGCGGAAGTTGCGCTCATGGTCTTAGAAGCTTACCAGAAGTACCTCTCTCAGAAGCCATATACCGGGCTAATCTCTGAAAGCATCAGACAGGTACCTCCCTCACTGTGGATGAGAGAATGGCAAGCTGGGGGTTCTGCAAATAATAATAATAATAATAATAATAATAATAATAATAATTTAAAAACTCCTTGTACTTTCATTGGTGGAGCAAGAGTGGACCAATACTGCTTCAGGGTTGTTGTTTTTCTGCCAAGGGTTTGCCAGCGTGGTGTAGTGGCTAAAGTGTTGGGCTGGGAGTCGGGAGATCCGGGTTCTAGTCCCCACTCGGTCATCGAAACCCACTGGGTGACTTTGGGCCAGTCACAGACTCTCAGCCCAACCTACCTCGCAGGGTTGTTGTTGTGAGGATACAGTGGAGAGGAGGAGGAGGATTAGGTACACACCACCTTGGGTTCCTTGGAGGAAAAAAAAAGGCAGGATATAAATGCAATAAGTACAAATACATTAGCAAGTTTCTTACAAGTCCAATGCTGAGGCGGAGTCGGGTCCAGTAGCAGATGACCTGCAGTTGTAGGAAGAAAACAGCAGGGATCTGGTGAAAAACACTTCCAGCCAGCCATGCCCTTTTCGCGACACTCCATTCCACCCTCCCTAGTTTCTCTCCCACCCTGCCCCACAAGAGTTACCGTTCCATGCTCTCGGAATCATTTCCCCCCCCTCTAAATAGTTTTTGCACTTCTAAATCATTGACATGCCTCCAAACCTGGTGGTGATCTACTTCTTGCACATTGCTGGTGCCATTTTGACTCCCAAAGGATCCACAGTTCGCTATTGGTATATATGACGATTTGTGAAAGCGGCAGAGAAACAGACCCTATCCCCCCTCCCACTGCAACGATGGAGGTTGGGCAGACAAAACCACCTGCTGATGCCAGGGGGTGGCCATTTTAGCACAGGGCAGCCGTGAGGAGGCCAAAGGCACCGTCCTGGTGAAATTGGTGGCGGTGGTGGTGGGGGAATGGCATGCTGGGTACGTGAGCGAGTCCAGTTTGGTGTGGGTCTTTCTGAGATGCTTTAGAAATACCTGGTCAGGATCGGGGGATCTAAGGGGGCCGGAAGAGGCAGGACATTAATCCCTTGGCCCTAGTATAGTGGCTACAGTGTCGGACTGGGAGTGGGGCGATCCGAGTTCTAGTCCCCACTCGGCCATGGAAGGTCATTGGGTGACTCTGAGCCAGTCGCAAACTCTCAGCCCAACCTACCTCACAGGGTTGTTGTTATGAGGATAAAATGGAGAGGAGGAGGATCATGTACACTGCCTTGCGTTCCTTGGAGGGAAAAAGGGGGTGAAATAAATGCCATGAAAATAAATGAAATGAAATAAATAAATGAATGAGAAATGTTTCCATGTTGTTTGTGAGGGAAGAGGTCATGCGGGTCCCATTCTGCTGAGGTTTTAAGCAAGCTGGAGATTCCTGATCAATTGAGGATGTTGCTCAAGGGCTTTGGAGCTGAAGCCCCAGAAGTAGCCCAGAACAAGACACCCCCCCCCCCCCACACACACACTTTAAAAGTAGGCATGTACTGTAGTTGTCAGGGTTCCACCTACGACCTGGACCCCCTGAGCAATCCCTTAAGGAATTTTTTACCTTCCCCTTCCTAGTAACGTGAGGTTTAGGCTATAGATGTGGGGTGAGTGACACTCCAGGCTCTATTTAGTCAATAGAGCTGAGTGATTTAAAGGCATTAAAAGAAAATAAACATTGCAAGAACGCAAATTCTTTTAGCTTAGCTGCGCCTAGACTTCTTCAGGCTGCTTCTTCCTGCTCTTTCCTCCTGCTCTGTCCTTCTGTCTGGCTGGATGGCTCTCTCTTTTCATCCCCTCTTCCCGCCACAACCGAAAGTTTCAAACCTGGAGCAGTGAAACTTAACTCTGGAATTGAAACTTAACCAGGAAATGAATCTTAACTGGAAAAATGAAATCACTCCTCTCAGGGATATCCCCTCCCAACAGAATAACCTCAGGTCTCTGCAGGCCTGACCTTTTTGTTTTACTTCTGTAGGCCTCAGACTTTCACAGCGCGGTGCTAAACGGGTTTGCCCTGCTGTAGGCCACACAGGGGAGACAAGCTGAGAGTGATATAGTGTCTTTTTTCAAGGTCTCCTACCTGGCCAGCATCGTCCGTTACGGAGAGACACCTGAAACCTCCTTTAACCAGTGGGCATGGGGACTGGTCCTGAGATTAAAGCTCCACCTGAATGATTACGGCCTACAGAAAGGTTGGACTCCCGTCCCTGGTTCCGGTACGGTGGCCGAGCTGACGGAATCGCCCGCATTTCACCCGCTCCTGAAGGCTGTCAGGTCAGGCCTCCCCATTGGCTGCTACCTTACGCTGGCCATGACCACGGTGGGCCACAGGTACGTGATGGGACGATCCCGGGCCACTGTGCTTGGGAAGGGCATTTCTCTGCAATGCCTTCCTGGAGTTCTTGAAGCCCTGCATTTCTGTATGTCTCGAATCCGTTTGTGGTCAGCCAGAAAGCCCAGCAGTGTTTTCGCTTCGATGCGAACGGGAGATGATGCCATTGACACCTTCTCATCGGATTGGGTCACAGGTTTAGAATAAAAGGGTGTTGAGCATCTTTCAGCCTGAGAGTTGAATGCCATTACGGAGAAGCTCTTGGCGGCTGCATTCCAGGGATGGGTGGGGCCAAAGGTAAAAGGGGCAGGGCCTTAGGAGAGGCATTTTAGAATGGGGAGGATTCACAAAAGTTGGGAAACCAACAAATGTTTGCTAGTTGGGGGAAAGTGGGTGGAGCCAGGGGAAGGGGCGGGGCCCTGTGGGGAACCCCAAAGGCCTAGATTGGGGCTTCAGGTGTACGCCAGAGTTGGCCCTCGGGTCTTTGGATCTGGTACTTTTGTTCCCATCCCTTTGCTTTTGGTTTCGCCCACCACTGGAAGGTGGCTTCTTAAGGGCTGCTCTGATATGGATAACAACACATGAAGAGCCCTCATGCTGGATCAGACCAAGGGCTCATCTAGTCCAGCACTCTGTTCGCACAGAGGCCAACCAGCTGTCGATCAGGGACGCACAAGCAGGACACGGGTGCATCAGCACCCTCTCACCCATGTTCCCCAGCAACTGGTGAATATCGGCTTACTGCCCCCAGTACTGGAGGTACCACATAGCCATCAGGGCTAGGACCCATTCAGGAATTTATCCAACCCCCTTTTAAAGCCATCCAAATTGGTGGCCATCACTACATCTTGTGGCAGTGAATTCCATAGTTCAACTATGCGCTGTGTGAAGAAGTCCTTCCTTTGATCTGTCCTGAATCTCCCACCAACAAGCTTCATGGGATGACCTCTTTGGGTTCTAGTATTATGGGAGAGGGAGAAAAACATCTACCTATCCACCTTCTCTACACCATGCATAATTTTGTACACCTCCATCATGCCTCCTCCTTAGCCTCCTTTTTTCCAAGCTAAACAATCCCAGCTGTTCTAACCTTCCCTCATTGGGGAGATGCTCCAGCCCCTTGATCATTTTAGTGGCCCTTTTCTGCACCGGTGTTTTAGCCCTCCGGTTTCTGAATAAGCGATCCTCCTTACCTCCCTTCCGGAAAGTACCAAACCCTAGGATCACCACCCATGCCGACAGCGTAATCCCCGAGGCTACGAACAAGAGGATCAGGAGGCAAGAGCCGCTCCCAGCTTTGAATCTGTAGAAGTATACGGCCCCTTCTGCTCTTCCGAGGCTGTCTTTAAATCCTGAACAATCCCAGCTGTTGTAACCGTCCCTCTTAGAGGAGAAGGGGAGATTTCGGTGCTGGAGCCGAAAGTGGCTCAACATCCTGCTTTCGCTAATCCTGAGGAACCCCTTTTCCGTTTTTAAGCAAGCCGTTGCTCCCTCCCTCTCAGCCTTCCCACGACAACTTCCAGACTGTCCCGAGGCGTTAGCGGCTTGGCAGCAACCTTAGGGGGGCTTGTGGCCGGCGCTGACTCCTGCGGACCCCAGGCGGCTTCCTGAAGTCTGTGTGAACCAAGGCAGATCATTCTGCTGCATTTCTATTGAGTCCGATGTGTCCCTGAAATGCCTTTCCCCCCCTCTCTTTCCTTTGGCAGCATGGAGAAGTTCTGTACCGAAGGGGTCCCTCTCCTGGTCCTCCTGGTGCAATCGCGGCATCTGAGAACCGTCGTTCATGTGCTCGACAAAGTCTTGCCCGTGTTCTACCCCTGCCAGTATTACCTCCTGAAGAACGAGCGGTAAGCACCAGACTTACCCGGACCTCTAGCATGATGTGGCTGGACCGTGACTGGCGTTTTGTCCCTCTCACCTGTCTGCAAAGCAGCTCCGGAGGGTACCGCATAGGGTTGATCCCATTTAATTCTTGCGGCGTCCCCGTGAGGCCATCCTCGTGGCCTGTTACAAGGTGTGCTGCTCACGGGAGAAAAGCAGCTGCCTTGTAGATCAAGCTGGGCTAATAATAATAATAATACCGCCCAATAGCCGAAGCTCTCTGGGTGGTTCACAAAAATTAAAAACATAATGTGCAACTTAAAAGTATCAAATATGAAACGTAAACCACAATATAAAGCCACAGTATAAAAGTACAACCGGGTTAAAATCAAGCAGCAACGCAGAGATTTAAAATGCAGATTTTAAAGACAGCAAAGTTAAAAGACCAGGATGGTAAAATGCTAAAATACTGGGACAGCAATAAGATCTTCACCTGGCTCTGGATGGAGCTCATTCCACAGCCGGGGTGCCATAGCAGAGAAGGCCCTCCTCCTTGTAGCCACCTGCTTCGCTCCCTCTGGCAGGGGCTCTTGGAGAAGGACCAGTATTGTCCGCCAGGGCTTGAACCCAGGAGCATCTGTATGCCAAGCCGGTGATCTATCAGTGAGTTATGGCCCATTTAGCCCAGTGCTACCTACTCCAGCTTTCCCCGCCCTGGGGCTCTCCAGATATTTTGGTCTTCCGCTCCCATTGGCAGGACCGGCGGTCACGAAAGCTGCAAGCTGTAGCCCGAAACATGTGGAGGGCACCAGGTTGGGGAAGGCTGGTCAGATCTGACAGGCAGGAGCTCTCCACGGTCATGGGCCAGGGTCTTTCCCAGTTCTGATAGCTGGCGTTGACCTTGGGGGCCTTGCGCATACGGATCATGTGCTCCACCACGGAGCTGCGTTTCGGGAAATATAGGGCTACAACTGGGGGGGAGGGGGCACCGGAGTGAGTTACTGAGGCTTGTATATACCAAGGGGGCCGATCTCTTTCAACCCCTGCCTGCAGCTGGGATCCCCACTGTCAGCCTCTTTGATAGGCAGGCAGTAGAGGTCTCTGAGTTGGCTAAATCCGACGAGAGGGGCCGTTTGGACTTCGCTGGTCAAAAGAGCCGGTGTCCCCTGTTGCGGCTTCCAAGCTCCCTCCTTGAGACTCTGCCCCTTCCGTTTAAGGGAGTGGCGAGCAACTTGCAGGCTGCCTGTGTCCCCTGCTGCCTCGTGTTCCACCCCCCACCCCCACCCCGCCCTCTGCCACTAGGCTGAATTCAGTGACACTTGAAAAGCATTTTTACCCCACACTCCCATGGTGCTTTTAGCACTACGGAGGGTTAAGCCTAGCTTTTCTGCAAGCTTAAATTTGGTGGTTTTGGCATCCTGCAGCCGCTACAGAGCGCTGAAAAGGTCACCTTTTGCTTGGAAAGAAGATAAATTGAACCCTTTTAGGGCTACGGAGCCACTAAAGTTTGGCAGAAAACCAACAGTTTTTTTAAAAAAAATGTTCAGGGGCACTACATGGACTGTGTGTGTGTGTGTGTGTGTGTGAGAGAGAGAGAGAGAGAGAGAGAGAGAGAGAGAGAGAGAGAGAGGTTCCCAGACCTCCCACAGCTGCCCAGACCTGACTTAGGGCTTCCAGGTAACCTATCCTCTGCCTCTTCTTGCTCCAGTCATCTGCTCAGACCTGGTTCCAAGACGTGCTTACCTTGAACATCAGAGATAAGGACAGCTGGAAATAATATATCTGAAAGATACATCACAGCTACTGAGGAGAGCGGAAGCCGTTTAGCTCTGGATCTATTTTGAAATGACTCTGTTCTTAGTCTGTCTTTCATGTACATTTTAACTTCAGACTGACTGCATCCGTACTGCTGTGGTGGCGCTTCACACCTACATATCTTTGATCCTGTTCGGACGACACGCTAAGCCACGGCGGTTAAGCAGTTTGGGCTAAACGTTACCGCTTAGAGCGTCGGGCGAACCACGGCTTAGCTTGTCGCGTGAACCATTCCTAACCGTGGCGGCTACATAACCACAGTTTGAACACGCTCGCTGACCCCTTGCTGCTAAAAGGGTTAGCGGCCTAACCATGGCTTAGCGTGTCATCTGAACGGGGTCAGTATGTGTCTATCGACATCACGTCCTGAAGCTTGAAAGATCCACTTTCCGTCCTACGTCTTGGAGCACAGCAAGCATTGGAGCCTTTTGTTCAGTTGCCTGAACTCAAAGCTTTCCTTCGGCAGCTGAGTTTGGAGGGCCCTTTCTGAGGGTCGATATGGCCGGTGGCTGGTGGCGGGGGGTGGGGGGCAGTGCACGTGCGCTGAAACGACTGGATCTGAGGATGAGGCAGCGACTTCCCTGTGGCTTCCCTAGGTTCCTCTCCTGCCTCCACCAGTTCCTTCAGCTGGACAGCGGCGTTCCCCAAGGGATGACTCAGCAGGTGACGCACAAGGTGGCTCAGCACTTGACCGGCACGAGTTATGGCGACAACCTCAAGCTGCTCAGCTGCATGATTCAGGTCAGGAGTTGGACGGGTGCCTCGTGAGTCCTGGGCCCTGTCGGGATGGGAAGGACCGGGGACCTGCAATCGCCCCGCTCCCCAGCTGGAACCCTCCATCCCCTAGAGAATTAATTAATTCATTTACTGGTGTTTGTATACTGCCCGATAGCTGAAGCTCTCTGGGCGGTTTACAAAAATTAAAACCGGAAAAACCATTCAAAATATAAAACGAATGACAGTATAAAAGCATGATGTAAAATACAGTATAAAAGCACAACCAGGATAAAAACTGAGCAGCCATGCAGGAATTGATACGGATTTAAAATGCAAATTTAAACAGCAAGGTTAAAAATCAAACTGAAGAACTGTGAAAACACTGTGAAAATAAAAAAGCTCTTCACCTGGCGTCTAAAGGAGTACAACGTAGGTGCCAGGCGAAGCTCTCTAGGGAGCTCATTCCACAGCCGGGGTGCCACAGCAGAGAAGGTCCTCCTCCTTGTAGCCACCTGTCTCACTTCCCAGGCAGTGTGAAATGCCTGGGATTGGTGCCCAGGGATTGGTGCCCAGGGGTTCAAAGGATGTGTGTTTATATTGGGTCTGCACAAACGTGTGGAAACAAGTGTAGAATGGGACCTTCCTTTTGAGTGTGCATGTGTGTACCGCCGCTAAGGAAGACATCTGATGTCAAGAGAATCTGGTTGACCTTGACGATGTGGTCATTGAGCATCCAGGTCCACCTTCTTGCTCCAGGTGCCCCCAGTGAATGAGGCCTGGCAGGTGTCCAGTCGGGGAGGCATCTTCTCAGTTGTGGCACTGACGTCATTGAATGCTTATCTAAGAGAACTTACCTAAGAGTTCAGGCCTTCAGAAGAAGCGTGCAAAAGTGATGAACAAAAGGCACGTCGGCAGTGACTTGATTATGTGACATGTGAGTGTGAGCAGTGGGTCCTGGGCAGTGGGGGCAAGCCCCGTGTGCTGAGCACATATACAGCTGAAGGCTCTATGGAGCCACATGTTCATCCCACACATCACCCAATCATGGCAGCTGAGGACTATTGTCCCTGCTTGTTGCCATTCAGTGGTCCAGGTATTGGTGTGGTCCTTCTGTCCTTATGGTGAGCCTGTCGGGGTTCCTTCTCTGACCTGGACCCCCTGAGCAACTCCTTAAGATCCCCACCTTCCTGCTTTTACCTCCCCCTTCCCAGTAACATAGGATTTAGGCTGCAGACATGGAGTGAGTGACGCTCCAGACACTTTAGGTTTAACGCAACAGTTTACTAGTGAAGTAAAACAAGCAAATTGCAACTAAAGGTATTTAGTCAATAGAGCTGAGTGATACAAAAGGCATCAAAAGAAAATAAAAGTTTTAAAACGCGAATTCTTTTACCCTAAGCTGCGCCTAGACTTCTTCAAGCTGCCTCTTTCTGCTCCTCCCTTATGGTCTGGTCTTTCCCTGGCTTTGCTCTTCTCTCACTCTCTTGTAGCCCCTTTCCCCAATGCTGAAAGTACTGTTTCCATCTTGAAATGAAACTTAACCAGGAGATGAATCTTGATGGGAGAAACGAAACTTCTCCTCTCAGGGATATTTCCTCTCAACAGAACCCCACCCCCCCACCCCCCCGGGCCTCTAAGGTTTGTGTAGGCCTCAAACCTTCACAGTTCTACCCTTTTATCTCGACAGAGTCACGTTTTTATAAGCAGCCAGCCCAACGGAGTCGGGCCAGCGGCTGTGTTGGAGTTCTGGGCTCAGGCCCTCACCAGCCAACCCCTCTGGCACAGGGAGAAAGCCACCCTCTGCCTGATGGATCATTTGTGCCAAGCAGCATTCCAGTTTAACCAAGAGGATGGTGTGCAAAAGCTTCTCTACCAGCAACACAAGGTATGGGCGATTCAGCCTTCCTCACTTCCGGGTAATGGATCATAGAGTGGAGGAGCTTGGGTAGCTTTTTGAGTTTCCCACTCCCGATGGTGGGAGTGATGGTGATGATGATGATGTACCAGCCTGCGTTATATGCATTTGAATGTGGGTGGTTTTTCTGTAGATTTCCTTTTCTTTTGCCTTCTTTGGAATTATCCTTGTTTTCTAGCACCCGAGAGGCACACGTGTAGAAAATCAACCGAGATGCCATTTTCTCTGTACGCCCCGATTACTTTGCATCTGTGAGAACCTGTCAGTTTGTGGAACAGGAAGTGACATGCCTATCAATGGAATGTTGACCTTTGTAGGAACTCTCTTTCCAAAGGGCGTTCTGCGTTTTATGTCAAATATCCAGTATCCGAGGCAGTAAGCTTGTATACACCAGCTGCTGGGGAATGTGGACATGTTGTATCCATGTCCTGTGGGTGGGTTCCTGTCCGACAGCTGGCCACTGTGTGAACAGAGCGCTGGACTAGATCGACCCTTGGAGCGATTCAGCAGGACTCTTCTCAGGTTCTTAAATATAGTTATGTCAAGTATCGTTTAAAATAGCCTCCCCTGACCTGTACTGATGGCTGCCAACGTGGAAGGCTTCCAAGGGGGATTAGACCAATCCATGGAGGATAAGGCTATCAATGTCTACTGGTTATGATGGCTAGATGTTACCTCCAGAACTGGAGGATGCTATGTATACATGATGCTGGGGATGATGGGTGGGAGGCTGCTGTTGCACTCATGTCCTGCTTCTGGGCTTCCCATTGGGACATTTGGTTGACCAATGTATGAACAGAACGCCGGCCTTCACAGGCCTTTAGCTTGATCCAGGATGGCTCTTCTTATGACCTCTGATTAGGGAGGAAAAATAAATTCTTAGAGGTTCAAGCATTGGATTTCGGATCCCAGCATGAGCCTACAATTCTACCATGCTGCTTAAATCTTTGTTACTTTCCATCCTCAGGATTTCAGTTCTGAATCTCTAGTCTGTAATGGCACAATGTCTTCTCACCAATGTTCTCTTATCCAAACCTCCCAGAATGCTTTGGGCTACCACTGTGACAAGGGGCTGTTGTCTTCTTTAGTGAGCTGGATTGTGGCAGGCAACGTCACACCGTCTTTCATCGAGGGAAATGCTAACCCCGCACAGGTAGGGAAGTGCCATAGAGTTGATTTGCTAGAGTGGGCTTGGAGCATGTTGCCCATCCTTGGCCACTCGCTGTGGAAAACAATTGGCCTATCGTAATTGACAGGGTTGGAGGCTTTGAAGGGCCACGCAGGAGGAGGAAGTACCGCCCCTCTCTTAGCTCTTTTCTTCACCTCATTTCCTTCCAGGTTTGGTTCGCGTGGACCGTTCTGAATATGGAGTCCATCTTTGAAGAAGATTCCCAGCTTCGTAGGGTTGTGGAAAGGGAGCTAGTCCTCAACCCTTTGACTCCAGATCAGGCCCTGAAGGTAAAAGCCAAAACGTTGCTTTGCAAGGAATGCCTCCTTTAACAACAACCCAGCCTGGTGCGGAAACTGACTTGGTTGCACAACTTTTGAAGCCCGTATAAAAAGCATGGTTTCTGCTTGCAGAAAGTCCAGGTCCAACTGAAGCTACCTATAGTGCCTTCTCTTCAGCGGCTGCTGATTTACCGCTGGGCTCATCAAGCCCTAATCACTCCTGCTGATCACCCCCTCCTTCCCCTCATCTGGCAGAAATTCTTCCTCCTCTACCTTCATCGCCCAGGGCCGCAGTACGGGTGAGTTAACCTTTTGGAGGCTTTTTATTTGATGAGACAAGTTGCTCTGCCTGTAGAAGGTCCTGAGTTCAAATCCCCAGACCTTCCATTGAAATAAAGGGTCAGGTAGCATAGGAAAGGCCTCTCTCTGCCTGAGACCAGGTTAGACCCAGTCAGTCAGAGTAGTGGGCTAGATGCAGTGGAGGATGTTGGCTCTGGTATCGGTCAGGGGGTGAATTCTTTAGTTTTGACTGGTCCTGAAAGGGACACTGAGCAGATTCACCGTCCCACTGAGGTTAGAGCCACCAGCCTCCCCTGGCTAGATGGGTAAAAAAAATTGACCCAGCCTTCCCCAACCTGATGCCCTCTTAGGTGTCCTAGGACTGCAACTCCCATCATCCCCAATTCCACGGTCAGTGGCAGTTCAGGATGCTTCACAAAACTGCAATTTCTCCTGACTCCCCAATAGATTTTGAGCGGCTATCTTTTTTTTTAGGGGAGGCTTTATTTATTTCATTTCATTTCTAAATCGCCCAATAGCTGAAGTTTTCTGGGTGATTCACAGCAATTAAAACCATAAAATACAAGATGGTAGAATACAACATAAAAGTTTGAAGCTACCGCCTAAAAATGAAAATAACAACCAAATAGAACCACCAGCAGCACAAAGACTTAAAATACAGTACCTGGTTTAAAACAGGAACTCTTTTTAAAATTAAAATGCCGGGGAAAATAAAAAGGTCTTCACCTGGGGCCCAAAAGAGCACAATGTAGTCGCCAGGCGAACCTCTCTGAGAAATTCATTCCATAACCAGGGTGCCACAGCAGAAAAGGCCCTTTTCCTGGTAGCCACCCGCCTCACTTCCTTTGGCACGAGCTCCTGGGGAAAGACTGCTGAAGATGATCTTAGGGTCTGGGCAGGTACATATGAGGGGAGATAATCCTTCAGGTGACCTGGCCCCAAGCTGTTTAGGGCTTTGAAGGTAGACACCAGCACTTTGAATGGGGCCTGGAAATGGACTGGCAGCCAGCGTAAGATGGAAAAGTTCTGGCAAAAGTATTTGTTCTGGTACTCCACTCAAACAAACATCAAGATGCGTGCAAAAGCGTGTATGTTTGAGAGAAAAGCATATTTTAGAAATGCTTATTTTGGGGGAGAGAGCCAAATACATTTTGAAATGAGTGCTTAAAATACAGATTTTGCGTCGATTTTTATTTATTTATTCTTTAAATGCAGATCAATGTGGATATGGGATGGCATGGGGTTTTGCGTTAACATGTGCAAAAGTGACATAGTGCAGCTGATTTGTCCATTCCTTGTTCGTTATGCCTAAAAAAATTAATTGCACATTAGTAAAGCTCTTTTTTTTAAAAAAAGTTATCAGCTTCTCCATGTAAACCCAACTTGTGTTGTTGGTAAGTGACTAGGATTCCACTTTTAAGGTTACCTGTAGACGGTTGCATCGGGAAAAGATTTTTCCAAAGTCCTGCTCAGCTCAGCCTATTAAGCGACCTGAAGCAGCGCCTGATCGAGGTCGCGGATTTCCACCACTCGGCTAGCAAAGTGCTCCGGCTGGACGGCCCGGCAGCTGGTAATGAGAGCTTAGTGCGGAAAGGATCCGGCAAGCCCGACCACCTGGCCTCTCCTGAACTGCACAAGGAGCTTGTCAGGTAACCGGCGTCCATCAATCCTTTGGCAAAGAAGGCCTTGTCCTTAAACACAATCCGGGATGCTGCTTCTCCCCAGGTCTCCACGAGTGCGGCTTGCCAAGGCAGGTAGAGAGTCTCTCCGGGCGTCTTGCTATGGTACACGGCCTCTCTGCTTGTGGTCCGGGTTGGGTTGGCCGGCCTGTGAGTGGCCCTGCATTTAGAACAAGGGCAGGACTGTGAACTCTTCCTCGAACTGTCCGATGCTGCTGTTGCTGCCGTTGTTGCAAGTGATGCTGGGGCTGGCTGGCAAGCAGGCGGTGTGGGCAGCCAGGAAGCCAGCTGGGCTGGCAGCTCAGTGAGGCCAAAGCTTCAAGGGAGGCTCCGGGAAACTCTAGCGCAGGGGTGCAGAACCTCATTGGAATTCGTTTCAGAGATGTTCTTGGGGGCCGCATTCCAGTGGTGGGTGGGGCCAAAGGGGCGGGGCCAGAAACACCATCCTAATTTAGCTTAAAACTCTGATTGCCAGTAACTGAGGCTTAGGAGAGGCATTTCAGCCTTTTAATATGGGGGTGGGGGGGAGACACAAACCTGCAGGAAAGCCGGGGAACCACCGAATGATTGTCAGTCAGGGGAAAGTGTGGGGCTAGAGGAAGCATGGTTGCCATTGAGGGATTCATGGAAGTCTGGAGTAGTGGCCTGTGGGTCTAAGGTTCAAAATGGCTCCCTTGTGCGTTGCAAAAGATTTTGGGAAAGATTATGAGGTGTACGGTTCAGGCAGGTGCTGGTCAGGTGCGTAGCGGCCTCACTGAATATGGGAATACCTCCTAGAGTCACTCTCCTCTGTGGACAGATTGGCAATGGTGGGCAAGCTGTCATCTGAAAAAAGCCCATCCATCATCGAGGAATCCCTGCTAAGCTCTGAGGGAGCTCCGGGGTTCCCTCTTTGGATGCCGCAACAGCCCACCATGGCCTCATTTACCCCCAGGTGCTGTTGCATCACGCATGGCCGCCCATGGATTGCCGTGCAAACCCAGGCGGCAGGGGTTCTCTGATGGTTAGATAACCATAGGTTGAGGGTTGCTTCAAACAACTCCTGCCGCCCAGGTTCTCATGACAAGGCAAGCTGGGTGGGTGCCATGCCAAAATGGCACCTGTGAGCGCCCAGTGCGACGCAACAGCCCCTGCGGGTAAACGAAGCCACGGTGGGCTGTCGTGTCGTGCGGACCAAGTGGATGTGTGGAATTGCATCCCAGGCCGGTTCTTTTGTACCTTCGGTGGAACTGGGACTTAACGGGGCTCTATTGCTTTTGTTGTTGTTGAATTCCTGGGTACCTCAAACGAAAACCATTTAGGTTTGCGCTTCAGACTCTTCTTGTTTTGTTTTGCTCATAGGCTCTTCAACGTGTACGCTTTGTGGCTGGAAGAAGAGAGCTTTCAGAAAGGGAACATCTATATTCCCTCCTTGCCAAAGCAATATGATGCCCACAGGCTGGCCAGAATCATGCAGAACCAGCAGGTAAAAAGGATGGAGCTTTTGAGTCGAGGGCCGCGGATTGACAATTCACAGGCCCAGTGTATTAGAGGCCCATCTGAAACATGCGAGTGAAAAGTCGTTTCCTGCGCATTTCATTTCATATATTACATTTATATATCGCCCCATAGCCGAAGCTCTCTGGGCAGTTTACTTTTTTTTAATTATTATTATTATTATTTTATTTTCAACATAATGCAACATAAAACAACATAAAATACAATACATAACCCACATACCCCCCCGTGCACCCCTCCCCCCAGGAGACCTTCAATTATTCACTATTCATCTTTCCAAAATTGTAAAGACTCTTTTGAAGGTATTTGCCTCTTCCCCGTTCTTAATACATATTCCAAAAATGGGCTCCATATATCTCCAAAATCATTCTTACTGGACATTCCCCTCTTTATTTTCATTTTACACGTCAGCTTATCATTAAGTGCCATATCCCATATTTCTTTATACCATTCTTCTATAGTATATATCCCTTGCCCTTTCCAGTTTTTAGCAATCATTATTCTGACGGGAGCCAGGAGGTTGTTTATCAATTCTCTCTTGCTTATATCCTCATTTCCTTTATCCCATATTGCTAGTAGAGTCAGCTTTGGGCTTAATTCCAGTTTACTTCCAATTATTTCACTTATTTCTTTGAACACCCTTTCCCAAATTTTTTGTACATATTCACAGCTCCACCACATATGAAAATAAGTTCCAACCTCCTGACATTCTGGGCAGTTTACAAAATGCAAGTTTATGCTAGAATATGCTACAACAATATTTAACAATATACTAAACAACATCACAATAAAACTCAAAATACTAAATACAAGTTTACAGCAAAACAGAACAGATAAGGAAAAAAACACAACTTGGTTGGAATAACATCTCTCCCCCTGAAGCAGCTTCACCTGTATCAAATGGGGTGTTCATGTGTGTTAAAGTCACTCTAGATGAGCGGTCTCCCCAACGTGGTCCCTTCCAGGTTTCTTGGACTACAGCTCCCATCATCCCAGTCCCCTCAGTGTCCGCACAACAGATTAAACAGCTACATTGGACACAGTCTGTTGCTTTCCTTTTGCTCACCGGCGCTTTATTTCTCCCGGCATGCCGTAGGATTTGTGGATAGAATTTGTCAACATTGAACACATCCAGCACGAATTCCAGGAAGCGCTAGACTTTTGGTTTCAAGTCCGGGTAGAATCGCATGCAGCCTTGAGCACTTTGTCAGCGCAAACGGACTTCACTGACCCTTTGTTGGGTAAGTCACACAGACAGTGTTGAAAAGATGTTGTTGATCCCTTCATTTCAACCAGCCTTCCCTAGCTGGGGCCCTCCTGACGTGTTGGACTCCAGTTCCCATAATTGAGAACATTAGAAGAGCCCTGCTGGATCTGATCAAGGGTCCATCTAGTCCAGCACTCCGTGCATACAGTGGCCAACAGCTGTTGACCAGGAACCCGCAAGCAGGTCACGGGTGCAAGAGCACCCTCCTGCCCATGTTCCCCAGCAACTGGTGTATATAAGCTTGCTGCCTCTGGTACTGGAATTCCTAGCCAGCGTGGCTATGGGCTGCTTTAAAGTGTTATAAGGGTGCCTGTAGCAGCTGCCAGAAGCATTCGCTACTACTCCAAGTTAAAAACAGACGGCCGGTGCTGCCAGAGGTCAGGTGAAAAGTGAGTAGGTGAGCAGTGCAGTTGGAGGGGTACCTGTAGTAGCTGTTGGAACCAGTAGCTGCTACAATCAATCGGAGACCTCTTTGCTTTTGAGCTCCTGTATGAACCAGGGCAAAGGGAATACTTCCTTGTTTCTTTGTCTTTAGAGATTTGTGGATGCTCATTTACACCCTCTTGTGTGAACCCGGACTACTTCTGTATTTTTCCACACACACAGAAGTAGCTGTGAAATAAATTCCCTACCCTGTAGATCGCCATTATAATCTGTAAGATTTTAAATTGAGTTGGGAGAGAATCAGTACATGCAACGGACATTCTAAAAAAATGGGAGGTTTTTTTTGGGGGGGGAGGGGTTTTAAGGTGCTAAACAATTTCCTGGAGCAAATGTTTTAGAAAATGGCATTGATTGTCCAGCAAGCAGGAGTTGGTGGTGAATGCTTGGCGTCTCTTCTCTTTCAGCCAAAGAGAGAATTATCAGCAGTTTAAAGAAGTGCGAGGCACCCCAGCCTCCTCTTCCCCTTCAGCCGATGAAAGCGCCTGTACCTGTCATTTCTCCTGCCGCTTTGGTAAATCAAAATGAAGCCAAAGAACTGATCCGCACCAACCTCATCATCCTGCAGCGCCATGCCAAGTGAGAGATGCTTTTTTGAATGGGGTTGTGTTTGGGCACTTCCTCCCTCGTGCCCCATGTTTCGCTTACTTCATTTGTTAAATTTCTGTACTGCCCAATAGTTGAGACACTCTGGGATGTTCAAAACAATTAAAACAGTAAAATACAGGCAGGGATGTTGCAGGCGCCAGGCATCTTGCTGCCCTATTTTGGACCAGCTAAAGTTTCTGGACCATTTTGAAAGGCAGTGCCACATATAACGCATTGCGATAATCCGGACGAGAGGTTACCAGAGCCTGGATAACTGTAGCTAGGTTATCTGTCAAGAGTAGGGTGCAATTGGTATATCAGTCTAAGCTGATAAAAAAACGTGGTGTGGACTCACTGCCTCCTTAAGTATAACCCACCCTCCAGACTCTCTTCCTGCTTTCTTCCTTTGGATTAGGAAAAACCCCCCTGCTGAAATGGTGTTTAGAGCCAGAGTGCTGGACATAGCCCTGTTTAATAAGCCTGGCACATTTATCTCCTCCCTGCCCTGCCCTGCCCCCTTTCTCCTCTGTGCCATTCCCTTGGCTGAAAAAATCCCAAATACCTGGTAGCCTAAGCACTTGAGGAGGCGGCAAGTTGGAGCTTTTTGGTAAACACACAGTGTCAGGGTCAGGCCTGTTCCCCCTAATGTAGAAGAAGGGGCTGCGGATTGTCAATCTGAAGAAGAAGAACCAGGAATTTGCCAGCCAACACAGGAAGCGGGGGAGGAGATTCTCCAAGGCTCTTTAGGAGTCAAGGATGAATCTTCCCAGGAGCTTGTCTGCGAGAATGCAGATGGCCAAGAGACCATCCTCCCGCCCCTGGGAACTCAGCCTCTGTCTGAGGGGGGGAGGGCACATCCGAGTTGACAAATCACAGAGTCCACTCCCGGGCTAAGAGGGTGGGATTGAGAAGAAGTGGGCGGCGGTCTCTTTGGGTAGCAGCTCGCGAGAGGCTCCTCAAGAAAGACCCTCCCTGCTGAAAAGTGTCTGCTGGAATCCTGGGGACAGCCCTGCTTGAGTTGAAGGCAACTGCCTAGCTTCGTTAGTCAAATTAAGCTTAGAGCATAGCTCCTAGCATTCACGCACCCTTCAGGTGAGAAGAGCTGTTTGTTTGTTGAATAAAGCTTTGTGGATTACACAGCAGACGTCTTTATTGTCCCGTTTCCGGTAGAGGGGGCATGGAATCACGACACGCGGGGTCTGTCTTTTTTCAGATCTGCAGCACTCCGAGAGGCTCAGCACGTTGCTTTCAACAGCGAGATCCTGGACATGCTGCCAAAACTTTATACCAATAGAGAAGAACAAATCACCCTCCAGCTGGAGTGTCGTGGCGGCTCCGGTAAAAGTTGCCAGGGAGCAGCTCTTGTGACAATCCAGGTTGGAACAGAAATTCATCCCCCTCCCACCTTTTCTGAAGGCCTCCACCAGCCTCCCTCTAATTTCTGTGCACTACGGGGAGAATCCGAAGCCTAGTGGTAGAGCTCTGCATGCAGGAGGTCCTTGATTCAGACCCTGCTGTCTCCAGAGAGGGCCACGGGGAGCATCCGATGTGGTATGGTGTGGTGTAGTGGTTAGAGGGTTGGACCGATAATGAGGAGATCTGGGTTCTAGTCCCCACTCGGCCATGGAAACCCACTGGGTGACTTTGGGTCAGTCACAGACTCTTAGCCCAGCCTACCTCACAGGGTTGTGGTTGTTGTGAGGATAAAATGGAGAGGAGGATTATGCATGCTGCTTTGGGTTCCTTAAGAGGAAAAAAGGGAGGCTATAAATGCAATAAATGAATGAAAAATGAATGAATGGGGAAAATTCTTCTTCCTGAGACCCTGGACAGTTGTTGCCAGTCAAAGTAGCTCAGGGGTGAGGAATGTGGTGCCCATGGGCACGTATGCGCTCCTGGACATCTTTATTGGCACATTGTGTTATTGGCAGCTGTGAAATAGATTTCTCTTTGTGTCGAAAACTGTGGGACCAAAGGAGTTGTGTAGCATGTTGAGGCTTGGATCCCACCTCTGCCTTGTACTTAGTCGTTTGGGCAGGTTCCTTGTCCGTTACCACACTTCCTGTGGCAGCCATGTTGTGCTAGTGCCCAGGACAGTTTCTCAAATTGCCAAATGAGCCCACAGCCCCAGCTTTGCCCTACTCCTGGAGTAGACAGTACTGGAAAAATGGACCAATGATCTGATTCAGAATAAAGTGGCTTCCGATATGTATTTTCTTCATCTTTTGCTTCCCTATAGCCATGAGGACTAGACACTTGTTGTTGCTGTTGTTTATAAAAGAAATTCAAGTTCTTAAAACTCCAGGGGCAGATTCTGTGTTGTTAGATCCGCATTATGGGTCGCCGTGATCAAAAATAGGTACAGGGAGCTCAAATTATGCCTGGGCCCCGTAACGAGTTATCTCCATTTTAAGTTTGAAGGAAAGCACAGAAACGACACCATCGGTCAGCAGCTTCACGCTCTGAAGAAAGAAGTGAAACATCTCCAAGCGGAAGCTACTAAGCCTCCTTCTCTGAGTGTCGTAGAAGCTGCAGTTCACATGGAAAATTTTATCACGTAAGTTGCTTGGGTGTTGCTTTGCCTCTGAGTGTGCTGCCCAGGCTTCTGGTTTGTTATTGTGGTGTCGAATTGGTTTTAATTGGTTTTAAAGTTTTTATTAATGTTTTATACAAATATTTTAGCAATTATTATGTATTTCAGTGGCCTTTGAATGGGTATCATACATTTTAAGGTATTCAATTTTCTTGTAAACTGCTTAGAGATATTTTTAAATGTGGGCAGTGTGACATATGGACAGAAAAAGGGAGGAGAAATGGGTTCTTAGGATGCTTAAAATACTTTATTTCAAAGCCCAACGAGTTTTGGCCTGTGTTGTTTCAAAGGCCTTCCTCAGGGGGTTGATGAGAGATGTCTGAAGAAATACTCCTAGCAAGGTGATCGTCTCCTACGATAATGAATGGCGACTCGTAGGAGACGATCACCTTGCTAGGAGTATTTCTGCAGACATCTCTCTCATCAACCACTTGAGGAAGGCCTTTGGAACAACAACACAGGCCGAAACGCCGTTGGGCTTTGAAATAAAGTATTTTAAGCATCCTGAGAACCTGTTTCTCCCCTTTTTTTCTGTCCTGACTCGGATGCTCTCCTCCTTTGGGTTTTTATTGTAACATATGCCTGTTAATGTAAATGCACGTGTTTGAATTTTTAAATGTGTGGGTGAAAAATGGGAGGGGCTTGTGAGTGCGAGGATTCTGGGAGTTTAAAAAGGGGCGAACTGACAGGTAGATGTTCAGGTAGGGATTAGGGACTGAATGAGTGTTCATCTAGTGAGTGTTGTTTTGGGAAAATAATTTAGAAGGGGTAGGTTAGGACCAAGTATAAATTGATTAAATCAGTGTGTGTGTGTATAAAACCCCTTTTGTGTTTAATACATTTTTATTTGCTATTAGTATATAATCCCACGTGTTGGTTTGTTTTATTATGCTACCAAGTAGAAAATTCCCTTTTCCTGTTGCTGCTCCTGCACTGATAAAGGGAGGACCAGTTAATCATATTGGGTGTTTCAGTGACCCAGAATTAAAGGGCTGAAGTTTTGTGAGTGAGTCAGTAAGGACAACTGACCAAAGTGGAGGCAGACATCGAGAGGGGGGGTGGGGGGGTCGTTTTCAATTTCAACAGGTGGAAACTAGAAAAGGTGTAACCCAGAACCAGAAGCATCACAATCAGCAGTTTATAAATCTTTTTTTTTAAAGGCAGCTGTATAAATAAGCCCCTTATAAATATGATCACAAATGTTACTAGCTTCATGTTTTTTAAAAACTAGCCGGCTGAGAAGGTAATACCCTGCGTTTCTGTGATGGCTGTTATACCCCTTCCTCCGCAGCTAGCAGAGCAAAGACAGAGCAATCCGACTTTCCTCTGCCAAGCTCGATCGCTTGCCTGTGTGGAATTGTCGCCTCTGGCGACCAGGCAAATTGTTAACTGCAAGGCTGTCCTGTATGACTATTGAATGCTACTTCAGTGAATAAATGATGCCAATGTTCATCTTGTTTAAAAATCCAATGTGATGACTTGCATCCTTGGCTTAAATGTTTTAAATCTCTCTCCCCCCCCCCCCCCCCCCCCCATAGAGCTTTAATAAATATCTACAAGCTTCAGTCTACGCCTGGGATTCACAGAGTTGGGGTCAATCTATTCTTTGTGGTGGTGGAATTTGTGTGTGACGAAACGCAGCGCCACCTGCCGACCAGGCAATTCTTCACTTCTTGCGTTGAGATCCTGGGCCAGGTAAGCTGCTCTGGGATGGAACTCTTTTTGCTGTTGTCCTTTTCAATTGGCCATTGCATTTTGAGCCCCGGCTTCCACTTCCACTGAGAAGTACGTTTTGAAATTGTCCAGCCCCGAGACTCTAAACCAGCGTAGGGAACGTGTGACCCTCCAGGTGTTGGTGGACTGCAGCTCCCAGCAGCCCTAGCCAACATAGCCAGTGACCAGAATGATGGGAGTTGCAATCCAACAATATCTGGAGGGCCATTCCCCAACGCTTTCCGAAACCAAGATGGTGCAAAATCCGTTTGGAGGCTGGCCCATCCTGTCCTCCAGGTAGACTTGTGGAGAATGTATTTCCCCAGAACGGTAGCTGTTTGCTGTATCAGGGGTCGGCAACACGAAGCCCACAGGCACCAATGTGCCCTGGATACCTTTCTTACTTATTATTATTATTATTATTATTATTATTATTATATTTATTTACATCCCGCCTTTTTCCCCAATAATGGGACCCAAGGCGGCTTACAAATTAAAACATGTGCAGTTAAAACAAATAGCGCTATACAAAAATTAAAAATATAATTAAACGTAGTATAATTTCAAAATATTTAAAACATTTAAAAACAGTTTAAATACACATAATTAAAAAATCCAAACTATAAGCAGTACATCCACAAAGGTCTGAATTACTCCTCAAAGCCCTGTTGAAACAGAAAAGTTTTTGCCAGCCTCCGAAAACACACCAAGGAGGGAGCCAGTCTAGCTTCCCTGGGAAGGGAGTTCCAGAGCCCTGGGGCAGCCACCGAGAAGGCCCTTGGTGCTTGGCAAGGCACCCTTCAGTTTGTTTTCTAACTAGCAGCTACGATTTCTGTGAAATTGGTTTTGTTGGTGCTGAAAACAGGGTTCAAATGAGTTGTTCGGTGCATTGGGAAGACCCCACCTCTGCTATTGCTCTGCCTTTTGGTCAGATTCCTTGTCCTTTGCCACGCCTCCCATACCAGCCATTTTGCGGTGGTGCCTGGGACAGTTTCTCAAATCGCCAATTGCGCCCACAGCCCAGAAAGGCGGCCTGCCCCTCAGCTATACCAATCCACGGAGAGCAGGTACCATCCATGCCGCAGAATGAGACAGCCACACCAAGATAGGCCTCGTGTAAAGATGCTCTCAGCCGCCGCTTGCGAGTTAAGCACATCCATTGTGGAGGAATTGAGGCCTGGTGCCTAGCGATCCGAAACAAAATGGCTTTTCCGCCGGGAGTTGAGGGCATGGGGGCCACACTGAACGAGCCCCCTTGTAATCCTCTTTGCAGGTGTTCATTGCAGGGACCCAGTCTGAATGCAAGGCAGTGCTCCAGACCATTCTGAAGAACCGGCGGCTCTGCAACCTCCTGTCGCCTTACTTCACCCCTGCCGCCTCCCCGGCGGAATTCGTCCACTTGTACGAGAAGGTCGTGTCTTTCCTCGGTGGCGGCGACAACAGCGACGTCATCTTCATGCTGCTCACAAAGGCAAGGAGCTCTCAAGCGCTTCTCTCTCCTTATGACCCGACAGTCGCTCCCACCTGGGTTTCTCTTTTCCGAAAGCGAGGGCATCGGCCTGGAAGGGCTGCAGCGCAGTTTGAGCTGAGCTAGACGATCGACTCCCCCACCCCGCTCCCCATACGCACATGTGCGATGCATCCTGTTAACCTGCAGGGAAGCATTGAATGTGCGAATGCTGCCAGGCCTTAAAAACCACAGACACCCCACAATGGTGGTGCACGTAAAAAGCCAATCTGCCCCGGGGGGCGGGGGGGGGGGAGTTCTAGCCTGAGGTGTTGAACCTCTTTCAGCCCAAAGGCCAAATTTGATTTCAGAGGAGATCTCAGGGGCTGCGGTCCAGTGGTGGGCGGGGCCAAAAGCGAAGGGGGGGGAGGGTCCAAAATAAATGGGGAAGGGATTCTGACCTTTTAGAATATGGGGGAAGAACATGCAAAATCTGGGGAACCACCGAACAAGAGGGGAAAAGGGGGTGGGATCCGGGGAACAGGCAAGGTCATCTGCTAGGTCCCCGAGAGCCGGATTTGTCTCTCCAGAGCCTCGTGACCTCAGGTTCTGCCCCCCCTGTTCCAGCCTGACCATCTCCAGGCTACTGTCAAGGTTACATTTCCAAGCCTTTAATTCATCACTGCTGAGATTTCTCTTTTGCATCTGTACTCGGTGTTAATTACGTTTTTGTATTAACCGTGGTGAAGATGAAGGAAGCGGGGTGGGGGACGGGTTTTGCGCTGGAAGAGGGAGGGCCTACGCAAGCCCCCCTAGCCTCTCACCCCCCTGTCGGGAGGGGTGAGTCCTCACCTGCCCTCTCTGACATCTTCATGTGCAGGGAGGTGGCTCTTTTGTATGTGGGTATTTAATTTTATTGGCTACATGGTCTTCATCACCCAATACCTAAAGCTGTTTATTTGGCCAGAACATCCTTCCATTGTGTCTGGTTTAGCCAGCCTGTTTTTCATCTCGGCCTTCTCCCGAATCCCTTTGAGTGACTGATGTCCTCCCTCCCCTTCCAGTTTGACCTCCTGCAGTGGTTGCACAGCGCCAAGCCCCGGCTGTCTGAGCGCACCAGACTTCTGGACTCCATCCATTTAGCTCTCAAGGCCTGCGGCTTTGAACCTGAGGAAGACACATCGATGCCCTTTTCTATCTTCTGCAAGCACTGGACTTGTCTGTTGTGTTACCAGTTCCCTGACCACTACAGCAGCTCCCTGAGGCTGCTCATGCAAAGTAAGTACCACCTGATGGGCACCACCTCAAATTTGACTGGCTGGTCCTGTGCAGGTAAAAACATAAGGAGAACCTTGATGGACCAGACCCAAGGCCTATTTTAGAAACAACATTACCACAATGGAACCAATGACCTGGGGAGGTGGTGGTGGGCTCTCCCACTCTAGAGGCCTTCAAGAGGCAGCTGCACAGCCATTTTTCAGGGATGCTTTAAGGTGGGTTCCTGCATTGAGCAGGGGGTTGGCCTCGATGGCCTTAGAGGCCCCTTCCAGCTCCGCTATTCTGTGATTCGATGACTGCATGCTACCTTCAAAATCAGAGGCAATGCCAGCGAATACCAGTTGCTGAGGGCAACAGAGGGAAAGGAATATTGCCCACATGTCCTACTTTTGGGTTTTCCCATAGACATCTGGTTGACCACTGTGGGGAACAGGATGCTGGACATTTTTTTTTTTAGTTTTTAGCATTTTGCCCACACATTTTCAAGTATCTTCATAAGCACTTGAAACTTGCTTGAAGAACTGTATTGGTTTATACCGGGTATTGTACCTGTGGCCCTCCAGATGTTGTTGGCCTACAAATCTCAACAGACTCAGCCAGCATGGCCAGCAGGCAGGAATGATGGGTGTTGTAGTCCAAGACCTGGAGGTCCTCAGGCCCTCACCCACCCCGGTTTAATATTGCCTAATATTAAGCTGTAATGCAAGTTTTCGCCAAATCTGGTTCCTCCCAGATGTGTATCTGGGAGGGAGGCACCATCATTCACATCCACCACACTGTGTGGGCATGATGGGTATTATAAGTCCAACACATCTTGGGTGCTAGGTTGTGTCATGGCTCCTGTGACGTCATTCTGATGATGGGTGTTATTGAATGATCCACTTGTTTGATTCCTCAGGCTCTTCAGATCAGCTTCTGAGTCCGCACTGTTGGGCGTCATCGCTGAAGGCCTTGGGTTGCACCTCCACATCAGCTAATAGGGATGCTGGGGAGGAAGAGGCCACTGAGGGCATCACCTGGAAAACTTCGGCAGAAACGTTTCTGTCGCCAGAACAGGTGGGGGACCGGCATGTGCTACGGTCTTTAGAATGACCTTTGGGCCGCACCATGGGCACCCAGCTTGCATGGACTACCTTGAGCATGTCCGACTTAATCCAGCCGCTGGACCCCATGTGCCATCTATGGAGTGGAACGTCCCGGGCCCACGTCCATGGCACTGGGGATCAAGAGGATGGGGGGAAATCCAGACAGGTGCTTGACGAGTGCTAACGGTGGAGGCGTTCCAGGAAGAGCAGCGCCTGAAGCACAGGTGTGGCATTTCTATGGCCCGATAGGCATCCTCCAGTTAAAACAAACTCTGTGGGTAACGAGCTGGGGAAGACCGGTCCCCAAGAACCTGCCACGTCAAAGCGAGCATTACTTAGCTAGATCAATCTTTGGTGTCTCTCGTCACAAGGCGTCTCCTTCGTTTCCTAGAGCAACAAGGCCTTTGCAGTGTGTCTTCCAAGAACGCACTGGTACATCGCTGGGTCGTTGGCCGTAGATTGGCAAAAGTTTCTGACTCCCAGGAATAGTTTTTTTTAAAAAAAACAGCAATTCAAACTGCACGTTTTCTAAAAAATAATAATGATTGTGTATATCCATCTGTCGTGTGTTAGTGCTGGCCAGAAATGCTTTCCCATTTTTACAGGCCAACTTGTCACCCAAAAACGTTTGCGTGGGAGGTGTTTTTCGAGGCTGGGTGGAAGGAATCCTCACTTTTTCCTCCAGAGTGGAGGTGGTACCCCATGATATCTAGGAGGGGCAGATTTCTTTTCTTTAAAGAACAACAAGCCTAGAATGCTTTTGAAACATGGCTGCATCATGACATAGCATTGTTCCCTTGGCGCAATGGAGGCTGGTGACTCTGATCTCAGCGGGGCTGTGCATCCATTCTGGGTTTTGGTCAGAACCAGCCAGGACTCTAATGGCGTTATCCAGGGCGCTAAACCTATTTTGGGCATGGAGTTGGATAGCTCCCTTAGAGTTTTGGCTGGTTCTGACTGAAATCCAAAATGGATCCATCGCCCCACCGAAATGGGAGTCGCCAGCCTCCACTGCTTTGGGGCCAGTCTCAAATGAAGACGGGCCACTGGGCTTCTGCTGTTTGAAGCGCTGGTGAAAAAAATCTCCCCAGCCCCCCCCCCCCAGTAAAAGAGAGAATGCAGCCTTCTGCCATCTTGTATCTTTCGTGGTGAGCCATCTGCCCCCGTGAAAAATGCAAAAACTTTGTGCAATCTTTGAAAATTACAAAAACTTTGGAGGCTCTCTTGCCGCCACCCCCACTTGCAAATGCCCATAAAATATCTGGGTCTCATACCCAGCCATGTCGCTGGGATGACCGTGGGTCAGTTGCTATGTCCCTGTGTAATTTATCTCGCAGTGTTGTTCGGGGGGGGGGGGAGCAAAATGGTACGTGTGTTTGATGTATACTTCCCTGAGTTCCACGTGCAAAGGATAGGATGAAAATATCAGAAGGATAAAAACGACCATCTTGTGGGCGCTTATGTTAAGAGAAGAGAACGCCAGGGTCATCTGAGCCCTAAAATGCAGTGGAGGCTGGTGGCTCTGATGCGAGAGGGGCGGTGAACCCACTCTGTGTTTCAGACAGAACTCTAAAGGAGCTGTTTACCCCAGCTTTATGCCGTCCAGATGTGTTGGACATACTGGGTGGGAATGGGGGGAGTTGCAGTCCAACCCATCTGGAGGCCACCAGGTCAGAGGAGGCTGATGTCTCCTCCCCCAGAGGAAGGTCACTAGTGAACTTGGCAGCGGGACAGTGGATTGTGTTCTAGTGCATGCATCTTCTCAACCCTTTGCTCATCCATAGCTTCCTCCTCCTCCTCCTCCTCTTTCTGGCAGGTCATGGAGACAATTGACTGGCTTTCAGACTACTTCCTCAAGCTGCGTTTGTCTTCACGAGACTTCCAGAGCTTTGGGCTGTTCTCCAAATGGACTCCTTACATCGGCGAAGTGAAATGTTTCATGGAGTATCTTGTCAACCGCTTGGTTGACTCTGAAGCCTCCAGCTTATCGCAAGAGCCAGTAGGCAGCAGCAGGATTCTGGCAGGTAATACGCAGGAGCCAGGGGCTGGTTGTGTGTGGCTACAAGACCATGAGAAGAGCCCTGCTGGATCAGACCTAGGGTCCATCTAGTCCAGCGTTCAGTTCACACAGTGGCTGATCAGCGGCCTGAGGGGAACTCACTCCCAGTTTAAGTGGGTATAGGATTGCAGCCTTCTGTGTATGTTTGCTTGTTTTGATACCGTTTTCTGCTCCTGCTAGTTATGGGGGACACCGTAGAGTGTCCTGCCTCCTGACTTATAGGTGTACTGCTCAGCCTGCTCCTGGGATTTCATTGGCATTTCCCATCCCCTTATGAACCTGTCTTTACTATCTTAAGGGCTAGAAACTTGCTTTTAAAAGCAAAAACAAAACCGGTCCTGAAAGCTGTGACCATCAGTAAGCTGAATACGATTTCTGTGCTTCTGCAGTGCAGTTACTGTCCATGCAGGCCTGCCTTTACCCCTTTTGCAGAAAGTGGTTGGTGTGTGGAAGTATTTCATTCTTTTGTGGGTCATTCTTACATTATTTTTTTCCCCTCCCCAGGACTGCGTTCTTTGCATTTAGTCATCACCAAACTCTTTAAGCCTTGGATTGAGGTTTTAGAGAGAGAAGAAGTGAGGTGAGCAGGAAGCTGTTTAGTCCGTAGCAGAAAACAGATAGAGAGAAAGAGCAAACGCTGAATTTGTTGTTTGTAAAATGGTTTGAATGGATGACAAGATCTCAGTTTCTGCGATTGCATTCGTGGTAATCTGTCACATCCTTATTGATGTGAATGCATTTTGTTGTGGTTTTTTAAAAAAAAATCTACACTAGACCTGTGTAAAAATATTGTGCATTCACTTACTAGAGCATTGGGTACTGTTCGTTTAGCATTTTCAGGTTGCTTTTATTTTCTTCATTTTAATACAGTTAAATCAGTGTTTGTTTTTGGTTTGTTTTAAAAAACCCAATAATTTCCAGACCGATTTGTCCCCAAAGGCTCAGAATGGTGGTTAATGTAGGAACGCATAATTGAAAAATGTGAACACCTCTCTTTGTTTCTTCAAATAGTCCGTTGCAAAGCACGCCACCGCCCCATTTTCATATGTGTTCATCCCTCTCTACAATATGTTTACATGTATGAAAAACCTTGCCTCAAAGCTGGAAGATACTCAGGGTTGTTCACGCATCTGGTTGAGAAAAGGAATTACAAAGCTGCGGAGCAACCATCAAGAGCGCCTTCCTAGAAGCCCTCGCTTCGTCCACCTAACCCAGTCCTGTCTGCTTTAATTGAGAGCAGCTTTCCAGATCTCTCCCAGTGTTTCCTGGGCTCGGAAGGACCCCTGCTTGAGACCCCCAAGTCCCATTGTTGGCCAAAGTAGACAATACTGGGGCTAAATGGACCACAGCTAGCTTCCACTGTTCATACTGGCTCAGTTCAGGCAACACGTTTCTCAACGATGGTTTTAGAACTCCGCGGTGGAGTTTTCACACCATCATTGAGAAATGTGTTGTCTGGTGGGAAAACTCCACTCAACGATGTAGGTTTTTTTTCTTTAAACACTCCACACAGAATATCCACGCTATGCAGAGGAGAATTCCTGCACAACCATTGTGTCGCGTGTTGTGTGGAGAGCCCTATGGAGTTTTCCGTTGCATTGACTTTTCCCACTGGCTACAAAGTTCTCTGGCAAGAGCGGTGAATGGAGGGAGTGCCGCTCTAGGAGATCTACCAAGATTGGTTTTTTTGCAGCAATGGCTGATGGGATAGCATCAGGAGGACTGGGGGAGGAGAGAGGGTGGAGGGACTGTCAATCAAACATCGCGATGAATTTTACTCAACTCCACGGTAGCCCACCTTCACAGAACAGTGGAGTTGGAACATGTTGCATGTGGAGTTCCCCCTAAAAACTCAACTGTTGGGTGGTGTTTTCACACTGCATTGACTAATGTGTTGTCTGAACTGAGCCACTGTCTGACTTCTAACGTGCCTTCTCCGTAGAGGCACCCACCCTCTGGAAAACCCTCTCTCGTGCAGTTCAGGAGGCGGAAAGTGTAACATCCTTCAAACACCTCCTGAAAACATTTCTTTTTAGACAAGCTTTCCCTGGACTATAACTTATTCTGGTTTTATATGGTATTTTTATAAGATTTAAATCTTGATTTTTGTATATTAAGGTTTTAATTGTAAACTGCCCAGAGATCCTTGGCTGTTGGGCAGTGTAAATATGAAATAAATAAATAAATAAAACATTGCAGTGAAACACCAGGAAAATGGTGGGGAAAAGACCTTGACTAAAATCTTTCTTCTTCTTCGTCTTCTAGCAAACGACCCTGCTACCCATGGTTGGGAAGTGACACTCCTGTCGCTTCAAAGATGGTGCAGTTATATGCATACAGCATAGGCATTCTACATGAAAGTTTTAAAGGTAGGCAAAAGTCCGCTCTACAGTCTCCTATCATAGAATCATAGAATAATAGAGTTGGAAGGGGCCTATAAGGCCATCATGTCTAACCCCCTGCTCAATGCAGGGATCCACCTTAATGTATACTTGACAGGTGGCTGTCCAGCTGCTTCTTGAAGGCCTCTAGTGTGGGAGAGCCCACAGCCTCCCTAGGTCATGGGTTCCATTGTCGTACTGCTCTAACAGTCAGGAAGTTTTTCCTGATGTCCAGCCGGAATCTGGCTTCCTGTCACTTGAGCCCATTATTCCACGTCCTGCATTCAGCAAAACTCTTTCTTAGGCCATCTCCGGCTTGCACCCTTCTTGCTTGGTTTTCTCTTTAAGCTTGTGCTGCCTACGTTCTGGCAGTGGAAGATGGAGTCCAAGAATAGATTGCTCCTCCCACTTGCCCCAACAGGCGGGGCTTATGGTGTATTCAGGGGCTCTTGATAGCCTTGTCAACTTTTCAACCCTTCTTGTGGTCCCTGATCGGCCTTAATTCAGGTAGGCGTTCCCAGCGGCACTCTTTCAATCTGCTTTTTCCCTTTTGCGTTAGGTAAACTTTTGCCGAGCCACCACGGGGCCCTTTGGCTACACCTGATGCACTATGGCGGGTCGTACACAGCCCCCAAAATGCCGGAGCACATCCTTCATACGTTCCATACGGAATTTCTTTGCCTCCCCTGGAAGGAAATGCACCCCGACCGGCACCTTATGGAAGAATTCTTTAAAGTAAGAGCCAAATGCTTGTAAAGCGTAAGGAGGATTTATTTGTTTGTACCTAAAATGTATTAGTTCCGCTATAGCTAGAACCTCTCAGGGCAACGTCCAATAACAACATAATTAAAAAAACCTAATCCACTTTAAAAGGCAACGGGCCGATAAAACTGTCACAAGCAGCAATCAATTAAACGCAGCAGAGGCTAAAGGGGGCATCGGAAAATAAAGGTTGAAAATATAAAGACATAACTAAAGACAGCAGTGTATGCGCTGGTAACTTCGAGGCTCGACTTCTGCAATGCGCTGTATATAGGGCTACTCTTATACCTAGCCTGGAATCTTCAACTAGTTCCAAATATGGCAGCCAGGTTGGTCACCTAGGGATGACCATGTTACACCAACTTTAAAATCACTCACTGGCTTCCAGTTAGTTTCCGGGCGAAGTACAAAGTGTTGGTCATTTGAAGCCCTACGTGGTTTGGGTCCAGGTTACCTGCGGGATCGCCTTCTCCCATACAATCCGCCCCGCACGATCAGGTCCTCTGGGAAGAATTTACTGCCGTCAGCCAAAACTAGGCTGACAACTGTTACCCAGAGGACCTTCTCTTCTGCCGCTTCCAGACTGTGGAACGGCCTGCCGGGAGAGATTCGTTAACTTAACAAACTCTCTGACTTTAAGAAAGCCATAAAGACGGATCTCTTCCGGCAGGCCTACCTAGCTGAATTTTAAGAGTTTTGTTGTTATTTTAATAACGTTTTGTTTTATTTGTTTTTAATCAGTTTTATGTATTTTATGGTGTTTTGTATTTAATGTTGTTCCCTGCCTTGATCCAGAGGGAGAGGCGGGTAATAAATAAATAAATTAATAAATATTTTATTTTATTATTATTATTATTATTAGTTTTCTTTCTCGTTCATGGCGGTTTTTGTAGACGGACACGATGGACTTTGCCAAGTCATGTTGTCTTTTACAGATTCAGGAATTTCCTGACAATTGAGCATGTTTTAAGTATGACTGCTTTCTATTACCCTGTTTCTTCGATTGTAAGACACACTTCCCCCACCCACCCCATATAAATGTCTCTAAAAACGGGGTGCGTCTTAGAATCGATGGCGATTTTCCCACACTCAGAATCAAAGCTTTTTTTCTGTTGGTGGTACTGAAATTAAGGTGCGTTTTACAATCGATGGCGTCTTAGAATCGAAGAAATACGGTATTATTATTATTATTATTATTATTCAGAAAATACATGGGATGTAAGGGCCTGAGAGAGAAGAGAAGCTAGATTTAGATGCAATTAAAGTTTCTAGATTCTCCTCTAGCTTTCCATCTTTAAAGTCCACTCACGAGGAAGAAAAGTATTTGTCAGAAATAGCATCCCCCTTCCTCCGTAAAGCATTTATAGACCTGCGTTTTCAGACAATGAAAACTAAATTCATAGAGGAGAGATATAAAAATATTCCTAGAGAACAGTGCCTGTGTATTTGTGGTAGCCAGGTCGTGGAGGATACCATACACTACGTGCTATATTGTAAACTATACAAAATTCCTAGAGATAAACATCTGACGAGATTTTTAGCGCCGAGGGCAAACCTCTCAGATATGGATAAAATAATATATTTACTCTCAAATACAGCCAAACCTATCATGCTAAATGTGGCCAGGTTTGCTGCGAAAGCAGCATGAATTAGAGAAGCCCTACAAGACCTTGACGCTACCTAAGAAAGGGGGTCTATAACTGGATTTTTAGAAATGATTTTGTACTCATATATATTTATATATATTTCTACTCCATTTTATTCTGTAATGTGTGTATTGTAGGATGCTGATTGTGAGATCGGGCTAAAACCTATTTTAGGTTGCCTTAACAATAAAGTTTGAGAAGAGAAAGAGAAAGGGAGGAAGCAAGGGCGAATCAAGAATGACTCAAGATAAGGAGGGGTAGTGATGGGAGCTCCGATGTGTGCTTGGCTCTCTTCTCTTGTGGGGCGCAATTCAAGATGCTGGTTAGCCTACGAAGCCCCACGTGGCTCAGGACTGCTCCCTCGTGGCCAGTTTCAACCTCGGAGATACACATGGAGGGCGGCCTTTAATGAGTCTATCCGTGCACCAGGTCCTGTGAGCAAAGGCACAGAGAGAGACGTTCCCAGTCGTCCATCGTAGGGCTTCCTTCCATTGCAGACTTGCCAAACGCAATCTGCCTTCTTTGGGCCTGGTCTTTGTTGCTGTCGGTGAAGTTGGCAGACGGTGGGAAGGACGTCATTGCTTTGGAAGGAAATGAATGTCTGTGTTTGCTTTTTGTATCGCCCAACCTGAGGCTTTGGTGGGGCAGGGGAGGAGCTTAACAAAACAGAATAATAATTGGCCTTCAGAATATTGACTCTTGGACATATATCTAGCTTCTGGAGAAGCCTTTTTTTTTGGTGGGGAAAGCTAAGGCAAGCTCACTTTTGTGTTTTTTCTGAGGCCTCATTCTCACTGAAGAAGTAAATCTGTGCTTGGACTGTACCACTTCAGACTATAGATGGCTGCTTATATGTATTATTATTATTTCATCTCTTTCTCGCTCATGGCGGTTTTTTTAGACAAACATGACAGGCTTTGCCAAGTCATGCTGTCTTTTACATTATTATTATTATTATTATTATTATTATTATTAATCTCTTTCTCACTCGTGATGGTTTTTCTAGACAGACATGACGGGCTTTGCCAAGTCATGCTGTCTTTTACAGATTCAGGAATTTCCTAACCATTGAACGTGTTTTAAGTATGACTGCTTTCTGGATGTCGTTGTTATTATTATTATATTTACATATACAAAATTTAAAAGAATTTAGATAGCTAAACACTGTTTCAAGAAAATACTAGACCTGTTTAGGTGACTGGCATAAATGCCCCATCATATGCCACTAAATGGCATAAAATGCCTGGGAGTAGAGGGCAGACTTAACCTGGCACCGAAAAGATGACAGCGTTGGTGCCAGGCGGGCCTGAGTGGGGAGCTCATTCCAACAGTCTGGGGGCCACCACTGAGAAGGCCTTCTCTCTTGTTGTCTCCACCCACCAAGCCTCCCTCGGAGGAGGCACTCAGAGGGCCCCCCAGATGTTGATCGTACGTTCAGGTCGGGAGAGGCGTCCCGTCAGATATTGCAGTCCCGAATTGTGTAAGACTGTATTGGTGAAAACCAGCACCCAGAATCGTGCTCTGGAAGCACGCAGGCAGCCAATGCAAACGGGCCAGAATTGGTCTTATGTGCTCTTCTGTACATGCACATGCACTGGCAGTTCCTTGCACATAGAAAGCTAGCATGTCAGGGAAAAGGGTTCACCTTACCCCTAACACATTAATTTTCTTTCTGTGTGTGTATGTAGTGGTGGTGGTGCGGTGGGGGGGGAGGGGGCTTTTGTATGGATGACTTTTGTTTCAGGCAAACTCCCACTTGTAGCCTGGAGTGGTACAGCCCAGACACAGCTTTGCTGCCTCAGTTTCTCTCCCCACCTGCTCACCCCCCAGTTCACAGTTTTGCTGCTTAAAGGCCATCATTCGTGCTATTTCTGATGTTCAGGCTGTGAGTGCCGTTGTTTATGTAGCCAAGGCTGCAGCCTCCCTGCAGAACAGGGAGGCTTCATTAGAACCGTTGCAGTTTGCAGAAAGCGCCAAAAAATCATTGGGGAGGAGGGGGGTTGGGAAGCACCCTAAGGCGCAGTGCTCTGGGGTAGCCAAACAGCCTAAAATTAGGATAGGGGAGCTGAAAGGGTGGCTGGAGTCCCGAGCTGAAACCTCTCCACGCTGCAACGTCTTGTTGCAGGTTCCATGTTGTTGTCTTATTTCGCCTTGCTTTCCTAGGTCGAAAGAGGCAGTCCCAAAAGCTGTTTCATATTCCTGGGCTCGATCTTATGCGAAGTCAACTGGGTCAGCGTCCTGTCGAGTGCCTGGAATCCAAACCCGCCTCCCGAAACTCACGACATGATTGTTTGTCTGCTTTACATGGTGGTCCTGTTGGCTAAGGAGGAGCAGCTGATCACCAAAGAGGTTCGTCCGAAAGGGAGCAGCCCCCTCCCCCCACCCCCCCTTTTCCCACAGTTCCTTTTGTCTGCCAGACCCTCCCCAAAAGTAGAGCTTTTCAGACTTCCCCTGCGCTCAGAGAATTTGGTGAGGGTTTCTGCTTCACCAACCTCCATGCGAAGGCAGAGCCTACCCTATTGCTAAAGAAGCAGATTGTGGTGCAGTGGTTAGAGCGTGGGACTGGGAGTCGGGAGATCCAGGTTCTAGTCCCTACTCGGCCATGGAAACCCACCGGGTGACTTTGGGCCAGTCACAGATGCTCAGCCCAGCCTACCTTACAGGGTGGTGGTTGTGAGGATAAAATGGAGAAGAGGATTATGTACGCCGCCTTGGGTTCCTTGGAGGAAAAAAAGCGAGATGTAAATGCAATAAATAATAATAAACAACAATAATAATATTGCCCACGGTGTGATTTTTTTAAAAAAATGTCAAAGTACAACACTCTGGTTAATCCTGCATTGGTGCCAGCTGTGTCATGAGCAGCTACTTAAAACTGGACACGCACAGGGACGTATCAAGCTATCTTACTCTAGGGCAGTATTTTGTCCCTATATTGGTCCCCACTAGCCACTATTTCATTTCATTTTATGTTTTATTTTCATTTTTTTTCTTCCTTTATTTTAGCTTTAAAACTACCCTTCATCCCCAGGGTCCCAGAGCAGTGTACACCAGCATCAAACGCAGGCCAGATCTACGCCAAGCAGGATATTGCACTATATTTTATATAAAAGGCAGGAGCCGCGGTACTGCTTTATAGCGGTATTGCACTGGAAAAAGTGCACTGACAACTGTTGGGGCCCATTGACACATACCATGTACTGTTATATCCTGCTTGGTGTAGCCCCTGCCTTTTATATACCGCTTTCATAGTGCTATATCCTGCTTGGTGTAGATCTGGCCAGAGACCACAAACCTAGTGAGAAAAACCATACTGTGGCACCCTAAACAGCAAATTAAACAGCCATCCCAGGCAGCTATCAGCAGATAACACCATCCTAGAGGCACAAATGGCCTTCTTTGATACCAGGCAGCTTCCTCTGCACTGTAGAAAGAACTAACCTGTTTCCCCGAACTTCTGCAGGAGTCGCCGCTGCTCAATCTCCTTGGCCAGACCAGCTCCCTCCCATGGCAATTCATCAGCATCGTGTCTTATCAGAGCATCATCGGCTACTTCAACAGCCACTATCCTCCGTCCGTCATTCTGGCCAAGGATCCTGCAGCGGAACTGATCATGAAGCTCTTAAAGGCATCCGCGGGCTTTGGCGCCTCTTCCGACTGCCACGTGCATCTTGTAAGCAAGCTGATCCTTAGCGATTCTCTTGTGTAGACGCTGGCCCTGTGCTGCTATCTGTGTGAACAACATGAAGGGCGCGGTCCTATGCATGTTTAGATGGGGGGGGGGGAAGTCCTACAACTCCCAGCATGGGTGGCTGGGGAAGACTTTGAGTGGTGGGACTTTTTTCCCCATCTAAACATGCATAGGATTCCGCCCTAGGAGTATCTTCTATGACAGGTGGGTTGAACCTCTTTCAGCCTGAGTGCAGGATTCAATTTCAGAGAAGTTCTTGGGGGCTGCATTTTGGTGGAGGCCTAGGCGGAAGGCAAAAATGGAGGCTCTGAAATACCAAAACTACCACATGTTTTAGGTTGAAGCTTTATGGACACTAATTAAGCCTTAGGAGAATCATAGACTAGTAGAGCTGGCCATCGAGTCTAACCCCCTGCTCCATGCGTGAATCCACCTGCATGGAGCATCACTGACAGATGGTTGTCCAGCTGCCTCTTGAATGCCTCAAGTGTGGGAGAGCTCATGACCTCCCTAGGTCATTGGTCCCATTGTCATACTGCTTTAACAGTCAAGAGGTTTTTCCTGATGTCCAGCCAGAATCTGGCTTCCTGTTATTTGAGCCCATTATTCCATGTCCTACACTCTGGGAAGATGGAGAAGAGAGCCTGGTCCTCCTCTGTGTGGCAACCTTTCAAGTCCTTGAAGAGTGCTGTCATGTCTCGCCCCAGTCATCTCTTCTCCAGGCTAAACATGCCCAGTTCTTTCAGTCTCTCCTCCTAGGACTTTGTTTCCAGATGCCTGATCATCCTCATTGCCCTCCTCTGAAACCCCTCCAGCTTGTCTGCATTGAAGTGTGGTGCCCAGAACTGGATGCAATACTCAAGATGGGGCCTAAACAGTGCTGAATAGAGGGGGACCAGTACCTCATGCGATTTGGAAGCTATACTTCTATTAATGCAACCCAAAATAGCATTTGCTTTTTTTGCAGCCACATCACACTGTTGGCTCATATTCAGCTTGTGATCTACAACAATTCCAAGATCCTTCTTGCTTGTAGTATTGCTGAGCCAAATATCCCCATCTTGTAACTGTGCAATTTGGTGCTTTCCAACTTTTAGGAACAGGAAAACGAAATTGTACAAAAGCTAGGAAACCATGAAGCGATTGGTAGGAGGGGAAAGGGGACGTGGCCAGGGAGGAGGCGTGGCCATCTGGGAATGACAGGGGGCCAGATTTGGATCTGTGGCAGGCTTGATCTGGCCCACGGGCCTGAAGTTCAACATCCCTGTCCTAAGAAAATTGGATGACTCAGCTGCCACTTTCTTCTTCACTTTCCCTAGGATGCAACCCTCAAATGCCGAGCCTACATTCGCCAGGTGGTCCATTGTCTCAGCATCTTGGAGCAAGATGGGAAAATCACAGTTTCTGCTCTGGAGCAGGAGATGTCAAAGCTGCTAGATGATATTGTCATCTTTAACCCTCCAGGTTGGCTCTAAGGGGAATTCTGTTTTGGATGGAGGTGGGGCGAATCGGGGAGAAAGACGATATCGAATAATTTTGCACTTCGTTCCCTGCCCCGACCCCCACTTTGAAGCCCAAATCTGCAGCCTGAAGATGCTGCATCACTGAGGAGGACTTGCTGTTGTCCACCGCAAGGCACAGGGGACAGTTGCTCCTCTCAACCAAGGGCTGGGCCACAGCCCAGCGGTAGAGCACAAGCTTCGTATGCGGAAGGCCTAAGGTTCAAATCCCGCTTTAAGGAGCTTAGGTAGCCAGACTGGGAAAGGGAGAGTTACTGCCAGTCAAGTAAGCAGTTCTGGGCGAGATCAGCTTCAGATAATCAATCGATCAATCATTTTATTATGCGGTCACAGACCCAATTAGAACAATAGCAGTCATCATTAAGACCAGAAAAACACAATCAGTAATTCATCACACAACAGGCTAAAAAAAATGTATTAAAACATAACACATGTTTTAAATATATATGCATAGTTAAAATACCCGATGCAAAATATTAAAAAGAACACATAGAATAGAAGTTACAATTAGGATGAGAAAACCGTCTTACGAGACCTTTGTACGGAGAAGAGGAACTTAGCCACTGACTCTGTTGATTTGTTCGTACCTGCCAGGAAATATTCCAAGTACCGTTCGGGTGACCTTCCAGGGCATTTTCTCATAAAAGGTCCAAGAAGTCTATTTCGCTCCTCCCTGTGGAGGCTGCATTCGGGGGAGAAAACATGCCCTAATGATTCACCTGCTTTGTCACCACAGGCACACAAGCAATCCTCGATTGCGATGCCCCGATGGCGCCCTTCCAACGTTGCAGAAGGGAGGCAGTTAAATCTAGCCCTAGAAAAAAACATGACGGTACTTGGGGATGGTCAAATAATCCCGATACCTGGCATATCTAGGAAATTCAAAAGTTAGACCAAAGTGAATTGGAGAGCAGGATCTACGTGCATTTGACATGGCATATTTGAAATCAATGTCTTTAATCCGTTGTTCTCGTGTATGGAGAAAACCCATAGATAGACCTAATAAACGCAGTTTGACAATAAAGCCTTTGGACCACGAACTGGTAAAAACATCCCTTTGCAAAAGATAAAAGATAGCTTTGGGGAGGATCAGCATATACAACCTTTAGGCAATATCGAAAGGCAAGGGACCAAGCCCTGCCTTCTAGAGCTTCAGATAATGTTGGGGGTGAGCTAGAAATTCAAAGAAATAACAGGATGGATTTCTCAACCTTGGTTCCCCCTCCCCCCCGAATTTAACAAAACAGAACAGAAAATAAATTGGGGGGGGTGAGGGGGAGAACAAGCATTTAGTACATACATAGGAATATCATCCCCCGCCACCCACCCACCCATCAGATACACCATTCTTAACAAATACAAAGAAGGGGCAGCGGAGAGAGAGTTATGCATAGGTTTCATGAAAAGCAGACCAACTATCCATGCATTTATGCACTCGCAAGTGGCGTCTATATAACACCCGTTCAAATATTGGTAGGTTTTTAAGTCCTCAGTCCATTGCGTTATGGGAGGAGAACATTTATCCTTCCAATGTAATAATATAAGTCTTTTAGCTGTCATAAGGGCTCTGAAAATCCATTTGCACTGACCATGCGTGAACTTCCAAGAAACCGGTAGGTAGTTTAGGAGGACATGCACATCCTTCCATATTAAAGACTGTTTCAGTACAAAGTTTATCCTTCTTATAACCTCCTCCCGAAAGGGGGCAACTATTGGGCATTGCCACAACATATGACTAAAAGAAGCATTCAGTGCATTACATCTCCAACAATTATGCAAGTTAGACAAACCTTTATTGAAGAGGTGATTCTCAACCTTGTTGATCAGCTGGGGGCTGTTTCCCACTCGGCGCTTCCGAAGCAGCCCAGGTCTTGATGCGGGACTTCAGCCTTTCCCTTTGCTTTCCCTAATTTCGAAATTGACCTGCTGTCGCTTGTGTTTCTCTCTGCTTGTTGCCCTCCTAGACACGGACATGCAAGCTCGCCACCAGGCCCTAAGTAGCCTTTTCGCAGAAGCCCTGACAATGATGAACAACGCCAGCGTGGCCACAGCTGAGTCTCTCCGGGTCAGTTTGCGAGGATGGATTGATGTGACGGTGCACGGCTTGGGGGTGATGCCGCTCTTGACAGCTGCGTGCCAAAGCCTGGCATCGGTCCGACACATGGCCGAGACCACGGAAGCCTGCGTCACTGCCTATTTCAATGAAGGTGAGCAAGAGTCCCTATTGCTGTTTTTTTTATCCCTTTGGACGGGCTCTTGTGGACTCCGCGTGCCCCCTCTGCAATAATAGTAATAATTATGAGAATAAGAATGTATTGTCATTGTTATTATTAACAACAGCCTTAAGAATTCATTCTTTAATGATTTGTTATTTCTTTTATTATTTTTTATTATTTATTTATTCATTTTTATTACTTTTTTTTTTTTACTATTTAATGTTAATGAGCAGATTTCAATATCTTGAGAACCTAAAGATTTAAAAATATATATCCATGCTTCCGGTCCCTAGGGCACTGGAGATAAACTTGCGTTAACGGGGATGGTAAACAGGATGGGACTTGACGTTTTGATGCTTTGCACTGTACTTTGTCCCTCCCCCATGGCAAAGAGAATCAGACCCAAATGTGCAAAACTGTGTGCAATTGTGTATGTACTTCAGTATGCACATTAAAAAGTGTACAATTTTGAAGAGAGAATTTATTCAGGGTGCAGATTTGACCCATTTTTGCACGTCTTTTGGTCTTATTTATGCCCTCCCTTAGCGTTTTGTGACCCTTTTCCTGCCTTAGCTTCCATGCCTGACGTTGTTGATTTCAAGAGGATTTAAAGGAACTGTTGATGTAATGTCACAGGTTTCTGCAACTGGGATGAGGAGGGGCAGATTACAATTACTCCAGAGATAAACAAAATGTATATTTAACAGAATTTTACTTAAGAAGGTTTAGGGAATAGTAGCATGAAGAAAACAATTAGCACAACTATGAATCAAATATATTCGACTCCCTTTTTAACCCACAGTTCTCTGTGAAGAGCAGCGTTAGTTTTACTGGACTGACAACAGTTGTTTATCCCTGTTCTTTAGTCCTTGGTTGACTGTCTCTCTATGGGGAGGTGCAGTCTTCATTAAACTGGTCTCCTCCTCCTTCTCATGGCACGGCTGGTTTCTGTCCCCCCTCTTCCCTTTCCTTCTTCAACTCACTCTCTATCTGCCTCCTTTCCTTCCTCCTCTCTCCTCCAACTCAGCTGCCCTCTTCAACCAAAGTTTTGCTCTCTCCTCCCTCCATCCCAGGGCCCACCCACTTTCCTCTAAATACATTCGTATTTAAAGGATTTGGTCAAGCAGCTCTGAGCTCTGGTTGATCTGTTTGGCCTAACGTGGCTTTCTCTACCTCTCTCCCCACCACCATTCCCATTTGGCATGAAGACTCTCCACTCAACCAGGGTTTGGGCTGGGGGCCAATCGTGGCCTCCTTGCAAGTTCCCGAACTCACAGCCGAGGATTTCCTGAACGAGTGTCTTTCCCTGGGGGGCTACCTAACGCTTTACGTCTACACACTGCAACAGCTGAATGCCGAGCAGACCCTGACCAATGAAATGAGGGTGCTGTCGACGCTGAGCAAGTGGCTGGAACAGGTGTATCACAGGTAGGGAGGGACGACTCCATCGCTTTCACTTTCTCCCATGTTCCAGCCTTTAGAATCTCACGTTCTTTTCCTTGTTTTGTTTCCTAATATGAAGATACTTGCACATTTTCGTAAAATCTTATCAGAAATGGACTGAGACTAAATTCTCGCCTATCTGCACTGGCCGGATTCAATAGGCACAGCTTTTTTCGGCATGGAGAGGACTGTGTTGTACATGCCTACCTGCTTGCCATATTGACTGTTAAGAGATGAAGAGCCTGTCAAAGAAAAGAGGTGGCAGCCCTAACTGAGCAGCAACATGGCTGAATACATAGGAATTCCAAACTAGTACTGTGCAGCGCCTCGGGCCGAATCCCCGAAACCAAGGTGAGGCGGGCTGATTCAGCTCACCTCGCCTCAGGTCCGAGCTGGTTTCGGGTCAGCTCGAGGCCCTCGAAGCCGAACCACATTGGTACCGAAGCCTTGGCCCACTTCGGTGCGGCGCTGACCCTCCCTCCCATTGTCCCGGGAAAGATGGTGATGAGTCCAATGGACTCACCTCCCTTTCCCGGCTCTCCCCACTCACCTGCTGCCGCATCGCCATCATCCGCCGTCGCCCTCCGCTGTCGCCTGTCATCCGCCGCCGCATCGCCTGCTTTGACCAGGAAATGCAGCACTCCATTGAGAACCAGGCCTTGCTAGCAGCTTTCCTGGGGGACCTGCAAGGCCAAGTCGCCTCGGGGAGGAAGCGTATCTCACCTCGACACCGAGGCAAAGCGGGCTACCCCCAAAGCCCCCCGAGTCGAATCGGGGCTATTTCGGGGGCTCTGAAATGGCCCTTGAGGCGAATCGAGGGTGCGTGCACGCCCCTATTCCAAACCAGACTGTGGATTCTTTTTACTAACCGGAATGCGGGAAGTGCCAAGAACGCAATGCATAACCACGGAAGCATTAATTCCCCAAAAGTGTTGTTCTCCCCCTGGCTCCCATTGCAAGGTGGAAAAAGGCAGGCAGCCGTTTTCTAAAACGTTTGCCAGAGTTGCATCTTGGAGCTGGCTGTGCATGAGGCAGGCTGTCTCGTGCTGATGTTTTGTCTTGGAAATTGTGGCTCGGACGGAGCTGGGCTATTTTTGGAAGCCTTGTAAGACCGAGTCAACGGGGGAACTTCTTCCTCATAGTGCAAAGCTCTGCAGTTTCTATTCAGAGAAGATGGATGGAAGACTGCAGGGCAGAGGTGTGGGCGCTTGGTAACGTTTCAAGTGCTGGGAGCTAAATCAAAGGTTGGAGAAGAGGGTGGGCTGACAAAACTTTCCTGGGAGCGCTTCGGAGAGTCGATTCGCCCCATCTGTGCGAGGGGCGGCCCGAAACGCAGCCTCCACGGAATAACCCATTTGTGGGAATGTCTCTCCCTGCGTGGTTCTGAAAGTTTAGTCCTGGCAGCCCAACCTCTTTTCTGTTCCAATCTTCAGCTGTGTGCGTGAGGGGAAACAGGGCTTCTTAGGTCCCGTCACTTTTACGAGCATTTTTCTTTGGTCTGGTCCCACCCTGTTGTGACTGTCCAGGGCTGCTTCCTGCCCCTTCATCAGCTTTCCTCAACCTGGTGTGGTCCTGAGGTGCTGGACTGCAACTCCCATCATTCCCAGCCAGCATTTGGCTGGGAATGCTAGAAGTTGTGGTCCGACACATCAGGACCACATCAGGATGGGGAAGAGTGCTTTACATAAAGTTACCCTTCCTTGTAGCAGATTTTGGTCTCATTCTCACTGGAATGATCTGCCTCTGCCCGGGGTTAACCAGCTCAGACAGCAGAAACTGAATGTTTCTCTTTGCTAATAAAATAAATAAACACACCCTGCAAGTATTAAACAACAACAACAACAAAAAACAAATTAGGAAGGAGTCTGGGCTAGTAATATTCTATGTGGATGAGTTGTTTGTGAGGGGTTATGGAAGAGCATTGCACATTGTAGTTTTTTGTGAGGGGTTATGGAAGAGCATTGCACATCTGTAGTTTTTTGTGAGGGGTTATGGAGGAGCATTGCACATCTGTAGTTTGAAGTGGTGCAGGAGCAGCTGGGATGCAGGTTTACCACCTCAGTAATGGTCCCCTGTGTCTGCCCCAAAGCACCGACTACGTCAGGGAGGGGTAAGCCACCCGGTTCCCTTGAGATGTATTCGGCTATTGCTCCTGTAATCCTTGACCATTAGCCATGCTGGCTGGATCTGATGGGAATTACAACTAGGGATGCTGGAGAAATTCAAGACAGACTAAAATGGGTTCGGATTTCCAAGAATCCAACCTGCGGACTTCGCTGTGGATTGGCTTTCCCAGTTCGCGTGGAGTCCGCGAACTTCCGGATTATGGGTTATTTTACTTTCCTGAAATTTACGCAAGTTCATTTGGAGGAAAATACATGTCTGATGAGCCATGTGCCATGCTGGAAAACATACGTGGGGAAAAGACAAATGGAATGGGGGACAGGGCACCAAATGTTACCTACAAACATAAATTATGTGAATTGTTGCGAACTTATTTGCATATTTTTCTGCATAATGGGGGAAAAAATAAAAACCTATGAACAGATGCCAGGATGAATGATGCCGCGCAATTCACAAAACACACACGGGATGGATTCCACATAATCCGGACATCCTTAGTTGTAACTGACACATCCGGAGGGCACGAGTGAGGTTGCCTGCCCCGTGTGACGTGCATCTCGCGGATCCTTTTCTGGCCTCTGCTCCTTGTGCCTGTCTGTCCCCACGGCCTGCGTCTCTCCCCGGAGCAACCTGCCTCTCCCACTACAATAATAATTAGGGATGTGCATTGGATCAGATCCTATCCATGATTTGGAGCCGATCCGACCGAAATCGGATAAAATTATCCGATTCCGATCCTGGCTTCTGGATCGTCCGATCTGATCCGAACCGGTCTGAAAGGACCCGATCTGGTTCGGATAAGATTGGAGGATCGGACCTCCTCTCCCCCTCAAGCTCCTTACCTGCTGGGGCCATCCGATGCCGTCCGCGGGCGGTAGTGGATGGCAGTGGATGGAAGCCCCTTCCCCCCATCACGCTCCTTACCTGCCAGGGCGCCCGTTTCCCTCCGCTGCTCCGATCTACTGAGAAACAGGCTTCGTGGCCTGCCTCTCAGTAGCGCGCCGGCCACGAAGCCTGTTTCTCAGTAGATCGGAGCAGCGGAGGGAAGCGTGCGCCCCAGCAGGTAAGGAGCACGAGTGGGGGGGAGGGACAGGGAGGGGGGAGCTAGGCCCCCACTCACCCACCCACCACCATGTTTTCCGTATAGGCTTGCATTGGGGAAAAACTTTCCCCCAATGCAAGCCTATGGCAAAAACACCAGAAATGGCGGCTGATCTGAAAATCAGACATCCGATTTTTGGATTGGGACTGATCCAATCCGAGGGATCTCCGATTTTGTCCGAACCGATCCAGGACAACTCTGGGGGTCCCGATCCGATCTGGGGGGGGTCCGTGCACGTCAATCATAACAACAACAACAACAACAACAACAATAATAATAATAAAATATTTATTTATTACCCACCTCTCCCTCTGGATCGAGGCGGGGTATAACAACAAATACAAAACACCATAACATACATATATAACTAATTAAAAGCATATAAAACAAATACATTATTAAAAGGCATCTTAAAATTCAACTGGGTAGGCCTGCCGGAAGAGATCGGTCTTTACGGTTTTCTGAAAGTCAGAGAGACTGTTAAGTTGGCGAATCTCTTCCGGCAGGTCATTCCACAGTCTGGGATGTTTCGTCCCTTTAGTCCAGAAGTGGGGAACCTGTATCAGCCCGAGGGCCAAATTCAGTTCCAGAGAATCTCTATCCAGGGTTTGAAATCCAGTGGTGGGCGGGACAGAAGGCGAAGCGGGTGGGACCAAAAACAGCCAGCGTCCAGGAGCTGACGAGTTCTTACTGCCAATCACAAAGCTTTTAGGGTCCCCAGGCTTGAGGTTCCCCACCTCTGCTTTAATCAGATGGTGTGACTCGATTACCGTCCCAGCCTGAGTCCTTCGCTCATCCTTATAGACCCTAAATACCCACAGGCGATTGTGGGACCCTTCCAGTCCATGACCAGACCATGACCTCGACACACTTCCCTTGTGGTGGCAGATTAATCTGGGGAGCAGCTGGTGTGGATTATTCTGCCTTGGACGTGGCAGAATCCAAGGGAAGAACCTTCAACGTTTTATATTCCGATACTTTGATGGGCTCCTGTGTGTACTTTCTGTAGGAGGGGTGATAGGGAGTGGCATCGGGGCAGGGGGGACGTGGCCGGTTTCCTAACCTGGGCTGTCTTTCTGGCTCACCTCCCTGCTCCAGCTCGGCGAAGGACGAAGCCAAGCTCTTCCTTTGGTGGCACAGAGTCCTGCAGCTCTGCCTTCTCCAGATGGCGCAGGAGGATGCCGTTGTGACGGAGTCGGTCATTCGGATCTTGACGTCTCTGCAAGGCCGGCAGAACCTGCTGGCTGAAGAGAGGCTCACGTCGGGGATCCTCGGCGTTCTTGGGCTGGGCAGGAGATCTCCATTATCGAACAGGTAAAAGCTTTGGAAGGAGGCATCCGGCGGGAAAGAGATGGCTTTTGGAAAACCAGGGGGATGATGTAATCCAGGGATCTCCAACTCGTTTTGGGTAGGGGGCCACATTTGGAATGTTGAGAAGCATTGTGGGCACTCTCACAAAATGGCTGCCAATAGGGGGTTGTCCATTCACAAAATGGCTGCCTTGGTAGTCTTGGCCAGTCAGGAAGCATGGATTTCCAAGGTGACAAACTGGTGAGGCTAAGTAAAAGATAACAATCCAGAGACATTATTGTAATTTTTTTAAAAAGAAACAGAAACTAGAAAACAGAGGCTAGTCAGTTGAGGAAGGCTTCTTGAAACAGAGTTGTTTTCAGGGGGTGCCGGAAGTAGCCTAGTGTTGGTGCCTGCCTGGCCTCCAGGGGCAGGGAGTTCCAAAGAGAAGGGGCCACTACACTAACGGCTCTCCTCCTGGTGGATTCCGATGGGGCCGCAGGTCTGTGTGGAACCACCGACGACCTCCCACCGACGACCTCCGTGCTCGGGCAGGTTGGTAAGGGCGAAGGCGCTCTCTCAGGTATCCCGGTCGCAACTTGTTTAGGGCTTTGCACACTAGTAATACAGTTGGACCAGAACGGCACATTTTAGATAAAAATTGTGAGGAAAGAGGTGTGTGTGTGTGTTTGTTCCCCTTTGGTGTGGACTGCTCAAACACAACGGTGTTAACGCTGACTCTTCTTTCTTGGCCTTTCTCACGGAAGGTTCCGTGTGGTTGCCCGGAGTATGTCAACCTTCCTGTTGGTACAGATTCCTATGGAGAATCAGGTCCGGATGAGGCCTGGAGTGGAACTGCAGCTCTCTGCCAAAGCTCAACAGGTAGGTTTGGGTCTTCGTTGCTTTGGCCCGTCCGTTTGGCTCCATCTGGGTCTCCCGTGTGAGCTCTTCTTGGCCATCGATGTAAGCCACAAGTAGCAAGGCCAAGGCTTTGCAAGAGACTCAAAATTCAGAGTCTTAGTCTGTGTTTGGAATTAGATGTAGATTGCCTGGCAAAGTCTGAGATGGGTGGAAGTTGGACAGCAGGTGAGGTCTTCCCCTCCTGCAGATTGGGGGAAGTGGCCAAGCATGTGCTTTGCATACAGAAGGCCTCAGGCACTGTCCCTGGCAAGGGCAGTTACAAGGATTATGTAGCAGGTGATTGGAGACATCTCTCTCTCTGCCTGAACTGACTGACTGCCTGTCAGATCAGATGAGGAGTCCTCAACCTTTTGGGGGTGGGGGGCACATTTGGAATTTGGGGAATGTAATGGGTGCTCTCACAAAATGGCTGCTGGGGTGTGTCTTGCTTCTTCATAAAATGGCTGCCATGGTGGGCATGGCCAGTCACGAAGCACTCGTTTGCCAAAAGGGCAAATTGGTGAGACTAAGACCTACATCTTTTAGGTGCAGACACAACTCTCCCTCCTCACTGAGAACTAGGATAGTGGGCACCATTATTTTTTGTAACTTCTTCTTCTTCTTCTTCTTCTTCTTCTTCTTCTTCTTCTTCTTCTTCTTCTTCTTCTTCTTCTTAAATTCATACCCCATGCCTGCAAATCCAAGCGTTCCAGGGGAGGCAAACAGTATAGAAAAGTAAAATACAATGTAGAACGATAAGACTTATTAAAATTAAAGGTGTGTCAAATTTTCCCCTCCCCCTTCATGGCATCATTCAACACCCACCCCCCCGCAAAACTGGGGTGCAGCGGGGAAGGATTTTCCAGGGCAGGTGGCAAAAATCAGAATTTTCAGAGGGTTCAATGAAAGAAAGCAAGAAAAACGAAAAGAACAGAAAAATAACCTTGTTCCCTATTCTTTGATTTTCAAGGGGAGGGGGAGAAATTCAATCTTAATGGGGGAGGTGTTCGCCCACCCTCAAGAAATCCCCCCCCCCAAAACCCCCTATTTGGCTCAGCACTCAGCAATACAGTGTTTCAATAACTAGCCACTGCAGCTCAACCTCAGCTGCTCCAAAGTTAGACTATCTCTCAATTTTAGCCTCTCCCCATCCAAACGCAGCATGGGCATAGGTGATTCGTATCTTTCTAAGAGTTGTTGTGGAATTTCGGAGAGTTCTTTGGCTTCCCCAAAGTGCTACCTTAACATTAAGTATTATGGCCAAGCAGTTACAGCTCTTAATCTCTTACAGCTCTTAATCTGATGTCTAGAGCAAGGACATTTACAATGCAATCTAGTGCATGCCTACTCAGAAGCAAACCCCATTGAGTTAAGTGGGGCTTACACCCGTCTAAGTGCTTTTAGGATTGCAGCCTCTGGGCGTTGTTAGTAAAACAGCATGTCATTTTGCCGCCTCCTGTCTTTGCAGGCCCTGAACGCTCTTGAATCCCTGGCTTCGAACAAACAGTACGCGGAATACCAAGAGCAGATTTCCCAAGCCTCCCAGTTCATCAAGGACTCTCGCCATTGCCTCCGCGATGGGACGAACCTTCTGGCCATCCTCATGAACACTTTGTACCCAGAAGTGCATTATTTGGATGCCATCCGATAGCAATATGCAAGGGCCAGAGAGTCTCCGCCACCCCCCTTCCCCCCCCCCCCTTGTTACAATCACGGATTGTCTTCAGTTTACAGTCAACCACGATGTTGCACAAATAGCGATCGTTTCAAGGGTTCCACTTTGCGAAAGGGGCGAGAGAGGGTGGCGATCGAGGAGACAGCCTTTGGTTGCTCTGTTTGAAAAACCCGCGGGGATAACTTGAGTTTCTGCCAAGACGCAACACTTCTGCATTTCGGCGTAGAGTCTTGATGGCCACGATCCAGTGTGAAGCGAAGCTCCCTTCTGTGCAGAAGGCCTTTGCGCTGGATTGGGCATTAAGGCTATAAAGCAGAAGTGGAGAGTCTGTGGACCTCCTGATGTTGCTGGACTGCAAGTCACCCTGACCATTGCTCATGCTGACTAGGGCTGGGGAGCAGCAACATCTGGAAGGCACCAGGCTCCTGGCCCTGCTTCTAAAAAGAGTACATGCGGGCCAACGGTCACCATTTTGGAAATAATGCAGTGTATCTTTGAGTGTGTCTTTCCAGCACTTTTTCAGCTTGATTTTGCTTGTGTGCCTTTTTAAAAAAAAAAAACTGTGAAATTCTCGGGCCAATTTCAATAGCTAATGAGAATTTTGGACCATTCTTGAACAACTGCCTTCTGCTTAATTCACTTCCGTCTACCTATCCTGGATGTTTGCAACTGTTTCATGATAAAAAATTTTTTGATCCCACTGAATTCTGCCAACGATGTAAACATTGTGCATCTTTGCTCCACCTGTTTAGGCAGAAGTTAGATTTATTTGTTTAAGGATTTTGGGGAGGGGGAAACCGTCCCAAAATTACAAAACATGCTTCCTTATCATGTGCTTGGAATTAGTAATTTGTTTCCATGTTGCTTTAGTACAAAGGGGTTTTTTTTTGGATTTCAGCAGCATGGAGAAGACAGCAATGCATTAATTACTGGAGAGTTAATTAAGAAAATTATGGTTTTCTTGTAATGGTACATTTTGGATCTTGTATTCTGGCAGGGAAGCAGCCTATCAAGCTTCACAGGGTTCTTCTCTCGTGGAAAAGATCTCTGTGCAGTTGAAAAGCTTGCTTCCCTCTCTGTCCAATACATAATCATGTGTATAATTTTGGATTCTTTTTGTCAATACCACGCAATAAGTTTGCATTGGAAACCTCTCTCCTTTTGTAAACGGAGACTCCGAAGCCATGATCTTACATAGAAGAGTAAGTTCTGTAGGAATCAGGCTGACACTTATAGGTGAATGTCATTAGGTTAGAGACACTAGCGTTGTAAAAGGAAAGACAAATGTCTTTCCTTTAGGCTTTTCTTGCGATGTTCAGACAACACTCCAGAACAGGCTTGGAATATGGAGAGTTAGAACTGCTGCTTGCGATGGTATTTACTTATCAGACTTTGTTCGTCAGATCCCTAAAGTTGTATTTCTGGGCGTTCAGATTATTCAGTTATTGCTGCCTTCTATGACTGCATATTTTTGTTCCCCAACCGCCCCTTGGGAAAACAGATACCAAACTCATTTTAAAGCGACAGCAACATCCGCAGCCCCTCTTGCAAGCACACACTAGATGCAGCTCACAAGTGCAGCTGCTGCAGAATCTCAGTTCCCGTTGATGGACTCGATGCGCCCACCTAAGCCCTGCCAAAATGAGTTCAGGGGGTGATGTTGCTGCATTTGATCATTATTGCCATTTTATCCACTCGAACAGGACTTGGCCCATTGCGTGCATGGGCATCCCTCCCCTCCCGCCCCCTTTTAAAACATTTTTCCTTTCTGAGCCCATCAGCAAAATGAGGATACATTTCTTTTGAAAAGCGAATTGCATCTTCACGCCTTTCCACTCAGCAGGTGGGCCCGTATCCTGGTAAATAAACGTTGTACTGTTTAGTGATTGCTTTCAACTAATTATTGTGGAATTGGCAGCTTCCGAAAGTTTTCTCTTTCTTGCCTTGCCAAATTACGCCAATAAAGCTCTTTGCAGCGAGATTTTCATAACTCGCCTTGTGGATTAAGCTTCCAGATGAGTTTCCCCATTTGGTGAACTGGTCTAAACCATTGTAAGGCATCATCTTACAATCTGGCGCCCTCCAGATGTGTTGACTACAATCCCCATCTTCCCCAGTCAGCACATGGGAGTTATAGCTGGATGGCCCCAGTTTTTGAGAAGGTTGTTTTAAAGGTTTTTCAAGAAAACCTCACAACTGGAAAAAAAGAATTGCTGCTTTTTTCTTTCTTTTTTTAAGAGAGGAAGTAAAGGAATTCCTTCTACTCTGCTCAGTGTTAATAATTTAAAAAATCCGTGAAAGTGCAGAAAATATTACGTGTGCATCTGGCAAGATAAGTTTTACTCCAGATGCTGTTGTTTTGGATGTGGTTTTTACAGGATGTGTGTTTATAATGGTTTGTGTTTGGAAGGACGATGTGAAATAAATAATGAGAAAAACTGAAATTTAGCTGCGGCGCTTACTGTAAACAGGCGGCTTTCTCAATTGCGATACCGGTTTCCTGTGAGAGGGTGCGGGAAAGCAAATAGCCTGCCAGGGAGAAGACTCCTGCCTTCCTGTAGGGACGGTTCCAAGTTTGAAGACAGACTGGGCCAAATACCCTCTGGTGGAGGCTTCTGCACTTAGCCGGAGGTAGCCATCAGCAGCATCTTGCGAAACTGCACTAATATGGCTGTGTCTTTGCCAAGTTTCCTTCAGTGTCATGGACCCCTTGTGTAACTCCTTAAGGATCTCTCTTGCCTCCTTTAGAGTCCGGACTTCGCTCTTTTGCCTTCCCCTTCTCAGTAATTTGGGGTTTCGGCCGTAGACGTGGGGTGATGGGCACACCAGATGCTTGTGGCTTAACACAGCAGTTTACTAGTATATTGAAACAACCAATTTACAAAGGAAGTCAAATAGAGCTAAGTGATATTTATTTATTTTATTTATTTTATTCCATTTATATACCTCCCCACAGCCGAAGCTCTCTGGGCGGTTTACAAAAATTAAAAACATTGAACATTAAAAACGCTGATATACAAAATTTAAAAGCAAAACAAGTTATAATTACAATATCCTTTAAAAGCAAATTTGCAAAAGCCCAAATTCTGTTACCCTAGCTGCACCTACACTTCTTCAGGCTGCTCCTTCGCCGTGCTCTGGTCATCCCTGGCTGGTTCTCTCCCTCTTTTATACTCTCTTGCCCCGAAACAGAAAGTATTGTTTCAAATCTGAAGAAATGAAGCTAAATTGGAGAAATGAAACTTAACCAGGAAAAGGAATCATAACTGGAGAAATGAAACTACTCCTGCCAGGGATGCCCCCTCCCAACAGAAGAACACCATGCATCTATATGTTGTTTTATTACCTTGCCTCTGCAGGCCTCAAACTTTCACGGCCAAGCTGTTGTTTTTATTTTCCACCAGAACAACATTATGTTGAGGTGTTGTGGGAAATCAAAATGGCGGCACGGCCCATTTGTTGCTTTGGGCCAGGAAGGAAATGTATAATGCTGGAATGGGCGACTTGAGCTGCTCCAAATATTTTGGCCTACAAGTAGCATCATTCTTCACCATTGGCTACGCCAAGTTGGGCTGATGGGAGTTGCAGGTCAAAACGCCTGGAGGGCCGCAGGCTGCCTGCCCCTGGTTTAACAGGTAACCCAGGGCAGGAGCTAGCTGTGGGCCCTGGCTGCTGCTCAGTGATGCCAGGGGCTGATTGGCTGCCTCGTGGCATATGGCTGGCTTCTGATTGCTGAACTAGATGGATCTTTGGTCCAATCCAGCCGGGCTCCTATGATCCAAACAAGATTAAGAACTCTTCAGTTCCATTGTTTTCAGCAGGGAGAGTCAGGCATGTGCTGGGAATTTCTTTCATTCAAATAGGGTGACCATATTTGAGAAACCAAAAAAGAGGGCACCCAGTGTAGCTTTCCAGGGCCTCTGGAAAACGTGTCAACCCCCTCCCACCTGAAAGGCCCTGATTGGATCAGAGGAGGGGCGGGGGGTAAAGCGTGTCATTCCTGCCTTTTCTGTAATGTCTGGGAATGATACGCTTTCCTCTTTAAGGCCCCAATTGGAGCAGTGGGAGGGAAATGACCCACCCCCAGAAAGCACATCAATCCCCCCTGCCATGCTAATGGCGTCCTTAAAGGGGAAAGCATGTCATTCCAGGACATTACGGACAATTACAAAAAATCCCCCGACACCCAGGATAGGGCAAAAACCAGGACAAATCTGGGGAAATCCTGACAGTTGGTCACCCTACAAATCAATGAGATTTTAAAATGCTGAACATCAACAGCTGCTTTCAACAACTTGGTCCCTCCAGATGTGTGTAGAGCGATAACTCCCCCTCATCTCCAGCCGGCATGGCTGATTGGGGATGATGGGTATTGTAGTTTGACACGTGAATGGCACCAAGTTTGGGAAGACTGCCGTAAACAACACTGAGCAAAATGTATCATGGTAGAAGTTAACTCCCTATGGGTCTCAGTAATGTTTCACGTTCACATTGTAGATGTGTCTTCTAGGCGCACGGTTGAGAAATACCTCATGATAATATAGCCTGGTGTAAACAAAACGAAAGGATGAACACAATTCACTCCGCTTACATGATAGTTGCATATTGTGTAATGGACAATTCCTTGCATTGCAAAAGCTAAGAGCGAAGGCTTTATCAAATTTATATTCTTTCCAAGTGGCAAATGCCTTGGGGTGATTTACAATAATAAAAAACAAACACTAAAATAAAAACAATCTAGGGCCTCATCTTCACGCTGCTGGGAGCGCTGCACCCTGACACCTCCCCGGTGTCACGTGGTGCATTTACGCCCCTTACGCCAGTCCTGACGTAAGGGGCGCAACGGCGCCTTTTCTTTTGTTGCTGCCCGCGCTGCCAGCGGCGCAGCTGCGCAGCAGCTACTGGAGGGGGGACTGGGAGCCTCGGCTCCCCTACTCCCAGGTAAATGTTTTAAAAAAATTTCTCCAAACCGGGGGGGGGGGGGGGGAGGACAGCGGAGGCACGTCGGTTTAAAAAAAAAAACAACTTTAAAGGGGGGGGAGGACTGCCGCTAATTAAAAATGTTGTATTTAATGGCTGACTTTTTTAGTTGTTATTATTATTATTATTATTATTTATTTATTACATTTATATACCGCCCCATAGCCGAAGCTATATACCACCCCATAGCCGCCCCATAGCCTTTGCCCCTACATGTCTTCTCATTGGCAGCTGCGTCATGTAGAGGTACCCCAGACAATACATATTGATTGATTACATTTCTATACCGCCCATTAGCTGAAGCGCTCTGGGTGATTTCCAAAACAACGCTTAAAACCATAAAATACAATAACATATGAAACATAATATATAAACCTAAAATGGAATAAAACCAAAGTAGCAACCAAGATAAAAGCCAGCCGCAGTGCAAAGATCTAAAAATGCAATTTTTAAAACTGAAGGGCTAAAATGCCAGAGAAAAGAACAAAATAGTGACAGGCGAACCTCTCTGGTGAGGTCTTTCCACAACGGGGGTGGGGGGGCACCACTGAAAAGGCCCTCCCCTTGGTAGCCACCAGCCTCACCTCATTCGGTGGGAGCACTCAGAGAAGGGCCACTGAGGATGATCTTAGGGTCCGGGTAGGTGTATATGGAAGGAGATGATCCTTCAGTTAACCTGGCTCCAAGCTATTTAGGGCTTTGTATGTTCATACCAGCACTTTGAATTTAGCCCAGAAATGAACTGGCAGCCAGCAGATCATAACGAACTGGCGTAATATGATCATATTGGCCAGCCCCTGTTAACAATCTTCCTCGCCTATTTGGAAACAACTGAAGTTTTGGGATCATTTCCAAAGGCACCCTCACATGTAATGCCCTTCAGTAGTCCAAACAAGAAGTTACCCGAGCATGGCTTACTGTCGCTAGGATATCTCTCTCCAAAAAGGATCGTAGTTGATATATCAGTCTAGGCTAAGATAATCAAAGATGCTCTGTGCTACTGAGTCCACCTATACATCCAATGATAATGCTGGACCTAAGAGCACCCCCAAACTATGAACCTGTTTTTTTAGGGAGAGTGCAACCCCTCCAAAACAGGTTGAATATCATTCGCCAGGCAGAAGAGCTGCCCACCAACTGTGTACCTCTGTCTTAACAATAAATGCATCAACGGCAGCATCAAAATGTTAAAATGTGAATACATTAAAGACATTAGATATAAAATTAAAGCTGAAATGTCTGCTGGAAGAGGAAGGTCTTAACTTGGCATCTTAACATATATAGTGAAGATGCCAGTCTGCTCTCCTAGAAGGGTGTTCCACAGACATGGGACCACCACAAGGAAGGCTCTGTCCCTGGTAGCCACCCGTTGCACCAATGTGGGAAGTGGTACCCAGAGAAGAGCCTTCGAGGATGATTTTAGCTATTGGGCGGGTTCATTGCATGTCACACCCATGAGAAATTATTACTGATTGTATTATTTATTTCATTTCTATACCGCCCAATAGCCGAAACTCTGTGTCCTCTTCAGTTACTTTTTATGAAAATATTTGTGACAGACGCGTTTTGTACAAGACCTCCTTTTCATTTCATAAAAATGGAGAGAGCTGTATAGTCTTGGATCTTGAACACCCACGGGGGGGGGGGGGCTCCTTTAGATTCACTCGGGTAGACTTTGACTCACGGAGTTGATCCTGCAACTGAAGTTTTCGTACGGAGATTCTTGCATTTGCTGCCTGCCGAGAAAAGCATCGACACCATTAATGCCGGTCATAGGGGACAGAACTCAGCTTCTTCCCGGGTCGTGGTGGAAAGAAGGCTGGCGAAAATGTTAGGGCACCGTTGAGCCCAGCTCTTCTTGAATCTGAGGAATCTCAGCAGTTTCTGCTTGGAACTTTCTGAGCCCTTCCAATGGAACACTGACTCATCCGCTCCCAAGTCAGAGGCCTCACTTGGGCTGATCCTTCCACTTTGAAGAACTGGGTATTGCTAACAACTCTTCAGAAGAGGCTGTTGTTGCTTTTCAGGAAATGGAAAATTGCCTGCTCTGATGGATACATCACTACCAGACATCCTTCCCCCACGCCACTACCATTGCCAGAGCTGCCCCCACAAATTGATTTCCCATCCTGCCCTTTGCTAAATAAGATTGGCAATCATTATTGTTCTCGGCTAAGGAAGTTGTCTTGAGAAACTCACCACCTTTCTACACCTGCAGATGTAGAGGGAGGGAGGGAGGGAGGGAGGGGGGGATGATCCAGGATGTACCTGCTTCCGGGATCGTCGCTCCGGATCCACAAGTAAGCGTGATGTCCTGGAGGAAGGAGGGACGTTGTGCTATCGCGCCCGCCATTTTGGTGTTTTTTTTTTAAGACACAGGGAGTGTCGCGTGGCGGAACAGGTAAGGGGAATGCCCCCCGCACCCTCCACCATCCTGGGGATGGTGGAATTCTTGTTCCCCCACCCATGGGCACAGAGCCACCCTGCACGGCTCCGTGCCCATTTCGTGACCCGGGATGGCAGAAACATTGGGCTATCCGCAGATTCTACTACCCCGGGCTTTTCCCAGGGTTGTCCCCGGTTGCTCCCGGGATGCATTGCGCGTCATTTGGACATACAGGGATGACCCAGAGACAACCCCAGGAAAAATCTGTGGTGTAGAAGCAACCATAGCTAAAGACAGCTATTTGAATGGAAGAAGCTGGGGAAAGTGGCCAACGTCCGATAGCAAAAATCCCAGAGTCCGTTGCTGTCCCAGAATTCTCCACTTTGAAGCTGGGGAGAAAAATGTAAAAGGTAGCATGGCCTATGGATGGTTCAGAAAGCAGAAGAGATTTGATGGAACTGGTTGGCCTCTGCGAACAGAACGCTGGACTAGTTAGGACTTTGGTCTGATTCTGCAGTTCCCTTATTTATTTTATTTATTAACAATATTGATATATTGCTCCCTATCCAAAGATTTCAGAGCGGTGAACAAATAGAATGAAAGGATAAAAACAGAACGAAATGCACCATTAAAAACACAGTTATATTCTGATATTTACGGTGCAGTCTTTTGCTGGGAAAGGAATAAGTGGGGGTGGAATTTCTCCATTTAGCATACCTCACTCCTCTTCGCTTAAAACAGGGGTGCACATCCTTTTTGGCTCTGAGGGCTGCATCTGCTATTGGATGGGGACCACACACACAATCACACACTTTTACACCCAAGACACATGTTTCTCCCCGAATTACACATACCTCCCACCCCACATCTTAGTGCACAAGGATGCTGAGATAATACTGTATAAAACTATTAATTACATATGTGTGTATGTATTTGATTGATACCCATCCTTGCATGCAAGGGGCTCAGGATGGAATGAAAAAGTGACAACTGCATTTATTTATTTTTAACTTGTGGGGTTTAGTGACTGACATTGCACTTCTAACTTCGGCATGATACCCAAATGCAGAGTTGCTTCACACATGGGACAGTGTTGCATGGAATACTGCATGGAGTGGAGGATAGGAGGTTGGTGGCCTGCTGCAATGCTCCATTTTGTTTTTAAAGCCTGTATGTGGAAAACTAGCCTATCAGGGATGCAAGCATAGTGGTGTTGAAGCACCAGTTCTACCTACTGTAAATCCTAGCAACAACTCCGCCCCCACACACACCGTACTTGCTTCTGACACTCACCAATAACTGCTGACACAATTGGAAACCTATCCATACATCCGCAAGGGCTAAGAATGTACTTATTTTTAACTCACGAGCTGAGATGCAAGAGTTTCTTACCGTGATCGGCTACTTTGGACCATTAAGCTATCTGTAATGCAAGGGACCAACAAAAAAGAAAAAGAAGAAAAATAAGCTTACGTTTTCTCAGTGCATCATTGCTTAATGACCCCCCTCTCCTCCCCGAGGGCTGACAACGACCAGGGAATGAGAAGCAGGCAGAAGGAACATCAGAGCCTGCTGCAGTTGGACTGCCCACGCACCCCCCACCCCCGGGAGATGGGAGGGGAAGCCGCTGGGCCATTCCACCAGCCCTGCCGAAAGCCTATTTCATTTTTTCCTCTTTCCTCGACATCTCTTTCCTGTGTGTGTCATGTCCTTTTTAGATTGTAGGGACTGTGTTGTGAACTGATCACTTGTAAGCTTGAAAGGTGGTCACCCAGAGGAGGGCCAGGATCTCTTCTCGATCATCCCATCGAATAATGGGATAACGGGCTCAACTTACGGGAAGCCATCAGGCTGGACATCAGGAAAAGCTTCCTGACTGTTAGAGCCGTACGACAATGGAACCAATGACTTAGGCAAGTCATTGGCTCTCCCATACTAGAGGCATTTGAGATGCAGCTGGACAGCCATCTGTCAGGGATGCTTTATGGTGGATTTCTGCATTGATCAGGGGGTTGGACTCAATGGCCTTATAGTCCCCTTCCAACTCTACTATTCTATGATTCTAAGCCAAGAGTCTTTTCTGGCTGAGAAGCAGGGAAAATTATCAATCTATCAATCAATTTGAAGTGAGCAAAAATGGAAGGCCAGCCAGCAAAGGCCCAGGGTAGCCTTCCTCAGGCCTCCAGATTTTTGGACTGCAGTGCCCATCATCCCTGGCCATTGGCCATGTTGGCTGAGCCGATGGCAGTTGTCATCCAAAACATCTGGAGCACACCCATTGGGGAAGGCTGTACTGGAGACTAGTTCTCATGTAGGTAATAAACCTGGGTTTGGGCTGTACCACTTTGGGGGCAGGGCCTAACTGAAAGCTGCCCTGTAGAAAAATTCCATGCACATAGAAAAATAGCTTCACCTCCTCCCTGACATGCTAGCTTTCTATATGCAGCAATAATTTTGTTTTTGAGGAGATCTCGATGCCGTACTGAAACTAAGCCTAGAACCTAGCCCAACAGAACTGTCCCATGACTGTTTTCTGCCTGAGGTGAAGAACAAGGTGGCGCCCACTATTCGATGCCCCAAAGCCAATTGGTTTTATTTATTCGTTTATTAATTGAACTCATTTCCACATGGTCTTTTGGTCAGAGACTCTCAAGGTGGTGTAAAGCACAAAATGTTTAAAACACTACAACCCAAAGAACGTAAACCTCTGAAAAAGCTTAAAAGCAGAGCAACACCATTAGGAACAAAGAGCAGTAATCAACTCATAAACAGCCACAGAACGATAAGCCAAACAAAAATATCTTCACTGCTCGCTGAAAGCAAGCAAGCAAATCTAATACCCCAGGGAAAGGAATCTCACAGACTTGGGGGCCAGCCCAGAAAAGGCCCTGTTCCATGTTCCCATCAACCTAACCTCATTTGGTAGTGGGACACAGAACAAGGCCTCAAATGAGGATTGTGAAGTAGGGGTGTTGGATGTCAGGGCCATGGGCAAAATCTAGCCTGCCTCAGGTTCCTGTCTCAGCCTCTGGGCTTCGCAAGATGGCCCCTTTCCCTGGCTGCCAATGGTTTGATGGTTTGGCCGCTGTTTCATAGAATCATAATTTAGTAGAGTTGGAAGGGGCCTATAAGGCCATTGAGTCCAACCCCCTGCTCAATGCAGGAATCCACCTTAAGCACACCTGGCAGATGGTTGTCCAGCTGCCTCTTGAAGGCCTCGAATGTGGGAGCGCCCACCACCTCCCTAGGTCATCGGTTCCATTGCCGTATTGCTCTAACAGTCAGGAAGTTTGTTCCTGATGTGCAGCCGGAATTTGGCTTCCTGCAGCTTGAGCCCATTTTTCCTCATCCTGCACTCTGGGATGACCGAGAAGAGATCCTGGCCCTCCTCTGTGTGACAACCTTTCAAGTATTTGAAGAGTGCTATCCTGTCTCCCCTCAATCTTCTCTTCTCCAGACTAAACATGCCCAGTTCTTTCAGCCTTTCCTCATAGGGCTTTGTTTCCAGAGTCCACCCCCCTCTAAAAGGTGGAAATGCCTCTCCTAAGGCGGGGGCGATGGCAGTAAGAGCCATGAGCTCAAATACGCTGGTGCCCCTTGCCCCTTTGCTTCAGGCCCCCAAATTGAAGTCAGCCCCTCGGGCTGAAGAGTTTCCACAGCCCTGTCATAAAGAGCGGAAAGGCTCATACGGAAGCAGGCAGTCGCTGAATCTTTCTTCAGTGGTGTTGACAGAAGGGCATCCTCCAGCACACCTGAGGCTGGCTTTGGGGCTGCAAGGCAGGCCTCCGGGCATACACTGCTCTCTTCTTCAACACGTTGCCACTGCCCCCTGCTTCCCAGCACCTGTTGTTTCACTCTGCCTAACACAGTGGTGTGGTGTAATCCTGGGGTGGGCGTGGCCAATGGCAAAAGAGGTGTGGCCAAAGGGAAAAGGGGCAGGACCAAAGGGCCAAAATAGCAGCATATTTTAGCTCACGGCTCTTACTGCCAATAATAATAATAACAACAACAACAACAACAACAACAACAATAATGCCTTAGGAGAAACATTTCAATCTTTAAGCATGGGGAAAAACTGCACAACAGCCGAGAAACTGCCAAATAATTGCTGGTTGGGTAGAAACAGGGTGGGGCTAGAGTAAGGGGTTGTGGCCATCTGGTGAACTCAGACAGCTGAACTAGGATCCCAGGGGGTAGAGTCATGTAGCTGAAACAAATCACATATTTTTTCTCTTGGGAACTGAGGTTGAGACATTGTGAGGTGTGAGAACTCAGATCTCCCAGCTTTCATACGAACATAAGAGCTGTGCTGGATCAGACCGAGGGTCCATCTAGTCCAGCACTCTGTCCACACAGTGGCCGACCAGCTGTCGACCAGGGACCCACAAAGCAGGACATGGTGCAACTGCACCCTCTCACCCATGTTCCCCAGCAACTGGTGCACACAGGCTTACTGCCTCGGATACTGGAGGTAGCAAATAGTCATCAGGACTAGTAGCCATTGATAGCCTTCTCCTCCAGGAATTTATCCAACTCCCTTTGAAAGCCATCCAAATTGGTAGCCATCACTACATCTTATGGTAGAGAATACTTCCTTTTATCTGTCCTGAATCCCCCACCACTGGGTTCTAATATTTTGAGAGAGGGAGAAAAATGTCTCCTTCTCCACCTTCTTCACACCATGCATAATTTTGTATGCCTCCATCATGTCTCCCCTTAGCCTTCTTTTCCCCAAGCTAAACAATCCCAGCTGTTCTAACCTTCCCTCATTGGGGAGATGCTCCAGCCCCGTGATAATTTTAGTTTCCCTTTTCAGCACCGGTGTTTGAGCCCTCCGGTTTCTGAATGAGCGGTCCTTACCTCCCTTCCGGAAAGTACCAAACCCTAGGATCACCACCAATGCCGACAGTTTAATCCCCAAGGCTACGAACAAGAGGATCAGGACCCAGGAGCCGTTCCCAGCTTTGAATCTGTAGAAGTACACGGCCCCTTCTGCTCTTCCGAGGCTGTTGACGGCCGTGCAGGTGTATTTTCCTTCATGGGTCAGGTGCAGAAGCTCCTGGGTTGTCTGGTGGGTCAGACTTGAGACTGAGGCCACGTTGCCGGAGTGAGGGCCCGTCCACGTCAAGGTGGGGAGGGGCTCCCCTTCCGCTGTGCACTTTGCGTGGACGGCGTTATCCTGGCCGCTCTGGACAGAGATGTTCACAATCCGGGGAGCAGCTGTGGAAGGTCCCCAAGTATCATCAATAGTGACAACAAAGCAAAGAGGGGCTTGAGGAGAGGGTGGCCAGATGCAATGAAGGGGTGGCCAAGATTGAGCGAACACATCAGACAAAAGAGGACACCGGTTGGCATAACCTTGGCTTATGCTAATCTAGGTTTATAGGTGCAAATTAGAATTGAAATAAAAAATCCAGTGCCTCTCAGCATGGTTCAGAAGACAGTGACCTGTGTGTCAACCTGCTGCCCAGGTGCTACTTGTTGCTGGCCAAGAGTTCTTTTGGTTCTTTGTCTTTAAATCACCATTGGGCAGCCCGGTCCTGGAAATACAGGACATTTGTCTGCAAAAGAGGACCCCTAGCAAGAGAGAACAGGGTGCTGGCACCTTTAATAATGGGATAGAAGAGGGAATTTCAACAGGTGCAGCTTGCATGACAAATTGCACCTGCCGAAATCACCACCTCCCCACCTCTGTAGGAGGCGAAGGAGCATCTTCTGCATTTGGCCACAAGAAGAGCCCCGCTGGATTAGACCAAGCGCCCATCTAGTCCAGCATGCTGTTCATACAGTGGCAAAACAGCTGCCCAGGGGAAACCCACAAGCAGGACATGCCTGCCTTTGGGTTTCAGAACCTCGGTCTGATCCAGCATGGCTCTTTGTAAGTTCCTATGTTGTTATGTTCATTTTCACCCGAAGAACGCTTTCCACCAGGGAGTGGGGTGGGTGAGGGGAATGGCTGGCACTATGCCCCTCCCCCTCAAAAATCTCCTCCCCAAATGTGGCTGCCCCTCCCAAGAAGGAAGGCCACAGGGCTGGTCTCACCTTCTTGACACTGTTAGGGTGTAGGCACAAAAGAGAGATGAGCTCTGGTGCTGTAAATCTTCCTGTTTCTTTTTTTAAAAAAAAACACAATTGTTCTGTATTTTTTTTAAAAAAAGAATTTTTTATTTTGTAATCTATCCACAATGCTCAACGTTTCGGAAATATATCCTTCATCAGGAGCTGATATAGGTCTTTTTCTGTTTGTGTGTCCTTCACCTATATCAGCTCCTGATGAAGGATATATTTCTGAAACGTTGAGCATTGTGGATAGATTACAAAATAAAAATTTCTTTTTTAAAAAAAATACAGAACAATTGATTTACAGTGCCAGAGCTCATCTCTCTTTTGAGCCTACGCAGATTGGAGCTTCCCCCCCCCCTTTTCTCGTCACTGTTAGGGTGACCACATGGAAAGGAAGACAGGCCTCCTGTATCTTTAACAGTTGTATTGAAAGGAGAAATTCAGCAGGTGTCATTTGTATGCATGCAGCACCTGGTGAAATGCCCTCTTCATCACAACAGTGAAAGCTGCAGGAGCCCTGTCCTCTTTTGTATCTGGACACTCTAGTATAGCTCCTGCAGCTTTCACCATTGTGATGAAGAGGACATTTCACCCCGTGTTTCAGGCAATCAGATGGCACCTGCTGAAATTCCCCTTCCGATATATTATTATTATTATTATTATTATTATTATTATTATTATTATTATTACACTTATATACTGACCCATAGCCGAAGCTCTCTGGGCGGTTTACAAAAATTAAAAAGATTGAGCATTAAAAAGACAATATACAAAATTTTAAACCATAAACATAAAACAGCTGTCATTAAAACACTTTAAAACATTTTAACTGTTAAGCCTGGCCACAATGTCAATCAAACTTCAACTTGGGCTGTTAAAATGCCTGGGAGAAAAGAAAAGTTTTGACCTGGCGCTGAAAAGATAACAGTGTTGGCGCCAGGCGGCCTCATCGGGGAGATCATTCCATAATTGAGGGGCCACCACAGAGAAGGCCCTCTCCCTTGTTGCCGTCCTCTGAGCTTCCCTCGGAGTAGGCACCCGGAGGAGGGCCTTTGATGTTGAGCGTAGTGAACAGGTAGGTTCATCAGGTATTGTGGTCCCAAACTGTGTAAGTCTTTATAGGTGATAAGGACACAGGAGGCCTGTCCTCCTTTTCATATGGTCACTCTAGCCACTGTTGCCTCTGCCCATCCAACTGCCCTCTGAGCTCAATCCACACCATTGCCTGGAAACAGGAGAGGGAGAGTCCAGTGGAGACGAACGGACCTTTCCTTGCTCCCATCACCGCTCACCCACTTAGAGAGGGCAGGTGAAGCAGCAGAGGCAGCAAAGAGGAACTGGAGTAGAGCTGGGGGACTCTGAGGCTTGGCAATGCCTTCCCCCCTGCAGCAGGGGCCCTTGACTGGTGCCCAAGGAGGCCGACCCTGGACGCTGGCCCTCCATTTCCAGCGCTGCCTCTATACAAAGTATCCCTTCTCACTGGGTCTAAATTCCTCTCACCTATGAGCCGGAGCTGGATCCCCATTCGGCTCTCATACTTGTCATGAAAGTCCCCGGAGAACTCCACCCGGCAGAAGTATCTGTTGCTGTCATTCCAGGTCAGGTTGTCAATTTGGAGTGAGAGGTCGTTCTGCGTCGGCTTTCCCAAGAGCTTGTACCTGTCCGTCGAGCCCACCGTGGTTTTGCAGAGGTCACTGGAGCTGTGCGCGACGCACTTGAAAACAACCTTCCCATTGTAAGGCTCCTTCACCCGCCAGATGGCAGTCAGGGTCTTGTCGTATGTGTTGTGGGGGTGCGTGAAAGTACAGGGCAAGGCGATGGTCTTGCCAATTTCACCCGTCACCTCTGACGGCACACGCATGGACCAGCCTTTGGAAGGCACGCCTAGAAGCAAAGCAACCGCGTTTAGACTAGCACTGTGCCAGAAATTTCTCCCGAGAGAAATTTCGACCGTTCTCATTCAATTCGATAGAAAAGAAATGGCTTTCGAAAGGAAATTCAAAGGAGAAGAAATTTCGGAGGAATTCTCATGGCTTCGGTTCGGGGATCTTGTGCTTACCTTACCTATGAGAGTGTGTGTGAGTGTCCTGCCTTACATTGTACAATCATCTCTCTGACGGCCTGTAGCCTCCTTGGCTTCCCGCCCTTTTCGCTCACGGAAAGACGTCATGAATTTATTCGTCCCTTGGGCCCTTTCAGGGCAGGAGCTACACTACTGCTTTATAATGGTTTATAAAGATATTGACAACTGTTGGGGCCCATGACACATTCCATGTACCGTTTTCAAAATGCTCTATCTGATCCGTCCCAGGTCAGGAAGTACAACCAGCTTGGGAGACTGCAGAACAACAGTGAGATGCGTAATAGAAAGAAAAAATATAGAAAGAGACAGTTCCCTCAGCCACCTCACAGTGATGAGGTAAGGTCAAAAACACCACCAACACCCACATTCAAAATAAATTATAAAATGCCCTGAGAATGAGGCAGAAAAATGGAAGCCCCTTTCTTGGGAAAGAAAACTTTCAGGAAATTCCTGAGATTTTTCTTTTCTTACCTCCTAGATTTTTTTCAGAATTTTCTCCACTCCCCCCCCCCCCATTGTTTTTTTTTTGTGGTGGCTGCATTTCCTCTCCTCAATGCCCTGGAGTGATGTTAGGCATATGGGATAATTGTGGAGGATGCAAAATGGGGGCCAGGCTGCCAATGCAGGTGGTGCCATTGCTACTTGGAGTGGCAGTGTAAAAATCAATCAATCCCCTTAGGAAAACGAAAATAAAGAAGTTGTTCTACAGCCCTTGCCAATGAGGATGCCCACCTATGAGAAATTGTTGGAGAATTTCTCCTCGCCCTGGAGAAATTCCGTGAAATTGTCCCCCCAAATTCCTCTACCCACAAATAAGGTGGAGAATTTTGAGAGGCCGCTTGTGCACAGCTCTAGTGGAGACCATGGTCTGTGGATACGGGCCCAAAGTACCGCACTACTCGCTAACCTGGTGCCCTCCAGGTGTGTTGGACTGCAACTCCCATCATTCTCAACCAGCATGGCCAACACAGCTGGAGGGCAACAGGTCAGGGAAGGGTGATTCACAGGGCCTTGAAGATCACATCTGGTGGCTCCAAGCCAAAGGCAGTTGACTTTGGTGAGCTTTGGAGTGAGACCTACGACAATGATTCTCCTCCCCTTTCAATTCCGCCAGACATTTGGGCCATTCCGAGAACAGTGTCAGCATGAAAGGTGGAACCGAACTCACCTTTCTTGACGATGCAAAGCAGACATGTGAAAAAGAAGCCAGCACTTTCCATCTTCTGGGCTGCTCCTCTGTGAGGAGGGTTTCCTGATCTGATAGGATCCAGGCTTTGCTCGCCGTAGGGCAAAACACTGAAGTAGCGTTTCCCCTGTGTAGAATGGAATGAGCTGGGCTTTCCCTTACCCTGGAAGAGCTGAGTTCATTTGCACGGTCAAATGACAGATCTTTTTATTCAGCATGCTGTGATGAGTAGAAAAGCCACAGAAGGAGGAAGGCATCAGGTTCTTCTTTTTTGAATCAGGGTGAGGCCAAGCGGTGAAATGACTTAGGTTTAACCTTCCCACTCATCTACATCACTTGCTTACCACATGGATCAGTACCAGGTTGCTTTAATTCAGCGGTCCCCAACCTGGAAAGGAGGGCAGGGCTCCTGCACCTTTAATAGTTTTGATGAAGAGGAGATTTCAGCAGGTGTCATTTGTATGCATGCAGCACCTGGTGAAATGCCCTCTTCATCACAACAGCTAAAGCTGCAGGATCCCTGTCCTTTTAACCAGGTACAAAAGAGGCCAACCAACTATCCCCATTGATAATTGGTCGGCCACCATATGAACAAAATGCTGGACTAGATGGACCCTTGGTCTGATCCAACAAGGCTCTTATATTCTCATGAAGCCCCTCCCCCCTGAGAACCCACCCCCAACATAATCTGAGTCTTTTTCTCCATGCAAAGATAAAAAAGGCCCTAAAGGCTCAAATTGCACATGAATATTTGTAAATCATGTGCTTTGCCCTTCAGAGCAAGATCTGATTCGTGTGGGGATTCTGGCATGGGGAGGGGGAAAGGGGGTTCACTTTTGCCCCTCTGCTGCAGTCTCAGTCCAGATGGGGTTCCTTGCAATGCCTATTTGCATGAGTGGAGGACTAGCACCCATTAGGGTGACCATATGGAAAGGAGGATAGGGCTCCTGTATCTTTAACAGTTGTATAGAAAAGGGAATTTCAGCAGGTGTCATTTGTATGCATGCAGCACCTGGTAGAATTCCCTCTTCATCACAACAGTGAAAGTTGCAGGAGCCCTGCCCTCTTTTGTATCTGGTCACTCTAGTATAGCTCCTGCAGCTCTAACTATTGCAATGAAGAGGGAATTTCACCATGTGCTGCATGCATACAAATGACACCTGCTGAAATTCCCCCTTCAATGCAACTGTTAAAGATACAGAAGTCCTGTCCTCCTTTTCATATGGTCACCCTAGCACCCATAACACTGTGGGACAAACCAAATGAATAGCATACAGTTGCTTACAGGCCAACTATGAAAATGTTCCTACATAATTTTTGAAGATAGCCTTCAACTGTGACAATTAATTCTACTCTTGCTATTTTGTTATTATGCATTCATATTTTACCTTTCATTGTGCCCATCCTTCCATCAAATATAGCTTGGCCTTAAGAGTAAAAAGTAAGATAATCCTCAGATGTGATTTCCGTTCTCTACATGGAGGGTCGACAACCTCATGTTTGTCAGGGCTCTTGAGTTTTTAATAAATTGCTGTGCAAAATATTTCAGCAAAAATTCCAATTGTTGTTGGCTCCCCCCCCCCCCCCCCCGGCCACAAATAAAAAGTCATTTTATGGTTTTTTTCCTTGTCTGGAAAAGCCCAATATTTTGAAAAGCTTAGGACAGGATCTACACTACTGCTTTAAAACAGTTTTAAATGGTTTATAATAGTTTTGGCAACTGTTGGGGCCCAGGGCGCACTCCATATACAGTTTTGGAAACGTTTTCCAAGTGCCGTATCCTGCTTGGTGTAGATCGGTCACCTGGAAAAGTCCCTTTCGATTGCCTTGTCTCATACTGCTAGGCTGACCATATGAAAAGGAGGACAGGGCTCATGTAACTTTAACAGTTGTAGAGAAAAGTGAATTTCAGCCAGTGTCATTTGTATGCAATTAATTCCTGGTGAAATTCCCTCTTCATCACAACAGTTAAAGTTGCAGGGGCCCTGCCTTCTTTTGCATATGGTCACTCTAGTATAGTGCCTACAACTTTAACTGTTGTGCTGAAGAGAGAATTTCATCAGGAACTAATTGCATACAAATGACACTGGCTGAAATTCCCTTTTCTCTACAACTGTTAAAGTTATATGAGCCCTGTCCTCCTTTTCATATGGTCAGCCTACATACTGCCCTTTGCCCCCTAAAAATAAAATAAAAATGCACAATTATCTTGCTCTTTCGTGCAAATCTGTGTCTTTGATCCTGTCTGTTTGCCCTCTTGTCAGCCCGGTGAAGACAATTCAATATTGTTGTGGAGTCGAGAAACTCAGTTTTGCCACAAGAGGGTGACGGTGCTTGGAGAAGAAGCCATGAACTTCAACATGAGCTCTGTCTGGCTCCTTCCAAAAGGAGGGCCTTGACAGATTTGGGGTGGGGTGGGTGGGTGTGGGAAAGTAGCCAAAATTGGGATGAGAGTAATTGTGCTGTTTGTTCTATCAAGTGTTATGGACCAGCACTGGCATGAAATAAAAGAAACAGAGGGGGCAGAGAATTGTGACTGAGAATGTGAGAAATGTAGGAAAGCCCTGCATGAAAGCTCATATCGATCGCCAGATTAGTCGGCCTAGGAATGATCTTTGCGCCTGTGTCTGGGCTATCACCACTTGAAACTGAGCAGGTGGTTTGCATCAGAACCAGTCAGAACTCTAAAGGAGCTGCCCAAGCTTGACCTTTAGAAACCAACCATCTCTAGCAGCTTTCCTCTCCATGTGGAGCAGCCCTTTTGCAAAGCTAATGGGTCTTTATTGCCCATTCAAAGCCAAGCAACCCCCCAAATGGTTTGCTTTATAATAGAGAAAGCTCAAAACAACACATCATGTCTGGGAAAATTCATTTTCTCAGGCCACTGTGAGGATTGCAGCTAAGCTCGGAGGGAACAGGGAGGGCTGAGGGCTGTGGCAGATGATGTCAGCAACCCTGCTAATAATAATGAAAAAGGGCTGATGCTGCCTCCCAGTGAGCCCAGGTTCCACTACACCACTGCCAATCCGTTGGCCAAAAGGACAAGAGACACCAGTTGCTTAACAATCAAGAACACTGGGAAGTTCATTTAAATGCCTGCTGCTGATAGTTCATCACCTTGTTTTGGCCTTGACAAACTGATCTCCTCCTTCTTCCGTTACTTTTCCCTCCCCTCCTGTGTCTTGTTATTTTAGTTTGCAACTCTGATGGCAAGGCTTGACTCTCTTTTTGCTGAGGTGAGCTGCTTTGGAAGGTGATTGATGGGGAAAGGGGATTAAAATGCAGCAATTGAGTGAAAATAAATAATAATTGAATGCATTATGATGTCTATATAGCATCTGATCAGCATCCCCTCCTCTGGTTGGCTGGGGGATGCTGGGAGTTGCAGTCCAACACATCTGGAGGACACAGGCTTGGGTTGGGGTGGTCTGTTTTGGAGGCCCCACCAGGTACAAGGAGGAGCATTCGCAAGCCCACTGTTTCAGCACATCGCAGTCTGACAAGCACCCGGCAACCATCTTCCCTGGTTGGGAGTCTCCTTTGCTGTACACAATGGAGGCTCTAGAAATTGCATATTTCCTACTTTGTGTAAATGGGGCCTTTATGGCTGCCATTTACACAAGGTAGTGGATACGCAATTTCTGGAACCTTCATTGTGCACAGTAATGGAGGCTCTGGACCAGGGCAAATGGTCTCGTCACCTCATTGGGTAGGGTGACCATATTTGGGAAATGAAAAAGAGGACACCTAGTGGGGGTGGATGGGAAAGCAGCTTTCCTGGTCTCCAGAAAGTACATCATTCCCTCCCCACCACACTGCCCCAATTGGGGTCTTTTAAAATAATTTTTGCGAATGACACCATTTCCCCTTTAAGGCCCCAAATGAAGCAGTGGGAAGGGGGAATGAGGCACTTCCAGAAAAAAAGCATCTTTCCCCCTCCTCCCACCATGATAACGGAGGCCTTAAAGGGGAAAGCATGTCATTCCAGGACAATATAGAAAATTATAACCCCCCCAACACCCAGGATAGAACAAAAACCAGGACAAATCTGGGGGAATCCTGACAGTTGGTCGCCTTATCGTCAGGCACTTGCCAAGCTGCGAAGAAGCTTGTGTGGCACTGTGAGAAGTGGCAAGTGGTAGTGGCAGCTTGGTAAGCATCCGACAGAGCTAGCCATGGGTGGGTCCGTCCTAGGGGTGTGCAATGAATCAGGTCCGATCCACGATCTGGACCCGATCCAGGGGAAATCGGACAAAATTGTCTGATCTGATCCCCAGCACCTGGATCGGCTGATCCAATCCAATCCAATCCAAAAAGGACCTGATCCGGATCATATTGGATCAGAGAATCGGACCCCCTCCCCCCACTCGCGCTCCTCACCTGCCGGGGCTGTCCATGTACAGCCCTGACAGGTAAGGAGGAGTGCGAGGGGGGGCTTACCTGCCACGGCCGTCCGCTGCCATCCGCGGGCACCAGTCTGTGCCAGCGGATGGCAGCAGATGGGCCCGGCTGGTAAGGAGGAGCGCAAGGGGGGGGACTTACCTGCTGGGCCTGTCCGCTTCCATCTGCAACCACCTGCGGGCAGCAGCGGATGGAAATGGATGGGCCCAGCAGGTAAGGAGGAGTGTGAGGAGGAGCTTACCAGCTGGGGCCATCCGCTACCATCCGTGGGTGCCAGTGGGTGCCAGCGGACAGCCCTGGCAAGTAAAGAGCGTGAGGGGGAAGAGGGAGGGGGCTCTCTTACCTGCCGGGGCCGTTCGCTGGCGCCCATGGGTGCCAGCGGATGGCCCCGGGAGGTAAGGAGGAGGGAGAGGGAGGAGGGCCCCCCCACTTACCTGCTGGGGCGTCTTCTTCCTTCACTTGCTCGGATCTACTGAGAACTAGGCTTCGCGGCCTAGTCCTTAGTAGTGTGCCAGGTGATGATGTCATCACCTGGTGCTCTACTGAGGATTAGGTTGCGAAGCCTAGTTCTCAGTAGATTCGAGCAGGTGAAGGCAGTGGATGCCTTGGCAGGTAAGGAGGAGCACGGTGGGGGGCATACCTGCCGGGCCCATCCGCTGCCATCTGCTGCCGCCCGGGCAGCAGCGGATGGCAGTGGACGGGCTGGGCAGGTAAGGAGGAGCGTGAGGAGGGAGGGGCCCCCCACTTACCTCCCGGGGCCATCCGCTGGCACCCGCGGGCGTGGACAGCAGCGGACAGCCCTGGGAGGTAAGAACGGTGGGGGGGGGACAGGAAGAGGGAAGTTAGGCCCCCACTCACCCCCCGCCACCATTCCCCCCCTTAGACTTGCATGCAAGTCTATGGGGAAAAATGGCGGCCGATCCAAAAATTGGACATCTGATTTTCGGATCGGGATCGGGTCCGATCTGATCCAGGGGACCTCCGATTTTGTTCCTATCCGATTCGGGGTGTCCATGCACATCCGTAAAAGAAAGCATTTATTCTGGGCTAATAGCAGCTTCAGAAGGGGCAAAATTCATTGGGCCCACAGCTGGAAAGAAAGGGTCAAACTTTCCCTTCCCCTGTGCTGTGGTCCCAATGAAAATCTCCTCCCCCGCACCTAGGGTGACCAGATAAAATCCAGGTCAGGGCTCCTGTATCTTTAACAGTTGTAGAGAAAAGGGAATTTCAACCAGTGTTATTTGTATGCAATTAGTTCCTGGTGATATTCCCTCTTCATCACAACAGTTAAAGTTGTAGGCACTATACTGGAGTGACCATATACAAAAGAAGGCAGGGCCTCTGCAACTTTAACAGTTGTGATGAAGAGGGGATTTCACCAGGAACTAATTGCATACAAATGACACTGGCTGAAATTCCCTTTTCTCTACAACTGTTAAAGTTACATGAGCCCTGACCTGGTTTTTATCTGTTCACCCTACCCCGCACCTGCTTTTATTTATTTTATTGATTTCATTTCTGTACCACCCAATAGCCTAAGTTCTCTGGGTTGTTCACAAAAATTAAAACCATGAAGTACAGCTTAAAGTATAAAATATGGAAACTTAAATCATAATATAAAACCACAATATAAAAATACAACCACGATAACACTGAGCAGCAATGCAGAGATTTTACAGATTTTAAATACAGACTTAAAACAGCAGAGCTAAAGGACTAGGATGGTATAAAATGCTAAAAGACTGGGGAAAATTTTTAAAAAAGTCTTCACCTGATGCCAGAAATAGTACAATCAAATCTCTCTAGGTAGCTGGTTGCACAGCCGGGGGGCCACAGTAGAAAAGGCCCTCCTCCTGGTAGCCACCTGCCTCACTTCCTTTGGAGGGCTATTAATTGTTTTAAAAGCACTGTTTGGCATCACACCTTGTTTGCCTGTTAGAAATAGAGCATTGCCATGAGGTTATCTTTTCCCTGTTGTTTCCCCAATGAGGAAACTTCCTTGTAAATGCAATGCCTGTGCAGTTAAATTTATAGTTATTCATAACCTGAAGAAATATTTTTTTAAACACACACACACACACGTGCAGCTAGGTAATTTTAGACTTTGAACTGAACAGTCATATGACTTCCCTTTAGTTGTGTATTATGTATTTTTTCACTTAGTTCAACATTTGGTAAGCCAGCCATGTTGCGTTTGTGGGTTTGTTCTGCTCAGTGACATCCTGGTTTCTGCCCCAAAGTCCCGTTCTGTTGGTGTCACAGCACAATCTAACCTTTTGCCAGCCATAATTACTACTGAAGGCTGGTGGTTCCGCTGTCAGTGGGATATGAATGCACTCCAGGTTTCTGTCAGGACCAGTTAGAACTCAAAAAAAGCTATCCAAGGTCTGAAATTCTGACTGGTTCTGACTGTAACCAGGAGCGGATTCACCACTAGGGTGACCAACTGTCAGGATTTCTCCAAATTTGTCCTGGTTTTTGTTCTATTCTGGGTGTCAGGGGGGATTTTCTGTAGTTTTCTATAATGTCCTGGAATGACACACTTTCCCCTTTAAGATGGGGAAGCAAAACTTAAATTGAACCAAAGTACTACAGCCATCTTGACTGTGAATTGAACTATTATGTGAACTCTTTGTGCCAGTATGAAAATAACTCAGACATCTGTGCAACCAATATGTGAATGAATTGTTGGACTTGCAATGTAACAATTGAGCGAGTTCCTCTCTCAGAATAAACTTGCAAGAAAGCGAACTCTTTTGTTAACCCAAGACTAGGCTGACCATATGAAAAGGAGGACAGGGCTCCTGTAACTTTAACAATTGTAGAGAAAAGGGAATTTCAGCCAGTGTCATTTGTATGCAATTTGTTCCTGGTGAAATTCCCTCTTCATCACAACAGTTAAAGTTGCAGGCACGATACTAGAGTGACCATATACAAAAGAAGGCAGGGCCCCTGCAACTTTAACCGTTGTGATGAAGAGGGAATCTCACCAAGAACTAATTGCATACAAATGACACTGGCTGAAATTCCCTTTTCTCTACAACTGTTAAAGTTACAGGAGCCCTGTCCTCCTTTTCATATGGTCAGCCTACCCAAGACGTTATGAAGGTCTAGCAGCTGCAGTACTGAATAGCAAGTTATGTCATGCATTATTCTAAAATCTCTATAGAACTGCTACCCTTTGTACGTGCCCTCAGACCACTCCTTGAAACGTAGGTGTGTGTTCTCCACTGCAGTGCTCCCTTCTCTCAGTAAAGAAATGGTTAGACCTGGAAGCGCCTCCTCTATGTTTTGGGCTATGACAGATCTTGGTGTCAGAAGTGGGATGGAATGAAGGTACCCAAGACCTTTTCCGCACCACCCACTGAGCAGGTAAGTAAACAACCGTAATGGGGTGGGACCCTTGGTTTGCAAAAAAATCCCTACTTGCTTCTTGGTGTGTTTTGCTGAGTCTGATTCCTCACCTCCATCCCAAGAACCCAGGCATTTCCTTGAGAGAAAGGAAAAAGGATGGGACAGGCTCACAGCGTCGAGCTAGAAGGTTGGCGAACCTCCAGGAAGGTATTGTCCCAAGGTAATAGACTGGTCAAGGTTGGCTAAAATGGGAATTAGCCAAGGTAAGGCAGAGACGTCTGCCAGGTTGGGATACAAGGGAATATCCCAAGGTTACAGTTTCCAACTGAAGGGTCTTTCAATAGAGACAAAAATGTGCACCTTTATGCTCCTTGAGAAATCAGGGCTGTGGGATGCATTTTTATAAAATTAGTTTAAGGAGTCCTCAAGTGCATTAATGAAGGCAAAATTAAATCTTTGTCAAGTGGAGGCCAAATTAAAAATCTTGTCAGATGAATGTAAAAGAACGAGAGAACAATCGGCAGAGAAAATAAGGAAGTAGGAAAGGTGTTTCAGATTAGGAGAAAATTTATGAGACTCAATAGGAAGAGGAAGAGACAGCGCACAATTCTGTACGCGCCTGTGTCAGTTGGAAGAGGTTTTTGAAAAGTGTTTGTTTTGGTTCTAGGGAGAACATTCGGAAGCAGTTTGTCGCATGCTGGACTGGAAAAGCAACTGTGTTCTTTAACCTTAATGGTTTAGAGAAGACTTGAGTTAACAGAATGTATGAGAAAACGTTGTAATTAGAGAATGATAGAGAATCTTATAAGCATAAATGACTGTCATATATGTATGTGTCCCTTAAGATAGCAGCACAAGCAATTTCAGCTGGATGTTTTATGTTCGAGTAAAAAAAAATGAAATTTTTGTACGTGTTGATGGAAGTTGCCTTTGTTGAAGGTATGACAAATTCAGATTCTGTTGGAGGAAACAAGGAAAGGAAGAGTTAAAAGTGGAGAGAGTTCTGTGTAGGCTAGACGGGAACTTTGAAAAGCCTTGATCGGCAAAGCAGGCAAAGATAGAGAGATAGTGAGAAGAAGTCAAAGAAAGTTAAAGACGAAAGTGCCTTGTGAGCGAGTGTGGCCTCCCGGAGAAAGAAGGAATTTGAGAATGTTGTATACTTGCATTACCTGCATTGTATTGTAAAAGAGTAGAGCTTTGATGTACTTTTCCTCCCTTGAAGCCTGTTTGAGATTCTATCACCTGAAAGAATTTGAATTCAATTCAATCCCTTTTACAGGTAAGAAAAGGGTATATATATATATATATATATATATATATATATATATGAAAAATGAAACAAGACCAGGCTTCAGCAAGTTAGAGAAGTTGCAGCCAAGGAAGCCCCCGAAGTAAGGAAGCCGCTGCACCAGGAAGGCTGAATTCGCAGGCTCATGCCTTTCAGCCAGGGCAGCCAGAAGCAGGAAAAATGCTTTCATTGTAAGCAGATGAGGCTCAAAGAAGCAAGAAGAATCCATAGGAAGCGTAGCCACGGAGACATAGGGTACCTGTAGATGGGAGCTTTACCCTGCAGTGGCTTCAGAGTGGTGGCCGGTGATGTACATGAAGCAGCTGCCACTCCAAAGCCATCCAGGGCCAAACCCCCTCAACTCCGCTGTCAAAAAGTCGGTTTCCCAAATATAGTCACCCTACCACTGACATTGGCGCCACCAGCCTCCGCTGATTGTCGCTGATATTGAATTCCGTCCTCTTCATCCATCTTTAGGTTAGGCCAATGTTTCACGTAGGACGTCACTTTATACAGAGTCAGAAATGAGTGCATCCAGCCCAGCATTTTCTGCTGTGATTGGCTGGCAGCAGTTTTGCAAAGACTCAGGCACAGGTCTCGCCCAGCGTTGCTACCCAAGTCACTGTTTGTTGGATGCCAGGGACCAAAACTGGGACCTCCTGCATGAATGGTGTGCACCGAACGTAAGAAGAGCCGTGTTGAATCAGACCAAAGGCCTACTCAGTCCAGCGTTCTGTTCCCACAGTGTCCCTTGAGAATCCAGAAGCAACAACACCTCCCTTGCTTGTGCGCCTGAGCAACATGCACTGAGAGGCCTACTGCCAATGATTCTAGAGGTAGCATACAGCCATCATGACTACTAGCCATTGATAGTTTTATCCTCCATGGATTTGTTTAATCCCCTTTTGAAGCCATCCAAGATGGTAGCCACCACTACATTTTTTTTTTAAAAAAATATTATTATTATTATTATTATTATTATTACATATATACCCAACTTTTCCCCTCTTGCAAGGTACCCAAGGTGGCTTACATAGTCCTCCATGTTATCCTTTAAACAACCCTGTGAGGTAGGTTAGGCTGAAAGTCGGTGACTGGCCCAAAGTCACCCAATGAGCTTCCATGGCCGAGTGGGGACTAGAACCTGGATCTACCGCGTTCCAGTCCAGCTCTCTAACGACTACATCACACTGGCTCACACACCACATGGCAGTAATTTCCATAGCTGAATTATGCCCTGTGTGAAGAAATATGTCCTTTTCCCCGTCCTGAATCCACCACCATTCAGTTTCATGGGATGACCCCATTGGGTGCTAGTATCACGAGAGAGGATGGAAAATGTCTCCCTCTCCATGTTCGCCACACTTCTAAGCAGTTCCAATGTACATGTTGCCATAGCTGCCCATGTGTCAGTAAACACTTTCATTGTTTGCAGGCCAGCCACCCTTGACATCTGCGCATTGAGTTGAACGCATCAATGTGGTCCCATCCTATCCGTCGTGCCCTTACCGACCTCGGGCGTTAAACCCAAGGTTTGCAGCCTACTTAGTCTCCCGGTGCTGTTTCTCAACCTCTACAAACATTTCTTATTTTAATGATTGCAGGGCTGTTGATAGGGCTCGCCTCGCCCCGTTTCGAAACGTGCCAGGCCGTAAATTGTAGACTCGGGTGCTTTTGTGTCCTATAAAATGTGTCTGGCCCTTTTTTTTCTTTTTTTTTTGCGGTGGGAGCAGGAGGTGAATCAAAAAGGGCAGTGGAATTTTCCCAGCAGGGAAAATTCCAGTCAGCCGAGCAGTGGGCAGGCCCGACGCGGAGACCTGTCGCGTTGGAAGGAGGTGTAGCCAACCTTCCTTTTGTGTGCATTTGATCCCCCACTCTGCGGGAGAAACGCCGAATGTCAAACTCAGAGAGGGGGGAAAAGGGGCTCTCAGCTCGGAGTTACCAGGGCTGGCAGCATTCCATCCTCCATAGCATGGCAGGGACCTTAGTTTCCATGGTGACAGAATAGCTGTATGCCATCCTTTTTTTTGGTGTGTTTTGTTATGGAACCGCTGAGAGGGCGAGGAAGCTCACAGGATCGCTTTCTCACAGGGCCTGACATGGCAGCAGCTGCCAATTTCAGGCCCTAAACACACTGCTTTCCTGGTTTCTTAATAATAATAATAAGTAGTAGTAGTAGTAGTAGTAGTAGTAGTAGAGGCTGGTGGTTCCGATGTCAGTAGGGTAGTGAATCTGCTCCAGGTTTCAGTCAGAAACCTAAAGGAGCTATTCAAGGTGCTTCACAGACAGAACTCTAGGTATTTTGGAGAGCTCCTTTAGAGTTCTGACTGGTTCTGACTGAAACCCAGAGCAGATTCGGTGACATTGGAAACACCAGCCTCCTTTGATGATGATGACGACAATGACAACAACAGCAACAACATTCACATGAGCATTAAATGCAAAATTTCAAAGCATATTCCCTTTCGGCACATTATTAGTAGTAGTAGTATTAGTATTAGTATTAGTATTTATTACATTTCTATACTGCCCCATAGTGGAAGCTCTCTGGGAGGTCTACAAAAGATTAAAACATTAAACATTAAAAATTGATATACAACATTTAAAACCATAAAAACATTTTAAAAAATCAGACAGCATAGAAAAACAATATCCATTCAAAAACAACTTTGAGCTCTCAGCCAGACCTAAAGCTAAGTCCGGTGTCGATTAAAGCTCAACATATGCTGCAAAATGCCTGGGAGAAGCTAAAAATCTTGACTGGGCGCTGAAAAAATAACAATGTTGGTGCCAGGCAGGCATCATTGGGGAGATCATTCCATAAGTGGGGGGCCACCACAGAGAAGGCCCTCTCCTTTGTTGCCATCCTCTGAGCTTCCCTCAGAGTAGGCACTTGGAGGAGGACCTTAGAGCATAGTATATGGGTAGTTTCATGTAGGGAGAGGCATTCCATCAGGTATTGTGGGCTCAAGCCATGTAAGGCTTTATAGGTTAAAACCAGCACCTTGAATCAGGCCTGGAAACATACAGGCAGCCAAAGCAAGTGGGCCAGAGTTGAACTTATATGTTTGAACCTTCTGGTTCCTGATATCAATCTGGATGCTGCAATTTGCTCAAGCTACATCTTCTCGTCTTCAAAGGCAGCCCCATGTAGAGTGCATTGCAGTAATCCAACTTGGAGGTTACCAGAGCATAGACAACTGAAGCCAGGTTATCCCTGTCCAGATAGGGGCGTAGCTGGGCCACCAACCGAAGTTGGCAGAAGGCACTCCATGCCACTGAGGCCACCTGAGCCTGAAGTGACAGAGATGGATCTAGGAGAACCCCCAAGCTACAAACCTGCTCCTTCAGGGGGAGTGTAACCCCCTCCAGAACAGATTGAACACCTTCCATCCGGTTAGAAGAACCACCCACTAACAGCATCTCAGTCTTGTTTGGACTGAGTTTCAGTATTTTTCTGGGAGAGTTTAAGTGCCTTTAACAGCTGACAGGCAGAAATTCAGGTAGTGAAGCTTTCCCCAAGAAATGCAGCTTCCATCTTTATGGCACATCCAACTCCACCTCTTGAATCTCTGGCTGCCACATAATTGTGAAAAGCTCAGGTGCAGTGACAGAAGGAAGTAGACAACCCTAGCTCTGGCACAGTGCTCTTGGTGCTTTAAGACAGGGGTGTGGAACGAGTGGCTTGCCAGATGTTGGTGGCCTGAAGCTCTCATCAGCCCTAGCCAGTATAGCTAACTGTGGAGGATGATGGAAGTTGCACTTCATCAACAGCTGGAGGGCCTTAATTCTCCATTCCTGCTCTTAGAGGTCTCTGAAGCAGTTCAAAAACATTTAGCAGTCTTGGCACTGCGGTATAGACCTTTTCTACACTAGGCTATTAATCCATTGTATCTTCTTTTGGTTTCAGCACAGAACCGAGATCCCAGCACTACATGAAAAGTGTTTCCTTTCTGCTTTTCTCATACACAGCCTCTAGGTGGCACTGTAGCGTAGCAGAATAGCACAGTTACATAAGTAGAAGAAGCCTTGACTTTTGCGTACACAAATAATACTGCATTTTCCCTGCTCTAAAAAATGTCGCCCAAGGAGCTCTTTGAAAACAGAAGTGAAACTGAAGTGTCACGTCATCTAAAGAAACCGTAAAACAACAACAACAACGGTGTGTAGGGAATGATGAGTGCACAATAAATGCCTCACGGGAAAAAGTTCATAATAGTGAGACGATGAGTTGGTTGAATTTGTGCTTAAAATTCCATGGATATGGCAACGTCTACCACATTGCAGAGTCTTGGCACACCAAGTACCATAAAATGAGCACACAATAATCAGTTGATAACCCTAGAACAGGAATGGAGAATTTCCCTTTAAAGGAGCATTGATCCATAGGATAAGTCAATCGGGACCACAGCCAAAATTGCTGTTAAAATTTAGTGGCATGGCAGTAAAAAAGTGTCAAATTAGCTATGGCCCAAAGAAGCCTCCTGGCAGATCAATTTTCTTTAAACCGTACTGCTCACCTTGGTTTACAGAGAGATCACCTCTGTTTTGCTGTCATTGCCAAATTCTGGCAGCTATTTCAGTGGCATGTCAGTAATGGCAATTTCAGCATTGGAGAGAGAGGGATAACCTTTTGTGGGTTCTGGGGTGAAGAAATTGGCTTTGCCAGACCCCCCCAGAACATGCCCACCCCTGCTCTAATGTGTTGCCAGCGAGCTCCTTGCAGCAATGTCGGCCTTGGCAAATGCCCAGCTGTGCTGATCCCTGACACTGGCTCTGCTCCTGTCTTTCATAAAAGCCAACAGTTCCCTGACTTGGATTCCCCAGAGGCTGCCAACTAGTTTTCTAGCAACTGAAGTAAAAACAAACAAAAAACCACCACCAAGCTGGAAAACAAACAAACAAACAAACAAACAAACAAACAAACAAACAAACATCTGTTCTCAGCATGCCATCTTGCCTGTGACACCATCTATCAATGGGAAGAAGAAAGGGCTGATCTCTGGTTCCGTTTGTGATGGTGGAGAAAACTAGAGCTGTGCACCACCTCGGGCCGAATCCCTGAAACCGAGGTGGGCTGATTCGGCCCACCTTGCCTCAGTTCCGATTCGGTTCCGGGTCAGCCCAAGGTGCCCTGAAGCTAAAGCAGATTGATACTGAAGCTTTGGGGTGCCTTGGGCCACTTTGGAGTGGTGCTGGGCCCTCCCTCACACCAACCCCGGCAGTGAGTCCATTGGACTCCCCTCTCCCCGCTCTCCCTACTTACCTGCCGCCGCCATCACTGCCCGTTACCATTGCTGGCCGTTACCATTGCTGGCCACTGCTGCATGCTGCCATCACCACATTGCCACCTGCTGCATTGCTGCCGCCGCCGCCGCCGCCGCCGCCATCACTGCCTGCCGCCACATCGCCCACGCTCCTTAGAACCATGCTGCGATATTGTGTGGCCTCTGTAGTACATCTATGGTCACAAACTATGGCAGCCGTAATGGGATAATGGCCCTTTACGGCCGCCATAGTTTGTGGCCATAGATGTACTACAGAGGCCATGTGATATCGCAGCATGGTTCTAGAGACCGTGGGCGATGTGGCAGGCAGCGATGTGGTGGGCGGCAATGGGAATGGCGATGTGGGGGCAGGCAGTGAGGATGGTGGCGGGTAAGTCCTGGCGGCAGCGGCTCTGGGTTGGGGGGGGACAAGGGAGGGCTCTGGTCTTGCTACTGGCTTTCTTGAGAGCCGGCTGTGTGGCCAGCATCCAGGGAGGTCCAAGTTGCCTTGGGTGGTCCAAATCTCGCCTCAGCTTCAGCACAGAGATGAGGCGGGCAACCCCCGAAGCACCCCGAGGCAACTCGGGGCTGTTTTGGGGGCTCCAATATGGGCAACGAGGTAAATCGGGGGGGGGGCATGCACAGCCCTAGAGAAAACTAAAGAGAATTAAAAATTAAACCCACAAAAAATCCAATAAAATCAGAAAAATGTCTTGGGTGCGTCTCTGAAAATAAATAGCTCAGCTACATGGGTGTGGAGCACAAAATGCTGCTACAACAGTTGTAAAATTCCACTTTCAAATCTCTTTTGCCCCTTGTTGTTAGGAATCCTTACCACCAGCATTTTTATTTTTTTTGGCATGAAAGTTGTTTGCAACTTTTTAACCCTGGACCCTACAAATCTTCATATCAGATTATGATTCCTATCAGGTCCCTGGAGGAGAAAGCAATGTGCTCCCTCCCGTATCAGAGGCAGTATGCCTATATACACCAGTTGCTGGGGACCATGGGTGGGAGGGTGTTGTTGCACCTGTGTTCTGCTTGTGGGTTCCTGGTGAACAGCTGGTTGGCCACTGTGTGAACAGAGTGCTGGACTAGATGAACACCTGGTCTGATCCAGCATGGCTCTTTTTGTGTTCTTATGGCAGAGTCCTTCGACCCCCTTTGTAGCATTTTCAGGAGCTACAGTGTCTGCTGCGCCGGGGTGGGGCGGGCCTCTCCATTTCAGCCAGCTCAGTTGCATGCCTAAATCTGGACTGTGCGACCCATTATTTATGGTTGTAACTTGTATGACTTTAAAGCAAACTCTGAAAAAGGTGGGTTGGTTCCAGTGTGCCCTGTTCAAGAGAAGATGAGCGCTTGGAACGTTTCCTGCGACTTGTATACATATGCAAGGGCATAGCCTCAATGAGTTGGATAATCATTTGAATGGCCACCCACATGAGAACTTTCTTTGCTCGTGTTAGGGCAGTTTTCCTCAATCTAGTGCTCTCCAGATGTTTTAGACTACAAGTTCCATTACTCCTGGCCATTGGCCATGCTGGGTGAATATGATGGGAGTTGTAGTCCAAAACATCTAAAGGGCATTAGGCTAGGGAAGGCTGTGTTCAAGACAGCATCCTCTCTTACTTTACACGCAGTAGCTGGAAGCTGGTTATTGGGAATACCTGCAAAAGAGTTCCCATACTGGGGAATTTCTACTGACCCAAGCTAATCTGAAAATACAAAAAAGGGAGGCATTGTTCTGAGTTGAGTGTTGCTAGTGCAACACTAAACAAAATAAGAACTGATGATGTTACTCGGCTGAAAGCTCTTTTTTGCACCACAGACTGAGCACGGGATCAGGATGAAAGTTCAGCCTTTTTGCAGAACACCTTAGGAGTGAATCAGGCCATTATTCCAGTTCAGCTGAATAGGTTTGACATTTGAGATCAGATTTGATGATGTTATCCAGCAGATGCTTTCCATCCGAAGGAAAACCGCAGAAGGGAGCTCAGGGTGCAGGAAAGGCAGAGAAGGAGGAAATTCTAAAATGAGTCAGCAATTTCCCAATCTGGCAGTAGTTTCTGCTGTCCAGAAAGACAATGTAAGGAAACTGCCACAACGCATAAATTTTGTCTATAGTTTATAGTTCATTTGGCCCTTAAGACATGCTCATTAAACTAGCTGAAATAACACCGTAAACTATAATCGCGTTGGCTCAGTTTAGATGTCATGAACTTGCTCCTCCAAAGCTTCTCAAAGGTTCCTTCATCCACTTTCTGGTGTTTCTTAGCTGCAATTTGCTGACATGTTCATTCCCCCCCGCACCATGCTTTGAAACCGTTGCTTGAAGCAGCTTTACAAACCATGTTTTGGAGACATGGAGTTAGCCAGGGTGGGCATCACTGGGCATTTGCCATGGCCTACACCTTGGCAAGGAACTCACCGCTCACTGCCAGAGCCCTCTGGCCTTGTTGTTGCTATTGGGGCCATCTCCCCTGCTCTCTTCCTCTGGGATAGCACGATCAAGTAGTGGAAGCTAGAAAGAACAGCAGCCGTAGCTGTCTGCCCACTCACATGCTCCTTCTGTAGGATTGGGCCCAGAGGGCATGTGAGTGACCAATGGCAGGGAGAAGGGGAGCCCTTGGGGTTATCGTGCCTGAGGGACTCCTAAAACCAGCAGCTGGCCCTGGTGCTATGTTGACCAGATACACATTCCTAAAAAGAGGAGCGGCATCACAAAACAGAGGTCAAATGAGGACACAGATTTGCATAAAATGTGTATGCGCTAATCTATATATAGAGAGAAACAAATTTAGAAAGGATTTCTATAATTTAAATGGAAATGCAATACATCTCAACATAGTGTGGACAACTGTGGCCAGGTGACCTGAGGGCCTTGCTCAGTCTCCTGTCCAGGTGCTAACTGTCGATGGGCAACTTCAAGGCCCCTGTTGCTCTCTCTTCGCGGGGTTTAAATCAGAATTGGACTGGATAGCCCTTCAAATAGAGGAAATATTCAAAATAGAGGACTGTCCACAGATAGACCTTCAAATGGAAAAAAGAGGGCACATGGCTACCTTTGCCAGTTTGGATGGTGAAATGAGCTTGCAGCACCATTCGAAGCCTCTAAACCACGATGTGTAAGATTGGCTTCTGAATGGAACCCGGCGTTTGTACTTGAGGACACCTTGAGCTAACCATCAAAAGGCATTGTACACCTATTCCGTCTTTTCCTCCTTAATGGATTGTTTTGAAGAATTAAAAGAGACAGAAGAAGGGGTGAGAAAACACAGGAGGGGAACATCATGAAGACGATGCTGACTGCCCCCCTCCCCCCGGTAGTATTCTGTGAACGAGGCAGAGCAATCGCAGGATAAAAGGGGAAGCAGCCCCGGATACAGCCAAAAGGTGCCAGAGCGACAAACTGCTTACATATCACCAGAAAAATGACGTGAATAGGATGACTTTGGGTAAAATGAAGCACGGAATAAAGCAGGCTATACTTATTCTTCTAGCCTGCCTTGTTTCACGGGTTTAATTTTGTCCAGGGCTTAGCCTTAGAGTCCGTTCTTGGTACAGGGGCTCCCCCTTAGAATGTGTGAAGCTATGAGGGAGCCCAGAGCTTCCCTCACTACTGAATATCTTTCCCTCACTACTGAATATCTACAATGAGCATCAGTACATCTGACGCATTGGTAGAAAGGCTTCTAGGTAGACTTGAGTTGTAGCCCCTCTCTTCAAGCACTGCATTACTTAATAGAGGGGGAACCAAAAAGTAGGACATAGGTATTGGGAAAAAAACCCCGGGGGGATAAAATTAAAGTTTTTATTGGCCAAATGCATTTTGGAAAATACTTCTTCAGGGCCTCTACAAATAAGAACAACGGGCATTTTATATAGTATTTGTGAAAGGGATACCCTTTTATTAGTTTATCCCACTGCTAACATCCACCAAATGAAGTGAAACCACATAGGTTTTCCACCGCTATTCCTTGTTTCAATACTTTTGACGCTTGTGTGTGTAGAACTCCCAAGTTGACCTCAATTATATATATTAAAAAATCCTTAATCATAAAATTGATGCTACCCAATGAACCCCGTGTCTTATATGCCTCAGTAGCCTGATAACTACACCACCGACATGGGATTGACTCCACCATTAGAGACAAGACAAACAAAATTAAGAGTTTTATTATGGGATTTATATACACCAAGGGGCAGAGTGTTCTTCAAATTATAGGATGGGATGCTTAAACACACTTAAATTAAATATCCTTGGTTACCATACCTAATAAGAGAGACTTCCCTGCTAATAAGCTGTCCATAGATCCCCCATCAGATCCAATTCCCCTAAATCCCACCCCAACCAAGCCCTCACAAGCACTTCCTCTGCCTTCTCTTTTCCCTGTTCTGAACACAGCTCCCTTCCACTATCAGTAATTCCAACTCCCTGCCACCCATTCTCTAGCTTAGGGGTGGGCAAAAGCTAGATCTCTGGATGTTTTGGGCTTCAACTCCCAGAAGCCCTTGCCAGCACGACCAATGGTCAGGAGTGCTGGGAGTTGAAGGACAAAACAATTGGAGGACTTTCTGGCCACCCCTGCTCTAACTGTCTAAGCATCTCTATAACTGGCCTCTCCCAGACTTTTCCAAATCTCCTGGTCATTGATGTTCCTTATGGAACTTCTGACTGCTAATCATCTTTGTTGACCCACCAGACCAATCAAAACAAAGTTAACTTCTTCCACTATACATTTTAAAGAGCCTGAAGCCTCCCTTTATAAGCCACTGTAAGTAAGGCAGCCACAACTGTATAAGGCTCTATACACAGTAACAAAGCTAGGCCTTTACCCTGCTCAGTTACATTATAGCCTCACAGAGGTTACACAAAGCATTTAAACATAAAACACAAGCAAAAAGGTGAAAAAACTGTGTTTCTTCATAGTAGTATATTATAGTATTATTAATATATTATACAATAGAATTCATTCTGTTTTGGGAGAATATTGTTTTCTACGAATTATGTGTTCGAATACACTTAACAGAAGAGCCCAGGGTGGGCTAACTTCAGTCTTGTGTAGTCTGTCGTCTTTTCAGGCTCCATAACAAAGTTAATGCTGTGCGACAGTCTGGGCTTCTCAACTCTGGAGCATTTAATCACAGCTGGGCACCATATGCAGAATCCAAAACAAAGAGGTCATATGAAATCATTGAACACCCCTCTATGGCCTCCTCCACACGGGGCGTTTAATGAGCCTTGAAGGCTCATTATAAATTTTACCTACACACGAGCGGAGCGCAAAACGGGCGTACAGGCGCGTTATCTCCCCGATAATGCGCATTTTCGAACGCGCGTTAAATAGCGACTTTTATTTTGCTCCGGCCGTTAAAGCGCATTTTCGCTGTGTGAACAAGCGATTATGCGCATTAACTACCTGGAAAGCGCTTTTTGGGCATCTTTTAATGCGCTTCGCCGCTTCTCGCCGCCTCCCGTGCAGAGGGATTGTGAGTAAATGCGCCTCCGCGATAATGCGCATAATCGCGGAACCAGGCGCAAAGGCGCATTCTTGTGGAGGGGGCCTCTATTACACATAACGGGGTGGATAGAGACTCAGATCCCCTCTACAAGATTTCGCTTTGATGCCTGGTTGCCCGATTATGCGCATATACGGATAAGCGCATTTACTCCTAATACCTATTCACGAGAGGTGGTGAAGCGCATTACGGGCTGTATGAAACGTGCTGTAAAGTTGTTTACATGTAGAGAATCGCATGTTTACATGGCCATAAGGCGCTTTAACTCCCGCAGTAAATTTTAAGTCGCTATTTAACGTGCATTCGATAATGCGAATAATCGGAGGTAAAAAGCGCTTCAACCCCCGATTTGTGCTCCGCTCTTGTAGAAGTAAAAAGTGTAATGCGCTTTGAAAGAGCTTTAAATCGCTCTTGTAGAGGCACCCTCAATCATATTTAAAGCAGACCCAATGGAAGTCCTGTTGATTTCAATGGATCTACCCAAAGTATGGCAAGGCTGAGAAGGGAAAAGCCCCATAAACTGGCAATGAGGAGGCAAATGCCGGTGCTCAAAACGGAGAGGAAAAAAATATTATGCTCGAAGCGTTTCAGAGAAGTCTCCTCCTTCAGGAGCTATAAATCAAGTAAATAAATAAATTTGGAATTTGTTTTTGGAATTAAGAAATTGAATAGCTACATACAGGTTGGTTCGTGTTTGTGAGGATTGGGAGAACAACAGGCTGTGTAGGAATAATATAAGCTAAAGGCTCTATAAAATAATTTTCTAGTTTACTTTATATTATTTTGTCCTTTCATTATTCTTGTAATCGTTTTTTCATTACTGTCTCAATCAGAAAAAAAACATAGAAACAATGTACATCACGGTAAAGTGGGAATTTTGTTTTTAAAGTATTTTAAAGTGCTTATAGTTCGGATTTTTAATTATGTGTATTTAAAATGTTTTTAAACGTTTTAAATATTTTACAATTGTACTATGTTTAATTATATTTTTAATTTTTGTATATCGCTATTTGTTTTAATTGTACATGTTTTCATTTGTAAGCCGCCTTGAGTCCCATTATTGGGAAAAAGGCAGGATATAAATAAATATAATAATAATAATAATAATAATAATAATAATGTAGAATTCTGATGTAGAAAAGCCCATTGAACTGTGTAAAAAAAGGATCAGGGTGTTGTCTATAAGATATTATTCTTACGTGAAATTTATTTATTTACTTGATTTCTAGCTCCTGAGGGAGACTTCTCCAAAACGCGTTGAGCATAATAATTTTTTCCTCTCCGTTTTGAGCACTGGAGTTTGCCTCCTCTCCCCTAAGTGTGACTAAGTCTGGATCCAGCCCAATACCGGCCCCCACCTACCCATTTTTTCTTACAGTTGTCACTATAGTCCCCCCTTTTAAAGACACCATGGCTGAATTCGGACAACACGATAGTCAATGGTGGGGTAATAACCAACTTTACAGTTGTTCATCTAGGGGGTACTCCCCACACAACATAGTAATAAATAATCAACTGTGGTGTGGATTAGGATCAGCGCTGAGTTGACTATGGCAGCATTCGGACGACATGATAGTCAATACAACTGACGATTGTTCCCCACCACCACCCCAGTTGCTTATTGTGTCGTCCGAATTCAGCCTATGATTAACCACCAGATAATATTGCTTCAGGATGAGATCCAGGCAATGAGCCTCCAGTTGGCCATCCTGGTCCTAAACACTCCTTTGCTCCATAAATGTCATGCAACTGTCCAAGTGAATTAGAGAATGCATTCACTTCTGATTGAAGTATGCACTGAATTCTGAACCTTTCTGATCCAAGTGAAGATGTTTGCAACATAATATGGACCAAAAAAAAGCCCATTGAAAACTGACTGTCTTGTTTCTGTTCCGTGCTTCCTTGGGAAGTATAGACATTGCTTCTCTTGTACTGGTGAGAGAATGCCTATGATTTAGTCTCCTACACATCACAGGTGCCTTTGGGGCATTCTCCCTTTCTCGTCAAGTAATAGATCCGGTTGGCTTCTGGGTAGGTGACTTTGGAGAGAGGCAGTTTGTAGATGGCATTATTGTTGGTGGTGATGAGCAGGAAGATGAGTGAAGACAAACAGAAAGGCCAGGTTCCCAGTGGCATTCCAAACTGGAGAGGAACAGAACAGTCACAATCTTAGGTTGGTTTGTACAACTGTATGGCTGTGATCAGGCGACAGCTACTGAGAAGATAGTGGTGTAGTGGAACAGGGGCTCACAGGGATATAGCTCCAGCACATTTTTATTAGCTGGAAAGTTGACGTTATCTGCCAATCGTCACTTCCACACCTCAGAATTTCCTGTTTCATTTGAGCTTAAGTGCAATTCTCACAGTGGGCAGGTTTGCACAATCACAGATGGAAAATAAGCCACAGTGGCTTATTTTCTCTCCTCGCGCAGGTCAGACGTGAGCTGCATAATTAACACAATTATCCTCGCTGGGTGCAGGTTGCTGTTATGCCTGAATCTGGTGATGGTGGGTGGCTTTTTTTTTTTTTAAACACCACCACCATGTTTTTTTTAGTTTTTTTTTTTAATGAAGCCATGGAAGATTCCTAATGTATTGATTCCACTTTGAAGCCAAGTCCTAGAAATTTGAAACTCTAAAATCTATGGATAAATTTGGATGAGGGGAATTTCAGAAGTCCTGCTTGTGGGCTTCCCATAGGCATCTGGTTGGCCACTGTGGGAACACAGTGCTGGACTACATAAGCCGTTGGTCTGATCCAGAAAAGCTCTTCTTACGGTCTTATCTCTAGGACAGAGACATCACAGCTCATGATACAACCACTTTTGTTTCCATAGTACTTTGAGTTCAAAGTTACTTGACCAGGGACCAAAAAAAGCGATTGTGTGTCTCATAGCCTACAATGGGTCCATCATAGCAGTTATAACAGGGGACAGCCTTTGGTTCTCCAGATGTGGGACTTGGACTCCTATTCCCCCCAACCCCAGCCAGCATGGCCAATGGTGAGGGATTGTGGGCTTTGTATGCCAAGAGCATCCGGAGGGACACAGCTTCCTCACCCCGACCTGCAAGAATGCCGTCCATACATAGCTGCTACATACACTGGTTGGAAACTAAATTGGCAATTAGTCCCGAATACTATTATCTGGACCTTTATTTATTCATCAAGAGCTATTCCCCAGGGTGTGTCAGGTCTGGAGCTGTTGCAGCTGCTGCCGTTGTCACCACCATTTTATATTGGTAATAATGATGGCAATAGGAGCAATAGTAAGCTGACCATATGAAAAGGAGGACAGGGCTCCTGTAACTTTAACAGTTGTAGAGAAAAGGGAATTTCAGCCAGTGTCATTTGTATGCAATGAGTTCCTGGTGAAATTCCCTCTTCATCACAACAGTTAAAGTTGCAGGGGCCCTGCCTTCTTTTGTATATGGTCACTCTAGTATAGTGCCTGCAACTTTAACTGTTGTGACGAAGAGGGAATATCACCAGGAACTAATTGCATACAAATTATACTGGCTGAAATTCCCTTTTCTCTACAACTGTTAAAGTTGCAGGAGCCCTGTCCTCCTTTTCATATGGTCAGCCTAAGCAATAGAGAAAATGAGAAACTATTCTCCATCCAGTTCCCCATAGCTGGGCTCAAGAAGGGATAATTGTGGAAGGGAGTCAGGAAGAGATTTTGTTTCTTCCTAACTCCTGCTCTACCCAAAGTTATATCTTCCTCAGGCAATAAAGTTACCCTGTTGACTGACTCAGTTGTCGTTGTTTTTGCTGCTGCCCCGTAATTTAAAGTGAACACCCTGCTAGAAGCCAGAAGAAGACCACACCGGTTGCTGGTCCTCAAATAACTCACATGGTGAAGTGAGAGTGCAAATCATTCATCAACTCCAAAGCTGGCTTTGAATGTTTTCCTGAAATCCATGAGAAACCAACTCTCGGTGGCGTCCCACAGAGTTCAGTGGGATGAGGCCTGCTCTGGATTGCATCCTTAATTCCTGTTTGACTTTCCTTTAGTTAAGCCATCCAGGCTCGGGAGCCAAGATAAACAAGGCCCTTTTTGCGTGCTTCTATTCTGTTGGCTGCAACCATCCCCCCCTCATTTGCCTTTGAAGCACTTTTCAGGGGATGACAACCTTCCCAGTAGGGAAGCAGCTGTGAATATTTGATGATAAATTCACCCTTTGTGCCCTCCAGCCTAAAAGCCAGTAAAACGTACCACAGAAAACATATTGGCCAGTGTTTCTCCTGTGTAGGCCGTTAACAGGGCTGCAAAAAAGATAAGGACAATTCATTTAGATTATTAGATGCTGTGGCAGACTCTGAAATGGAACAGGGTACAGGTGAGTGGGGTAAAATTACTTATTTTTCTTTTGTTTTTAAGATGAAAGGGGCCAAGGGATTTGGGTTTTGCCATTACATCCTTTCACTTCCTAGTCATCAACCTCGAAGGATGCTAAAATCATTCTGCACAATCTAGCTAAAGATAAGCATTTTAAAAATCCAATCGATTTCAGTTGGAATCAGTGGGACTTAAGGAGAACTTAACCATCGTTCGATCATGAAAAAGATATCAGCCTTCCTCAACATGGTGCTGTCCAGATGTCTTGGACTGCAACTCCCATCAGCCCCTTCCAGGGTGGCCAATGTTCAGGGAGGATTGGAGTTATAATCAAAGACATCTTGAGGGTACCATCTTGATGAAGTCTGCCTGATATTAAGACCTGAGCCTTCGAATTAGACATGTTAATGGAGGATAAGGTTATCAATGGCTCTTACACATAAGAAGAGTCATGCTCGATCGGACCAAGGATCCAACTAGTCCAGCATTCTGCTCACACAGTGGGCAACCAGCTTCCTGTGGGAAACCCACCAACAGGAGATGAGTGCAATGGCACCCTCCTGCCCATGTTCCCCAGCAACTGGTGTACATAATCATACTGCCTCTGATACTGGAGGTACCACAGAGTCATCAGGCCTTCTCCTCCAGGACCTTGTAAAGATGGTTCTATAATACCTGAAGGACCAGACAGTATGCCGGTGAATATCAGTTGTTAGGGAACAATAGCAGTGAAGGGCTATTGCCTTCGTGTCCGGCTTGTGGGTTTCCCAGAGGCCTTTGATTGACACACTATGGGAAGCAGAATGCTGGACTTGATAGGCCTTTGGTCTGATCCATCGGGGCACTTATGGTGTTCTTATATTATTATTTATCTCTTTCACAGCCAAACTCAGGAGAGATGAGAGCTTTTCACTGCCTGGGGAGAGGACATGGGGCTGGGAGAAGAAGCTGGCTGGCCAGATGGGGAGCCCCTGTGGGCTGGAGGTATTCCCCATGCTTGTTTCAGATTCTGGTCATTGTGGGCAGTAGGGAGGAACCGTCACTTTGTTTTAGAGCATATGCTCGTCATGCAGAAAGCCCTGGGGTTCCATCTCCTTGCCATTTCTTTGTGTGACCTTGAAGTCTCTGCTTATGGCCTTGCCATTCAAAGGAAAACACATATGCTTAGAGTCATGGTCTTGGAGTCTGACATTCCAGTGTTGGGGGAGGAGGCCATCGATTCAGAGGAAGAAACGGAGGGGGACAGAGAATGGTCCCCTGGGCCAGCCTCAGATCAATCCACTGCCCTGGAAGGTCTAGTGCAAAAGGAGGGGCAATATTGTAATAGCAGAAAGTCCCAGGTTCACTCCTTGGTGTCTCCAGGTAAGTAGGATGACCAGATAAAATCCAGGTCAGGGCTCCTGTATCTTTAACAGTTGTAGAGAAAAGGGGATTTCAGCCAGTGTCATCTGTATGCAATTAGTTCCTGGTGAAATTCCCTCTTCATCACAACAGTTAAAGTTGTAGGCACTATACTAGAGTGACCATATACAAAAGAAAGCAGGTCCCCTGCAATTTTAACAGTTGTGATGAAGAGGGAATTTCGCCAGGAACTCATTGCATACAAATGACACTGGCTGAAATTCCCTTTTCTCTGCAACTGTTAAAGTTACAGGAGCCCTGACCTGGATTTTATCTGGTCACCCTACAGGTAAGACAGGGAAAGAGTCCTGACTGAAAACCTGGAGAACTATTGCTGCTCTAGATGGATCAACGGTCCGACTCAGAATGAGGCATCTTCTTATGCTTCCATGTCCCTCTTTGCCAGTAGCTCTACAGTCTGAGGAGGTTGCGTCATCATCCTCTGACCCTGAGACCTCCAACTCAAAAGACCCAGTGGAACGACAGCCAGTGGAGCTGAGGCCTGTTGAACAAGGAAGGCCCCTTTAACCGAAGATGGTTCTCTCACCGGAGGAGAAGCTAGCCATCCAAACTGAGTTGCAGCTCTAGTTAAGCTCAGTTGTGGAGTTACCTGTTGTAAAGCAACATCTGAGACTTGCTATTATGAGTCTCCAGCTTGGGTGTCCATGCTGAATTTTTGGCCTTGGTAAAAGCAGAATGTTGTCTTGTGAAGCATCACCTGACTGCTTTGCTGGAACCCTAACTCTTGTTTTGAACCTACCGGCCAGAGGCCTCCTGGTGGCCATTTCTCAGAACAGAACAGCTAGATCAGGGGTGGGGAACTTTGGGGAGGGGCTGAGGGCCACTTTTCCCAGACCTCCTACCAGAAGGCCCAAGTTTTGGCAGCAAGCCACGTCGGAGGCTTTCAAGGGACATTCTTTGGCAGCTTTGGGGGTGAATGTCAGTGGAGCATCAGGGCTGCATGCAACCTGCAGGCCCTGTGTTGCCCACACCTGAGCTAAATCGATAAATAGTCTGACCTGCCATGAGGCAGCTTCCTGCGTAATGAGCAATAGCAACAAAAATGGATACTTACCACAAGCTACTGCCAATAAAAAAGTCTGCCAGGTGAAGGCGTAGAACATCCCCCCTATTGCGATGCATGAGAGGCAGCTGTTGTAATTCCACAAGCCAGCATAGATTTTGTCAAAAGGAGAGGCCAGGCTCAACGCTGCAAGGAAGGCAGACGCAACGGCATGTCATTGCTGGGATTAAGGGCTAAGCTCTGCAATGAAATAGCAATGAAGAAGGTGACCAGCTCCACAGATGTTCTCGTACCCCAGAACCTCAAGGGAATTTGGGGCGCAAGGACATCCATATCCATGGGACACCTCTTCTCACCGCAAGGCAATTACTTCCCTTCCACCGGTCCCAGAATGAGGCTTTATCTGACAGCCTGAACACATCATAATATCACCGTTTGGCTGGGGCACTATACTGCAGAGGACTTAGGAGAATGGTTTAACCCAGCCCTGAACATGGCATCACTCATACCTGCGGGCACCCCCACTGCTGAGCCAACTGCAGCATGCATGAAGATGAGTGGGGATGAAATTAACAAAGCCACCAGGATAATGCCTCCGGTCCAAGGATTATCACAACCATACACCTGTCCAACTCCTACTGGGATAGACTTCAAAAGCTGTGGAACAAGTATAGAAAGGAATGGTTTTAAGATTGAGGGATATGAGCTTCCATATTGATGTTCACAAAACAATAAGAACCATCAATTGCCAAGAATCCTGCCCATGAGGATCTCCTGATCCGCAGGACATCTATGTTGGCACAGGATATTAATCAATTATCAGTGTTCAATAGTTTAAGATCTGGGTGCTTTGGGCTAGAACTACACCAAGCAGAATATAGCGGTATGGAAGCAGTATATGAAAGGCAGGAGCCACACCAAGCAGGGTATAGCGGTATGTGGTATGTGTCAGTGGGCCCCAACAGTTGTCAGTGCACTCCAATACCGCTATAATGCAGTGGTGTGGCTCCTGCCTTTTATATACCGCTTTCATACCGCTTTCATACCACTATATCCTGCTTGGTGTAGATCTGGCCTTGAACTCCTGGCTTATGGGAGGGGGGCAATCCCCCAGAAACATGAATCTGCGCTTGCAGACAGTGCCGGCTTTAGGTTTTTGAGGGCCCTTGGCCAAGATATCCTCCATGGGCCCCTTCTCTCAGAGTCTACCTTCGCTCCGCCATTATCACCAGCTATTCTTGCTCCTCCTCCTCTCTCTCATCATTGACACCACTTGCTTGTTTCATGAATGGGGAGCCAATGAGCAAGCAGGAAGTGGTCCTCCTTCTCACCACTGTCATTGCCCGGGCCAGAGTGAGAGACCAATGGACAAGCAGGTTGCCATAGTGAAGAGGAGGAGCAACTCCGGGGGGCTATTGTCAGCGGCCAACCGCTTGGGTGTGGGCCCTCATCAACTGTCCAACCATGCTTACCTTTGGCTCTGCTTGCAGAATGCAAGCTTTATTCATGAGCTCCTTTAGGGCATGAGCAGTGGGTTGGCTTAATGGGTCTCAAACTGGGCACTTGACCTCCTGTGCAACCAATGTTCTGCTTCTGCTGCAAGCCTGGCAGACTGTAGTTCAAAGGTGCCAGCTAGGCTGTAGTTCAGGCCTGCCTGAGTACACCATCAGCTGACTTTGACCACCAATCCCTGCCCAGTGGGCTTCATAAAAGCCCTGACATCAGAGTTTGTTCTTCAGTTTCTGGAGTGAGAGCTCTCTGCCTAAGCTTCTGCTCTTTGCTTGCAGCCTCAGACCTTGACCCCTGTCCAGCTTGGACTATGCACACACACCTGTGACTTTCCTTACCCTTGACTGCTGCCTTAGAACATGACCCCCTCCTGCTTCAGGCCTACTTGGATAGGCAGCCAGTTCCCACTGGGTCCCAAAATGTGGCCTTTTTAAACGTGACCCTTGCACAAGTCTGACAGCTCTAGGATGTTGGCTTGGTCCTCCTTCGTTCACCATCTCAAACCACTTTTCCAGAACACAACATTTAGATTACAAAGGTTAGAGCAATGCACAAGGAGCCTCTTGAAATTCTAAACCCTGTTTGTGTTGGAGTAGAGCAACAATACTTATTTAGGATGACCAGATAAAATCCAGGTCAGGGCTCCTGCAACTTTAACAGTTGTAGAGAAAAGGGAATTTCAGCCAGTATCATTTGTATGCAATTAGTTCCTGGTGAAATTCCCTCTTCGTCACAACAATTAAAGGTGCAGGCACGATACTAGAGTGACCATATACAAAAGAAGGCAGGGCCCCTGCAACTTTAACTGTTGTGATGAAGAGGGAATTTCACCAGGAACTAATTGCATACAAATGACATTGGCTGAAATTCCCTTCTCTTTACAACTGTTAAAGTTACATGAGCCCTGACCTGGATTTTATCTGGTTACCCTATGATAAGTTATCTGAACCAATGGGGGGATGTTTCCTCCTCCTCTAGTTTCTTCTTGTAACCACTTGCTGATGTAAACTGCAACTCTTAGGATTCACTTCCTTCCTCCTTCTTCTCAGTTAGCTTCCTCTTTGTCCAAAGCATGCAACCATAATGGCTGCACTCAACTCTCTCTCTCTCTGAAAGTACTTTTTTTTCCTAGGATCTATAGGCTATTAACAGTGCTATCTTTTAACTAAAAGTACCAGTGTGAATGTGTTTGTTTCTATTAGGGTGACCAGATAAAATCCAGGTCAGGGCCTTCTTTTGTATATGGTCACTCTAGTATAGTGCCTGCAACTTTAACTGTGGTGATGAAGAGGGAATTTCACCAGGAACTAATTGCATACAAATAACACTGGCTGAAATTCCCTTTTCTCTACAACTGTAAAAGTTACATGAGCCCTGACCTGGATTTTATCTGGTCACCCTAGTTTCTATAGCCTTGCCTTGCACCAATTACACGCTGGAGCTACGTAGCTGTAGTTTACCAAACAAAATGTAACTCATTGGTGGGTAGAGAAGTTGGGGGGACAATTTCACCGAATTTCTCTAGGGGAAGGAGAAATTGTTCAACTATTTCTCCCAGGTAGGCATCGCCATTGGCAAGGGCTGTAGAACGGAATAGCCTATTTCTTTTCTTTTTTTCTCTCTCTATGGGTTCCCCCTCCCCCACTGCCACTGCAAAAGACCCTTCTCTAGGTTCTTCCAAATATTGCATTTCTCACGGGTGATTGTGGATAATGCAGGCCCTGGCAACGCTGCTCCTTCCCTGAAAGCCCTGTAGCAGGTGTGGGGGGCAGTGTTGCATCCAGCTCCACAGAAATGGTGGAGCTAACGCTGTGCCAAAATCTGTCCTCCAATTTCCTGAAAGTTTTCTCCCCCCCCCATGATAGAGGCTTCCACTTTTCTGCCTATTTTCAGGGCATTTAATAATTTATCTTGAATGTGGGTGGGTGGCATTTTTTTAACCCAAACTAATCGCTGTGAGGTGGCTGAGGGTACTGTCTATATTTTTTTCCTATTACATTAGGCTGACCAGATAAAATCTAGGTCAGGGCTCATGTAACTTTAACAGTCATAGAGAAAAGGGAATTTCAGCCAGTGTCATTTGTATGCAATTAGTTCCTGATGAAATTCCCTCTTCATCACAACAGTTAAAGGTGCAGGCACTATACTAGAGTGACCATATACAAAAGAAGGCAGGGCCCCTGCAGCTTTAATTGTTGTGATGAAGAGGGAATTTCACCAGGAACTAATTGCATACAAATGACACTGGCTGAAATTCCCTTTTCTCTACAACTGTTAAAGTTACATGAGCCCTGACCTGGATTTTATCTGGTCACCCTATATTACATATCTCACCATTGCACTACAGGCTGCCTGCACGTCCTGATCTGAAAAGGCTCTATGGGAGGAATAAATTCACCATGTCTTGCCATGGCAGGGTGACCCTATGAAAAGGAGGACAGGGCTCTTGTATCTTTAACAGTTGCATAAAAAAGGGAATTTCAGCCGGTTGTTAAAGCTGCAGGAGCTATACTAGAGTGACCAAATACAAGAGAGGGCAGGGCGATAGATACATTCAACCTTCCACTTACAAAAGGCATTTTCAGAAAAGCTTTCTCTGGAGATCAGGAGGGAAGAGTGTTAGTGCTGGCATGGGTGTTAGCCAGTAGGTGGCCCTGGTAGACCCGGCACAATCTACAACAGACATGACATTGGCGCTCCACCACCACCTCCTGCAGTTCAATCTGAAACCATGTCAAAAGGCTGTAGATGTTTTTATTTTCTCTTCTTTGCGGAGTTCGCCCCGAGCAAAATATGTGCATGTTTAGAGGGCAGCAAAGCCACGATTAAGCCACTTCCAGCAATTATAAAATGTTACCTCTGACCTACCTAAAGCATGGGTGGGCAACCTACAGTCCATGGATGTAATCTCACCTGCAGAGATTGCCCACCAGGCTAGAGTGACCCTATGGAAAAGAGGACAGGGCTCCTGTATCTTTAACAGTTGCATAGAAAGGGAATTTCAGCAGGTGTCATTTGTATGCCTGCAGCACCTGGTGAAATTCCCTCTTCATCATAACAGTTCAAGCTGCAAGAGCCCTGCCCTCTTGACCAGATACAAAAGAGGGCAGGACTCCTGCATCTTTAAATGTTGTGATGAAGAAGGAATTTCACCAGGTGCTGCATACATGCAAATGACACCTGCTGAAATTCCCTTTTCTTTGAAACTGTTAAAGATACAGGAGCCCTGTCTTCCTTTCTATGTGGTCACCCTCTTCCATGCGCAGGAAGTACGGAAAGCCAAGGAGGCTACAGACTGTTAGAGAGATTAGGGTGACCAGATAAAATCCAGGTCAGGGCTCATGTAACTTTCACAGTTGTAGAGAAAAGGGAATTTTAGCCAGTGTCATTTGTATGCAATTAGTTCCTGGTGAAATTGCCTCTTCATCACAACAGTTAAAGTTGCAGGGGCCCTGCCTTCTTTTGTTTATGGTCACTCTAGTATAATGCATGCACCTTTAACTGTTGTGATGAAGAGGGAATTTCACCAGGAACTAATTGCATACAAATGACACTGGCTGAAATTCCCTTTGCTCTACAACTGTTAAAGTTACATGAGCCCTGACCTGGACTTTATCTGGTCACCCTAAGAGAGATGATTGTACAATGAAAGACAGGACACTCACACACACTTCTCAGTCATCTCATAAGTAAGGTAAGCACAAGAACCCTGAACCCAGCCCATAAGAATTTCTCCAAAATTTCTTCTCCTTTGAATTTCATTTCGAAAGCAATTTCTTTTCTATCAAATTGAATGAGAACGGTCAAAATTTCTGTAGGTAATTTCTTTGACACAGTGCTAATAAAGATGTTGCCATCTGAAATAATGAGCCCCTTTCTGGCCCCTTCCCATTATCAACCCTTTGTCTGAGAATTGGTTAATCGTAGAATCATAGAATAATAGTGTTGGAAAGGGCCTATAAGGCCATTGAGTCCAACTCCCTGTTCAATGCAGGAAGCCACCTGAAAGCATACCTGAAAGATGGCTGTCCAGCTACATCTTGAATGCCTCTATTGTGGGAGAGCCCATGACCTCCCCAGAGAATTGGTTCCATTGTCATACTGCTCTAACAGTCAGGAAGTTTTTCCTGATGTCCAGCTGGAATCTGGCTTCCTGTAACTTGAGCCCATTCTTCCATGTCCTGCACTCTGGGATGATCGGGAATTGATCCTGGCCCTCCTCTGTGTGACAACCTTCCAAGTATTTGAAGAGTGATATCATGTCTCCCCTCCATCTTCTCTTCTCCAGGCTCACATGCCCAGTTCTTTTCCGCTCTTCATAGGGCTTTGTTTCCAGATCAACCTCGTTGCCCTCCTCTGAACCCCCTCTAGCTTGTTGGCATCCTTCTTGGTAATAAGTTAAGATGCCCACTCTAGCTATAAAGTAATGGATGTTGTGCTCCACCTTGATGAGGATTGGCAATCCTAAGCCCCAAAGATTCTTTGATCGATAGTGCTAAGCCCCCAAATTGCTACTTTTCATGCTCTCCTAAACACTTGCTTTCCTGTCCAGCTTCCACACCTACCCAAGTAAAAAAGCCGAACTCATATCAAACCATTACTATGGGATACTGAATTAATAATCAGTACCTTATTTATTATACTAGCATATATCTCTCCCTAGGAAACAGGTTAGCTGATATGGGGGCTTCTTGGTAATTTCCCAATCTGCTACTTAGGCACTTAGCTCTAACAGTGTTAAGAATGTAAGGAGAGTCCTGAAGCTGCATCAGACCAAAAGCCTATTTACTCTAGCATCTCCTTTTCTGGCAATCAGGACATGAGGGCAATAGCCTTCTTCCTCTATTGTTCCCATGCAACTGGGGCTGCCTCTACAAGAGAGGTTTAAAGCTCTTTCAAGGCGCTTAAAATTTTTTACCTCTACAAGAACGGAGCGCAAATCGGGCGTAGAGGCGCGTTATCTCTCCGATTATGCGCATTATCGAATGCGCGTTAAACAGTGAGTTTTATTTTGCTCCGGCCGTTAAAGCGCATTTTGACTATGTGAACAAGTGCTTATGCGCATTAACTACTTGTAAAGCTCATTTTGGTCATCTGTTAATGCGCTTCGCCGCCTCTCGCCGCCTCTCGTGCAGAGGTACTAGGTGTAAATGCGCTTCAGCGATTATGCACATAATCGCCTAACCAGGCGCAAAAGCGAATCCTTGTAGAGGGGACCTGGGTCTCAGGGGCATGCTGCCTCTGATCCTGGGGGTTGTACACAACCATCATGGCAAGTAGCCACTGATATCCCAGCATCACTTGGCCTCATACCATTCCCCATTTCCCACTGACCCATGGCATTGATTGAACCTTTGCTCTTGCTCAAACCTTCCTGGGTTGTCAACAGTCCTTGCCTGAAGAGAGAGCGGCACAGGGGATCTTCCCTTCTATTACACGCAATTGTGGCAAGCCTTTCATAAGCGCATCTCATTTGTGCGATTTTTTTCCCCTTCCCCAAAGGGGGTTTGAACTGCATGGACAATCCATCAACATAGAGCTTTCAGTGTGAGATGTTATCTGCACTGTGGAGGTGAGCAGCATCCATACTGCACTTCCATCAAATGAAGCCTGCTCTGTTCCAGGAAGGCGCATGAACAGAGCTCTTTGTCAGCTGAACTCTCAACCCTGGACCTGGCATGCATCCGTCCATTCTTTTCCACGAGCAACTAGTGTCAGGCGGCTAATGTTATGGAATCTGAACAGTGATGAGCTGACTACTGAAACAAAGGTCTCCTATTTTTAATTAAATTAAATGCTCGGTGCATGAGTCTATTTCAAGTTGACAGCCGAAAACTCATTACTGCTTTGGCTAAGTCATTGGGGAACATTCCCCTCAACGATGCTGGCATTTGCTTTTGAAGTCTCTTGCAGAGATAAGAATAAAAAATATTTCTAATAACCAGTTAATCTTGCATAAATACCTCTCCCTGCAGAAGCGAGAGATGGCTGGCCTTAATTCCAAAACCCACTTTCAACTGGAGGTCTAAGCTGTGATTTTCCACTGAGTTTGAGAAGCACGGCATTGCTCACGTCAATGGCATATTGCCAGTTTTATGAGGACTCGGCTCCAAAATGTACATTCCTTGAATATCCCAAATATTTCATTACTGCTAACTGGGCAAGCGAGTGGGGAAAATAATGTGACCGTGAAGCTAGTTCTCAAGGAAGCTGGAATAGGAGGGGATGAGGGAGGATGTCAGGGCACAGAGGGCGCCTTGTCTCCTTAGTACCCTGAGTTTAAAACCTAGAGGAAGGGGAAGTCTAATGCACAAGGCAAGTTGTGAAACTGGCTTCGTCCTGCAGTTAATAGCTCACTGTGTCCACTCCAAAGAACACCTTGTCTGTGTTGACAATGCTATCTCTTTCATCTCTGCCACCCTGGCAACATGCCTTTTGAGGCTGTGCATTGTCGTAACTACTTAACACATGGCAAACTGAAGCTAAGAGACTGTGTTTACACAACATGATAACCCACACTCAAGGGTTGTGTATGAGTTGAGTGTGGGTTGTTGCTGAACCATGGGGTGTTGTTGAAATGTAGGCTATCGTGTTGTCTTAACCCAGCGGCAATAACAAACCATGGTTTGTTAACCATAAACAACCCACAGTTCACAACCCACAAGAAACCATGGGTTCTCTTCATAGTTTGTTCATGTTTAATAAACCATGATTTAATATATTTTAATATATTAATGGTTAAATTTGTTTTGGAATTGTATATTTATTCTATTTTATATGTATGATTTTATCTGTATGCCACCCTGAGATCCCTGTGATATAGGGCAGGATATAAATGTTTAAATAAATAAATAAATAAATGATTTGTTAGTGCAGTTGGGTTCAGACAACATGATAACCATGATTCAACTACAGGGTTCAATAACCCATTTTCAACCCTGAGTGTGGGCTATTGCGCTGTGTGAATTCAGTTACTGTCTTGTCTGTGGACACCACATGGGTCCATCACTGAGGTTGGATTTATATACAAATTAGATTACTGGAGCCAAATACCGTATTTCACCGAATCTAAGACACCCTCGATTCTAAGTCACACTTTAATTTTAGGGCCACCGTCTGGAAAAAAGCGTTGCATCCATTCTAAGACGCACCCCATTTTCAGACATGTTAATATTGGGGATAAGTGCATCTTAGATTTGAAGAAATACGGTAGGGCTGTGCATGCACCCCACTCGACTCGCCACCCAGGGAGCAGCGAGGACCGGCCTTCCCCCATTGCCGCCCCAGTCCATGCCTCCAGCGCCACTTGCAGCGGCCTCCCCTGCCCGCTGAAGCGTCTCTTCTCAAGGGCTCTTTTCCTTTGGATGTCGCCGTTGCTGTGGTTGGTGCAGCTGCCGCCCTCCTTTTTTTGTGTGTGTGTGTGGTGTGTTCGTTAGGAAACAGAGCAGCTGCCACACGCAGCGCAGGCTGGCGACGAGGAGGTGGCGGCAGTGGCCTCCCCTCGGTTGATTCCTTTCTCCTCAGCCCCTCTGTTTCTTTCTCCTCCTTCTCTGCCTTCGTGATGTTGCCTGCCTGCCTGCCTGCCTGCCTTCCCCCCACCCCACCCCTGGAGGGACTGAGGGACAGATGCCGATGACGGAAGTAGTGCCTCGCCGGGGGTTTGAGGAGGGTTGGCAGCAAAGGGGGGAGAGAGGTGGATCTTGGCCCGGGGCGATGACTGTGGTGGCAGTGGATGAGCTGGGGAGGCCACTGCAAGCGACGCTGGCAGCGAGGACCAGGGCGGCAATGGAGGTGAGTGGGGAGGGCTGTTCCTTGCTGCCGCAGCGGCAGCTCCTCGCTGGCAGCGGCTTCCCTGGCGCTGGCACTGGCGGACCGGGGTGGCGTGGACCGGGGCGGCTCTGGAGAAATCTGGCGATTCTTAGACGCCATCGATTCTAAGACACACTCCATTTTTGCAGACGTAAATATGGAGAAAAAAGTGCGTCTTAGAATCGAGGAAATACGGTAATCCTGGCTCTTCCGTGTGATTGAATTGGGCCGTTTGTTTGTTCTGATATAGTGAGAGATCAAAGTCTCCAAAATATGGAATTCTTAGAGGCTAGAAAGATCACCTGGATGTTACAACATGTCAATGACACCCAATTAGGTAGTTATGGATCTTGACATTCAAGCCACAAACTAATGTCAATTGCCGCAATAAATTTTTCAGCACAGCGGGGGTAAACATGTTCCCAAGACTATGCTGCTCCATGGCTCTGGGATTGTCATGAAACACAAACAACAACCAACCGTTTTTTAGGTTAGGGTTCAATAGGGACTGTTTATATCCCTACTGCACTTTCCAGTAAACTTCAGAAAGCTACGGATGGAGGTCCGGGTCAGGACCATACAGACAATAGTTCATACACAGCAGTGTTCTGTGCTAATAAGACACCCATGGATGAGATCCTAGGGCTGATTTAGATCCTGGCATATGGTTGTCTAAATCTCTGCTTTGGAAACAAGTGAGGAGAAAAGAATAGGAGGAGTCACTCTTGCTGCCCCGCACCACCAACCTGATCTCCTCAGCAGCTTCAGATATCAGCATGCATTGCTTAATTAACGTAGCGTTTAAACTGTGTTGAGGATCCATGGTTGACACCAGCTGTCGGCAGTGCAGGGCCGGCCCAAGATATTTTGCTGGCTAAGGTGAACAACAAGATGGTGCCCCTCTCGTTCCATGTACAACAGCCGACTGAACTGGCAGATGAATTTCACTGCACCTGAAGGCATCAGGCTAATTTCAGGGCAGCAGAGCAGGCCGCATGGTGCACAGTTCTCTCCGCCAACACCTTGCTGCCTCTCTGTTACGTGCCTTGCCCGTGACCTCGCCAGTCCCCATGAGAAGTGAGAGTCAGTGGAACCCACAATCCTTTTCACTGGATGCACAGAACTCTGGGATGCTTTCAGTGCGTGTGTATGTCTCTCAGGCTGAAGGTAGTATGTGTGGTCTCAGATCTGCTAAGACTCCATGGCACCAATTGATAGTGTTCCCGTCTGCATGGGCTCTGGATGGTCCTTGCTCATGTGAACCCTAGAAATGGGAGCTGATATGGTACACAATTTGGGGGTGTGCATTTCTTGTTTTAATTGCTTGCAAATATAATAGGCTGAGCTTTTAAAGGTTTAACTCGTTTTCCGGATGATGCACTGGGGAAGTAGGTGCTGGCTGTGTGAGATCTTGTGGTCTATTGTGCCTTTTACTCTAGTGCCACTCAAACTCATAACGACCATTGCCCTCTATAGAAGGTGACTGTAACTGTATCGGAGTAAACAGTTCAGATGCACTGCAAAAAGCTGTACTGGCGTTGTGTACTTCTCATTTCCATGAGCCTTAAGGCATTCCTGGACTTGGTTTTCTTTGGACGAGAATGTACGGGAAGCTTCGTTTTATTTACAAATATTCAAGCATGGCATAAAGCACGGGCAAACAGCAGGGAGTGGTGCAGCTCTTCGAGTGCAAGGAGCCTGAGTGACGGAGCATCTCAGCTCCAGTGAGAAAGCATCAGCGCACAAGCGAGTGGTACCAAGTCTTAGAAGTCAAATTTAGGTTGCTGTGTAGGAGCTTGTAATCCAGAACCACCAAGATGGCTTTCTCTGAAATGCTACCTGTTCCACATGCAGGGCCAGCTAGACAGGTGAAGCTGAGGAGTCTCAATGCATGGATGAGACAGTGGTGTAGAGAAGGCTGGGGATTCTGATGTCAGTGAGAGCACCTTGGAGTTCTGAATGAAACCCATCTCTAGGGGATGAAGATGAAAATGTTTCCAGTTGCCCAAATGGGGATGGGGAGGGAATAGGCCAGGAGCATATGGTGAAACAGGACAGCCAGTCAAAGAGGTCGAAGGGTCATAGCAGAAGATGTACACGGCAGAGGCATCTGAGGAGGGACACCATGTATAGAAGCTTCTGAGCCAAGATGAGGGAGTTAGAGTACCTAGTTTTAAACTAAAATATAGGCATAGCGGACATAACAGATACCCGGTAGAAGGGAGGGAACCAGTGGGATAGGGCCATCTCTTTATATAAACTTTATAGAAAGGGCAGGGAAGGGTGTACTAGAGTAGGTGTTGCTCTGTACATCAAACAGAGCATAGCGTCAAGCAGACCAGAAAACGTAAAAGAGGCAGGGCTCCTCCACAGAAGTGTGTAGGTAACAATGACAGGCTCCAAGACTAATTTAGTACTAGGAACACACTATCGTCCCCCCCAAACCAGGATGCTCAGTGTGATCTTGAGATGGAAAATGAAATGAGAGAGGCCTCCAAATGAAGGCGTGCTATTACAATGGATGACTTCAGTTACCCCCATATTGACGGATCCATGCATGTTCCAGCAGTCACTAAAAAGTAGTGAAATTTCTCAATGCCCTAAATAACTGTACTCTAGAACAGTTGGTTATGGAAACAACCAACCAACCACAGGGGAGATAACCTTGGATTTAGTCCTAAATTGTATTGCCCAGGAACTAGTGTGATATGTGTGTGCTGTTGAACCAATAGTAAACAGTGAACCTAGTGCTACCAAATTTAATATATATTTAAGTGACAGATTATCAAGGAAATGCAAACAGGTGTAAAGCGATGCACATTGGGGGACCCCCCTCTCCCAACTTCACATCTAAACTAATGTGATTTGAGCTAGCAGTGACTGACCAAGAAAGAGATCTTGGTGTTGTGGTGGACAACTCGATGAAAACGGTGAACTAGTATGTGGCTACTGTGAAAAAGGCAAATTCCATGTGAGGGGTCATTAGGGAAGTAATCAAAAATTAAACTGCCCATAGCATACTGCCCTTATACAAATCTATTGTACCAACCACACATGGAATACTTTGTATAGTTCTGCTCATCACACCTAAAAAAGGATGTCGTAGAACTGGAAACGGTGCAGAAAAGGGCAAATAAAACAAATAAGGGGCTGGAACACCTCTCGTATGAAGAAAGGTTACAATGTCTGGGACCATTTAGCTTACGGGAAAGGAGAGTGAGGCAGACATGATCGGTGGACCAAATTATGCATGGCATGGAGAATGTGGATAGGAAGATATATTTCTCCTTCTCTCATAATACTAGAACCCAATGGGGTCATTCCATGAAGCTGATGGGTGGGAGGTTCATGACGGATAAAAGGAAGTAATTCTTCACACAGCACACAGTTAAGCAATGACATTTGCTACCACAAGACTTAGTGATGGCTACCAGTTTGAAAGGGGAGTGGGCAAATTCCTGGAGGGGAAGGCAATCAATCAGTACTAGTTCTGGTGGCTATATGCTACCTCCAGTATCAGAGGCAGTATATTATATGCACCAGTGCCTTAGGAACACGAGCAGGAGGGTGCTGTTGCACTCGTGTCTAGCTTGTGGGTTTCCTGTGGGCAGCTGGTTGACCACGGTCAGAAAATAATGGTGGACTGGATACACTCTTGGTCTGAGCCAGTACAGTACTTCTTAAGTTCTGATTCTAGACTCTGGACTGGGGATTACTTCAGTTCTGAAGCACACAAGTACTGTCCTCCTGCTCCCAATTCCATCTTTTACAACTGCTTCTACATTCCTGATACGATAGAGCCCAAAAACAAAACCAAAGAAAAACCAGCTTGCTAAGCCTGGATATATAAAAATAATAATATTTTGAGCATGTGGCAGTTTCACAATTTAAGCTCACCTCCATCATAGCACCATCGCGACAACATGAATGAAGTCGATTTAGCTTCTGCTGCCCTGCTGCTAAACACAGTGGCTGAATTCGGACGACACGTTAAGCAACGGTTGTTTAATTAAACAACCGTCAGTTGGTTAGTTCAACGTGTCGTCCGAATTCAGCCACACAACGGATAGACAACCCACAGTTGGTTAAGCGGGAGATTTAAACAACGGAGTTAAACAACTCACTTGCGAGTTGTTTAAAAGTTAGTCAATTGACTAACGTCTCGTCCGAATTCAGCCATTGACTTGGGAAAGAGCGCCATTTCGTTGTAGAAAATGATACTATATTTTTAGATGCAAATGAGCACCTGTAGCCATGGACCTGCCCAGCCAGCTGCCTTCGGACTATAGAATGATTTTTAAGAATGAAAAATACATAAAAAATGTTGTGGTGAGCAACATCAGCACTGCTGTGACTGAGCATACCTGTCCGGGGGCATACCTGTCTGGGGGCATTTGGTGTGGGGGAGATGGGCTGTGTGGTCTGGGATATTGTTCCCAAGCTCAGTTTTGTGGAGAGCAGTAATTGAATGCATTTTTGAATGTTATTGTCTTAATATACACATTTTGTACACAATTTTGATTGGAAAACTCCATTGCAAAATTCTGGGAAGTGTGAGTTTTGAAGGATAACTCAGTTTCGGTTGGCACAGTGGTTCGAAAGTGCAAAATTCAGTACTTTCTCATTAAAATGTGAACTCAATGAATATACCCATCTCACAGTAGAAAGGCCCATGGTTTGAAATTGTCTTACCAAAGATGCCTGGACCTCTGACCAAGTGATGTTGGGCTCTGAGGTGATGGGCTGAATAAGCGTCGTGGGGAAGAAGGGATTGTAGTGGCCGGTAGCGGCTACGAACAGACTCAGAGCGAAATTGAAGGGCAACGTGAAAACCGGCAGGTCCCATTTACTGAAGAGTGAGCCTAAAGCACTTGTGAAAATAGGGCTGGAAAAGAAGAACAGAAGCCATTGCTTAGCATGGAGCAGAAACATACCTGCACTACGGACATAAACTCAAAAAATACACCACCGCTAGACTCACCATGTCATGGACATGAGAACGACTGGAAGCAAAAGCCACCAATAATAGTCCCCCTTGTCCGAGAACACAGCCATGAGCATCCCGACCAGGACCCCATTGTAGCCATGAAGTCCCGCTGCGATGGCTGACCTGTGCGAGAAGGAAATCAGGTCAACGTTGCTTCCTACTATGCCCTTTTCTGGTCCCAGAACATGGTCTGAGGACACAATTATATAGCTGCCTTGCTGGAGCTAAGCAGGTCCATCACGACTTTCATGGTGGAAGAAAAGCGGGGTATAAACGTATGAAATAAATACTGAAGTGTTGTGGCTGAAAACACTATCGACAATTGCAGAATATCTAAACTCTGCCCCATGTGGTGGCAATGCGGGAGGACCACCCTTGCTGAATGTGTTCAGGACTCAGTTGTTTATTTGTAAACCAAGTGGGAGAGCTTCTCGTCACAGACAGGGGATATAAACTAAAGTTGGCAGACAAGTAAATCTCACTCCTGTTGTTCTATCCTCCATGGCTGGAATTTCAGATACCTGAAAGTGGATAACCAAAGTCCAATGGTGTCTTTTCCAAAAAGGATCGTATCAGTTCTTATGGGATTTGACTCAAAAGTCATACAAGATAAATTATTATTATTTTTTAAAATTTAATAATCTTTATTGCATTTTCATCCCCTAACAATTCCAAACGAACATCATACTTTATCATTACAAAACTCTTAATTAACCCAACCACCCCTTCTCCTCTCTCCCCCAGCTTGGATTCCTTCTGCTGGTATCGTGAGTTCCATAACAGTTCATATGCTACAGGCATCATCTTTTTATTCTCTTCTTTCTTCATATATTCTATATACATTTTCCATTCCGCCTTAAAGGTTTCCCTTTTCTTTTTCCTTTCATAGGTTTTCAATGAGATAAATTATTAACGGAAGATGGATTCACTGGCTGAATTCGGACAACACGATAGTCAATGGTGGGGTAATAAACAATTTTACAGTTGTTCATCTAGGGGGTACTCCCCACACAACATGGTAATAAATAATCAACCATGATGGTGTGGATTAGGATCAGCGCTGAGTTGACTATGGCAGCATTCAGATGACATGATAGTCAATACAACTGACGATTGTTTCCCCCATCCCAGTTGCTTAATGTGTCGTCCGAATTCAGCCACTCTGTCATATAAATGAGGGCGTCAACTGTATGTCCTATGACTGGTGGTCCAGTAAATATGCTCTTGGGATGCCTTGAGAAATTGTTTGCAGATTGTTTTTGAATAGGATTTGCACCTTCTGGACCTAACATGGACTTGGATGCAAACTGAAGTCGAAGTCCAAGTATTTCCGAGCTTCCAATGTGATTCACGGACCTAAATAATTGCCTCTGACAGCATGTATACATTGCAAAAAGCATACAAACAAGCTTTAACCAATGGCAGAAGAATGCACCCATTTCAAAGATGTGCACAATTGATGCATACGTTTGGAAAAATACGTACAAAAATGCACCCGGATTTCCATGCGAAAAGCGAAAAACAAAGTTTGCAATTTGATACAGGTTTGAGTTGGAAAGAGCTTCAAGACAGAATTCCGAGCACTAAGGTGAGCTACAGTGTTGCTGATTTGCACATCCCTAGTCTTACCTGGTAGGCCTGTTCAGAGTGATTCCTCCTTCTGTTAGCAGTTCATCTTATATTGCTTTTGAGTCAAACTGCATAAGAACTGACACAATCCTTACAGAAAAACACACAATCCTATTGACAATTGGCTTCAGTTATCCAATTTGTTTTGGTTAGGCCTTGGTTTCCTTTCATAGAAGAATTCCGTTTTTGTGGAAGAATTGATGCTTGGGTGCAGCAGACCTCAGCTAATAATGCAAGGAAGTTATCTGGGCCTGGAAATAACCCTGATGTTTGAATGTAGAAAATTAGTGGTTTTTAGGTCTGCAGATCCCTTATCTGAATCTGGTTTTGTATAAAAATTAATGAAAAATACATATGTAAATAAATAAAAACAGGAGTGGGTGACACACCCCTTTGCTACTTTCATCTAAGCATGGCAAACAAACAAACAAAAAAGGAGGAAGATTGGGAACAATTCAAGAACAATTTAAGGGCAAACCTACCTCTCCTGGCTTAGGATAAGCGCCGTCAAGGTTGAGACAATGACGCCTATGCAACACGTGAGCGTCAGCCAAGGACTCTGAACCAGGAATCCGACAATCATGACCAGACCACTGAGTGGATTGCTGACAAACATCACCTGAGATACACCTCGCAGGACCCACTCAGGAAACTGGATCAAAAGAGGCTTATCTGAAAGAAATCCCCATTGGAGAAAAGACGTGCAAATTGAGATGGTTTCCAAAAACACGAACGTGTGCATGCGCAGACACGGACACAACACGCTGAGGGCATGGTCTGCAGGCACATGATGCAGCCATCTTGCAGCCAAGCAGATGTAAGCCTGATCAGTGCCCCCCCCACTGGACCCCATGTTCCTTGCCTTGACCTCTGTGGAGGAAAGGCAAGTTATGCATGTAATAGATAAACACACTGATAATTAGGGAACGGTTTATATAGGGTGACCATATGGAAAGGTGGACAGGGCTCCTGCAACTTTAACAGTTGTATAGAAAAGTGAATTTCAGCAGGTGCCATTTGCATGTATGCCGCACCTGGTGAAATGCCCTCTTCATCACAACAGTTAAAGTTGCAGAAGCCCTACCTAGCGTGACCAGATACAAAAGAGGGCAGATCCCTCTTGTTAAAGATACAGGAGCCCTGCCCTCCTTTCCATATGGTCACCCTAGCTTAGTTATTTGATTTAACTATTTCTAACCAGCTGCTTAAAAAAAATGTTACCAGGGTGATTTACAAAAGCAGATAATATGATACAATAAAACAACGGAGCGATTTCATTTAAAAAGAGCAGATCAACCCCATCAGCAGAGGATAAAAATTGAGTTAAAAGGCCCAGGAATATACAAAGGTATATACAAAATTATATTAGAGTTGGTGCCTGGGAGGAGCATTCCACAAGTGGGGTGCTACCAATGCGAAGGTCCTGTCCCCAGTTGCCAACCACAGTACCCTACAGCAAGGGTACTTGGAGAAGGCATTCTGAAGATGACCTGAGTGTACACAGAGGCTCATATAGAAATAGTTCATCCTTAAAGGCATCATCATCATCTTCACCCAATGCATTACAGTGTATTGGCTCTGCTGCTTCACACATTACATGATACGCCAGCTGTGCCCCTTCCTAGAGTTGGAAGACCTAAAGACGGTAGTGCATGTGCTGGTAACTTTGAGGCTCAACTTCTGCAATGCGCTGTACATAGGGCTACCTCTGTGCCTAGTTTGGAAACTTCAACTATTTCAAAATATGGCAGCCAGGTTGGTCACCGGTACACCTAGGGGTGACCATATTATACCAGCTTTAAAATTGCTCCACTGGCTGCCAATTAGTTTCCGGGCTAAGCATAAAGTGTTGGTTATTACCTTTAAAGCCCTACCTGCTGGATCGCCTTCTCCCATACAATCCGCCCCGCACACTCAGGTCCTCTAGGAACAATTTACTCCAGTCAGCCAAAACTAGGCTGACAACCGTTACCCAGAGGACCTTCTCTTCTGCCACTCCCAAACTGTGGAATGGCCTGCTGGAAGAGCTCCGCCAACTTAACAGTCTCCCAGAATTTAAGAAAGCCGTAAAGACCGATCTCTTCCGGCAAGCCTATCAGGTTGAATTTTAAGATGTCTTTTAATAATGTATTAATTTTATATGCTTTTAATTAATTATATATGTATTTTATGGTGTTTTGTATTTGTTGTTGTTCCCTGCCTCAATCCAGAGGGAGAGGCAGGTAAGTATTAAATAAATAAATAAATATATTATTATTATTAATCACTCAAAGCCTAAATCCAACAGAGAGTTATTAACGTTTAAGCTCTTTTAGTAACGTTTAAACTAACTCTGTGTTGGATTCAGGCCTAAATATTTGGCAAATATTGGACAAACATTTGAATCTGAATATATTCAATAGATTTGATGAATATGCAATGTCAAAATGCAAAGAAGTGAATTTGTTCTGTTTTAGACAATTCCAGCAGGGCTTTGTTTCCCGTGTTTGAAAGTTTATGAGCTGGGACGATTGCCAACATGTGTATCTGCAGCAACATCTGGCAGAGCTCCTAAGCACCAACGGAGCTGTAAAATATGACACACGTTTATTATTGTTTGTAAAAACATTGGGAAGTTGATTGAGCGGCGCAACAACTGCTGGTAGAGTTCATGCTGAAGATAAAAAAATGGCTTATTTATGTTGCTTACGTCTAAGACGGCAGATGGTACAAACATCTCCAGGCCAGCTTGTGCTGGGACTACAACACTCCCCCTCTGCGTGCTTTGTTTAGGCATTGCACTGGAATTCAGGCGAGATAAATACATGGTCTGGGACTGGGCCAGGGCAGATGGTGGGCCAAAGATGGAAACTTAGAAACACATATCTTGTGATGTCTTTTTAGGGTAAAATAAAGGCCAGCCCCAAACTTATAACCAGGATTAACAATGGCGGCTCCAGGATTTGAAAGTGGGTATTTACTGGCAGCCGATGGGCATCACTTGAATTGGGGCTCCCTGCAATTAGTGGCATCTTACCTCTTGTGCTACCAGTAGGATGGCTATTGATGTATCAGCCCAAAGAAGGAAATGGTTGTTGTTATTATTATTATTATTATTATTATTGCATGTATATCCCACCTTTTTTCCTCCAAGGAACCCAAGGTGGCATACATAATCCTCCCCCTCTCCATTTTATCCTCACAACAACAACCCTGTGAGGTAGGTTGGACTGAAAGTCTGTGACTGGCTCAAACTCACCTAGTGAGCCTCCATAGCTGAATGGGGACTAGAATTCAGATCTCCCAATTCTGTGTCCAACACTCTAACTATTACACCACACCACTACACCAAAAAAGGAAGACAAAAGAGGACACTAATTTACCTACCATTTGGATGTGCTAATTTATATGCATACATGCAAACTTAGAAATAGTTCCTATAATTGAAATAGAAACTCAATGCATCTCACCAGAGTGGCAAAGACCTGGGACCTGTGTCCCAATTTGCGGTCCAGGTGCTATTGATGAGCAACCCCAAGGCTCCTGCTCTCCCTCCTTAGGTCTCTTTATGTTTAAATTGGATTTCGACAGGACAGCCCATCGAATAGAGGACACCCACAAATAGATAACTGTCTCATGGAAAGTAGGGCACCTGGCCAACTTAGCCACCAGTAGCCCCACTTTCCTCCACAAGATCTAAGCAAAAAGTTACTTTTTTTAAAAAAAAACCCTCTGTGCTTACAATTTTCATAGGGGGAAAATTAGGGTGACCAGATAAAATCCAGGTCAGGGCTCATGTAACTTTAATAGTTGTAGAGAAAAGGGAATTTCAGCCAGTGTCATTTGTATGCAATTAGTTCCTGGTGAAACTCCCTCTTCATCACAACAGTTAAAGTTGCAGGGGCCCTGCCTTCTTTTGTATATGGTCACTCTAGTATAGTGCCTGCAACTTTAACTGTTGTGATGAAGAGGGAATTTCACCAGGAACTAATTGCATACAAATGGCACTGGCTGAAATTCCCTTTTCTCTACAACTGTTAAAGTTACATGAGCCCTGACCTGGATTTTATCTGGTCACCCTAGGGAAAATCTCATTGAAGCAAATGGCCCTGTTTTGTGATGCAAATTTCAGGCATGAAAGATCTGATCTGGATGAAATCCAGGATTAAAGCTCTCTAGCTCCCAAAGTATGATGCTGACTGGATCCTCCACATTTACTTTTGAGTAAGGAAAAAATAACAGAGTAGCTCCATATTAGTTTGTTAGGGTGACCATATGGAAAGGAGGACAGGGCTCCTGTATCTTTAACAGTTGCATAAAAAAGGGAATTTCAGCAGGTGTCATTGGTAAGCATGCTGCACTTGGTGAAATGCCCTCTTCATCCCAACAGTTAAAGCTGCAGGAGCCCTACCTACCATGACCAGATACAAAAGAGGGCAGGGCTCCTGCAGATTTAATTGTTGTGATGAAGAGGGAAGTTCTTCAGGTGCTGCATGCATACAAATCATACCTGTTGAAATTCTCTTTTCTGTACAACTGTTAAAGATACAGGAGCCCTGTCCTCCTTTCCCTATGGTCACCCTAGTTATTCTCATAATAAATCTGGTTGCTGTAATTATAGAAGAGCTTCAACTCCAAACACATTAGCAACATGACTTTTTGTACATGGTTACCAGGAAAAGGTTGGAACAACTGAAGTTGCAGGCATTTGGGATCCAGATGTGTGCATTCATGTGCATGTACACGAGACTCAAGATGCACCCGCCCTTCGCTTGCAGATTTAATTCCTAGATACCCAACATTTCCCCCACCCAAAAGCAAAAGAGGGATGGGGCTTGCTTTATGTCTGGGATTAGCCCAAGGCCACCCCTCAAAGCTCCATAGATGAGCAGGGATTCAAGCAAAGGTTTCCAGGGCTAGTCGAAACCCCAACATGATATCACACTGGTTCTAATAGGTGTATTATACAGATGTTTACCTTTAAGCCAGTCTCCGAACGCCTTCATATCTCCCGTGACATAGCTCAGGGCTCTGCAGAATCGCCTCCAACTTCCCCCTGTCCCAGCCTGTGTTTTGTCGGACTTTTCCCCGACGGTTTCGATGTCCATCATAATTTTTGGACTCTGCTGGGACAAAAACAGCAATGCAGACTTCACAACCTTCTCATCGACTGCTTCCCCAGGTTGGTGTTATGACTAGGAGCAATGCAGGGAAAAGCTCACCAGACAGAGGCAGCCATCCACACACATTTTTCAAAGTCCACATCACATCAAAGTCCACATCATAACTGAAGGTCTTCAGGAATGATCAGATACATCCAACAGCTTCCTACCAACCTGACCTTGGAGCTTCAAAAATTGTCGAATCCCATCAGGTTCTTGGCAGGACAACCCTTGGAGGAAGATCCTGTCACCGGTCCTAGTGGTTGGGAGGGTCAGGGGAAGTCGGAGGATGCCAATAGCCATCCCAAGACCAACCGAAGCCATGGCATTGCCAGAACCAAAGCATCTGAAATGTTTAACCACTCCTTGCTCCCAGCCCACGAGGGTCATACCCAAGACCCCTGGAAAAAAGGTGGTGGCACATCTAGACAGAAGCCGAGAATCTGATGTGACATGTTCGTCTGGCAGCACATAAAATATCCTTGAGTCCTATTTGCGAGGAGAAAGGATGCTCTGGATTAGGCCTCTGATGACATGCCAGGAAAGCCTGGGATGTCAGCATACCCTATAAAGCTGCTCAGGTGGCATCTAATCCTTGCTGAAGCAACATCTTTGTTACTGTGCTCTCTGTTGGACAGCTCACCTGCTAGCCTGACCTTCCTGATCCTTGCACCACTAGACTGCTCCTGATAAAGCCTTGTTGGCAGGAATGGGGCAACCATAGATACAGGCCACGTTCAAAGTATGCCTACCTGGGCTTCCAGCCTTTCCAGTAGTGGCATGCTTTGAGAGGGGTCTTGGGCACATGCTGGCCAGCGCTGGCTCTTAAATTCAGAGTCACACGGCTTGTGTCCATCTGGTGACGTGTCTGCTGGGACTGGGTTGGTGGAGGGCCCGGAAATATTGGTGAGAGAACATCCATCCATCTTCCCTAACATGCCATGTGCGATAAAGGGCAGGGAAGAAGGAAGTCAGTATGGGAACTCACACTCTGCCCTGATAACAAGTTTATTATTTTATAGGCACTTTTTCAGGTGTCCCTGATTATACTGTTTCGTTTACGACAGGGTAGATTTCCTGGCTCTCTGCCTGCCAAGCACATAGGTGGGAGAAGTGATGTGAAACAAGATGAGGAGCAAGAGCAGATGGTGACCATAGTGGTGAGAAGGTAGAGGCACTGAGGAAGGGGGGCACGGAGGGTATCTTGCCCTCAAAAACCTGGAGATGGCCCTGGCTCTTCCCCTTCTAAATGGATGATGTTGTTGTTGATGATATTCAGATCCCACCTTTTTCCTGTTGCAAGGTGCCCAAGGCAGCTTACAATGTCCTCCTCCTCTCCATTTTATCTTCACAACAACCCTGTGAAATACGTTAGGCTGAAGGTCAGTGACTGTCCTGAAGTCATCCAGTCAGCTTCAAGGCCAGGCAGGGACTAGAAACTGGATCTCCCGAGTCCCATTCCAACACCCTGGCTGCTAAATAGAAGAAAGTTGCTGGGGAACATGGGTGGGAGGGTGCAGCTGCATTCATGTCCTTCTTGTGGGTTTCCTACATGCAGCTGGTTGGCCACTGTGTGAGCAGAATGTTGGACTAGATGGACCCATGCTCTGATCCAACGTGGCTCTTCTTATGTTCTTCTCCATCCATATGGGGAAGTCGTGAGTGGAGGGATTGGGGGCGGAGCATGTGTTCCCAGCTTACAGAACTAAAAGCATCCTTGAGCACCTAATGATGATGGACACTGTACTAACTTGGGAACACTGGCACAAAGATTTTGCTCCTGGTCTGTCTCCACTCACTTCAATGCTGAATTGTACAGAAATTGTGGCGTACAGCTGTCCCCAAGGCTTTTGCACTTGGATAAAGGAAGTGTATAGATCATTCAATGCATCAAATAAAGGAGAAACTCTCTCCTATAGGAAAAACCTGAGACCATAGCCCTGCCTTTTTCTTAGTCCCTGCAACTGTGTCACTTTGGCCGGATCTACACGTCGTCCTCGATGCGCCCTCCCTGCGCCACAAGCCGCTTTGGAGCGCTGCACTTCGTCTAGAGTGGCTCAAGCCACGGAGGCTCTGCTCGCGCTCTCGCCACTGCTGCCGCCACCCTTTCATCCCGGCCTGTCCCAGGGAGGGAGGAGGGAGGGTTGTAAACAAAAGCTAGCAATTGGAAATCCCTCTCCCAATTACTGGCTTTTGTTTACAACCCTCCCCCCTCCCTCCTCCCTCCCCGGGACCGGCCTGGATGAAAGGGCGGCGGCGGCGGCGGCGGCGGCGCGGGCACGGGCAGAGCCTCTGAGGCTTCAGCCACACTAGGCGGGGTGAAGCGCTCCGAAGCAGCTTGTGGCGCAGGGAGGGCGCATCGAGGACGATGTGTAGATCCGGCCTTTCTGAGCCAGACCCACATCAAGCAGGCAGACAAGCACCCACTCACTCCTTTTGAATCCTTTATAGAGTATGATATTGCTTTGGCTAAATATCTGACAATATCCATCAAGCGCTCTTATTGGAAGGCCACCCATATGTATATATGGGCCTTGGAGGGTGAGTCTTTGGAAGAAGATGTTTGGCAGCGTATCTGGTCCTCTTTGGGATCATTCAAAACTCGTATAAATAAAGCACAATGTGAAGTTCTCAGTAGGTGCTACATTATCCCATCACCTAATACACCCAAACTATAGTCATTATTGTTGGAAGAGGTGTGATTAGATGGGTTCATAATTTCACCTTTGATGGGAACGTTCAACAAGGCTTTTGGAATGTGGTTGCTGATTACTGCTAAGAACGTCACCACAATCAGCTAAGCTTCTTCATCATTTTGGACCTTCTTCTATGAAGACCTCCTTTAGCAGCAAAGTTGTGCATTAGGGCATATTTGGGAGTCTCCAAAGCAATTCACTAAATAGCAGTGGATTGACAAAATTTGGGGGAACTATGGTTATATACAAACTTAGCAAGTACAGCAAGCAAGGATTACTATTAGGGATGTGCACTGACCCCCCGGATCGGATCGGATAGCGGATCGGAATCGGACCTGGGGGGTCGGATCGGATCGGATCGGAGGCTGGTCGGATCGGATCGGACCAGATGTCCGATCCGGATCGGACGCCATTTTGAATGCTTTTTCCCATAGCCAAGTATTGTTTTACAAAAACGCCTATAACTTTTTCATTTTTAAAGATAGAAGGATGAAACTTGGGCACATTGTAGACTGGTTAGGGGTAGTTATCTGTGAGAAATTTCAGAAAGATTGGTGCATGCATTTTGTGGCAATTAATTTTTTAATAAATACCCAGGAATGCCTATAACTTTGTCATTTTTAAAGTTACACACATGAAACTTTGCCACATTGTAGGGGGTACCTTGGGACCTATGTGTGTGAAATTTCAGAAACGTAGGTGCTTGTCTTGTGTGGCAATTAATTTTTAGAAAAATGGGTAGTAGTGGGGTAAATACAGTTACGCCTCCCATTTTTTTATTTTTGAAGATACAAACAGGAAACTTGGGCACATTACAGGTACCACTTGCCTTGATATGTGTGTGAAATTTCAGAAACATTGGAGCTTTCCTTGTGTGGCAATTAATTTTTGAAACAATGAGGAAAGAAACACCTATAACTTTGTCATTTTTAAAGTTACACACATGAAACTTTGCCACATTGTAGGTGGTACCTTGGGACCCATGTGTGTGAAATTTCGGAAACGTAGGTGCTTGCCTTGTGTGGCAATTAATTTTTTAATAAATACCCAGGAATGCCTATAACTTTGTCATTTTTAAAGTTACACACATGAAACTTTGCCACATTGTAGGCGGTACCTTGGGACCTATGTGTGTGAAATTTCAGAAACGTAGGTGCTTGCCTTGTGTGGCAATTAATTTTAGAAAAATGGGTAGTGGTGGGGTAAATACAGTTACGCCTCCCACTTTTTTATTTTTGAAGATACAAACAGGAAACATGGGCACATTACAGGTACCACTTGGCTTGATATGTGTGTAAAATTTCAGACAGCTGGGTCCAGGCATGTGGTGGCAAGGTATTTTTGAAACAATGAGGAAAGAAACGCCTATAACTTTTTTATTTTAAAAGTTAGAAGTCTGAACATTGCTCACTTTGTAGATGGGTTAGGGGTAGATATGTGTCAGAAATTTCAGAATTATAGGTCCAGGCATTTGATGGCTATGGAATTTTTAAATTACATGTTTCAAAAAAATTTCTACAGAGGCCAGGTCTTCCCCTCCCGCTTCCCGCGAAGAAAAGGAAACACTCTCTCGTCTCGATCCCTTTGATCCTTGCTAGTAGTATCCATTACAGGGCTCGTGTTTCCTTTCCTACTTTCACTTTTCAAGCAGAACGGCTGAGCCTAGCTGAGTTTTGCAGCCATGCGTGCAAGGAAGGATCACTCTGGTCTCGATCCCTTTGATCCTTGGTAGTATCCATTACAGGGCTCGTGTCTGCTTTCACTTTGTACTCAAGCAGACACGAGCCCTGTAATGGATACTACCAAGGATCAAAGGGATCGAGACCAGAGTGATCCTTCCTTGCACGCATGGCTGCAAAACTCAGCTAGGCTCAGCCGTTCTGCTTGAAAAGTGAAAGTAGGAAAGGAAACACGAGCCCTGTAATGGATACTACTAGCAAGGATCAAAGGGATCGAGACGAGAGAGTGTTTCCTTTTCTTCGCGGGAAGCGGGAGGGGAAGACCTGGCCTCTGTAGAAATTTTTTTGAAACATGTAATTTAAAAATTCCATAGCCATCAAATGCCTGGACCTATATTTCTGAAATTTCTGACACATATCTACCCCTAACCCATCTACAAAGTGAGCAATGTTCAGACTTCTAACTTTTAAAATAAAAAAGTTATAGGCGTTTCTTTCCTCATTGTTTCAAAAATACCTTGCCACCACATGCCTGGACCCAGCTGTCTGAAATTTTACACACATATCAAGCCAAGTGGTACCTGTAATGTGCCCATGTTTCCTGTTTGTATCTTCAAAAATAAAAAAGTGGGAGGCGTAACTGTATTTACCCCACCACTACCCATTTTTCTAAAATTAATTGCCACACAAGGCAAGCACCTACGTTTCCGAAATTTCACACCCATAGGTCCCAAGGTACCGCCTACAATGTGGCAAAGTTTCATGTGTGTAACTTTAAAAATGACAAAGTTATAGGCATTCCTGGGTATTTATTAAAAAATTAATTGCCACACAAGGCAAGCACCTACGTTTCCGAAATTTCACACACATGGGTCCCAAGGTACCACCTACAATGTGGCAAAGTTTCATGTGTGTAACTTTAAAAATGACAAAGTTATAGGTGTTTCTTTCCTCATTGTTTCAAAAATTAATTGCCACACAAGGAAAGCTCCAATGTTTCTGAAATTTCACACACATATCAAGGCAAGTGGTACCTGTAATGTGCCCAAGTTTCCTGTTTGTATCTTCAAAAATAAAAAAATGGGAGGCGTAACTGTATTTACCCCACTACTACCCATTTTTCTAAAAATTAATTGCCACACAAGACAAGCACCTACGTTTCTGAAATTTCACACACATAGGTCCCAAGGTACCCCCTACAATGTGGCAAAGTTTCATGTGTGTAACTTTAAAAATGACAAAGTTATAGGCATTCCTGTGTATTTATTAAAAAATTAATTGCCACAAAATGCATGCACCAATCTTTCTGAAATTTCTCACAGATAACTACCCATAACCAATCTACAATGTGCCCAAGTTTCATCCTTCTATCTTTAAAAATGAAAAAGTTATAGGCGTTTTTGTAAAACAATACTTGGCTATGGGAAAAAGCATTCAAAATGGCGTCCGATCCGGATCGGACCTCATCGGATCGGATCGGATCGGATCGGAGGTTGTCCGGATCGGATCGGATCGGATCGGATTTTCCCGATTTTGGGTCGGATCGGATTCGGATCGTGGATCGGATCCGATCCGATGCACACCCCTAATTACTATTATTATTATTAAAAAAGATATTGTGATATTTCCATTCATGTCCTCTGTGAAAGTCCTCCAAAGTTCTGATCAAATTCTGATCAAGTACATATGCCTACATTTTAAACTTTCATATTATACACCCCCTTATTTATGTTTAAGTTATTTTATTAATAAAATTTAAGTTATGCTATTAACTTGAATATCCAGTCCTTCATCAGACAGTGAATTCATCAGAACTCTGTTTTAGTTGTTCCACAAACATAGCCATGACAAGATTATGATCAGTGAGAGTACAATCTTCTGGTCTCTTCCCCTCCTTGTACCCAGGACACCCACCCTCTCTTTTCTCTGAATCCTTGCTCTGTTTCTGAGCATGGAGATGTAGCCAGAACCATGCTGGCTGTGAGGGGGGAAGGGGAGGGGGGCAAGCACAGTTCCTGGGCTCCGAGGTCAGAGCCCTGTTTCCAACCTCAGATCCCAGAAATTGAACAATCTTATGTCCCCTATACACTCTCTAGGAGGCATAGGATTGGCCTCTGAATTTCTTTATTTCTTTAATGATCCTGTTGTATTGGTATGCGCATTCTTTTGTTCTTCTTCTTTTTTGGCCTCTATTTTAAACTTTATTTCAAAATAAAATAAAATTCCACGAGAAAAACAAACAAACAAAAAAAGAACACACTTTCACCTAGTTTAGAACAGTGTGGGATTTTGCTTTCTTTCTTTCACCATCATTTATACCTTGACTTAAGCAATTGAGCCATCCCAGCTGTTATAATTCATCCCAGTGAATTGTGTGGATTTATTCAACAACAACTTTTAGGTCAGGCGATTTGTTCCGCCTGGCTTTCTGTTCGTGGTATGCTACTATCTGAAATTGTATCCACACCCCTCGGGGTTATAACAGGTCACAATCCTTACATGCCACTAAGATGGTCCCTATTTTCAACTACGAAGTGCTGGAAATTCTAAAGTGGGAAGGAAAGAAAGAGTCACTACACTTCAAGAGCTGGAGTAACTCTCTAGAAGCCCACAGCTTCATTGTACCAGACTGACAGATAGCAAAGAAAGAGAAATTTCATGTTCTTTTGCATTTTGTACAAAGATACATAGAAATGATGTTATGTAAGAAAGTCCTCCTTGCCTTCCAAGATTCACAGGCCTGCTTCTAACAGGTGGCTAGCACAGGATGTGCTTGTGTTGATCACAGTGTTTCAAGGCCAATTCAACCCAATCACTCTCTCCAAGGCAGGATCATTTCCATATCACCTCACTGTTCAGGCCACATAGCCCTAGCCAAAACGGGTGGCTACTGGGAAGAGAACCTTTTCTGCTGTGGCCTCCCAGCTATGGAATAAGCTCCCTAAAGAGGTTTGCCTATCACCTACATTATACTCCTTCCAGCGCCAGGTGAAAACCTTTTATTTCCCCAGTATTTTAGCATTTTAACATCCTAGTCTTTTAACTCTGCTGTTTTAAATTTGCATTGTAAATCTGTATTTTAAATTATTATTATTATATTATTATTATTATTATTATTATTATTATTATTATTATTTATTACATTTATATACCGCCCCATAGCCGAAGCTCTCTGGGCGGTTTACAAAATCTCTGCATCGCTGCTTGGTTTTATTCTGGTTGTACTTTGATATTGTGATTTTAAGCTTCTATATTTCATATTTTACACTGTATCTGCTCAGAGAGCTTCAGCTATTGGGGGGTATAGAAATGAAATGAAATAAAAGAAATAAATGAATAAAATGGCACCTGAACCTTTTAGAGTTGCATGAAGGGCAAATTCCAGCAGGCGTGTCTCCCCCCCCCCCCCCCCCGGGTAAGTGCACGAGTCAAAAGTCACACGAGGTGAAATCTGCCCTTGGAAGTAACTTGTTTAGGTACAAAAGTCCTTTCTGCACATTTAGTGAAAATGGCACCAGTATTAGGCTCGTGAGTTTTTAAGAGTTGCATGAAGGGCAAATTCCAGCTGGACTTTCTCCCCCATCAGTGCAGGAGTCAGCTTACCTGAAGCTACACCTGATGAAATCTGCCCTCGAAAGTAGCTTGTTTACACACAGAAGTCCTCGCTGGATCTAGGAGCCCTATTAGCCATTTCAGCATAGTTGTTCAATTGGTAAATGTTTCAGCAAATGTTTCAGGTTACGTGTTCTGGTCAGCCAGCAGGGATCAGGGCCAGATCTACACCAAGCAGGATATAGCACTTTGAAAGCGGTTTGAAAACAGTATATGGAATGTGTCATGTGTAAGGTGATCATATGGAAAGGAGGACAAGGCTCCAGTATCTTTAAAGGGAATTTCAGCAGGTGTCATTGGAATGCACGCCGCACCTGGTGAAATGCCCTCTTCATCCCAAGCCTGAGGTTCATTGCCCCTGGCGTAGACTGATAGCTTTAAAAGATGATGAGACAAACTCATGGAGACAGAGATGTCCATCAATATTATGGGTGGGAGAGTGCTTGGTGTCCTGCTTGGTGGGTCCCTGGTTGACAGCTGGTTGGCTACTGTTTGAATGGAGTGCTGGACTAGGTGGACCCTTGGTCTGATCCAGCATGGCCCTTCTTATGTTCTTATTAACAGCGATGGCCATTTCCCCCCTTTTATATGCCACCTTTCTTCCATTGTGGGACTCAAGGTCACTACATGTGGTTCCCGGGTGGTCTCCCTTCCAAGCACTGACCAGACCCAGACCTGCGTAGCTTCAGAAAATGGCTGCCTCATGTGCCTTCAGACTATGTCTATGTTCAGAGGCCATAAGGGATGTCTATGGAACGTCCCTAGTCAGAGGCTACATGCCACAGAATGCCTATAGCCAGGAAACAATGCTGGGAGAAGGCTCTCACCTTCACAACCTGCTGGTTGGGTTCCTAAAGACGTCAAGTTGGCCACTGTAGGGAATAAAAGTGTAAGGCAGGTGAGCATCCAGGACGAATACAAAAAGAGAGAATAATCTCATGATGCTATAAATGAATTCATTGCTGAAAAGCCCAACGCGTTTTAGCCTCTTGCTTTGTATTAGCCCTTCTTCAGAGGGCTGTAACACTACATATATTAGGCTGACCATATGAAAAGGAGGACAGGGCTCATCTAACTTTAACAGTTGAAGAGAAAAGGGAATTTCAGCCAGGGTCATTGGTATGCAATTAGTTCCTGGTGAAATTCCCTCTTCATCACAACAGTTAAAGTTGCAGGCACTATACTAGGGTGACCATATACAAAAGAAGGCAGGGCCCCTGCACCTTTAACTGTTGTGATGAAGAGGCAATATCACCAGGAACTAATTGCATACAAATGACACTGGCTGAAATCTCCTTTTCTCTACAACTGTTAAAGTTACATGAGCCCTGTCCTCCTTTTCATATGGTCAGCCTACAAAAATAAAACATTTTTCCCCATTAAAAGAGCACATTGCAAGCACGGCCTGTACATACATGTAGATAACATAATTTCACAGAAAAGGCTCATAAGGCACATTGCAGATAAGGCCCGTGCATACATTTAAATAATATCAAAGAGTTAAAACATTACAGACCCACTTGTAACAATATCTGCAGAAACTATTAAAACAATTTGTCTTGTAATGGTGACTAGAAAGGATATGCTGGAGGCTATGTTTTTTATATACTGTTAGACAAGTTTTTCCTCAGAATTTCTTACAGGTGTTGCAATAACAGGGCAATTCACTCAAGGTCTTCTCATATATGGACAGAGCTGCAAACCCGAGATAATGGCTGAATTCGGACAACACGATAGTCAATGGTGGGGTAATAATCAACTTTCCAGTTGTTCATCTAGGGGGTACTCCCCACACAACATGGTAATAAATAATCAACCGTGGTGTGGATTAGGATCAGCACTGAGTTGACTATGGCAGCATTTGGACAACATGATCGTCAATACAACTGACGATTGTTCCCCCCACCCCCCAGATGATTATTGTGTTGTCCGAATTCAGCCACTGTCTCAAAACTATGGGGCAGTTACAGGAGTGGTAAAAACTCCAACTCTTCATTTAGCCCCTGTGGAAATAGGGTATTTAATTTCAAAATCCTCTCCAATTCTTTTCTCAGTAGCTGCTTCTCATTCTTGTGGTTAAGTTTTTCCAGCGTACAAAACTTCAAATATGTTAAAAGATTTTTCTTTCCACCAAAATGGGATAGGAGTGGAGCAGCTGGTCTTTTTAAAAAATATATTACACAGGTGTTCCCCTGCTCATTTCTTAGGGGGTCTGATGTTTTTTCCCATGTAAATTTTCGGACCCTTACATTGGATGGCATAAATAACATCACCCATGTGGACATCGTAGCTATTACAAAAAGTTCATCTATGCTAGAACCACCACATTCAAAAATCCATCCGATGATGCAACCTACACTTTAACACACGTTTTGTCCTGTAGCGGTGTTCATCATATTTGTGCTGGTGTCCAGTTTTGCACGGTATCTAAAAAACATGGCCTTCAGCACATCACTTCTAGTTCGCCATTACAAGACAATTTGTTTTGAATAATTTCTGCAGACATTGTTACAAGTGAGTCTGTAATGTTGCAACTGTTTGATGCTATTTAAATATATGCACAGGCCTTATCTGCAATGTGCCTTATGAGCCTTTTCTGTGAAATTATGTTATTGTCTACATGTATGTACAGGCCGGGCTTGCAATGTGTTCTTTTAATGGGGAAAAATGTTTTATTTTTGTGTTGTCTCATTCTTGCTTTTTATATATGTATTCTTACAGCCCCATGAAGAAGAGCTAATAAAAAGCAAGAGACGGAAATGTGCCAGGCTTTGCAGCAAGAGCATCCTGAGACTATTCTCTCTTTTGTATTCACTGTAGGAATCAGGATGTGGGACCAGATAGACTTGTCGTGATCCAGCAGGGCCTTTTAAAAATATTCCCAAGTGTCTCCATGCAACACCCTAACTCCAGTCCAGGGAGGCAGGGAGAAATATTTATTTATTATTATTTATTAAAACATTTGCATCCCGCGCTATATCATTGGCATCTCAGATCACCTTGTTCACCTCTGCCCGCAGCATCACTTCTACCTCCAAAATGAAATGTCATTTCCTCATGAGAAGAGTAGAGGATGCAGTTGGTCTAGGCTGACCATATGAAAAGGAGGTCAGGGCTCATGTAACTTTAACAGTTGTAGAGAAAAGGGAATTTCAGCCGGTGTCATTTGTATGCAGTTAGTCCCTGGTGAAATTCCCTCTTCATCACAACAGTTAAAGTTGCAGGGGCCCTGCCTTCTTTTGTATATGGTCACTCTAGTATAGTGCCTGCACCTTTAACTGTTGTGATGAAGAGGGAATTTCACCAGGAACTAATTTCATACAAATGGCACCGGCTGAAATTCCCTTTTCTCTACAACTGTTAAAGTTACAGGAGCCCTGTCCTCCTTTTCTTATGGTCAGCCTAAGTTGGTCTCCAATTTCCTAACCCAGGGTGTGGATGGGTGTCAAGTCGGCCAAATTCCTTAGGACAAGGGTTATCAGCAACTCACTCAGCATGTAACACCATCCTTTTTCTATTGGAATGCTGATTTCTGAGAAACAGTTTTTTAAACGTTTCAGCACGAATCATAGTATTCATGGATTTGCTGCTTTTAATAATCTAGTAGGGAACTGGCTAAGGTGACTCTATGGAAAGGAGGACTGTGCTCCTGTACCTTTAATATTTGCATAGAAAAGGGAATTTCAGCAGGTGTCATTTGTATGCATGCAGCACCTGTTGAAATTCCCTCTTCATCACAACAGTTAAAGCTGAAGGAGCCCTGCCCTCTTTTGTATCTGGTCACTCTAGTATAGCATGGCTCCTGCAGCTTTAACTGTTGTGATGAAGAGGGAATTTCACCAGGTGCTGCATGCCTACAAATGACACCTGCTGAAATTCCCTTTTCTATGCAACTGTTAAAGATACGGGAGCCCTGTCCTCCTTTCCATAGGGTCACCCTAGAACTGCCAATATCTTCTGATGGTGTGAATCAGAATTCCTCTACTGAAATCCATTAAACATCTTCCATAGTAACACTGCTAAATAGTCACGATAAGAAATCTAAAACAGCGAAGGGTTTTGTGGCATCATAAAGATAACAGATTGAATCTGGCGTAAGCTTTCATAGACACTGTCAAGTGGACAGCATCCCCGAACGCTTGTGCCAGAATAAATTTGTTAGTCTTTAAGGTGCCAGACGAGACCTTTTGTCATTTTATCTGCAACAGACTAACACGGCTACCCCTCTGGAAATTGGCAGGAAATCTGACTGCAGCCTCCACCTCGTAGCAAATCGATAATCCATTTCTACTGCTAGGGTGAACCCTTCCAATTTTGTAACTATGAATGGATTTTATATGCTTTAAAGCTCAAGCTGCCCATGAATATAAACACAAACGTTTAACCTTCCAGACACTTATCTCAACTTTAAAATTCTGCCTGTTATCTCTTTCCACCAGTTGCTTTTCATTAGCAGGCAACTCAGAGGGGCAAATAAGTCAGATGTGCAGTAGATGATAACTCGGAAGTAAGTCCCACAGAGCTCAGTGGGGCTTACCCCCAAGTAAGTACGCCTCCGATTGCAACTGCGGTCCGTCTGGTGGTGAGACCTTCCCCTTGCATTGGAAAACAATGAAAACATCTGCTAATTGCCACAGTTTGATTAGCATGGTTCAGTTACTGTGGATTTGGTATTCTTCAGTATTCATGAGCTCATATGGACACTGGAGTCCCACTGAATTCAATGGGACTTGCTAAATTCAATGGGACTTGCTGCCTAGTGTGTGTTCCTAAAGTCACACAGCCTCATTCTGGCTGACTGCATTTGCTCCTGGATTGCTTTCAAAGACCCTTTTCCAACAAGCATTTGCTGACAGGGAGAAGAACCAGGTTGCCAAAAGCAAACAAAACAAACAAACAAACAAACAAACCCAAACTCCAAGAGGGCACTGTAGAATTCAAGCACCACCACCGCTTTGCATCAAACAAGCAAAGAAACCGAACTCTCTTACCTCAGGCTGCCGTCCAACCAGGAAGCTGTCTGCTCTGCCAAGTTTATCGCTTAACGGGAGTGTGCAGGGACAGTGATAGTGGAAGGGAACGTGCACCACTTTATATAGCGCACAACTCCCAGCATAGCATAAGTTGCCGTAGGAGCCCTCCTCCTCCCTTTGCGCGCATACAGCCAGGTCTCCCAAGCAATAGGACAGGAGCATCGCTCTTTCCTAGGGTTTGGACCGAGTTGCTTCCCAAAACCCCATTTCCCCCCTGCTGGCTTCCCGTTATTTCTCTCTCCTCTGTGCCTATTTTCTCTCTAGCTAAAGAATGTTTAGGTATTACGTGCACACACACACACACACACACACACACACAAGGATACATTGAACACAATCCAGTCCATGCTTAAAACATTCTTGTTGAAACCTGTAGGATGTAAAGGAGCTTAATTTTGGCTGGATCATGTCCACTGTCTTTTAAATCTCTCTCTCTCTCTCTCTCTCTCTCTCTCCACATACAGAGAGAGAGAGAGAGAGAGAGAATGCCGAATGGGAGATTTCTTAGCATCGAAAGGGATAAGTTTGCAATGACAAAGCCACCTGTTAGGGAGGGAGCAAAGCTTAGCAGAAGCGCACATGCTTCTCTTGCTGAAGGTTCCAGGTTCAATCCCCAACATCTCCAGCTAGCCAGGCTGGGAAAGTGCTGGACCAAAATCCTGGAGAGCCAGAGCTGCCTGAACTGGAGCTAGCTGGAGACCAGGGCTGGCTCTACCAGAAAGCAGAGTGAGGCAGCTTCTTCAGGTGGCTGATGCGGGGGGGGGGGGGCAGAGAGTGGCAGTGGATTACTGGAGAACAGAACTGTGTGTGCCCGAAGCCTCTACCCTGCACCCCTCAAGTTTCCTCTTCCTCTCTCTCTCCCTCCCACCGCCACCTCCAGCTTGCGAGCTTGCGCTTTTAAATTGTTCAGTGATGACTAATACTTTTAAAGTTCAACAGTCTGTCTCTGTTAGACCTGAAACAAGATTTGCTGCTGTTATGGCCAAGCACTGGCAGCGTGGGTACTCTCTTTGGCCACCTCACCCACACTGACCCTGTTCAGATGACACTCTAAGCCATGGATGATGATGATGATTACATTTCTATACCGCCCCATAACTGAAGCTCTCTGGGCGGTTTACATAAGATGAAACAATTAAAAATTATATACAAAATCTAAAACTATAAAAATAGGCTGACCATATGAAAAGGAGGACAGGGCTCATGTAACTTGAACAGTTGTAGAGAAAAGGGAATTTCAGCCAGTGCCATTTGTATGCAATTAATTCCTGGTGAAATTCCTTCTTCATCACAACAGTTAAAGTTGCAGGCACTATACTAGAGTGACCATATACAAATGAAGGCAGGGCCCCTGCAACTTTAACAGTTGTGATGAAGAGGGAATTTCACCAGGAACTAATTGCATACAAATGACACTGGCTGAAATTCCCTTTGCTCTACAACTGTTAAAGTTACATGAGCCCTGTCCTCCTTTTCATATGGTCAGCCTACATTCATACTGTGAGGATGGATAAGATTCATATGCCCATCAGTGAAGGGATAGGTTGACCAGATAAAATCCAGGTCAGGGCTCATATAACTTTGACAGTTGTAGAGAAAAGGGAAATTCAGCCAGTGTCATTTGTATGCAATTAGTTCCTGGGGATATTCTCTCTTCATCACAACAGTTAAATTTGCAGGGGCCCTGCCTTCTTTTGTATATGGTCACTCTAGTATAGTGCCTGCACCTTTAACTGTTGTGATGAAGAGCGAATTTCACCAGGAACTAATTGCATACAAATGATACTGGCTGAAATTCCCTTTTCTCTACAACTGTTAAAATTACATGAGCCCTGACCTGGATTTTATCTGGTCACCCTAACAAAGCAATACCTACTAGGGGTGTGCACGGACACCCCGGATCGGATCGGGACCCAGATCGGGACCTCCAATTTTGTCACGGATCGGATCGGACAAAATCGGAGGCCCCCCGGACCGGATCGAGTCCGATCCCGATCCAAAAATCGGAACTTTTTGGAGCGGCCGCCATTTCCCCCCCCATAGACTTGGGGAAAAGGGGTGAGGGGGGGCCTAACTCCCTCCCCCCGGGGCCATTCGCTGTGGACTGCCCCGGCAGGTAATCCCCCTCCCCCGCGCTCCTTACCCTCCCCGGGGCCATCCGCTTCCATCCGCTGGCGCCCGCGGATGGAGGCGGACAGCCTTGGGGGGGGGGTAAACCCCCTCCCCCCTCCCCCTGCCCCCTGCTTACCTTTCCTGGCCGTCCGCTCCCATCCGCCGCCAGCTGCTACTGTGAGCAGGCTTCGCGGCCTGCTCCTAGGTAGCGCGCCAGATGATGTCACCTGGCACGCTATCTAGGAGCAGGCCGCGAAGCCTGCTCACAGTAGCAGCTGGCGGCGGATGGGAGCGGACGGCCAGGAAAGGTAAGCGCCCCCCCTCCCCCTGCTCCCTGTTTACCTTTCCTTCCCGTTTGCCGCCGGCTGCCCCCGTTGTCCGCTTCCATCGGCGGGCGCCCGCTGGCGCCCGCTGATGGAAGCGGACTGCCCTGCTAGGGAAGGCCCCCCCCGCTGTCCGCTTCCATCGGCAGGCGCCTGCTGGCGCCCGCCAATGGAAGTGGCGGCAGGCGCCAGCGGGTGCCCGCCGATCCATCCGAACTGGTTTGGAACCTTTCCGGATCGGATCAGATTGGATCGGCTGATCCAGCGGTGAGATCGGAAATCAGATAATTTATCCGATTTCCCCCTGGATCGGATTCGGATCGTGGATCGGATCCGATCCAGTGCACATCCCTAATACCTACACCTATCCTGTACATTACTGAAGTATGGGTTTCCCATTAAGACAGAGCCCAATCCAGGAACCATGAGCTCAAAAGCCTGAAAGCAAGTTAGCACAAATAGACAGAGACAAATGGCAGCGATGAGCCTTCCCTTTTTATGCTCCGACCCCTGACAGCTCAAGGAAGCCTGCAAAGGGCCAATCACAAGGCAACAAATTCGTCTTCCCAAACTCTGTTAGGGAGGCGGACCAAGTTTCCACAGGAAAGCAGCTGAGATCATTCTGTTCCAATGAGCTGAGTCTTACTCTGGCCGTCAAAGCCGGAGCTATCTCAAAATAACAAGACTCAGAGGCACAGGTGCTTACCCTACAACGTGCCATTTCAACTTGGGGAAATGGAGCGGTCACACCATTAGAGCATGAAAGGGAAATGGAATTCTTCACTTAAAGCCTAGAGCAGGAATAAAATTCTTGACACCATCCATCTAGCAATGTAATTTGGAAAGCATTTATTATCCATGTGTCCTCTTGGGCCACTGGTCTCACAGAAAAAGTAGCGATGCCGCTGAACTTCATAATCAGTCGGCTTGTTGGTCAAAACCCATCCGTTCATAACGCTCACTTTTGCAGCAAGCCTGGATTGATGCATTAGGAATTCTATTCTGTTCTGAATTGATTGTGAGCTTTGGAGAAAGCGCCATCCGCATCTGAATGTATTATTTCTGCACAGGCGCAGAGTTGGTGGCTTGAACCCTGGAATGATCTGGTGCATCGGCTACTGCTTCCTGCATTGTTAGCACAGCCACAGCTCTGGCTCTGTGAGGAGGAGGAGGAGGAGGAGGAGGAGGAGGAGGAGGAGGAGGAGGAGGAGACCCCTACAGGTCCATTTTCGTCTCTCCTCCACAAACCAGCAATCATCAATGGAGAATAAACATCACCTAGACAGGCCATGTGAAAACAACCCATCAAGAAAGGGGTGCATTCCAGGATGATATATGAGATGAAGCAGCGTTTCACATTTCCCAAGTACAACGCCCAAGATGCACTTTGATAGCAGGCAGGGGCAAAAACTCGCATGTACCCAGTGAGAGTTTGTATTAAAGGAGACCTCTCGTCCGAACCAATGTGGGTGAATTCATTACTTTTGGAGGAAATAACAAAGTCATCCAGGATACGTTCAGCTATCACCGGCAAAAACTTTGCTGCACATCATCACAGCTGGATCAGGGCCATGGCACCTGACTGTGCAGTTTGGCCATTCTTAAGAGACTCCTCTAACAGGTCACATAGCCTTGTTGAGGACGGAACATTTTAATAGATATTTGCTGTTCAGAAGGCCGGGAATAAAAAGTTTGTAGACGATGGTAAGGCTAACCAAATAATAACGTTGCAATAATAACATTGTGGGGGCAATCAAATCTATATATAGATATCTATCTAACTGTGATTTATATGAAACTGTCTATCTTCATAGCACATTAAGAGTCACTTGACATATAATGTGCAGTGATGTAATGGAACCAGGACTTCCAGGGAGGCAGTTCCAGCACTTTTTTCTTTTATTAGCAGGGATATTGCCATAATCTGCCACCCACTTCAGACCCCCCTTCCCTCTGAGATTAGCTGCAATCCTCACAGTAGTTGGGAGGAGGGGGAAATAATTTTCCCAGGAACAATATTTGTTCTCGTGCAAATAATTTATTTTCACAAAACCCAATGCATTTTGGCCTGTATTTTATTCAAAGGCCTTCTTGCAGGAGCCCTGCCTAGCGTGACCAGATACAAAAGAGGGCAGGGCTCCTGCAGATGTAACTGTTGTGATGAAGAGGGAATTTCACTGGGTGCTGCATGCATACAGATGACACCTGCTGAAATTCCCTTTTCTATACAACTGTCAAAGATACAGGAGCCCTGTCCTCCTTTCCATATGGTCACCCAAGCCCTGCATGTTTGATTCCCCCTCCTAAACTTATTTTCTCTGAAATAAGTCTTATTGATTTTGCTGGAGGGAAAAGGAGATTATAGGGGTGAACCTGATGTTATTGGCTTGGAAAGAACACTATTGTCTATCTTCCAGCTCCAAAGTTCTCTTTCCACTCCAGTTCTGCCCACGAGAGAGAGAAGTGAGCTGGTCGGAAATGCCTCTTTATATCTGTTGCACAATGATAACGAAGACCAGCAGTCTGAGCAAGTGAGGGCTGTCATTCCTTTGAGTGACCATGAGAGTCCGGCAATGGGGGGGGGCAGATCAGTTGGGAGGGTCATCTTCCAGCCTGGGTTGGTGCTTGTTCACCCTGTGGACAATGGCCACAGGTCCCAACTAACTGGGAAAAAAGGTGCGCTATATGGGGGTGCTAAGGAGTGTCACTAACCTGCTGCTCACAGTGTGAGTTTTCCCGGCTCACAATTTTAGTTTTTATTGTGGGGCAAGCCCATCACTCAAATTCTTGACGGGTGCTGTCCACATTCATCCAGCAAAGCCAGCTGATGTTGGGCCTGTTCAGACATTCAGGCAACTCGCTAAGCCATGGTTAGGGCCGCTAACTAGGGGTGTGCACGGACCCCCCGGATCGGATCGGGACCCGGATCGGGACCTCCAATTTTGTCCCGGACCGGTTCGGACAAAATCGGAGGCCCCCCGGACCGGATCGAGTCCGATCCCGACCCAAAAATCGTACATTTTTGGATCGGCCGCCATTTTTTTCCCCATAGACTTGCATTGCAATGCAAGTCTATGAGGAAAAAATGGCGGCGGGTGGGTAAGGGGGGGCCTAACTCCCTCCCCCCCCCGGGGCCGTCCGCTGTGGACGGCCCCGGCAGGTAAGCCCCCTCCCCCGCACTCCCTACCCCCCCTGGGGCCGCCCGCTTCCATCCGCTGGCGCCCGCGGGCGCCAGCGGATAGAAGCGGACGGCTCCGGGGGGGGGGTAAGCCCCCTTCCCCGCCACTGCTTACCTTCTCGGCCCGTCCGCTCCCGTCCGGCGCCGGCGGCTACTACCAGCGGGCTCCGCGGCCTACTCTCGAGTAGCGCGCCGGGTGATGACATCACCCGGCGCGCCACCCTGGAGCAGGCCGCGGAGCCTGCTGGTAGTAGTAGGCGCCGGCGCTGGACGGGAGCCGCCGGGCCGGGCAGGTAAGGGCCCCCCTCCCCCCTCCGCGCGCCCCCTCCTCCCCTCCACGCACCCCCTCCTTACCTTCCCGGCCCGGCAGCTCCCGGCCGGCGCCGGCGCCTACTACTTCCAGCAGGCTCCGCGGCCTGCTCTAGAGTAGCGCGCCGGGTGATGACATCACCCGGCGCGCCACCCTAGAGCAGGCCGCGGAGCCTGCTGGGACTAGTAGGCGCCGGCGCCGGACGGGAGCCGCCGGGCCGGGCAGGTAAGGGCCCCCCTCCCCCCTCCGCGCGCCCCCTCCTCCCCTCCACGCACCCCCTCCTTACCTTCCCTGCCCGGCGGCTCCCGTCCGGCGCCGGCGCCTACTACTTCCAGCAGGCTCCGCGGCCTGCTCTAGAGTAGCGCGCCGGGTGATGACATCACCCGGCGCGCCACCCTAGAGCAGGCCGCGGAGCCTGCTGGGAGTAGTAGGCGCCGGCGCCGGACGGGAGCCGCCGGGCCGGGCAGGTAAGGGCCCCCCTCCCCCCTCCCCCCTCCGCGCGCCCCCCCTCCTCCCCTCCACGCACCCCCTCCTTACCTTCCCGGCCCGGCGGCTCCCGGCCGGCGCCGGCGCCTACTACTACCAGCAGGCTCCGCGGCCTGCTCTAGAGTAGCGCGCCGGGTGATGACATCACCCGGCGCGCCACCCTAGAGCAGGCCGCGGAGCCTGCTAGTAGTAGTAGGCGCCGGCGCTGGACGGGAGCCACCGGGCCGAGAAGGTAAGCGCCCCCCTCCTCCCCCCCCCCGCTGTCCACTTTCATCGGCGGGCGCCCGCTGGCGCCCGCCAATGGAAGCGGCGGTGGGCGCCAGTGGGCGCCCGCCGATCCGCCGATCCGCCGGACCGGTTCGGATTGGATCGGCCGATCCAGCTGCGGGATCGGAAATCGGATAATTTATCCGATTTCCCACTGGACCGGACTCGGATCGTGGATCGGGTCCGATCCAGTGCACATCCCTACCGCTAACCCCTTTGCAGCAAGTGGTTAATGGGCATGGTTAAACCGTGATTATGTAGCCACCATGGTTAGGGAAAGCACCATTCACATGACACGCTAAGCCATCATGGTTAGCTCAAAATGCTTAACCGTCGCGGCTTAGCGTGTCTTCTGAACAGGGCCATTGACACATCCTTGGAGCCTGATTATTACAGTAACATTTGCTTATTCTGACAGAGGAACTGGATTTCCTAACTGAGGCTTGTATGGCCTGGCTGTTTCCCCCCCCCCCCCCCCCCCCCGTGATTTGTGGAAGGATGGCCCAGCCCCAGGGGTGATTGCTATCCCAGGAAGTTGCAGAGTTCATTTAGCTACCTTACTGCAGCCTTCCGTGCTCTCTCCTTGCCTGCATCATGACCCTGGGCTCTTCCATTCCCGTATACCCAAAGTGTTGAACCTCTTTCAGCTCAAGCGCCAAATCCAATTTCAGACAAGCTTTCGGAGGTCAAATTCCAGTGGGTGTATGGGGCTAGGGTTAAAATGGGGCAAGACCAAAGGCAAAGGGGACAGGGCTGACACCCCTCCCCCGAATGCCAGCATATTTTAGCCATTCAGGTGAGGCTGGTGGCTCCGATGCCAGTGGGGCTGCAGATCTGCTCTGGGTTTCAGTCAGAACTCTAAAGGAGACATCCAAGGTGCTGAACCCAATCCCGCCGAAGAGAAGAGGATGAAAGAGGACCCAGATTTGCGCGGCATCTCTATAAGCTAGTTTATATGCAGAGATGCACAGTTAGAAACAGGCCAGCTCAGTTAGCTATTTCCCAGCTGCTAACTCTTGATGGGCAACTTCAAGGACCCTGCACTCCTTCCCTTCTTATGGTTCTTCATCTTTTAGACCAGATTTGGACTGGGGAGCTCTTCCAATAGAGAATGACCTCTGTTAAAGTATGGCACATAGCCAGCCGAGTTCAAGGGAAACACCTTTGTTTTTTCCCTTGGCCTGAAGGAGGGTCCCTGTCAACCATCTTACTCTGCTCACAATCAGGGTGACAAAAAGATCGTATTTTGAGACTCTTCCAGTGCATAGCTTTGGGCCAAATGGTGGATTCCAATCTCCACCGAGTGACCGTGGGGAAGAATCCACGCTTGTTTTGGATGAATGCAGAGTATGGAGGAGGGACAATGTTTTTAGGAAGCTCAAAAGACAGGGTAGAAGGAGACAGCACTGTTTCTGTGGAGCACTGGGATGGAATATATCAAAGCTGCCCTGTAGTTAAGCTACTGACAGGTGGAAGGCGAAAGAAGAATTTAGCTTGCTTTCCTGAGTCAGATGAAACGTTGTTTGAGATAGGGCTTTGGTCAGATCCAGCGTGTCCCTTTGTACAATAGTTTAGTTTCATTTATCTTGGTTTTATTATGCACGGATTGTATTTTTCTATTTTATGTCTTTAATTTAACTGTAGAGAAGTTAATTCATGGGCAGCCAAACAGCATGATTGATCAATCAACGAATCAGTCAATCGAAACTAAATTGCACAATTGGAAAAAGTGCAAGCAAATATAGCTTTACTATTCTTTACCTGATTAAGGCCCTTTCCACACCAGGGATTCCACGCACAGGCAGGAGGGATGGGCACAGGTTTTCCCAGGGAAAAGGAAACCCTGGGAAAACCTGATTCTTTGCGTGGTCTCGGGGCCGTCCCGAGACCGTGGGAGGTGTGGGCACCCATCCCGCCTGGTGCCCGCTTACTTGCGAGTAAGCAGGCACCAGAAATAAGCATGGAGCTGCGTCGTGCAGCTCCATGCCCATCAGGGGAAGGGGTGGTAGCAATTTCGCCACCCCTGGGATGGCAGGGAGGGGGTTTGGGACCCCGGTTTCGGGGGGGGGGTTAACTAACCTTTTTCGCTGGAGCGTATTTGTACTCCCTGTTCCAGGTTTTTTTTTTTAAAAAAATGGTGGGCGTGACATCTGTTTCCTTTTGGGACGTTGCACTCATTTGCACAAGAGTGACAATTCTGGAAGCTGGTAAGTCCGTGATTGTCCCCCCTCCCTCCCTCTACACCCGTAGGCGTAGAAAGGGCCAAAGTTAGCTAAGATCAGTTTTGGAAGTTCATCTCTGTCTAATCAACACAGGGAATCTGCCAGCCAATAATAAGAAACCTTCTCATTTGCCGCACCACCAAAACTTTGAATTGCCCTCTCACAGGAGTTCCCAGATCTGTTTCCATTTTAAAAAAAAACATGTGTGGGCTATTGCTCTCAAGTCTGGCTTCCGGGCTTCCCAGTGGCATCTGGTTGGTCACTGGGGGAATGCTGGACTAGTGAGGTTTTGGGCCTATCCAGCTCTCTTTACGTTCCTGCCCAAATTCCTGAAGCCCTCCTTGGATGGCAGAAGGGTTCTGGAAGTACCAGAAAGGGCAGCGGGACATGATGGTTTGGCTGGGCCTTCTCTTTGGCTCGGAGTTGGATTCTATGGGTTTCGGTCCTCTCCAAGGATGAATTTGTGCCATGGCTCTGAAGCACTCATTTGGAACATTTTTCGTCCTCCAATTTTCTCCCTAGATTTTGGAGTTTTGAATGACTCAGGCTGCCTCTACAAGAGGCATTTAAAGCTCTTTCAAGGCGCATTAAAAAATTTACCTCTACAAGAACGGAGTGCAAATCGGGCGTAGAGGTGCGCTATCCCTCCGATTATGCGCATTATCGAATGCGCGTTAAACAGCGAGTTTTATTTTGCTCCGGCCGTTAAAGTGCATTTTGACTATGTGAACAAGCGCTTATGCGCATTTACTTGTAAAGCGCATTTTGGTAATCCGTTCATGCGCTTTGCTGCCTCTCGCCGCCTCTTGTGCAGAGGTATTAGGCGTAAATGCGCTTCAGCGATTATGCGCATAATCGCCTAACCAGGCGCAAAAGCGAATCCTTGTAGAGGGGAAGTACATGGGAACATAGGAAGTTGTCTTAGTACAGGTCAGACCATAGATCCATTCAGCCCAATATTGTTGACATGGACTGGCAACAGCTCTCTGGGGTTTCAGGGAGAACTTTTCCCAACCCTACCTAGAGATGCCGGGGATTGAACCTGGGACCTTCTCCATGCAAAACATGAACTCTACTGTTGAGCCGCAGCTCTGATGCTTCAGGAGTTCTCCATTGTTCCACTTTAAAATTTCCAAACGTGATACACAACACAGGCCCCCAGTATAGATCTGCCCCTTTCAGGAACTTCCCCAAGACAACATAACTAGACAAGACAGAAAAAGAAGATACAGAGCCTTAGCTAAGCATAAAAACATAAGAGCCCTGCTGGATCAGACCAAGGGACCATCTAGTCCAGCATTCTGTTCACACCGTGGCCAACCAGCTGCCCTGTGGGAAGCTCATAAACAGGATTTGAGCGCAACAGAACCCTTGTGTCCATGTTCCCCCAGCAACTGGTGTACATAGGCCTACTGCCTTTGATACTGGAGGTGGCATATAGCTAGGGTGACCCTATGAAAAGGAGGACAGGGCTCATGTAACTTTAACAGTTGTAGAGAAAAGGGAATTTCAGCCAGTGTCATTTGTATGAAATTAGTTCCTGGTGAAATTCCCTCTTCATCACAACAGTTAAAGTTGCAGGCACTATACTAGAGTGACCAGATACAAAAGAAGGCAGGGCCTCTGCAACTTTAACTGCTATGATGAAGAGGGAATTTCACCAGGAACTAATTGCATACAAATGACACGGGCTGAAATTCCCTTTTCTCTACAACTGTTAAAGTTACATGAGCCCTGTCCTCCTTTTCATATGGTCAGCCTAATATAGCCATCAGGACTAGTAGCCATTTGTTAGCCTTCTCCAGAAATTTGTCCAATCCCCTTTTAAAGCCATTCATGTTGGTTGGTGATCACCGCCTCTTGTGGTAATCAGTTCCATCATTTAACCATGGGCTATGTGAAGAACCAGCTTCATGGGATGATCCTAGGTCCTAGTACTGTGAGAATGGGAGAAAAATGTCTCCATAGCCACCTTTTCAACACCATGAAAAGTTCTGTACACGTCTCTCATCTCTCTGCGTACTCACCTTTTTTCTACGTTAAGCACTAAGGATAGAGAACAGCACCATCTAGTGGTTGGAGGCGTTGCATACATAATCATGACTCGATCTTGATGCAATTGTACATATGGAGGCTTCATGTTTCTTTTGCAGGTATACTCAGAAGTAACCATCAAACTATTTTGAGGCTTATATCTGATATACCATGCATGGCTCAGGCTGCATGCATCATGTGCCAAAATGGTCTGACAATTTGTTATTTAAGTAATTGAACAAGGAAGTAAATATTACTAAAATCAAGGAGATTAATTTGCAATTAAACATAGTTGGCACCTTGTAGATTGACTTACAGGGCAGTCCTATAAATAGGCTGACCATCTGAAAAGGAGGACAGGGCTCATGTAACTTTAACAGTTGTAGAGAAAAGGGAATTTCAGCCTTTGTATGCAATTAGTTCCTGGTGAAATGCCCTCTTCATCACAACAGTTAAAGTTGCAGGCATTATACTAGAGTGACCATATACAAAAGAAGGCAGGGCCCCTGCAACTTTAACTGGTGTGATGAAGAGGGGATTTCACCAGGAACTAATTGCATACAAATGAAATTCCCTTTTCTCGACAACTGTTAAAGTTACATGAGCCCTGTCCTCCTTTTCAGATGTTCAGCCTACCTATAAATATACACTCCAAAGTAAGCCCCACCAGTAACTGGGTTGAGGATTGTAGCCTTAATTTACTGTATTAAAAAACAGTTGTCTCTGCCTCCCTCTGGCGGCTGAATACGAGTACGTAAGCCATGGTAGCTGGGAACCCCATCTTTTTTTCTTATGTAATGGGAATGGAGCTTTTGCAAAATCTGCTTTGGCAAATATTTTATCTCTCGTTCAGCTGTCACCCAATACAGAGGGAGGGTTCCACACTGTCATAGAGTGGGGAAACCTGGGGCTTAGCATGCGAGAGACAGCTCATGGGTTCACCTTCTCTGGTTAGTTGGAGCATTTTATTGAACACATGCAGCTGCCAAATCAAAGCATTCATTCAGGAGCGGTGGTGGGGTGTTTGTTGGGACTGCAGTGGGGTGAAAAGATTTAATCCCCCCCTTTTCACATACCATGGCGCTAATTACGTTCCCCTCCTAAAAGCAGCTGTTCAGAAATGTAAAAACAACAACAACCCCGTGATCATTAATTGCGCATGCAATTAATGTCACACTAGTTTGGGTCCCAGTGGAGAGTGTTCAGTTGTTGAAGAGTAACTCTTTGCAAAGGGATGAAAAGCTCCAGTGGTGGAGTTATCTTGTATCCACAACAGTCTTGATGATGTCCTCTGTACTATTTGTTTATTCTTCTTACATTTATATCTCACCGTTTCCCCTCCTTAAGGAATCCAAGCAGCATACATAATCCACCTCTTCTCCATTTTATCCTCATGATAACAACCCTGTGAGGTAGGTTGAGCTGAGACTTTGTGACTGGCCCAAAGTCACCCAGTGAGCTTCGATGGCCGAGTGAGGACTAGAACCCGGATCTCCTGACTCCCAGTCCAACACTCTAGCCACTACACCACACTGTCTCTTCTTCCATTCTGTTCCCATTCCTCTCTGGTTTTCCCATTGTTTAATGTTTATGCAGTTACTTTGGGCTAAAATCTTCCCTATTTTGGTCATAAAGACAAGAAAGAGAACATAGGAACATAAGAAGAGCCATCCTGGATCAGACCAATGGTCCATCTAATTCAGCATTCTGTTTGTACAGTGGGTAACCAGCTGCCAATGGGAAACCCACAAGCAGGACATGAGTGCAACAGCATCCTCCCACCCATGTTCCCCAGCTTCTGATAGTGGTGGTAGAACATAGCCATCAGGACTAGTAGCCATCTGATAGCCTTCTCCATGAATTTGTCTAATCCCCCTTTAAAGCCATCCAAGTTGGTGGCCATCACTAGAACTTGGGGAAGGCGATTCCATACCTGTCCATGGTGAAATCGGGTCTATACCTCCCCCAGTCCCACCAATGCCTGTAACATAGAAACTCTCCTTTCTGTTTCTCTCTTTCTGTTAGACACACACACACACACAGAAACACTGATGGTATTTTGCAGAGCCTCAACCTAGAAGGGCATTCGTACAAAACCAAAGTGCTATTTTCTTTTCAACATCAAACACTGTAGGTATGTCCATGGTGCAACGAGCCCAAGCAATTTCTTTCTTGGGGATTTATTGCAGTAGCGAATTAACAGCAAGGAAATGGTTTGGAACATCATGCTTCAAGAACGTCAGGGTTGAATAAGGGAGTTAATGGTACACATTCCAGGGCCATTTTCAGTGTTCGCAAAGATTAATCTAACTGTGACATGAATTCATCAAACCCTAAACAGATAAATAAAATGTGCTGTGAGCAATGCAACAAATAATGTGCAATGCAAGATGGCAAACCGTATTCCGGCCAAACTTAGAAACAACGTTAATTTCCGTCTATTTCAGTCAAGGAGAGTCCAATGCATTAAGTAAAAACTCTCTCCTGTTGAAATCAAGGGGACTTAGGGGAACCTTAAAGTTCGCAGAGCTACAAGAAAGCTAGAACGTGTGTGTGTTGTGTGTGTATGTTGTGTGTGTGTTGTGTGTGTGTGACATTGCAATGAGAACTGAGTGTGCTCAGTGCCTGCAGAGTGCTGTTTCTTTTAGGCGGAGGGGTGAATTGGAAGCCTGGGTGACAGGAGTGAAATGGAGTATCATGGTGAAGGGCATGGCTGGCTGCAACAGGAGCAATTCACATGTTGTTGTTGTTGTTGTTGCTGTTGTTGTCTCCTTTCTCACTCATGGCATTTTTTCTAGATGGACATGACGGGCTTTGCCAAGTCATGCTGTCTTTTACTGATTCAGGAATTTTCCTGACTATTGAGCATGCTTTAAGTATGACTGCTTTCTGGATGTTGGTGTGGAGGTATTTTGGTAGGCCCAGTTTCTGAAGGTTTTCTGTATAGTTTTTTGATGTGATGCCGGTGACTGATGTGACTAATGGAATAATTGTGACCTTTTATTATTGTCATAGTTCCATAACTTCCATGGCTAGTGGTGTATATTTCTTTCTCTTTTCCTCTTCCTTTTCTACAACATTTTTGTCATTCGGTATTGCTATGTCAATGAGGTTCCTTTTTTTCTCTTTTTTGTCTATAACTATTATTTGTCCGGGAAAGAAGCACTCCCGGTTCACTTACAGCAGAGTAAGCGTGTTCCAGAGATCCATTCAGTAATAATACTCACACACCAGCGGTTTGTGTTTAGTATAAGCCTTTACTGAGGTGCCAGTATTTCCTTCAGTATATATATACAGCAGTATGATCCATCAAATATAATACAGGTTCCAGGAAGATTTCCACATCAAATAACATAACTGTCCATCCTCAAATCATCATACAACCAGCCTCTCTAACTCTATCAGATATTTACAGTTTATATACAGTTGAATGGACAATGACTAAGCACAAATCAATAGAAAAAACTCCCAGGGAAAAACCCACTGGCTCAATTCGGACGACATGATAGTCAATGGTGGGTTGACTAACCCTAATCCTCACGCTAACCCTAGGGGGCACTCCCCACACAACATGGTAATAAATAATCAACTGTGGTGTGGATGAGGATCAGCGCTGAGTTGACTATGGCAGCATTCGGATGACACAATAGTCAAAACAACTGACGATTGTTTCCCCCACACCAGTTGTTTATTGTGTCGTCCGAATTGAGCCACTATCTCTCTGACCTTTTCAGCAGTAGATAGAAAAAACCATTCCCCTGTTAAATGATATCAGGTGCTATAGTCATTCCTCTGGACACTTTGCAACTGTCCAGTCCTTTTATACATCTTAAGGGAAATTTTCCCCAACATTATTTTTGGTTGGTTGCAAAGTATTGTCTTGTCCCAGTATTGTTCTGTCCCGGTATATTTTATGATCTGCATTTTCCAAGATCGTTTGGGGTGAGTATGTGTAGTATGCATGTTGTTTGATGAGACTGAATTTGATGGTCAGTTGTGGATGACTTATTTTTACAGCTGTATTGTGTCTGCCCGTATAGTCTGTTACTGCCAGAATTTTACATTCTCCTGTTACATGATCTATTGTTTCTTGGAATTGGTGATGACATTTCCTGCATGAATCTGTTGTTGCGCTGTTATCTTTTATGACGTAGTTTTGGTAGTTCTTGGTTGCTATAACTTGATCCTAATAAGAATCTTTCTGCTTCAGGAAACAGCTTGCCCTTCCTGAGCCAGTTGTATGATTGTTCTTTGTTTATTTGTGGGTTCTGTATTATGTTGTAGTGCTTCCCATGGGGTACTTTTTGTGCCCATTTTCATTTTTCTCTGCGAGTGTGAGTGGTCGTGCTTGGTCTTCATGTTGTAGTGCTAGGTTGAGTGGGGTGTAATTTTTATTTGCTTTTACTATGGGTTTATGAATGAGATTATTATTATTATTACTATTACCACCAGTTGGTTCCCTGTGAACCCAGTTCACAGAGAAAAATCAAATCTGTAAAGAGTACCAAGCCTTTCAAATGTTATTTTGTTAAATTTAACTGTGAGAGACTTCCTTTCTGAGCAATAACTAAACTTTGACTGGGTTACTTTTAATTGTAGGTGTCTCTCAATGCCTTCATCTTACTAGCCTATCATTGTACCTTGGCCTGCACCTGTGTTTCTAAAGGTGTACAGAGACATTTTGGGGGTTCATATTTCATTTTGCGCCATTGTGCAATTCATTGTGTGTTCAATTATACTTGACATGTTTTGATATTAAAACTAAAACTTTATAGTACATTGTTATAGAAGATAGCATAATTCTTTAAAAAAGTAGCTTAACCTCCCAGCTTTGAATTATAGTGCAAACTGTTGTTATTCATGGAATCTGCGTGTCAAGAGCTTTTCAATGAAATATGTTACATGAGGATCAGTCAACGGGAAGACAGTCAAAAAGTGATGGCTAACTAACTCCTGACTTATAATTATATTATTATTATTATTATTATTATTATTATTATTTTATTATTCATCTTTATCATCTCACCTCATTTATTTTGTGTATTTGGAGGGCAGAAGCAATCAAGGGCTGATGATGAAGACTAGTGATGGGAAAGAGGTTTGGAATTCATTCACTCAAACTGTGATGATACTAAAAAAAGATGCCCTTTTTAAAAAAGGATTACACAAAACTACACACGAGGAACATTTTATTCCCAGACAAATATCTTGCATATCTATCAGATAGGGATGGAAATATCTATCAGTTATACATTCAATTTCCACCCCCCCCCCCCAGTCTCCAGTTCTTCAATTTGAAGAAATTTCAGAATTTTGGTAAATTCTTATCGAAAACAAACTCGCAACAAAACTCTCACTCATTTGCACTGGCCAAATTCAATTGGTCCAGCTATTCCCAGCTCAAAGAGTGCCAGGATGTAGCTGCCTACCCTGTAGCTGTTAAGGATGAGGAACCTGTCAGAAAAAAAAATGTGGCATCCCTAATTAGGCACCACAAATGTGCTTGAAAACATGGGAGTTCAAACACAGCATTTTAAGGGCTAAGTAAGCACCCTTTGTCTGGATCAGTGGAAGCTGGTGGCTCTGATTTTGATAGGGGGTGTGAATCTATTCTGGGTTTCAGCCAGAACCAGCCAGAACTCTAAAACAGCCATCAATATTCCTAATATTTGTAGCCACCAGCATCCACCGGCCTGAATGGATGACTCTGCCAATTTTGCTTTCTCATGTGTGTGTGTGTGTGTGTCTATCAATACCTATACCATCCTGTTTATGAAGAAATTTGTGGATTTTGGTAAGTTCTGATCAAAAAATGAACCATACAAAATTCTCACCCATGCCTACTCTCAGGTTGCAGCCAAAGGTCAATATTCTTACATTCTTGACTGCTAAAAGACTTGAGGCAGGATCTACACTACTGCTTTAAAGAGGTTTATAACAGTAGCGACAACTGTTGGGGCACAGGACACCTTCCAGATACAGTTTTCAAAATGTTTTCAAAGTGTCCTATCCTGCTTGGTGTAGATCTGCCCTGCTACAACATTGGAAACATAAAAGCTCACCACCTATAATGCAATGGATTGAAGACCTAAAAACACTAGCAACATTCAAAAGAGTGGTATATAGTAGGGTGACCATATAAAAAGGAGGACAGGGCTCCTGTATCTTTAACAGTTGTGTAGAAAAGGGAATTTCAGCCAGTGTCATTTGCATGCATGCAGCACCTGGTGAAATTCCCTCTTTATCACAACAGTTAAAGTTGCAGGGGCCCTGCCTACTTTTGAATATGGTCACTGTAGTATAGGGTGACTAGATAACATCCAGATCAGGGCTCATGTAACTTTAACAGTTGTAGAGAAAAGGGAATTTCAGCCAGTGTCATTTGTATGCAATTAGTTTCTGGTGAAATTCCCTCTTCATCACAACAGTTAAAGCTCTTTTGCATCTGCCCTCTTTTGTATCTGGTCACACTAGGCAGAGCTCCTGCAGGTTTAACTGTTGTGATGAATTTCACCAGGTGAAATGACACCTGCTGAAGTTCCCTTTTCTCTATAACTGTGAAAGATACAGGAGCCCGGTCCTCCTTTTCATATGGTCACCCTAGTATATAGGTGCCACTCACGAATGGACTTATATTTGGATATTGGTCTGTCTTTAATGAAATTTATCTGCCATTTACTCCCCACCACTGTTTAGAATGTTGTAATATTTGAAACTGATTCCTTTAAAGTATGTAGTTTTTGTTTATTGTTTTCTTTTGTTGAAATTTACAATAAAAAAATTGCTTAAAATATTCTTAAATCCCCCCTCCCCAAAAAACGCCTCCCAGGCAGAAGACTCATGCTCCCTTGGCGCGCATGCAGATTGGTTGCATTTTTAAATGTTCAAAAATTGCACACGAAGTAAGATCCAGCTTTGAACAGGGATGTCTGTCTCTGGCATGAACGTTTGTTTTTTCAACCCTCTGAGCCACATCCTGAGGACACTGGAGTGCCTGTGTACCAAATGAGCCCAATTTGTTCAAGAGCCCCCCCCCCCCCCCACAAATCTGGAACAAGCACTGAATATGTGAGTCACCCCAAAGTTGTCATTAAGATGGGACAGAGTCCGTAATCTCAAACCAAATATTATCATGAAAAAGGATCAAAGGAAGACTCTGGGAAGAAGACATCCTCCTTGAAATATGCGGAGCTTCTGCAGAAATACAGCCGGCAGAAGGATAGAGGCACACACGTCAACACAACCATAAAACTCATCCCGGATTTATGGCTGGCTGTACATGTTTTGCATCTGGCGCATGAAGAAGCTGAGTGAGATGTACTTCAGCTTTTGGTCGAGTTCGTTCCTATAAAGTGCATGGCTGGGCTAATAAAAAAATGGCTTACTTATGATTTCCAAAAGAAAGGGTGTTCTTCTTCAAGGTACGCTGCATATACAGCGTGCCATAAATTTAATGAGAGAACGAAGATTAGGCTGACCAGATAAAATCCAGGTCAGGGCTCATGTAACTTTAACAGTTGTAGAGAAAAGGGAATTTCAGCCAGTGTCATTTGTATGCAATTAGTTCCTGGTGAAATTCCGTCTTCATCACAACAGTTAAAGTTGCAGGGGCCCTGCCTTTTTTTGTATATGGTCACTCTAGTATAGTGCATGCACCTTTAACTGTTGTGATGAAGAGGGAATTTCACCAGGAACTAATTGCATACAAATGATACTGGCTGAAATTCCCTTTTCTCTACAACTGTTAAAGTACATGAGCCCTGACCTGGATTTTATCTGGTCACCCTAACGAAGATGCCTTTTGCATCAGGCAGGAAGGGAGACAGGCAGAGTCGTAACTACTGTAGGATGAAAGACAGGGTAACATGACAGGCATCCCCAATGTAATCTGTGCCAGGGAGGGAACCCAAGAACATAAGAAGGGGATGGTTGGATAACATCCCAGGTCAATTCAGCAAATTTGAACTAGTTTCCGTTGGCGCTTGTCCTTTTGAAAAGAGTGGTAATCGTATATTTTGACTCCAAGTCTAAGCATTTACCCCGAGGCTGTAATCCTATGTACACTTACCCTGGATGTAACCTCCACTGAACACAGCTGGGGCTTACTTCTGAGTAAATGTGCATTAGATTGCTCTGTGAGTATGCTTACTTGGACATTGTAGGGTGACCATATGGAAAGGAGGACAGGGCTCCTGTATCTTTAACGGTTGCGTAGAAAAGGGGATTTCAGCAGGTGTCATTTGTGTGCATGCAGCACCTGGTGAAATTCCCTCTTCATCGCAACAGTTAAAGCTGCAGGAGCTTTGCCTTTTGTATATGGTCACTCTAGTATAGTGCATGCACCTTTAACTGTTGTGATGAAGAGGGAATATCACCAGGAACTAATTGCATTCAAATGACACTGGCTGAAATTCCCTTTTCTATGCAACTGTTAAAGATCCAGGAGCCCTGCCCTCCTTTCCATAGGGTCAGCCTATTGGACACTGCTTTCAAATGAGCTTTAACTTTGAATACTTAAGAGAAGGATTGGCTTCTGGGGACAACTGGAAACATGAAGAAGGGATTCTTAGAGTAGGGTGGATGAACCTCTCATTTTGCTTTCTCCCCCATTGAAATTGTATAAATCTTGAATTCTTTTTGTTGCATTTATGAAGACTTTTGCAAACGTCTTCATAAATGCAACAGAAAATTTCTGATCAAAACTAAACTGAAACAAAATTCTCACTGTCTGCATCAGCCAAATTCAAAAAGTAAAGCTATTTCCAATATGGAGTTGACTGCAATGGACCCGCCTGCCTTGGAATTGTTAAAGATGAGGAGCTTGTAAAAAAAGAAAAAAAGGTGGCCACCCTAATTCAAGACCACAAACATGTCTGAATGCAGAGTATTCAAACCCAGTCTATAAAGAGCTAAACAGAAGGAGCTCCCTGCCTGAATGGATTAATCGGCCAGTTTTGCTTTCTCCGATGTTCAGTTTCTAAATATTTCATGTCCTTTCCATCCTGTCATGAAGAAATTTGTAAATTTGGGGAAGTTCTTAGAAACGAAGTGCTCACCCAACCCTACTGTAAAGGAAATGAAACAATTGGGGGATGAAGATGGTTCTTAGCGAAATGCACAAAGTGATGAAGGTGTTGCTGTGTTATGACCTATGGCGCTGTTTTGTTGTTTCAGACCCGACAAACCTAATTTAGCATATAAAATATTATTGAGCAACCTTACAATAGTATTTCTGATACTCTGCTGCCCTCTGGTGTGAGTCCATGAGCACAGACGCATGAGCCTTCGCAACTGGAAAACTGAGGACATTTTTTATTCCACAACGAACAATACAAACCCAGAAAATGCGTCACACAAGGGGAAAGCATCCTCCTCCGTCTGCGAACCCTTCTTCACGCTCTTGCACAAGGTTGCGTCCTTCTACTCCGAATCAATTGTTCTAAAGCAACTACCACCTCCGAGATCTGTACTCACAATTAGACCCTGTATAAGAATCCTCATTCCAGGCAAAAACTGAAAAAGTGTGTGCAGGGAGAGGGTGATCAAGCTTTTACTATCCAGAACGTGAATAAGAAGAGATTGGTAAGTGTGCTAAGGATTCAGTGACTGTCAGTGTATGATCATCAAAAAAACCCTGATGGATTAAAAAACCAGAATATAAGGGCTTCTCACCTTGGTCCAAACTCCACATAGCCAGGAAATTGGAAGCGAAGGCTGATGCCTTATCTGACGTGCCCCGTGATCAGCCATGATGTGCAATGTCGCAACTGGAGCTTGCTTACAGCTTACACTCCCATGCACTCCCCACGTTTCCTGGATCTTTCAGTCCCAAATCTAGATGGGGAGGATGGAGTACACGGGACCAGCAAAGATGTTCCACGTCGTTCTGGCCTTGTATTGCCTTATGAAGCATCGGATAATATAAAAAAACATAACCTCTAACATTAACCTCTAAGGTAGGAGGTAGTGCCTAGTCTAGCTCTCACACAGTCACAAAAGGGGCGCAAAGCCGGGACAGTGTTTTATCTGGCATACAGGGAAAGTTGGGGCATTCCAGAGGCAGCTGGACAACCATCTGTCAGGGATGCTTCAAGGTGGATTTCTGCATTGAGCAGGGGGTGGGACTCGATGACTTTGTAGGCCCCTTCCAACTCTATGATTCTATGAGCTTGTTCCTCAACTTCTCCCACGTCATTGCTCCCACTTTCTTGCTTGACAGGCACAGAAAGGAGGCCATGATATCTCCTGTTCCTCCTTCTCACCATCAGAACTATCTCAGCCAGAGCGAGAGGCAGGTGAAAAGGCCGTTTCAATGGTGAAGAAGAAGAAGAAGAAGAGCGACTCCAGGAGGCTTTTGATAGTGGAGACCTGCTGGGCCATGGGCCTTGGCGGGTGCCCAGCCATTAGGGTGACCAGATTTTGAGAACCAAAATCCCGGACCCCCCCCGCCACCCCCCTTTTGTTTTCAGCCCAGCCCACCACTGGAATGCGCTCCCCCCCAAGAGTTTCTCTGATGGAATTCGGCCCTCAGGTTGCAAAAGGTTCAGCACCCCAGATCTATGATATAAGTGTACTTTCTTCCAGTCTTTCCAGATTGCATCACAGGCATATATCCTGCTATGTCCAATGAATCAGCTGTCAGTTTATCCAATTATATGCACACCTTTTGTCTTATTGTGTGGAAAATACATAAATATTTGTTAAAAAGTTGCATAACAGCTCTAGGGGTAGGGGGAGGAGTCTCTTGGCAACATCATGGGCAGTAGCCAATCAGCACCATCCGCAACCAGCTTTTGCTGCAAACTTGCAGAAATGGGGTGTTTTTCAGCCCTGGAGAGGGCTGAAAGGTCATATTTGAACTAAACCAACCCAGGGCACTTTCAAACTAGAACTTTGGCTCTGGATCCGAATTCCACGCTTTTGAGGCATGCGTGTATGTCCGTGCGCCCAGAAAGGTAAGCAAGTGGGTGGGCAAATTGGGAGGGAGGAAGAGGGAGAGGGAAGGCGGCAGGTGGTGGCGGTGGGTCCCCACTTCAGTCAGTGACCTGCCTTGGGCCAGGCCTGACTGGAGCAGCATCCATAATTGGGAAATGGTTCTCTCTCTCTCTCTGTCTCTCTCTCTTTCTCTCTCTCTCTCCCTGGCAAGTGAATTAAAACTAGGATAATTCTGTTTGCAAACTCCACTTCAGCTGCCCGAAGTCATTTCAGTCCCAGCAGAAGCAAACGTTTGTGCTGCAAAAGAGATTTGTTTCCATTAAAAAAGAAGAAGAAGAAAAAAAAAAAGACTTTACAAAGCCTGTTTGGCCCAACAGACCTGGAATAAGCCCAGCTACATGAGTGTGAGTTCCACATACCGTAATATGTGTATTTTGGACGGAAGACGCTGACGGAGAAGCGTTTTATAGTTCGGTTTGCCAACATGCTCTTTGGTTGACAGATCAACAGACCAGTTGGGGTAATGGGAGAGATAACTCTATTGAGCTGTAAATACTTAAGAAGCTGGAAATCTGGAAATGTGTGTGTGTGTGTGTGTGGGGGGGGGAAGGATTAAGGTTTTGTAGTTCTCCCAAAGATATTAAACGAGGTTCCAAAGAACTCGGAATCCAAGCTGCACCATTCAGATTTGAATCAAGGCACTGTGGATCCATCAACGCAAACAGACCCACACACATATAAAAAGAAAGGATTTGTATTTAAAGAAGCCTTTCCTGACTAATGGTTTTAATGATTTAAATTCACTCCTCCTCCTCCTCCTCCTCCTCCTCCTCCTCCTCCTCCTCCTCTTTCTCTCTTGTTTGTTCACCACTCAGATAGTTTATTGGCTATGGAGTAGTATATACAGCTTGTAAATAATAAAATAAATATACACATCTGAGCCTTCCTCTTGATGGCGCCTGGTGCGTCACAGCGAATTGATGTTCCTGCCGTCAGTCTGCATGGCGGAAGCGCCACGGCGGCTTTTCCTGCGGCTGCCACGCTAGCGCCTGCCCAGCATCAGCTGGAGGGGCAGCTGGAAGGGCGGCTGGAGCGGCGGCCCACCTACTCTCAGGTAAGCGTTTTCTTAAAAAAATAAATATAAAATTGTGGGAAGGACTGCTGAGGCGGTGCGGCGAGCTTATGGCCCGCTACTCCACCCCATTCCCTGCCCAGCCTGCTCCGCCCTGAAAAAAGTCGGACTAAATGCCTGACTTTTTTAGTGTGGAACAAAGGGGTTTTGCCCTTAGGTGGCTTTGAATTGGCGGCCATTTCGAAGCCACTGCGAGGCAAAGTGCCCATGAAGAGGTACCCTGAATCTTGTTTCTTGTATTTGGGGAGTTCTCACATCCTTGCACCTTCCAAACCGCTGCCCTCTACTAGGTAAAGCAGCAATTGAACATGTAGGAGACAGTGAAGGTTGGAAAAAAGGAGGCTGAGGGGAGACCTGATAGAGGTGTACGAAATTATACATGGTGTGGAGAATATGGAGAGGAAGACTTTTTTCTCCCACTCTCAAAATACTAGAGCCTGGGGGTCATCCCATGATGCTGATGGGTGGGAGATTCAGGACGGATAAAAGGAAGGACTTCTTCACACAGCACATAGTTAAATTATGGAATTCACTACCACAAGATGAAGTGATGGCAACAACAAACTGCACTGACGAAAGTCACTTAATTTTTTTATTTTTTATTTTTTTTAAACCCACTTAGACTTAACCGGTGTTATGATTCCCGGTAATAAGATTACACAAAAGTCTTTAATTTTCTAAAAACAGTTTGTCTTGCACCGCCAGATGCCAGAGGAGCATTAATTAATGAGGTTTATATTTTCAGACATCTTGAGAGGATTAGCATGTAAAAAAAGAGGGTGCAGGGGAAAGCAAGAAAACTACCTTGAGATAAGCAAGTGTATGCCATTTAGGCTTAGAGTGTAGCCCCTGCTGAGATGTGGGAAAACCTTGTGCGGAAAGCCACCTGTGTCAGCTGTAATACAGTTCAAAATAATTGGTCCTCGATAGACTTCGGTAATTTGATAGACAGAGGAGCAGTTACAACAGACACGTCTCCCGGCTGCAGTACACTGAGGGATGTTCAGGTGGCAGTAGCGATGAGGCCTCTGGCAGTGATTGGCTGCCTTGCCTACCTGTCACAGAAGGGCCGGGCATTTAGATTGATTTCTGGCCGAGCTATTCTAGTCCTGCAGTTTACTGCTTGCCATTGCTGGGCTGCTCAGATCCCAAGTGGTCTTTTTCTTTGTATTTTTGGCCCCACCCCCTTTTTACCTTCAGCTCCACCCACCACTGAGAACTTCTCCAAGATGGAATATAGCGCTGGGGCTGAAAGAGGTGCCCCACCCCTGGCCAAGGGGGGGGGGGGAAGACTGACGAAGGAAGGGGCCTAGGAAAGGATTGGGAGAGGCCTGGTAGACTACGGAATGGCTAGGGGAGAACTCAGCAAAGAGGACTGGAACAGGAAGATGCTCTGATTATTGGGAAGAAGGCCGGATGTGTTCAAGGTGAAGGACAACTGGGAGAGCGAATGGGTCAAGAGCAGAGAGGGCTATGGTTAGAAGCTTCAGAAACTAGGAAGGTTGAATTTCACATGCTGTTTTGAAATAGCCAAGAACATGAGAACAACATAAGGACACCATAAAAACCCTGCTGGACCAGACAGAAGATCCATCGAATCCAGCATTCTGTTTTCCAAAATGACCAACCACATGCCATTGGGAAGCCCATCAGTAGGACATGAAAGCAACAGCCCCCTCCTGCCATTAGCTTCCATTCCAGTGTGCCAAATTGACGTTGATTTCAAATTCTTACCACTATAGGGAGGCAGTGTAGTGTAGTGGCTAGAGTGTTGGACTGGGAGTTGGGAGATCTGAGTTCTAGTCCCCACTTGGCCATGGCAGCCCACTGGGTGACTTTGGGCCAGGCACAGACTCTCAGCCCAACCTACCTCACAGGGTTGTTGTTGTGAGGATACAAATGAGGGGAGGAGGATTATGTACGCTGCCTTGGGTTCCTTGGAGGAGAAAAGGCAGGATATAAATGCAATAATAAATAAATAAATAAACAAACAAACGGGGAGGCCATTTGGATTTTCTGCCTTGGTCACCAGAGTGGCTCTGGGAAAGCCAATAACAAGAATATTGGAACCAAAGCTAAAGAAGTAGAAGAGGCATTTTGTTTAGCAAAACACTGATTGAGCTTCAGAGACAGGGGAACATGAGAAACCAGGGCTGAGGTTTGCTTAGAATTAGAACATGTCTGGGCAAATATTTTGGCCCCAGGCAATGTGGCAATGGGCCGTAGTTGGAGTTCACATGCCAATGGTGGGTATGGCCAAAAACAGTTGTGGGTGTGGCTAGGGCCACCTTTCCCTTCCCCCAACTCATGGATTTATTCATTCATTTTATCTTTTAATCCATCCAATAGCAAGCGTTCTTTGAGCAGACTGCAAACAGTTAAAAACAACAACAGCACAACACCAATATTTAAAAGAATAAGATACAATATAATATAACATGACAAAACAGCACAGGCAGAGATAAATATAAAGATATATATGGACAGTTATAAACATCTAAAAACAAAGTCTCTAAAAGATAATGTAGGTGCCAGGTGAGCCTCTTTAGGGATGTTTATTCCATAAATTGGGTGCCATCACAGAGAAGGCCCTCTAAGGTCCTTTGGTTGGGGCACCTGGTAGCAGGATACTGAAGATGACTGAAGGGTTTGAGCAGATACATACGTGAGCCATCTTCAAAGGTTGCCTCATGTACAACACATTGCAGTGATCCAACCGGGAGTTTATCAGAGCACAGATAACTGCAGCCAGACTACTTCTGTCCAGATAAAGTTGCAACTGGTATATCAACCTAACCCTCTCTCTACCTGGCCAGTTACCAATACTAATTAATTGTGAAATCTGTCCGACATGCATTGTGTGGATTGTGCGGTGTCATTCATTCCTGCATCCGTTCACAGACACGTTCGTTTTTCCCATTATGCGGAAAAATATGTAAATAATTCTGTAAGAAATTTCACAACAATTTGCATAATGTGTTTAGTATGTAACATTTAGTGTATTGTTCCCCCATTCCATTCAACGTTTCCCCGCATACATTTCCCAACATGGGAAGCAAGGAGAAACTTGTGTATTTTCCTGTGAGTAAATTTTCATAATTTTCAAGAAAGTTTAAAAAAAAAGAATCATCCGGAAGTCCATGGACTCAGTCTATGGCAGATTCCGCAGTTGGATTCTTAGAAATCCGAACTCATTTGACTCTGTCTCTAATTTCTCCAGCATCCCTAGCAGGGGGTGAGCTGAGTGACTCCGATGATAGGGTGACCATATGGAAAGGAGGACTGGGCTCTTGTATCTTTAACAGTTGTATTGAAAGGGGAATTTCAGCAGGTGTCATTTGGAATATATGCAGAACCTCCTCATCACAACGGTTAAACTGCAGGAGCCCTGCCCTCTTTTGTATCTGATCACTCTAGTATAGCTCCTGCAGCTTTAACTGTTGTGATGAAGAGGGAATTTCACCAGGCATAACAGAGACACCTGCTGAAATTCCATTTTCTCTTAAAAATACAGGAGCCCTGTCCTCCTTTCCATATGGCCACCCTATCCAATGGGGAAGATGGTGGATGCAAGTTTGTGATGGGAGGAGAGTCACCTGAACAGATTTCAGTTCATGTTTCAAAGTGGACATAAGATGCAGGCCAGGTTTGTACACACCTGTACTTAACTTGCTTACTATTTGCATGATGACGGGCAGCCCAATGGGTGAATTGAGCCCACTGAAAAGCACTGGGTTTGAGGGAGTACGGTTATTCCACCGGTGATGCTATATCTGTGATGGACCATCCACACAACTCATCAGCTGACGTTGCAGCCATCAAGTGGTAAACAAACATGCATGTGTGAAACAGCCCTTGTGGGTCACTGTGATGATGGAAGGAAGGAAAGGCGGATGGAAGGCAGGCAGGCAAAGCAGGAGGGATATATGAGTAACAGCTGAAATGAATGCATGTAAACTTTACATAAATCACAGGTGGAAAATCCAAGATAATGTGGTCTTGCTGGCTGATAGATTAACCTTTGGGTCTAACAGGCCTGACATTAAAAGAAATGGCTGTGTTTTGGTGAAGAATTTCAAGCTTAATAAACAAAAGGAGCAAATGGGTCCATTTTCTCCCCAACTTCCCCAGACTCCAGCTGGATTCTGAGGACTGTCAATCCATCGCTTTTCAGAGAGACCAATTTATTTTTTAATGCACTTCAGCTATCGCTCCAACCTGCCAAACCAGATGTATACCCTCAACGCTGCAGTCCATAAAAATAAAAGGTCAGCTATTAATTGCCTTCAGATTAGCTTTTGTGACTTCACGATAGACCTTTTCACAGCTACCGTGTTTAATTTATTTCTCATATTCAGGAAAGTATAAAAAAAACCCAAAACCCCCACATCACTCTCTGCTCCCCTCTGCCACCCTTCCCCCGTCATTGATTTCCATCAAAGAGATCATAAAAGCAAAATAAGCGTAGAGATGCAAATGGGAAAATGATGGTGAGAAAGTAATAAACATTACAATGATAATATATATAAACAAGCCTATAAACCTCCCCAAACCCTGAAGATATCTGAAGTGTATCATTTCATTTTTATAACTCGCGCTTCCTAATGCATAACTTCCAAAGAAAATGAATTTAATTACACCGCTAACCTTACCTAACCCCAATCAAGTCCTAGGTAGTAATGAAAGCAATTACGTTCATCCATAGTAAGAAGTGGTGGAGAGTCTTGATTTTATAACCGGGGGTGGGGTGGGGAGAGAGAGATCTGGGTCACAGTCCACCATTTATGGTACGGCTAGTGAACAAAGCTGGTTTTCTAAGGGCAAAGGCAAGCAGGATATTTTTAGAGCGCGGAGGAGCAGGGTGGATTTGGAAGTGGCCTCTGTGTGCGTTCAGTCCAAATTTACCTTTCTTGTTCAAAGACTGAGCTCTGAAAAGAAGAATGGTTCTGCAACTTTTGCAGCAGAGCCTGGCTGTGGGTGGTGTTGATTGGCCAGTGCCTGTGATGTCACAAAGACATCCCCTACCCATCCCCAGGGATGGTTTTGCACTGTTTTAAATGAATAAAGTAATGATTTTAATTATTTCTGCTTTTGTTTTCATTAACAAGGCAAAGAATGGATGAATAAATGGGAAAAATGTACGTGTTGCATGTGAAAAATTAAAGAAAGGTGGTCAACCCACCTGCACCATGGAAAGAGCATCAAGGCTGACAGCTGAGATGCTGTGATGTACACCTGTCCTTCAAGCGGTGAAGTTGGGCTCACATCATGGTTGGGGGACCTGCTATCTCACATGATACATCAGCCTTCACCCTCTAGGAAGAGTTATTTATTTATTTAATGCATTTATATTAGGGATGTGCATTGGATCGGACCTGATCCACGATCCAGGCCCAATCCAACCAAAATCAGATCAAACGATCCGATTATGATCCCCAGCACCTGGATCCGCCGATCCAATCCGAACCGATCAAAAAAGGACCCGATCTGGATTGGCGGATCAGCGGATTGGGCCTCCTCCCCCCACTCACTCTCCTTACCTGCTGGGGCTGACGGCTCCGGCAGGTAAGGTGCACGAGGGCGGGGGCTTCCCTGGCGGGGCTGTCCACTTCCATCAGCGGGCGCCCATGGGCGTTGGCGAACGGAAGCCGACGGCCCTGGCAGGTAAGCAGCACAAGTAGGGGGGGAGGAATGGGGGAGGGACAGGGAGGGGGGAGTTAGGCCCCCCTCACCCACCCACTGCCATTCCCCCCCCCCCCATAGAAAGCTTTCTTTCCCCCAATGCAAGTCTCGGGGGGGGGGGGGAAATGGCATCTGATCTGTAAATCGGATGTCAGATTTTCGGATCGGAATCAGGTCCGAACCGAATCGGGGAGGCCTCCGATCTGATACGACCTGAGCCGAGGCCTTGGGTCCGGTTCCAATCCCGACCCAATGTTTTGGACTGTGCACATCCCTAATTTTTATCCCACCCATCTTCCCAGGAAGTCATGCCAGCACACCCAGGAGCGGGCAACATGCAGCTCTCATGGCCATTTTTGAAGATCTCTGTTCCTGCTGCTACTGAAATAGCTATGGCAGCCGTAAGAACCCACCACAAGTTTTCAAGGAAAGAAGGCATGTTTTGTGACTGGCTATGCCCGTCGTAGAAGCCATTTTGCAAGAGTGCCCACAACGCTCTTTTAAAAATTCTGAATGTGTCCAATGACCCTTGGTCTAACCCTTATACCACACTGGAACACATACACAGAGAGTTTCAGCTATTGGGTGGCATAGAAATGCATAAATACATTAATAAATAAATGTGGTTGTCATCCCTGAGAATTACTGCCTATCCTCCAACATTTGATTGGTCAATAAAAATAGGGATGCCCTTGTGCGGTTTCCCTTGTGATTTATTATTTATTTATTATTTACTTATTATTCAAAACATGTATACCTTGCCTTTCAACTCAATGGATCATCAAGATAGTTAAAAGCCCATGATGAAAGTTTGCTGAAACAAATATTAAAACAGAAGTGTGTGTGTGTGTGTGTGTGTGTGGGGGGGAATCACAAACAAACAAATGAATAAAAACTCCCATGGAGACTGAAATCAACAGTAAAAAAACTAAACAAAGCCAAATAACAACAAAACTCATAAAATCAATTGAAGCCAGTGTTTTTAAAACCCTGTGTTCATGCCAAGGCCCAAGGCCTGAAAGTATGCTCCAAAGCATATTTCCTGCGAAGTAAGGGCTTTTCTGCATGAGGCATATATTGTGCCCCCGTTATTCCTTACTTGTGGTTATTTACGGGTTCTTTAGATGACGTGGCGATCCTCCAACTTTGCTTCTGTTATTTTCCAGAGCACTTTCCCAGTTTGTTTAGGACAGGGAAAAATGAAGTATTATTGTTTGTGAAAGCGTTGTTTCTACGGGTGCATTCGCCCTATTGCGCTAGAGTACACAGCTCCACCTAGAGGTTGTGGATTTGTAGCAACTGCGGGCAGGGGAAGATTATTGGAAGGAATATAATTGCTGCATACTCAACCCAGGTGAGCCATGCATGGCTAGTTTCCATTCAAATGCAAAGTAGTAGTTCTATGCATGCTTGATAGTGTCCTTTGGCCTTTAGTCCTAGATACTCTGGGCTCATCTATACCTAAGGTGTCTATACGGTCACATGATGTCCTGGAAGGAAAGAAGGATGTCACAGGAACCATTTTTTAAAGAAGGGGAGCCCAGTCGCTAGGCCCCCTTCCGGGGAAAAATATGAGTTTTCTATAAAAAAACCCCTCCGCGCCCAAGTCCTCCGCCATCCCAGGGATAGTGAAATTGCTGCCTCCACCCCCCAAAGTGATATGGAGCCCCCTGAACAGCTCCATGCCTGTTTTGAAAGATAGAGGAAGTGGGAAGAAGCCAGGATGGGCACCCCTGCCCCCGCGGAGCTCAGAATCATTCCGAGACCATGGGAAAAAATCAGGATAACCAAGGTCTCAGTTATCCCAGGGAAAGTCTCTGCTCATCCCTGGTTGCCCCGGGACCCCCTGTGTCTCATATGGATGCACAGGGACACACCTGGGCTGATCCTGGGAGAACAGCATGGTGTAGATATGGCCTCCGATCCGGTTACTGCTGAACAATGGCTAGCTGGCTTGAGTGTAGATGCAAATGTCTTCTGGCTTTGACTGATGGAAGCAATCCCATTCTATGGGGGCCTGGGTGAGCCCTGCAAAGGGGATGTACCTCCACATAACATGCGTGAGGGTTTTCCTGGCAGGATCATGGCACAAGAGTCTAGCTATCTGCTTGTTTTGATTATTTGCAACCTAAATAGCTTACAGTTTCATTTCGTTTTAGTTTCCAGCCTATATCCTTTTTAAAGTCCTTTTAAAGAGAGTGCTATTAAAATTCTTCCATCTCAGGGTATAGTATGATTTGCACATGTGAGTGATTGTAATTGCCTATATTCCAGGGACAATTTTAACAACAGAGTGATTCACCTCAAGGGACTTCCGTCTCTCTTCCATTAAAAAAGAAAGAAAGAAAGGAAGCAACAACTTCACATGTTATGTTTTTTATGATGTGAGTTGCAGCTCAATAGGAAATGAACTAAGAATATCAAGCTGCTTTCAGTCAAGTAGGAAGTTTCCATATTAAGAAGTGCTTTTCTTGGACTATTTGGCCTGTGCTTTTAGTCAGAGACAAGCGGGTTGAAGATCACTACATTCCGAAAGGGGAAAGGTCATCTTTCATTCTGTTGAACATCAGGAGTCCGTGTGGATTTTAATTGCTCATGGGGCTGTTGCGAATGCAGAATATAAAATGGCCCTAGGAAAACAAAGCATAAGATGCAAGACTTTAGTCCAAGGATAACGTTCTGCATTGACTCAGAAATACACACACACACACACACACACACTCACATTCACACATCTGAAGACCCTGAAACAAGGAGAAGCATTGTGCACGGATCCCCTGATCCAATCTGGATCCCAATCTGGGAGGTCCAGATCGGGTCTGATCTGACCCATGTCGGATTGGGCCCAAACCACCTCGGATCTGGATCTGGAGCCACTCTGGGTCTGTGCAGACCCCTCCCTCCAGCTCTCCCCGTTCCCTCGCTCCCTCCCCCAATCACCCTGCTTACCTGCAGCCTCCTCCACGTTGTCCCCCATTGTCCTCCAAGTCGTCCTGCCTCATCAATGTTGGCCGGCCACTTTCCTGCTCACGCTGGGTGCCATCATCACCCGGTGTGAGCGGGAAAGTGGCTGGCCAACATAGAGGAGGCCGGCCGCCAAGGAGAATGATGCGGAGGAGGCTGCAGGTAAGGGGGGTGATGGGGGGAGGAAGGGAGAGAGCAGGGAGAGTGGGAGGGAGGGCTCTGCATGAACCTGGAGTGGGTCTGGATCACGGATCCAATCTGGCCTGATCTGCTCCGAGTTCGGGATCCGTATCCATATCCGTGCACAGCCCTAAGCCTTACAATGCATCCCTGTGTGTTTCATTTACATATATTCATGTAGTAATAAAGAGCTGGGCAGACACAATGTTAGGGGACTTCTGCATTTAGTGGAGAATTTGAAGATTTGAGTAACAATCTTTCATGGACAAAAAGCTGCACTGAACTTAATAGGGTGACCATATGGAAAGGAGAACAGGGCTCCTGTAACTTTAACAGTTGTATTGAAAAGGGAATTTCAGCAGGTGTCATTTGTATGCATGCAGCACCTGGTGAAATTCCCTCTTCATCACAACAGTGAAAGCTGCAGGGGCTATACTAGAGTGACTGGATACAAAAGAGGGCAGGGCTCCTGCAGCATTAATTGTTGTGATGAAGAGGGAATTTCATCGGGTGCTGCATGCATACAAATGACACCTGCTGAAATTCCCCTTTCAATACAACTGTTAAAGATACAGGAGCCCTGTCTTCCTCTTCATATGGTCACCCTACTTCATGTCCTGCATGCGGACTTCTTTTAGGCATCTCTAGGGTGACCATATGGAAAGGAGGACAGGGCTCCTGTATCTTTCACAGTTGCAATGAAAAGAGAATTTCACCAGGTGTCATTTGTATGCATGCAGCACCTGGTGAAATTCCCTCTCCATCACAACAGCTAAAGCTGCAGGAGCCCTGCCCTCTTTTGTATCTGGTCACTCTAGTATAGCAACTGCAGCTTTAATTGTGATGAAGAGGGACTTTCACCAGGTGCTGCATGCATACAAATGGTACCTGCTGAAATTCCCTTTTCTATCCAACTATTAAAGACACAAGGCCCTGTTCTCCTTTTCATATAGTCACCCTAGGTATCTCCAATATCAGAGTAAGCCTATATATACCAGCTGCTGGGGATCATGGGTGGGAGGGTGCTGTTGCACCGTGTCCTGCTTGTGGGTCCCTGTTTGACAGCTGGTTTGCCACTGTGTGAACAGAGTGCTGGACTAGATGGACCCTGGGTCTGATCCAGCACGGCTCTTCTTAAGGTTCATATGCTAGCAACAGTCCAAAGTAAGAATAAGAAGGAGGAGTCTGGGGACGGAGATGCAAAATCAATTCACCCTTCCTGAATACAACATATGCAGGACTTTACTCTCCTCATACCCCCAAAGTGACTGGCATTCACTTATATCGGTAAAGTAAAGAGCTACTCTATGGTACCCTTACTGAAGTTTAGCAATACCTGTTCTGTGTGTCTGATGAACCCAGCATCGGGGTGATGGATGGATTTTACTGCAATTTGCATCCTGTTTACTTTGTCCCAGAAGGTTCAGTGGAAGCCACTGAGATGGAACCAGCTCCCATCTGCTTAGCTCCACCCACTCATCTACATTGCTCCACCCCAGGTTTCTTGCAGCAATGGAATGTTGGCAACACTCAAGTGTGACAGAACAGCATGACACAGAGATCAAATGTTGGCAACTGCTATTATGCATTGAGATCATGTAATAAACAATGCGATAAAGTATAGCAATCTGGAATATAAACGAGCCGGCTCCATTCAATCTTCAGGGATAGTTCAATCGAAAGTTATCCTGGAAAAATGCAGTGTATCATATTTCATGCCTTTAATAGGGTTTTCATGATTTTACAAAGTGCTTCAACCAGACAGACTCAGCTGGAGGTTACACCGCGGGAGACCCTAAAAACAGTGCAGCTGTGTTTTTCAACTCCTGCCAAGATCTCTTGAATCTGATCTGGAATGACTATGCCTCTTTGGAATGCACGTTCACTTTTCTCCAGCCTTATCCAAATAATTTTAAAAAAGGAAAGAAAAAGGAAAGGAGAGGAAAGGAGAGGAAGAAGTCCTGGGAGAATTCCATATGGAAACTCTAAACCAACATTATAAAGGATTTCCTATAAACAAAATTATGGTCACAAATTTTGGATGTAGACCATGCTGAAAACAAACGGTCCTTTGTGTCTCTTTTTTTATATGGATGACATATATACACAGAGACACACACATAGCTATTGGGAGGTTCACTTGTAGCCTCCCTTTTTCGGAAGATCGTCAAAGTGCTCCTAACAAGAAGAAACTTTAATCATCCTGTGCACTAAATCCCCTGAAAATAAATATCCAGAGGAACTTCAAAAACACACACCCCTTAATTAGAATCATATGTGCCGCACTACACATTTCTAGTTGTGGCAGGCAGCCAAGTTATAATTTAATGATCTGCTGTAAATATTACCCATAATGGATAGACTTTGCCTTACGCTCCCGTGTGTCAGATAGCCACATTTGTTTATTGTCTGGTTTTGTTCAGGCATCAGAACTTTAAGATATTTCCCCCTCCCCATAATTAAAATGAACAACAACAACAACCACAACATCAGTCTGGCTCTCCACCAGGAAAAGTGGATGATCATTGTGGTGAAAGAGAACGTTAATTTTAGTTGGTATGAGATTTAGGCCGCAATTCTATACTCACTACTTGGAAGTAAGATCCATTGAATTCAATGGGATTTACTTATGAATAGACATGTCTAGGATTGTACTGTCAGTCATGCTTAGAGTAGATCCTTCAAAATCAATGGGACTTAATTTAATCATGACTAACATGTCCCATTGTTTTCAATGGGTCTACTCTGTGTGACTAAATCTGGATTCAACCCATTCTATTTAATTTGTTGCAGTGTTAAAGTGTGGCACAGAGAACATACCTGTGAAACAAGAAGGTAGAACCATGGTTTGTTAACATGGCTGGGTTCACACAACACAACAACCCACCATTCAACAACAATCCATACTGAACCCATACTCTGGGTTGTCATGTTGTGTGAACCCAGTCATTGTCTGGTCACGATTAGGCTAGGAAACATAGAGCTCTTTCAGGCAGTCTGGGACCATTTCCTCTCAGAAGGAGGCATTCATCACCTGCGTGGCCACGTCAAAACTCCAAACAATGAGAAGCCCATCACGGAATTTCACAAGAGGGAAGGAACATCCTGGTGAAAGTTCTCCACCAGCAGCTGAAGTCCCACAATGGAGTTTTCACTTGTTGTTTATTAAAAAGAGAGAGAAGAGGTTCCACCACCCCAGTAAGCTCACATTTCCTCAGAGCCAACATGAAATGGTTTGGTGACAATCCCACCAATTTTGGTCACTCTTGTCGGGGGTGATGGTGAGGCAGAACAACCCTCTGAATTCAGCTCAAGGTGTTCCAGCCACATTCACTATCAGGAGATTGAATCGCATGCTTAGTTGGTACCCTATTCAACATTTTCCAGCTAAGGCGGCCACTTAATAATAATAATAATAATAATAATAATAATAATAATAGGAAATGCATCACCAATAAAAGAGGATAAAAGAAGACAATGATTTACATAATATTTACATATGCTAATTTATGAATATAGATCCAATTGTAGAAATAATTATATTTTTCATAGAAATACGGTACATCTTACCATACTGTGGAAGACTGGGACCAGGTGATCTGCATGTCCAGTCTTCCACAGTATGCTGCCTGGGTGCTAACCATTGATGGACAACAGCTCTGATGGTTCATTATTTTCAAACTGCAATTGGATAGGAAAGAGAGGACTGCCTCCTGTGAAAGAAGACATCTGGCCACTCTAGTCCTTCCACAGAATCACAGCAAGCACAGAACCCCCCCCCCCATTCTTCCATATGATTTCATGGCAGATATACATAAGAAGGTCCATGATGGATCAGACCGAGGGTCCATCTAGTCCAGCACTCCGTTCACACAGTGGCCAACCAGCTGTCGACCAGGGACCCACAAGCAGGACACGGGTGTAACAGCGCCCTCCATGTTGAGAAAAAAAAAGAACACTTTGCAGGAGTGAGCTCTTCTCCTCACCTATAGCTGCGGCCACTCTAGAAACAAGATGGCTTCCATGGTGCCTTCTTTAGCAAAGATGTTGGGAGGACATTAAAAGCAGGCTGATGTCATGCTGTAGGGATTGTTTCAAGATCCATAGCATTGTCTCAAATGACCAAATGGGCAATATGTATGTCATTGTAAACATTACAGATCAGTTGGCTTTGGCGTCCTTCAGAAAAGTGCTCTATAAATCTCAGAGAGGAGGCTGAGAAGATAAAAAAGCTGTAACAGTGTTTCTTGGCTCCCTTGTAATTTCCTTACTTTGGCTCAAATCGGACGACACGATAGTCAGTGGTGGGATGACTAACCCTAACCCTCACGCTAACCCTAGGGGGCACTCCCCACACAACGTGGTAATAAATAATCAACTGTAGTGTGGATGAGGATCAGCGCTGAGTTGACTATGGCAGCATTCGGATGACACGATAGTCAATACAACTGACGATTGTTTCCCTCACTCCAGTTGTTTATTGTGTTGTCCGAATTGAGCCCGTGTGTCGAATTTGTGGACCTCAGGATTTGTGGTTTCCCTTGTCTTTTCTCTTTTGTAGACTCCAACCAGTATGCCCAAGCAAAGGTCACTGCGATGTCCTTTTAGATGTTCTCTCAGCTGTTCAGGAACCATTTATTTGTGAACAGCATCTAGTCAGCTTGGTGAGCATTTGAGCAACCATGTGCTGGTTGACACATATGTGTGAACACAGACATTTAATTCAAACCTCATTTCCTTTGGCAAGGGCTCCTGGAAAAGGACCACTGATTCACACATAAAGATGTGAATCAGCAAAACCTGTGAGTGTTGAGGTTCTTCAAAGTCCACCTTGCAGCTCATTCGGATTCATGTCTGTATCAGATTGTGAGCTTTGCTTTTACTCCTTGAACCAAAATTGGTTTCTTTCCCCCAGTGCAAGCCTATGAGGAAAACACCTAAAATGGCAGTCCGATATCGAAATTGGAACTTCTGATTTTGTATCGGTATCGGATTAGATCCTGTAACACAGACCTCTGATTTTTCTGATCTGATATTTTACAAAATCTGAAGTTCCGATTCTAATACCGATATGATTTTTGGGGTCCGTGCACATCCCTAGGAATTACTACTATCACAATTTGGATGGCTATCAAAGGGGGTTGGATAAATTCCCCAAGGAAAATGCCACTAGTCATGATTGCTATGTGCTACCTCCAGTATCAGAGATGGTAAGCCTACATACACCAGTTGCTGGGGAACGTGGGTGGGATAGTGCTGTCGCACTATGATCAGCTCATATGTCCCTGGTTGACAGCTGGTTGGCCACTGCGTGAACAGAGTGCTGGACTAGATTGGCCTAATCCAGCATGGCTCTTCTTATGTTCCTATCCAGTCTAATATCAATAGAAACATCTGGTTTCCTCGTTCCAGGCCTTGTTTTGATTACCCAGCTCTCTGGTACAAGAAGGATGTCTCCTTTAAGGTGATCTAGATCTCATCAAAGACCATTGGCTTGGCTTAACAGGTCCTGCTGGTGTGATAAATCGCCGGCAGAGAGCTGCTTTGGCGTTCTGTATAAGGAATGCTCCCCGTGTCATGCTTTGCTTATCCTGCTAATCAAAACGTGTCGCTCTGAGCACTTCTCATTTATGGCAGGCATATGAAAATCAAGCTTCATTACGGCTGCCTGATGCATTATCAGCCAACAGCCAGATAACGGGCAAAACCCATCACCAGGTTTTTGGAGTGAGCATGTCTCTGAATTGTTATGTGGGTGGGTGGGGGATAATAATAATAAGTTAGAGAGATGTAGCTGGTTATTCATTAGATGCATTCGAGGTAATGTACCGAAAGCAGTAAAGAATACATTTCAATTAATAATGTTGGTTGGGCATGGAATTTATCAAAAGCGATGCATGACATATGATGGAGAAGGTTCTAGGAGGAGGAAATGTCAGGTCAACTTCTCTGGTTATACAAAAGGTAGGCAGATGCAGGCCAGGCCCAAGTCAGATCACCGCCTGGGGACCTGCAGCTGCCACCTCTGTTGCCTCCCTCCCAATCCGCCTGCCCCCCTGCTGCTCACTCTTCTTGGGGCACACATGTGCATGCCCCTTAACAGCCTGCTCACTTGCCAGCCTACCGTTCTTTGTGTGTGCACACACGCAAGCTTTCCCAGTGCGCTGCCCATAAAGTGTTTCCACCTTCAGGAGCCACGTGGCACCTGCGTGCCGGGCAAAATATCATGAGAAATTCTGGGACCTCTCCCTATACTTTGTCTGTGTTCAGGCGCCGTGTGGCTCATAAAGATGGAAATGTCGTATGGGCAGTGCACCGGGGAGGTGTGTGCGTGCAAAGAATTGTAAGCCAGCCGGTTAGCAGGCAGCCAAATAGGCAGGGCCGGCAGAGTGGAGGAGAGCAGAGCAGGAGGGGAGGCTGGGCAGAAGGGATCAAGTGAGCAGCTGCTTCTTGGTCCTGCCAGCAACCTGCCTGCATGGCTGGCTGGCCATGCAGGCGGCTGGCAGGACCAAAAGGTGGCAGACCCTTTGGAGGGAGAGAGCGCCACTCTTCCCATATTCCACCACCTGCTGTGCCTGCTTCCTCTTGCTTCATGGAAGGGCCTGCCCTAGGCAGAGCATCATATGGACCAAGATCCAAAGAGCTACTGTAGGCCCATCCAAGGGCTTAAGAACATAGAAACAGGGAGGAGTTAGAGTAAGGGGGTGTGGCCATCTGGTGAACCCAGACAGCTGAACTGGGATCCGAGGGGGTGGGGCCATATAGGTGAAACAAATCACTTATTTTTCCCCTTGGGAATTGAGGTTGAGACATTGTGAGGTGTGAGAACTCAAATCTCTCAGCTTTCATAAGAACATAAGAAGAGCTGTGCTGGATCAGACCGAGGGTCCATCTAGTCCAGCACTCTGTTCACATAGCAGCCAACCAGCCATCACCCAGGGACCAACAAAGTAAGACATGGTGCAACAGCACCCTCCCACCCATGTTCCCCAGCAACTGGTGCACACAGGCTTACTGCCTCGGATACAGGAGGTAGCACATAACTATCAGGGCTGGTAGCCATTGATAGCCTTCTCCCCCAGGAATTTATCCAACCTCCTTTTAAAGCCATCCAAATTGGTGGCCATTACTACATCTTGTGGTAGTGAGTTCCATAGTTTAACAATGCAGTGTGTGAAGTACTTCCTTTTATTTCTTCAAACAGTTAAATTAAGTGCACGGAGTGGCATTTTTGCCTCCTGCTTTTGAACAGTAGGACAAAAGAACATTCCCACAGCTGCTTTTTAAAATCCCTGACATTTTCCAAAATGGTTTGCCATGTGGGATGAGGGAGCCGCTGTTTGGGAAACGCAAACCCAAAGTCCCCTCAAACATTGTGGAATGGGTTGTGTGGTTCGTCAAGGCCGACTTTTCAAAGTAGCGGCTGATTCGAGTAGGAATGCATCATTCCCTCGGAGAAAGGGAGCCGGCGAAAGAAGCTTACGCTGTTCATAATTCCCATAACCTGAATAATAAGACGTGGTTAAGTCAGGTAAGAAGATTACCATATTTCATCGATTTTAAGATGCACTTTTTCTCCCATGTTTAAATCTGTAAAAATGGGGTGCGTCTTAGAATCGATGGTGACTTAGAATCGCAGGATTTCTCCCACTTTTGCAGAAGGCAGAAGGCCTCTCCATGCCCCCCCGTGACTCCTAGGGTGACCGGTCGCGCTCTCCTCCAGCCCTAAAACACCCCCTGCCACCCCCACCCCCGAAACAAACCCCACCACCAAGCCACCCCCCACCAAAAAACCAGCCCAGACCTACCAGGTCCTCCGTTGCCGCCACCGCCGCATGACTCCCACAGCCCCCTCACCCTTCTTGCCCTGCTCGTGGGCTCCCTGGAGGCGACTGAGGAGCCACAGCAGCAGCAGGAGGAAGAGGAGGAGATCCAGCCGCAGACCCTGTCCGCCGCTTGTTTCCCGCCACTGCATGGAACAAGGAGGGAGGGAGAGAGAGAGGCAGGCAGAGCGACGCTTGGGTCTCTCTGCGCTGGAGTGGCAGCAGTGGCGGTGGCGGGGCTCCGTAAGACGCGTGTGCCTGTGAAGCATCAGAGCCCCCCGCCACTGCCGCTGCCGCACAGAGAGACCCAAGCGTCGCTCTGCCTGCCTCTCTCTCTCCCTCCCTCCCCCCTTGTTCCATGCAGTGGTGGGAAACAAGCAGACGGGGCCTGCGGCTGGACCTTGTCCTCCTCCTGCTGCTGCTGCTGCTGCTGTGGCTCCTCAGCCACCTTCAGGGAGCCCACAAGCAGCAGCAGCAGGAGGAGGAGGAGGAGGTCATCCGCAGCTGCGGCCCCACCTGAGCAACTCACAATGATCGGCAATGGCGATGGAGGGAGGGGGACGGAATGGCCCCGCAAGTCCCCCTCCCCCCTCACAAGTCCCCCCTCCCCACTCACCTTGATCACTGCTGCCCAGGCCTGGGAAGGCTTTAGTACTGTAAGGAGGCCCAGATCTCAAGAGATTTCCTGAGATCTCGGCCTCTTTCCCAGTACTGAAGCCTTCCCAGGCCCAGGAGAGGGAGGAGGGGGACTTGCGAGGGGGGAGGGGACTTGCAAGGGGGGAGGGGGACTTGTGAGGGGGAAGGAGGACTTGCGAGGGAGGAGGGGGACTTGTGAGGGAGGAGGGGGACTTGCGAGGGGGGAGGGGGACTTGGGGGACTTGCGTGGGGGGAGGGGGGACTTGCAGGGTCCTAACCCTCCCCCTCCCCACTCACCTCTATCACCGTCGCCCATCCTCGCTGCTGCCGCCGCTGCTCCAAACCACCGCCAGTGCTCGTCTCGGCCTGGCAAGGTGTCGTTCTCAGTAACTATGCCTTGCCAGGCCGAGGGGAGCGTTGCCAGCGGTGTGGAGCAGCGGCGGCAGCAGTGAGGTAAGAGGGGAGGGGGAGAGGGGAGGGGGGACTTGCGAGGCCCTAACCCTTCCCCCTCCCTTCCATTACACATCCTCGCTGCTGCCGCCGCCGCCGCCACCGCTGCAGCCGCCGCTGCCGCTGCTGCTCCACACCGCTGGCAACGCTCGCCTCGTTACTGGGAATGCCGCCTTGCCAGGCCAAGGTGAGCGCTGGCAGTGGTGCAGTGCAGTGGCAGTAGCAGCAAGGACGGGCGATGGAAGTGAGTGGGGAGGGGGGAAGGGGTGCTGAAATTAAGGTTCGTCTTAGAATCAACGCAAAGCTTTTTCCCTGATGGTGGCCCTGAAATTTAGGTGCGTCTTACAATCGATGGCGTCTTAGATTCGAGGAAATACGGTACATGTTTGATCAATTAGACATTTCAGAAGCGATAGGAGGATAAGAAAAAAAGAAGCCTTTTTATTTTAAGAAAAGGGAAAAGAAGTTTTAAAAAAGTAAAGAGTTCCGAATGGAACTGACAATCGAAACTTATGCTCTACGGACATTAGAAAAACCACTAGCCATGGGCAAATTATAAGCAAATTTCATCCCAGGATTCGGTGCCCAAAAGCTTAGTTCTCATTTTCTCATTAATAGATTCATAGTTAAAAATTTAATATCAGATTCTGAAATGCTTTCATTTCCAGGAGATTATATATAGCACATAAACATACATACATGAATGTGCACCCACCATCATGGCTAGAACATCATTAGAGAATTATTTGGGGCTCAGAAAGAAATTTAGAGCTAAGCAACGAAAAATAAGGAATAGCAGTGCTTTCAGAGACGGTTGCAGAAGCTCAGCAGACCTCCTCCGCTATTTTGATTTATATTTAAACATTTAAAAGATTGGCACTTCTGATTAGTTCAGACTCTCCCCGGCTATTGCTCAGTAGTGATTTACAGGATGGGTGAATCTTTGCAAAATGAAAGTTAAATGAGGATATATATATTTAAAAATACACACCTTTGAATGCTTAAAGAAGTCAAAGAAGAGGGCAGCACAGCTAATGCCAAGATGAAAGGGAATGGAATACGAAGGCATTACTTTTAAAATCCAAAGGCTTTCAAGTATTGAGGTGGGGAAAAATACATATGGATGATTCTAATGGCTGTATATGGGAATTATATATTCTCTTTCCCTCCCTCCCTCCCTCCCTCCCTCCTTTCTCTCTCTCTCTCTCTCTGGCTTGGTGTGTACATTTTCTGAGGGGGGGTATTATCTATATGCACTTACTGAGAGTGACTGGTGAGATGCAGAGGGGTAGCAGCGAAAACAAAGCGGTGATGGGCCTGTTCCCCAATGCAAGTCTATGGGGAAAACAAAAATGGCGGCCGATCCAAAAACCGGATGTCCAATTTTTGGATCGGAATCAGGCCCGATCTGGTCCAGGGGACCTCCGATTTTGTCCGATCAGATCCGGGACAAAATTGGAGGTCCCGATCCAGGTCCCGATCCAGTCCGGGGGTCCATGCACACCCCTAATCATAACATCTAATGTTGGAAACTCCAGTTGCTGCAAAGGGACATTTCCAGATTGTGGTTGATCTAGTGTAAATCTGGCACAAATGTACATAGAGTTTGTTTCTGCTGGGGTATTAGTAGGACTGAGGAGTCAAGCCAAAAGCATCCTGGAGGAGGTGGGTTCTAGATTGGGGTTTGACAAAAGGGTGAAAGGGATGGAACCACATGTGGAGTGCATATGCAGAGTCAGATCTTTGCTAAGGTAGCCCTTGTCACAAACCTGTCCTTCCTTTGAGTAATAGAAGTTGATGCAGAACCCAGTGGAGGCTGGTGGCTCTGATGTTAGTGGAGTGATGAATCTGCTCCAGGTTTCAGGCAGGCCTCATCTACACCAAGGCTCCCTCTACAAGGATTCGCTTTTGCGCCCGGTTCGGCGATTATGCGCATTATCGCTGAAGCGCATTTACTCCTAATCCCTCTGCACGGGAGGCGGCGAGAGGCGGCGAAGCGCATTAATAGATGTCCAAAAAGCGCTTTACAAGAAGTTAATGCACATAATCGCTTGTTCACACGGGGAAAATGCGCTTTAACGGCCGGAGCAAAATAAAACTCGCGATTTAACGCGCATTCGAAAATGCGCATTATCGGGGGGATAACGCACCTCTACGCCCGATTTGCGCTCCGTTCTTGTAGAGGTAAAATTTTTAATGAACCTTCAAAGCGCATTAAACCTCTCTTGTAGAGGCACCACAAGCAGGATATTGCACTATGAAAGTGGTATGAAAGTGGTATATAAAAGGCAGGAGCCGCACCAAGCAGGATATATCGGTATGAAAGAGGTATATGGTATGTGTCAACAGGCCCCAACATAGGCTGACCAGATAAAATCCAGGTCAGGGCTCATGTAACTTTAACAGTTGTAGAGAAAAGGGCATTTCAGCCAGTGTCATTTGTATGCATTTAGTCCCTGGTGAAATTCCCTCTTCATCACAACAGTTAAAGTTGCAGGCACTATACTAGAGTGACCATATACAAAAGAAGGCAGGGCCCCTGCAACAGTTTTGACGAAGAGGGAATTTCACCAGGAACTAATTGCATACAAAAGACACTGGCTGAAATTCCCTTTTCTCTACAACTGTTAAAGTTACATGAGCCCTGTCCTCCTTTTCATATGGTCAGCCTACCCCAACAGTTGCCAGTGCACTTCAATACCGCTATAAAGCAGTAGTGTGGCTCCTGCCTTTTATATACCGCGTTCATGCTACTTTCATAGTGCTTTACCCTGCTTGGTGTAGATGAGGCCAGAATAGCTCCTTTTGACTGGTTTTGACTGAAAACTGGAGCGGATTCACCACCCCAATGACACCGGAGCCTCCAGCCTCCCTTGGCAGAACCCCAGGAAACAGTGTCCCTTCCAATCAGGATGGAACAGGCCATGTGAGATAATAGCAGCTTTCAGAGCACACAACGCGCCTAAGGAACGAGAGAGCACTTTAGACTGCTGCTGAGTGGATCATCAGAAAGCCATTGGACATTTTGATTTAACTGAATGGCAGGACTGAGCAGGAAATGGAAGAATTCGGCACCAGTTAAGAGTGCTGAAAGATGCTTTTGGAATAGACAAGTAGCCAGGGAAAAAGTGATGTAGCCTTTTCTCAGGACTTGCTTGCCTCTCTTTCACGTAACGTTTATAGATAGGGTCCATAAGCCATCAAACTCAGTGGGATTCCTCCCTGCACACCACTAACTTTAATGGGCTGTAGGTCTGGCTACAGATGAACTGAATGATCCTCTTGGTGAGCCCCAATCATTTTAACGTGTTAATGGGGGGGTGGCACACTTTTTTCAAAGCAAAAACAAGCAAGCAAGCAACCTACACACAAGCAAGGACTTTGCTCCCTCCTCTGTTTTAATGATTACCTCCTTCTCAAGCCGGCACAAGTTTGGGGAAGGGGGTAATAAAATACAAAGGCTTAAGCTCCACACAGGCAGAAATCGGGAAAGAACATGGCTGGTCTTTCCAGGCTTTTGAATGCCTGTTGGATGTAATTTGACACTGTAACTTTAAGACTGCAGTGTGTAAGGTCAGTTGTCGGGCAGTGGAAATTTCTTCCACCACACATGCCTACTTTCTAAGCACAATGGATATTTTCGTTGTGAGCGGCTTTAGCTGAAATATTAAGGGAGCTCAAGGGAGTGAGAAAATGGAGTTGGCCCCAAATCATCACCCCCTGCCCTTTCCTGCAAAATCCAGAATTCAGCTTGAATATTTATATTCTGTCACTTCTGCAATCTGAAACTTCTGGCGGACGTCCTGAAACCCGCCACTGTTTCAACAAATATGTTTTAAAGCCACACTTATATGTGTGGATGGGAATGATACAAAACCTCCTGCACTTTTGTTACATTTTAACTTAAAAAAACAAACAACCAAAGCCATCTTCATTCCTGCAAGTGAACCAGGCTGTTTAATGCAGCCTCAAGACTACGCTACCCATGATGCAGTGGCACTGCACGGAAAAGAAATGAAGGCGAGTAACTGCCACCACTGAAAACATTGCCACTGTGAATGGAATGAAATGTAATTTGATTAAGTCGACAGTAGGGTGACCATATGGACTGGAGGCCAGGGCTCCTGTGTCTTTAACAGTTGTACAGAAAAGGGAATTCCAGCAGGTGTCGGAGCAAGGGGAATTCAAAGGACCTCACTTCCTGGTTGGTCATGGTACTTGGAAACTCACCGGGATGTGGGATACCCTCTGGGGTACAGGCTTTTAGTTGTGAATTATGGGCCTCACTCTGGATAGGACCATAACGTGCCATTGCCCATCTGCTTCTGATATATCTAAAGGTGGTTCTGATTAGACAACGATGGGGAGACCTGATGGTTGGCTGAGCTGTTACTGGACCCTGGAGCCAAAGCCAATCTGGGTCATGTCTACACTGTGCAGTTATCCTGGGATCAGCTCAGGAGCATCCCTGTGCATCCATGTCAAACACAGGGCATCCTGGGGGCAATCAGGGATGGGTAGAGACTTTCCCCGGGATAACCAAGACCTCAGTTATCCCGATTTTTTCCCATGGTTTTGGGAAGATCCCAAGCTCTGTGGGGGTGGGGGCACCCATCCCGGTCTCTTCCCGCCTCCTCCTGAGTAAACCAGCTTTCAAAATGGGCACGGAGCTGTTTAGGAGGCCTCCATGCCCTTTGGGGGTGGAGGGAGCAATTTCGCTATCCCTGGGATGGCAGGTGTGTGTGTTTGGGCACGGAGGTTGTTTTTTTATTACTTATCTTTTTCCCCAGATGGCTCCTCTAATAATAATAATAATAATATGGTGCCCACAACGTCCCTCTTCCCTTCTGGGACATCACTTCAATGGCTGTATAAAAGCTGGGGGAGGATTGTGGAAGCAGGTAAGTCCGTGATCCTCCCCCTCCCTCCTGCTAGGCCCTTAGGTGTAGATGAGCCCCTAGTTGCAAAATCAGAACTTGGAATGGTGAGCTTAAAAAATGACCCTGATCAGGCAGGTTTCACAATCGAAGTCAGTGCCATAGCTGGGGGAGCAGGGATGCTTGAGGGCAGGGCATGCATGCTTGTACGCACCCCAACCCCATTTTAGCCCTCCTTATGTTGCATTTGGGAGCCTGCCTAGGGTGATTCCAACCATTGTAGGGGGACCCTATGGAAAGGAGGACAGGGCTCCTGTATCTTTAACAGTTGTATGGAAAAGGGAATTCCAGGAGGTGTCATTTGTACACATGCAGCACCTGGTGAAATCCCCTCATTGTCGCAACAGTTAAAACTGCAGGATCCCTGCCGTACTTTTGTATCTGGTCACTCTAGAATAGCTCCTGCAGCTTTAACCGTTGTGATGAAGAGGGAATCTCACCAGGTACTAATTGCATACAAATGACACCGGCTGAAATTCCCTTTTCTAGACAACTGTGAAAGGTACAGGAGCCCGTTCCTCTTTTTCATATGGTCAGCCTATCGAACCAAATACTAAAATATATACTACACTTGTACAAAGCTATCATGGCTGAGCTCCCCAGTAACACACCATGGTGGTGGTGGTGATGATGATGAATTATTTATTTCATCTCTAAGTTGACCAATAGCTAAAGCTCTGTGGGCGTCACAAAAATTACAAACCACAAATACAAATACAAGATAATAAAAACATAATATAAAATCTTTCACATTGAAAATTTAAAAGAACTTAAACATCTATTACAGTTACAAAGAGATCCTGATCCTGATTGAAACAACTAATGTACCTGTAGCATCATATGCCATCAAATGCCTGGGAGTAGAGGACAGTCTTAACCTGGCACCGAAGAGAGGACACAGTGTTGTTGCCAGCTGGACCTCAGTGCGAGAGCATTCCAAAATTGTGGGAGAGGCACCACTGAAAAGGCCCTGTCCCTTGTCACCATCTTTTGAGCCTCCCTTGGAGAAGTCACCCAGAAGAAGGCCTCAGATGTCTTTTGTAATGTCCAGGTAGGTTCTGGGATGTTGGAGGAATCTTTCCAGGGGATGAATTTGCATAAATTGTTGCTGTAATTAGGGTGACCATATGAAAAGGAGGACAGGGCTCTTGTATCTTTAACAGTTGAATAGAAAAGGGAATTCCAGCCAGTATCATTTATAATCATGCAGCAACTGGTGAAATCCCCTCTTCCTCACAACAGTGAAAGCTGCAGGAGCCCTGCCCTCTTTAGCATCTGGTGACTCTAGTATAGCTCCTGCAGCTTTAAATGTTGTGACGAAGAGGGGATTCCACCAGGTGCTGCATGTGTATAAATGACACCTCCTGGAATTCCCTTTTCCATACAACTGTTACAGATACAGGAGCCCTGTCCTCCTTTCCATAGGGTCACCCTATAATTTGCCTAAATTCCACATCCCTGCCCTACACAGAGAGAAGTGGAATACACAGAAAAGAGGTGTCTACTATAACCCTTCCTATTTGAAGGATATATTATTTCTTTAGTGGTGTATTCACTCATGTGAGCTTACGTTTGCAGCCTGAAATGGGATAGCCCAGACACAGGCTAAGTCCCTAAGACAGAACTAGATTTCTGTCGCTGCAGGGCAAGAGTTCCCTCCATCATACTGTCCGAAAATGTTGCTTCCTTCTTTAAGAACGCCTGCAAACCATTTCAGCATAATTTATTTTCCCTTTACTTTTTCCCTTCCCTTTCCATTTTTTTCAATACGGCATGTGCTTCTCGTTCCAGCTCTTCTAATGAACTGTTCATTGAGTTCCTCTTTGCCTCTTCTACCCAGTCTACGGCAAGGCTCCTTTCTTCATTAGGGTGACTTAAAACTCTGCACAGAGCTCTTTTCCAGATGTGGATCTTGTGCAGGCAGTAATTGCTTCTGCGGTGATCACTTCCAGCTGCCGGCAAGCTCCTGCCAACAAATCCCCCGTAAAGAGCGCACAGTTTGTGCCACAAATCAGGGAGAACGTTGTAAAACGAGAATGTGTTACACTCTGCAGTACCTGGAAGAATGATAGGCTTCATAACGACACTAATTGGCTGGTGAGGGAGGTTACCTGAAAGGTCAAGGAAGCTACAAAGGAATCCCCCCCCAAATCTGTTGGCTTGATTTTTATTTATTTTTGCTTGTGGAAATATTACCGAGCATTTTGTATACTAATTCAGGATAGTGTCTTATTTATTTTTCATAAGGCACTGGGGTAAAATCAAGAGGATGGATCCAAACATACTTCTCCATTTACAGAAACAGCTTTCTCTCATGGAAGGACCTCTTGTGTTGACGGAAGACGGTATCTGTGACTGCAGACTCCTCCTGTGAATGGAAGGATAAGTTTGGAACCAGCCCATCATCAGCTGACACAAAAAGTAGAAGGCGAAGATTGCTACTTTGGCTCAAAAGACCCATTGCTGAGGATGAATCTATTGGATACAATGGAATGCAATGCATCCTGAAAGCTGCAGGTTGGGTCCCCTTGTCTGCTCCTGGATGATGATTTTGTCACGTTGATGGATCTCCAGGAACTAGTAAAGAAACGAAGCAGACCCAGCAAGACAGAAGCTCTCCTCCCCTGCACTGAACAATGATCTCCTATTAGTCTTAGGCCCTTTCCACACCAGCGATTTCCCCCTGGGTCATCCCTGTGCATCTAAATGATGCACAGGGGATCCCGGGGGCAACCGGGGATGACCCAGGGATGACCCCAGGGGGGATGGCAGAAACCGTGGATATACCGGTTTTCCCACCATCCCAGGATGTGAAATGGGCACGGAGCTGCACGGGGTGGCTCCATGCCCATGGGGTGGGGGGAGGAAAGCAATTCCACAATCTCCAGGATGGCGGGGTTGGGTCGCGAGGGGTTGCCCCTTACCTTCTCTGTTGCCCGAGGGCTCCTGCTGCTTTAAATGCAACAAAATGGCAGGTGTGGCATCCCTTTTGTCCCAGGAGCCAAGCTTCTGGTTTAGAAGGAGGGGGGGGATCCCGGAAGCTGGTAAGTCCATGATCATCCTCCCTCCCTCCTTTCCTCCCTCCCTCCCTCTACACCCGTAGGTGTAGAAAGTAGGGTGACCAGATAAAATCCAGGTCAGGGTTCATGTAACTTTAACAGTTGTAGAGAAAAGGGAATTTCAGCCAGTGTCATTTGTATGCAATTAGTTCCTGGTGAAATTCCCTCTTCATCACAACAGTTAAAGTTGCAGGGGCCCTGCCTTCTTTTGTATATGGTCACTCTAGTATAGTTGGAGACAAAAGGAGAGCAAAGCTCTGGTGCTATGTAAAAATATATTTTTCTTTATTTCTTATATCTTATCTTCTGTATGCTCGACGCGTTTCGGTTGTGAAACCTTCGTCAGGAGCTACACAAAAACTGGAGCACTTCTTTACAATTTGTTGTTATTATTCTAACAGAAAACAGTTTAGAGTTCTTGCTCATATATCGTCCCGATAGGCTCATTCGTCACTCTAGTATAGTGCCTGCACTTTTAACTGTTGTGATGAAGAGGGAATTTCACCAGGAACTAATTGCATACAAATGACACTGGCTGAAATTCCCTTTTCTCTACAACTGTTAAAGTTACAGGAGCCCTGACCTGGATTTTATCTGGTCAGCCTACCACACAGACTTTGTAGTCTCTTCCAAGCTGTGATACATGCACTCACCACAACGGTGTCCAGACCCCCAAGGAGAGGCCAAAATTCCAGGCCACTGCGTTGACCCATACCAACGATCCAGTTTTAGCAGCTTTCATATCGACCAGGAGCAGATCTTTTAAAAAGCAAATGGGTCTTAATTGTCCATTCAAAACCAAGCCACCCTAAAAGACTTTGCAATGTGTTGTTGCTGGGAAAATTCATTCCCCACCCAGCAACCGTGCGGATTGCAGCTAAGCTTAGAAGGAACAGTGAATTCTGAGGGTGTGTCTGTGTGCTAGATGGGGTCATCATTCCTGCTAATAAAAAAATGCTGGTGCCGCATCCTTCCGGACCTTCCTCCATTACATCACTTCTTTCAAGGCAATGACAGGAAGGAGACTCAGAGGGTCTCTGCCCAATCTGATGGGGGCCACTGGGGAACGTCTGAGATGTTCCTCCTCATTGACCTTGACCAGCAAGGATTTAGAGCCTGTCCATCACTGAGGTTCAGAGTGGGACTTTCTCTATGGTGACACCTGCACTATGGAACTCCCTCACTTAGGAGATCTACCTGGATTCCTCATTCATAGTGGTCAGATTACAAAGGGGTCAGAGTATCTTATGTTCTGTGCTAAAGTCGCTTACCTTTGGCTGAAATGGGAGGAGCAAGAGGTCTGGTGGTCTTGAAGATTTTATTAAAGACCTTCCTACCTTTCCCTCCCCTACAGTTCAAACGTCCTGCCCATTATGGTCTTATTTATTGTTTTATTTATTGTTTTATTATAAAATTTATAAACTGCCCTACATCAAAAGGTATTGGTACACTGGAAAATGAATACTTTCTTTATTATTTAGTTTATTTATTGTATTTATGTCCTCTCTTTGTTTCTCCAGGGAACCCAACATAGCATACATGAATCCCATCCTTTCCATTTTATCCTCACAACAACAACCCTGTGAAGTAGGTTGGACTGAGAGTCTGTGACTCGCCCAAAGTCACCCCATGAGCTTCCATGGCTGAATGTGGAGTAGAACCTGGATCACCGACTCCCAGTCCAACACTCCAACCACTACACCACACTGGCTCTTACAAAAAATAAAAAAATAAAAAAATTACAGTAAGAGTAAATACATCAAGAGATTTCCTGGAATTTAATCCTTTTAATGGACAGGTTCCATTTTTATAAGTATGTCTATGTACACCAGTTGCTGGGGAACATGGGAGGGAAGGTACTGTTGCACTCATAACCTGCTTGTGGTTTTTCCATGGGCATCTGGTCAGCCACAGTATGAACAGGATGGACCGTTGGATTGATCCGGCATGGCTCTTCGGATGTTCTTATATTCCTAAGCTTTCTCCTCTAATTGATTGTGCTGCATTAGCGTTCCCAATGTTTAGAGTTTTGGCCATGCCTTTTATTGCGACTTTGGCATATTAGTTTTTCACATTTTTAAAAAAATATATACCGCTGTGTGTCGATGCTTCTTAACACTTAACAATGATCATTGGCGAGTAGGTTTTATGATTTCTCTGTATGTCACTTTGAGTCTATGTGTGACAGAATACAAGCACTGCAAGTAAATTCAGGTGTTTTCAGGTGTATTTTTTTTTTTAAAAAAAATAGTGTTAGAGTAGCTGTGGGGAAGCTACTGGTTGCAATCAGCACTTTTAAAGACTTCAGGTCATAGCTGTGCGCGCTTTGATTTAACTGAAACTTAAAACTTAAGGAAAAGAACAACTAAGTCCCTATGGTCTCCTGATGCTTGCCCTCATATGGTCAACTTCTTCTGGGCTATCATGTAGTGAACTGTCCACCAGTAAAGCTTACCATTCTCAGCTGTACTCTTGGCTGTAGAACTGGAGAGCTTCTCTGAGATGTTATACTGGATCGTCTGCCTTTCCAGAGAAAGCAAAAGTCTAAAACAATAGCTCTCTAAACATGGCAAGTATTCTGAAGATTGCCCACTTCTCACTCTTAAGCCAAAAATCAATAGCAAATTCCTCCTCACTGAAAGCAAGAGCTACTTGCTTTGCTCAAGAAGCAGCTGGCCGCTTCCGCCACCACAAGATGTGATGTCTCCACCGAATAAGGGTGGTGTCTTCAGATGTGGGATTAACTCAACCAGCTAGCCTCTAATCACAGATGGATTAGGACCCACACTCTGTTCAAATTAGATAAAAAGTTTCCATTACCTGCAATGGGCTAAAGGGCATGGGGGCAGAGAGGAGAGAGGCTTCTTAAATTTAGAAAATCTTTGCAGCATTGGCTGGTGCCTTTAATTTGACCTTTACAGCAACGTGGTCACATTTCATCTCCTCCTAAAGCTCCTCTCTTCTCTCCCCCCGGCACTTTCTTTCCCCAATTAAAAGCTGTAACATAATAGCCACAATCTTGTACATCGTCCTTAGAAAACCCATGTCAGCAAATCTGTAGAGAGTTTTCACCAAACATTAGGGCTGTGCATAGCCCTCCCCTGATTCACCTTGGAGGCCATTTCAGAGCTTCAAAAATGGCCCTGAATGATTTGCCCTGCCAAAGTGGGTCACCCTTGTGCCAAATCGGCCCCACCTCGGCTCAGATTCGGGGATTCGGCCCGAGGTGGTGTGCAGCCCTACCAAATATGCTATTCACACAAGTATGGAAACAACTACAGCCCTCTCCACAAACCAGTTAAACTAAATCTCTTAGGTTTAAAAACAAGGATTGGGAATCATCTGGTGGAGGTACATTGGAGATGGGACCCAGAAGGTTATATAAATCATGCCAAGGGCTTGGGTGTGCTTAGTGGGATTTTGACTCCATTTCTCTTTAAAGAATAGCCCTGCCTCCAATGCAATATCACAAACTTTTGAAAGTTCTCTTAAGATACAGTCCTATGCACAGTTAAACAGAAAAAAGCCCTAGAAATCCCAGCATTCCCCAACCACCTTAGATGCACAAAGGTAGTTTGGATCACAACTTGATTTTTGAGGAACATGTTTGAATTTATTTTTATTTATTTATTTATTACATTTGTATACCACCCCATAGCCGAAGCTCTCTGGGCGGTTTACATAGGATTAAAAACAATTAAAAACAATATACAAAAATTAAAACAACAACAACATACAACATACACACAATCTGTACATTTAAAAACCACTTCAACACTTCAAAAACTACAAAAACAAAACAAAACAAACCCAGGCTCCTGAGATATTGCCAAATGCTTGAGAGAAGAGGAAAGTCTTGACCTGGCGCCGAAAAGATAACAATGTTGGCGTCAGGCGGGCCTCGTCGGGGAGATCGTTCCACAATTGGAGAGCCACCACAGAGAAGGCCCTCTCTCTTGTTGCTGACCTCCGAGCTTCCCTCGGAGGAGGCACTCGGAGGAGGGCCTTAGATGTTGAACGTAGTGTTCGGGTAGGTTCATGTCGGGAAAGGCGTTCCATCAAGTATTGTGGTCCCAAGCCGTGTAAGGCTTTATAGGTTAAAACCAGCACCTTGAACCGGGCTCGGAAACATACAGGCAGCCAATGCAAGCGGGCCAGAGTAGGTCTTATATGTTCGAACCTACTGGTTCCAGTTATCAATCTGGCCGCTGCATTTTGCACAAGTTGCAGCTTCCGAACCACCTTCAAAGGCAGCCCCACGTAGAGTGCATTGCAGTAATCTAACTTGGAGGTTACCAGAGCATGGACAACTGAAGCCAGGTTATCCCTGTCCAGATAGGGACGTAGCTGGGCCACCAACCGAAGTTGGTTGCCACCTGCGCCTCAAGTGACAGAGATGGTTCTAGGAGAACCCCCAAGCTACGAACCCGCTCCTTCAAGGGGAGTGCAACCCCATCCAGAACAGGTTGAACACCCTCCATCCAGCGCCATATACTACACAGTGTGTGTGTGAATGTACTTTATGGTAAATGTAAAAAAACAACAACCTTGGTACATATGTAGGGTGACCAGATAAAATCCAGGTCAGGGCTCATGTAACTTTAACAGTTGTAGAGAAAAGGGAATTTCAGCCAGTGTCATTTGTATGCAATTAGTTCCTGGTGAAATTCCCTCTTCATCACAACAGTTAAAGGTGCAGGCACTACACTAGAGTGACCATATACAAAAGAAGCCAGGGCCCCTGCAACTTTAACTGGTGTAAAGAAGAAGGAATTTCACCAGGAACTAATTGCATACAAATGACACTGTCTGAAATTCCCTTTTCTCTACAACTGTTAAAGTTACATGAGCCCTGACCTGGATTTTATCTGGTCACCCTACTGTAGATGGTCTTAAACCAGTAGAAAACTACACACCTTTTTATCACAAACTCGTTTTTTTTTTTTACACTTGTGACACAGTAAAACAAACAAGCAAACAAGAATCAGAAAAAGAAACTTCCATCAAGTTCTAATAAGTGAGGGCTCACTTTCATGAAGATAAGTAGGTTAGGCTGAGAGATAATAACCAACTCATGGTCACCCAGTGAACTTCATAGCTGAATGGGAATTTGAACTCAGGTCTTCCCAGTCCTAGGCCAAGTCTACACCTACAGCCCTTTTGCAACGGAGGAGGGATAACTGCAAGGTTTCCTGCTTCTGCGATCGTTGCTCACGGGGCAGATGCGAGGGAATTTCTTGCAAGTAAAGGAGAGCCATCGTGAGAGGATGTGTGCCCTGTGACGGTGTTTCTGAATGTGCATCGGCAGATGTAGACAGGACTGGACAGATGGGTACGGGGCACAGCATTTGTTTTTAATAACTCCTCCAAGGTGCGCACCAGCACAGACACACAGCAGTGCAGGGGGGATTGCTATTGTGTTGAATATGCGATGCTGCGCATCAATATGTTTGTGTTAAAAAAATACACAAGGTCAGCGCCAAAACATGCTAATAACCAACAAAAAATGTGCCCAAAATGGCAGACGGCCATTCCCGCACACGTCCTAAACCGCTGGACATGCCCGACTGTGGGTCAGCTGTTCACTGAGCCAGGTGCTCACGCTGAACAGCAACAGCTTTGGGAGGGGGGGCACACCAGCCGCGGACGTCAGGATTGAAGAGAGAGAACTGGAAAAGCCAGGACAAATCCAGTCAGCGATATTCCTGAATAACTTTGGGGTCAACCCAAGATCACTGCGGGAGTAGGTGAACGTCATGTGGCCTGGTAGAGCCGACTGTGATATTATTCAGGAATAAATGGCTGGTGTAGACATGCCCCGGGCCCAAGACTTTAACCACTAGGCTACACTGTCACTTTTTCCTCACATTTACACTTAGATGGCAAATCTTTGGGCAGGGAGATGTTTTGTTTTTGTTTTTAAATTCTTTATAAAGTGCTTCATTTATTTTAAGTGTTATGAAAATAATGAATAATTATGGTGGAGTGAATCCCGTATGGTAGCAATAAATGCAATGTTCGGTCACCCTCGTCCTGTATATTTCCCTTTTCTAATCAAAATGAATATCCAAGGCAGCTAACAAAGACGTTAAAATACAGGTAGCCATCATAGCATTGCACAAATCTATCTGAGCAGGAGCATAGCAGATGGAGTGAGACTCTGGTTAAATGTAATTATTTGATTATTACCCCACCTTTCAACAAAAGAAAATGCACTCAAGGTAGCTAAGAATAATAAATACAGCTGTTGGTAGGGCTTTTTAAATTGTGCAACCAGGAACAACATGTGCAGTTTTGGTGGCGGGGGGGGGGGGGGAATGCAGTTTTGAAAGGAAATTTGTGCAGTTCCAAAATTCAAGTTATGAGAAAGGGGTGTTATATTAACTGATTTTAAAAGTGAAAAGTTAAGTGAGTAGTCCAGGCTCCTTCAGGACCACAAACTCTGATCAAGTGTAGCCATTTCTCCCCCCCCCCCCCAAAGACATTCCCTGCAGATTCTACTACTAATATTCTCAGAGTGTTGAACAGTGGGCTCATCTACACCTGCAGGCCTTCCGGGGAGGGGGAGGGATGATCACAGGCTTTTCCGCTTCCGGGATCATCCCTCAGGATGCAAATGAAAGCGGGCCATTCTGGGGGTAAATTCTTTTTAAGAAGAGGAGGATTGCACAGCATCGATCCTGCGCGAAGGTAGGACTTCCAAACCCCCCCCCCCCAAAACAAACCTGAAACAACTCGGCACTTGAAGATGCTGAGAGGTGTCCAGGGGATGGTAAAATGTTCTCCCCCTCACTCCCGATACCTGTCCACTCTCCCCTCTGGCCTCCTGTCCTGTTAGCTCACCCCTGCTACTTGCGAGGAAGAAAAGAAGACACCAGGGAGCAGACGCCATACTGCCTGCGGACCTCGGGGTTGTCCCAGGACCGCAGTAAAATTTGGTAAAACCTCAGTCCCAGTTATCCTGGGGAAAGTCAGTGGTCGTCCCTGGTTAACCCCAGGATCCCCTGTGCATCATTGATGCTCAGGGATGACCACATTTCCTCTTACCCCTCCCCAAGTCTCAGAATGCTGACAGGAACACTGGACTTCCTCTCAAAACATTAGTGTACTGGCAGCTTTCTAGCTTCAGAGTGAAACTGATAGGGGTTGAGCAAACTCAGGGAGTGCGCACCCTATGATCACTCGCCCTGACATTGTCGGCCACCTGCCCTACGAACCGGGCCTTGTGAGCCCCAGCTGAGTATTCACAAAGTTTGCAAACGCTTGGCAGGGTCCCACCCTGGCTTCTGACCCTTTTCCCCATTGGATTAATGGTGGCCGCCATTAATGCAGCAGGGGAAATACGTAATTTCTGGAGCATCCGGAAATCACGCTCCGCCCCTGTGCTAATGGGGTCCTTAAAGGCCCTATTAATACAAGGGTACACTTGCATTAATAGAGACTTTTAGGCCCCCATTGGCATGGCGTGGGGGAGAGATGCACTTTCTGGAGCTTCCGGAAAGCACACATTTCCTCCCCCGTGCCAATGGGGTCTTGAAAGCCCTATTAATGCAATTAATTAATTAATAATGCGGTGGAGGGAAAGGAAGGGCTGGAAGCCAGGGCAGACCTGCACCACAGCATCCGCAGAAGGTTTGCAAGTGCTTGGGTGTGGGTCCGTGCTGGGGCCACGCATGTCCATCTTGGTCCACGAGGGCCGGATGTGTGTGTGTGGGGGGGGTTTCCACTGTCCTCACGGACTGAGCTGGATGCTCACGTCATCCCTAGAAACTGAGCATGTTTGACATAACTTTACCTGCAGTTGCTGCCATAGGCTTCCGCTTTCGAACTGCTGCTTAGAACTTCACCAAACCAATGAAAGGCACATCGCCTCGACAAACCTGAAATACAGCAGTTTTTCACCCAAATTTGAAAGAAATATATGATATGCTGAACCAGAGCATGGAGGCTCAGCTCAGCCTGGCAAGGGCTCGGCAGCCGTCCACCCTCGCTGCCGAAATTGTGCACTCTCCTCCCCACTGTGTCAAGGGTGGTTGTAAAGGCCCCATTTACACGAGAGTAAAGACATGAACTGAGTGGTCGAGCCTTTACCCTTGCGCAACCGGGGCCTTCCTGGCCACCACTGATGCCGCGGGGGAAAGCACACCATTTCAGCAGCGAGGTTGGGTCATTGCCGAGCGCTTGTATGGGTCTCGGGAGTGCTGGAATGTGAGTCCGCGCTCATGCTGGGTGCGGTTGACTGGGTCCGTGGGTGGTCACGGGGGAGTCTGTTGAACTGCTGGACTCAGTCGGATCCTCGCGACAGCCCTAGCTTGGAGCAATTGTGACAGCAAAGGACTTCTCTGAGCTCAAATAAAGTTCAGTTCATCATTCATGCATACTTGCATTCACCTCATACATTGCCTTCCTTCTTTGGACAAGAAGTCTTAACTCATGAAATGTTCACCTTTACATTTATGTCTGCCATTGCTGTCCATTGTGATCAGGTAAGATCCTTCCCAACTATAAATGACATTCGAGTTCCCACCCTCCTTTCAACCCTGGTTAGCATGGGGTTCTGTCTTCAGCCATTCCTTTGCAAAGACTCAGCAGATGTGTCTCACACATGCTGAGGGACTGAGCTACAGATCACGGTTCCTCTGTCAAGCCTTTATCAAGCCTGTCAGTGGCTGAATTCGGACAACACGATAGTCAATGGTGGGGTAATAATCAACTTGACAGTTGTTCATCTAGGGGGTACTCCCCACCCAACATGGTAATAAATAATCAACCGTGGTGTGGATTAGGATCAGCGCTGAGTTGACTATGGCAGCATTCGGACAACACGATAGTCAATACAACTGACGATTGCCCCCCCCCCCCCGTTGCTTATCGTGTTGTCCAAATTCAGTCAATGTGTAGCTATTAACCTGTGGGAAGTCTTATGAATTGGTTGGCTATTGTTTCCTAACAGAGACAAGGCAGGTGGCTACCAGGAGGAGGGCCTTCTCTGCTGTGGCACCCCAGATGTGGAATGAGCTCCCTAGAGATGTTCGCCTGGCACCTACATTATACTCTTTTAGACACCAGGTGAAGATCTTTTTATTTTCTCAGTATTCTAACAGCTTATCAGTTTTATTTTTAACTTTGCTGTTTTAAATCTGTATTTTTAATCTGCATTCATTTCTGCATTCCTGCTCGGTTTTACCGTGTGCTCTTATATTGTATTTTTATGCTACGTTTTTGTACTGTTGTTTTGTATATGAATGGTTTTTATGGTTTTCATTTCTGTAAACTGTCCAGAAAGCTCCAGCTATTGGGCAGTATAAAAATGCAATAAATAAATAAATAAATAAAATAAGTATCTTGTTAACATTTGTACCCATACTATGCCATGATTTCGATAGTGGTTTCTAGAGCCACTTCCTGTCACAGAACATTAAAAGAGAAAGAGAGAGCTATTACCTGTGTCCAACATTTTTCTGCAGTAATGCTTTATGGCAGAATGCTTTATGTGGAGATGGGAGAATGAGCAATGTTCGAAGTTGCCAAGATTCTCCGAACGTCAGCTCGCTGGCCTTCTCACATGCTCAGGCTTTGCAACGTTGTTTTCTTTTAATATACTACATACTGCTGTCAGGCGATAGTTAGTTGTGGCATCATCATTTCAAGACCCCTTTTGGGTAACTTCTGATCAAAGCCGAACCGAAATGTAATTCTCGCCCGTGCCTGCTACTTGGTGATACCAGCTGCATTATCGTCCTTGCGTGAAGGAGTTGGGTAGTTCTGCCCCTGGATCAGTGTCTGGAGAATAATTGGCTAGCCATGCCCTAGTCAGAGGCAGGCAATCTGGCTGTTTACAGGTGTTTTGGACTACCAGTTTTATCATCTTTGACCATTGACTATGATGGCTTGCACTTACGGCAGTCACCAGGTTGTCTTCCCTTGATCTAGGTTTTCTAAGGATGCATGCAGGGCACTTATTATCCTCCGGCTCCTGGCATTTCACTCCCTCGTGATTCCCCCTCCCCGCCCCACTTTTAATGGCTTGAAAGCTTCTGTGGCAGGTAGCTGATGTCGAGGGATTTTGCCACTCCGTATTTTAAGACAGAAGCAGCGTTTTCAGCAAGAAAAGTGACAAACCCGGTGAAATGAATTCTGACTCTTGGTGAACGTCGACATCAATCTTCGGAATACATTCCCTGACATTGTGAGGTAAAGCTTCCTTCTCATTCTTCCTCCTCAAGCAAGAATGCATCTGCCTATTATGGGCTTGGAGGAGGAGAGGCAGTGGGAGCCCGTCAGCTGTTTTGGACTGCAACTCCCAGCTTTCCTGACTATTGGGCATGCCAATTTCAACTCATGGGTGTTGAAGGCCCTTTCTACACCAAAGGGGTATAGAGGGAGGGAGGGTGGGAAGGTGATCCTGGAAGCACCTAATATACACCATCGGCGCAGGGGGAGGGAGGGAAGATGATCCTGAAAGTACCTAATACACACTATCGCACACAGGGACCAGCTGGGGACCATCCCAGGCAAACAGCCTGGTGTAGAAATGACCGAAGTCCAAGCATCTGGAGGGCACCAAGTTGGAGAAAGCTGGTTTGCGTGGAGTTCTCTGGAGCAAACCATGGATCAAGAACTGCCAAAGCCAGAATCCAGAATTTCAGCTGGGCCCAAAGTTCTCGGCTAAACACTTTGAGATTAAAATTGCCCCCCTCCACCATTGAGGAAAAAACAATATCCTTCAAAACACGGATGTCAAACCTCTTTCATACTAATTCCATTTTGGAGAAGCTCCCAGCCCCCCCCCCCACATTCCAGTGGTGGGCAGGGTTAAAGGAAAAAAGGGGTGGGGCCAAAGGCAAAAAGACTGGCCCCCAAAAACAAGCCCCTCAGCGTTTGAACCCCAGGCCTGAGGTTCTGAAGCCCTGCTTCGAAAGGTCCTTTGCTACTGGCGGGGGTCCCTTTTTCTCACTTAACACTGTCTTCCTTTAAAAAATTAAAAAAACTTAGTTAAAATTTCATTGACACATTTCTCCCTCTGCAGTGCCCCAAAGCGATGCCGTATCTGTGTCATTCTGAGAAATACCAGAAAGAAGTCCCATTTGCCACTGCCAACTTTCATTCATTCCCCCGTCCCCACATTGCCAAGGTGATCTCTCTAAATTTTCTGCCTGTCAACATGGTTTTTGGGGTTGGGGTTCAGTGGGATCGCTCCATGGCTCTGAGTACAGCTGTCCTTCCTCATGCGATGAGCCATCAAGGCCTCCAGGCTGAAGCGTCTCCCTAGGCCAGTGTTGTTGAAGCTCAGGTTCCTGGGCCAAATGTGGCCTTCGTGGCATCTAAAGATGGCGTGGGGGTCTGTTTGGGGTTCAAAGGTCAGGGAGAAATCGCCGGCTTGGCTCCCTGGATGTCAGTCTATGGACCCTATCATGTGTCGAGCTGGGCAAGCTTATGGGCATCCACTCCCTCAGTGAGCCACCATTTTCAGCAGAAATGGGGGCTCAATCGTGTCCATAAATGTCCCATTTGCACAAATGGTAGCCTTAAGGGGCAATGTCCACAACATTACATCGCCCCTTTAAGGACGTTGTTTGCACAAATGGGACATTGACAGACAAGAATGAGCTGTCATTTCTGAGGAAAAAAAATGCCCAAAGGAAAAACCAAACTAAAACAACATAGAATTTGTGTTATTATCATGGAGCAGTTCTGTATCCTGCCCCAAACCTGCTGCAATGGAGGATCTGTTTACCTATCCTCATCAATGGGCCATAGCTCAATGGAAAAGCTCATGTTTCATATGCAGATGGTGGCAGGTTCAGAATCAAGACCCCAGGCCAGTTTGAGCAAAAAGCGGTGGATTAGATGGGTTAACGGTCTGAATTGGTATAAGTTGGCTTCTTACGCAGCTCCCTCAGATTCCATTTTGAAACCATGGTTCCTTCTTCTGGCGCTTAAAGGCTGTGATTATGACACACTGGCAGGGTTCACATGACACACTAAACCACCATGGCTTATTGTGTTGTCTGAATGCAACATATTTTCTACAGAGTGGATTATCGGGTTATCTGAACACAGCACATTTTCCTCATTGGCTTATTAACCGTACAGTGTGATCTATTTTTCTAGAACAAGCCACCTTGAGAATCCATGGCTTGTTGTTGGGTTGTTCAGGGTTGTTAACAAGCCACCCTGCATGGTTAATTAGCAACTCTGCAGAAAAAGCACTGAATTCAGACAACATGATAAGCCTTGGTTCAACACCAACCCACACAGGGTGGATTAGCGAGTTGTGTGAACCCAGCCATCCATTCCAATTGGCAATTATAATTTTGCTATGTGTCTGAATTCGTGATCTCATTCAAAGTACTGATTTGATCTAGAACCAGGACCAGGTAGGGATGGATGAATCTGTCAGTTTCATGTTTTCCTACATTTTATATATATATATATATATATATATATATAATCTTACATTCTTTCCTTCCACCTCACATATGAAGAAATCAGCAAATTCTGGGAAGTTCTTTTGAAAAATGAACTGAAATAAAATACTCACCCGTTTGCACTGGAGAAGGTCAATAAGTACACAGAGAAAGCTATGTTGTACCTGCCTTCCATATTGCTGCTAAAGATGTGGCACCTGTCAGGAAAAAGAGACAGTGTGGTGTAGTGGCTAGAGTGTTAGATTGGGAGTTGGGTGATCCGGGTTCAAGTCCCCACTTGGCTACGGAAGCTCACTGGGTGACTTTGGGCCAGTCACAGACTCTCAGCCCAACATACCTCACAGGATTGTTGTCGTTGGGTTCCTTGGAGGAAAAAAGGTGGGATATAAATGCAATAAATAAATAAATAAATAAATAAAGAGGTGGCAACCCTAATCCAGTACCTCAAACATGTTTGAATGCACAGGTATTTTAACCCAAATATTCAACAGTTAAGCACTCAAAGCCCTCAGCCTGGTTAGACAAATCTGTCAGTTTTTGTCTCTTCCCCCAATGAAGAAATTTGCAAATGTTGGTAAATTGTAATAACAAATGATCTGATAGAAAATTCTCACCCCAAACTTTTGTCTTTTCTTAATCCCTGTGTGGGTGGGTGGGTGGGTGATCTTGCGGGGGGGGGGGACGGATGGGGGAAGGTTTAATTCTCTCCCCTGGTGTATGGTGGTTCTGATCCAAATTGGGGTCACACATACTTCCTCTAAAATAAAATAAAATATTGGACAGGGTTAGGCTGACCAGATAAAATCCAGGTCAGGGCTCATGTAACTTTAACAGTTGTAGAGAAAAGAGAATTTCAGCCAGTGTCATCTGTATGCAATGAGTTCCTGGTGAAATTCCCTCTTCATCACAACTGTTAAAGTTGCAGGATCCTTGCCTTCTTTTGTATCTGGTCACTCTAGTATAGTGCCTGCACCTTTAACAGTTGTGATGAAGAGGGAATTTCACCAGGAACTCATTGCATACAACTGACACTGGCTGAAATTCCCTTTTCTCTACAACTGTTAAAGTTACATGAGCCCTGACCTGGATTTTATCTGGACACCCTAGACAGGGTTCAATACTGTCATCCAGCCTCTGCAAGTTCTGTTGCATTCACTGAACCCACTGCTTGCTCAGTGTGAAATCAGCTGCTCTAAAAGCAACCTGGAAACAAGCAGAAATGCTCCTTTCCAAAATGCGAGCTCTGATGATCTGTGCCCTTCCGGAAATGAGTGTTGGTTGGCTTTGGGAACCACCAGGTGCCCACTGCACCAATGGCTAGCACACAGGCACTATTGGCTACTACTCATTATCCAGGGCTACACAATTAACGTAACATAGAGCTTGACCCTGAGAGTCTGTTATGGGCATCTTGCACGGGGGTGGGGGGTGGGGGGTGGACGATCACTGCGATGAAGTGTTTTCTTTTACATGTATCTTAGTTTGAGAAAGATCTCAGCAAATTGGAACAAGTTCAGGGCAGGATAATCCAAAGGATCATGGAGCTGAAGGGACTGATTTATTAGGAAGGCTGAAAAAGCTAAAATATGTATCTAGCCATTCAAAGAGGCAATTAAGGAGGAAGGCTATGAGAACAGTCAACAAGTATTTTTGAAGGGTGCTAACAATGTGGAGGAAGAGGAATTATTTAATGTGATAGATGGGAGCATAGCGGAGCAGCATGATTAAATTAAGAGAAGGAAAATTTATGCTGAGCACCGGGGAAAACCTACTGACAGCAAGATGCATCTAATGCGTTGTAGAACAATACAAAGGGAAAGTGGCGAATAGGAAGGTAGGGAGAAACAGAAAATCAGAGAGATGTTCCCAAACTAGCAGCCTGATCCTAGACATGCTGACTTGGAAGAAAGTTCTGTTAAAGTTGATGAGGCATCTTTAGGATCAAACTTTTGGGTGAAGATTTCGACGCAGTAATCTCAAAACAGCAGATGGGTCGTCAACCTCGTATCTGGGATGTAGCATCTCAGACTGCAGGTTGATGCTCATATGGCTGAATAATAATCACATAAGAAGAGCTTTGCTGGATCAGACCAAAACGCCAATCTAGTCCAACATTCTGTTCACACATGGCCAACTAGATGCCCATGGGAAGCCCTCAAGTAGAGTGCCATGGCACCCTCCCACTCATGTTCCCGGACAACTAGTATTGACGGAATACTGCCTCTGATACTGGAGGTAACATACAGTTGCCATGACTAGCAGCCAATGGTAGCTTTATCCTCCATGAATTTGTCTATCCCCTTTCAAAGCCATCCAAGTAAGGGACCATCACTACATTTTGTGATAGCAAATTCCATAGCTTAACCATGCGCTGTGTGCAGAAGTACTTCCTTTCATCTGACCTGAATCTCCCACCATTCAGATTCATAGGTATTATGAGAACTAGTACTATCCACTTTCTCCACACCTTCCTCATGCCACAAACAAAGACACAATTTCCATAGAATACGAGATGTCCATTAGAATCCTTCTCCTTGGCCTGCCAGAAAGGCCTCAATTTGAAATAGCAGAGTCCATAAACTGCTTTATGTTCACAGAATGATGAGAGGTAGGCCTTCAGTTAGTGAGAAACAGGTAGAGGGGCACATGTCCTCTTTTATAGAGGACAGCCCTCTATTTGAAGGATGCAAACATAGAGTGACCACATGGAAAGGAGGGCAGGGCTCCTGTATCTTTAACAGTTGTGTAGGAAAGGGAATTGTAGCAGGTGTCATTTGTATACATGCATCACCTGGTGAAATTCCCTCTTCATCACAACAGTTAACGCTGCAGGAGCTATGCTATACTAGAGTGACCAGATACCAAAGAGGGCAGGGCTCCTGCAGCTTTAACTGTTGTGATGAAGAGGGAATTTCACCAGGTGCTGCATGCGTGCAAATGACACCTGCTGAAATTCCCTTTTCTATATAACTGTTAAAGATACAGGAGCCTTGTCCTCCTTTCCATAAGGTCACCCTATCTCAGCCCTAAGCTGCATGTATGATTTGTAGCAAATGGCGATTCCTGCCTAATGGACACATAATGGGACCAAGTTTTATGTTGTTCCAAAGACCACCATGCAATCCTCACTGGAGAATGTAACTAATCAGAAATATTCTCGTTAATGTCCGCTTAATTACTATTTGTGCCACAGATATAAGGGGGAAAAGGAACCAACTTTTCTTTGACTGAAACTTTCCAGTTCTCATTGCCCTCATTTAAATATGATCCTTTCTCCATCTTGCTTCTTCTTTTTCACTTTTACATCTCAGTTTTTTTTTTAAAAAAAGGGTTGATTTTTAATTTTGCCTTTCTTCTTGGCTACACGGAGTCATTTGCTTGTTAGTACATTCTGCTGTCTCCCCCGAAGGCAATACACTTGGCAGATGGATGCATTGTTTTTAATTAGATTTTTTTTTTGGGGGGGGGAAATAATTATTATTCTTGGCTTTTAGGAGACGATTGTTGTTCTTTTAAGGATTAGTCCTCCTGGTGTATTTTCAGTTTCCAATTACAACGTATGCGTTTGCTCAACCCCAGTGTTATTTTTAAAAATGGATGTGAGCGTTCGCCGTTGACTTTGATTCTCCAGACATTGGACTTATGACTCATTACTACTACTACTACTACTACTGTTGCTTGCAACTCAAGACACAGTTTTCTCTCTCCTTTAAACCTGTGAGCAGGCCTCGTAATCAAAGATGCCAAAATTCTTTTAGAAAGATAAGTCTTGCACATTAAATGCAATCCTAAGGCCTCTTAGACAGCATCCGAACAGCCTCCCTTCCTTTACACCCATCTAGTGTAAAATATTATAAAGGAAGACAGAGGCCGTTTCTACACCAGGCAGTTTGCTGGGATGGCCCCTGGCTGGTCCCTGTGTGTCGATGGTGTGTATTAGGTACTTCCGGGACCGCCCTCCCTCCCTTTACACCCCTATGATGTAGAAAGGGCCAGAGAGACAAAAAGCCTCCCTTGCAATTCCTGCCCTTTTGACAAGAGCCCAAAGGACTCAGGGTGCTTGGAAGCCTCTGATCTCTGAGGTTTCCATCGTTTAGGCATCAATCCCATAGGATTGCCCCTTAATAAACTTAGGGAAACTCTCTGCAGTATGAGAAAACGCTACTAAGTTATTTGATCTAGTGGATCAATTAAGTTTGCTGCATGAGATGCAAACTCCATTCTAATACAGCAGCAGGAGCAGTGACAACAATTTCAGGTGGTGCTACCAGAGCGAGGCATGTGCAAGGCATATGATGTAAGGGCAGTGTGATGTAGTGGCTACTGTTTTGGACTTAGATTGGGAAGAGCAGGGTTCAAATCCTTACTCAATCATGATCCAATGAGTGATCTTGCATCCATCTCTCTCTCTCTCTCTCTCTCTCTCTCTCTCTCTCTCACTGGCCATTTCTACACTGGCTTTTTGACGTGGGATTGCCCTTGGGTGATCCCTGTGCATCCAAATGATGCACAGGGACTCCCGGGGGCAGGGGAGGATGGGCATGGGTTTTCCCCAGGATAAGGGATCCCTGGGAAAACATGATTCTTCCCATGGTCCCAGGAACATCCTGAGACCGCGGCAGGTGTGGGCGCCCATCCCGCCTGGCAACACTGGAAGGAAAGGAAAGCTCAGGAATTCCATTGACTCCTCTGCTGCCCATCTCCCCCTGCCCTGGCCAAAGTTTCCAGGGTGGTTCCCAAAGAAGGAGGCATCATTGCTTTGCTAAAAAAATAATACTGTGTCAACACAATGATCTCAGCAACAGTCCTTTTCAGAAGACACCTTAAACCACGGCTTTAACCACAGTGAACAAGGCAAAAAGCCTTATACATCGTGGTTAAAGCTGTGGTTTAAGGTGTCTTCTGAACAGCGCCAATCTAACCACATTGTTTGTTTCCTCTCTCTGGAGCCTTGGGCAGGCGGAACCGGTGCTTGATGGCAACCGGGAATACACTCTCATTATTATTATTATTAATATTATTATCTCTCTTTTCTCACTCGTGGCGGCTTTTCTAGATGGACATGACAGACTTTACCAAGTCATGCTGTCTATTACTAATTCAGGAATTTCCTGACTGTTGAACACGTTTTAAGTATGACTACATTATTATTATTATTATTATTACTTCTACTACTACTACTAATAATACTTATATTTATTTATTTATTTATTTATTACATTTGTATGCCTCCCCATAGCCGAAGCTCTCTGGACAGTTTACATTAGATCAAAACAATTAAAAACAATATTCAAAAATTAAAACAGCAAAAACATATAATATACACACAATATACACATACATTTAAAACCACTATAATAACTTCAAAAAGCTATATGCCTAAAAAACAAAACAAACCCAGGATCATCAGATATCGCTAAATGCCTGAGAGAAGAGGAAAGTCTTGACCTGGCGCAGAAAATATAACAATGTTGGGGCCAGGCAGGCCTCATCGGGGAGATCATTCCACAATTGGGGGGCCACCACAGAGAAGTCCCTCTCCCTTGTTGCTGATCTCCGAGCTTCCCTGCCTTATATCCTGCCTTTCCTCCAAGGAGCCCAAGGTGGTGCATCTGATTCTCCTCCTCTCAATTTTATCCTAACAACCACCCCATGAGGTAGGTTAGGCTGAAAGAGTAACTGACCAAAAGTTACCCAGTGAGTTTTATGGCTGAGTAGAGATTAGAACCTGGCTCTCCTGAGTCCCAGTTTAGCACGCTAACCACTACACCACACTGGGTCTCAGGGCCAGCACTTCAACCCTGTTTGTCATGCCCCAGCTCAGAAATTGCCAAAATGCTCTCTAACATTGGACCTGTCACACTGCCAGATAACCCAAGATCCCCAGACTAAGCACCCAAGATCCAGGGGAAACCTCTTTGGAGAAGGAGGTTCCTCAGCAAACCTCACTCCCATAGGAACTCCTTTAACTCCATCCTAACTCTCCTCCCTCATCCCATGGCTCTCTGGAGCACCAGCGGCAATGAACCAGGTGGGTCACTCAGAATTATTGTTTGAGTGCCTACCTGGTTGCCAGAAGACCCTTTGGCCCAGGGTCTACTCAGGAGCAAGGTTCTACTCAGGAGAAGGAAGACCCAGCTGTAACCACTGAAGATGTAGTCCCAGCCGCAACTGGTGAATCAGAGAGAGCCAGTATATAAGCCCCCAGTCTTTGCCCAGATGGTTGCTGGGTTAATAGCTTTCACTGAGCTCCTTGTTGTGTGAGTAGGGCTGCATCCTATTAACAGCGTGGTGAAGATGGAGGGGGAGCATTTCAGCTCCGCTCTCATTGTCACATCATTGCAGATGCACACTGTGCACTGGAGTCAGTCCAGCTGTGAGACAGAAAATCTACCAGTTACCTAGTCTGTGTATCCCTGGCCCTTTGTACCTGCCAGTTCTCCAGCTGCTGGCTCACTTGATGAGAGTGGCTGAATCCGGGAAGCTGCCCTCATTTAAAATTTCCCAGAATGCCTTTTTGTGGTGGTGGTGGTGATGCTGGTTTATTTGACCTACAATGTGCCAGTGCTAGAATTTTTGGTGCCTTGCACCAAAGGGGACCTTTGTAGCCACCAAAGAGTCTGCACCCACCCCGAGGGCCCAGGTTGGCAATGTGCCGAGGGCTCCCAAAGCTCTGCATGTAGTCCAGATGGCTGCAAATACATTTTGTATTATGACAGTGTTACCTTCAGCAACCACATAATATATGGATGACATGCACACAGGTACATAAGCATTTATTTATTTACTGCATTCCCCCCCCCCCCCATCCCTGCTTTTCAGACAATTATTATCTCCCAAAGTGGCTGGCACCAATGCAAAAGAAAGACAGGCCCTGTTCATCTGGTTTATAAGCTAAAACAGAATGACAAGACACACAAGCGAAGGGAACAGGAGAGGAAAGGAAGAGGAGGGAAATCAGTTTCTGCAAGGCCAAAACAAGGTGGTGGGCTTTCAGTGGGCATTTAGAGGTGTACAAAATGATGCCTGGTGTGGAGAATGTGGAGAGGGAGACATTTTTCTCCCTCTCCCATAATACTAGAACCCAAGGGCATCATCCCAGGAACCTGATTGGTGGGAGATTCAGGACAGATAAAAGGAAGGACTTCTTCACACAGCACAGAGTTAAACTATGGAATTCACTACCACAAGATGTGTGATGGCCACCAAGTTGGATGGCTTTAAAAGGAGGGTGGATAAATTCCTGGAGGAGAAGGCTACCAATGGCTGCTAATCCGGATGGCTATGTGCTACCTCCAGTATCAAAGGCAGTAAGCCTGTGTGCACCAGTTGCTGGGGACCATGGATGGGAGGGTGCTGTTGCACCTGTGTCCTGCTTGTGGGTCCCTGGTCAACAGCTGGTTGGCCACTGTGTGAATAGAGTGCTGGACTAGATGGACCCTTGGTCTGATCCAGCATAGATCTTCTTATGTTCTTAAGTGCAGTTTGGGTCAGGCTGATCTTCCCTTGCTGGTGTTCTTGCAGGTGTAGTGGTAGCTTTTGTTCCTTTGACCAATGGGTGGAGCCAGAGTATTCTTCTTTCCCCTTCCTTCTGCAGTTGTAGGCTACAGACAATTGTAACCGAGTGTTGGTTCTGGCAGGGAGGGGGGGAAGTGTGTTCCCTGCAACTGTTCCTTCTCTGACTGATGGATGGGCCAGGTCAATCTCCCCCTTGGGTTGATGTTATTCTTGAGAAGCAAGGCGTGCAGCCTCCTTGTGGTTCTAGGTCCCTTGGCTGGTGGCAGAAGCCAGAGTGTGATTCCCTTCTTCTCTTTAGTCCCAGGGCAATTGTCAGTTGGAGCCGAGTGTTTCACCCATACATCCGTGAATCCTGGTCAAGCTGGGATTTCAATCTGTGTAAACCAGGATGGCTCTGCCATGCAGCAGGGTGAAGCAATCTGCTTCAGGTGGCACCATAGTGGTGGATGGTGGATAGATGGAAGCTGTAATTTGGATGTGAATGATGCAGAAATACTTTTCACAGTGTAATGTGGGGCCCCATTAAGGCAGCAAAATGTCTTGAGCCGGCCTTGTGCTTAATCTGTGGCTGTACTCTGGATCACAGGAAAGCAGCTTATGCCAGGTTAGACTCTTTATTCATCCAGCCCAATATTTTCCACACTGAGTGAAAGCAGTTCTCCAGTGGCTCAGACAGAAGTCTTTACATAAGAACATATATAATACTTCAGAGCCTTAGGAGGTAACAGTGTTATGCGTATGTCACCCATACTTTACATTTTTACTGTGGGAAACGTCAGTGTACAATGCCAATCAATTGTGTTTGCCATATAAAGGGTGGAGATGCCCTGAATGTGTGAACTGACTGTAATGAAAAGCATTGAGCTTGAAGGGACGCAAGGTGAAATGACAAGTCCGTTTGTGGTCTCATATCTGTCCTACCATTATTCTCACATGCCAGTCATTACTTGAGGCTGCAATCATCCATTGATGTGGGAGTCCCAAAGATAGTCCAATAAAAGAATCTAGTGAACCATTTAGGATTTGTTCCATCTCCTCCACATCTACGAAAACTTTCAGGGGAATTAGAAATGGGTGATTCTGTCAATTTCAGTTTCTCTCAAGCCCTATTCAGGCATTCTGGGTTTCCTGAATAGGAAAACATATGAGGAGAGGGACATAGCTCTGCCCTTCGTCATCACATTCTTCACCCTCTACATGTGGAGCATGAAGGCATGAAGAGAAGAGCTCCTGCATCCACTGAGGCTCTCTACACAAGGCAGAATGCTGGAAAATTCAGGGACGGAATGCTTGAACAGGGCTTCAGTTTCTTATTTTTGAAGTTCAGTTCATCTTGAATTTTGAGAATTTCTCCAGTCTCAAATTTAGTTCGGAACATTGAGATTTTTTTTCTTTTTAAAAATAAAATATTTGTGTGAGTATTTATAATCCTTTTTGTGCACATTTCTTCAAAGACATTTCTTCTGTATACATTTCAGCCTACTATACACATTTTTTTTCCAAGCAATTTTCCTAGTGATGCATTTTCCCATTGTTACTTTCCCTAATATACACATTTTTGTACACAGTTTTTTTTTAGTTTTTTTTTTAGAGAAGTTCATTGCTAAATTTGAAGAAGAGCAAATTTTGAAGGAGAACTAATTTCAGTTTGCACAGTGGTTTGAAACTGCATGTCTCCCCATCTTCATGTAAAAAAAAAAGGGAAAACATAATGTCAGGGATGGGTACCAATGATGATTGATTCATTTTGTACTCCAGCCAAAGGAGTGCAATCATTAGTCTTCTAGAAATCCATGGTTTGAGAAACATGTCACCCACTGAGTACTTTTTAAATGATTTTTGCTGAACAAATAAAAGCTCTTTCTGAGCAGCTGTGAGGACTCTTTGGGGCTCTTTAAGACCAGATAGCTGCTTAGATCAAAGTGCAAAGCGACATCCATGGTTTATCCAAACTTTGTTTAGAGATGAAGAGCACGTATTCCAATATATTCCCATTATCTGATGTGAGGTTGCCAAGGCTTAAGTCATTGACAAAGCAAAGGTCTTGATCTATGACTGAGGACTGGAATGTCTTAGGATTGGAGCCAAGTAAACACTGGAAAAAGATGTTGGTTTTCTGTTGTCCCACCTCTTACTGGTGTCGTCTTTTCTCCAGCCAACTGGTACTATGAGAAATAGATAAAGAAGTAGTCCTTTAGAGGCTGGTCATATCTGATCATGGTAGGGTGGGGTGGGGGTGGAGCAAAGAAATCTTGTGGATGGATAACCCTGTGTCAACTATCAGCCTATAAAATATTTGGAACAACACATAGTATTTATGCTAAGCTTTGTATGAAGTTTGATTCAGTGTCTGCTTTTTTAAAATGTTGGATGCTGCTGGTTTTTTTTTTTATTATTATTAAATGGACTATATGTATAGGGCAGTGGTAGGGAACCTCTTTCTGGCCATGGACCAAATTCAATTTCAGGAAAGCTCATGGGGGCCACAATCCGGTGGTGCACCAGGTTGAAGATAGAGGGGGCAGGGCCCATGGAAAAAGGGGTGGGGCCAAAATAATAATAATAAAATACCAGCATATTTTAGCATAAATCTTGTGCTGCCTATAACTAGGGCTATGCACAGCCCTCTGATTCTCCTCGGGGGCCAATTCAGAGCTTCCAAATTGGTCGAGATTTGACTTGGGGTGCCTCTGAACCACCCCGGCCCACTTTGGATTTGTTTCTGAATCCAAAGCAGGTCAGCTGTTGGAGTTTCCTGGGCGCCCAGGGGCACTCGGGAAAGCCAGCCATGAGGCTGACCAGGGGTCCATGGAAATCCCCACACTTCCCCCTCCCCTCCCTCCCCTCCCGGTTGAACCCAGTGAGCTGCTGCCTCCCGCCCACAGGACTTAACGGAAGCCTCGGCTCAAGCCGGCGAGCCACCTGTTCTCTAGGAGAGCTGCTCCGGGCCTGCTGTAGATCTACCGTTGCTGGCCGCTCTTCTGCCCATCCTCCAAGGTGGCAGACGAGGGGGAACTGGCTGGACATCGGGCCAAATTGGCTTGAAGTGCTTTGGTTGCTTTGGGCCAATGTGGCCCGATCCGGTCCGGAACCAGATTCAGGTCAAGGTGGGCCGAATCAGCCTTCTTCAACTTGCATTCGGGATTTGGGACCGAGGCGAATCACTCACCTACCCATAACTAAGCCTTAGGGAGAGGCAATTCTAGAAGGGGAGGGGACTGCACAAAGGTGGAAAATGCCAAATGATTGGTGCCTGGATGAAAGGGGGCATGGTGACCTGGGGAAACTCTAGAGGGGCCTCAAGGCCTGAGAGTCCCCACCCATGATTTGTCAATTTCTGAACCGAATTGAAGTGGGGCTCCTCTAAAGCAGTCCAAATCCAGACCCTCCCAAACCTTTGTTAGCAATTCAGATTCAAAGGGACACAGACAGTAGCTGTGTCTACACCTGCCATTTATCCCGGGGTGGTGACGAGGTTATCCCTGCGCATACAAATGATGCACAGCTGATTCTGGGGTGAACAGGGGACAAGCACTCAGTTCTCCTGGGATAGCTGGGACTGCTTTTTTCCCACCATCTTAAGACCATCCCGAGCTTCGTGGGCGGTGTGGCTCTCCCTCCCAGGGTCCTCCCTCTTCCCCATGAGTAGTGGGGTTCAGGAAATAGGCATGGAGCTGTGCAGGGGGAGTCCGTGGGCATCGGAAGTGAGGAGGAGAGCATTTTTGCCATCTTTGGGATGGCGTTCGGTGACTTCTAGCATCAAGTTTGTTGTGTTGCTGTTTCTTTTTTTTTAAAAAAATGGCACCTCCGCGCAGGAACATGCCTGCGCAATTGTGCAAAGTCATCCTCTTTTTTAAAAACCAATGGTGCCCCAGAATGTCCCTCTTTACTTCCGGGGCAACTCACTGGCATGTGGCCCCTGAAAGGCGATCCCAGAAGTGGAAAACTCCATGATCGTCCCTCCCCACTCCCCAAAGGGCTGCCGGTGTAGATGAGCCCAGTGCTTCTCCAGAAGCTGGTACATTTGTCCCCAAACTCTCCATGGAAGGGAAACACTAGAGTGGGATGAGGGCAGAGGGAGACGAGCTGGTGTACTGTTATGAATGATATCTCTAGCTTTTAATCACAGTGGATGGTGTTATCAAAGGTCTTCAGTCCCAGCGCTTTGGGGGCAGGAATGGTGATCTGTATTGCACCGGTATTTCAGTGTTCTGTGGTATTTGCTAGATTTGGTGGGGTTTGTGGGACCTGGGAGGGTGTAGCATTGGATGCTTGCTTCGAAAAGGCTGGATGTTCAGGTCCCCCTACTTCTGCCACTGTCTTCTCTAAATACATCGGCCAATTGTTGGTGCCAATTGAGCATAAAACACACACACACACTTTAAACTGTTTCTCATCCAGCATAACTCCCTAGCCCCTGCACCTATTCCCCTGAACTTTTGCAGGTTTTCTGCCTAGGGCCACCTCTATGACATATGCCGTGTTCATAGAAATTGCCAGAAAAAATGATTGCGGGGGACAGTAGCAGATCTCTCCCCTCCCCAAATGTGAACACTCCCCTTCCACAAAAACGGTGACAAATTTTGCAGGTTTCTTAGCTAGAGCCACCTTTATGCATTATGGCATTTCCATAACAATTCCCATTAGAGAGTGTGGGGGAGCGGGTTAATGCATCCCTTTTTTGGGGGGGCACTAAAATGAAAAGGTTGCTCTTGCACAGAAAGCCCCGAGTTTATTCATCTGAAATTTGCCAGGCTTGATCCCCTCATAAGGTTTATCTAAGCCTGCCATTTTCATTCAATTCTGCCAAGATTTTTTTAAAAAAGTTATTGGCACTTAGTTTTAAATCAACCAATCAGTCAAAATGAAAAGGGTTCTGGTGCAAGCCGCCTCACACCTATTTGTCTGAAACTTCTCAGGTTTCATACCCTCACAACGGACTAGTATGCTGATAAATTTCACCCAATTCCATCCAACAACAAAACCTTTGTAGTCGTTTGTTGATTTCTAATGATAGTTAATGGGAGGAGGCATGGCACTTTGGATTCTGCCCCAAATTGGGCAGCCTCTGAATTAGTCTGAGGTACAGTCGGCTGTTTTCTGCATGGCCCAATCAGGATCTGAACTGAATCGGATGAACAGATCCTACTTGAACGTACATACACAAGGCAGTTTCCAATCATGTGAAAACATAACACCAATAAAATTTAACTGGCTTCAACTCCAATAAAACAATACAGAAAAGAGTTGTTTAACTAAACCTGGACAACTCACAGTTGGAAAGAGGCCATAGCTCAGTGAGAGGGAGAGAGAGAGAGCACTTTGCATGTGGGTGGTCCCAGGTTCAATTTCTGGTATCTCCTGTTTAAAAAAGCAGGTGGCGGGATGGGAAAGATCTCCCCTGGAAGAAGATCTGGCCCAGTAATGCTTGTTTAGGCAGCAATAACTAAGCCCAATTGACAAATAGTCCAACCTGTTCCTAGCCAACCTGTTCCTAACCCACCTGTTCCCATCAAACCTGATTTTAACCAATACATATATAAGGGCCTAATCCACACCAAGCAGGATGTAGCACTATGAAAGCAGTATGAAAATGGTATATAAAAGGCAGGAGCCACACTACTGCTTTATTGCGGTATTGAGGTGCAATAACAACTGTTGGGGCCCATAAGACACCTTCCATATACCGCTTTCATGTCGCTTTCATAGTATTATGTCCTGCTTGGTGTAGGTCTGGCCAAGGTTGTGAGTGAACAAAGAAGGGTTAATCTGGTACCTAAATTATAACAATGAAGGTGCCAGTCGGACCTCCTTTGGGGAGGGGCGTCCATGAATATCACATGATCACTAAAAATGCCCCTTCTTCTAGTTGTTGTCTACCTCGCCTTTGATGTCCAGGGATGCCTGGAGAAGGGCATTGCTGGTGACTTCAGTAAATTGGGCAGGGGGGCTTTGTTAGCTCAATCTCCCCCAATTGGGTGCTTTCCAGAGATGTTTGACTACAATTTTCATCACCCCCAGTCAACCGGGGAGCCAGTGTTGGACTGGGAGTTGGGAGACCTATGTTCTAGTCCCCACATGGCCATGGAAGCTCATTGGGTGACTTTGGGCCAATCAGAGACATTCAGCCCAACCTACTTCATAGGGTTGTTGTAGTTGTGAGAATAGAATGGAGAAGAGGAGGAGGATTATGTATGCCATCTTGGGTCCCTTGGAGGAAAAAAGGTGAAATATAAATGTAATAAATTAATTCACTGTTTTCTGGGATCCTTTCAAATAGTTCATCTCCCTGCCTATCTTGCCCCCTTTTTATGGATTTCCATGCTTCTCTGCTGACAATGAAGCTGACTAAATTAGTATAAGCGTTTTCGCACTTGAGTTAATTCAGACCATATTCCTATTTGTCCACAATTGCTCAGGATGCCACCTTCGTTTTATCCTATCAGGAACCCCTAAAGGCAAGGCAAGGATTGAAGGTGGGCTAGGATCTTTTTAAGAGTTCGAACCGGTGGATTAAAACTGCCCGATAAACCTGGATGCAGACAACACAAAATTATACACCTGACTAGCTGTGTAGGTCACCTTGTCAGCGGCTCCATGTTTAACACATTTTCTACTCTTGAATTCAAAATAATAGCAAAAGCCACCCATCCATTCCCCCTGGCACCTTGATAATGGCTTAAAATTCATAATGTGGACCCAGCTCAATAATTATATTCAAATATGCTGCCCTCCGAAATCAGAAGCAACTTGGCAACAAACCAACCATAACAGCACCATCTCCCCAGTCCTCCCACTCAGCTTGGCTGAGATCCATGGCCCACTCACTCCCTAATGGAGTCATGGAACCTGTGAAGGATCTCCCTGGAATGATCTGCTTGCAGCTTTTTGCTGTCCTAGACAATTTAAAAAATTTCCCTCCCCCCTCCCCACCCAGGTCTTATTCACATTCTGAGTAGCGTAACACTAGAACGTGAAATTAGCAACAGCTGTCAAGGATAATCTTCCCTCATTTTAATTTGTAATGTCTGTCATTCCTTTATTCCCTCACCTCTACAACTGTGGGCCAAACTAGACATCTGCTTGATTATGTAGGTTGCAGCAATGCATCTTCCCTTTTCTTAATAAGTTACACTTGTGTGCGGGGATTATCCTTACTGGGAATGCAGTGTAGGTGGGGAGGTGTGCGTGGGGGTTAGCTCTTCCTTCCTAGGGATGTATGAGAATTTCATTTTTGCTCACAAAATATGCAAGCATATCCTGTTCGAAGCCTCGAACGCGATCATGAGCACGCGTCTCCTGAAAATGTTCACAAATGTGCTTCCGTTCGATGTGCGCCACTTTCCCAGTTTGATTTTGCACAAAATTGCACAAATTCCACTGCACCCTGGATCAGCCCCACTTCAGTATATGGAGGGAAATTGCTCAAATTAGGAAATTTGCATGTAGTTTGGGAAATTTGCACAAATTTCACATTGAGTTGCTGCTTGATTTGCACCATTTTCCTGTTTGCGCTGACTGAGCAGCAATTGCAAATGCAAAGAGGCCTGAGTTGAGCGGCAAGACATTGTTCAGAGAATCCTAGCAATTTTGAAGATGGCATGTTCGCCCAGGTCTATTCCTTCCCCAATGTGATAAGAACCAAAACCATCCCTTCCCACAGGACTGGAACACTTAGGAGGCACAAATCCTATTGGTACCAATTGGAACATTTCCCCCAAACTTTCTAGCTGCACAGTCAAGGGTGATTTTGATGGCAGTCATGCTGGGGAGGGAAGAGATATGACTTCGCTCTATAGGGCTGTTTGATTTTACTGTGTATTTCAATGGGCTGTTGCTGCTTCTTCTTTATTGAACTTTTTTTTCTTTAGGGAAGGGCAACAAGCAATATTCAAGAGCACTAGAATACTCCGAACATTGCCTTGCGACTCATTTCATGCCCGAGTCCTGTTTGGGTTTGTGATCGGTGCTCGCTTTGTGCAAATGGGAAAATTCCCTTTGCGTGAATGGGAAATTTATAAATCAAGCATCGACCGAATGTGAAATTTGCGCAAATTCCCCCAAATTTGCATAAGTGCTCTCCATAGACTAAAGTGAGGCTTTCAGTCTGCAGGAGGAAATGTGTGCAAATTAGGAAATTTGCGCAAAATCAAATCAGAAAGTTTTGCAAATGCAATATAGGCACATGTCCGGCAATCTGTGAACATTTTCGGTGGACTCATGCTCAGGCCTATGAACAGGGCATCCACTTACATTTTGCTACCTTAAACCTGGTCAGGCTATTGGTTCACATGGTCTGGAATTGTCTATTATGATCTGCATTACAGGCTATTAAGATCTTCATTAGAGGCCTACTCTGAATGCCCCTATTTCCTGAGGTGAGGTGTGTGTGGGGGGGTGTTATTACAGACAGGGCCTTTTTGGTGATGGTGTATTAGTCCTAGAAAACCCTCCCCAATTTAAGAAGACATTGCTTGTTCACCAGATCTTTACTTTTTCTTTTTCTTTTTCTCTTTGTTTGGCATTTAGGTCCTTCTGGAAGAAATTGCTGCTGCTCTAAATGTGCTGTTTGGTTGGTAAATTTCATTTTTTGCCTGACTTTCATTGCATATAAGCCACCTTGAGAATATTTCACTGGATGGAGCAAGGGAATTAAAACAAAAAGTTTTAATTTAATAAATAATAAGTACTGGGTGATAATGCTGGATCATTGTCTGGATTTCAGGTCACATTTAATTTCCCCAGATCCTGTGTCTACAGTTGATTCCGCATGGCAGAGTTTGGAATTGCCTCCAGAAGGATCAACGAAAATCCGATGTTACCTCTCAGCACACTCAGAAGGACACCACAGTTAAGAAGGCTTTTCTTTTATCAATTATTGAGTTTCCAAATGGGTCTCGCTACATTCTTTGAACTGATTTCCTATTACAGCCTCATCTTTCCCCTGAAATTAAACACACACACACACAGAAACTGATACATGATTCGAATGTTTCATCAAGTGGAAATAAGGGGCAGTGGAGTGGTGTAGAGTAATCTCTCTGGATTCAACCGATATAACATCCCCCCCGCCCCATTTTTTGAAAAATGTGGAATGAGCGTTGGGTTCGAATGTGAGAGATCCAGTCTCAAATTACTGCTGATATGCACTGCAGGACAAATCACATTAAATCTCAGCCTAAACTGCCTTGCAGGGTTGTTGTTTGGAGAATTCTGATTAAAAATGCTAAATTCTTTTGTAATGAGTTGTGCATATGAAGGCATGTATTTAGACATGGGCCCTTGCTTTCCATTAGTGATGGCACGGGTGTCCAGTTGGGGTTCAAAGCCTGGTGAGAAATTGCCGGCTCAGCCCCCTGGATGCTAGTCGGTGGACCCCAGAGCTTGCCCGCTCACATGGCGAGCCACCATTTTTCTGCATAAATTGTGGCCTTAAAGTAGCGATGTACACAACATTAAACGCATGAATACCTGTAGTGTTGCGTACGTTGACGCTTTAAGGCCACCATTTGCACGAATGGGATTCCCGATTTCGTTTCGTAGTGTGGGCTGAACCCAGACGCCCTTTCGATCCTCTCTAAGTCTATCCCTTTATGAAGCTTTCACACCGACACTTCTACCACATTTTCCCTCCCTCTGAAGAACAAGGTTAAGCCTGCATAGGAAACAGTGATAGACAGAGGACAGGCCTAGGCATTGTATAACATCCCAGATTCCAATCTGAACATCCTGGAGCGCTCGGTGATCACAGAAGGTGCGCAGAATCTAAAGTGTGAAAAATGGCCTTTTGTGAAATGTCAGCCAGCAATAACGCGGCGTGGTGTGTCAGGGAACCCTGAAGGGGGCAGCGGGGAGAGAATGCTTTGCTGCTGCCTGAGAAAGGAAATGTGCCCATGGTGTTTTGGTTTTTAAAAACTAGTGGTGGCTGGTGGCACCAATGACAGCGGAGCTCTGGGTTTCAGTCAGGACCAGAACCAGCCAGAACTCTAAAGGAGCTATACGAGGTGCTGAGCCTGTTTTGGGGATTTGGGTTCAGTACCTTAGAGAGCACCTTTAGAGTTCTGGCTGGTCCTGACTGTAACCCAGAGCAGATCTGTTGCCCCACAGACATCAGCGTCATCTACCACTGAAAAGACAAAAGTTAAATTCTTGTGTTCAGTAGGCAATCCAGAACAGGGAGGAAATCATACCATTAGGTTGCAAAGCTGCCCTAACCCTCCCCACCCCCCACCCAAGCTGGGGGCTTGAAGCTTGTCATATTTCCCACAAGCGCCTGATGTAGCATGACTCACAAGCATTATGGGAAATTTAACAGGTGGCTCTAAGCCCCCTAGCTTTAGTTACAATGCTGTTGCTGCCACCAGTTAAGCCTACTGGGGGCTATGAATATTGGAGGGGACCCATCAGGGGGTCGCTTTGGTGAAGGCCTCCTCAAACCTTGAGCCAGCTCTGTCTGGGGGAAAGTGTGCTATGTCGTGAGAATGGCCAAACACCCTGAAACACTGCTGTGATGCGCTCTTGTAATGCATGCAAGCGGCTACTAGGGTATGTTTCTGCTTCACTGGCTTTCATTTTGTTCCTCTCTGGTTTCTAGAGCTTCTTTCTAGACTAGTTCACAACTTCATTCTCTGGACTCGGGTGAATAAAGCACACTTTGTTACTTAAGACCAAACTGATATGGTGTCCACACTATGCCATAGACCAGGTACTATATAAGGATCGCAAAGTTCTTGGAAGGTTCCAGGGTAAAGAATCATACTTGTGCAATCAACTCAATGTTTGGGTGTTGCTGTCTCTCTCTGCCAACTCCTCCTGCCCTAGGAGCTACGGGAGAGGCCATAGCTCAGTGGCAGAGCACCTGTTTTGCCTGCAGGAGGTCCTGGGTTCAATCTCCAGGAAGGGTGAGGAACGAATCTTGCCTGAATTCCTGTTGCCACCAGTCTGCGTTGATGGACCAAACTTCTGACTCAGGACCAGGCAGCTTCCGATGTTCCTGCATCCATAAGATGAGGAACCCACAACTACCTGAACAATATTGTACCATATTTAGTTGGAAAACCTCATTTTGGCTGCTTGGAAAGGTTCTGGAGTTAAGTGGTAGGCAGTGTGGTAGCGGAGCCAGGGCTGATAGGGTCAAACACCAGGACTGTTTGATAAACAGGGACAATGTTGTAGTCTTGACCCCCTTCAGATATCTTGTCCCCTCCGAGTTTAGCTGCGCTCCCCACATAAATTTGGGTAATGGAGGCATGTAGCTCCGACTTTGGTGGGGCTGTGAATGCACCCTGTATTTCAGTCAGCAGGAGCCTGAGCTCCAAAGGAGCTATCCAAGGTGCTGAACCTATTTGGCGAATGGGGTTCAGTACCTTGAATAGCTCCTTTAGGGTTCTGGCTGAAACCTAGAATGGATTCACAGCCCCATTGAAATCGGAGCCACCAGTTTCCAGTGTGTGTGTGTGTGTGTGTGTGTGTTCCCAAAAATGATATATGCAAGCTATCCGTGTTGCAATGCAAAATATTTTGGGAGTGTCTTGGTCTTGAAATGGAAATGAAAAGCCATGAACTTTACTAAAGACCTACACCTGGTGGAGATGAAAACAATTAGAATTGGTTCCTTGGGTACCTCTAGATGGACACTTTCCATCGATATGGCTTCACACTGGCGGCAGTTGTGTTACACGACTCTGCCGCCAGTGTGAAGCCACCTAGGGGCAAAGGTCCTTTGCTCCGATTTTAAAAAGTCGGCCATTTACCCTGACTTTTTTTAGAGTGGAGCGGGCTGGCCAGGGAAGTTGGTGGAGCAGCGAGCCATAATCTCAATGCACTGCCTCCTTAGTCCTCCCCCTTTCTTTTAAAAACAAACAAACAAACAAAAAACTTACTGGAGAGCAGGGGAGCTGATGTTCCCTGCCGCCCCTCCAGCCAACGCTGGGCAGGTGCGGGTACGGCAGCGGTGGCGGCAACAGGAAAAGCCGCCGTGGCGCTCCTGCTGTGAAAACTGGCGGCAGGAGCATCAATGCATGGCGCGCCGACTGCCGCGGTGGTGACGTGCCCGAAGAGGCGTTGTGAAGAGGTGGCCCTTGACATGGATCAACGCAGCTGCCTGCATGTGTGGATTCTCCGTAGTGTCGTGGCTATAGACACTGTCATGAAGAGTGCCTGCATTTCAAAATGTTCCCCTACACCACTGTTGGTAGAGTGCATGCTTTGTATGCACAAGGTCAATTCCTCCCTGGCATTAATGACCAGGGAAGACCCCCTGTCCGAAACTCTGGATCACTGCTGATGGTCAGGATAGAATGATGAACAGTGGTCTGACTTTGAAGCGCTGAAAGTGGTTTGAATGAAGGAGCGTTGCTGGTGCTGGATTTCCATTCCTGAATCAAACAAAAATCCAGTTCCAACCAAATATCCCTTTAAAGAAAATGAATTATTCCCCCCCCCCCTCCCAATTTCACTCATAAACATTACCTTGGAAATTAGAGGCTCAGCACTTCTGACAGCGTCTTCATTTGATGGAAGTTCACCCTATTTGAGAGGCTGGAGCTCAGAGGCTTGTTAGGAGCTTGATTAACGATTGGCTGAATGCTTGGCCAACCTGCCATGTAACTTGGCAATCATTTTGTGCTTCCGTCACATCTTCATGACCCCAGCTCTGAAAACTCTGCAAAATGATTAGTGTAGTGATATGAAAAGGGAAAAAAAGGCTCTTGACCTGTATGAGTTCAAAACTCATCTGCAAGTAGGTTTACCCAAAGCAGAGGGACATTTTAAAAAGAAACACGGTTATTCAGGGCTTGGGGCTGCTTCAGTTCCAAAACTGAGTGAGCATACCAGGTAGGCATAAGAGTACAGAAAGACACATCACACTAAGGATGGAGGAAAATTAGTTTGGTTTATACTTTAATGTGCGCTTATCTGATTTTGAATTTTCAAACCGCTAAGCAAACCGAAACTTACATCTCCGTTGAAATTCACACTTTTACAATTTTTGCAGTGGAGTTATCCAATTTTTAAAAATGCATATATTAGGGAAAATAATGTTCAAAATGCCTTACATGGGGGAAATTGCTTACAGAAATGTTTATTGTGCACGTAATGAGGAGAAATATGCGTATGAAACACATATGAATTTTTCATGCAGACTTTTAAGAATAAAATTCTCCAAGTTCTGGATGAACCAGAGTTAGACTGGGGAAGTTTGCAATATTTGAGATAAACTGAGTTTAAGATTGGAAAATTGGGAAGAGAGAGAAGTCTCGACTGCGGTCTCACCAATTGAAAATGATGGGAGGGAGTTTCAGGAGAGGCAAAAGGAAGTACTTGTTCACACAGCACATAATAAATGCATGGGATTTTCTGCTTCATAGGAACATTGGGAGCTGTCTTATACTGAGTCAGACCATGGGTCCATCTAACCCAATATTGTCAACACTGACTGGCAGCACCTCTCCAGAGATTCAGGCAGGATTCTTTCCTTGTCCTACCTGGAGATGCCGGAGATTGAACCTGGGACCTTCTGCATGCAGTTCAGGTGCCCCACCACTGACTCACAGACCTTCTCTGCTTTGAAATGTGGTGATGGCCATTGGTTTAGATGGCTTTAAAAACAGCCTAGATAAATTCATGGAGAATTGATCTTTCAATGGCTGTTAGTCATGTGGTCTCTATGGAACCTCCATGTTCAGAGGCATTATATCTTTAAATGTCAGTGGTTGGAGAGCAACCATACAGGAGGGCAATTGCCTTCCTCCTTTGTTTGCAGGCTTCCTGGAGGAATCAGATATGCCAGTCTGAATAAAAGAATACTGGACCAAATGGACCTTATTTCTGGGATTCAGCTGTAGGGGAGTCCAGTGGATGGGGAAGCATGTGTGGATGAGGGGCGGAAGGATGCAGCAAGGAACCATATCTCCATGCCTATCAGTTCCCATACACTACCTCAAGGGAAGGGCTCTTGGCTCAATGGCAGAGCATCCGCTTTGCATGCTGAAGATCCCAGGTTTGATCTCTGGAATCTCCAAGCAGGGCTGGAAACAACTTTGCCTGAAGTCCTGGAGACCCATTGCTGCCAGCTAGTGTTGACAATACTGGGTTTAGATGGACCAAGGGTTTGGCTCCTCATGGCAGCTTCCAAGGTTCGAAAATACTTAGCACAGACATGCAGTTTTATGCAAATTCACAATGTTACTGAAATTTCTTTTCTTTTTTTATTAAAAAAAAGGAAGGATTCGCTTTGGACGCATGTGCTGCTTTCCCACAGTCATGCACACTCAATGCAGCTGACAATACAATGCACAGAAAACCAAAGCAGCCCCTTGTCTTTCAAGCAGCAACATCCCAATCACAGGATACGAATAGACATCTCAGTCCTAATTGCTATAGGAAAAATGGAACTTTTTCATTGCAACTGGTAATTCAAGTTATGTGGAAAGGTAGGTGGGTGAGAGGGGAAAGAGGGGGACTATGGCTCGGGGGCGATCCACGTGCACCTTGCGTACTGACAGCCCCCATTTCAGTCCCTGGCATTCCTATGCAAAAGAATACCTGCCAAGGTGGGCTGGAAAAAGATCTCTTCTCCAAACCCTGGAGTCCTGGATGTCTCTCTCTGTGGATCTACTTGTCTTGATTAGTATGCACTACCTCCAGAATCTGAGGCAGTAAGTCTATATACACCAAGTGCTGCGGAACATGGGTGGGAGGGTGCTGTTGCACCAGTGCCCTGCTTGTGAGTTGCTGGTTGACAGCTGGTTGGCCACTGTGTGAACAGAGTGCTGGACTAGGTGGACCTTTGGTCTGATCCAGCAGGGCTCTTCTTATATTCTTATCTGATGTGGGGCAGTAAATCTGCTATTTTGTAGATGTTCTGTGTTATCTGACTCCATCTATGCTCGACTCGTATATTTGTAAAGAAACCCAAATATTATGAAATGCTATAAACTTCCCATGATCTCCCATGAGCTTGCCTGCTACTAGGCAGTGTGGTATAGCAGCTAAAATGTTGGACCAGCACTTGGGAGACCCAGGTTCAAATCCCCACTCAGCCACGAAGCTCATTGAGTGAACTTTGGCCGGGCATTTCCTTTCAGCCTAAGCTACTTCACAGGGTTGTTGTGAGGACCAAAGAAGGGAAAGTACCATGCACATCTTCTTGAGCTCCTTGAAGGAAAGGCGAGTTAGAAAAGGAATACAGTAGTTCAATAAATACTTCTCTCCTTCCAAAGAAAGACATACAGAGGGATGTGCTGCCCCTGAAACTTCTCACTGCTTGGGCAAGCATGGCTTGGGGAAGTAGGGAGCATGTAAGAGTCTATAAGGGTGCAATCCTTTGTGTGGTTTGACTGAAAAAAGGCCTACAACTCCCAGCATGCCAAAGGCAGCATGGCTAGCTGGGGAATGCTGGGAGTTGTAGGACTTTTTTTATTATTATTGTCTAACTAGCCATAGGTTTGTCTCTTAAGCTGATTTTGTCTGTTTCAGGATCAGTTTGCGATTTATTTATTTATTTTAGACATCTGCAGGTATCTTTTTGGTACATGGAATTTATAATATGTTGCCCATTATTATCCATGCTGAACCTAAAGTATGAATTCCCGTTACATTTTTTTTTAATATATAACTTTCCGTTTCATTGCTGCTGGGGAAATCCAAGATCAGTTCCTGACTCACAACATCTTTATTATGCACCCATAAATCATGCATGGAAAAGCTCTGACAATTGGGGATGTAAACAACCAGGAAGCAAAGCCCTCAAGTCTTGTAAAAAAATGTATGTCAACTCTATTTCCCTGCTTTTATTTTTCTTCTTGGATGGATAGCCTTACCTTGGCATTATCTGGGGAAGAATTCCTCCTCTTCCCCATTTCCTTCCTTTTCCTACTTCTCCCATTTAAACGCACTTCAAACAGGGATAACTTTTGGAGCAATGCTTTTTCACAAGATATTGCAGCCTATTCATAGGGACTAGAGTCTTAAGGCACATTCCTATGCATGTTTATATGTTTCCAAGCCCGATTCAAGGTGCTGGTTTTAACCTATAAAGCCTTACACGGCTTGGGACCACAATACCTGATGGAACGCCTCTCCCAAAATGAGCCTACCCATACACAACATACAAGGTCCTCCTCCAAGTGCCTACTCCAAGGGAAGTTCGGAGGATGGCAACAAGAGAGAGGGTGCCTTTTCAGTAGTGGCCCCCCTGGCGAGGCTCACCTGGCGCCAACATTGTCATCTTTTCAGCGCCAGGTTAAGACTCTTCTCTTCTCCCAGGCATTTAACAGCATATGTTGAGCTTTTTAAACTGACCCCTGGACAATTTAAATGACATGCAGTTTGCTTTTAGGCTTTTATGGTTTAAAATGTTGTATATTGGTTTTTAAATGTTGGATGTTTTGATTTTTTTTAAACCACCCAGAGAGCTTTGGTTATGGGGCGGTATATAAATGTAAGTAATAATAATAATACCTCAGTCACTGACATCACATCGAAAAACTATATGGCAAACCTTCAGAAACTGGGCCTACCAAAATACATCCACACCAATATCCAGAAAGCAGTCATACTTAAAACATGCTCAATTGTCAGGAAATTCCTGAATCTGTAAAAGACAGCATGACTTGGCAAAGCCCATCATGTCCGTCTAGAAAAAACGCCATGAGTGAGAAAGAGATGTAATAATAATAATAATAATAATAATAATAATGTAAAATTCTGGCAGGAACAGGAGGATGTAAAATTCTGGCAGGAATGAACTATATGGACAGATACAACACAACTGCAAAAATAATTCACCAACAACTGGCCATCAAATCTAACCTTATCAAACAACCTACACCATACCATACATACTCACCGAAACAATCTTGGAAAATGCAGATCATAAAATATACTGAGACAGAACAATACTGGGACAAGACAGTACCTTGCAACTGACCGGAAATAATAGTTATAGACAAAAAAGAAAAACACATGTACCTCATTGGCACAGCAATACCTAATGACAAAAATGTTGTAGAAAAGGAAGAGGAAAAGAGAGACAAATATACAGCACTGGCCATGGAAGTTACAGAACTATGGCAACAGGAAAGAGTCACAATTATCCCATTAGTCACCTCAGTCACTGGCATCACATCAAAAAACTATACAGAAAACCTCCAGAAACTGGGCCTACCAAAATACATCCACACCAACATCCAGAAAGCAGTCATACTTAAAACCTGCTCAATTGTCAGGAAATTCCTGAATCTGTAAAAGACAGCATGACTTGGCAAAGCCCGTCATGTCCGTCTAGAAAAACTGCCATGAGCGAGAAAGGTTATTGTTAATAATAATAATAATAATAATAATAATATACAGAAAAAGTCCTACAGCTGGCTGGGACATGCAGGTCAGTTGTAAGCCTTTTTTCTGTCTAAACATACATAGGATGACACCCTTATATTGAATGTTCCATACTTCCCCAAGCCATGCTGGCTGGGGCGAGCTGAGAGTTGTAGGACTTTCCCCCCTGTCTAAACATGCATAGGATTGTGCCCTTAAGCTTGAGTGGGGAGGAGAAGAAGAAACATAAAAAAAAACTGAATTTGACAGATTTATCTCTCCCTCTTTTGAGCATGGATTTCCAATTAACCAATATCACTTATTAGGTTTGGGGAAGATCGCAGCCTGAAACCCTTGAGAGCTATTTCCCATCAAAACAGAGAACGGAGGGCTGAAGTGACAAGAGGGCTCAGGCAGTTGTAAAAACTGTACAAGAAAACAACATCAACAACAATCATCTATAGGGTGGCCATATGGAAAGGAGGACTGGGCTCCTGTAACTTTAACAGTTGTATTGAAAATGAAATTTCAGCAAGTGTCTTTTGTATGCACGCGGCACCTGGTGAAATTCCCTCTTCATCACAGCAGTTAAAGCTGCAGGAGCTCTGCCTTCTTTTGTATCTGGTCACTCTAGTATAGCCACTGCAGCTTTAACCATTGTGATGAAGAGGGCATTTCACCAGGTGCTGCATGCATACAAATAACACCTGCTGAAATTCCCATTTTTATACCATCATTTTTTTTACTAATGTCCCTCGAGAGTTCACAGTAAGTTATGCCATAAAGATACAGTCAAGATAGAAAGAATGAAACAAGTGATTAAAGCAGCAGAATGAGATACTACATCTAAATATGGAGCTAGGGTGACCATGGGAAAAGGAGGACAGGGCTCCTACAGCTTTTACAGTTGTGATGAAGAGGGAATTTTGGCAGGTGCTGCATGCCTATAAATGACACCTGCTGAAATTCCCTTTTCTATACAACTGTTATAGATACAGGAGCCCTGTCCTCCTTGTCATAGGGTCACTCTAAACATCTATGTAATACACAAGAGATCCTCTTTGTTAGGAGATGAAGCCTTTACCATCAAACTGTTTAATTTATTTACAATTAATAACAAAATGCTCGGCATGCTTACTCAGAGGTAAGTCCTGCAGTGTTTAGTTAAACTTGGCTACGAAACAATTTTACATTGGCTCCATATGAGTGATTCATTTGAAACCGGTTCGTGTTGTACCTCTGCCCTATGACTCAACCGTATGGGCCACCAGTACTGACAGCGTGAACAGATCCAACTGACTTATTTTCTTTGTAAAGACCACATCCCCTGACAAACAATACATCTTGAAAGATTTTGGGAATGAAGAAGACTTTTCCAACACAGCTGTTCACTTTGCCCCCTCCCACCCCAGACGAGTCTTGGCTAAGTCAGCCGACTGTCCTGGCTCAGCATGAAGCAGCTTCTGATGTTGTTGCCTTAGCCTGAAAACACATGGTAAACACACACTCAGGAAGTGCAATTTGCAGATGCTCCCTAGAGGGTATCAATCACCTGTTTCTGGACCTGTGAAAAACCCTTCAAATGCTACAGATAATAGAATGAGCACATACAGTCTCTTCTTTGCTCTGATGCATTGTTGGCTGCACAGTTTTAGTGAAGCCTAAGAGGGTGAAATACTTGACAATAGTCAATCCCTTTTGAAGAACTAGGGTGGCCGCTTGCGAATTGTCAAAAAAGAGAACATGTACCACCCAACAAGAAAAGAAAGAAAAAGAGACTGTCAATTTGCATAAGATTTGCATATGCTAATTTTTTATATCCAGATGCACTTTTAGAGCATCATCAGACTGGGGGTGGGTGGGGGAGGATTACATTTCCTTACCATTGCTATGGCCTCCTGCTGCTGTCCCACAATAGTGATAATTTCTTCACAAAGGAAAGAAAGAGGAAGCAGCAACGATCATGCTGCCCATTCAGTGGGCGTTTTTATTGCTCTGCTTTTCCTGCACACAGCAGGAAATGGTGGCAAGTTTTTCTTTAAAAAAATAAGTCGGATTTACCGGAGTCTACTTTGTTGCAGAAAAAAGACCAGAAGGGCCGGGAGATGCGTGGGAGGTAGATGGTGTCATCAGAAGGATGTGTGAAAAACTGAATGGGCAGCAACGAACACACAAAAACAAACAAACAAACAACGCTCATCTGATGATGCCCTTAGAAATAATTATTATAAGTTAAATCAAAATACAGGACATCACACCATGGGGGAATCCACACAGTCCTTTGGAATGTTTTAAATTGTATTTTAAAACGTTCCAAATAGGTGCGTTCTAAAACGTCTTAGGCCACATTACTGAATACTCACGTTACAGGAGAACAGTCTTCTGTCTTTAAAACGGTGTGTGCAGTCACACGCTGTTCTGCCGTCTCTTCCTCTTTTGTTTTTCAATGAGTTTAGGGGCAAGGCATTGTGGGGGTTGTAGTTCAGTTACACACTTCCTTCTTAGTTCCTCTGTCATTCCCTAGCGAGTATAGGGCTAAGAATTGTGGGTGTTGTAGTTCACTGGTCCACTTCCTCTTTCTTCCCCACCAATCAACTGCTAAGCATTTGGGCACCAGTAAAGGAAGCACTGCCCCCATGAAGCGCAAATGGTAAGGAAGGACACATTATTTTACTTAAAACGATTTATTAAAAGTGAAACCGTTGTATATAACTGAAGTGAGTTTTAAAAAACCTCAGATATACAACGTTATAGGGAGTGTGTCATGTGGCCCAAAGAGTTTTCATAACCCTTATAAAACGTCAAAAACCTTGTTTGTAGATCGGCCCCATATTTACTTATTTATCTAATTTCATTCTCCACTGCCAATAGCCAAAGATCTCTGGGCAGTTCACAACCATACACAGATAAAAACCAGCATAAAGTAATTTACAGATACAAAATGGAAAACAATTTAAACAGCTAAAACTAATTACATCAGAATGCTGGACATGTTCAGACTGCAGGCATTGATGCCCCAACATATGCCATTAAATGCTTAGGAGTAGAGGACAATCTTAACCTGATACCGAAAAGATGGCACTGTTGGCACCATGTAGGCCTCAGTGGGGAGCTCATTGCATAGTTGGGGGCTATCACTGAGAAGGCCCCTTCCCTTCTTGCTACTGTTTGAACCTCCCTCAGAGGAGGTACTCCAGATGTTGACCGTAGTGTCCCTAGTCAGTCAGCTCTCCAGGTGCTGTTGTTTAGGAAGTTCAAGGCCCAGAACATAAGAGCATAAGAGCCATTCTGGATCAGACCAAGGGTCCATCTAGACCAGCATGCTGTTCACACAGTGGTCATCCAGCAACCCACAGGTGCAACAGCACGCTCCTGCCTATGTTCCTCAGCAACTGGTGCACACAGGCTTACTTCCTCTGATATTGGAGGTAGCACATAGCCATCAGGACTAGTATCCATCCATAGCCTTCTCCTCCAGGTATTTATCCAACCCTGTTTTAAAACCATCCAAATTGGCAGCCATCTTGTGGTAGTGAATTCCATAGTTTGGCTTTGTTCTTTCTTCTTGTTATCTGTCCTGAATCTCCCACCAATCAGCTCTTCCTTCCAATGGTTTTTGATTTTTATACCAGAGTTTGACTGGACAGCCTTTCAAATACAGGCCTCCTTCAAAATAGATGGCAGTCCTCTGGCAGCCCTTGAAACCCAGGACTGCCCTCTCTAAAACAGAACATATGACTAACTTGCTGGAGAACTAGGGTGACCATATTTTGGAAACCAAAAAGGAGGACAACATGGCCGCCCCAAGGGGGCATGCCCACCAACATGGCCGGCTCCCAAAGGGACATGTCCACCCAAAGATGGCCTTGGTCACATTTCTGATTTCACAGCACACAATTAAGGCAAACCTGTTCTACATAACATCTTAATGTTAAAATCACTGAGACATTCAATGTATTTGAAATTACCTTCACTCCTACTTTTGTAGCTTTTGCTGTACTTTAAAGATTTTGCTATACTTTGTGTGATACAGTCTCCCTTTCCCTCAAATATCTTTTCCGACTGCAAATCCTTCATTGGATGACCATAGTCTCACCTTTCCTAACATTTAACACTCTTTCCCCATCACCTTTCTCATATTCATACTCACAGCTTCAGCATACTGCTACCACTGAACAAATGAAGCAGTTGACAAGTACAGAAAAAGCTAGTACAACAAACTAGCAACCTAGCATTAAGAAAGAGTATAAAATACTATTACCCTGCAAGCATTAGCCATGGAATAAAATGGACTAAAGGGTTGTTGTTGTTGTTGTCACTTCTCACTAGCACCTCTTAGCTTGTTTCAACTTCTGATTTATCAATGAGAAACTAATCTAACAATGTGTCATTATATCTCTGGTTCATTAGCCATGTAAACAAGACCATGGTCAGTAGCAATACAAAGAAAGGCCAGAACAGATGCCCATTATCACAATGCTAGACAAATATCTCCTGAATTTACACTGTTTCAGTGTGCAGAGAACAGAAATCTCAATCAGGGACCCAAAGAAAACTGCCCAAAGAAACCTCAGAAACAAGTCCCATTGATTTCAATAAAGCTTACTCCCAGATAAATGAATATAGGATTGCAGCCACTTCACATATGTTCAGCTTACTCTAGCAAGTGCAAGGCCCTCCTGTCAAGAAGAACTATGCACTCATGAGAACCTGGCCTCATGGATCATGCAACCAGCAGGTGCTCTCCAGAAAGACGCTTTTAGAGCCTAGGAGATCCAGACACACTCATACAAGCCAAGACAAGCCACACTATGCACTCACATGTTATCTTGCTGGGACAGAACAATTTTGGGAAAAGACAATACTTTGTTATCGACCAGACATTACAGTAATAAACAAGAAAAACACACCTACCTCATTGATTTAGCAATACCTAATGGCAAAAATGTTGCAGAAAAGGAATAGGAAAAGAGAGAGAAAAAAATGGCTATGGAAATTAAAGAACTGTGCAGCAGGAAAAGGTTACAATTATTCAGTTAATCACATCAGTCACCAGCAACACACACACACATACACACACACACTACAGAAAACCTTCAGAAACTGCGCCTACCAAAATAAATCCACACCAACATCCAGAAAGCAGTCATACTTAAAACATTTTTAAGAAGGATGAATAAGTATCAGCAATTGTTACAAAATATACATCATGCCAATTATCTCAAAGCAAATTGGAGAGGAAGGTCTATGGGTCAAAATGCATTATTAAAAAAACGAATTGCTATCTTCTAGCACCAGCTAGAGACCCACCTCTTCCTTTGCACTCTGGAAGCAGGTGGGCACAAACAACTCAAGCAAAGTAGGTGTCAGCCAGACCTCTCTGTGGACAGTATTCCACAACAGGGGGCTACTACTGAAAAGTCCCACTCCCAAGTAGCCCTGCACCACACCACAGCGTATGAGGGCACTTGGAACAGGACTTCCAATAACCACCAAAGGTAGGATGACCATATGAAAAGGAGGACAGGGCTCCTGTATCTTTAACAGTTGTATAAAAAAGGGAATTTCATTTCTATGCATGCAGCACCTGGTGAAATTCCCTCTTCATCACAACAGTTAAAGCTGCAGGAGCCCTGCCCTCTTTTGTATCTGGTCAAGAGGACAGGGCTCCTGCAGCTTTAACTGTTGTAGTGAAGAGGGAATTTCACCAGGTGTTGCATGTATACAAAGGACACCTGCTGAAATTCCTTTTCTATGCAATTGTTAAAAGTTACAGGAGCCCTGTCCTCCTTTTCATATGGTCACCCTATATGAAAAGGAGGACAGGGCTCATGTAACTTTAACACTTGCAGAGAAAAGGGAATTTCAGCTGGCATCATTTGTATGCAATTAGTTCCTGGTGATATTCCCTCTTCATGACAACAGTTAAAGTTGCAGGCACTATACTGGAGTGACCATAAACAAAAGAAGGCAGAACCCCTGTAACTTTAACAGTTGTAGAGAAAAGGGAATTTCAGCCAGTGTCATTTGTATGCAATTAGTTCCTGGTGAAATTCCCTCTTCATCACAACAGATAAAGTTGCATGCACTATACTAGAGTGACTATATACAAAAGAAGGCAGGGCCCCTGCAGCTTTAACTGTTGTAATGAAGATGGAATTTCACCAGGTATGAATTGCATACAAATGATGCCGGTTGAAATTCCCTTTTCTCTACAACTGTTAAAGTTACATGAGCCCTGTCCTCCTTTTCATATGGTCAGCCTAGTTAGTGTGTGTGTGTGTGTGGGGGGGGATACCTTCCTCTTAAGATGGGAGAGCAACAACACTCTTTCTGAGCCTTCAAACCCTCCCCACCCATTTTCAAAACATTTCTCTACAACCATGAGGACTAGAAATGTATTTTAGAAGAAATTAAACCTAGGAGTCAAGTGTCCAACTCATATTCCAAGTGCTGCCTCTGAAAGCCTCGCTTATGGTGTCAAGAGTTCTCTTGCAGCTCATCCACCTGTTTTTATCCCCTTCGCATGCAGCAAAGTGGCATTCAGGATTAGCAAGGGTGACAGTGTACCTATCTACACTACCTATCTACACTACTGCTTTAAAACGTTTTTTAAAGCAGTAGTGTAGATAGGCTCCTCTCCTCCTCCTCCTCCTCTTTTTAAAAGTCAAACATTCAGTATTGTTCCCCCAGGCAGGACATGGTTACTGATTGATCACACCTGTCCTCAAGCTGCCTTCAGCGTGGCTGTCAATGTCAGTAGACGGAGGTGGCAGAAATCGCAAAGAACAAGCTGAGGAATGCTCCACTTGGAGGTTAGCTTGATTGCTAAATCATGAGCCCCAGCAGGTAGGTGCTCCGCGCACCCGCGCTGCCCCCCCCGCCCCGCGCTCCTTACCTGCTGCTGCTGGTGCGTCCGCTTCACTCCGTGCTCGGAATCTACTGAGAAACAGGCTTCCTGGTCTGTCTCTCAGCAGCGCGCCGAGTGATGACGTCATCACCCGGCGCGCTATTGAGGGACAGGCCGCGAAGCCTGTTTCTCAGTAGATTCCGAGCACCGGAGGGAAGCGGACGCCCCAGCAGGTAAGTGCCTCCCGCCGCCAGCCTCCCGCCACCGCCGCGTGACCCCCCGCCGCCCCGGTTTGCCCCCGCCACCCCCCGGTTGGCCCGGCTCGCCCCAGGGCCATCTGGTCACCGTTTTGGGGGGCTAAATTTCTGGATTTGGCCCCCCAAAATGGTTTTTCCGCCCGGATGTGGATTTGCTCCCCATTTCCCGGGCATGTCCCGACAAATCCGGGCGTCTGGTCACCCTATGGAGAATCCCGAACTCTGGCTTTTGTTAGCTTCTAACAACTATATGTTCAGACCAAGAGAAAGAAATGTATGGCAGCATCTTAAAAAAAAACTTTGGAGATTAACTGTGTGCATGCATCACCCTCCCCCCCACCATTAAAAATGTGTGCTATGTCTCACAGCAAGAAGGAAAAGTTATAGGAACTCCACAGGATCCAAAAAGGCCTAAGTCAGATTGCAAAAAAGGGGGGAGAGATAATTTCCCAGTAGCCTCTAAACATGTTTTAATTATCTCTTCAGACAGTACTTATTATCAAATGGGGGAAGGGATGCGAACCAGCTCCCTGTGAGTAGCCACACATGTTAACAAAAACAACAACAGCACATGAGCAGTGGTTTAAGAACAGGCTTTACTTCGGTACAAGTCACTTTCCATCTTGGTAAGACGGCTGAGGTCAGCCATGGGGTCAGCAATCCATGCAGGCAGGAAGCAGAGGAAGGGGTAGAGCAGGCATCCCTGAAATCCCCTCCCACCTTGTTCAGGTACCCATTAACCCTTTATCTTCAGGTTGGGTGACCTGTAGCCTGAGTCCTGCCAACAGGATCATGTCCCCAATCTTCATGTGTATATCCTGAACATTTCCAGGGGAAGCAGCATCATGTATCTTTGTTCCTGTCACTGACCAGCTTGCATTCAGGAGGGGGGGGGTGCTCCGCCCCGGAAATATCTGATAACCGCAAACATCTGCAGTGCATTCGATCTTCCAGAGTGGGGATTGGTCACATCTAAACCAATAGAATCATTTCAGAGCAGAGGTGTGCCCAACAGGAGGTTCTGACATCTCCGAAATTATCTGACTGTTTTTCAGGTGTCAATGCTCCGTGTGTGTGTGTGTCTCAATTGAATATCTCCATATTCGGAAGATACTGAGTGGGGTGAGAGTATATTGACATATGTGGCTAACCAATAGCTATTAGCCACCCTTGTCTTCCTGTCCCCCCCTCCAATCACAGTGTTTTGTCCTCCTTGCCTGTCATCATTCTAGTGAGAGAGAAATGCGCACGCATGAGAGAGATTTGCAGGCAGCCAAGCAGCCACTGTCACTTAGTCTACTAATATTTCTAAGCTCTTTCTCCTTCTTAAAATCATTAAAACTCCTAGTGTGTTGTGTTTCTGTAGTCTACTCCCTCCCCACTGAAAACATCTTTTAAAAATCCAAGCCTGCTAGTGTGTGAGTGTGTGTTTGTTTGGTTGACTCCTTTTATTAGCATTGGCTTCCCACGGCTTCGTTTCCCTTTCCCTTTCGCTCTCCCTCACCATACAGATCAAGGCACGAGACAGGTGCCTGAGAGGACATTTGAGTTCAGACTTTAAATTTTTCCTATAAATCACTGCATGGAGGGATCTGCTCCAAGCTTGGCATGCCTAAAGCCTTCTTTAAAATCTGTCAGAGATCCAATTTTCATGTGTTTATCTTTATCTTTAATACTGAGGGAGCTATGAGCATTTCTGTTAATTCCCACTGACGAGAATGTACCAGTTACCCCAACATGGGGTGTTTTTTCACCAAACTATCTGGCAGAGTGGAGAGAGGGACCTGCTCCTGAAATTGGGGCAGATAATCACCTCAACAGAGTTCTGCCCTGAATCTCGGGGCGGAGAAGACCCACTCTGCACACCCCGGTTATTCAGTGGGAGTGCCCGTGGTCTCTATGTGCAAGTAGACACTGTATGCGCTACAGGGTTTTCCGATTGTGCAGAACAGCTTATGAGTATTTAGATGCATGCAGAGGTGCCCTGCTTTTGCATCCCACTTGGGAGGAGCGAACAAGCAATGTTAGAGATTGCTAAGATTCTCTGAACATCAATTTGCGGCTCGACTCGTCCTGTTTCCTGTTCATGTTCGTGATTGTTGCTTGCTCTGCGCTAATGGGAAACCTGCGCAAAATTGAGCAGCGACCGAACATGAAATCTGTGCAGATTTCAACAGATTTGGGCAGCTGTCCTCTATAGACTAATCAGGGGTGGGGAGTGATTCAGCCTGCAGAGGGAATTTGTGCAAGTTAGAATTTTTTTAAAAATCTAGCATTTAAAATTTTACATGTATGTATCTTGCTATATGCAAAACCTCCCTCCCTCCCTCCCTCTCCCTCTCTTTCTTTCTCCATTTATCTCTAAAGCTGCGGAGTCACACACCAAGTCAAAAAATGCATAACCCATCTTTAATAGCTACCTTTGTGCTACCTGGGCGTACAGCACCTACTTGGCAAGCGACCAAGAAATCAGTGCTTGGCAAAACAGTGGCTTATCAGCATATGACTTTAACGCACCATGTAGAGTTTAGGAGAAGCCATTCAAAGTCCCTGCATGACTGCTGGTTCAGTCTAATGCCTTGGAAGAAAGAAAAGGTTGAGTTCAGATAACAATGCCGATTGTTCATGTCACATGGCTGGCTGGCGCATGCTGGGAGTTGTAGGACATTTTTTTTTCTGTCTAAACCCATGCAGGGTTGAGCCCTAAGTAGCTTGCAAACACAGGAGCGAATCCATTCCCCTTCTACATACTGGCTGAATTTGGATGACACAATAAGCAACTGGGGGAGGGGAAACAATCGTCAGTTGTTCTGACTATTGTGTCATCTGAATGCTGCCATAGTCAACTCAGCGCTGATCCTAATCCACACCACAGTTGATTATTTATTACCATGTTGTGTGGGGAGTACTCCCTAGATGAACAACTGTAAAGTTGATTATTACCCCACCATTGACTATTGTGTTGTCCGAATTCAGCCTATATGTCCCAGCACAGTGTTATGAATCATTGCTTATATAGCCATTGCTGTTCATGGCATTGTACAAGGTACGACTAAAAATAAAATGGGGTCCCTGCCCCAAAGAGTTTACAATCTAAAAAAAAATCAACCAGCGTCACTGCATTAGGAGAACATACATTTTTAGGACAAGATTTTGTTTTAACTGGCTTCAATATGGAGTCGAGCTGACCCATCTCATTATATGTTTTCTGCCAGACCTAGACATTTTCATGGGACATCAAAGCAGTTGTTGTTGTTCTAAAGAATGTTGTTCTAAAGAATGTAGTTTAAAAGAGTGGATATAATTCTATGATCAATTCCTCTTTCAGCTGGACCCAAGAATCGGGGCCAGATTAAGGCCAGCTGATGCCCTAAGAGCAGCCCAATCATGGTGCTCCCGTGGCCCTTCCATTGCTTAGCCGGCAAGACGTGAAGACTCAGTAAGTGCTGAAGGTGAAATAAAACATTAAAAACTCAGTTTTCTTCAAGGCCATCATCCCCCATGCCAGAACACACAACTATATTAAATATAAACTGTGTATATATTAGGGGTGTGCACGGGATCGGGTTCGATCCACGATCCAGATCCAATTCAAGGGAAATCAGATACAATTATCCAATGCAAGTCTATGAGGAAAAAATGGCAGCGGGTGGGTGAGGGGGGGCCTAACTCCCTCCTCCCCCCCGGGGCCATCTGCTGTGGATGGCTCCAGCAGGTAAGCCCCCTCCCCCACGCTCCTCACCCCCCCGGGGCTGTCCGCTTCCATCATCTGGCGCCCGGTGATGATCACCAGGTGCACTACCTAGGGGCAGGCCGCGAAGCCTACCTGCAGTAGCGGCCAGCGGTGGACGGAAGCGGACGGCCATGGAAGGTAAGCGGGCCATGGGCCCCCTGCTCCCCCTCCCCCTGCTTACCTTCGGGGGACATCCGCTCCCATCCGCCGCTGGCCGCTACTGCGAGCAGGCTTCGCAGCCTGCTCCTGAGTAGCGTGCCAGGTGATGTCATCACCTGGCGTGCTACCTAGGGACAGGCCATGAAGCCTGCTCGCAGTAGCGGCCAGCGGCAGATGGGAGCAGACGTCCCCGCCAGGGAAGTCCCCCCCCGCTGTCCGCTTCCATTAGCGGGTGCCCGCTGTTGCCCACCAATGGAAGCGGTAGTGGGTGCCAGCGGGCGCCCGCTGATCCTCCGATCCATCCGATCTGGATTGGGACCTTTCCGGATCAGATCGGATTGGATCGAATGATCCAGCAGTGAGATCGGAAATCAGATAATTGTATCTGATTTCCCCTGAATCGGATCTGGATCGTGGATCGGACCCGATCCAGTGCACACCCCTAATATATACACAGTTTATATTTAATATAGTTGTGTGTTCTGGCATGGGGGATGATGGCCTTGAAGAAAACTGAGTTTTTAATGTTTTATTTCACCTTCAGCACTTACTGAGTCTTCACGTCTTGCCGGCTAAGCAATGGAAGGGCCACGGGAGCACCATGATTGGGCTGCTCTTAGGGCATCAGCTGGCCTTAATCTGGCCCCGATTCTTGGGTCCAGCTGAAAGAGGAATTGATCATAGAATTATATCCACTCTTTTAAACTACATTCTTTAGAACAACAACAACTGCTTTGATGTCCCATGAAAATGTCTAGGTCTGGCAGAAAACATATAATGAGATGGGTCAGCTCGACTCCATATTGAAGCCAGTTAAAACAAAATCTTGTCCTAAAAATGTATGTTCTCCTAATGCAGTGACGCTGGTTGATTTTTTTTTAGATTGTAAACTCTTTGGGACAGGGACCCCATTTTATTTTTAGTCGTACCTTGTACAATGCCATGAACAGCAATGGCTATATAAGCAATGATTCCTAACACTGTGCTGGGACATATAGGCTGAATTCGGACAACACAATAGTCAATGGTGGGGTAATAATCAACTTTACAGTTGTTCATCTAGGGAGTACTCCCCACACAACATGGTAATAAATAATCAACTGTGGTGTGGATTAGGATCAGCGCTGAGTTGACTATGGCAGCATTCGGATGACACGATAGTCAGTACAACTGACGATTGTTTCCCCCACACCAGTTGCTTATTATGTCGTCCGAATTCAGCCATAGTGTTCCATGAGAGATATGGAAGTGAATTCTACAAAAGAATTCAGTGTCTGGGTTGCATGCATACTCATAGGGCTTGTGCATTGATTGCAATATACTTTCCTACCAATGTATGGGCAGTGACAGATATCCCAAGGAAGGCAGTAAGGATGTGAGCCCTGAGCACCTCACTGGAGTAAGTTGGTTGACAAAAGATAATTCAATGGAAGCTTTTCATTCAGCACTGGTCTGAGAGAAAACTGAGGGTTTATATACTGGCTGACTGTGGCCAGATCTACACCAAACAGGGTCTAGCGGTATGAAAGTGGTATGGAAGTGGTGTATAAAAGGCAGGAGTTACACTACAGCTTTATAGCAGTATTGAAGTACACTGACCACTGTTGGGGCCCATTGACACATATCATGTACCGCTATATCCTGCTTGGTGTGGCTCCTGCCTTTTATATACCCATTCCATACCGCTATATCCAGCTTGGTGTAGGTCCGGCCTGTGATTCACCAGTTACAGCTTGATCCAGCTCCTCATGAGTAGAGCCTTGCTCCTGAGCAAAACCTAGAAGGTGCCCATGTTCCTTCTAGGAGCTCCTGCCTGCCCGACCCATCTCTTGGGTCAGAGCAGCTCAGCCAAAGGCAGACAGAGAGTAACAGCACGCCTCAGCCAACTGCAATGTGCAATCCTTAGGAACGGAGGAGCTCGGTCGTTGGCAGCCGGAAACCTTCCTGACCGCTCCCTGGTAAAGTCCAGTGAAAAATGTTGTCGCTGTGACATCATAAAGTTCAGTGTTTTCCCGCCTCTCTCCTCACCCCAATTCATTGGCCACCACTTCCAGAGGGCAGGGAAACCCTGAACAAGATGATGTGCCATCATGGGTTCTTTTACTAGACATTTACTAGAGAGACCTGGGTTGGCAGAAGCCAAGCTTCTCTGGTATGGTCTATTTAGGCCCTGATCCGAGCATTGTCAGAAGCTCCATTGCCGTATGTATCTATATATGAAATGGAAACACCCATATTAGGATTACAAAGCTAAACATGACATTGTCATGATGGAAGCAGCAGAGAATGCACGGGCATTGCCAAATGGATGAGTGCAACGTACGAAGCTTGTCCCCCCTGTCTGAATTGGCTGCTGCTTTTCTTCTTGCAATTTCTCTTGCTTCCCCCCCCCCCAATGCTCTACCCACCCCTCCTTTTCAGAGCGGGGAATCTGAATTGCACCGCGCCTGCGATTTGTGTGCAACCGAGGCAGAAAGGGGTTAATCAATCTGAAAAAGATGGACTCCGCCAAGCGCCTCTCGCTCTTTCCCGCTGATGGCAATTATCCGTAGGTTGGCAGCCATCCCAGAAACCTGCAGCTCGGCAGTCCCACTGCTGGGGGGTGGGGGTCGTGGCTGCTCCACAAAGCCAGCAATCCTGAGGGGATCACTTGGTGTGGTGCCCAGGAAATGACAAACAGAAAAGGTCACACATACTCCCAAAAAAGATATACTGCTAGGCAAATGTAATTGTCATTGTGCGGTCTCTCTCTCCCTCTCTCCCCCCCCCCCCACCACTAACATCTCTGTAAGTGCATAGAGACTTTCTAACGTTTAGCAGATGCAGCTAACAACAGCTAAAGAACAGGCCTTAAAAATAAATTATTATTTCTTAAACACGCACACACACACACCCCCCCCCCCCTCACATTGCTTGCGCTCGTTCCTGCAGGAAATAATTTCACACTTGGATAATATACTTAGTACGTTAGCAATGGCTAGTGTGTTGATGCTGCAGCCTTGGCTTATAAATTGGTCAAGCTTTCCGTCTGCCTCGCTCCTTCCCGCCTTTTAAATCAAGGAGCCCTCGCTGAGGGAAATGTTCACCGCCCCCTCCCTAGATCAAACTCATGTACCATCTACGTGTGTCTGGAGATGACTCTGTGTCAAAGGCTGGTTTCCCATGCGCTGCATGCCCCCTGGAAATTATACTGTAGCAATCCAATGTTCTTTGGTCACAGAGAGCCGTCTGCATCGTTGGGTCGTTCCCCCTGCCCCCCCCTAACTAAACATGTAGAAGTTCTAAAAGGTATTTAGCATCTGGAACCATAAGTGAGTGGCAGTAGTGGGAACAGCAAAAGACAGAGGGAGAAGAGTCTCCGGCGTTTGCTGGATGACACACAATCCCTATTTGTTTGGACGCCATTTTGTGCAGAGCAATTAAAAGCCACGGTTGGATTGTTTTTCTTCCCACCCTGCCAAATCCAGATGGATTGGCAGGCTGGGAGATGCAGCTAAAATCATGAAAGCAAACCGAGAGCAGGGGACAAAGAGTGCACATAATGTGCTAAAACACAAAATGTTTCTTGAGGTTTTGGAAGACCCGGTGGAAGCTTTTATTGCTGGGATGACAGGGAAGATAGCACAGGTTAATGGGCAGCGACAGGTGCTGCATTGAAGTGTTGTTGTTTGTTAGGAAGGGCTCAAGGCAAGCATTTTGAATCAGTCGCCTTTTTAAAAAAGAATAGACTAATTTTGCACAGAGCCCATTTTAATTGGCCAAAAGCAATAACGAATGCATGTGTTATACATGGATGATTCTCTCAGAATTGCCGACCTCTCTCCTTCTCCTGTGAATCCCACCTTTTCTGTGAAGCCTTTGGTTTAATTGTTGTTAGCTGTCCTGAGTGATGCATAAGCACCAGATGGGGGGCATGTAAATTTTCCTTTGTATAGCAACAAACAGACAGATAATTCTTCAGTCCTCAACTGACATGACGCTTAAGTATAACTCCATTTGTTCATAAAGGGCTTCTGCCTTTCTTGTACCTTCTACTTTGTGCCAGCCCAAGATATTTTGCTGCCTGAAACGGTGCCCACGTGGTCTCTCCTCTAGGGTGATCACATGAAAAAGAGGACAGGGCTCCTGTACCTTTAACCATTGTATTGAAAAGGGAATTTCAGCAGGTGTCACTTGTATGCATGCAGCACCTGGTGAAATGCCCTCTGCATCACAACAGTTCAAGCTGCAGGAGCTATACTAGAGTGACCAGATACAAAAGAAGGCAGGGCTCCTGAAGATTTAACTGTTGTGATGAAGAGGGAATTTCACCAGGAACTAATTGCATACTAATGACACTGGCTGAAATTCCCTTTTCTAGACAACTGTTAAAGATACAGGAGCCCCTGTCCTCCTTTCCATATGGTCACCCTAATCTAGGGTGACCAGATAAAATCCAGGTCAGGACTCATGTAACTTTAACAATTGTAGAGAAAAGGGAATTTCAGCCAGTGTCATTTGTATGCAGTTAGTTCCTGGTGAAATCCCCTCTTCATCACAACTGTTAAAGTTGCAGAGGCCCTGCCTTCTTTTGTATATGGTCACTCTAGTATAGTGCCTGCAACTTTAACTGTTGTGATGAAGAGGGAATTTCACCAGGAACTAATTGCATACTAATGACACTGGCTGAAATTCCCTTTTCTCTACAACTGTTAAAGTTACATGAGCCCTGACCTGGATTTTATCTGGTCAGCCTACCCTAATCGCCACCTCATCCTGAGGCCAACACTTTCAAGAACCAACCTTGCTGCACCATTCAGATTCCTGATGCCACGTATCCCCCTGCAAACCATGGTGCCACCTGAAGATGGTTGCTTCATGCTACTACAAGACATGGCCAGTGTGTCAAAATTTAGATTGTAAGATCCTTGGGGGCAGAAAACTGTTTTGTTTTTGTTAGTGTTGTTTACCATGCTGCCCTGTAATGTGATTTGCATATTCATGGTGCTGTATCGATGATGATGATGATGATGAATGTTTCTTTAAAGGTTAGCCGTTTGAAAATAGGTGCTAAGCCCGACTCTTTTCTCCCCAAACGAAGTGAGCTATGAAGCAATGAGGGCCATATATTTTCTGATTTTGTGACTGAATGCCATATTGCAAAACACGTTGTTGTGTGTTCAGTTTGTCTGATGGGTGTATATTCCTAAAAACCTTTGCAGTACGGCATGAAGACTATCTTAACTATCATTTGTTTTTCAAGGTAGATGCCAAAGTGCAAAATGATGAGGCTGAGCTGGTGAAGCAAGAATGTCAATTAAAGAAATAATGAAATTATACGATTGCTTCAGACCAGCACTTCCCAGCAAAGCTGGATGCAACCCAGCGGCTGCATTTGGGTAGCTTTGTTGGCTTTGCAGTCCCAACGAAATGTTGCAACTCCCTTGTTAGATCACATTTCATTTGGGCTCCATTGACTTCTCCCCTGCTTCAAAGTTCCCTCGCGAAAAATGAATCAAAAATGAACATCAGGTTAAAAGAGGTGGTTCGCCTTGGTGCTGCACCATTGCATCTGGTGCAGCGACTGTGAAGATCAGACGGGTAATTTAATTAACACCAAGCCTGGCTGGTGGGGGCAAAGAGGCCTTCCAAAAACCTGCTTCTTTTGTCACAGCTTTGCCACAGAGTCGGGCAAAAGGGGCAGGGAAGTGTACAAGAGAAGCCAAGCCCTAGTAAAACACATTCCAATTCCATCCATTTCCGTGTGTCATTGAACCGCGCCAAGGTTGTGAGTTTCGAATGTCGGGTCATTACAATATAAGAACCTAAGAGGAGCCCTGCTGGATCAGACCAAGGCTCCATCTAGTCCAGCGCTCTGTTCACACAGGGGCCAACCAGCTGTCGACCAGGGACCCACAAGCAGGACACGGTGCAACAGCACCCTCCCACCCATGTTCCTCAGCAACTGGTGCATATAAGGCATGCTGCCTCTGATATTGGAGGTGGCACAGAGCCATCAGTAGTCATTGATAGCTTTCTCCTCCAGTAATTTATCCAACCCCCTTTTAAAGCCACCCAAACTGGTGGCCATCACCACATCTTGTGATGGTGAATTCCATAGTTTAACTATGCATTGTGTGAAGAAGTCCTTCCTTTTATCTATCCTGAATCTCCCAGCAATCAGCTTCATGGGATGACCCCATTGGGTTCTAGTATTATGGGAGAGGGAGAAAAATGTCTCCCGATCCACATTCTCTACACCATGCATAATTTTGTATACCTCTCTCATGTCTCCACTCAGACTCCTTTTTCCCCAAGCTGAACAATCCCAGCTGTTATAACCTTCCCTCATAGGGGAGATGTTCCAGTCCCTTGATCATTTCAGTTGCCCTTTTCTGCACCTTTTCCAGCTCTACCATATCTGTTTTAGATGTGGTGACCAGACCTGTACACTGTATTCTAGTGTGGTCGCAGCATAGATTTGTAGAAAGGCAGTATGATACTGGCAGTTTTATTCTCAATTCCTTTTCTAATACTGCCTAACATGGAGTTTGCCTCCTTTACAGCAGCTGCACACTGGGTTAACATTTTCATCGAGCCGTCCACCACAACCCCAAGATCTCTTTCTTGGTCGGTCAACACATGCATGTTTGGTGACGGAGAATGTTATATCCAATAGCTACTGAAGGTAGGCAGAGCCCGGGCAGGGTGAGATCTGTTACCAGTCACATGAGCTGGGAGAAGGGCTTACAGAGAATGACATTTGCCCGACACCGAAAATCCAACCATTGGTTGCTGTCAAAATTAGCTGGGGGGAGGGGAAGGGAATTTCCCCTCCTGACTATGAGAGAAGACAGATAGGGTCCTGCCTCTTTTGTCATGTTATTTTGTAAATCAGGGATGGGCCAAATGCAGTCTTCACCACGCTTAAAAATGCAGGGGATCCCCTATTTTTTTAAACAACAACTATAACACTTATTGTTCAAATAAAATGGAATCTGGAGATGCTGTGGAGAGCCCGAGAGGTCAAAATTAGCTTTCAAACAACCTACGTCTGACCCTTTTGGCATTATCTACCAGCTCCATTTTTTTAAAAAAATAAAAACTAAAGCTGTGTTCATTTTCATTTTTGGCACCCACTGATGGATGTGTGGCCTCTGGGGGTGGTCCAGGAGGGGGAAAATGCCCCCTCATTGTTGCCCACGCCCTTCTGTAAAGTGACTTCTACATTCATGGCACTATTTTGATGATGATTAAAGTTTCCTCAAAGATGGACCATTTCAAAGTGAGTACCAAAGCTTACTTCCCCACTGCCTATGGAAGTTGTTGTGGGAGGCAGAGCCTTCTAACCCAAAGATCACTGTTACGTCACTGCTGACAGCATCGGGGGCGGGGGGAAGACAGCAATCTTCATCAGGATCACTGGGGGCTGAGGTAAAAGCAGTGGCGACACCAGAAAAAAATTCAGGGAGGGCGGAGAAGGGGCAAAGTATATTTCTAGGTGGTCGGGATGAATCCCATATGTAAGATCTCTGAAAGAAAAATAATGGTATAGCTCACACTATAGCTGCCATCCTAACCATATATTCTGAAAGAAGTCATATATTGATAAATTTAGGTGTTTTTTTAATATAGCATGTATTAGCCAAATTCAAATTACTGTAAGGAAAAAGGTTTTCAAAAAAGGTACAGACACTACACAAGTGTTTTCTTGACGTACAGAGTAAACAGACAGAACACTTTCCTTTGAACCAGTGCAGGAAGAACCAGAAAGGTAGACTCTTAGGGTAAGGAAAGAGGAAACGGAGACACCTGGGCCCTGTACACCTAGGAAACCCAATGCATGTGAAGTACTAGTCCAAAGATCCAAAGATGAAGTGTTTGAAGATGAAGATCCTGATGAAGCTGGGTGTTGTTGTTTTTTATTGCAATCCATTGCCTTTGTAATATGGGATAAAATAAATAAGAGGCATTGAATATGGTGGGTAAACATTCATAGGCTTGCACTGTGAGTAAATCCTTCCCACCCCATTCCTGTCCTAATTCTCTGAGGAGAAAAAAAGGAAGATGTGGAGAAGGTACATATTAATTCTTTCCTCCCCCTCTCATTTTTCCTGGCCCACTGTCCTGAGAAAAAAAGGAAGAGATCCATGGAATAAGCTGCTTTCAACCCCCCCTCCTTGCCCCAAATCCTGCTTTTTGCCCTAACTGGGGAAAATACAGTGTGGACTAGTTTCTCTCTTGCCCCCTGTGTGTATTTGGTGGGTTGGTTGGGGGTAGCTGCAGCAGGTGTCATTTGTATGCATGCAGCACCTGGTGAAATGCCCTCTTCATCACAACAGTTAAAGCTGCAGGAGCCCTGCCCTCTTTTGTATCTGGTCATGCTAGGCACAGCTCCTGCAGCTATAACTCCACCCATTCTTGGCAGTTTCTCAATGAGCTGCCACTCCACCCGCTCCACACCATGGCACTGCATGAGCTCCTTGTGGCTTTGCCGAGTGCTTGACGAGGCCGGCCGCCCACCAACAGTTCCATTGCGAGCCGCCATTTTACTTTGGAATATACAGGAAGGCCAGGCTGCATAAATGGCGGCTGTAAAGAGGCCATATGTGCAAGATTATGGGCTTGGCAAAGGGGTAGTCTTCCCCTTCGGGCGTTCACCGAGCCGCAAGGTGCGAGCAGGGTCTTGGGGTCCGGACGCTCACAACGTCCCTAGAGTAGGCTGACCAGATAAAATCCAGGTCAGGGCTCATGTAACTTTAACAGTTGTAGAGAAAAGGGAATTTCAGCCAGTGTCATTTGTATGCAATTAGTTCCTGATGAAATTCCCTCTTCATCACAACAGTTAAAGGTGCAGGCACTATACTAGAGTGACCATATACAAAAGAAGGCAAGGCCCCTGCAACTTTAACAGTTGTGCTGAAGAGGGAATTTCACCAGGAACTAATTGCATACAAATGACACTGGCTGAAATTCCCTTTGCTCCACAACTGTTAAAGTTACATGAGCCTTAACTTGGATTTTATCTGGTCACCCTACCCTAGAGAGGAAGCAGGTAACTATATCTCATACCTTTGCTTATTTATACACATGCTTGTAGTTAAACAGTGTTGTGATAGCCTTCTCTGGCGATGTGTATAAAATCACCAATACAATATGTCGAATTGAACTTTTTCTAAACTGGCTCTAGGCTGTGTTTAGTTCCTCTAATACTAAGTGCTGTATTGCCACACTTTCTCTATGTAAGGCAACTCTGCTGTAAGTCACATCAGACTTTCCAAAGTACCAAGGTCAAAAGGGGAGGAGGCAAACATTCCAAAATACGATAATATTGCAACTTCAAGTTCTTGCTGCCTATAACTAAGCCTTACGATATGTGCATCAACCTTTCAGAATGGTTTTAAAAAAGCATAAAAGCCAGGACACCAAACAATTAGTGGTTGGGGAAATGAGGTGGGGCCAGGAGATGGGGGCATGGCTATTTGGGGAACATTGGGGGGTTGGATTTGGCCCCCAGAATTGAGATTTTACATCCCTGCCTGAGAGAGATGGTGCCATCCATTTCCCCCTTAATACCATCACCCTAAATGCAACTGGACCTTGTCAAGGTTTTATTTTGTTTTTCTACAAAGAATCTGGTTTACATAATTTAAAGTAGGGCTGGGCACAGACCCCCCGATCTGCTTTGAATCCCGATTCGGACCTCCTAAACCCTGCCCGATTCACTTCAGATCGATCTGGACCTCTCCCGACTCACTTTGGATCTGTTTCTGGATCTTCTGAATCACCCCGAATTGCTTCTGTTTTGGGATTCGGAACCGAAGTGCTGCACAGCCCTAATTTAAAGGAAAGCTAGCTGAGCAACTCATTTTAAAGCTCCCCAGCAAATGGAAATAAAAACAGAATTAAATAAAAATCTTTTATGGATACAGCAGATTGAATGAACTATTCCAGACTGTTGGGTCTGTCTTGCACAGTTTATTTCCATCCAAAATAATGATGTTGTTTCTAGCTGTGCAGTGAATGTCAGGTTATTCTAAAGAAGAGTCCAGGCCAAAATGAGCATTGAACAAAAACAACAATAACAACTTTATGCTATGAAGAAGATAGAATTTCTGGCACATACATAAAGGGTGGCCTGATTCTGGATGTGGCTCTAAGTCACTCCGCAAGAATGACATGACTCAGGCCTGATTGCCACTGGTGATTGAGTGCTTCTTCATAGAAAAGCCCATTCGCATAGAAAACTAGCATATTAAGGCAGAAGGTGAGGTTAGAATCCTTCCTGCTGGCACCATCATTTTCTATGCGTAGGGAATTCAGAGGTGCGTCCTATCATGCAAGCTCCCATCTGCAGAGTCAAGTGATATAGTCCCAGACACAAATGTACCACCTTATTGAGAACTAGACTCTGATCCTAGATATATAGTGGTTGGTTGCAATTACTCAGTAGTTGGGAAAAGGCACTCTGCACATGCTCATTTTTCTCTTTGTTAACTTTCCCTTATACTTTTTAGAGCTAAGTGTTGGGAATGAAAATATTCCAAGTCTAAACTATGGCCCATGTGAAATGCTCCCTTCCTTCATGTTGCCTGTTCAGCATGAATTTTACTAACTTGTCTTATGGGTGTGATTTTAGTGGATAGCTGATAATATCCCCTGTGCTTCAAATGTTATGTGCTGACTTTAAGGCTATTTCTCTGAACATGTCTACAAACAGAGTGGCTATATACTGTCAGGGCATATCTATCTATCCGTTAGGGGTGTGCACTGGAGGAAAAATCATATCGGAATCGGGACCTCAGATTTTGCCCTGAATCGTATCGGACAAAATCAGAGGTCCCATGTATCGGATTGGATCCAATTCTGATACGAATATCGGACGTCCACTTTTTGAATTGGACACCATTTTCAGTGTTTTCGCCATAGGCTTGCATTGGGGGAGAGAAAGCTTTCCTCCAATGCAAGTATATGGGGAAAACATGGCAGCGGGTGAGTGGGGACCTAACTCCCACGCCTTCCCTCACGCGCCTTACCTGCCAGAGCCATCCGCTACCATCCGCTGCAGCCTGTTGGTTCCTTACTACTGAGAAACAGGCTTTGCGGCCTATTCCACAGTAGAGCACCGGCACATTGGGTGATGTCATCACCTGGTGCACTGGCGCTCTACTGAGAAGCAGGCCGCAAAGCCTGTTTCTCAGTAGTAAGGAACCAGCGAGCGGCAGGGGACGGCAGCAGAAGGCCCCGGCAGGTAAGGGGGGACCTAACTTCCCCTCCCTCCCCCCTCCCTTACACTCCTTACCTGCCGCTGCTGCCCACTGCCGCCCGCTGCTTCGTACTATTGAGAAACAGGGTTTGCGGCCTGTTTTTCAGTAGATCGCCACACTGGGTGATGACGGCAGTGTGGGACGCTGGCAGGTAAGGACCGGAAATGGGTGGGGGAGGGCCGGCCCAGTGTTTTCCCCATAGACTTGCATTGGGGGAAAGCTTTCGTTCCCTCAGTGCAAGCCTATGGCAAAATGGAGGTCCGATTTTCTGATTTTTCCGATTAAAATCAGACACCAAAAAATCGGATCAGATAATATTGGACCTCCATGGGATTGCAACGGGATTGGGTATCGGATGCCCAATTTCCTCCGATTTTAATCGGAATCGGACATCGGACCCGTTATGATGCACATTCCTACTATCCATCCATCCATCCATCTCATGGCTGTTTGGCCTATTTGCTATCTGCGCATTGATTTTCAAATTGTATTTTGGGAATGCAAAAATTCTTTAGAAATTTAGCAAGATTCCTTGACAAGAAGATTACTAACATCTGTGATGTCAGAGCTGAGCCATAGGGGTAATATGCACCTCCTTTGCAAACATTTTTCCTATTATAATACACTTTTCAATGTTATTTTCCCTTATATATGCATTTTTGGTATGCATTTTATGACTGGAAAATTCCACTGCAAAATTCAGAGCAGCACAAATCTGGAAGGATAACTGAGTTTTGGCTTGCATAGTGGTTTGAAAGTGCCAGATGTGGCAAACTTGCATTAAAATGTGAAATGAATGAAGTCCTTCCCATCCCTACCTATAACGTACTCAGTTAGGGTGAGCAGATAAAATCCAGGTCAGGGCTCCTGTAACTTTAACAGTTGTAGAGAAAAGGGAATTTCAGCCTGTGTCATTTGTATGCAATTAGTTCCTGGTGAAATTCCCTCTTCATCACAACATTTAAAGTTGCAGGGGCCCAGCCTTCTTTTGTATATGGTCACTCTAGTATAGTGCCTGCACCCTTTTCTCTACAACTGTTAAAGTTACAGGAGCCCTGACCTGGATTTTATCTGGTCAGCCTATACTCAGTGCTTCCCTGGTGCCATTGTGGTCCCCCCCCCCCCACCATGCAAATAGCACCTTCAGAGGAGGGATTTTCCTCAGGATAACAGCAGGAGAGGAAAGAGTTAATTTCTCCTTTCACACCTGCTGTTGCAATCTAGAAAATTATTAGCTGTTTGCATTTTTAAAGACCTGCACATTGAACGCAAGGACACATTTAACATCATATCATGTTTGGCTCTCAGATTGATTGTGTGCAGCCATGTGGGCATGATATATGATCCACTAAAGACTTTGTAAATACCTTAGAAGATAGATTTGTTCATAAATTAATTGTACTCCAGCCATCATCATCATCATCATCATTTCATTCACCAGCAACTGGCCATCAAATTCAGCCTTATCAAACAACCTATACCATACTAGTAGTAAAGGGTAGGACCTCCCATCAAACTCGAAACCACGCCCCTTTTTAGAAAGTGACAGTTGCGCCGCCCCGGAAGTCCCGCCTTAGCGGGACTGGAAGTCCCGCCTTAGTGGGGCCGGAAGTTCCACCCCTACCGGGGCGGGAAGTGAGCTCATGGAACAGCGTGTCATGTGACCATCCCTCCCCCAGGTGATCACGTGACCCCATGGTTCATTTGACCCCAATACCATTTTTGGCGGGGTTTGAAACCGCTCCCGGATTGGCCCAGGGGGGTCATGTGACCCCTCTAACAACTCCCCAGGCTACCGCGGACCAATAGGAAGCAGTTGTAGAGCTGTAACTCCACCCCCTTTGGCACAGTAACAAAAGAAGCCGTTCTTGGCATGCCCAGACAAGTTTTTCCTGCGGGGAGAGCATGGCGGCAAGTTTTTCCTGCGGGGAGATCATGGCGGATCCTATCGACCTCTTTGCTTTTTCTAGACAGCGGGCATCCGTGAAGCCTAGAAGGGTGCAAACTGTGCATACGCCACCAGTGTCTCAGAATACCTCTGCTTTAACTGAGAGCATACCCTCATACGTGGGACCTGCGGGCTTTTCTTCTCCACTGGCACCTGTGAAGCTTCAACCCAGAAAACTGTTTCCTGACCAACTGACATCAGGGCAGGATCCTGAAACTCCATCCTTTGTTGCTTGGCTTAATGGCGCTGTTCTTACCAAAAGAGCCCCATGGGCCGAAAAGAAAACGGAGCCTGTTGAAACTGTTAATGGCTGTGGTCTTACTAAAATAGCCCCACAGACCGAAGAGAAAATGGAGCAGGGAAATCCTACCACATCCTGTTCTACCTACCAGCCACCCCTGGAGACTGCTGAAGCAGAGACAGAGGACACACCGGTGAGTGTTTTATGTCTTTAGTAAAATGTTCTTAATTGGTTGTATAGTGGGCTTTGATTGTGTATAACTAAAAAACTTTATTTTTACACAGATGCGTGATGTGCTTGGAGCTTTTGAAAACTTGAACATCGACGCTTCAAAGACTGTCAACATTTCCTGCATTTCGTGTGTTCCTCCAGACATGGAAATAGAAGAATGATTTTCTTTGGTGATTTGCAGCAATAAAAACGTTTTGTTGTTAAACTTACGCTTCCATTCCTGTGTGTTAACTTACAAATATGGCAACTCATGAAGAGATCCTAAGAAATATTTATTATAACCCTGGGCATGTTGGGAGTTTGGGTGGAGTGAACTCCCTATTTCAGGAGGCCAAAAAACAGAGCAAAAAACTCTGCAAAAGAGAAGTTACCAAATGGTTGTCAGATCAGGATGCTTACACGCTGCATAAACCAGCCAGGATCCATTTTAAAAGAAATAAGACAATTGTGTCTGAAATGGATTCGCAATGGCAGGCCGATCTAGTTGATATGCAGCAGTTTTCTCAATATAACAAGGGTTACAAGTACATTTTAACCGTTATAGACATTTTGTCTAAATATGCATGGGCAAGGGTTCTAAAAGACAAGACAGGCGGTCAGGTGGCCGCTGCTTTTAAAGCTATTTTCACACAAGATGGAAGAGTCCCTGTCAAAATACAGACTGACAAAGGCAGGGAGTTTCTAAACAGAACAGTGAAGAATCTATTCAAAAAACAAGGGGTACACCATTTTGTTACCAGCAATGAAGTCAAAGCAGCAGTTGTGGAACGCTTCAACAGAACTTTAAAAACTAAAATGTGGAGGTATTTCACAGCCAACAATACATTCACATATATAGGTGTGTTACCCCAATTTCTAAAAAGTTATAACCATAGTTTTCACAGAACTATAAAAACTAGGCCTGTTGACGTTAATCAGTCAAACTCCTTGGCCGTTTGGAGAACCGTTTATTTGGACGGTATAAAAAGAAAGCCTGAGTTGGCATATTTTAAAAAGGGAGATCATGTACGCATTTCTAAATGCAAGGGTGTCTTTGCTAAGGGTTACGAACAAAACTTTACCACCGAGTTATTTATAGTGGATGAAGTCATCAAAAGATCAAAGAGACCTGTATACCAGTTAAAAGATTATGAAGGTGAGGTCGTGGTGGGTAACTTCTATCCTGAGGAATTACAGAAAGTTAATGCCAAGGAGGACAGGACATACAGGATTGAAGAAATCTTAGCAACAAAAGGAAGGGGCAGGAGAAAGCAACATCTAGTGAAATGGTTAGGCTGGCCTAGCAAGTTCAACAGTTGGGTGTGCGCTTCTGATCTTTGTGAACCTGTATAGAAGAATGGGCGATAGTGGGTTTTACGTTACCTTACCCAGCAATGCCTGTGCAACGACTTTTCCAAACAACAAGATTTCAGCATATACTATTCAATTAGGTAAAGTTTTGGAAATTCCCGGTTTTTGGGAAGTTGGCCTGGCTGAAATTCAATATCCCCATAGCTGGGACACTCTAAATAGAGATGCGGGCTTTGAAATTGCTAGTACGGAAACTAGGTATCGCTATTTTCTGCGACGTGGCTATTATGCAGACATCCCTGAGTTGCTTGAAAACATGAACAGCCTTATACGAGGTGGTCCTAAAGTAATCCTGGACTATGATACTGTTTCTAGAAAAGTTAGTCTGCAAGGAACAGAACAATATTCCTTTCTAGCTAGTGCAGAACTGGCCAACATATTAGGCGTGTTTCCTGAACAGAATGTTAAAAAATTTCCTTTTCCTGCTGACATTACTGGAGGTTTTAACACCTTATACATTTACACAGACATTGTGGAGCACCAGATAGTTGGAGATTATTATGTGCCTTTACTGCGCTGCATACCCGTGCATGGGAAGGACAACGAATGTGTCACCATTGGCTATGAGAAACCGCACTACATCCCTGTAACCAAGGACCACATTGACACTATCACCGTTGAAATAAAGAATGATCAGAACAAAAACGTACCATTTCGTTTTGGTAAGGTGACGGTGAAGCTGCACTTTCGCCCTCGGAGAACCTTTGTAGTTTAAGAAATGGCTATTATGAAAACATATGGTGATACGGGCGTTTATCGTAATTATTATAAAGCACAGGCGGGATACGCCCTGACAGGATACCAGGGATCCCCTGTTATGTATGGAGCAGGGCTTGGTGGGGTTTTTAGGAGCCTTTTCCGAATGGCTGTTCCCCTTTTGAGAAGAGGCATAGACATCGTTAAACCCCACGCAAAAACTGCTGCTCGTAATATTGCTAAAGATGTAATAGGTCACGTTACAAAAGAAGTGTTTAACAGAGTGAACACACCACAACAAGCCGGGTCAGGGCTCATGTATATTAAAAGGAGGAGGGCTCTAAAAAGAAAAGCATCACGGGTAAGATTGATTGGTCCACCACGCCCCTTTAAAAGAAAAGCGCAGAGAGGAAAGAAACGCCAGAGAGGGAAGAAAAGCCACAGGAGAAGAGTTGTAACAAAGAGGCGTCGGCGTTTTCCAGCTAAAGGAGATATTTTTTAAACCATAGCTATGGCTTTTATCCACTGTGGCTCTGAAGAATGCACTAAATCTGAACTTGACCTATTCAACATTGGACCCACGCAGACCAGCATTGAGAGAAGTCTGTATATCGAGGTACCCCCCTTGTCAGCCATTACAGACACAGCACCCCTGGATTTCTTCATTGCAGGAAATGGTGAGGATTATATGGACTTAAATAACACATTGCTCTATGTGTGTTGCAAAATTGTCAATCCTGACGGAACCAACCTTGCAGCAGACGCTAATGTAGGTCTGGTGAATTATCCAATTGCATCCATGTTTAGCCAGCTGGATGTGACGCTGGGTGATAGATTAATAAGCCAGAGTAATAATTCATATCCATATAGAGCCTATTTTGAATCTGTGCTGAACTACAGCGAGGATGCATTGGCCACGCAATTCTCTGCAGGCCTGTTTTACAAAGATACACCGGGGGAACTTGAATCTGGCGACAGGCGTGGGAATAATCTTGGTTTTAATAGAAGAGCAAACCTGACTGCTGAAAGCCGGAAAATAGACCTGCTGGGACATCTCCATGCTGATATTTTTTTTCAAGAAAAACTGCTGTTAAACGGCGTTGATCTGAAGATCAAACTTACTCGTAGCAAAGATACATTCTGTTTGATATCAGACAACGCCGCTAGGCATTACAAATTACAGATTTTGTCAGCCTCACTTTTTGTTAAGAAAGTGAGAGTTGCCCCAGGCGTGCGGTTAGGCCATGCCGAGGCTCTGTTGACTGCTAATGCCAAGTATCCTGTGGATCGTGTGAGTATGAAGGTGTTTAGCATTCCAAGGGGGAGCCGTGTCGCCAATCAGGAAAACCTATTTTTGGGGCCATTACCGAAGCAGGTTATTATAGGCATGGTTGATAATGATTCTTACAGCGGATCTTACCTCAAAAATCCTTTTAATTTTAAACATTTTAATATTCATTTTGCGGCCCTTTACCTGGATGGAGAACAGATCCCCACGAAGCCGTTCCAACCTGCATTTGAAGAGGGGAACTGTGTAAGAGAATACATGAGTCTCGTACAAACAGCTGGAAAACATATGAAAGACAGGTCTCTTTTAATTAACCGTGAGGACTATGTTCGAGGCTACACACTTTTTGCCTTTGACCTGACCCCAGACCAAGAAGGTGGAAGCCACTACTCTTTGATAAAAACAGGAAACCTCAGGGCAGAATTTCGATTTAGTAGAGCCCTGGCTGAGACGATCAACATGATTGTGTATGGGGTTTTTGACAATTTGATAGAGATAAATCACAGAAGAAATGTCCTGTTTGACTATATGTAAAATGGACAGTACAGAGTTAACGCGCATCCTATCTTCAAATCCCTTCACTAGACCGTCTTTCTACGGGGTGTTTCCCTGTGACATGCTACCCAAGGCAAGGATACAACGGCTGCCAGCCTGTTTGGTGGTCAATACCCACCCCCACAAACTACCAGGAGAACATTGGTTGGCCATCTACCTGACCGACGATAAGGTTGGCGAATTTTTTGATTCCTATGGGCACCCTCCTAGCCACCCACGGTTCCATAAAACCATTATGAATTTTTTAAGAAGAAATGCCTGCAAGACTGTATTTCAACCCAGACAACTGCAAGCCTCAGAATCTTCAGTTTGTGGCTATCATTGTTTATTTTTTCTGCAGCAGCGTTGTAAGGGTTTAACATATAAACAAATTCAAGATTTGTATTCTCACAATTTGGAAAGAAACGATTGGATGGTGGAGCGTTTTGTAAAAAACAAGAAATACATGCCCAGACCGGTGTTAAACATGTTTCAACCTTGCCAAGGCTGTATATCGTACCGTGACTTTCATAGCTTTTAATTCACAATAAAGAACCCTCTAATAGGGATTAAAAAGAGCCTTTGCTGTCAGTGTGTGTTTGTGTCCCCCATTTACCCTTAAAGTAGATAGTCATATCGCAAATTACCATTTTACATTTTTATTTTAAGGTCTAAAAACATAAAAAGAAAAAATGCTCTGATAATATTATAAGTTGAGCCAGGCAGGGGTGTCATGTTTTCTTTGCTTTTTAGTACGCTTGTGAGAAAGGTTAGGTGAGAGATCCATTGCTGTTGTTGAAAAGCGATTGTCTGCCTTTAGCGAATCCAAGACTTCTCTATTAGCAAGACTACCCACTACAGATGTTGGAATATTCAATTCAGCCAGAGACCTCATAAAAACATCCCAGCCTTTAGGTGCACGTCTGGTTGTCAGGGTATGTGTCTGCATGGCCCCCTTAATCAAATCGGTCATATTGGAGCCCGATATAACACTCCCCTTGTACACAAAATTACCCTTCTCATCCCACGAAGAAACATCTTTGTTTCCCTTCATTTTGTTTAATAGGATTCTTGCATTATTTTTATATCTATCAGGCAGGTTGTCTATTACTTCCTGGTAGACAGGATCAGAAACTGCTGATGGTTCCACAGCGTTCTGTGGTGTCTGAGGCAGAAATAAAGTTAGGTTTTCTTTCTCTGCCTCCCTTTGCCTTACATGTTTTAGATATTTTTGAAGCAAAGAATCATAACGTTTGGCTTTTTCATATTCAGTTAAGTCAGACCTGCTGAGAATCCCTTGCATTTCAATATCTAATGAACTCATGGTTGCAGTTCTGATGTTCTCCTCCTTCGGGGTTGATGCCTTTAGTTGTTCTAGTTGCTGGCTTGGGACCAAATACATCTTTTCAGCATACTCCATTATCGGTTGGATAAAAGGCCTGTGATTAGAGGAATTGCAATACCTAGTAATGGCCCCAGAAAACCACCTGATTGCTTCACCAAAACTTTTTTTCTTTTCAGAGTGATTTTCTTGTTACTCAATTTTTTAATAATACCCCGCTTCTTTCTTAATACGCGTACCTGTTGAGGTGATAGAGGAATGTTGCCTTTTAAAGTATTGAGTGCTATTTCTGAGATGGCCGCAATCAGGTCATCAGATGCTGAGCATAAAATAGCTTTTCTCTGTTGAGGAGGCGTCTTAATAAGATGCTTTAAGAGCGGAAGGTTTCTTTTTAAACGGAGAGACATGTTCCCTCTCTGTGGAACTTTGCGGTAATACATAGTAAAACGCTAAAGGCGCCGCTTTTTGTTACCACCTGTTTTTTTCATGATGTACACTACAGGAAGGTCTGGAGGGAACAGGCCAGTTCTCAGCCGGTGATTATCGGGTGTTGTGGTATGTAAATCCACCACCAGATAACCATAAGGTTTGCTTGTAGAATCAGCAAAGGCTTCTAATAAGAATTGGCTGTTTTGTGGGTACATCTGGCGAGCTAAAGTCATTATCTGCAATTGATCTCTAGGGTTTTTGAATAAGACCAAATATTTAGCATTTAGAGTTATGGTGCGGATACTTTTTCCCTTGCAGAATATATTCTGAGTTATGAAAAACACACTCAAATTCCTGTGATGTACATATTGAGTAAATACCCTTTCAACTTCACTATTGTCACATACACTCTGCATCAAATCATCTATCACAAGAAAGCTTACTTTATTGAGAGAAAACAAAACTGTATCATCAAATTTTTCAGGCAGACCTTGCACAAAATGAATAAATGGGTATTTACACATTAATTCTTTGTACAAAGGCTGCCAACAACCATAACACCACACAATATTTTCAGGTACAGCTGAAAAAACAGAATTAGCATTGTCCAACATTTGTTTGATAAAATAACTTTTCCCGCAGTTGCTAGGTCCTGCTAGAATAGCTGAAAATGGATGTTTCCAGCGTGTATCCATATTCAAAAACCATAAGGCAATGTTTTAAAACCTTGATGAATGACTCTTTTGTCATAGACCACTTTTTGAGTTTTTCTGACAGGTTTTGATTCAAGAGTCCACCTGCGTTTGTTCCTTACAATACCTGGTTGTTGTACTGCAATCTCACGAGCTGGTCCCTGGTCCCTGTCTGAGACGTAGTCAAAAACCAGATCTTTGAGACTGTTGAAATTAATTTTTTCACAATTAGCAGTGTTCAGTGTGATCCCTTTGACCTTGATAGTAACATTCCCCGAAACAGTTTTATAGCCATAAGATTTTGGACCTGCTGACACGTACTCTGTGATAAATTGATCTGCGGGTAGTTCACTTGTGAGGTCTCCTAAGTAATCACCAAGAGGTGGCATCCATTGCCCCTCCTGGCTCACAAATATCACAGAATCGGTATCGTGGTACAGACATCTTTCTTTCAATTTGTCTAGCAAATTGTAGAGCTCCAGACGCGCATATGCTGTTGTAAAGGTTGCTATGAACACATTTTTCCTACCTATAGCCATAACCCGGTCTTCAGAATGCTTCCATGATACACAGACAGCCTCATCATCAATAAATTCACACATTGAAACATCATAAGCATCAGAAAACAGAAGCTGAAATAACTCATCTGGGTCTCTCACCAACTGTGTGTTAGGCAGATTTGTTCTCTGACCAAATTTACCCCACAGAGAATTTAAGAATAATTTTGCAATTTGCCTCTTTGCTGGATTCACCTCAATCTGATTGGGTCGCAATGCAATCCCTTCATGTTGGAGATAAGTATCAATATATTGCTTTTTATCTTCTGCACTGACACACCACTGGGGGTACCCTGAAGCCTCCTGTTTCTGTCGAAGATGCATATCAATATAATCTGAAAATAAGTGACAGGACTTATTTTCAAAATGCCAGACTTCGTAAACTTCCACAACCTTGTAACCCTTTTCTATAGCGACATTCAATTCAATAGTACACCATGTTCCTAATAGAGCTCTCTCCTCATCTGAATGTTCACATTTACCCTGCTGATGAGTTTGTGCACAAGTTTTACACAGGACAAACATGAGCTTGCCACTAACCTTAGTAGGGAGAACAGGAAAGAAAAGACCCCGCGGTGGGTAAATTTTAACTTTTGCAAGGCCAAAGTAAGCGGACAGAGGCTTAAAATTTTCATAAATTATTTCAGGGTGTCCAAGAGGGTATGCCTTGTTCTTGTTTACATAAGGATACAGACTTGTAAAATCATAGTAATGAATCTGCTCCCCCTCTCCAGGTTTATAATACAGAGAGATAGCATTAGTACGCCCTCCAAAGAGGGCATCTCTAGGTTCGAGGGGTTCTGGAAAATTAGCATCAAAAAGAAAATTTTGGAGTTCCGCATCTGTTTTTAGCATTTGGCGCCACTCGTGTTCCCAGATGGCTTTGACTTCAAATCCCATAAGTTTCAGCTCAGCAGTCCTTTTTTCTGTACTGTTGAAAAGATATTCAAATGGTTTACCGAGCAAAGGGTTCTGAGCATCTGGAGAATAACACATTACACAACCATGCCAAAAACACCCATGAAATTCAAAAGCTGTTTTCTTATTGTCTATTATTGCATAACCATCTAGAAAATAATTACCAGCTTTGAATTCTCCACCCTTTAACGCGTGGCGAATCTGAATTTTGTATTTGTGTTCCATGTAGCACAACCATTGAATTGATGGGGTAGAGAAGCGTTTAAGAATGCTATGGTAATTATCTGGTGGTGGGATAGCTATGCAATATTCTTTGAGAAACTTAAATTTGTACATAGCAAAACATGTACTAGCGAGTGTGGGATATTGAAAAGGATCTATAGCTAGCCTCTTCCACACAGATTTCCTACCCTTGCTTATCATTCTAATGGTTTCAGTCATTTCCATGATTTCATGCCTGTACTTGGTACAGGCTTTCTCCAAAATATCAACATCTTGTCTGCAATAAAGTGCTAGCTCCTTCTGCATGTCAAAGGTTTCAGACCTGTTCTCTTCATACCAGGCTAAAAAAGATGCTCTTTCTGATGGCATCATATGAGTCACACCATAGTCATTTTCTTTAGGCATAGGCCCCACATAATTCCAATTCTCAGGTTTGTTAAAATAATGGGGAAAGTACCCTTTTGCACCTTCAAATCCCAAAGCCTTTGGTAGTTTAGAAAGTGCCATGGGGAGATGAGAAAGGGAATCTATAAATTTGATTTTTAAACCCTTAACAGTGATACAGAGCAATTTCCCTCCTTGAGTAAGAAGATCTACGTCAAGTTTTTGCTGTATAAGACCACTAAGAATAAAGTAACCATCATAACCCTTTGAGTTATGCGCAATAAATGTGCAGTCTTCAAACTGCGTACTATCTGTGAACGTCTGAATAAATTCAGACAGACACTGTTCACCCTTAAATTCCCATGTTTTGCCTGCCAAATCCCAGGGGATTACATTTCCGTGCGGTTTCACACTACGTTTTTTATTCTTACCAGAAGCTGGTTCAACTTTAAAGCTTTGTAATGTTTCACCTGCAAAAGTTTTTGCAAAACAGTAATTAGGAACGTGAAAACCTGTTGATTGGTGGGCTTCAAAATCATAGAACACATATTTTACAGATACCTCTGGTTTCTTAAGGCTTGTCATGTAACACCGATGCTTTTCATCACCCGTACTAAATCCACCGCATATTTTGCAACGTTTGCCTGGACAACGATAAACATCATGATTCAATTTCTGGTATGATTCACAGTTTTTGCAATACTGTCTAGGAATGCATTGAACTTTTTCTGCAAGCGCTAGTTCTTGATGCATGCTTAAACAGGTCTCGGATCTACAAGTTCTCTTGCATCTGTTACATCTCTGTATTTTAACAACCTTGGTTGCACAATCGGCGCTCAAACATAATCTGCAATGGTAAAGACACGTATGGGAATGCGAAAATAAAGTTGAGCATGTTTCGCACACATTCTCTGAACCAAAAACAGCCCTCACACTGTGAACCCCATAATAATGTTCATCAAGAAGTAACATTGTATAGGTTTTATTGTATCTTAGCCCTGTTGGTTTAAATATTCCCCAACCTTTCTTGGTGTATCTTATTACTTGTATGTTGACTCTCAAATGGTTTTCAATCAGTGAAACATCACTGAGAGCCACTTGCTTTTGCTCTGACCAGCCAAGATCCTTGTGCAACTGTGCAGCAGCTATCAATAATTCTGCATCTGTGGGGGTTTTCTCCGCCATTACAGCTAACAGGCCCCCCACAAAGCAGAGATTACTGTCTGTGTAATTTAAATCTACTAGGTGTTTTCTTTTTCTAAGTATGATTTTGCTACTAGCAATAGAACTAATTTTCCGCCTTTTACTACCTCCCCTGGGTGCTGTCACTACTGTTACAACCAATCTTAGACTTGTGTTCCCACATATTTCCGCATTGCTTTGCAAAAGATTACTAATATGAGATAGAAAGTCATCTATATTTAAAACATCTCTGTGCCTTTTAATTGAAAAGAGTGGAAAATTTAATCCACCCCCATCGAGGCGTAACTGCACAAAGTCTTCTGGTGAAATTCTACGATTGACATTATCAAGTATGTTTTGTATTGTGCTATAGAGGGCTAAAACTGCTTGTGAAAATGATGGTATACGTTCTAAATTAACAAATCTGAATTCTTCAGCGATATGCAGTGCGTTGAACGCCCCCTGTCTCCATTCCCAGTGTCTTACGCGCTCCGCATAGACCTGCAAAGGTTCACTATCCTCTTCCTCTGAGGAATCTGAGGTATGGGGGCGTTGGCTCACAGAGTTAGAATCGCTGCATGCTACAGATTGTTGTGTGTCCTCTGGAGAGGGTACCTCTGGAGCCACAGCATCCTGGACTGTTTCAGAAAGGGGAGTGGCTGTATGCCGTTTCTTTTTACAGACAGAGAGTGTTTTTTTAGCTCTATTTACTATTTTAACCATCCTCCTCTTCCAATATGGGAAACGCTTGTTTTTAATATGCCCTTTTTTAAAAAAACCTTGACCGCCACCCCCTACTTGAACATATTTAAATGAAATATGGCCACGAACAGAACACTTTTGGCGACTTTTAATATTCTGAGAATGCTCTGGCAATGTACCCACAATGACAGGACTACTAATCCTGGACATGGTCTCCTCAATCCTAGTTTTCAGCACCATACCACATTTTTCTGCAATATTAAGACTTTGTTCTAGACAGGCCGCCAGCTGAACATATGACATTTCTTCATAGCGTGTTGACTCTGGTTCATTGTTTGCAGACAATAGGCCATCATCCATTCTCTGCTTCTTAGTTTTTTGTTCCATAACAGGCTGTGCCTCTGCACGATCTCTTTTAATTGGTACGGATCTTTTATCTAAAACAAAAAATAGACAGAACAAAAAGGGTAAAAACATACACCCTTGTTAGTAAATTACAATCCCCCCCCCCTTTCACAAATCCTAAATTTCTATAACATTGAATTGGAAATTACATGTACAGCTGTGGAAAAAAGAATTACCAGCTTTTTTGGTGCCCGGTTGCTTTGCAGCTTTTTGGATCTCAGACTGGTTTGCGTTGCTGTTTTTTTTCATTTGTGGCTCTGTAACAAATAATTATACAGAAATTTATATTTTTCATCTAGACCATATACAAAAACAAAAAGGGTGGTAAAACATACCCCTTTTGTTAGTGAATTACAACCCCACCCCACCCCCTTCACAAAGCCTAAATTTCTATAACATTGAATTGGAAATTACATGTACAGCTGTGGAAAAAAAAGAATTACCAGCTTTTTGGATCTCAGACTGGTTTGCGTTGCTGTTTTTTTTCATTTGTGGCTCTGTAACAAATAATTATACAGAAATTTATATTTTTCATATAGACCATATACAAAAACAAAAAGGGTGGTTAAACATACCCCCTTTTTGTTAGTGAATTACAACCCCACCCCACCCCCTTCACAAAGCCTAAATTTCTATAACATTGAATTGGAAATTACATGTACAGCTGTGGAAAAAAAAAGAATTACCAGCTTTTTGGATCTCAGACTGGTTTGCGTTGCTGTTTTTTTTCATTTGTGGCTCTGTAACAAATAATTATACAGAAATTTATATTTTTCATATAGACCATATACAAAAACAAAAAGGGTGGTTAAACATACCCCCCTTTTGTTAGTGAATTACAACCCCACCCCACCCCCTTCACAAAGCCTAAATTTCTATAACATTGAATTGGAAATTACATGTACAGCTGTGGAAAAAAAGAATTACCAGCTTTTTGGATCTCAGACTGGTTTGCGTTGCTGTCTTTTTTCATTTGTGGCTCTGTAACAAATAATTATACAGAAATTTATATATATATATATTTTTCATCGAGAGCATATATAAAACCCCTTCCAAAAGTTACGCTACCTGATTCATTTTCGTCAGTAAGAACAGGGGCTTCTTCAGTAGCAAGATCTGTTTTATAATTATAAAGAAAAACATTTTAAAAATGGATTACGAAAATACAAATTCCACTACACACACATGCAAAGCACACACATGCAAAGCAACACACATGCAAAAGCAACAATGTTTTACCAAGGTTTTTCCCTTGTTGTACCGCTGGGGCCTGTGGTTTTTTAAAAGGCATTCTATCATTTCTGTTCTCCCCTGTTAAAATAAAATAAAAAGCCGGAGTTTCAGTTTTCTTTAAAATCAATTTGTAGACATGTTTTTACAAAATATTAGAAAATTACTACATATAAATTGCTTTTACCCTCAAGAGGTCCTGTTTTCTTAAAAGTATATTTTTTTTTGAAAGGTTCTGTAAAAATAATGCATATATTAAGTATTATCATAAAACCACAAGTTTAAACTTAATACTTTTTATTAAAAACAACTTACTCTGGTCTTCATGTTCCATTTTTTTCTGCTTAGATTGATTTGCTGCGTAAAAATAAGATGGAAAAATAATAAATTAATCATTTTGATATTGTACAGTAGAGGGAAAACATGCCCCACCCATGAGCCAATGGTTGCCTGGCCAAAAAAGATAACCACACGGCTCCACCCAACACATGCAGAAAGGATGGCATTTTACAGCACGATGGATGATCAAACCGCTAATATAGTTAGTGGTTATATGAGCAAAGTTTGCGGGCAAATACCAGAAAGAACACGAGAATGCAAAATTATATCAATTATTGAAAATACAGCCTCTTTAATTCAAGATGATGTTGAAGAATTGATAACTCCACTCATAAACCAGCTTAAAATACAAACTCTGGCTGAGGCCATACAGACTTTTACAATTGTGATGAATTATGAATTTGCTGATGGTAAAACTAACTGGGGCAGAATTCTAACAATTTTTCTGTTTGGGGGCGTGATTGCAAAGGAGCTAAAGACGAGCGAAAACCGGGAAAATTTTGCTAAGTTTATTACACAATATATAATCACCACTAAAACAACGTGGATTCTTGAAAATGGTGGCTGGGTGAGTTTAACATTTTTAAAAATTCTTTGCTATGTGGCAGTATTGGGTGGGGAATGGGAGCATGAAGCTATTGTAATAATGTATTTAAAATACAGCTTATAGTATTCTGGCTAAATACTATTTTTTAATTCTTATTTCCAGGAGCTGGGATTTCTTGATAAATTTGAAGAAAAAAAACCATGGATGTCTCTCTACAATTTGACCAAAAAATATATACTTTGGGCCTGCAGAAATTATTTTTCCCTAAAATGGTTAATATATCCTGCATAACAGTATAAAATAAATATTCTGGAAACTTTTGGCTACTTTTTTTGTGGAGTTTAAAACACACATAACATCATTGAATTTAAAGGGACTTATATTCTGGGGGGGGGCACATGGCACAAGCAATAGAAGGACTTTAAAACACACACACATAGCCTCATTCTAGGTATAAGTAGTTAAATTGTAATAATAAGCCGCCTCTCCCAAATGGCTCTTGTGCCAGAAAGGGTTAATTACTCACAGTGAGCTGATGAAGTTGCTTTGAGATGAATTTCAGTGGGAAAATGAGGGATCACCCAAGAAACCACATTTTTAAAACATATTGTATGCCATTATGGGCCCCGCCTCAAAAGAATATTATTGGCCCATGTGATAAAATGGCTGCCCCACCCAGGAGCCAAGGGGGTGCCTGGCCAAAAAAGATAACCACCTGGCTCCACCCTTCACAGATAACCAACGGTCTTTTGCTTATCTGTAAAAGCAACATGTTAAGAAAAACTGATCCATAGTGCCCCCATGTGGCGGTTAAACTTTTAAACAAAACTGTCTGACTTGCTTTTAATTATTATTATTACACACACCTTTTTACATTGAAAACCCAATATTTTACATTAAAAACTCAATATTGTACAGGTATGCCTACCACATGACTCTTTTATCACCTTTGTTTAAGCTAATCAGCAAAGACCTCTGGCTCTCTTGCTCAATTGGCCCTATGAAAGCCAGAGATTTCTACCCATCAACCTCCATCTTTTTTTCTCAACACAGGAAAGAAAAAAGAGACCACTGTCCCATTTCTCCCTCTAAAAATCCATTTCCCCAGAGCAATCTTAAAAGACACACAATACAGAAGCTCCATTTTAAAAAATACAACAACAACACGGAATGGAGCTAATACCAGGCCTGGCCTGGTGCACCATGCGGCCCAGAAAGAGCCTTGGTGAAAATGGCCACCAAAGCTGGGAAGCCATATTTAAATTCTTTGTACAAAGGCTGCCAACAACCATAACACAAGTTTAAACTTAATACTTTTTATTAAAAACAACTTACTCTGGTCTTCATGTTCCATTTTTTTCTGCTTAGATTGATTTGCTGCGTAAAAATAAGATGGAAAAATAATAAATTAATCATTTTGATATTGTACAGTAGAGGGAAAACATGCCCCACCCATAAGCCAATGGTTGCCTGGCCAAAAAAGATAACCACACGGCTCCACCCAACACATGCAGAAAGGATGGCATTTTACAGCACGATGGATGATCAAACCGCTAATATAGTTAGTGGTTATATGAGCAAAGTTTGCGGGCAAATACCAGAAAGAACACGAGAATGCAAAATTATATCAATTATTGAAAATACAGCCTCTTTAATTCAAGATGATGTTGAAGAATTGATAACTCCACTCATAAACCAGCTTAAAATACAAACTCTGGCTGAGGCCATACAGACTTTTACAATTGTGATGAATTATGAATTTGCTGATGGTAAAACTAACTGGGGCAGAATTCTAACAATTTTTCTGTTTGGGGGCGTGATTGCAAAGGAGCTAAAGACGAGCGAAAACCGGGAAAATTTTGCTAAGTTTATTACACAATATATAATCACCACTAAAACAACGTGGATTCTTGAAAATGGTGGCTGGGTGAGTTTAACATTTTTAAAAATTCTTTGCTATGTGGCAGTATTGGGTGGGGAATGGGAGCATGAAGCTATTGTAATAATGTATTTAAAATACAGCTTATAGTATTCTGGCTAAATACTATTTTTTAATTCTTATTTCCAGGAGCTGGGATTTCTTGATAAATTTGAAGAAAAAAAACCATGGATGTCTCTCTACAATTTGACCAAAAAATATATACTTTGGGCCTGCAGAAATTATTTTTCCCTAAAATGGTTAATATATCCTGCATAACAGTATAAAATAAATATTCTGGAAACTTTTGGCTACTTTTTTTGTGGAGTTTAAAACACACATAACATCATTGAATTTAAAGGGACTTATATTCTGGGGGGGGGCACATGGCACAAGCAATAGAAGGACTTTAAAACACACACACATAGCCTCATTCTAGGTATAAGTAGTTAAATTGTAATAATAAGCCGCCTCTCCCAAATGGCTCTTGTGCCAGAAAGGGTTAATTACTCACAGTGAGCTGATGAAGTTGCTTTGAGATGAATTTCAGTGGGAAAATGAGGGATCACCCAAGAAACCACATTTTTAAAACATATTGTATGCCATTATGGGCCCCGCCTCAAAAGAATATTATTGGCCCATGTGATAAAATGGCTGCCCCACCCAGGAGCCAAGGGGGTGCCTGGCCAAAAAAGATAACCACCTGGCTCCACCCTTCACAGATAACCAACGGTCTTTTGCTTATCTGTAAAAGCAACATGTTAAGAAAAACTGATCCATAGTGCCCCCATGTGGCGGTTAAACTTTTAAACAAAACTGTCTGACTTGCTTTTAATTATTATTATTACACACACCTTTTTACATTGAAAACCCAATATTTTACATTAAAAACTCAATATTGTACAGGTATGCCTACCACATGACTCTTTTATCACCTTTGTTTAAGCTAATCAGCAAAGACCTCTGGCTCTCTTGCTCAATTGGCCCTATGAAAGCCAGAGATTTCTACCCATCAACCTCCATCTTTTTTTCTCAACACAGGAAAGAAAAAAGAGACCACTGTCCCATTTCTCCCTCTAAAAATCCATTTCCCCAGAGCAATCTTAAAAGACACACAATACAGAAGCTCCATTTTAAAAAATACAACAACAACACGGAATGGAGCTAATACCAGGCCTGGCCTGGTGCACCATGCGGCCCAGAAAGAGCCTTGGTGAAAATGGCCACCAAAGCTGGGAAGCCATATTTAAAAACTCTCCATCCTCTCCCCCACAGCATCACACACCGAGATATATGCCCCAGTCACAAACAATACAGAAGACACATTTTAAAAACCAAAAAAACCTCTCCATCCCATCCCCTCAATATTATCAACTGCCCCCCCCCCCACACACACAATACAGAAGCCACATTTTAAAAAACACACATAAAAGCGAAGGGAAAACACAAAAATACAACAACAACACTGAATGGTGCTAATCCCAGGACTCGCCTGGTGCACCATGCGGCCCAGAAAGAGCCTTGGTGAAAATGGCCACCAAAGCTGGGAAGCCATATTTAAAAACTCTCCATCCTCTCCCCCACAGCATCACACACCGAGATATATGCCCCAGTCACAAACAATACAGAAGACACATTTTAAAAACCAAAAAAACCTCTCCATCCCATCCCCTCAATATTATCAACTGCCCCCCCCCCCACACACAATACAGAAGCTCCATTTTAAAAAACACACATAAAAGCGAAGGGAAAACACAAAAATACAATAACAACACTGAATGGTGCTAATCCCAGGACTCGCCTGGTGCACCATGCGGCCCAGAAAGAGCCTTGGTGAAAATGGCCACCAAAGCTGGGGAGCCATTTTTTAAAAACCAAAAAACTCCCCATCCCTTCCCTCCCCACCTCAGTAAAAAGATGTTAAGCATCGAGAAATGGGGTCAATTTTTTAAAAGCACAAACCCCCATAAAAAGCAACAAGGAAAAACACGGAATGGGACTGGAAAGTCAATGCACAGTTACATTCCCCACAATATTATCAAAACTGCTCCACACACGCCTCCCCCCCCCCAGCTCAAAAAACCATGCATACATACCTTCAAAAAATTTTGAAGTTATATCCCTTGTCCAGCCATCCCAAAAATCTTCCAGAATTCCATGATCGGATCCGCCGTCCCAACGAGCCATCCTTCTCCTAGTTCACCATGAAGGAACGTGTGCGAACCCCTTGGCTTTCTTTCTCCAACTAATCTTCCCTCCCCTCTAATGTGCCCGCCCTCTGCTTAGCGATCTCCCTATTGGTTGGTTTTCCCGCCATCTAACTATGTCTTCCGATTGGATGTTTTCCTGGCCATCTGACTAGCCTCTATTGGCTAATTCTTTTTGAATGAGCCAATGGCTGCTTTTATGACTCCCCCTTTGTCTGTTTCCCCAATCTCCCATGTGTCTCTCCAGCCATGTGCTGATGTCCGCCATGCCCATTGAAAGATAAACACATCTTCTCCAGAAAGAAGCAGCCTGCTTTCCCAATGAAGTGAATAGCACAAAAGCCAAGTAAAAAAACATTTACAGAGGTTTGCTTTTTTTTACCCCACAAAAGCAAGTTGCATCCAGTATCAGAGGCTGACCAGATAAAAGTCGGGTCAGGGCTCATGTAACTTTAACAGTTGTAGAGAAAAGGGAATTTCAGCCAGTGTCATTTGTATGCAATTAGTGCCTGCTTTTTTTATTATTTACACAACAGTTAGCTTTTTTTAATTACAGCTATTCAGCACAGAGAGAGACAAACCCCAAAGCATGTACAGAGTTTTGTTTTTAACGAAGGCACAGAGATGGGAACTGTAGTCCAAATTTTTTATTATTTACACAACAGTTAGCTTTTTTTTAATTACAGCTATTCTTACATTTTTAAGCAGTTAATTGGCATGTACAGAGTTTTGTTTTTAACCAAGGCACAGAGATGGGACCTGTAGTCCAAATTTTTTTTTTCCAAAAACAGTTAGCTTTTTTTAATTACAGCTATTCTTACATTTTTAAGCAGTTAATTGGCATGTACAGAGTTTTGTTTTTAACCAAGGCACAGAGATGGGACCTGTAGTCCAAATTTTTTTTTTCAAAAACAGTTAGCTTTTTTTTAATTACAGCTATTCTTACATTTTTAAGCAGTTAATTGGCATGTACAGAGTTTTGTTTTTAACCAAGGCACAGAGATGGGACCTGTAGTCCAATTTTTTTTTTCAAAAACAGTTAGCTTTTTTTTAATTACAGCTATTCTTACATTTTTAAGCAGTTAATTGGCATGTACAGAGTTTTGTTTTTAACCAAGGCACAGAGATGGGACCTGTAGTCCAATTTTTTTTTTCAAAAACAGTTAGCTTTTTTTTAATTACAGCTATTCTTACATTTTTAAGCAGTTAATTGTACAGCTGAAAAAACTGCTTATAGGGCTTATTTTTAATAACTTCCATAACGTAGTTTAACATGCGCTCATCACTTTTTTTAAGCATTTGGTTCATATGCTTTAAGGAATTCTGGGCTCGGCCAATTTTTGTGATCAAAATTAAAACTTTATCAACTTCTACCTGTGTTAAAAGTAAACAGTTCAAACTATATGCTATTAAAATTACAATATGGAGAATGCTCTTGAAACATATTTTTCCACATACAACTCTAAGTTTTCTTGAAATGACACTTTTTGGCCAAGTTAAGCATTCATGCGAGGATTGTCCTTTTGCCTCGATTTGGCAACCGAGACACGTGTCCCTGAGATATTTATTTAAACAATGTCTAAGAATCCCAAACACAGCACTTCTCACAATACACAGCATCAATTTCCGCTGTTTGCGCGTGGAAGAGGTATCGAAATCAGCGTGTGGCAACCCTAGGATACTCCTCATGAGAACATCTCCTGACTGATCAATGGTAAGATCTGATTCCTAAAAACAATTTAACACAATATTAGAAATTAATCTTAAAAATACACAATATGTTTTCATATTAAATTTAATATTTTTAGAAAAATGATTACATACCTGTCTGTGATCTTCTCCAGATATGGTCAAATCCACAGCTGCCATTCCCCCTGTATTTTCTGAAGCAGCACTATTCAAGGATGATACCTATAAATAGAAGTACATACACATATTGATACTGATAGAAAACTCTTGCACACACACACACACACACATGCTGAAATAAAGATGTAATTTTTACCATGGGTAAATTCTCTGCTGAGATGAATTCCAAAATATTGTACCACATCTGTGGAGTCTCGACGCGTTCCTGGCGGGGACCAGCACATGGCTGAAGAGCATCACATGTTTGGGTTGTCTCGTCTTGCTCCTGGTGGAGATCAGTATATCGTTGGGGTATCTCGATGCGTTCCTCGTATCGAAATTTACTTGGAGGGGAAACATCCTCTACAGAACTGAGATGCCGCTTTCGAGGGTCAATTGTTGTGCTTTTCCCTTGTGCAGTTTTTGTCTGTTTGTACTGAATTTTCACAGGTACAGTGGCCGGTGTTGCTGAAGTGCCTCTAGGTGTGCTAGGATCCATGATCTCCCCGCAGGAAAAACTTGTCTGGGCATGCCAAGAACGGCTTCTTTTGTTACTGTGCCAAAGGGGGTGGAGTTACAGCTCTACAACCGCTTCCTATTGGTCCGCGGTAGCCTGGGGAGTTGTTAGAGGGGTCACATGACCCCCCTGGGCCAATCCGGGAGCGGTTTCAAACCCCGCCAAAAATGGTATTGGGGTCAAATGAACCATGGGGTCACGTGATCACCTGGGGGAGGGATGGTCACATGACACGCTGTTCCATGAGCTCACTTCCCGCCCCGGTAGGGGTGGAACTTCCGGCCCCGCTAAGGCGGGACTTCCAGTCCCGCTAAGGCGGGACTTCCGGGGCGGCGCAACTGTCACTTTCTAAAAAGGGGCGTGGTTTCGAGTTTGATGGGAGGTCCTACCCTTTACTACTCATACTATACATACTCACCTGAAACAATCTTAGAAAATGCAGATCATAAAATATACTGGGACAGAACAATTCATACCAACAAGACAATACCCTACAACCGACCAGACATAACGTTCATAAACAAAAAAGAAAAACACATCTACCTCACTGACATAGCAATACCTAATGACAAAAATATTGTAGAAAAGGAGGAGGAGGAGGAAAAGAGAGAAAAAGTATACACCACTGGCCATGGAAATTTAAAAAAACTATGGCAACAGGTAAAGGTCACAATTATTCCATTTGTCACACCAGTCATTGGCATCACATCAATTTTTTTACAGAAACTGGGCCTATCAAAATACATCCACACCAACATCCAGAAAACAGTCATACTTAAAACATGCTTAATAGTCAGGAAATTCCTAAATCAGTAAAAGGCAGCATGACTTGGCAAAGCCTGTCATGTCGTCTAGAAAAACTGCCATGAGCGAGAAAAGGGATATCATAATTCCTGAAAGGTATAAATACATGGCAAGTGCAGAGGTGATTGACAAAACCCAGTCAGTGTAGTGGAATGTGAGGAGGAGGAAAGTGTGATAGAGTAGATTGGTGGGTTTTGAGTGAAAGGAAACAAAGTACATTGCATCTTCATTCACTTTGTTTGATGAGCAAAGGAATTTTCTTTCTTTCTTTCTTTCTTTCTTTCTTTCTTTCTTTCTTTCTGGACATGATTCTTTTTGTCAAGTGTCGGAGGGATTAATAGTCTATCCCCTAAATCAGGGATAGGGAATGGATTGCCTGCCAGATGTTGGATAAGGCTGTGCTAAGATGTTGCTGTGGTGGCTAAGGCTGATGGGAATTGTAGTCCAACAACATCTGGAGAATCAGATGTTTCCCACCCCTGCAGTAAATACTCTGTGCAGTGGGAGAGGACATGTTTTGTAAATGAAGAGGGTCCAGCCTCTGGTATATCTAGTTAAATTTCCACTGCACTTGCTTCTTCTTCTGCCCTATTCAGACAATGCACTAAGCCATGACGGTTAAGTGTTTTGAGCTAATCCTGATGGCTTAGCGTATTGTGAATGGCATTTTTCTTAACCATGGTGGCTATATAACCATGGTTTAACCATGCTGCAAAAGGGTTAGCTGCCCTAACAATGACTTAATCTTAAAATTAAAGTGCAACAAAAAAGGGGGGGTCGTAGGCAAAAAGTTAGGAAATAACGTCTTCTTGAGGCCTTGAAAAGCTGTTGCCGATCAAATCAGTCAGTCATGGCCTGGATGGTCAAGTAGTCTGACTCTTTATAAAGCGGCTCCCTATATTCAACGCTCTGTTCAACTGTTATACTACATGCCAGCATTTTGTTGAGAATTCCACAACTTGGTCATGGCATATGAGTAAGAAAGTCCAGTTTTCACAGGATCTTAGGCTGACCAGATAAAATCCAGGTCAGGGCTCCTGTAATTTTAACAATTGTAGGGAAAAGGGAATTTCAGCCAGTGTCATTTGTATGCAATTAGTTCCTGGTGAAATTCCCTCTTCATCACAACAGTTAAAGGTGCAGGCACTATACTAGAGTGACCAGATACAAAAGAAGGCAAGGCCCTGCAACTTTAACTGTTGTGATGAAGAGGGAATTTCACCAGGAACTAATTGCATACAAATGACCCTGGCTGAAATTCCCTTTTCTCTACAACCGTTAAAGTTACAGGAGCCCTGACCTGGATTTTATCTGGTCACCCTACAGGATCTGGCACCCGGAATCTGAAGATAATGACACAAAATTGAAAAGAGGAAAAAGAAGCCGAGTTCAATATCAATTTTTAAAACGGCAGTTAAAAAATAAAAAATAAAATTAGAATTTCATCGAGCTGTGTAAATAAACCCATCAAAGTCATCCAGTGTGCACAGAGATGGACTCCTATCTCTGCCTATTATCTTTAACATTCTGCGGATAATTAATATGTTAACACAATCTACCAAGACAACTGTGACTGTTTTCAAACATAGGCCACGGTTATTTGGTAAAATCTGAAAGCTTTCCCCACCCTATTGCTGCTGTTGTCCGTCACTTATTACTTGCCTAATAAATACTTTAATTACATTTAATAAATAATGTATCCTGGCACAGTGAAATGGTAATTCTTTTAAATTAATTATTAACCGCACGCAAAAAGGTTTATTGCAAGTACCACGAAAGGAAATTTCTGCCTTTAATCTAACGTGATCATTCATTATGCACAGTAAAGCCTCCATTTGCATATTATTAGCAAGGTAACCTTTCGCCTTCCTGGCAACCATTACCATGTGTCTTAATGGTGAAATGCATTAGCGGCCATGGTTAGGCTCCCAATCCTTACACAATGATAAACAATACGTTATATCAGCATTGTTTATGGCCTTCTGCCAGCCACTTCTTAACAAAAACATCTCCCTAATATACCACATTGACAAAATGTCCAGTAAATGTATTATGTCAAGTTGTTAAAGGTGGAGCTGCAGATGGTAAATTGATGAGAAGCCGTAAATGTGGGGCTGTTTAATCCCCTCGAGGGCACGGCCATAAAATAATCCCAATAAGGTTTAAAGCAAAAACCGCTTAATGGTCTTTGAAGTGCTGGGCTGCCCCACAGAAGTTTGATTATGCCTTCCCAATTACATGGATCCACCACTGGCACCTTTCCAGTTAACTGTACACCAGTAGCATGTTTCTCAAACGGCAGAGACACATGATCAGAGCAGTCACATGGTACAACTTGTCCTGGGCCTAATCCATAGTACCAAGCAGGATATAGCACTATGAAAGCAGCATGAAAGTGGTACATAAAAGGCAGGAGCCACACCAAGCAAGATATAGAGGTCTATGGCATGTGTCAATGGGCCCCAATAGTTGTCAGTGCACTTCAATACCGCTATAAAGCAGTAGTGTGGCTCCTGCCTTTTGTATACCTGTTTCATACTGCTATATTCTGCACCTGGTCTATAACTTTTGAGGCTATCAGGATGGGAAGAGATTACATTTGAATCCTGCCTCTTTTTTTTTTTTTTTAATCTCCATCAATACAAAAAAAAAAAAAAGGTTAAGGAGTGTTTGGCAGAACTTGCATTTGATGTGCATAAAGTTCTAGCTTTGCTATCTGGCATCTCCAGGTAAGAGGATCTCAGTTTGGGAGACAGTTAAAGAACTCAAAGCCAATTACAGGTTGGAATAGTCCTTATAACCAATAGTGAAGGCAGGCCCCAGGCGCAACTGTACAGTTAGGCAGTCGCTGTCGGTGGGGAGGGGGCGTCGAGGATGAGCCCAAGCCCCTTGAGACTTCTGACAACCCTGATTCTGATAGGGTGACCCTATGGAAAGGAGGACAGGGCTCCTGTATCTTTAAGAGTAGTATTGAAAGGGGAATTCCAGCAGGTGTCATTTGTATGCATACAGCTCCTGGTGAAATTCCCTCTTCATCATCATCATCATCATCATTTATTTATTTATTTATTTCTTACCTGCCTCTCCCTCCGGATCAAGGCAGGGAACAACAATAAATATAAATTCAAAGACCATAAAATAGATAAAACATTAAAAACAAACAAAATGAATACATTATTAAAACATCTTAAAATTCAACTAGGCAGGCCTGCCGGAAGAGATCCATCTTCACGGCTCTCTGAAATTCAAGAAGACTGCCGAGTTATCGAATCTCTCCTGGCAGGCCATTCCACAGTCCAGGAGCGACAGAAGAGAAGAGAAGCTGCAGGAGCTATACTAGAGTGATCATATACAAAAGAGGGCAGGGCTCCTGCAGAGTTAACTGTTGCGACGAAGAGGGAATTTCAGCTGGTGCTGCATGCATACAAATGACACCTGCTGGAATTCCCCTTTCAGTACTACTGTTAAAGATACAGGAGCCCCGTCCTCCTTTCCGTATGTTCACCCTAAACTCCAGTACAGAGGTCATGAGGGAGGCACCGCGGTAAGCCCAGCGGATCTTGTCTCATTCTCTAGAAAGCTTTAATCACAACAAGTTGGCCTCTTGTCTTCTGTGGTCTAAGAAAGCACTACTAAAACAATTGCAAAGGGGGAAGACAATCACCTTGACAGGTTAAAAGGGATGGAGGCAGCCAATCAGGGCACGTGAGGGAAGGGCGGGGACATGGTGTACGCACATTTCGGAAGGGGAATTCACTACGCACGAATCACATTTGCATTATTCATGAGCTCCTCTGTGGTGAGGGGATGAAGGGGCAAAGAAGAAGCAAAAAGGAACAGCTCTGCTAGAGCCCATGGTGACCTGGGCTTTACACTAGTAACAGCAGCCCTGTTCAGACAACATGCTAAACCATGATGGTTAAGCATTTTGAGCTGAACCATTATGGCCTAGTGTGTCGTGTGAACCATTCCTAACCATGGTGGCTACATTAACACGGTTTAAACAGGCTTACTAACCACTTGCTGCAAAAGGGTTAGCGGCTGACCATATGAAAAGGAGGACAGGGCTCATGTAACTTTAACAGTTGTAGAGAAAAGGGAATTTCAGCCAGTGTCATTTGTATGCAATGAGTTCCTGGTGAAATTCCCTCTTCATCACAACAGTTAAAGTTGCAGAGCCCTGCCTTCTTTTGTATATGGTCACTCTAGTATAGTGCCTGTAACTTTAACTGTTGTGATGAAAAGGGAATTTCATCAGAAACTAATTGCATACAAATGACACTGGCTGAAATTCCTTTTTCTCTACAACTGTTAAAGTTACATGAGCCCTGTCCTCCTTTTCATATGGTCAGCCTAACCATGGCTTAGCGTGTTGTCTGAACGGGCCCAATGAGAACACGAACCCCCCAAATCTTTAATGTTTTGGGACATAACCCCACGTTTGAGGACATCATTTTGTTTCGGCATCGTTCTGTTTTTGCAGCTGCTTTTCCCTCGTGCCTGAAGTTTTTCTAGTTCATAATAAAACCTGTGGGTGCTCTCTGCCCCCTCAGAAATGGCAAACAGTCAAATGTTTCCTCTTTTCCATGACGGAACGCTGAATTACTAGCGCTACATATATCCGCAGACAATTATGCTTTTTCACAAATAAATCTCCGGCATTACACAGATGTTGCCAGGTCTCCGAATGCAAATATTGTAAACCTGAACATGATTCAACCAATTTTCTATAAGGCAAAATAAATTTAATTGGCTTGGTGTCTCATCATCTTAAAACCCCTTTAGGGGCCATCAGTGGCATTACATGTCTCTGAAGTCCTTTCTAACGTGTAATGTGCTATTGGCTACTTTATAGCTAATATACATGTGGCACGCAAACAAATCGTCCCACAGTGATTTCTTTCCCGCTAAAGTGATTTCTCTATTAAAATGGAAAGGAGAGAGCAGGATGGGGTGGAGGGGAGGGGGTGGGGGACGTAGGTTCAGGGGACATTGGTATGAGAAGGGGATGTGGCAGAGGAGCCTTAGCTCAGGAGCAGAGGTCATGTTTTGCATGCAGAACATCCCCAATTTAATCCCCAGCATTTCCAGGGCTAGGAAAGACCAAGTCCTGCCTGAAGACACTGCCAATGGAGGCGCTTCTCTAAACGGACCAACGATCTCAGTCCTGAGCCCGATTCACATGGCGTACCCGCAAGAGCTGCACGTGCGAAGGGGACAGCAGTGTTTATACCCTGCCCTTGACATCTGCGGCATCAGCTGATCGTCTGAACAGAGGCCGCATGCATGTGCAACTGCACGCATGTCGGCTCTGCACTTGAACCAGGGACTCGGCCTCTGTCTGGGTTCCTAATAGGGATGTATGATTCCTCAAAACCCGATAACTGCAACTTCCATCTCGAAAGTCATTCCGAATCCGATTGTGAGGTTTATTTCCCCCCCCTTTTCGCCTGAAAATTCACGCGTATTTTCATGTGCATTTCCCCAAATGGACGCAAGGTCTGCGGCCGGCACTGCAGCATGAAAAGGAGGACAGGGCTCCTGGAGTGGATCGACACTACTGCATTATAAACTGTTTTAAAGTGTGATATCCTGCTTGGTGTAGATCCGGCCCTGTACCTTTATTGAAAAGGGGATTTCAGCAGGCATCAATTTTATGCATGCAGCACCTGGTGAAATTCCCTTTTTATCACAACAGTTAAAGCCGCAGGAGTATAGCTAGCGTGACCTGATACAAAAGAGGGCAGGGCTCCTGCAGCTTTGCATGGAGGTCAGGAACATAAAAATCCTGCCTCCTTCACCCCTTCCACGCATTCACTGAACGTGTGAAAAGGGCTGAATTAAAGCTGCTTCCCATGTCCATATGTAGGCTGACCATATGAAAAGGAGGACAGGGCTCCTGCACCTTTAACTGTTGTGATGAAGAGGGAATTTCACCAGGAACTTATTGCATACAAATGGCACTGGCTGAAATTCCCTTTTCTCTACAACTGTTAAAGTTACAGGAGCCCTGACCTCCATTTCGTATGGTCAGCCTACCATATGGGAATAATGTTTGCAGCTCATTTGAGCATCTGTGAGATCAGGAGTGAGGAACCTTCTTCAACCAGCTTGCCAAGGGTGGGTGTGGCTGTAGTCCAAAGTGGGTGTGGTCAGCTCATCTCTCTTTTACACCCTCATACACATAACCAGATAGAAAAATTGCCATAGGGGTAATAGTGCACAGGGAGGAGAGAGTTAACCCTCCCCTCTCCAGAAGTGCCCTTCCCCACAAATACCCCTCCCCCATACATGTCCTTCCCTCACACATGCCCCTCCCCCCACATGCTGCAATTAGGGTTTTAAAAAGCCTCCATTGTTCTATGTGATGGAGGGGGTGGTGAAGTGAGGTTGCCGGCTACATCAGGATGCCCCATCCATCCTATGGGTGGGAGGTTCCTGCCTAGGGTGCCCATAATTGGGGAACCAAAAAAAGAGGACACCCAGTGTGGTGGTGGTGGTGGGAAAGCGTGCTTTCCAGGGGCTCTGGAAAACACATCATCCCCCCTGCCAAGCTATAGGTAGCTGCCATTAGCGTGGCGGTTATGAATGGCATGCTTTCCAGAGGCCCTAGAAAGCGTGCTTTCCCCTCCTCCACTCGAATCAAGGCCTTAAGGGCCCCGATTGGAGAGGAGGAGGGGAAAGCTTGTCATTCCTCCCCACCACTGCTCCAGTTGGTTCCTCCGGAAAGCACGTCATTCCCCCCCCACCACCACACTAATGGCAGCCTTAAAGGGGAAAGCGTGTCATTCCAGGACATTATAGAAAATTACAGAAAATCCCCCGACACCCAGGATAGAACAAAAACCAGGACAAATCCGGGGAAATCCTGATGTTTGGTCACCCTATCTGTGGTTGATGATTCTCACCCAGGAAACCATTTCTCCAGGGCTACTTCTAGCTGAGGCTTTTCTTGAGCAATTGCCCTGCCTCACATTCATGGAATTTCACAGGAGTCCAGTCGACAGCATCTTCCATTGGTACCCCTTCCAGAATAGCTGCCTTGGAACTGGTAGCGATAGGGGCTGTCCATCAGGAAGTGTTCTACAGTTCATCTCCCCAGCATGAAATCTCTTTCCTGAAAGTGCTCGGACCCTAGGGCAGGGGCAGGTGTGTTGGTGGACTGCCACCCCCAGCAGCCTTAGCCAGCATAGCCAATGGTGAGGGCTCATGGGAGTTGTAGGCCAAAGCATCTGGAGGGCCAGATGTTTCCCATCCTTGGCTTAGGTTGACAATTCAAAACACCATTGGATTTATTTCACTGCCAACACAAACAGTCACTGTTTTGAGTTTTGGAAACATAAACTGCTTCAGGCATTTTTAGACATGACTCCTGAAGAAGGCCCCGGTGGGCTAAAACATGGTGGGTATATATATTCAAGCACCTTGGGCCTAGCTCCTCATCATGGGTAGGCAACCCAAACCCAAACTCATAACCCCTGAATACTTGCCATGCTGGCTGGGGCTGATAAAAGTTGTAGTCCATAAGATCTGGAGGGCACCAGGTTACCTACCCCCTCAATTCTACTTTCTACAACCATGCATACCTTTGTAAACCTCTCTCTTGTCCTTCCCCGCTTTTTTCTTTTCTCCCGACTAAAAAGCACCCCATGCATTTGCCTTTCTTCATCAGATATGCCCAGTATATTGTGCTTTCTTTGGCTTCTCTTTAATTATTTTCCTCATCCGTAAGTGGAAACCTTTTCTGTCTCTCAGCTTCCCTGGACGCAGGCACACCTTTGGCTATTTTTAGAAATGGCTTCACTGTGTGTAGCCCATTAACCGTTTCCTCTCTGGGACACAAGGCCTTAATTTGTATGAATTATGTCCGTTCCCTAAAGCAAAAAGATAGGCATCGTGAGATAAATTGCCTTGAGGGGGAAAGAGTGGTGGAAAGGCAAAGGGAATCTCTTCACCTCACGCTGACCCTTCCGGACCAGTGCACAGGGGAATACAATAATGATGCCCTAAGAGGAGAGGTTTGGATTTCAGGTTAGTTAGAATGAATGATCTACGGAGGCTTTCCAGGAGCCAATCTGTAGAATCAAAAGGTGAGGTTAGAATTGCTCTTGAATCAAAACATCTCTCACACTCTTCCAGCTAGATGTCAGGGCTGGGCTGTGGGTGGCAGTCTGAGGTGAACCTGAAGCCGCAGGAGTCAACCTTTGGGGCCCAGAGGCATATTTGGCCAGTTGAGAAAGTGTTCTGGGCATCACCTCCAATTGTCCGTCATGGGAGGCATGGCAAAGGGCAAGTAACTTGCCCAAAAGTCTGAATACAAGGCATTAATGGGGCTTTTAGAATGTTTTAAGGATGTTTTTAGGATGTTTTAGGATTTTTTATGCAGTTTTAATAATATGTGTCATGTTTTAATCAGTTTTATGTATTTTATCATGTTGTTGTTCCCCGCCTCGATCCAGACGGAGAGGCGGGTAAGAAATAAATTATTATTATTATTATTATTATTATTATTATTATTATTATTTTAGCCTGACACACTAACTAGGGTGACCAGATAAAATCCAGGTCAGGGCTCATGTAACTTTAACAGTTGTAGAGAAAAGGGAATTTCAGGCAGGGTCATTTGTATGCAATTAGTTCCTGGTGAAATTCCCTCTTCATCACACCAGTTAAAGTTGCAGGGGCCCTGCCTTCTTTTGTATATGGTCACTCTAGTATAGTGCCTGCACTTTTAACTGTTGTGATGAAGAGGGAATATCACCAGGGGAAGGGGGAACCCAGGCGTCAGGGCCAAATTCAGCCCTCCTAAGCCATTTCTACACCAGGTTGTTTGCCTGGGATGGCCCCCGGCTGGTCCCTGTGCATTGATGGTATTAGGTACTTCTGGGATTGCTCTCCCTCCCTCTACACCCCTATGGTTGGGGAAGGGCTGCTCTAAACAAAAAAAGAGAAGTAGGTGGCCCTGAAAAAAGAAGAGCCCCTTCTGTTCAGGGATAGGACTGAGAACCAGTGTGGGATCCCACTGGTGGAAGAAGGAGGGCTATTTTTCTAGGCCCACTGGTTCCACATGATTCGGAACCCCGATTGTGCATGGAATCCTACAGGTGTAGAGGTGATGTTCAGTGGCCTTTTTGCTGCAGGTGTTTGCTATGTATGTGTGGACCCCTAGGGGAGGAGCTTCATTAGGATGTGATGTCAGGGGGAGGGGCTACTTGGTCTGGCCCCATTCCTGCTCATGTGGTGAGTCTACCCATTGGGCCTCTCTCTCTCTCTCTGCAATGTTGAACCAATTCCAGTGCTAGGCAAGCCTGAAAGCAGAGGGGCCACCAGGGGCAAAGGCAAAAAGCATGGTGGGAAAAATGCAAAAATAAATATCCCCGATACCAGCTTATTGCAGTAGCTGAAAGCTTTTATTGCCAGTCACTCAGCCTTAGGAGAGGCATTTCAACCATTGGGAATAGGGGACAATCTATGCATAAGCCTGGAAATCACCAATTGGTGGTCAGATGAAAGAGGGCGGGGCCTGGGGAAAGGGGTGTGGCCATCTGGTGGCGAGGCGGTGGTAGTGGGCAGGGGAGCAACTTGCCCAATCCCCCTTCAAAGCTAACTGTGCCCCTGTTTGCTGCTACAGTTGTAGCAATGAGATGGAGATGGGTAGGGTGCTGTTTCTGTCTGGCACCTGGTATGCAGGTGCCAGGTGCAAGGAACTCTGGGAAATGAACTTTTCCCAGTGCTGTTAGCAGATAGGGAAACTGCATTTCACAGTACCCCAGCCCCTTCTGCATGTCAATCACTAGAGCAGGTAGGAGGGAGACATATACCTCCCTCTTTTGTCCATCTCACATCTGCCCTCAGAGCAGGGGGTGGATGGGTGGTAGGCAGGAAGGCAAACAGACTTGATTTCTTCTCTGCTCAGATTCCATCCAAGCCAGAGAAGAACTTTTAGGGTTGTCAAGCTCACCTTATATTTGAGGCGAGTATTACGAGTTGTCAGAATGCATGTGCTCAACCTGTCTGCTAAAAAGTGTCATATGCCCATTAAGTTAAGGGAAATTTAAGTTTTGGTGACATCGCTAACTGAAGTAGGCAAAGCCAGTGAAGCCGATCATGGAGGCTTTCCTCTGTGGGTGGTAGTGACTTTGGGTTCCTACAGACTAGGTGCCCTTTAATCAAAGTACACAAGGTCATTCTCTTATGGCACCAGTGACGAGACCTCCACACTGTTCGGGAATTAATGATCTACTGCAGCAGATCATTAATTCAAAAAAGTCTACGGGAAGATCTCCTTAATAGCCGAATCCCAAATCACATCTCTATTGTACCCAGCCATTCCTGTTTCTTCCTTTCCCATTAGCAACTTCATTTTGCTTCCACTTGACTAATGCTTTTAACCAACATAATTTTGTTTCCCGGACAATGGCGACCTCCACTACATAGATCTATCATGGTCTCCTGTTTGCTTGCCTCGCATTCTCTGCCAAGATAAAGCAGATGGCTGAAACTATTAAAGTGGAGGGAGGACCAGAGTGGGAGGGGATGTACTGCGGAAACCAACATACACACATTGTCAAGGTCAGCGCATACGTTAGATCGGTTTTTACAGAATGTCAACACCCAGACTATAAAAAAGAGGCGGCACTAAATTGTGATCATTTGTTTATACTGAACCATCACTTTAAAGAGCAACATAAGCAGTTTTTTTTAAAAATCCCACCTTTCCTCCAAGGACCTCAAGGCAGTGTTAGGATGACCCTATGGAAAGAAGGACAGGGCTCCTGTATCTTTAACAGTTGTATAGAGAAGGGAATTTCTGCAGGTGTCATTGGTATGCATGCAGCACCTGGTGAAATTCCCTCTTCATCACAACAGTTAAAGCTGCAGGCACTATACTAGATTGACCAGATGCAAAAGAGGGCAGGGCTCCTGCAGCTTTAACTGTTGTGATGAGGAGGGAATTTCACCAGGTGTTGCTTGCATACAAATAACCCCTGCTGAAATTCCCTTCTCTATACAACTGTGAAAGATACAGGAGCCCAGTCCTCCTTTTCGCATGGTCACCCGAGGAGTGTACGTAGTCCTTCCTTTCCATTTTATCTTCACAACAATTCTGTGAAAGACAGTGACTGGCTCAAAATCACCCAGAGGGCTCAATAACTGTGTGGGAATTGGAATGCAGCTCTCTTGGGTCCTAGACTAATGCTCTGAGCACTACACCGCACTGCCTCTTGGCTCACTGGGTCCAATTGCCATCAATGCTCAGGTGGAGAGGGCAGACAGGGGAGCTTGCCACTGTCATGGGCTTTCTCTCTCATGTGCCAACAAGTGATGACAATGGCACAGCTATCCTGGTTCTTTCGTGTGCCCCCACTTCCCCTGGGCTGGTGCTGCTAAATGACGGGACTGCTGCAGCCAATCTCCTCGCCATCAGCCAGAGTAAGAAGGGAGGTGGCTGCTGCCATAGCTTCGCCATTCCATTCAGTCATGGGTTCCAATCCACCCAGGCCTGCTTTTCTGCATGAGGATTGCATTCCTCGGTGAAAACAAATGGGGAACCCACCTACTCAAAAGCTTTGTGTGCCTATTAAGACCCCGGGGGCCATGTAGCTAGAAAGAGGAAGCTGTAAATTAAATAAACAAAGGTCCCGAAGGAAGAACTGTGGAGATCAGCAGCACAAACATACAAGCAAGCCCAAATAAGGTATGCATGGGGGGGGGGAAGCATTGTTGACTCCCAAAACCCTACTTTTGGACTAGAAATATACAACTGCAAACATTTGGCATAGCAATACTACTACTGTTACTACTACTACTACTACTACTACTACTATTTATATGCTGTTCTGCAAGGCAAGGACAATCCCATGCAAGTCTACTCAGAATATTGATGGGTGACTTGACCCCATTATAATTTGGACTTCAGCAGCCAAGTTCTGACCCAGCTATATGCAATCAGAGCCAACCTCTCCTGCATTGCGAGTTTCCAAAGTGTCTCCAGGTGTGCAGTATAGAAGTGCATCTTGGGAACGTGACCATGTATAGAATGACATTCTTCTTCTTCCACTCTGTGTGTCAGAATGTTGTGCATCATAACACGTCCTTTCCTGATTGGCTGTCCTCACAGGGGCTTTGTTTCCAGTGGTGCATAATTCAAAATGGAGTCACAGGCAGAGGCTGTGGAACAAGTCCCAGAAGCAGAAGCAGCAAAAATGTCTTTGCTGTTTCTTCAGGGGCTTTAGCACGTTGTTGTCAAACTCTTGCCAATCACTGCCCCAATTCCGTCAAGAAGAGCCCATTTCTGATAAATGTTGGGGCAGGTATTATTATTATTATTATTATTATTATTATTATTATTATTTACATTTCTATACCGTTCCATAGCCGAAGCTCTCTGGGCAAGTTACAAAAATTAAAACATTAAACATTAAAAATTGATATACAAAATTTTAAACCATTAAACCATGAAAACAGACAACATACGAAGACAATATACATTTAAAACAACTTTGAAACTCTCAGCCAGGCCTAAACATAGATCTGGGGTCAATTTAAAGCTCAACATATGCTGTTAAATGCTTGGGAGAAGAGAAAAGTCTTAACCTGGTGTCAAAAAGATAACAAAGTTGGTGCCAGGCTGGCCTCATCGGGGAGATCATTCCATAATTGGGGGGCTACTATTGAGAAGGCCCTCTCCCTTGTTGCCATCCTCCGAACTTCCCTCAGAGAAGGCACTCAGAGTATGTTGAGCATAGTTTACTCGTGGGTTCATGTCGGGAGAGGCATTCTGTCAGGTATTGTTGTCCCAAGCCGTGTAAGGCTTTATAGGTTAAAACTAGCACCTTGAATCAGGCTTAGAAACATACAGGCAGCCAATGCAAGTGGACCAGAGTTGGCCTTACATGTTCAAACCTCCTGGTCCAAAGTTATCATTCTGGCTGCTGCATTTTGCACTAGCTGCAGTTTCTGAACGGTCTTCACAGGCAGCCCCACGTAGAGTGCATTGCAGTAATCTAACTTGGAGGTTACCAGAGCATGGAAAACTGAAGCCAGGTTATCCCTGTCCAGATAGGGGCGTAGCTAGGCCTCCAACTGAAGTTGGTAGAAGGCATTCCATGCTACCAAGGCCACCTGAGCCTCAAGTGACAGAGATGGTTCTAGGAGAACCCCCAAGCTATGAACTTGCTCCTTCAGGGGGAGTGCAACCCCCTCCAGAACAGGTTGAACACCCTCCATCCAGTCAGAAGAACCATCCACTAATAGCATCTCAGGCTTGTCTGGATTGGTTTATGGTGGTAGAACCATTCACTTAAGTTGGGCTCTCATAACCACTAACCCACCCAGTGTGGGTTGTTTTTGAACCATGGTTTATTCTGTTGTCTGAACAAAGTATTTTTTTCCACAGGGTGGCTTATTGTGTTGTGTGAACACAACACATTTTCCATAGGGTTACTTGTTAACCATGCAGTGTGGCTTGGTAACCACCCTGAACAACCCAGCAACAAGCCATGGGTTCTTGAGGTGGCTTTTTCGAGAAAAATAAACCATACTGCATGTTTAACAAGCCATCCTGTGGAAAATGTGCTGTGTTAAGACAACATGATAGTCCATGGTGGGATAGTTGGTTGTGTGAACCCAGCTTTACTTTTGCTATTTAACCCATATGTGCTCCTTTGGGAACTGAAGTGAATGGATGGTATAAGAATCAAACCATAAGCAACGAGTGCCATTCTAACATCTGTCCCCTGGTTGCTTGACTGTTTTCTTCCCCTGCAAAACAGGCTACTGTTTTTCTATCTCAGGTGTTTTAGAATCTCATTTTGTGTTCTTCTTGAGTGTACCTTATCACTGAAAGTTGGCCGTGATGTGTGGTGTGTTATCTTTCTTTCTATTACACGTCTCTCCATTGCTCTGCAGCCTCCCTGGCTGCCTGCACTTCCTGATCCAAAAAAGCCCCATGGGAGGACTTACTTCCCCTGGGGTTAACTGAAATGTGGAAAGCTGGGAAGGCTGCAGACTGGCAGAGATATCCTTGTATAATGAAAGACAGGATGCTCACTCACCTCCCTTGACCATGTTACATCTAAGCAAAACACAATTACAACTCAACCCCCGCCATCACACAAGAATTTCACTTAAATTTCCTTCTCCTTTGAACATTCCTCCACCCACTCCTGAAAAAAAAAAACCAATTTATTTTCTTATGACTTGAATGAGAATGGTAAAAAATGTGGATGAAGGCTGGAAGGATTTCAACAGACAACAGAAGGATTTTTTGTTTTGATTTGTTTTTTAAATTACAAACTGATGTGGAAACAGGATGAATTGAACTTAAAATTGGAGAGAGACTGAAATGGACAGATTTGTCCATCCTAGGCTGCCTCTACAAGAGAGGTTTAAAGCTCTTTCAAGGTGCTTTAAAAAATGTACCTCTACAAGAACGGAGCGCAAATCAGGCGTAGAGGCGCATTATCTCTCCGATTATGAGTATTATCGAATGCGCGTTAAATCGCGAGTTTTATTTTGCTCCGTCCGTTAAAGCACATTTTGACTGTGTGAATAAGCGCTTATGCGCATTAACTACTTTTATAGCACATTTTGGACATCTGTTAATGCGCTTTGCCACCTCTCTCCGCCTCTCGTGCAGAGGGATTAGGCGTCAATGCACTTCTGCGATTATGCGCATAATCGCCTAACCAGGCGCAAAAGTGAATCCTTGTAGAGGGGACCTTAGCGAGGACCACACATGACACTTGTATTCCCCAAATGGTTCACATTTAGTTAGAGCTTTACTCTGATACATCATCCTTTACCAAAGTGTCCGGTGGCTGCCTTGCAACTGCAACAGCTTCTCTTCTGCCTTCTCTTCTGCCGCTCCCAGACTGTGGAATGGCCTGCCGGAAGAGATTCGTCAACTTAATAGTCTCTTTGACTTTAAGAAAGCCATAAAGACCAATCTCTTCCGGCATGCCTACCCAGTCAAAATTTTAAGAGTTTTATTGGTATTTTAATAATGTTGTAATTTTATATGTTTTTAATTAGTTTTATGTATTTTATGTCATTTGTATTGATGTTGTTCCCCGCCTCGATCCTGAGGGAGAGGCAGGTAAGAAATTATTATTATTATTATTATTATTATTATTATTATTATTATTTAAGTAGAATCAAAGAATTATAGACTAGTAGAGTTGAAAGGGGCCTATAAGGAATCCACATTAAAGCATACCTGACAGATGGCTGTCCAGCTGCATCATGAATGCCTCTAGTGTGAGAGAGCCCACAACCTCCCTAGGGAATTAGTTCCATTGTTGTATTGCTCTAACAGTCAAGATGTTTTTCCTGATGTCCAGCCGGAATCTGGCTTCCTGTAACCTGAGCCCATTATTCCGTGTCCTGCACTCTGGGATGATTGAGAAGAGATCCTGGCCCTCCTCTGTGTGACGACCTTTCAAGTATTTGAAGAGTGCTATCATGTCTCCCCTCAGTCTTCTTTTCTCAAGGCTAAGCATGCCCAGTTCTTTCAGTCTCTCCTCATAGGGCTTTGTTTCCAGAGCCCTGATCATCCTCATTGCCCTCCTCTGAGCCCCCTCCAGCTTGTCTGCATCCTTCTTGAAGTGTGGTGCCCAGAATTGCACGCAATACTCAAGATAGAAGAATCAGGTTCATTTACTTTCACAAGACAAATAAGGGAGCACACTCACTCTTCCTCCCTGGAGTTTGCTGGAGTTTGGGTGCAACCTTTGCAGAACTGCTAGTCTGTCCATCAGGTATTACATGCTGTGCCCAACAGTGTCCACCTTGAGTTTTTTGAGGTAGGAACATAAGAAGAACCATGCTGAATCAGACCAAGGGGCAATCTTGTCCAGCATTCCATTCTCACAGTAGTCCATCAGATGCTTGTGGGAAGGCCACAAGTAGAAGAAGAATGCAATAGCACCCTCTCACTGATGTTCCCTAGCAACTGTATTATGTTCCATTGGGATCATGACTAGTACCCAATGATGGCTTGATCCTCCTTGAATTTGTCGAATCCCTTTTTGGAGTCATCCAGGCTGGTGGCCATCGCTACATCCTGTGGGAGCTCATTCCATAGTTTATGCACTCGGTGAAGAAGAATTTCCTTTTATCTGTCTTGAATCTGGCTCTAGTATTTTGGGAGAGGGAGAAAACATTCTTCCTATCCACTTTCTCCACACCATGAATAATTTTGGATGCTTCTATCATGTCACCCCATACTTGTCTTATGTTGAAGCTAAACACTCCCAGATGTTGTAACCTTTCCTCATAGGGGAGTTGCTCCAGCATGTTGATCATTTTGTTGGCCTTTTTCTGCACCTGTTCCAACTCCACAATGTCCTTTTTTTTGTGGCGGATGGTGCTGAGATGGAGGCATGGATGGTGGTGGTGAAGGTGTATTGATTCTGGGGGAAATGAAGATGATGATGGCTATGCAGTTGCTTCACCCCGTGCCTGTCTTCTCAGTGCCAGTCTGAATACAGCCGCCCAGGCCTCTGCTCTGGATAAACGTTAGCACCCTAATGCTGAGCTGTTAGGCACCCAGGAGCCACCTTGTTCAGGATTCCCACAAACCTGGCACAAGCCCTGGCACTGTGCTACCCCAGCTTAAGCCAAATAAGTTGGGCAAAGTTAGCAGGTATTTATCAGTGTTGCTTGGCTTTCATAGTAGGCAACTGGCAGCAGAATCCAGCTTTTCTCAACACTAAATTTAAGTCAGCTTGGAAGGAAATGATGCGCCGTCACCAGGCCCAGCCCAAGGCAGATCAACGCCTGAAGCAGGGACCTGCCACACCGCCGTTGCCACCACCATCACAGACCTCCTTCTTCCCCCAAGCTGTGTGCCTTCCTTCCTCCAGGTAGTGTACTTTCCCTGGCACGCTACCCTTCAGGTGTTTCCACTGCCACACAGTGCCTGTGTGTCCAGTAAAGTATCACAAGAGATCCCAGAACGTCTGGGACTTCTCACAATTGCCCCACCTTACGCAGGTGCTGGATGGTTCCTGAAGGCAGAAGGACCTGACAGGCAGCACTCTGGCAAGGCAGGCACAGATGTCCGCACCAGGAAAAGTTAACTGGCTGGCCAGCAGTCAAGTGGGCAGGGCCAGCTGGGTTGGGAGGCACATGAGTGAGGCGAAGTGGGAGGCACGTGGGAGAGCAAGTGGCTGCTTCGTGGTCCTACTGGCTGCCTGCATGGCCGGCCATCAGATGGCCAGCAAGACCAAGAAGTGGCAGGCCATTGGAGGACGAGAACGGCACTCTTCTCATAATCCGATGCCTGCTGCGCCTGCTTCCTGCCACTTCATTGTAGGGCCGGCCCTGACAATGATAAAAAAGAGCTATTTCTGGTGCAATCAACAACCTGGACATGCCCAGGGGAGTTTCCTCTGAATGACTAATCCCTCCCATGCCATTTCACTGAAATCTTTGGAGAATCCCCTCCATTTCAAAAGGAATTTGCCAAGTCCAGCCTCCAAATCTTTCTTGGGTAGATGGAAGTAGTTTTTTGAATTCTGGATTCATTATCTACATCCCTACCCCTATAACTCAGGCGTGGAGAAACTCTTTCCGCCTGAGGGCCAAATTCCATTTTGGAGAAACTCTTGGGGGGGGGGGAGTCCAGTGGTGAGTGGAGCCAAAGATAAAAGGGGTGTGGCCAAAATGCCAAAAATGTCTGCATCTTCTAGCTCAAAGCTCTTAACTGCCAATAACTAAGCCTTAGGTTGTGACATGTTAGGATGTGAGAGCCAGTGTGGTGTAGTGGCTAAAGTGTTGGACTGGGAGTCAGAATATCTGGGTTCTAGTCCCCACTCAGTTCTGGAAACCCACTGGGTGATTTTGGGCCAGTCACAGGCTCTCAGCCCAACCTACCTCATAGAGTTGTTGTTGTGAGAGGAGGAGGAGAGGAGGATTATGTATGCTGCCTTGGGTTTCTTGGAGGAAAAAAGGGCGGGATATTAATGCAATAATAAATAAATAAAGTTAGACTGGGAAATTAATGCAGAAAAACTGGGAAGCTACCAAAATATCAGTGGTGGGAGAAAGGCCTGGGGCTGGGGGAAGGGGTGTGGGATTTTGGGAAACCCCAGAGGGCCAGATTGGGACCCCTGAGAGGTTGGATTTGGTCCCCAGCATGGACGTTCTGCTATATCTATAGACAACAACTTTCTCAAGCATGTAAATAACTTGCTATTTCTCAAAATAAACACTAGGAAATTCTGATTCGAACAACTCCATGGAAATTGAATAGAAATTATTCTTCTGACAACCTTCCCTCTCCAAAGGGCTGGGCCTTCTGTTTGCAATGGAACACTGGCCAAGTTTAAAATTTAAAATGCGCTATCTCAAAAAAGCAATTTATTTTGAGTAGGTGGCAATTTCCTGGCCTCCCCTCACTGAAAAATATAATATTTTAGAGCTATTTGCCTCTTGTCAGTTTTCATCCAGATTATTATTTTAAAAACCCATTCAGGCAGTAGTTATTTTCAACCGGCATTTCTGTGTGCTGTTCTAGCTCTTTTTCAATTGTTTCACAAATTGCCTGATATCCGGGAACCCATCACCATCTTGATGCTATGGATCTTTTTGGCCCTCAAGAGATGTGATTAATGGCTTGACTTCTTCTTCAACACTTGAGGTAACTCGTTATCACAAAGGTGATTTCTGGGTGGGTGCACACCTGGACCAGCCCTGCCTCAGATGACACATCCAATCCTTGGCACTCACCCAGTGTTGTGGAGTACATATTTTGTCTCAGTTCCTTTGTCTAAGCTAATTTTCTCCCCCTTGGCTCTCCGGAAAGTGTCACCATTTCCAGTCCAGGCATGTAAACAACTGGTTGGGCCAGCTGGGACACCAACAACCCTGCAAGGTATGGCATGGAATGCATTGGGTCCATATGCGAACTGCCAACTGATGGGAAGCAACAATGAGTTCCAATCAATTCTATCTTGTGGCTCCAAACTGCCCCAATATTTATTTATTTATTACATTTATATCCCACCTTTTTTCCTCCAAGGAATCCAAGGTGGTGTACAAAGCAGAGCTTTTCAGATTGTCCAGGAGCTTCTACATGCTGGCCCCAAGGACATGGTAGAACCATCTGAGGCCCGCTGTAATATATTTGCTAGGCATTTACAGGATAAAATCTTTGGCAGCTGCCAGGACTTAGACTCCGGGTGAATCAAGTGAGGTATCCAGAGCACAGGCTCGTCCTGTTTTCTTGGATGAGTTTCAGTTGGCACAGCTCGATGATGTGGACAAGGTACTTGGACAAGTTTGTGCAACCACCTCTGTATTGGATCTTTGCCCCTCTTGGCTTATAAAAGCTAGCAGGGATGGAAAAGCCAGCTGGGCCAGGGAAGTGATTAATGCCTCTCTGTGAGAGGAAGTGGTCCCAGACCGTCTGAAAGAGGCAGTAGTGAGACCACTCCTGAAGAAAGCTTCCCTGGACCCAGAAAATCTTAATAACTATAAGCCAGTGGCAAATGTTCCATTCCTGGGCAAGGTCCTTGAGCGGGTGGTTGCAGGCCAGCTCCAGACACTCTTGGATGAGACTGATGATCCATTTCAGTCGGGTTTCAGGCCTGGTTTTGGCATGGAAACAGTCTTGGTCACCCTATATGATGACCTATGTTGGGAGAAGGACAGGGAAAGTGTGACTGTGTTGATTCTCCTTGATCTCTCAGCAGCTTTCAATACCATCGACCATGGTATCCTTCTGGCACGACTGGCTAAGTTAGGAGTGGGAGGCACTGCATAAGCCTGTGGATTCTCCAGTATGGGGTTCCGCAGGTGTTAGTCTTGTCCCCCATGCTGTTCAATATCTACATAAAACCATTGGGTGCGGTCATCCAGAGTTTTGGAGTGTGTTGTTATCAGTACGCTGATGACACACAGTTCTACTTCTCCATTTCATCTTGATCAGGTGAGGCTGTGGATGTGCTGAACCAGTGCTTGGCTGTGACAACAGACTTGATGAGAGCTAATAAACTGAAACTCAGGGCCGATCTACATACGAGGTTTTTGATGTTTTATAAGGGTTATGAAAACTCTTTGGGCCACATGATGCACTCCCTATAACGTTGTATATCTGAGGTTTTTTAAAACTCCCTTCAGTTATATACAACAGTTTCACTTTTAATAAATCGTTTTAAGTAAAATAATGTGTCCTTCCTTACCGTTTGTGATTCCTGGGGGCAGTGCTTCGTTGACCGGCGCCCAAATGCTTAGCAGTTGATTGGTGGGGAAGAAAGAGGAAGTGGGTGAGTGAACTACAACACCCACAATGCCTAGCCCTATACTCGCTAGGGTATGACAGAGGAACAAAGGAGGAAGTGGTGACTGAACTACAACCTCCACAATGCCTTGCCCCTAAACTCACTGAAAAAACGAAAGAGAAAGAGACAGGGCAGAAGAGTGTGTGACTGCACACACCGCTTTAAAGACGGAAGACTGTTCTCCTGTAACGTGAGTACTCAGTAATGTGGCCTAAGACGTTTTAGAACGCACCTATTTGGAACGTTTTAAAATACTTTTTAAAACGTTCCAAAGGACTGTGTAGATCGGCCCTCAGTCCAGACAAGAATGAGATGCTGTTACTGGGGGGTTCTTCTGACCGGATGGAGGGTGTTCAACCTGTTCTGGATGGGGTTGCACTCCCTCTGATGGAGCAGGTTTGTAGCATGGGGGTTCTCCTGTCACTTGAGGCTCAGGTGGCCCAGCTACACCCCTATCTGGACAGGGATAATCTGGCTTCAGTTGTCTATGCTCTGGTAACCTCCAAGTTAGATTACTGCAATGCACTCTATGTGGGGCTGCCTTTGAAGACGGTTCAGAAGCTGCAGCTTGTGCAAAATACAGTGGCCAGATTGGTAACAGGGGCCAGAAGGTTTGAACTTATAAGATCGATTCTGGCCCACTTGCATTGGCTGCCTGTATATTTCCGAGCCTGATCGAAGGTGCTGGTTTTAACCTATAAAGCCTTACACGGCTTGGGACCATGATACCTGATGGAACACCTCTCCCGACATGAACCTACCCGTACACTATGCTCAACATCAAAGGTCCTCCTCTGGGTGCCTACTCCGAGGTAAGCTTGGAGGACGGCAACAAGGGAGAGGGCCTTCTCTGTGGTGGCCCCCCAATTATGGAATGATCTACCCAATGAGGTATGCCTGGCGCCAATGCTGTTATCTTTCAGCACCAGGTCAAAACTTTTCTTTTCTCCCAGGCATTTTAACAGATTAAGTTGAGGTTTTAACTGATTTTTTAGCCAGGCTTAAAAGTTTAAAATGTTTTAAATTTCAGCTGTTTTATGTTTTATGATTTTAAATTTTGTATATTGACTTTTTAGTGTTCAATCTTTTAATTTTTGTAAACCGCCCAGAGAGCTTTGGCTATGGGGCGGTATATGAATGTAAATACTACTACTACTACTACTAATAATAATAATAATCATCATCCTCTTCTCCATTTACTCCTCACAACAACCACCCTGTGAGAAAAGATGGGATGAGAGTCTGTGACTGGCCCAAAGTCACCCAGTGAGCTTCCATGACCGAGTGGGGGTTAGAACCTGGATCTCCCCACTCTCAGACTGACATTCTAGCCACTACACCACACTGCCTCTGATGGTTCAGAAGTGTGGCCCAGCCTTCACCTGTCCATGTGTCTCTGGGTTTCTCTCCACAAGCCAATTCCCAATATTCATCATATGCTCCTACTGCAACCAAAGTATACAACCCAACACAGAGAACATAGTGAGAACTGGCAGTTGGATCTTCAACAGCTGATGCATCCAGGGTAAGGAGTTTAGCTCCTTGCCCTGGATGCAACTGCAAATGATGGTTTGCCACAAACTTTAAGCAGGGAGTATATTATTCCCCTCTCTTTGTGCACAAAGCAAAGGGGAAGTCCATGTGCAGGCAAAGGTTCTCTGCTGCTCATTCACATAATGGAAAACTATGTAGCCATATAAATTAGTAGGATTTCACTCTACTAGTGTGTTTTTAAAGGGATCTGACCACAACAAATATCTTATTTACAGGAACGAAATGATGGTGTGTCTTTTTTTCTTTTCCCACCGTATCTTGATGAGTCGATATCAATCTCAATTAAGTCCTCATATGCTTAATCCCTTTCTCTTTGTCCAGAAGGAATATCCAGAGGTCTTTGATTTGTTGGTGTATTGGCTAATGATCTTCTGTCGATAAGCAGTAATTGGCCTCTGGCTTAACCTTCACCCTTACCCAGAGGGTTGCATTTCATTTCATTTTCAACTGCTGTCATAAGCCAGTGAATTGATACTAGAAATGCTTCATGTCGTGTATCAGAAGAGAGGCGAAATTCTGGGAAATGCAGCAAAGATGGGTGAAATGTAAACAAAAAGGATTTTAATAAACTATAAGAATGAAGAACAGCTAAGCTTGCGTGTGTGTGTGTATGTGTGTAATTTCAATATGTCATACTTTGTTCTGTTCTGTCTTTCTGCCTTAATTTCCCCTCCCCCCCAATTCTATTTCTGCCTGTGATCTTTTCCCCCCTCCAACTCAGACACCAACTGTGGCCTCCTTTCAAAAAGTTGCTCATCCTGAGGGGGGTCAGATCAGAACTTGAGGTTTTGAGGGGCCGGTGGCAAGAACCATTTCAGTCTCTTGCAGGGCACCAGGGTTTGCGTATCCTCTGCTCCCCATGCCACCCTGGTGTCCCCACCAGTTATGAAGAAAACTTTTGGAAGACTAGGTGGTGGTGGCAGATGGTACGGGTGGTGGTGAGCAGCCGTGGGAAAAGAAGTGCTGGCTGGAACAGCTGCAGCTGCCAGCACCATTTTCATGTCCCCAGAATGCCTCTGTGCCCCAATGTAGCATACAATTGTGGTGGGGCCTAGAAACATTGGTGGTAACAAGGCTGGCCCTACCATTAGACAGAGTAAGGAAATTGCCTCAGGCCGTGTCTACACCAGGGATTTTTCCCTGGACCATCCCTGTGCATCCCAGGAGCAGGCAGAGATGACCCCTCCATTTTCACGGGATAACTCAGACCTCCATTATCCCAATGTTACCTGTGGTCCTGGGATGATTCCAAGGACCACGGGCGGTGTGGGCGCCCCTCCTGGCTTCTTCTCTCCTTCCCGTGAGTAGTGGGGGTCAGCAAGAGGGAAGTAACTGGGCTGGGGGGAGTCCAGGGCTATCAGGGTTGGGGGGGGAATGGGGTCGGGGCTTTTTGTCTGTTTGTTTTTTCACTTATGTTGCAGAGGAGCACAATTGCACTCCTGGCTCCGGTGTTTTAAATCAAAATGGCGGCCATGATGGGCACGGCATCCCTCTTCCCTTCCAGGACATCGCGCTTCCGTTTGGACACTGGGGAAGGATCACAGAAGTAGGTAAGTCTGTGGTCCTCCCCCCTCCTTCCCTCTACATGGGTAGGTGTAGAAAGAGCATCAGTTAGCAGATGCTGGGAGGTGCCAGCAAGGTGCTGGAGGAAAGAGCCATGTTTCAAGCAGCCTGCTCTGTGCCCTCTAAGCTAGTCTGCTGTCCTGTGTAGTAAAGGATGCTGTCCCATTGCTAGTACTGAAGAAAGAGTCAACCACCAGTCCAGTCAACTTTTATAGATGGAATGAGAAGTGGGTGCCATCTTGTTCTTCATCTCATGTAGCAAAATGTTTTGGGCCAGCCCTGGGTGGAAATGTCGATTATTTATTTGATTTGTACTTCACCTTTCAGCCTAGAAAATGGCACAACCATACAACCATAGATAAATAAGAACTTGATTAAAACAGTCATAAAACAATTACAATAAAGAACAATGAAATGGCTACTAGATGGCAGGAGTTAGCGGTTCTAGGCCCTAAAGAAAGTTAACAATATAGAATTCACTTCCCCAAGATGTGGCGATGGCCACCAACTGTGATGAAGTCACTTTATCTCACAGTGATCCATGTCAGCACATTCTCTCTTATTTTCATCAGATTGGACTTCAGTTGTTGTTTTTACAGTACGTTCTTTTATTTTGTTCAGTAAGCAAATGTGTTGCTGGTGGGTGGAGTGCTTCTGTGAGAGGCCAAATGGAAACAGCTAAGGAGGAAGGGGGTACATAATGTGGTGACTGATGATGGCATGACAAACTATGTGTTTCCAAACTACAGCTTCCAAGATGGACCTTGATATTGCGCACACACAAAATCTTGTTTACACTGGATGTGAATTTGTTTTAAGGGAGAACTCTCGTCTGAGCTTACATGGCTGAGTTCATTATTATCCAAGGAAATAAGACATTCACCCAGGATAAGTTCACCCATCACTAGCTGAAATTCCCTCTTCTACACAAATATGAAAGTTGTAGAGGCCCTGTCCTCCATCTGTGTGCTCTATGTTTGAGTCCTGCATTCCCTGGCTTTGGTGGCGTTCCATGGATGAGGAGCAGAATTCAGATGTTCTCAGTTGGAAAGAGGCAAATGGCCTCTCACACTACTGGAGATCATTGTACTCAGTTGTTGCTCCAAGGTGGCTGAGGGCACAGTCAAGTTCAAAAAAAAGGAGAGAAGCAGGTTCTCAGAATGCTGAGATAGTTTATTATTCACACCTCAGTTGCCAGTGAATATCATCCTGCTAAGAGTTTTCTGCAGACATCTCTTACCAACCTCCTGAAGAAGGCCTTAAAAAAACAACATAGGCTGAAGCACGTTGGGCATGAATAATAAAGTATCTCAGCATTCTGAGAACTTGCTTCTCTCCTTTTTTTTGTCCTGAGTGGATGCTCTCTTACTTTTGGTTTTTCACAGTCTAGTTCAACCTTCCCCATCCAGGTGCCCTCCAGGTGCGTTGGACTGCAGCTCCAGTAATTTCCAGCCAGCATGGCCTTGAGAATTATGGGAGTTGCAGTCCAACATGTCTGGAAGGTACCAGGATGGGGGAAGTTTGGTCTGGTTTCTCTTGGAAGGATGTGCACACTCTGACAATTGGGGGAGGGAAGGAGACTTTTTCCTCTTCAAGGCATAGCAGTTTACACTCTGGTTGTGGTAGTAGTTGAGAACACCTGCTAACAAGCTCTCTCCCAACGCCGGAGAGCCAACTGGCGCAGGATGCCTTTTTAAATTAAACCTCCTCCTCTTGACATTTAACTGCTGCCAATATGTGCACGCTCTTGCTTCAGTGACTCACCCTGTGCCAGCGGTTTGGAGACAGCTCACTGCAGAACCAGATGAATCGGACAGGGCAGCAAACAGATTGCTATCTGATGCTTCCATGGGGAAGTAATCCGTGGAGAGGGCTGGAGCAAAGAGGGCATCGGTTGCACCCCACAGCAGGTGGGCGATCACGGTGGAGGGAGAGACCACAGCAGCAGCAGCAGCAGCAGCAGCAGAGTGAGGAATTTAAAAAGTTACAAGAAGCCCTAAGAAAAGATATTTGGGTATAATTTATGCAAATTAATCACCTCTAGAAAAATCACAATTCTGAAACGATTCTATCCGAACCGCCTCATTCCTATGATTTTTCTAATGTTCCTTTGAAATGGTCTAAATTTCTGCATTATCCTCATCATCAAGTGGATCCCGCAACAAAATGAAGCACTGAGGAATGCTCCTTGTCAGGGTTCCAGCCAGCCAGCCATGCCCTGTTCCAGTAGAAGTGGCCAGTAGGTAGATCTCCAGATGCCTTCAACTTCAACTCCCAGAAGCTCATGTCAGCATGGCCAATGGTAGGAATTCTGGAAGTTGAAGTCCAAATGTCTGCAGATATGATTTCTCCCCACCCTGCTCTCGTCTATTCCCTCTCCCCCTGGTTTTCCATTCTCTCCTTCTCAGAGTCAGCAAGCATTCCATGACTGCTGAGCATGCTCAGTTTTGCTGTTTTGGAAGTTCACCTCCAAAAAACCCTTTTTTAAGGGATTTATTCTTTGGGAGGGGATGCTTCTACTTATGGGCTTCCCAGTGGTATCTGGTTGGGTACTGTGGAAACAGGATACTGGACTACATATTGGCCATTGGTCTGAACCAACAGGGCTCTTCTGATGTTCCCGGAAGTCCTCCAATCCAGATTACCCTTCCCTCTTGTTTATAAGAACATAAGATGAGCCCTGCTGGATCAGACTGAGGGTCCATCTAGTCCAGCACTCTGTTCACACAGTGGCCAACCACTGTCGACCAGGGACCAACAAAGAAGGTGCAACAGCACCTTCCCACCCATGTTCCCCAGCAACTGGTGAACACAGGCTTACTGCCTCTGATAGTGGGGGTAGCACATTACTATCAGGGCTAGTAGCCATTGATATCCTTCTCCATGCCATCAAGGGTAGGGGACGAGTGCTAGGGAAGCTGGCCAAGAGATAGGGTGGCTGAAGGACATGGCTTAGAAGCACAGAGGTCTACAGAAACAATGGCTGATGGAGACATGGAGCTGAAAAAGCTATACAGGGAACAACCATTGATGCTCTCTCGAGGTTTCTCCTCCTCCAGCCCATGTCATAAGAGCACAGGAACAAAGGATGCTGTCTAATACTGAGGGTAGATCCAGACTACTGCTTTATAGTGGTATTGACGTGCACTGATTACTGTTGGGGCACAATCCACATTCCATATACTGCTTTCATAGTGTTATTTCCTGCTGTTTATTCCACATCATAATGATTTGATGCAAGATGTAGATCTGGCCTGAGTCAGACTATGGTTCCATCTAGCCCAGCGTTGTCGACATTTATTGGCCCAACCTGGAGAAGCCAGGAATCAAAACTGGGACCTTCTGTACGTAAAGCATGTGCTCTATTGAGGAGGAAGCAGTAAGATGGACAAATCCTTCCTATTGCTGGTTCTCACTTTCAGGGTTAGATTTTCTGGCTAGCCCACCATCCATATATATATATATCAGCTCCCAGTACCAACCATCTTTATGCTCTTAATATTGGAGACCATAAACGTATAAGTAGGATTGGGGGAGAAATGAGTTCAGCTTGCATTTTAATGCTAAACGTACATAGTTTTTCACTAGTGAACCGGAAACACGCACTGAAAAACAGTGCTCAAACACTTACAAAAACGCATACGCAAAAGTGCAGATGTTGGTGAAAATCATGTTAAAAATGCACTGTACTTGGGAAATTGCTTGCAAGAAGCTGAACAGTAGGCAAAATTGTCCACAGCCATGCATGCATTTGGAGAAATGCACACATAAATGCATGCGAATTTTCACACAGCGTTACACATCCCTCAAATTTAGGATTAGGAAAATGAGTAACTGCTAGAAACGAAAATTCATTTGTCCATCCCTACTTATAAGCAGAGATTTGTCTTCTTTTATTTTTGTCCAGCAACTAGTATGAACTTTTGGTTCCTTATAGAACATAGGAAGCTGTCATCTACCAGTTCAACATATTTGTCTGTCTGTCCCAATATTGTCTGATTCTGTTGGCAGTGACTCTCCAGGGGTCCCCCGTTAACTGGAGATGCCAAGGGCTGAGATCTTCTGCACACAGAGGATGTTCTGTACCATTGGGTTATTTCTAATATTTATTAGAAATTCTAATATTTCTAAATAGCCTGAATGAATATTACTAATGTAACTCCTCGTAAGGTGCAATCTTGAGTGATACGAATGCATGAAAACATATAAGTTAAAGCAAAAATAAAATTAAAAATGGATAATATGCAATTAACTGATGAGGACATCCATTGCTTAAATATTCAGCCATCTCTCCTACCCTTGTCATAACCTTTTGCCCTGGATTGAGGGAGGCATTGTTTTTGATCTCGAGTCAAATCCCAGTTCTTCTGCAGGTTACTCTGACGGAGTCCTTGCAAGTTCAGTGGACTGAACGAACTTTAAGCACCCTGTCTCCTTAAAGTCCTCACTCTGTATTAGCTTTAGAGATGTCCATTTTTTCTTCTCGGAAATTTCACGTGTGATTTTTTGGGACCTGGATTCTGAATTACAACTGTGAACGAAAACAGGCTTTACAGAACATCTTAGCAGCTGATGGATAAAGTACAAAGCAGAAGTGTGTGTGTGTGTATCGGGTTTCCTGAAAGCTTTGGGGAAGTCTTTGGATGACTGTGTACTCCCCACTCATTCTATCATGCTGTTCTGCCCCACACCTCCTGTCGTTGCTATAAATCTATTGAAGATAAGCTTTTAAAAGGGTAGTTTACAAAGAAGTATTTGATTGCAACAAAAAGGGTTGAGATAAATGTTCCTCCTTCCTTTTCTGACCTGAGTTGCTTGCTCCATATAAGAGATCTGCTTAGAATTAGGTCACTGTGCATTTCTTTGCTCCTCTGTATTCGCCATATTAACCTTTTGTGTTTTCAGACTCTGCCCTACAGTTTTAAACATGTGAACTTTTCCTCCCAGACATGCCTTTCCATCGGATCCAATTTTCGCAAGAAGAAGCGCTGTTCCCTTCAATGGCAGTTGAACTCGATTCTCAAACAGTTTGGCCCGTCTTTCAAATGCCACTTCAAGCAAACAGCTTACGGGAAAGACAAGGCAGCACAATAAACCAACTGTAGAATAGCTCGTAAAAATAGGAAGGCGGCGTTTGTGCTGTGCGCTTTCAATTAAAGATCTTTGCTAGCCAATTCATGCCGGGATGTCAGCACAGTAGGTATTAAAAAGTCCCCATTATAAGAATGGGAAACTAAAGATGTGAGAAAATAGAACATAGTAGAGCCAAGGCCGGCTCAGTTTGCTGGATTTCGGCTCACTTACCCGTAAGCTGGCCCAACTTGACGCAATGTGATGAAATTTCAGTTTCACCCCCCCCTTAAATTAACTTTACGCAAACTGCAGCTGTGATTCGCATGATTTGCAGAAATTGCAGCTGTAAGATGCTTAATTCGTGCAAATTTCACCCACACTTTGTTCAAATTGTTCAAATATTATGGCTGCAATTTGCGTGAATGTCAGTTTAAGAAATATATATATATATATATATATATATATATCTGAGAAGAGTTCCCAGATTCCAGGAACAAGCCCATGGCTTGGTTCACAAATGGAAACTGACCCGGGGACTCCAGGGAAATCTGGTGAGCCTAAAAAGGGTCAGATTTCCCATGACACCTATCCCTAGCCAGGGCTCACAGGGACACAGAGTACCGGCACTTTTTAATTAGCAGGAATGCTGATGTCATCTGCCACCCCCCTCAGACTTCCCTGTTCCCTCTTACCTTAACTGCAATCTACACAGTACTGGAGGAAATGGGTTTTCCCAGCAATGATATATTCTTTCATGGGTGAAATGCAATATATTTTGGGCTGGCTTGGAGCCTCTCTACATGAGGCATTTATTTGCAGGTGTTTTACATGATGTCATCATGCTCCAGGGCTTCTCCCAATCCTTGCAACCAGTTCCATTGCTATTATTATCATTATCATTATCATTATCATTATTATTATTGAGCAAGGAAAGTCTGGTATTTTCTGGAAATGGCAGGATGAAATCCTAGTTTAAGTTGTGCAGTTCTGCTATACCACATAGCTACTGAGTGGTTGGCTAATGGAACATATAGAAAGGCAGAGAAAGAAAGAAAAAAACAGAAAAAATGTGTAAAGTATCTTCCGAATTAGGCCTGATCCACCTTGGCCCTATTCGGACCTAGTCCAATCCACTTTAGACTCTGGATCTGAAGCAAGATTCAGACATCTGAATTGCCCCCCCCCCCCCCAGCCCAGCTGCACAAAACCCCTGCTCCTTAGCTGGTCCTGTTGGGAGAGCATAAAGACTGTCACCATTTCCCCACTGGAAATGAGAGATTGCGCTAATGATGGCCATGAGAAAATGAGACGTTGTGCTAATGGCAGGCCTGATCCTGATCCACTTTGGCTCACTTCAACCAAGTCCTGAACCACTTTGGGACCAGAGCGAGCTGGTCTGAATCAGCCAGGTCTGGCTCAAACTCAGATCCAGAGCCAAAAGTGATGCACAGCCCTAGTTATCCCCTGTAACATGGCTCCCCAACAGGGAATCAAGTGAACCACTCACTTTTGTTGCTTGATGAGGATTCAGAAGGGCTCCTGAGCCCTTGGCAAACTACAAGACCTGGAGAGAGGGCCGTATTCAACTTGGTGGTGGTGGAGTCATGAGTTGGGAAGGCCTCATGGAGATAGCTCGGGGCTGGATGGACCTATGGTAGGATCCAGCACAAGACAGCTTCTTACATTTTATTGACACCAGCACTGACGGCTATGATGTTGAGTCTAGGGAAACAGGAAACCAAACTTTTCCACATCCTTGTCAAGTGTCTAGATAATTTGGGACTTTGACTCATACCATAAAAGGCTGGGAGCAATTAATATGCAGAAAGCCTCCTGCTGTTTAGGCAATGAGCATACAGTGCAATCCTGTACTTGATGATGTGCTTGTGATAAATGTTCACATGACAAGGTTATTTGGTGCCGAGCAGCTGGAGTGGTTGCTATAGCAACCAGTCCATAATGCCCATAAATCTGGTGTATAGTTATCCATACTGCGTATGCAAAATGCACCCATACACAAAACCAATTCGAGCACTTTAATTTACAGGAAACTCTCTCTCTCACACACACACATGATTTTTAGATAACCAACTCTTACCTATTCTGTTCTTTCACAAGAAAAAATTATGCACCGACCAATGTCGTGGAAGCCAAGTATGCTTTGAATAGTTACTAAGACAAAGAAGTAAAATGTGGCATCATATCACACACACATGGAAATGGTGGAGGGTGGGTGGGAATTATCCTGGGTAGGCCAGTGTCTGGATGTCCGGACAAAGCCTCCTGTGTGTTCAAAGTATGTGTGTGGGTGGGCATGGGAGCCATACAGGATAGCTCTGCCTCCTGACGCTACTGTACCAAAAACCCACCCCTGCCCCATGCCAGCCACGCATTCACAAAGAAGAGTCCCAGTGCATACAATGATGTGTAGTGTTCCTTTAGGCAAGGTGTGTGTGTGTGTGTAGGGATCCTGGGTTGTTAAGGATTCCTCTTCTCATGCAACTTTACACGCAGTACTTGCATAGGGTCCCTTCTCACACTTGCATAATGTGTGTTTGGGGCATGGCTGGTGGCAGTGGTTGGGGGGGGGGGCGTTGCCGGTGGCTGCCTCTCCATTCTCCTTCTCAACACACATTCTTCTATGAAAACTGCCTATTTTGTGTTGCAGAGAAGTCAGTCCTGGAAGCTCTGGATAATTTGGGAATATTGCTGTCAGAGTTTGGGAATATTGCTATCATAGAATCATAGAATAGTAGAGTTGGAAGGGGCCTATAAAGCCATCGAGTCGAACCCCCTGCTTAGTGCAGGGATCCACCTTAAAGTATACCTGCAAGATGGCTGTCCAGCTGCAACTTGAAGGCCTCTAGTGTGGGAGAGCCCACGACCTCCCTAGGCAATTGGTCCCATTGCCATACTGCTCTAACAGTCAGTAAATTTTTCCTGATGTCCAACCAGAATCTGGCTGCCTGTAATCTAAGCCCAATATAATCTCTCTCTCTCTCTCTCTCTCTCTCTCTCTCTCTCTCTCTCTCTGTATAGGTGTGTGTGTATATATAGGGTGTTTGTTTGTTTAGGCTTGAGTCCCTTTCAGGATTTCTGCTCAAGGGGAAAGATGGCATTAAAGTCCATCAAAATCTTAGGTTTTTATTTAGGACCCCACAAAGAGGATCAGGAAATGCCAATATCTTCCTGCACCCCCTTGCACCCTCCTGTCCCATTTATTTCTGGTTCTCATCACAAACATTACAGCTTTCGGTCTATTAGGTTCAGAACTCCCCCCCTGTTGTGCCAAGCTGCTTAAGTTCCATGTTTTTGCAGAAAGAAGTATTTCCAAAAGGGCTGTTGCCACACGCCGAGAAAATCCATTTTTTCTGCTGTCACCGGTTTGGGCAGAAATCCACCAAACGTCTGGCATCTATCAATGCACGTGGGTGGTCGTTAGCTGGTAATGTGAATTGCATCATCTGGCGTGAATGAATGTCTAGCGCAAGGAAAATGAATACAGCAAAAAAAAGGTCTGGAAGTAGAAAGTGAAGGCATTTATCTTCCATGAGTATCAATTAAATTTGACACTGAGTTTCACCTGAAGTGAAAGTTTAAGGGGGATTCGGAGGCTCCTGGGTCCCCTCTACAAGAATTTGGTTTGACGCCCAGTTGGCCGATTATGCGTATCTTCTCCCAATCGCTTTTACGCCGAATCCCTATACACGGGAGGCGGTGAATTACATTACTGGTTGTATGAAACACGTGTTAAAGTTGTTTCATGCGCAATATCGCTTGTTTACATGGTCATAAGGCACTCTAACTCCCGGGGTAAATTAAAACTCGCTATTTAACGCGCATTCGATAATGCACATAATTGGACATAAAAAGCGCCTCAACCCCCGATTTGCACTCCGTTCATGTGGGGGTAAAATCAGTAATGCGCTTTGAAAGAGCTTTAAATTGCTCTTGTAGAGGCACACCTGCTCATGAGACATAACCCTACAAGGCAGGTAGGGATCTTGGAGGAATCTGTCGGGAGGGGGGCTCACTTACCCATGAGCCAGCCTGACTCAATCTGTATCAGGTCAGGCCGGCTTGCAGATTTTCGTCCCCCCCTTAAAATCACCATTTATGCAAATTTCCACTATAATTTGCACAAATTTCAGCCACGATATGCTTAATTTGCTCAAACTGTGTCCTCAACTTGTGGAGGTTCCAGGCACAATTTCTGCAAAATTAAGCATATTACAGCACAATTTGTGCAAATTAAGGAAAATAAAAACCCGAGAAAGTTCCCGGAACTTTTTTTTTTGGGGGGGGGGGAATACAGCTTGGCTTGCAAATGCAAGCCGAGCTGAGGCTTCTGGGGAAATCCAATGAGCCCAAAAAGAGGTGGATTTCCCTTCAACAGCCATCCCTAAGGAGCAAAATCATGTCATATCAGTAGCTTCCTCGACAAGAAAGGATTGTGGCCATCTGGGGATTCACTGAGGGGAAATTGGGTCCCCTGGAGGGATAGATTTGGCCCTTAAGCTTGAGATCCCCCACCCCTGCTCTATCAGTTCGCTAGTTTTTTCCCCGTAGAAATCGTGAAGTACTTGGATGTGTACTTCAGTTGCCTTCAACAGTTACATTGATGAAAGAATCTTTGTGTGCACTTTCCAAACATGTATGCAGTTTTACATGCATCTTTTTAAATGCATGCATGTTTAGAAGCCATCTCCCCACCATGCCAAGAACAGAATTGCAAAGTTTGGGAATGTTTGAACTTTGACCGCAGAGTCTGCTTGCATTCATGTTCTGGTTCAGGAGGTGTGAACAGGGTAAATTCTGGTCGTGAGCGAACTGAAAAGAATTACTCATACGTCCCTGTCAAAGATGGACTGATGAAAGGATTACTAGCATATATTCACTACAGGTTAGGGTGACCAGATAAAATCCAGGTCAGGGATCATGTAACTTTAACAGTTGTAGAGAAAAGGGTATTTCAGCCAGTGTCATTTGTATGCAATTAGTTCCTGGTGAAATTCCTTCTTCATCACAACAGTTAAAGGTGCAGGCACTATACTAGAGTGACCATATACAAAAAAAGGCAGGGCCCCTGCAACTTTAACTGTTGTAATGAAGAGGGAATTTCACCAGGAACTAATTGCATACAAATGACACTGGCTGAAATTGCCTTTTCTCTACAATTGTTAAAGTTACATGAGCCCTGACCTGGATTTTATCTGGCCGGCCTACTCCAGGTTGACTCTCCAACTGTATGTTCTGCAGTGAGGCTACAACATAATACTGTTTACAAAATACTTATTCCTCACCCCCAAGTACCATTAAAATGTATAGTCACTAAATTCACACATTCCTCATGGAAAGAAGAGGATGAGCTCAGTTTCAGCCTGACAGCATCCTGTGTCCTGCAGTCCAGAAGGCACCCACAACCCACAAGGATGGACAGACAGAAACATTGGGTGTATGTTTGCGAACACTAACAAGGAGGATAGCCATCTTCCATGTAAACCTGCCTGCAATTTAAGATTCACTTCAGAGTAGGCTGACCATATGTAACTTTAACGGATGTAGAGAAAAGGGAATTTCAGCCAGTGTCATTTGTATGCAATTAGTCCCTGGTGAAATTCCTTCTTCATCATAACAGTTCAAGTTGCAGGAAGTATACCAGAGTGACCATATACAAAAGAAGGCAGGGCCCCTGCACCTTTAACTGTTGTGATGAAGAGGGAATTTCACCAGGAACTAATTGCATACAAATGACACCTGCTGAAATTCCCTTTTCTCTACAGCTGTTAAAGTTACATGAGCCCTATCCTCCTTTTCTTTTCATATGGTCAGCCTACTTCAGAGGCCTTCCTGTAGTCAAGGCCGGCCCAAGGCGTGTGGACAACAAAATGGTTCCTCCTCTCATTCCATGTACAATGGCCAACCAGATGGGCAACTGAATCTTGTTTCAACACTGGTGATGGGACAGTGTCCTTCTCTGAACCTGGGGGCAGTAGACTAAGTTAGAGAAGGTGCAAGGCAGGCCATGTTGCTCACAGCTCTGTTTATTCCTCACCCCCTTGAATCTGCCACTAGTGATGAATGAGAATTTCATTTTGTTTTGCATTTTTTAAACTCAGATTTTCCTCATTGCACTTCCGAATGCGCGATCACGAACATGAGTGCATTTTTGTTAAAGAAAGGTTCGCGTGTTCCCGAAGTTGCATTTGCATTTGAAAAATGTGCACTTTTAAAAAAAATAATCACTTTTATACATTAATCTATGGGAAAAAGTGAACATTTGGTGCGCACTTTCAAAAAATGTGTTCCAAAATGTCCCCTTTGACCATCTGAATGAAAAGAAAAGTGGATTGCAATGAAAAACTGGGCCAGATCTACACCTTGTGTCAAATCATTACAATCCCATCATGGTAACACTATATCTGTCTTGTGCATTTATACATCATAGGACTCACGGTGGCATTTGTTGCGGTATTTTGGATAATGTGGAATGAAAAGCAGGAAATAATATGATGACCTCCATCACACCTATTCCCCCTGCTGGTTTGCCTCCACATTTTTTACCTCTGAGGCAGAAGCGTGTCAAGCTTATGATCCCTTTAACCTGAAGAGCTGCTCTTTCGCGCCTTCACTCTTTTGCTTTTCCATTCCATTCCACTCCACTCCACTCCACTCCACCCCTCCCCTCCCCTCCCCTCCCCTTCTCTTTTTCCCTCCAATCAGGTCCTGTCAGATGAGCACTTCAACCAGATCGCCTTTCTGCCGGGCAAAAATGGAACGACCCTTTAGTCTGGTTCTTTGGGGGCATCGAGGGAACACAATCCTGTCTCTGCAGAGATTCAGGCCTTGTATGATTTTTAAAAAAAGGCTTTTGAGCCTGGGATGCAAGGTTTGGGTTTTGTATTGAGGCTTGGAGCCGGCTGCTGGGAGAGATTGCTTTTCCCTGCCAGGACCCGATGCAATCCTTTCAAGCCCCCAGGTCTTTTAAAACCACATGGAGGCTTAGGGCGCATTCAATGTGCTTAGGGAAAATAATCCAGACTTTTAGCATTCTAGGGAAGGCTGGGGAAGAGGCAGGGTGTCAGCAGGACAGGCACGGCATCGTGTGAGTACCTTGCTGCAAATCCACACACCAGGTATGGTGAGGGTGCACTAAATCGCTGGTGTGATGGAGCTCGATGAAAGCCGGATATGGAATGTGTAATGTGCCCCAAGAGTAATCAGTGCACTTCTATACCGCTATAAAGCAGTAACGTAGATCAAGCCCAGGAGTGAGGTCGATGGAACGAGCTTCAAGGTAGAACTCAGGAAAGCGGGATGAGCTCATTCCTATCTGCCACCTGAGGCCACTGCCTCACATTCCTTACAGGCATTGCTGGCTCCACTACAGGTTACACAAGTAGTAACCGGGGAGAGGACTTCGTCCACTGGTGGCCGCCTGGTAACAGAATACTGCTGCCTTCTCACCACATAAGCAGGTTTAGGTTAGCATCAACACTTTTACCAGTTCAGATGATAGATTGTCGTGTTTTATGAAAAATGCCACAGAGGTTTCAGAAATTGTACTTTCCAATGCTTTTAATGCCTTTATTGATCTGATTTTCTGATTTTATTTGACTTTGGGCTGCGTCTCGTTGTTGAAGCTGCTGCTGCTGTTCAAATGGTTTTATGCTTTTTTTTGTTGTTTGAAAATAAAAGAGTTACAAACAGAGGAATTTTAAAAGCATGAATAAAAAAAAACCCTTTTTTTTTTGAAGGAGGACACCCCATCATCTTCCCTTGAGTCAAAACAGGGACAGTGTTTTACCATGGAGTTTGAGGCCAGCAAATAGGGACAGTCCCTGGTAAATAGGTGTAGTTTGGAGCATATACAACCACAGTCCACATATTCCAGAGCTGCTCTCTTAACTGTAGAGTAAATAAGATGTGCCTTGTATAGCCCTCATGTTCTCCAATTGACCTTTGGATGGCCTGTGCGTTGGAAAAAGTCTCTCCGATTCCTGGAAGGAAGTGACTATTATTACTCACAGGGCAAGGCATTCAGTGTGAAAAAGAAAATGGCTGAAAACAGATCCTCTGTCCTCTGATGATAACCGCATCGAATAAAATCGGGAATAATTTTGCAGATGCATGAGCGAAACATGTTGCAGGCAGCATGGAGGGGCTGTGGAATGTTGAAACAGCTGTCTGGACTTTCCCAGAGGAAAACTGTGTGGCTCTCCCATATATGGACAGGAAGCCCTTGGGAACGGTGTCTGATAAGGCAGCAAGCATGTGACATGTGAGTTACCCCACAGCTGGGAATGGGAAAATAAGATGCCTCCTTCCCTGACTGACATATCCATTCCTTCTGTTTATGTTACTGTAGGGTGACCAGATAAAATCCAGGTCAGGGCTCATGTAACTTTAACAGTTGTAGAGCAAAGGGAATTTCAGCCAGTGTCATTTGTATGCAATTAGTTCCTGGTGAAATTCCCTCTTCATCACAACTGTTAAAGTTGCAGGGTCCCTGCCTTCTTTTGTATCTGGTCACTCTAGTATAGTGCCTGCACCTTTAGCTGTTGTGATGAAGAAGTTATTTCACCAGGAACTAATTGCATACAAATGACACTGGCTGAAATTCCCTTTTCTCTACAACTGTTAAAGTTACATGAGCCCTGACCTGGATTTTATCTGGTCACTCTATGTTACTGCAACTTCCACTCCAAACTTGTGAGCTAATGCAAGCGTGTGTTACCAAAAACAGCAACTGTGTGGAGATGTGATCTTGTCCCACTTGGAAATAATCTGTGATGTGTGTGGCTTGGAAGCCTAGCTGACACTCATGAGCAGCTGGTCACCATGCTTCTGAAATGGCTGTTCTAGTGATCAAACGTGGAATGTTCTGCATACAGGACATGTGGTCAGCATCAGCAGTGATGTGGAATATGTGGCCCTTTAAACTTTGTTGGACACCAACTTCCATCTAGGGTGACCATATGGAAAGGAGGACAGGGCTCCTGTATCTTTAACAGTTGTAGAGAAAAGGGAATTTAAGCAAGTGTGATTTGTAGGCATGCAGCACTTGGTGAAATTCCTTCTTCATCACAACAGTTGGCTGCAGAATAATAATAATAATAATAATAATAATAATAATAATAATAATTTATTACCCGCCTCTCCCAATGGATCGAGGCAGGGAACAGCATCAAACATGAAATGCAAAACTGATTAAAACACTTTAAACCAATACATAATTAAAATACCAATAAAACACCAATAAAACACTTCATCTGGGTAGGCCTGCCGGAAGAGATCTGTCTTTATAGATCTTTTAAATTCCTGAAGACTGGTGAGTTGGTGAATCTCTCCCGGCAGGTCATTCCACAATCTGGGAGCGGCAGAAGAGAAGGTCCGCTGGGTAACGGTTGTCAGTCTAGTTCTTGTTGACTGTAGTAAATTCTTCCCAGAGGACCTGGGCATGTGGGGCGGATTGTATGGGAGATTGTACGGAAGCCCTGCCCTCTTTTGTAGCTAGTCACTCTTGCTATGCTAGTGACCACACCATGCAACTGTTAAAGATACAGGAGCCCTGTCCTCCCTCTCCATTGGCTATGCTGGCTTCAGCTGATGAGAGGTGCAACTGATAGCAGCTGATCTGATGTCCATCAGTGTCCCAGACCTGCTTTACATAATCCTGTAGGCAACCTTCAGGAGCCCATTATTGCAGACACAATCTTTGGAACTCTGTGCATGTGTGTGGGATAGATCACATGGCAGGAACCGAGGATCAACCATCTGGTCCTGCATACATCAAAGGCTACCTTGGCAAAGTGGTCTCTGATGAACCCCCAACATGCTTTCTTACTAGTGGAGGGCAATGTTGAGATCTCCTCTGACAAGACATCCACATTTTAATTCTGCACACTGTCCCCACTGTAAGAAGCTAAGAAGAGCCCTGTTGGATCAGGCCAAAGGCTCATCTAGTCCAACATTCTGGCCCTTTCTGCACCAGCCATTTTTCGAGGGGCTGCCCCTGGCTGCCCACGGAGAGTCCGCATGACGCACAGAGCATCCCGCAAGCAGGCAGGTGCCGGCCCTCCATTTTCCTGGGAGTTCAGGGAACACTATTATCCTGATTTGTTCCGTGCTCCCAGGAGGGAAGCGAGATGGGCAGCTGGTGTGGCCACCCATCCCGGGCGCAGCTGCGCTTAACCGTGAGTAAGTGCGGCTGCACTGATGGCTGTGGAGCCGCACGACGCGGCTCCGAGGCCATCAGGAGGGGGGACTGCGAGATCACCACCCCCAGGATGGCGGGGTGGAGGGCGGCTGGATAATGTGCATTTTTTTAAAAAAATAACTAACCTTTTGTGCACGAGCGTTCGTGCATTCCTCCACAGATCTGTAAAAAAAAAAAAACTGGCCGGCGCAAGTTGCGACAGCCCGGTAGAAGCCCAGACTGTCGCATTCTGGTGTGGCCTCGGCGTGCCAGACTCAGAAGTGTTTACTTCCAGGTTTCCTCACTTCCCGCCCTCTCCGCCCTAATGGTGCGGAAAGGGCCTCTGTTTGCACGGTGGCCAACCACACGCTTATGGGAAATCCAGAATGGGACAGGAGCGCAATGGCATCCTCCTGCTCATGTGCAATAGCATTCTGCCTGTCCATAGGCTTCACTTCAAAACACGTTTTGAAGTTTCGGAATGACTTTTACTGACTTATGTCTTCAATGTTGGACAGTGACATCTCTCGTTCTTTTCGCCCCTGGGAAAGGCCAGGCCCATGAAAGCGTGGGAATGAACACTCTAGAAGAACGGAACTGAAGAAAGCATGAAGAAGGTATTTTGATTACAGATGCCCTGAAATGCAGATTCCAACCCATGATCGAGTCACAGGATGCTACAATTTTGTTATGAAGCAAACCAAGGCAAATGCAAGAAGCCAAATCAAACAGAAAAGGTCAAAAGGGCCCGGATGAGAAACACGAGGACATTTTCAAAGGGCTCAACTTGTGAAAGACGGTGTGAAAAAGACACATTTGTTATTGTCCGCTGTGTCACTTGGTTCATTATTCTCAGGGGCCTACTAGCACCCGCTAACATTTGATGGCCGTTACAGGCATCAGATGGAAGAATAGACCCCCCTAAGAAAACATTAATTCATACTTGAAGACATTGTTCATATTTTACAGGTTTGTGGAGGCTGGCTGCAAAATCCCATATCGATTTCAAGGTTTTTATGGCTTTCTTTTTAAGTCACTCAGTGGTTGTGGGCCAATATATCTGATGGATCTTTTGTCACTGAGCACTCCAGAGGTTAGAATCAGCAGGGTTATTAAGTCTGTCCAAAAGATAGCCTTCAGGGAGCAATTCAGTGTCTAGTTACTCCAGCGTAGTCCTACTGAAGAAAACAGGAATCACACTCCTGAAAAGGGGTCCTTTTATTAGTGCTAAACCTTTTAGAGGCAAGGATTTCTGGCTGTGACTGGGCAGAAATCCCAAAGGGAACTTCTTGGAAATGTCTCAAACTTCTTCTGTGTAAATGTGTGGGACAGGTACAATGGATCCATCACTTAATTTGGCTGGGGAGTACAAATAGAATTTGTGAATGGAGTGTTTAAACTATAACTTGCCTTTGATATAGACCTCCATCACACCCAATTTCCCCCCTGGTTTGCCTCCGTGTTGTTGTTTTTATCTCTGAGGCAGAAGTGCATCAAGCTTATGATCCCTTTCACCTGAAGAGCTGCTCTTTCGCTCCTTCACTCTTTAGCTCTTCCACTTCACTTTACTTCACTCCACTCCACTCCACTCCACCCCTCTCCTTCTTTTTCTCCCTCCAGTCAGGTCCTGGCAGATGATTACTAGAACCTGACTGCCTTTCTCTGGGGCAAAAATGGAACGACCCTTTAGTCTGGCTCTTTGGGGGCATTGAGGCAGTACAACCCTGTCTCTGCAGAGATTCAGGCCTTGTATGATTTAAAAAAAGGCTTTTGAGCCTGGGTTGGGTTTTATATTGAGGCTTGGAGCCAGCTTCTGGGAGAGATGGCTTTTCCCTGCCAGGACTCGATGCAATCCATTAAAGCCCCCAGTTCCTTTAAAACTACATGGAGGCTTAGGGCACGTTAAATGCTCTTAGGGAAAATAATCCAGACTTTTAGCATTCTAGGAATGGCTGGGGAAGAGGCAGGGTGTCAGCAGGACAGGCATGGCATTGTGTGAGTACCGTGCTGCAAATCCGCACATCAGGCATGGCGAGAGTGCACTAAATCACTGGTGTCATGGGGCTCATAGTCTCCATTTGTATTGGCTGTTCACGACGCATCTTTTTGTTTATAGATTTATGAAATAGTATTAATTTTATTGTATTCCACATTAGATGTATTTCTTGGCCTATTGGATGGCATTATTGTGTGTGGGGGTGGGGTGGTGATGGTATGCTCCTGAATTTGGAAAAGCTGTTATAATCTAAGAGTCACAAATTAGCTTGTAATGTGTTTGGTCTTGCTGATCTTATGCTTAGTTATTTTTGAAGACTTGTTTGATAAATTGTCTGTCACATTCTTTAGCTCAGAAATGTGGGATTTATATTTTAATGGGATATATATATATATATATATATATTCAGTTTATTTAACATATTTATATAACAATGTGAATAAAATAAAATCAGTTTATTTCCACTTTGGATTTCTTTTTGCTGGCTCCATTTCGCTTTTTACATTCAATTTAAGATCACGTTGCATATCTCCGAAAGCATTAATTCTCTAGTTCCTGCTTGTCTTTCATATTTGAATTCTCTATTGTCTCTTCTTTGAGGTCTTCTGATTCTTTGTTGCTTGTTATGCCCCATAGTTCTTCTGATATTTCATGCCTCTGTTCTTTTTCTCTTATTTTTCTGTATTCATGGAACTCTTTGCTAGCTCATAAATGACTCTCCCTGTCTTTTTCTTAAAAATACTTTAAGATGCATATCATTCCGCTAGCCTATGTCTAATTGCTTTTGTCTTCTCCAATTAGATGATTTTATTTTTAGTTTTACTTCTGATACATTATTTTCCTGTATTAGATTATGTGCTTGTCTTTTTTTGTGTGTTTTCAGCCTAGTATTTTAGGCACCTCGGAATTAATAACAGAGCTGTTGCACAAATGACTTCACAACATTTTCCACCCTATATATGGGCAGACCAATTGGAGGAACAATTTCATCAAATTTCTTCAGTGGGAAGAGAAATTATTTTTGTTCCTCACAGGTATCACCATTGACAGGGGTTGCTGCATAGTTTCTTTCTTTTTCCATGATGGTTTTTAGGTTTTGTTGGTGGTGGTGTTTTGTGCTGAGACAACATTAACTGTATTGGTAGGCTGGCCCCCATTTTGCACCCTCCACAATGTGATGTTCTACTGTTTAGGGATGTGAATGTGTTGCAAAAGTTATTATTTGGAGTTGCAGGTCTGGGTGAGTATGGAATGAGTGGTGAGTGCTGATTGGTTAATTGTTTGGAGTGCCTGGATTGGTGGGGTGTGTGAGAGTGGGAGGAGCTGGGGAGCGAATGATATATATATATATATATATATATATATATGTCAGTCAGAGGGAGAGCTGACAGGGTTGTTTTGGATTGAATTGAGGAGGGGGGTTGATTGTGGGTTGAGCAGGGAAAAGAGAGAGAGAGAGAGAGAGAGAGAGAGAGAGAAGGAAAGAGTAGGAAAGAGTATCTAGTAGTGTTTGACTGATTGATATTGTGAGAGGAAACAGTTTAGCTTTAAGAACAGTTGAAACATATAAACATTATATTTGAAACCGCTATGGAAATGAACTAACTAAACCAATATGCTTACTGTGCATGCAATATACTTGAGGTTAATAAATCTTGTTAAGTTCATTCAACTGGTGTGGTCATTAAAGTGTACCTGAAGAAGGTACTGGTGGTAGCGGGAACATCGATGCTTGTCTGAGGCCAGGTTGCTGGGCTGTAGAGCTGTGGGGCCTAATAGTTAAGGTTGGTCAGCGGCAGCAGCGACAAGGGGCTAGGATAAGGTATCACAGTTGCTGCATAGTTTCTTTCTTTTTCCATGAGGGTTTTTAGGTTTTGTGGTTGTTGTTGGTTTGTGCTGAAACAACATCAACTGTATTGGTAGGCTGGCCCCCATTTTGCACCCTCCACAATGCAGGTGTGAGGGGGCACTGTTGTGTCTATCTTAAAGTTTTCTTCCCTTATGAAAGAAGCTTCCACTGTTCTACCTCATCCCCATGGTGTTTTGGAATCTATTTTTGTTGTGTTTTTGAGTTTACCGAATTACTGCTAACCTCCCAAGCTGCCTGTGTTTCCAGAGCTGAAAAAGCCTTATGAGAGAAATTAGTTCATGTTGCCTTCCCCTGAGCTTTGATTGAAGTGTAGGAAGCTGAGGAGGCTACTGGCTATTAGAGAGATGATTGTGGAATGAAAGACAGGGCGCTCAATGCACACTCCTCGGCCACATCCTATGTAAGGTAAGCACAAGAACCCCAAACCCAACTGATGAAAATTGCTCTGAAATTTCTCCACCACTGAATTTCTTTTCGAAAGCCATTTCTTTTCTATCAAATTGAATGAGAATGGCCAAAAGAAATGTGGGAGGAATTTTTGGCACTGCATGAATGAATAACAACCACCTCAACAGCAATACTGCAATGGCTTGGCTCCAGTGGAGATCTACTTCGGATACTTCTGATCACGGAAGGGCGGGAGGGAGTATCTGTGATTGGTCCACTTCCAAAAATACACATCTCCCCCATTGTATTTGCACACTTTAGCCTATCTGGGATGCATGCTTGAAAAAATGGTGCTTTTTTCCTCTAAAAAATGCACACTTTAATTAATTAATTTCATTTATATCCTGCCTTTTTTTTTCTCCAAGGAACCCAAGATGGCTTATATAATCCTTCTCCTTTCCATTTTATCCTCAACAACAACAACCCTGTGAGGTAGGTTGGTCTGAGACTCTATGACTGGCCAAAAGTCACCCAGTGGGCTTCCATGGCTGAGTGGGGACTAGAACCCAGATCTCCTGACTCCCAGTCCAACACTTTAGCCACTACACCACACTGGCTCTCTTTTCCTTCTCAAGAAAAAAAAAACGATGCCCCCATTTGGGAGTGATAATGAGGTGAGTTGAGTGTTGAGGTGGAAAATGGAGAAGGTCAATAAGCTTGCAGGTCACTAATTATCCCATTTCTACTCGAATGGTCAACCCTGCAGTGGAGCATACCATGCCCTACTTTTCTGCGTGCTTAATAATATCCCTCCCAAAGGTGTCATAAAACATGTGCTCTCTTTTCACCCAATTTGCTCATTTGTGTGTGAGGCATGAGACAAATGGTGTTCACCAAAGGAAGGCCCCCAATGTAACAGGCCCTTGGTCCATTGTTTTCTATGAAAAACAGATTTGCCTGTGAGTAACAATGAATACAGAATACCGCTAAGACCTAAAAATGTGTGAGAGTAGTTTGTTAGTCCCTGGCTTAGTCTTATAACCTGAAAGTTAGCCTGTTAAGGTGATTAGGGCCGAGTGCCATTTTCATTTGCAATGTGCTACTACTAGAGTAGCTTGGGTTTGAAATAGATGCTTCCCATTTCCAAAGTTGTGAGTTTGGGGTATGCACAATACTCTGCACCACACATTCATAATCATACCTTGTGAAGGGACATGCGTGTCCTCCATTTTTTGTATTTACTTCAGTTTTTGGCTACTTATGGAATTAATCTTTTGTGTGTGCACACTGGTCAGTATCAGGCAAAAGGTCAAAGATTTAATTGGACTATGGGAACCAGGATGTCTGCTCAGGAAGCGAAAGGTTTGCAGGCAACTATGGAGCCAGGATGTCTGAAAAAGAGGTTAAAAAGGTTTGCAGGAGGCTCAAGTGAAGGTCAGAGGATGAGCTTAGGAAAAGGAATTTAGGGCAAAGTTAAAGAAGAAACTACCCTCCTGATTGGTTAGAAGTGGGGAAGGAACATAACTAATTTTAAGATAAAAAGCCAAAGGAAGGGACAGGGAAAGACAGAAAGAGAAGAAGAGAGAAAGGAAAGAAGGCCTGGAGAACTGAGTGAAAGAGAAGTGGTCATAGGACAAAATAAATTACTTGGACAAGGGGCCTGAATAAAATAGGGACATAGCCTAATTAGGTTAGGTAGATGTGTTTATCCCTAATTATTTTATTATCTATTGCTCATATGATTTTTTCCCCTGTGCTCTGTGTGTGTGTGTGTGCATCATTCAGATTTTACATTTTCCTATCAACATATTCTTCAATAAATGTTTAACCTTTTTGGTTTTAAACCAAGTGGACTCTTTTCTTTATTGGGTTACTCATTCTTGGCCTAATCTACACCAGACATTTATCCCGGGATTGTCTCGAGGTCATCCCTGCGTGTCCAATTGATGTACAGCTGATCCCAGGATGAACCGGGGGCGAGCGCTCCATTTTCACAGGATAGCTGGGACTGGGTTTTTCCTGTTTTTTCCCACAATCTCGGGACCATCCCAAGCTTCGCGAGTGGTGTGGCTCTCCCTCCTGAGATCCTCCCTCTTCCCCACAAGTAGCGAGGCTCAGGAAACAGGCACGGAGCTGTGTGGGGGCAGTCCATGGGCTTTGGGGTGAGGGGGAGAGCATTTCGCCATCACTGGGATGGCGTTCAATGTCTTCCAGCACTGAGTTTTTGTTTTTCTAAAGAAATTGTACCTTCACACAGGATCGTGCCTGGGCAATTGAGCAAATGCCACCTCTTCTTTTTTTTCTTTTTTTTTAAAAAAAATGGTGCCCCAGAATGTCCCTCTTTACTTCTGGGACAACTCGCTGGTGTGTAGCCCCTGAGGGTGGAAAACTTCATTGTCGTCCCTCCCCGCAGGGCTGCAGGTGTAGATGAGCCCCTAAAGTAGATGCCATGAGGCCCAGAGAGTTTTTATGATGCTTTGGTAGAAGTAGCTGGGGATAAAGGTAGGGGTGGGGGAGAGATTTATAGCTGGGCTGCAGAAAGGGCCACAGGAATCTTAGAATCATAGAATAGTAGAGTTGGAAGGGTCCAACCCCCTGAGCGCTGTTTCCCCTGTTTCCCCTTCCACTTACAGAACAGACCATTGCTGGTGTGTGGCACATCTGAAGGACAATTTCTGGCAATATCCTGGTGATGGGGAGCAACACTTGCTTAATAATAATAATAATAATAAATAATAATAATAATAATAATGTATTTATTTGTTGATTTATTTCTTACCCGCCTCTCTCTCCAGATCGAGGTGGAGAACAACATCAATACAAACAATATAAAATACATACAACTGATTAAAAACATATAAAATTAATACATTATTGAAATCAACCAAGTCTTAAAATTCAACTGGGTAAGCCTGCTGGAAGAGGTCAGTCTTATAGCTTTCTTGAATTCTAGAAGACTGGTAAGTTGGTAGATCTCTCCTGGCAGATCATTCCACAGTCTGGGAGTGGTAGAAGAGAAGGTCCTCTGGGTAACGGTTGTCAGCCTAGTTTTTGCTGACTGGAGTAAATTCTTCCCAGAGGACCTGAATGTGCAGGGTGGATTGTATGGGAGAAGGCGATCCCGCAGGTAACCTTGACCCAAACCATGCTGGTACAAACCAACACTTTGTACTTTGCCTGGAAACTAATTGGCAGCCAGTGGAGAGATTTTAAAGCTGATGTAATATGGTCACCCCTAGGTGTACCGGTGACCAACCTGGCTACCATATTTTGAACTAGTTGAAGTTTCTGGACTAGGCACAAAGGTAGCCCTATGTGCAGCACATTGCAGAAGTCTAGCCTCGAAGTTACCAGTGTGTGCACTACCATTTTTAGGTCTTCCAACTCTAGGAAGGGATGCAGCTGGCATATTAGCCAAAGCTGGTAGTAGGCATCTGCTTGAGGCAACTGCTTTCGGAAGGACACCAGTGGGGAAATATGTGTACAGGTGTTTTTTTTCCAAATTAGTTATCCCTATACAACTTTGCAGGAAAGTTCTAAGGATTTGGAAACCAACCCAGAGTCATAGGACTGCCTCTACATATGTCAAAATAATAAATTATGTACCTTCCTAGGACTGTCTAACTGCTGCTTGTCCAAAACTCCCTATCCATAGAAAGGTAGCAAGTCTGGGAGGAGGGCTCTAGAACTCTCCTTCGTCTTGATGTCCTACATTTTTACATGCGGGCAACTTAGAAGGGAGCATTGGTGATTTGATGACCCCCCCCCCCCAGCTTGAAATCCAAGATTGTTTGGACTAGGGGCATTTGGATTGGGACTGCAGTTGGGGGTGGGGAGAGATTAGCCCTTTTCCCTGTGCCATTGTCCTGGCTGATATCATCCCCACATAGCAAGGCCCGAACTACACCAAGCAGGATATGACACTTTGAAAACGGCTCGAAAATGGTATCTAGAGTGTGACCTGGGCCCCAACAGTTGTTACTACTGCTATAAACCGTTTTAAAGCAGTAGTGTAGATCCTGCCCAAGCTGCTATTGGCACTGCTTTCAGGGCAAATTAAAGCCTTTAGGGGAGTGATTTCAATAGGAAAATGGCAATGATCTTAACCCAACATCATCCCCACCTCCTTATAAAACATAAACAAAAATTATAGGAGATCCGATCGTGAAGCTCCTGCTATCTTGTTTAGTAGGCTTAATTTGCCAGATGACTGACAGTTATAAACCACGGGAGCTCCTATGATTTGAAACTTCTTCTGCAGGAGACGTAGCATCCCGATAGTTCTGTGCACTTTGACATGTGTATAATATTGTTATTCCACTGGAAAGCTGAGGGCAAATTAAAAGCATCAGAGATGGCGTTATAGTTTCCATTCTCCTGCGTATGGGATTCCAAAATACACAAATGAAGAAACGAGGGAACGGTTGAAGAAGCAATTAACATCAAGTTGCTATGAGATTGACCTTTTTTGTCTTTCCAAGATCTGATCTTTGTCTCTAACATGTCTCGGGATTTTGTTCCCAAAAATAAGAATACTAAAAGTAATGCTAAGGAAAAGTGGCGGGCTCCTTTAAGCTGTGAAAACAAACACAAGCTGAAAGACACCATCTTTCTACTTGGTGGTTTTCATTAAATACAGAAAGATCTGGGCAGAGAGTCAAGATTCCATTTCAAGATGGGCTTGGGAAGCGGGAGGGGCAGGGGGAGGTATCGGTTTCATTCAAGGTTTGGGAATTTTGGGTGTGGGTGTTTTTATTTAATTTATCACACGCTAACTGAGCATGGTCACTACAATCAAGTTTTTTTTTTTAATGAATTATGACTTTCAGCTTAAACCTGTTCATCGTATTATATAGTTTGTTCCTGTGCTGTATTTTTGGCCAAAAAGCTCCCCGAGGGCAGCTCACAAAGGTTAACATAAATACGACATTCAAACAATGCAATAAAACACAACGAACAACTAATTTAAAACAGGGCCTGAAAACCAGCAAACAAAAAACTTTTAACCCAAATGCATTCTTCCCCCTGCGGAGAAGCAAAATAAAAATAAAATAAAAATGGGATCTCCAAAACATCCTGAGAACACCTGAGAAGGGTCATTGCCACTTGGCATCCACCTTTGAGGTGCTGGCCACCTTCCAGGTAGCAACCCCTTATAAGAGCTCCATGCAGTGTGTGTGTGTGTGGGGGGGGGGGGACCAGAGCAGGCAGGAAAGCTTACGCTCATGCTCAGTGTTTAGCAACAATCTCTGAGCTTCTCCAAACAAGTGATTTATAGCAGGCTCATGATTGGCCACTCACAGAAGTTTGTGGGTCAATTGCATGACATCATCAACAGCCAGGTCATTTTCCGCACTATCCCCTGGAAATCCCACTATAAAAGAACCTTAGATAATGTGGTAAGAGTCAGATATCAAGGGATTTCTCTTCCACTAGATGGTGCTGACAAAGCTAGAACTAAATTGACAACAAAATCCAACAAACTGACATCCATAGCTAGCAAGATTAATGTACACTAAAAACCTGGCAGAATACAAACATTTTGATTACCCATGCAAAAGACAATAGAGACAGGCCCAATCTGGTTTCCCTTGGGAAGGCGTTCCTCAGTTGGGATGCAGCCACTGAAAAATATCTGCCCCTCATCCCCGTCAATCACACCTCTCTTATCAGTGGAACACAGAGCAGGGCCTTTTAAGGTGACCCCAATTGATGGCCAGTTTCAGCGGGGAAAGAGGTGGTTCTTTAGATAACCTGGCTGCATTAGGGCTTCATATGTAATAACCAGAACCTTAAAGTACAGTCAGAAACAAATCAGAAGCCAGCATAATATAGTCGGAAAACCAGACATTATTGTCGTCATCCCATGTTGCACCAGCTAGTTTCCAAATGCTTTTCAAGGGCAGCCCCATGTGGAGTGACTGCAGTAATCTAATCTAGACTTGATCGTGTAACAGTGGCCAAATCTGCCTTCTACAGGAAGGAGCACAGCTGGGCAAAAGCACTCCTAGCCAGTGCAGCACCTGGATACCCAGGAGCAATTCGGGGTTCAGGCACGTTGCAAATCTAAGCACTTCCTGACTAGGTTTACACAACATGCTAACCCACCCACTATGTTTTTTTTTTGTTGAACCATGGGTTATCGTGTTGTATGAACGCAGCACATTTTCTTTGGGGTTGCTTGTTAACCACCCTGAACAACCCAACAACAAGCCATGGCTTCTCAAGGTGGCTTGTTTGAGAAAAACAATCCACGGGTGCCTCTACAAGAGAGGTTTAATGCGCTTTGAAGGTTCATTAAAAATTTTACCTCTACAAGAACGGAGCGCAAATCGGGCGTAGAGGCGCGTTATCTCCCCGATAATGCGCATTTTCGAATGCGCGTTAAATCGCGAGTTTTATTTTGCTCCGGCCGTTAAAGCACATTTTCCCCGTGTGAACAAGCGATTATGCGCATTAACTTCTTGTAAAGTGCTTTTTGGACATCTATTAATGCGTTTCGCCGCCTCTCGCAGCCTCCTGTGCAGAGGGATTAGGAGTAAATGCGCGTCTGCGATAATGCGCATAATCGCACAACCGGGCGCAAAAGCGCATCCTTGTAGAGGGAGCCCACATTTCATGATTAACAAGCTACCCTGCAGAAACGTGCTGTGTTCAGACAACATGATAACCCATGGTGGGTTGGCGTGTTGCATGAACCTGGCCACTGTCAACCTCATCCTTCAAAGGGAATGCAAACCCATCCAGTACAGGCAGGCTCTTCACTGCTGCTTTAAAATGGTTTATAAGAGTAGTGACAACTGTTGGGGCCCAGGACACACTCCACCTACAGTTTTCAAACCGTTTTCAAAGTGCCATATCCTGCGTGGTGTAGATCTGGCCCAGTTTATGCAGAACAGGTTGTAAGTTACAGTGGGTTGTAAGTTACATGAACATACAACTGTATCAGATGATACATTTTACTGGTGTGTGCAGAGCATCAATACAGGTGAAGATGGAACCAGCAACTGTGCCACAAACTGAGATATTTTGGATGCTTGATTCATTGATGCTTCAAAAACATTTTGAGACACACAGATAATTTTGAGACACACGGAGAAAGCCGAGTGTTCCAGGAAACCTTTCCCCTTTCCTCCGCCTCTTTCCCCCCCAAGCTGCGGTGACTAGTTAACATTCCGTCGTGACCTTCTTCAGAGGCACCGTGGCAGGTTGCTGCTTCACAAGGGGCATTTGAGCTGACAATGCAGAGATCCTTTTCCCACATCACTGAAAGGGGTTTCTGATTATGCGCAGAAGATGACAGAAGCACTGAATGGCTTGGATGTCATCCAAACACGGCTGGACGCACCAGCATAGCTTCAGACTTCTCTCCCCCCCATCCCTTTTTTGGCACTATTATTTATGAACGTTATGCTCCCTTTTTCTGAGCAAGATTCCGGGAGATAACGTGCTGTGGATAAGATGGCCTAGTTTTATACGCTGAAGGATGAGATGTAAAGAAAAGTGATTTTCTCTTCTTTCAGGAGGAGAAAATAAATAAATAATAATAATTAATAATATCAATAATAATTATAATATCAATAATAGTGGCAACCCAGAACTACCAAAATACATCATAAAAGCTAACAATGTAGCAACAGATTTATGTAGGAAATAGGGCTGTGCACGGATCTGAATCCTGAATCCGGAGTGGATCAGGCTGATCTGGGCCTCCCGAATCCGGATCCGAACCTGAACAGGTCAGATTGGATCCGTGATCCGGATCCGATCCAGATCCATGCACAGCACTCCTTCCCGCCCTCCCCGCCCTCCCCGCCCTCCCCGCCCTCGCCCTGTTTACCTATTGCTTCCCCCGCATCATCCCCCGTCGTCCTCTCTCCTTGCTGTGTGCCGCCGCATTTTCCACTCGCATCGGGTGATGACAGATCGGAATCTGGATCAGATCGGGGGGTCCGTGCACAGCCCTAGTAGGAAATGTCTTCAATTCCATTTAACAGGAGGATGTAAAATACTGGCAGGAATGGACTATACGGACAGACACAATACAGCTGCAAAAATAATTCACCAACAACTGGCCATCAAATTCAACCTTATCAAACAACCTACACCATACTATACGTGCTCACCTGAAACAATCTTGGAAAATGCAGATCATAAAATTTACTGGGACAGAACAATTCATATGGACAAGAAAATACCTTGCAACCGACCAGAAGTAACATTTATAGACCAACCCCCCTTCCCACCACCACTTCCCTCATCGACATGGCAATAGCTGCTGACAAAAATGTTGTAGAAAAGGAAGGGGGGAAAGAGAAAAATATATACCACTGGCCATGGAAGTCAAAGAACTATGGCAACAGGAAAAGGTCACAATTATTCCATTAGTCACCTCAGTCACCAGCATCACATCAAAAAACTATACAGAAAACCTTCAGACATTGAGCCTACCAAAATACATCCCCACCAACACCTAGAAAGCAGTCATACTTAAAACATACGCAATAGTTTCTGAATCAGTAAAAGGCAGCATGACTTGGCAGAGCCTGTCATGGTCATCTAGAAAAATCACCACAAGCGCAAGAAGAGAAATAATAATAATAATTTATTTAAGTTTCTGCCTTCAGATAGTAATTTCTGGTCCTGTGAGTTACATTCTAACAGCATTGTTGCTGACATTCACAACCCTGAAGTATTTTGCATGTCTGCAAAAGGTTAAGTATCTATCATCTATCTATCTATCTATCTATCTATCTATCTATCTATCTATCTATCTATCTATCTATCATCTACTTCGTTTTTAAGGAGTGAGGGAACCAGGAGCAGGCCAAAGGAATATCAGGGCCTGCTCCAGTTGGACTGCTCTCTCTCCCGCAGGACATTCCCCCCACTTTTGCTTGTCACATCTTTTTAGACATCTGAGGCCAGGGACCAATACAGGAGCCTCGATTTGAACAGAGGAGCAGCATAAAAATACTTCAAATAAATAAATGAAATAAAATAAATATTTAGTGCAGCTCCAGTGCATATGCAGCATGCAAGTAGCCTAAGGAACACGTATTTCTGAACTTTCTGGACTTCTTTCCTTCGCCTCTTACAGAAAAGAGCAGGCAATATCCCAGCCTACATTCCTCAAGAGAAATCACAGCCTCCTCTGCACAAGAGAAGTGACAGAGGCAGTATTTTGAGCATGTGAAGAAGTTCCATTTCACTGGCTTTCTGAAAAAGATGAAACAAATAAAATCTGAGTCCTAGAATTAGAAATAGGTTCTGGAGCTGAACGTTAGCCATAATTACTTCCTGCTATAATACCTTTTTTTCGGGATGGGGGTGGGGGAGATAGTTTTTAGAGAGGTAAAACTGAAATTTCACATGGAACTGGGGGATGGGCAGAGGAAAATAAGATAGAAAGAGAATCCCTTCTTTTGTGGTTCTTTTCCCCTTGCAAGGGAAGACCACACATGGGACGTGGTTCCGGAGGAAACCAGCCCGTACCACTGCATGGCCAGAAACAAAATATTTACTGGCTGAGCAATAAACTTTGTACTAGCAGGTAGTACCAATAAAACGTGTGTTTGATGTGTGCACTACTTATTGGTAGGAACATTAAGGCATCTATCGGAATTTGGAGTCCTAGTAAAAATTTAGTCTTGTAAAAGGGGAGGGTCTATCTGATGAAGGGCAGGGGAGGCCCAGTCGTAACCGCCTCACTGACAAGTCCAGTACAGAAATGCATATGTGTGGGTGGTCAGTGAAAGGCATTAGAGGAAGAGATTTAACTCCTGACATATAAACCAACAAGGTGAACTTTGGTAGAAACTCCAGTTCAAACACACTATTTCCAGCATTGTGTCTAAAGCTTACATTCATCTTATGTATGCATCTGTTCTATATATCTTATTTTATTTATTTTTTCATATTTTTTTCTTCTATTTATCCTGTCTTTCAGCAAACAGCTCAAAAAAAAAAAAAAGGAGCTTATAACAAAAACAGCAATCACCAGCAGTCACCCTTTTTGTGGTGGCTACAGTTTCTGCCCCCCCCCCCCGAATGTAATGTTGGGCTGCAAAACCTCAGTCCTGGAGTCTAAAGCCACCCTGGAGATGACCATGCCTAGGGTGACCACATGAAAAGGAGGACAGGGATCCTGTATCTTTAACAGTTGCATTGAAAAGGGAATTTCAGCAGGTGTCCTTTGTATGCATGCAACACCTGGTGGGATTCCCTCTTCATCATAACAGTTCAAGCTGCAGGAGCCCTGACCTGTTTTGAATCTGGCCAAGAGGGTTGTTTTGCAGTTTCCCTCCTTTCTAAAAAAAACTAAATTCCTCTCCTAAAGCCAAATTCCTGGCAGCAAGAGCTTTAAGCTAAAATATGCTGGATTTGCCACTTTAGCCAGGACTAAGCTACATCTCTCAGCAAGCATTGCTCGTTGCCCTTTTGGTCAGAGGCAGTGCTGTATCTAAGATGACCACAGTCCCCGATTGTTCGTCCATTTAGAGCTTTTATGGGTTAAGAGACACAGTCCATTTTGTGGCATTAAAAGCACCTTGTTTGCTGGTTCGGCCCAGGGAAGCACCAGCTTCTGGATTTCAGGCAGTGGAAAGCTGCCATAACTCCTGTGCGGGACAAAGAAATAAAATCATGAAAGCTTGCTCAGCCATACCTCATTTTAATGTTTCCCTCACAGACTATTAAAAGTGAAACTTTATGAAATACCTACAGCTGCTTTCTCACTGCAGGAGTTGAGCCTGGGTGTTAACATTAGGCTGACCATATGAAAAGGAGGACAGCGCTCATGTAACTTTAACAGTTGTAGAGCAAAGTGAATTTCAGCCAGGGTCATTTGTATGCAATTAGTTCCTGGTGAAATTCCCTCTTCATCACAACAGTTAAAGTTGCAGGGGCCCTGCCTTCTTTCGTATATGGTCACTCTAGTATAGTGCCTGCACCTTTAACTGTTGTGATGAAGAGGGAATTTCACCAGGAACTAATTGCATACAAATGACACTGGCTGAATTTCCCTTTTCTCTACAACTGTTAAAGTTACATGAGCCCTGACCTGGATTTTATCTGGTCAGCCTAGTTAACATTCCATCAACTAATAATAAAAGCTAAAGTCCCCCCCCCCCCCAACTCTCAGGTGAACTCTTTTCAAGATTAAGCAAATGGTGGCGTTCATTTGCCCATTATCTATGGCAGGGAAGGAATAAGAAGGAGAGTGGATTGGAGTTTTGGCATAAGGTCCTAGGACTTTATGTAAGTCCTAGGTGAGTAAGCAGGGCAGACGGCTCAACCTTTGGACCATCAAAGCAAATGCAGCTCTCCCATCATGGGTGACGACCCACCAGAGGCCTAATAAACTAGAGCTGAGCACAAGCGGCCTCTCAAAATTCTCTACCCTGTTTCTGGATAGAGAAATTGGAGGGGACAATTTCACCGAATTTCTCACTGCTGGGCATTGCCATTGGCGAGGGTTGTAGAACAGCTTCTTTCTTTTTTTTTTCCCTTAGAGTTTTGGAATTTTTTAATATATATATATATATATATATATATATATTGCATTGCCCCTGCAAGTGGCAACAGCATCAACTGTGTTGGCAGATTGGCCCCCATTCTGCATCCTCTGCCACGTCCTATTGACATAGCGTCACTTCAGGATAATGAGGGGAGGGAATGCAAACACACACACACACACACAAAGAAAATGTGGAGAAAAATCTGAAAAGTGTCCTTTTATGCCTAGGAGGTAAGAAAAGAAAAATCTCAGGAATTTCCTGAAAGTTTTCTTTCCCCATGAACGGGGCTTCCATTTTTCCGCCTCATTCTCAGGGCATCTTATGATTTAATTTGAATGTGCGTGGGTGGTGCTTTTGACCTCAACTAATCACTGTTAGGTGGTTGAGGGTCCTGTCTATATTTTTCTTTTTATTACACATCTCACCATTGCCCAACTGTCTCCCAGGCTGCCTGCAATTCCTGATCTGAAAAGGCCCTATGGGAGGAATACATTTATTTAGCATGAGCAACAGTGGGTGGCTGATTACATGGGCTGGCCAAGACATATCATACTAGAATGAAGGCTCTGGGGACGCAGAAGAGGAGAGCTGAAAAGGAATGACTGCATTTTCCCAGAGGTTCTTGCCCACCTACTGATGTTCTTCAGGAGAGCCTTTGGTCCATGTCCCACCATGACATGGAATTTCTGTGGTGGAGATGCAGGGCAGGGCATTTTCAGGAGCCGCACCCAGGCTGTGGCACTCCCTGCTCCAGGATACCCAACTTTTCTATATGGATTTATTTATTTATGTATTGCATTTCTATACCGCCCAATAGCCGAAGCTCTCTGGGTGGTTTACAAAAATGAAAACCATGAAAACCATTTAAAATATAAAACAAACTACAGCGTAAAAACATAACATAAAATACACTATAAAAGCACAACCAGGGTAACACCAAGCAGCAATGCGGAGATCTATACAGTTTTAAAATACAGATGTAAAACAGCAAAGTTTTTTAAAAAATAAGCTGATAAGCTGTTAAAATACTGAGAAAATAAAAACGTCTTCACTTGGCATCTAAAAGAGTATACTGTAGGTGCCAGGCGAACCTCTCTAGGGAGCTCATTCCACAGCTGGGGTGCTACAACAGAGAAGGCCTCCGAATGGGAATTTCAATTTTGCTGCAAAACATGCGAGCATGCTTCATCTGAAGCTCCGAATATGAGTGCGCCAATGCCGGCAATGGATTTTGTTTTTGATTTGTGCCTCACCTTTCCACCAAGAAAACAGCACTCGAGACAGTTTACAACATAACAATGAAGTTATATTTCTGGCTAATATTACCCAAATGTGTGGCAGCTAGGTCTGGGGCTAAAAGAAACAAGTCCAGAGTCTGACCCAAGTACTAACTATGGCACTTGGGGAATAACAATAGTACCTTGAATCGGGCTCAGAAACATACAGGCAGCCAATGCAAGCGGGCCAGAGTAGGTCTTATATGCTTAAACCTTCTGGTCCCAGTTATCAATGTGGCCGCTGCATTTTGCACAAGCTACAGCTTCTGAACCGTCTTCAAAGGCAGCCCCACGTAGAGTGCATTGCAGTAATCAATAGGGGTGTGCACGCCAAAAAATATAGTCGTTTATCGTTATCGTCATTTTGGACCAAAAAAACTATCGTCTTCATTCATATCATAGGTGAACCGTATCATCTTCACGATAATTATCGTAAAAAAACAATATTTTTTGCATCCCTATTTTTAAAGAAAAAAATGCCTATAACTTCTGTATTTTAAAAGTTAGAGGCTTGAAACTTGATCACAGTGCTTATGGCATATGCCTAAGTATGTGTATAAAATTTGAGATCGATCTCTCCAACCAATGGTCCCTGCGAGGGCATCCCAAGGACCACAGGTTGGTGCTACACATATGTGCCAAATTTGAGATCGATCCCTCCAACCCTCGATTTCATATGAATTTATTAAAGATCGTTTCAGTTCTGACAGATCAGAATGACAGCTTGCCACGTGCGTTCATTCAGACCTGTCAGAAGGGAAATGATCTTTAAAAACTTCATATAAAATTGAGGGTTGGAGGGATCGATCTCAAAGTTCATACACATACTTAGGTATATCCCATAAGCACTGTGACCAAGTTTCAAGCCTCTAACTTTTAAAATACAGAAGTTATAGGTATATTTATATGGCAGTCTGATAAAATGATAAAATCGCCCGAAAATTATCATCTCCGATGATTATCGTAGGTTTTTGTATCGTATCATCATCGTTAAACACATGCACGATAACGACCTTATCATATCATTATCATACATTTTAATGATATGATACACATCCCTAGTAATCAAACCAGTATAAGGGTCACCCAATAAGTGGTATTGATATTTAAGCAGCGCCATGCACTTGAATGTTTGTATGAATCAGCTCAAACTTCAGAGAACTAAGTTTTTAAGAAACTCCTTAACATAAGGCAGTAAGGATGAGAACATAGCTATTGAGTTTGGCTTTGTGAAAAATGTATTTTTTTCCCTAAAAGCAGACAAAGGACAAGAATTGAATACAGGTAATTTTAATTCTACCTGCATGAGGTTCCCTCAATAATCTTGCTAATGACTGAGGTGTCTGTTGGTCATTGTAGAACTAATGATTGATTAAACGGGTCGTACTATAAAAATGTGAATAATTCTGGGCACTCATCTCTTTAAACCATTTGGTATGTATAATCATGTCAGATGTGTCTGAGTGGATTTTCTTAACTAAAAGTATAACTTTCATTTATGTTACAAGTTAGATTAGAACAGCCTCAGGGCAGTCTGTGTTTAACTTCAAAGCAGCACAAAAGAAATGTTGTTACCGTGGAGCAATAAAATTCAGATCTGTTGGTAGCACAGTTTAGTTACATAGGTGATGTCTTCACAGGAACAAGAAAAGAAAAGAATTGAAGCAAAATAGCTTTAAAAAAAACCCTTATTGACAAAAGTGATATCTGGAAAGGTAATAATTTGGTAGATTTTTTTTCTGTTTAAAGAAACAGAAACAGTGGCTTAGTTCGGACGACACTCTAGACAGCGGGCGCCCAACGATGGAAGAGGCAACTATCAGTTGTGTTGCTTATTGTGTCATGTCTCCTGTGTCAGGCGACACACAACGCACACACAACTGACAGTATGTTACTAAGCAACGGTAAAAAATAATGGATTGCTCCGTTGTTTTTCGGAGCCCGTTGCTTATTATGAGGACCCGACTTTCAGCTGCGTGATGGGGGAGGGGCAACATGTCGTGTTGCCTCTTCCCCCCCTCTGTTGCTTAAAGTGTTGTCCGAACTAAGCCAGAAACTAAGCCTACACATTCAGCAGGTCATACCCTCGATGCTGTTTTCAGTTACGAACAGACGGAACTGTGGGCAGAGGTACTGAATACCCCCGAATTGTCATGGACAGACCATTTTCTGGTCAGAGTTAGTATCAGGGCTACCACCCGTCCCTGCAGGAGTGGCAGACCTATTAAGATGGTCCACCCTCGAAGGCTGATGGACCCTTCTGGATTCCAGAAAGCCTTGGAGGGTTCCATGGCTGTTATCGTCGACGATCCTGTAGAAGCCCTGGTCAATAGATGGAATCAAGACCTAACTAGGGCTATCGACACAATTGCCCCCAAACGTCCTCTCCGGCCCGCTTCTAATAGGGCGCCCTGGTATACAGAAGACCTCAGGGAGTTGAAGCGGAAAGGATGACGACTGGAGCGCCGATGGCGGAAAACTCGACTTATATCCGACAAGACACAACATAGAGAACATCTTCATTTCTATGGAGTGGCAATACATGCAGCGAAGAAAGCTTTCTTCTCTGCATGCATTGCGTCTGCGAATTCACATCCAGCAGAACTGTTCAGGGTGGTGAGGGGTCTACCTCAGGCTCCTTCTCCCCTGAATCCGATTTTAGAGCCTTTGGCAGTTCGCTGTGATGCCTTTAACAATCATTTCTCAGATAAAATCTCTCGGATAAGAGCCGACTTAGATGACATTGTTATAGCAGAGGCTGACAGTGGAGTGTCCAGTGACTCCGCGAGTAGGATTACACTTGATCAGTTTCAGTTAGTGAGTACCGAGGATGTGGACAAGGTACTTGGATGTGTGAGGAAGACGACTTGCCCTCTCGATCCCTGTCCTTCTTGGCTGGTCGTCCAGGGAGGAGATGCAGTTAGATCACATCTACAGCATATCATTAATGCATCTCTCAGGGAGGGGAGCTTTCCATCATGTTTAAAAGAGGCGGTGGTAAGGCTGCTTCTAAAAAAGCCCTCCTTTGATCCCCTGGACCTTAATAACTACAGGCCTGTATCAAATCTTCCATTTTTGGGCAAGGTGATCGAGAGGGCAGTTGCTTTTCAACTCCAGGTAGTCTTGGATGACACTGATTTTCTAGACCCATTTCAAACCGGCTTCAGGGCGGGATATGGAGTTGAGACCGCTTTGGTCACCTTAGTGGATGATCTACGCCTTAGTATCGACAGGGGGAGTGTGTCCCGGCTGGTACTCCTGGACCTCTCCGCGGCTTTCAATACCATCGACCATGGTATCCTTCTGGAGCGCCTGGGGGAATTGGGGATCGGGGGCACTGTGCTTCAGTGGTTCCGGTCCTATCTCTCGGGCAGGTTCCAGATGGTGATGCTTGGGGATAGCTGCTCTTCAAAAAAGGAGCTGCTATGTGGTGTACCACAAGGTGCCATCCTTTCCCCAATGCTGTTTAACATTTACATGAAACCGCTGGGAGAGATCATCCGGAGGCATGTGGCGGTGTGCTATCAATACACTGATGACACCCAAATATATTTCTCTATGCCTTCGACAACATCGTCAGCTAAGGATAGTGTGTCTCCTCTGAATGAATGCTTGGAGGCGGTAATGGGCTGGATGAGGAAAAACAAACTGAAGCTGAATCCAGACAAGACGGAGGTGCTTGCTGTCAAAGGCCCCAACTTGGGTCTGGAGGTGTGTCAACCAGTTCTGGATGGGGTTACACCCCCCCGAAAGATTGTGTTCGCAGCTTGGGGTACTCCTGGATCCGTTGCTCCAGATGACAGCCCAGATTGATGCGACGGCCAGGAGTGCCTACTATCAGCTTCGGCTGATACGCCAGCTGCGCCCCTTCCTAGAGTTGGAAGACGCACTGGTAACTTCGAGGCTCAACTTCTGCAATGCGCAGTACATAGGGCTACCTTTGTGCCTAGTCCGGAAACTTCAACTTGTTCAAAATATGGCAGCCAGGTTGGTCACTGGTACACCTAGGGGTGATCACATCACACCAGTTTTAAAATCGCTTCATTGGCTGCCAATCAGTTTCCGGGTGAAGTATTGGTTATTACCTTTAAAGCCCTACATGGTTTGGGTCCAGGGTACCTGCGGGATCGCCTTCTCCCGTACAATCCGCCCCGCACACTTAGGTCCTCTGGGAAGAACTTACTCAAGCCAGCCAGAACTAGGTTGGCGAGTGTTACCCAGAGGACCTTTTCTTCCATCGCTCCCAGACTATGGAATGGTCTGTCAGAGGAGGTTAGACAAATTGACAGTCTTCATGAATTTAAGAGAGTCATGAAGACTGTCCTCTTCCGACAGGCCTATCCAGATGAATTTTAAGATGTTTTTAATGTTGTATTGTTCTCTTGCTTTTTAAAATTTTTAACTGTTGTGATTTTTATGTTTATATTGTTGTTGTTCCCCGCCTCGATCCGGAGGGAGAGGCGGGTTACAAATAAATATTATTATTATTATTATTTTCAAACACATCTCAATACAGCGTTACTCAATACAGTATAGAAGTACACAATATGGTCAGTCCTGGATAAAAAGTCATAACTTTTTAAGACAAAGAGATCCAAAGCCTCATTTGGGGAGCTGGTAAGTCTTGAGAATCCATCCCTTTCTGATGTTCCTCACTGCCTTACACGTTGGTTGAATGTGATGCAGGTAAAAGTATACAGGTAGCTATGATGGAGTGTACATGAAGATCCTACATCAGGCATGCTTCTGAGTGATGTGTCAACCAGTCCCAACACAAGGTCCCAAATCTCCTTTGAGAGCTGTACATTTTCCAGCATCCATTCTCCATCTCCATCATTTACCTCGATTGCGGTTCTCCAAAGATTACGGTTTACCACTCATTAGCATGGGCGGCCAAGGACACGATTTATTGCCTTTTCGTGTTACAGTACATCTGCCAGAAAGAAACCTCAGCGGAGCTTCTATCTTGTTCTTCAAACCACAGTCTGCCTCATTTATATTCTGCAAACTTTCCCTGTCGTTTTCTTCTCTCTCTCTCTCTCTCTCTCTCTCTTTTAAAAAAACCCTTCTCAATTCCTATGAAACAGGCATTTTACTGAGCCTGCAACGGTACAATTTAGAAATGCAGTGGTGATTGCTATTCAGAGGTTGAACCGATTCTCACAAACTTCTCGGTGACCCGAAGCTTAAGCCTTTTAGCTCCCGCACCTCTTTGTCTTGTAAAGTTTGTAGCGTCCGGAGCGCTCAAGTTCAGGAAGGTTCCGATTCCGCCCGGTTTCACAGGGTCTGCCTATTAGTAGCTTTCTGTTTCCAAGACCAGAGAAGCAATTATTTGGAATTCCCTCACTTATGTGTGTGTGGCCATATTGAACGAAGGTATAAATGGAGATTCTAAGACTGAGAAAGTGAGATACTTAATAGAACTTCAGCTTCTGTAGTTAATTAGATTTGGATGGCTTTCGTAGAGCAGCTGTATTCCCCCCTTTTTTGGGGGGGGGGCTTTTTAAAGAAAAGTGAGTCTACAAAAAGGTCTATTCAGGGTATATTGGGAGCGGGAAGAACGGCTGAATAAAAGAAAGTCACTCAGAAAAGGAGTTTGGGAATTCCACCATCTCTCTTTTCTCTTCTATTTCTTCCCTTTCCCTTTTCAAAAAGAAATGTATAGGGCGGGCCGGGAAAAGTCACATTGCTGCAAAGGCAATAACCTTCACAAATATGATGCTGCATTTGAGAAGCAGGAGGCAGCACACATACATCACAGTCTGAGACTTCTGTTTGAGAGACAGTTAATTCAAAACAACAACAACCCCCACCCCTGGAAAATACTGACTCCGATGACAGGGTTGTGAATAAGGACGGGGGAGAATTCTGTTCGGTTTGCGGTTTTAAGTGCACCCAGGTGGGTTAGAATACAGTTATACTTTGGATCACACGTTTCTCTGAATGTTGCAATGCCCCGTTTGGCTCATAAAATGGGTATAAAACTGCTTATTTGGGGGAAAATTGCACACAGAACCTCTTATTTTAGTTACAACTGTACACAAAACGTTATTATTTTAGATGAAACGGCATACAAAAATAAATGAACATTTTCATGCTTTTTTTTTTTTTTAATCAGACTTTGGTGGAAACAGGATGAAATGGCCTCATGTGAATCTGACGCGGGGGCTGTCTTGATGTCATCTTTGCCCTGGGGTGGCTCCGAATCCATGCTGCATCGGTTAGATGATACAGCCACAGATTCGAAGCCACCCTGGGACAAAGAGGCGAAGGTGTATGGTTGAAACGTTGGGGACTTACCTGACTTTTCCAGCCAGAGCGAGGTCAGCCTGGCTCTTCTGCCATTCTGTCCTCGCTCGGAGCTACTCCAGGGCCATTCCCAGGCAGGCGGTGACCTCCTAGTAGTTGCTGGAAGCTGGGGGAGGGGACGGGGAGGGGTGGGCCCAGCAAGTGTAATGACCGCGAGAAAGCATAGGGTTTGCCTCATTCCCCTCATTAGAACAACTTGCTGTCACCGTGCACCAGGGATAGCGTAGGGTTTGGCAGTGGAATGGCACCAACCCAGCACCTTGAAGTCAGCCCCATGGACCATAAGGGGAAGTATTCAACCCCCCCCCCCCAGCAGTAAATAGCATAGACCAGGTGAATCTGTAGAATCAGTGAAACCTTTCAGAGGATTTATAATGAAAATTTCATGAGATAAAAAGGGCATGATCCATTTCCTTCCCTGGACTCACAGTACACATTTTACACTACCTGCAGTGGGAGGCCAAATACCTCTTATGCCTTCTATGGAATGGACCAGAACCAGTGACCCTAGATCTCTTCAGGATTCTGTGCACAGCCTAGTCTCATGAAGAACATGAGCAGCCTGCACCATGGAGTCCAAGAAGAAGTCTTCATTACTCTATGGGAGGTTTGCACATGGCAAGTCATGGCCAAGTGTTAGGCTGACCAGATAAAATCCAGGTCAGGGCTCATGTAACTTTAACAGTTGTAGAGAAAAGGGAAATTCAGCCAGTGTCATTTGTATGAAATTAGTTCCTGGTGATATTCCCTCTTCATCACAACAGTTAAAGGTGCAGGCACTACACTAGAGTGACCAGATACCAATGAGGCCAGGGCTCTGCAACTTTAACTGTTGTGATGAAGAGGGAATTTCACCAGGAACTAATTGCATACAAATGACACTGGCTGAAATTCCCTTTTCTCTACAACTGTTAAAGTTACATGAGCCCTGACCTGGATTTTATCTGGTCACCCTACCAAGGGTGCTCTGGCAGTCAGAGTGGGTCTGAGGCTGATTGAATAGTGGCTTCACTAAGGCCACGTGTTGAGTTTGTATGGTGAGATCTATCCCAGAGGCTCACACGCTAGAGTCTACACTAGAGACTTAGAAGTTACATTACATCAGGCGAAGCTACTAGATGTCACCTGTGCTGTTCAGTGGCTTGAGGGAAATTCCAAACTGAAATAGAAGGGTGAAAATATTATTTATGATTCTATCTATACAGGAGAATCAATGCCATGATGGTCGCAATATTGGTCACAGAAGACTCTATGGCCTGAAGTAGCAGAGACTTTATTTATCTTTGCAATATAACAACCCTGATTCCTTCCTCACATTAATCAATGGCCTTGTAAGCCCATTAGACACCACGACCCTGGTCTAACAAGCAGTAGAAAAATCAATACAGAATGGTAAACGTGTAACAAAGGCTAAAACCAAATAGGTTTTCTGCAATTTCCTGCCTTCACCAACTGCATTACTTATTAGTAATAAGCCCTTGTGGGAGCCTGAGCAAGCTTTGATTGAAAGAACATATAACAATCTATTAACTAAATGTGAACCAAACAAGAGACTAACTTCATAATAAAGCCCTTTCATCCAAAAGGCCTTGCTACTAATTCCGGCCTATTCTAGTTTGTCTGGTTTGACATTTTCCCAGCTAAGGTGCTTCTCACTTACATGAGCTGTGGGAGGAGTTTCTACAGACTCAGGAGAAGGGAGCATGGATATTTATGGTAGTCTTTACAATAATCTATTTATGAATGAAGCAGTTGAGCTATATTGCACAAGGGCTACGGATGCAACCAAACAGGCCCTGGCTCTTCCTGCAGCACTTCGGATCTCAAAACCCCAAATCAGCTTCTCTCAAACAATCCTCTTACTAACGCTGCACCATTCTGGGCTTTGTCCAACCCTTGACGTGGGGACACGATCCAATCTACATTCCAGGGTTTTTGGACAATGAGTACCTTCCCACCCCAATTCACCATTAATCTGTGTGCGTTGTCCTCTGTGCTAAACCTTGGGGACTGTCTATACGTGGGGAAAGCCTCAGGGTGGCTCCGCAGTGGCACTGTGTCATTCATATGATGCAGCAGCCATTGCAGTGCCATTCCAGAGTTTTTCCCCGAAGCTTTGACTTTTAAAAGTCGGGGACTTACCCCGACTTTTTTTTCTGTGGAGCAAGGCAGCGATGGTGCATCTGCGTCTGTCACCTTGCTCCGGAGTTGCAGCAGAGGCATGGCCGGGCGGATGGCGCCCCATGATTGGTCACCATTGGCCTGGCAGCGGGGAGGGGGAGGGCCAGCTCACCTCCTCCGGTGTGGGGAGAAGGTGAATGGCTTGAGAACTGCATGAAGTAAGGGGGAAACTGGGGAGGGACGTGCTGACATGCAGCAGCGCTTGTCCGGTGCTGACATGCAGCAGAGCAGTGGTGCATGGGGTGGAAGCAGCAGCTCCTCCCCCCTCCCATTGATACAAACCCCACACTCACTCCTTTGAGACCGGTGATTATCTTCTCCTTCCTGACTGCCTTATGCCTTAGTTTTCGGTGGCTCTGCTCTTTCTGATCACCCTCTTATCTGTCAGACAAACTCATTTAATGGCTCCACTAACAGAGACTCCTCCACTCCTTTCCTCTCTTTGTTGGGTCCCTCAGAATTCTGTTCTGCCCCCTAACGTTCTCTCTCTACATTCTCATAGGAACTGCCTTATACTGAGTCAGCCCATCTAGCCTAGTATTGTTGACACTGACTGGCAGCGGCTCTCCAGGGTTTCAGGCAGGATTCCTTCTTGTCCCTATATGGAGATAATGGGATAGAACCTGGAACTTCTGCATGCAAAGCAGGTGCTCTACCACTGAGATATGGCCCCTCCCCCAAAACACATGGTTCTCCTTGGGTGAGCTCATCAAAGCCAATAGTCTTCAGCATTGCCTATATGCTGTACCCCTCTACTCCACGCATCTCTCACACCACCAATTCCGATATTGCCACCTGCCTACCAGACATTTCCACCTGAATGTCTCATTGTCACCATTTCATGGAATCATAGAATAGTAGTGTTGGAAGGGGCCTATAAGGCCAACGAGTCCAACCCTCTGCTCAATCCAGGAATCCAAATTCAGCGTGTCCAAGACCGAGCTGTTTATCTTTCCTTAGAAATGCAACCCTTTATCCCTCTCCATCAAAGCTAGCCTGTGGTTGTTTTACAATTTTGTGAGGTGGGGGAAACCCCCCCAAAAGAGGGGGGTTTGGAGAAAGTTTCTCCAATTTTCATTAGGTGACAAAACTTTATTTTGTGTTTGGGGAGTTGCTTACTTTTGAATTTTAGGACAGCCACCTGGGTCTCTTCCCCCCTGGTTGAAGGGATGTTGTTGGGGGGGTGTGCTGGTCACGGCTGTCCCGTTGGGATAGTCGTTCCACTGCCAACAATATTCCTGAACGGATGCTATGTTATGGCACAGCATCCTCCCTCAGAAGCATTGGTGGAGGTGGGGGTGGTCTTGGGTCCTACTAGGAAAGATGCTACCACTTGCTACAACAACGACAACACATTTAAGAAAAATTATAGGTGAAATTTGCCCATGCTGTCCTTAGAACAAAACTAAGTCCCCCCCCCCCTAAAAATTAAATCAATTTTCACCACTCCAGTCTGAAAACACCTCCCTACTTCTGCCGTACAAGATGGGTCTGTGAAAGTGGGGAGAGACTTTATCCCCCACTCTACTGCCAGTATCTGTTGACCACTTCAGCAACCACCCTCTTGGCCATGCATACACCCTTGGCTTTTTGTCCTTTTCTCTCTTTCGCTGCCCATAGTCAATCCATTGCCCTGTTGTGCCTGTACAACACTGCAAACACCCTCCCCTTCCTCTTCTTCCCCTTGGCTTACATCTGAGTTCATACTCTAGTCATTGATTGTCATGATAACTATGGCTACCTTCTTCCCTTTCACACCTCAATAGTCTCACCTCTAGACAAAACTCAACTGCCAAAATTAATTACTTCTCTCATCACTCTGACCATTTGACGTCTTCTTTAAGTCCCTTCACACCTGCTCTCATATCCACCACAAACACATTGTCCTTGCCTTCAAAGCTCTCTGTTCTTGCTCCATCCTATCATTCAGCCCCTGTTTCTAATTCATTGAATCTGAGTCATGAGTAATGCAATTAAGTGGAGAGTCTAAGGCCCTTTCTATACCATAGGGATGTAGAGGGAAGGAGGGAGGGTGATCCTGGAAGTACTTAATACACACCATCGGCACACAGGGACCAGCTGCAGGGCATCCCAGGCAATTGCCTTGTGTAGAAATGGCCTATGGCCTAATCTATACCAAGCAGGATGTAGCACTATGAAAGTGGTCTATAAAAGGCAGGAGCCACACAATTGCTTTATAGTGAGTGGTATTGAAGTGCATTGACAACTATTGGGCTCCATTGACACATACCATATACCTCTTTCATACTTTCATAGTGCTATATCCTGCTTGGTGTGGCTCCTGCCTTTTATATACCACTTTCATACCGCTTTCATAGTGCTATATCCTGCCCGGTTTAGATCTGGCCTTAGGATCTAGCAGAGGAAGCAGCTGGGAGTGGAAACAGGAAGTGTTGAGACAGGAAGCCTGGGGGATGAGCCTGAATCCAACTTGCTAAAGTTCACAGCGCTGTAACATAGCAATCAACCCCTTAAATCTTCCACCAGAGCTGACAATATTGATGTGGTGCTGAGCTTGTTACATATCTTAAGGTGCAATCCTATGTTTTGACAGATAAAAGGCCTACAACTCCCAGCATTCCCTATCCACTTCCCCTTTTTCGTTGTGACATTTTAGATTTAAGCCTGTGAACAGGCTTTTTTGCTGATTGATTGTAAGCCGCTCTGGGAGGTTTTTTTGGCCGAGGAAGGGGATAAAAAATACTTAAAGTCAACAACAACAACAACAATAATCAAACATGCTTAGATTAAGTTACACAAGTGCTTAATTTGGGCTAGTTTTGAACACTGAGATTCTACATTAAAAAGATAGTAATGATTGGAACACCTGCCCCTCACCAGGCATTTGCCTATGTGCTGAAGAGAATGTTATCATTCATGCTCCTTTTTTTCTGAGTTTCTCACCAGGTGCAAATGTGTGGTAAAATTCTCCTTACCACATGTGTGTGGATGATACAGATCTTCATGTGGTTGGAATAATCCTACTTGGTAAATGGTAGCCTGCATGTTATGGCTGGTTTCAGGTGTGGATTAGAAAGGAACATTGACATAAGAACATCAGAAGAGCCCTGAGGCTGGATCAGACCAAGGGCCCATCTAGTCCAGCACTCTGTTCACACAGTGGCCGACCAGAGTTGTGGGGGAGAATGGGAGGGAGAGTGCTGCTTCCGTGCTGATGAAGTCATTTGCGTCTCCAGAAATATTCTAGAGAGTACTTTGAGGAAAATGTTGGGGACCCCATGCAGTTCAGCTCCAATCTTGATGGCCATTTAGCTGGCTCCAGCATCCTCTGTTTTCATATCGTGTTGGGGGCACCCTCTTCATTTGCTTACCATTGCAGGCAAAAGGAGGGGGAAATAAAGCGACGAGACCAGTAAATATGGTTTCAAATTGGAGCCACATTGATTAAAGATCTTCTAAGGGAAAACTGGGTGGGCTCTAATTTACACCAGCAACTAGCTAGGCGTTATATCGGGTGAAGCTTTCTATGCCTGATGAGTGGCGTTTGTGTGATCGCCATCCCCAGGCATATCTCTTTTGGGGAGGGGAGCCCTTCCAATGTCACCTCACTGGGTGGAGTGAATGAGTTGGCCTCACATGTAAGCCATATCCACCCACTGGGGCCACAAAACCCTCAGCAGAAGGCCTCAGACATCACCTGCCACCAACACAGAGCCACACAATGATCACCATTCCTGTTTCTCCAGTCGTGTCCACCTCTACCAGCTTGCGGCAAATGTAACCACTTAATGCCAAAACATCACAATTTCCGAAGACACTCTCTCCCCACTTACAGTGCAAAGAAAGCGAGAAAAAACATAGCCCCGGCCAATCGGACAATGTATAAAAAAATCCTATTTGGACCCCAAAAGATGAAACCCACACTACATACAGAGAGGGAGGGAGCTGAAATTCCAAAGAGGCTGGGAGCTGGGCTGCCCCCAACCGCTGGTGTCACTAAATTGCCACCAATGATGATCAGGCATGTCTCTCCTTTCCTCCCCACCCCCAGCAACAGCCTCCCTGTAGCCATGTGCATGGGACATGGTGGAAGGGCATTTCTGCTTAAGAAAGAAAGAGAGAGAGAGAGAGAAAGGAGAGGAGAGGAAAGGAAAGCCAGAGAGGAGGGATAAATAATTTGCCCATTTCAGGATCAATGCAGAAGTGGCAAAAGACACTCAGGAGAGGAGGAGCTGGAAGTATTTGTTTACCATGCAATTTAAAACCCACCATTGGATATGACCCTCCACCAGGATCAGCAAACAAAACGAGATTGCACAAATCATTACGGGGTCAGCAGGTTGAGCAGTTGCATGCTCACCTGTGGGAAGACATGGGGGCAGGGACAAAAATAATCGCTCCTACAGTTTTTCAGAGCAGCCATGGGGGTGGGGAGGCAGGAAATCTCACTGGCCAATATTTTTGTTCATGACAGAACACTCTCCTCTATTTTCCAGCTCTGCTCTGCACTGCCATGGTAAAAGGATGGCTGACCTTTCAGTTGAACAGTTTCTATGAATGTTTAGAAAAAGAGGGAATTTCAGTAAGCGCAGCTTGCTTGTTATGAACAGCTGCAACTGCCCACTCCTTTACCTGCTATCAAAAGAGTTGGAGCGAGAGACGGGTATAATGTGCACATATTCTGTCATGTAGGTGCCACGGAACACCACTTACTTCTGTATGAGCATGCCAGATTAATTCACCCTTTCATGCTGAAGGACTAGCGAGCCCAGCCATTGAATCATCAGAAGGATCAAGAGAAAGTCAGTTGCACTCCATTCCCATTGGAATCAATGGGAGTCATGAAAGTCTTCATGGGTAACCTCTCACTGATCATGGATCGATGTTTTATTGTTGGTGCGTTTAGTATATCTTTGTACACCTCCCTGGATCTCGCTTTTGCGGCCGAAGGGTGGTATAGAACATTTTGAAATGAATACATTTAAAATGAATAACTGGTAGACGAAAGCCCCCTTTTACAGGCGTTCAATTGACGTACAATAAATCTGCATAGCGGGAGGAACATTGCAGTCTTGGGATTTTCTGGAAACATCTGCAGAGAGCTGGCATGCTCTCTACTGACATTCAAATGATCATGCATAGGTGGAATCTGTAATTCGCCTCCTCAAACTACATTGGTAGTACCCCAATGGGATGTATGTCCTTTCTCTGGATTGTGATAATTGAGTCCAAACATCTAATCAAACACCCTGTTGTGAGGCCAGTGCCAGTTCCACCTCTCTGTGGTCCCTAGGGCTAGAGACCCTCAAATGGTCCCATCCTCCATTAAGTCTACCTTCTCACCCTCATTGCCACCAGCTGCCAGTGCTCCTCATCCTCTTTCTGTCATTGTTCTCACTTGCGTGCTTGACAAGCAGAGAGCCAGTGAGCAAGATGGCAGTGGTATGTTGTCTGTTTTTATGGTTTAAAATTTTGTATATTGATTTTTAATGTTTAATGTTTTAATCTATTATAAACTGTCCAGAGAGCTTCAGCTATAGGGTGGTATAGAAATGTAATCTTCTTCTTCTTCTTCTTCTTCTTCTTCTTCTTCTTCTTCTTCTTCTTCTTCTCCTTCTCCTTCTCCTTCTCCTTCTCCTTCTCCTCCTCCTCCTCCTCCTCCTCCCTCTTCTCCTCTTCCTCCCCTCCTCCTCCTTCTGACCCCTACTGTTGCGTGGGCCAGGGTGAAAGGGAGGTGAACAAAGAGGTTGAAGTGGTGAAGAGGAGAGGCAAGGCCAGGAGGCTCTTGTCAATGGGACCCTGCTGGGGTGTGAGCCCTTGGCAGGTGCTCAACAATACCTACCCCGATGCTACTCCTAGCAAAGATCAGCCTTCACAAAACTATGAAGGCCTCTGAACCGCACAAAAACAAATATAGTCTGCAAACTGTCAATAGTGGCCAGCATCCACGACAGAACTGCCCACCTCTTCCTCCATGTATCACTAGGGTGAGCATTAAAGATTTTTGCTGTAATGCAATAGAACAGAGGTGGGCAGAAGGTAGATTGGGATCTACTGACAGATCTCTAGGTGATTTACAGCATATCAGCAAAAGTTTCTGCCCCCCAATTGTCTCATAATGGGATCAACTAAAAAGTCTGCCTGTCCTAAATGAGGAGGCTGAAAAAGAATGCTCTGGGGGAAACCAGAGATGGATGCAGTGATTTAAAAACCTGCCAGTTTAGTTCCAGAGATAAGGCTATCTCATGTTGGCTCAAGTTCCATGAAGCCATGAAATGGGAAACTATGACCGATGACATGCTTCACGATCAGTGATGAAGTTGTGGAATGACACTGTGCTTGCTTACAATGTACCCTCCATGCACCCACACTTTTCCTTGGTCATTCAGGCCCACATTCAGATGGGAAGGTGGAGTGCCTGGGACCATCAACGATGGCCCACTTTGTCCTGTCCTGCCTTATAATTTATTTATGTATTCACAAGATTTGTATACTCCACATCTAAGACTGATTCTGGAGCAAGGAATATAAGGGTAAAACTGTAAGGAAGAAGAAGAAGAAGAAGAAGAAGGAGGAGGAGGAGGAGGAGGAGGAGGAGGAGGAGGAGATGATGACGAATAAAACTGCATATTAAAATTGTTCATTTGAAAACAGAATACTGATAAAAACTGTGGCTGGTCAGTTGAGGAGCGCTTCTTGGAAGAGAGCTATTTTCAGGAGGCGCTGGAAGTGTTGGTGCCTGCCTGACCTCCAGAGGCAGGGAATTCCAAAGAAAAGGGGCCACCACACTGAAGGCTCTTCTTTGGGTGGACTCCAGTTCAGCCATAGGTCCATGTAGAATAGGGTGACCAGATAAAATCCAGGTCAGGGTTCATGTAACTTTAACAGTTGTAGAGAAAAGGGAATTTCAGCCAGTGTCATTTGTATGCAATTAGATCCTGGTGAAATTCTCTCTTCATCAAAACAGTTAAAATTGCAGGGGCCCTGCCTTCTTTTGTATATGGTCACTCTTGTATAGTGCCTTCACCTTTAACAGTTGTGATGAAGAGGGAATATCACCAGGAACTAATTGCATACAAATGACACTGGCTGAAATTCCCTTTTCTCTACAACTGTTAAAGTTACATGAGCTCTGACCTGGATTTTATCTGGTCACCCTAATGTAGAACCACTGTGAGCATGCCCTCTGATGACCTCAGTGACTGGGCAGGTTGGTGAGGGAGAAGGCACTCTCTCGGGTATCCTGGTCCCAAGTCATTTAGGGCTTTGTATAGTAGTACTAAAATCTTAAACCAGACTTGGTAGTGGACCTGGACCTTACTGGCCTGGTACAGAATCTGAAGCAAGTGGACCTTACTGTGTTGCAGTTCAACACATCTGGAGGGACCAGGTTCAGGAAGGCTGGGTTAATCTATCCTGCCAAGCAACAAACTCTTGTCAAGCAACAAACAGGCATGGGCCAACTCACAGGATGATTCCTCTAACAATGCAGTAAGGCTCAGCTGCTTACTAAGGCAATGCAGGACCAGGAGATCATGGGACATCTTTGATGCTCCCATCAGTACCATCAAACACTAAGTACCAGTTATCAACCCATATAAAAATGTAAGGAGGTGAGCCTCTCTTCACTTTGCCCAGCAAAAGCAATGTGGATATAATTAGGGTGACCACATGGAAAGGAGGACAGAGCTTCTGTATCTTTAACAGTTGTATAGAAAAGGGAATTTCAGCAGGTGTCATTTGCATGCATGCAGCACCTGGTGAAATTTCCTCTTCATCACAACAGTTAAAGGTGCAGGAGCCCTGCCCTCTTTTGTATCTGGTCAGGAGATACAAATGATACCAGCTGAAATTCCTGTTTCTATACTACTGTTAAAGATACAGGATCCCTGTCCTCCTTTCTATATGGTCACCCCACTATAATGCATTCCTGTTTTGCTGAGTGTAACAAGCCTCTTTAAAACATCACACTCCTGTTAGATGAAGTGCTGCATGGCTTCTAGGTAACAGAAACACGCAATTAACAGAATTAGAAGGCTGAAACAACTAAACAGCAATCACTTGGCACGCTGCGAGGAGAGGGAAGGTGCGATAATTGCCCCCAGGCATATTTGAAGGATGGTACCCAAAGAGGTGAAAGTTCCTCGGAGGGAGGCAATTAGATGTAATAGAATGTGATAAAGCACTGAAGAATTGATGCTATCATGGGGAAAAAGGAAGGAAGGCAGTGGGGTCATTGCCTTGGCGGCATGGAATCCAAAGCCCTCTATAGCCAGGGAGCAGCCGTCACACATGGATTGAAGCATGTTTTGCCAGGAATAAGAGGAAAGTAATTTAGCATCATTCCCTCTGATGTGGCCCTGTAGCTGGCCCTCCCAATGGGCCTTAAAATTAACCTTCCAAAGGGGATAACCCCTTCCAAAACACTTCCCAGTTATATACATGCATGATCGCATGTGGGAGGGTGGGAATGCACACCCAGCACAACAAGACAGATGGCAGAGCCACAGCTGTGCCATTACCATAGCAGTTCTAGAGTTTCCAGGGCTGTGCGTGTCTGGAGGGCTGGAAACCGACATAATCTTTGAAGCCATAGGACAAGATGGACACTGCCGGCATACAGGACTAAGCTAGACTGCATAGTTCCCTATCTGGTCCATGAAATCTCTGTGCTGATGGCAGACTTAGGGTCACTCCAGACTGGGGGAGTGGGGAATTGTGTTTCCTTCCCGTTGCTCTCTTCCTTGTTCTCTTCCGTGTGTGAAACAAGCACAATTTCATGGAGAAGTAAGCAGCGACCACGTGGCCTTTATATTTCAATGGGACAGCACCCTCTAGGGGACATTTTATTGTATAACCTCAGAGGAGTCGGGTTTTCTGAGGTTTATTTTGTGATGGTCAAACTGAGAAAAGGAGCAGGAGACACGCAGGGGGCTGACTGTGTCATCAAAAGGACCTGCGAACATCTGTGAGTAGCCAGTAATGAGCATGCTATAAATCGCTAGTTTAAAGAAGCTCTTAGGGAATAGAGCAGGCAAAGGCATTGGAGAAGCTGGGTTTGGGCAGGGCAAAGGTTCCTCTATGAGGATCCTTCATATGACCAGCATCACCACCCTCCTCCCCAGTAGGAGCCCCTGGGTGCTTTTTCTGTCCCCAGTGTACCATTCCATTCCATCACCATTCCTATACTCTCTCTAAACTGGAGAGTAGCACAATCTCTGTAGTGCAGCCTATAGCATTGGGTCTCTCCTCCATTCAGGGTTGTGATGTTGATGTCAGGATTTCTTTTTGCTTGCGCATGGAAAAGTTAGAACTGGGTTTGCATTGGGTCAACAAAGCTTGTCCTTAACATAATTGAACCTTCTTGGCTATAGCTTCCCCATCCCAGGGGTGGAATTAATCAACATCCAAAGTCCAAACCCAGGGCAAAGATGAAAATCCAGCTATTAGACCTCCAATGGTTCCTTGTTAGTAATTATTTGCAAGTTTCAGGTCCTTGGTAGCTGTTGGACATATTTGCTAAATGGAATCTCCATGTTTTTTTTTTTAAAAAATATTATTATTATTATTATTATTATTATTACATTATTTACATTTACCTCCCCATAGACAAAGCTCTTTGGGCGGTTCACAAAGATTCAAACATTAAACATTAAAAATCGCTGTACAAAATTTTAAATCATGAAAGCATAACAACAGACAACATACATTTAAAACAAAGTTGAAACTCTCAGCCAGGCCTAAAGACAGATATGGGGTGAATTAAATACTCAACATATGCTGTTAAATGCCTGGGAGAAGAGAAAAGTCTTGACAATGTGGGTGCCAGGTGGGCCTCATCAGGGAGATCATTCCATAATTGGGGACCACCACAGAGAAGGCCCTCTCCCTTGTTGCCATCTTCCGAGCTTCTCTTGGAGTAGGCACCCGGAGGAGGACCTTAGATGTTGAGCGTAGTGTATGGGTAGGTTCATGTCGGTCCCAAGATGTGTAAGGCTTTATAGGTTAAAACCAGCACCTTGAATCGGGCTCGGAAACATACAGGCAGCCAATGCAAGTGGGCCAGAGCTGGTCTTATATGTTCGAATATGTTTAGAGGAAGAACTGAATGAATTGAATGAGAATGGTAAAAAAAATGTGGACGAAGGCTGGAAGGATTTCAACAGATAACAGGAAGATTTCTGTTTTGTTTTGTTTTTAAATTGCAAAGTGACGTGGAAACAGGATGAAATGAACTTAAAATTGGAGAGAGACTGAAACTGACAGATTTGTCCATCTAAGTGAGGACTACGAATGACACTTGTATTCCCATCATGGTGCATGGTTAGTTAGAGATTTGCTAAGCTCTGATACTAAAATATTTTATTTCAAAGCTTATCCTGAGAACCTGCTTCTCGCCATTTTTTGTCCTGATTTGGATGCTCTCCTCCTTTTGTTTTTTAAGCTCTGATATACCATCCTTTACTAAAGTGCCCGGTGCCTGTCCACAACTGCAGCACCTTCATGTCTTGTGTAGGTAGAATAATAGAATCATAGACTAGTAGAGTTGGAAGGGGCCTATAAGGCATCGAGTCCAACCCACTGCAGAATGCAGGAATCCACATTAAAGCATACCTGACAGATGGCTGTCCAGCTGCCTCTTGAAGGCCTCTAGGGTGGGAGAGCCCACAACCTCCCTAGGTCATTGGTTCCATTGTCATACTGCTCTAAGAGTCAGGAAGTTTTTCTTGATGTCCAACTGGAATCTGGCTTGCTGTAACTTGAGCCCCTTCTTCCATGTCCCTGCACTCTGGGATGATCAAGAAGAGATTCTGGCCCTCCTCTGTGTGACAACCTTTCAAGTATTTGAAGAGTGCTATTATGTCTCCTCTCACTCTTCTCTTCTCCATGTTTAACATGCCCAGTACTCTAATTCTCTCCTCATAGGGCTTTGTTTCCAGACCCCTGATCATCCTCATTGCCCTCCTCTGAACCCCCTCCAACTTGTCTGTATCCTTCTTGAAGCGTGCTACCCAGAACTGGACGCAATACTCAAGATAGAAGAATCAGGTTCATTTACTTTCACAAAACAAATAAGGGAGCGCACTCACTCTCTTTAGAGTTTGCTGGGATTTGTTCTGCAATCGCTGCAGAACTGCTCATCTCCCCATCAGAGATTTCATGCTGCGCCCAACAAACAGTGTCCACCTTGTGTTCCATGGCTGAGTAGGAACTAGAACCTGGATCTCCTGGCTCCCATTCCAACACTCTTGCCACTGCACCACCTTGGCTCCAGAGATCTCTTCCCGGTGACCAGGCAATACAGCTCCATGTTTCCAGCAGAGGCCAGAAAGATGTTTCCAAGCAACCCAAAAGCAACATCCCCAAAGGTCACAGCCTTCCTATACTGATGTCCCCAGCATCTGCTTTTCAGCGTTACACTGCCTCTAAATCTGGAGGGACCATTTAGCTTTCATAACTTATAGCCTTCTCCATCAATTAGTCTCACCTGTCTTTAAACCCTCTAAACAAGTGGCCCTCACTGCATCTTGTGGGAGGGGAATTTCTGTAAGCCAATGATGCACCAGGCAATTATTACAGTGTGCAATCTGAAACGCAATAACTTCATTGTTATTAAAATCTTGAGGCTTTTGCTCCTGAGCATCGTAGCAGTGGCATCAGCGTCCAACTCCTAATCCAGGCTTCCTCACCCTGGCGCCCTCCAGGCGTGCCGGACTACAACTCCCATAATCCCCTGCCAGTGTGCAAGGTTGCGAAAGGCTGTCCTAATTCTATCCATCGCTTGGTCTTCAGGAACCGACAGCATCAACACTTTGATTGGGCAAAGAAGTAGGTTATGGGAAACATCGCTCTAGGTCAGTTGTTTTCAAGTGATACAAAAGGGAGTTAGGTTAAAAAAAAAGGGGGGGGGTAAGAGTGGGAGCTCCTAAAGATATAATCTTTTATGGAAAAATTAAATCAGTGCATTCTATTTTTTTAATATTTATCAGCAACTCATTATCATCCCCCTCTTCACCGCTGTCATGAAAATTGAGAAAGTGGGAATCCAATTACAAAGGCTAGATAAAAAGGGAAGATAGTAATAAATAAATAAATAAATAAATTGATAATTGGATGGTAAAGATATGGAATATGTGCTTGCAAGAGCTCCCTCCCTCCCCTCCCCCCTCCCAATAGAACTAGTTTTATAGCTGCGGAAGCAGAAGTCGCTGGAGATAGAAATATAAGGAATTTAGAAACCAAGGAATTGCCACTCCGACTCTCCATCAACAGACGCTAGTTGGGTGCTTAGCAGAATCACAGAATCATAGAACAGTAGAGTTGGAAGGGGCCTATAAGGCCATCGAGTCCAACCCCCTGCTCAGTGCAGGAATCCACCTTTAAAGCATCCCTGACAGCTGCTTCTTGAATGCCTCTAGTGTGGGAGACCCCACGACCATCCTAGGTAATTGCTTCCATTGTTGTACTGCTCTAACAGTCAGGAAGTTTTTCCTGATGTCCAGCCGGAATCTGGCTTCCTGTAACTTGAGCCCATTATTCCATGTCCTGTACTCTGGTGTTACAAAGTAGCTCTCTTGTGAGGGTCTTCATTCCCCACAAAGGCGCAGGAATGGCACAAAGAGCCATCACGTAAGGCGAGATCAGGCAATTCCGTTCCTAATAGACCTCCTAAAATGCATTCCCCAGAGGCAAAGGTGGGAGTAAAATTGAGCAGAATATGAATGCTGGATGGCAAAAGTGATATCTGGTCCTGCACATGCTAATGTGGTCCTGTTGTTGAACTCCAGCCTGGACACCTGTCTTTAAGATAGTCATTAGTATCTATTGTCACCTTTTGTTAAAATAATGTTTCTGGCAAGTACACCCATCATCCCCAAATACCCTCTTTTGTTATTTGTTTCCCCCATGGCAAGTAACATCACTTCCAATGCTTATGAGCAGTGACATTACTGCTTTTCTCTAGATTGTATAAAACCCCTCAGGTTTTGAGAGTCAAAGTCCCCACCCACCTCCTTCTTAGACACATGGGGCCATGCTGCTGAAATTGCTGGCTAGAGTGTTCCCTGGCAAGAGCGGTGAAAGGAGAGAGTGCCGCTCTAGGAGAGTCACTGGGATTTTTTTTTGCAGCAATGGCTGATGGGATACCATCAGGAGAAACGGGGGAGGAGAGAGGGTTGAGGAATTGTCAATCAAACATCGTGATGGATTTCACTGAACTCCATGTTAGCCCACAGTCACACAATGGTGGAGTTAGAACATGTTGTGTGGGGAGTCCCCCCCCTAAAAACTCAACTGTTGAGTGAAGTTTTCACATTGTGTTGTCTGAACTGAGCCATAATATCCTTTCCTACAACAAAATGGTGCTAATTCCCAAGGAAATGCATATACATTTATACCCTACTTTCCCCCCTTTTGCAAGGAATCAAGGGCAGCTCATACAGTCCTCCTCCTCTCCATTGCATCTACACAACAACCCTGTGAGCTAGGTTGGGCTGAGAGTCAGTGACTGGCCCAAAGTTACCCAATGGGGTTCTTGGCTGAGTGGGGTCTAGAACCCTTGGTCTGCCAAGTTCTAGTCCAAGCACTACATCACACTCATACAGTAAGCATCAGAGTAGGAGAAGCAAACACCATTTTATTTCTGTAGTCATGATGGTGCTAGGATTTAACCAAGTTTAAAATGAGAAACTGCACATGTTAAGGGTCTTTATTTCTTTTTATTCAAGGTTAGCAAAAAGTATTTGTTTGTTAATTTGCTTACTCAAAAATATCAGAAATGTAGAAGGCATGGGATGGCAATAAGGATTGGTAGAGATAAATGTTGTTGTCATTATTTATTTATTTATTTATTTATATTCCACCTTTTTCCTAAGGCTGGGACTCAAGGCGATTTACAAAGTGAAAGCATGTACAATTAAAACATATAAGTTTACAAAAGTTAAAATAGAATTAAACCTATAGTAAAATTAAAAAAAACATTTAAAAAATTTAAAAAACAGTAACATATTTTAAAAACAAAATAAAACCATGCATTAACATAGGTCCAGAGTGTTTAGAAAAGCCTGCCGGAATAAAACAGTTTTTGTCTGCCTCCGGATGTGCAGCACAGAGGGAGCCTATCTGGCTTTCTTAGGAAGGGCATTCCAGAGCCTTGGAGCAGCCATCGAGAAGGCCCTCTCCCACGTACCCATCAGGTGTGCCTGGGATGTTGGTGGGACTGAGAGAAGGGCCTCCCCAGAAGATCTCAGAGCATGGGCAGGCTCATGTGGAATAAGGTCTTTCAGATAACCTGGATCCGAGCCATATAGGGCTTTATAGGTGATAACCAGCACTTTGAATTATGCCCGGAAACAAACCGGAAGCCAGTGGAACTGTTTTAACAGGGGAGTTGTATGCTCCCGGTCAACAATCTGACTGCAGCTCTTTGAACCAGCTGAAGTTTCTGAACTCTCTTCAATGGCAGCCCCACGTAGAGCGCATTACAGTAATCCAAACGGGATGGAACTAAGGCATGTGTCACCGTGGCCAGGTCTGACATCTCAAGGAACGGGCACAGCTGGCGCACAAGCTTTAACTGTGCAAATGCACTCCTGGCCACTGCCGAAACCTGGCATCCAGGCTCAGGGCTGAATCCAGGAGTACACCCAAGCTGCGAACCTGTGTCTTCAGGGGTAGTGTGACCCCAACCAGCACAAGCTGAGTCCCTGTTCCCTGATGTTAGCATTATAGCTGTGTAATACATACATCAGTCAGTGGGGGGAGCAGCGGCTCTGAGACCATTAAGACCAGGGCCCAAAATTACCTACATAGTGCAATGATCTTTTGGCATCATTTGATTGTTTTGGTAGGCTAATAATACACAGTCTCGTAAACTGCCGCAAATACTGTCAATTAGGAAATGCCACTGTTCTCACATACCATAAAAATAATACCATTTCACACCAACTACAATAAATGCCATTTTGTCATCTATCAACTATTGTATTATGTTAAATGCTATTGCGTGCCAATGGCAACCATCAGAAACTGCAAAGTATATATATATATATATATATGTGTGTGTGTGTGTGTGTGTGTGTGTGTATATATATATATATATATATATATTGCAGGCTAGTTTTTAAAAATCAACTCCATAATCTATTTTTTTTTTTTTGCTGCTCAAATCATCCTGAGGGCTATGTACCATTGCATGCCAACTACCACATAAAGTGAGTCAAATGTGAAATACCACATGTAACTTATCAAATATTGCCAGTTTTTCCATACTATTGCATGGCAAGTATCACATACAGTGAATTAAATATTACATACCATCACATAATCAATCAAATATTGTCATTTCCCCCCTACTATGGCATGTCAGTGCATGCCAACCACCATATACTATTTACTATTGCATGCCAATGATCAAATATTGTCAGATAAGAAGCACTATTGTATGCAATCTATCAAATGTTGTGAGGTATTATCATTCTATGTCAGCTATTAAATAAAGTCAACTGCTAAAGAGGATTGCATGCCAACTATCCTAAAAAATATCAAATATTAGAGCATTAGGGAGCCAGATAATTTCTAGAGATTACTCAACACAAAACATTTACAGAGAGGAATCTTTGAGGAGGTCAAACTGTTTGGTAGGAGGAGGCAACCAATCAGTTTGGAGGCCATGAAGCTGATTGGTGGGAGATTCAAGGCAGAGTTAAACTATGGAATTCACTACCACAAGATGTAGTGATGGCCACCAAATTGGATGGCTTTAAAAGGAGGTTGGATAAATTCCTGGAGGAGAAGGCTATCAATGGCTACAAGTCCTAATGGCTATATGCTACCTCCAGCATCAGAGGCAGTAAGCCTATGTACACCAGCTGCTGGGGAACATGGGTGGGAGAGTACTGTTGCACCATGTGCTGCTTGTTGTTTCTTGGTCGACAGCTGGCCAGCCACTATGCGAACAGAATGCTGGACTAGATGTCTGATCCAGTATGGCTACTGTTATGTTCTTAAATGTTTCTGAACTGGGAGGCTGGCATGCTGTAAAGCAAAGTTCTACCTTCCAGTACCATCCATTTCTGGGTTCATAAGGCTGGTTGTATGTTTTGGAGCTCAAACCCCACCTCTGCCTTGTGTTTCAGATCTTGGGCAAGTTATTTTTCCTTGTAGTCCCACCCGTTTGCCTTCTGGGAAATGGGTGTTTTGTGACCACTGACACTCACCATGGCAGACAATTTATGAATGGGGAAGCTGCCCCCATGGCAGCCATTTTGTGAGAGCATTCACAATACTCCTTCAAAATTCAAAAAGGTTGAGGACTCCTGCTCTCAGGGTTCATTCCCTCCGATTACTAGGTAAAACTACCCAATTTGACTTGTACTTGGGTTCCTCAGCTTGTGAGTCCCTGGCCGACAACTGGTTGGCCACTGTGTGAACAGAGTGCTGGACTAGATGGACTTTTGGTCTGATCCAGCGTGGCTCTTCTTATGTTCTTATGTTTTGATTCTAGAACCCAGAATTTTAATTTCCTTAATACATACTATCTGTGGACCACTGTGAGCAAAAATGCTACATATGGAGGGGGGGAGGTCTTTTTTCTTTTTTTTTTTTTTTGAAAATTGAAAGTTCTCAAGAAACTCAAAGCCTGCCATGTGAAAACCCACACGCACACGGTTAATAATGACCCAGGACCATTCACACACAAACTGCGGCCCACTGCCTCATTTGACAACCAGCTCATTTGACATCTTCCTTCCTGCTCGACACACCACTGGAATGTCTAAAAGGCCCCCTGGTGCCCACGAGTCACACCCAACTCTCTGCAACCCCAGTGCAGCATCATACGTCACCCAGCAGGGGGAAGTGTAGCCTATGAGATAAAGCTTAGAGCTGGATAGGGGGAGTAAAACCTATGAAGGTGTCCAACAGCCAAAGGCTACCTCATGGCACAACCTAGTGATACCATCTCATCCTGCTTGGCCATTTGCTGCTCCAGACCTCTGCAGCTTGTTACCACCCATGCATTCGTTCACAGTGATGCAGAAATGTGTGAGCTGTAATGGCCAATCTTATCCCCATGGCAACTGAAAGGCAACAGTGGGCACACGTTTTCACCAGGCGGTTGCACAGGGCAAAATTTCACATTGGTTTAAGGAAAGAAAGAAAGAAAGAAAGAAAGAAAGAAAGAAAGGTGTAATAAATCAGATTCAATGTGATGTTTTATTTCATTTGTTGATTCATTTCTTAGAAATATTTATGGCTCACTTTTCCACAAGAAACCTCCAAAGGGACACTTAGTCGTAAGCATTACAAATGACTTGCAAAAATAAATAAAGAAAATGATTTTTAAAAGTCCATTTTTTTAAAAAAAAGTATCCCAAATAAAACCAGAAGAACAGAGTCAGTTTAAACCCTTGGTGAATAAGAAGGTCTTAACCTGTCTCCTAAATCACCATAGTGTGGACACAATGACAGTCCGTTTAAGGAGGGGATTCCAAAGATGAGAACCATCGAAAAGATCCTCCTTCGAGTTGTTCTATTTATTTATTTATTTTATTCCATTTATATACCATCCCGTAGCCGAAGCTCTCTGGGCGGTTTACAAAAATTAAAAACATTGAACAATTAAAACACCAGTATACAAAATTTAAAAACATAAAACATAAAAACAAGTTAAAATTACATGTAAATGGATTTTAAAACAGGGCCACATTTATTATAGATCTGCAGTATGGGAAACCTATGCGGACATTCTACTCATTTATGGGCGAGCCATTCACCACCTGGGAGGTGGCGTGATTCCATGCGCCACCCCCCAGGCTTGCCCCTTTTGGGGTAGGGAGGCCTTCCGGTGTCGACCCCTCCTTGCACTGTTTAGCTCCGGGTGGGTGAGAAAGGTTAGCCTCAAAGGTAACCCTTATCCCTCCAGCTGCCGCCGTAAAGCTCACAGCTGGCGGCCTCAGGCATTACCCATCACAACAACAGTGCCTGTGAATGCTCACCGACCCTAACAAACGCTCCTGGATGCCTGCCCAATCCTGCCATTAAATTGTGACCGAAACAGTATTAACCAGATCAACTTAATTACTACTCCTTACCTGTCTTACAGTGTGAAGTAGGCAAAAAGACTCATAACATAAAGCTGATTATGAGCAAAAAAATCCTACTTGGCCCTCCTAATGAGCAACCAGCGAACCCACACTGCCTACAGGGAGGGAGGGAGGGAGGGAGCCGCAAAGAAGAGAGAGAGAGGCTGCTGGGAGGGGCGAGTGCTATAAGTACTCGCTCAATCCCCTCCCAGCCACAGTAGCACCACCAAGGAGCCCACCAATGGGTGGCTCCCATTCTCGCTCGTCTCCCCACCCCCACCGCAACGTCTTTTTTGCGCCCAGGCGAGCCGGGCGCAAAAAATGTCCTTACAGTCACATTACAAACATGTAAACAAACCATAATCGGGTTTTTGGCCACCTCCTATCTTAACTGTCTCTCACTCCGGTCATTTCTCATCTAGGCTGTTGCAATCTTCTCTTCCCTGGTGTTTTGTTGTCTCACCGTCTTCCTTTCGCAGTTATCTAGTATTTGGATGCCTCTCTTGTTGGATTCAGATCACATGATGTCCTCCTGAAATCCCTACACTGGCTTCCTGCCCGTTCCTGGATCTGGCGCAAGATCATTGTCCCAAATCTTCAGTGTCCTCTGCGACTCCCCCTGCCTTCATCACTGAGCTCTTATGGCCTGATAAATCTCTGCCTGGAAACATATCTCCAGTTCCACTGCCCTCTGCTGTCCGAAAGCCTCTTGTTCCCTCAAGAGACTCCATCCTTGCTGCTCCATATGCTTGCAACCAACTGCCCCCAGAACAATAGCAATTTCACCTCCCTCAAACTCATCCTTAAGACACACTTTACCAAATGGAGGGACCAACAGGCCATAAAGTTGCCTGGCTGGGCCTACCAGAAAACCGGCCTCACCACTCCTGGCAGGTCCATGTTCTACAGCAACTGATCTCAGCTAAACTTGATGGAATCCCACCCTCAACTCCCTAGTACCCATGTTTTACTGCGAACAATGTTGGCTTCCAGGTTTGAGGGCCCTTGGGGCAAGACACCCTTCCACTGTGACTCTACCTTCTCACCACCTTCGTCGCCACCCACAATTGCTCCTCCTCTTTCTCATCATTGCTACAACTTGCTTGCTTGACAGGCAGAAACCCACTGAGTAAATTGAATTCTTCTTCATCATCATCGAACTGAATTGAAATTCTCATCCATCTGCACCAGTCAAATTCAATAGCTACAGCTACTCTCAGCACGGAGAAGACTATGCCTTCCATGGAGTTCGTTAGTTGGTTGGTTGGTTAGTTAGTTAGTTAAAGGCCTCCATCACACCAGCTATTTACTGCACTCTCACCATGCCTGGTGTGTGGATTTGCAGCATGGTACTCACATGATGCCATGCCTGTCCTGCTGATACCCCACCTCTTCCCCAGCCTTTCCTGGAATGCTAAAAGTCTGGATTATTTTCTGTAAAATGCATTAAATCCATGGTAAACCTCTATGTAGATTTAAAGGAACTGGGGCTTGAATGGATGGCATCAGGTCCTGGCAGGGGAAAGTGATTTCTTCGAGCATTTGGCTCCAAGCCTCAATATGTACCCAAACCTTGCAACCTAGTTCCAAAGCATTTTTTAAAATCAAACAATGCCTGAATCTCTGCAGAGACAGGATTGTACTCCCTCGATGCCCCCAAAGAGCCAGACTAAAGGCTCGTTCCATTTTTGCATGGGAGAAAGGCAGTCTGGTAGAAGTACTCATCTGACAGGACCTGACTGGAAGAAGAATGAGAAGGGGTGAGGTAGAAAGAAAAAGCAGCTATTCAGGTGAAAGGGATCATAAGCTTGACACGCATTTGCCTCAGAGTTCAAAAACACACAGAGGCAAACCAAGTGGGGGGATTAGGTGTGATGAAGCTCAAAGATGAGGAGCCAATCAGAAAAAAGAGGTGGCAACCCTAATTAAGCACTAACAGGAGAGACTCAAACACAGACTTGATAAAACTGAGCCCTGAGCCTGGATGGATGAAATGACAAGTTTCAGTTTTCCCACACACAGTTTTTTTATTTCAAGTTTTTTTTTGTCCTAAACTTAGAGAATTTTGATAAATTCTTATCCAAACTGAATTCAAATGAAATCCTCACCTATCCCTACCTGCTTCCTGCAGTGGCCAATCAGAAGCTTCCAGGAAGCCAAAGAGATGGGCCTGAATTACTTATGGTTTGATCAGGGGTCTGGAAACAAAGCCCTATGAGGAGGGACTGAAAAAACTGGGCACGTTTAGCCTGGAGAAGAGAAGACTGAGGGGAGACATGATAGCACTCTTCAAATACTTGAAAGGTTGTCACACAGAGGAGGGCCAGGATCTCTTCTCCATCATTCCAGAATGCAGGACATGGAATAATGGGCTCAAGTTACAGGAAGCCAGATTCCGGCTGGATATCAGGAAAAACTTCCTGACTGTTAGAGCCGTACAACAATGAAACCAATGACCTCGGGTGGTCGTGGGCTCTCCCACCCTAGAGGCCTTCAAGAGGCAGCTGGACAGTCATCTGTCAGGGATGTTTTAAGGGATGTTTTAAGGTGGATTCCTGCATTGAATAGGGGGTTTGACTCGATGGCCTTATAGGCCCCTTCCAACTCTACTATTCTACGATTCTATAAACCACGTGTTTAAAATTATGACAAGTTCCATTCTCTGACTACTAAAATTTGGCGTAGCCTAGGAGAAGGGGCTACTACCTTGATAAATATCCCATTGATACCGAGGCCTATAGAACCAAACTTCAATTAGGTCTATACAATGGAACTTCCATCATGCTTATAGAACCAACTGTAGCTCTCAATGCAGCTCCTGTTTGTAGCAAAAACCTTACGGCAATTTCATATAGGTGTTTGCCTCAAATCAGCTCTGTTACATTGCTTTTAAACTCCTCACTCCACAACTCACCTGGCCCTCATCTTCACGGCGTCGGGGGTAGCGATGTGGCAGTGGCAAGGAGCGTGCCACGCACTGGTGCTCCTTCTGCCCATCAACAGTGGAAGAAGTGCCATGGCGGGCTTTCCTGCCGCTCCTGCGCCCGCCCAACAGAGCACAAGGAAATGCCTGACTTTTTTAGAGCGGAACTTTGGGGCTTTACCCCAAGACGGCTTCAGAGTGGCGGCAGCGTCATGTACACCACCTGCCTCTACTCCGAAGCCCCTGCGGGGAAAAGCACCCATCTAGAGGTACCCCTGGAGATGCCAGGGTCTGAACCTTATTGAGGGGTCAGCAGTATGGGGAGTCATTCCAAAGAAGTAGCTCTGGGGCCTGAAGTGAAGATGTTGAGAGCTGAGGCTTTTAAGCTGGAGCTTCCACCCAGGACTCAGCGACCGCACATCAGAGGCATCTGGAAGAATTCCTCCTCATGAGGAGTGCCCTACTCATGAGGAGGCTTCCTTTGCAAATTGGACCGGCAATTGTGCCGACCTGCTACTCTCGGCAGCTGTTTGTGTCTGGATGCTGTAGCTCCTCCTCTGAAAGGGGTTTCTCTGGTGAATGCATGACTTGTACACCTGGTGCCTCAGGGCATTCAGTCTCTCTAATTCCTCAGTGGAGTTCTGCCACTGTGTGCAAATGGCTGCTTCCTGGGTCCTGGGAGGGGGAGAAGGAGCCATTTGCTCTCAGCGGCAGGGTCACTGCATGGACATGGATCCTTCTCCCGCTCACAAGACTTTGTTAGGGGGAAAAGTCATCATTTCTACACAGCCGCAGGGTCTCTGTGCATGAGTTTCTCCTTCCCTTCCTGGGTCCCAGGAGAAGAAGAAGAACTCACACACACTTAGGCCCTGCCTCTGTGCACAAAATGGAGGGTTAGAGGGGAACTCTGCCCCTGCTGCCATGTTGCTGTTGCTGCACTACTGAACAAAGGCAGGAAATCCACATGCTGGCCCAACTTGACACAGGCTGAGTTGGCCCAACTTGACACAGGCTGAGTTGGGCCAGCTAGCGGATGTCAGACCCGAGTCAAGCCAATGAAAGCTAGCTGAACTCCACTCCCAAACAGATCCCTCCAAATCCCTATGTTCAGGTCCCTGAATTATTATTATTATTATTATTATTAATAATAATAATAATAATAATATCCCACCTTTTCCCCAATACCAAGGCAGCTTACAAATTAAACTCAGAAAAACAGGCTACAGTTGCAAATAATATTATAAGAATGCCTTGGCAAACAACTGTACAACACAGACTTTACCCAGTCCTGCATATAGAATTTTTTTACTAATTCAAAACTAGTCACACTAGTTAAGTAATTATTTAGATATAATCTCACTCATAATAAGGATAGAACAATTCCTTTTGGTTACAATGACATATATTTAACATAATACATTGAAAATTCCTCAAAATGCAAAGAGGATATAACAGTTCCTTTTAGTTACAATAACTTTTTTTCAAATACAAAGAGGATATGACAATTCCTGTTAGTCACAATAACTTTTGCAATAACTTTATGAGAGTCCGGATGCCTCCTCGTTTCGTACTGATGATTAGACTTTGTCAGAATAATAATATTGTGATTTCACCTCACTTAGCGCTGCGGTCATAAGGGTGTTGATTTGAACATGCTAATTCTTTAATCTCATAAGGCTAACCAACACATTCCTTTTCCCCCGACTGTAAGATTAGCAAGCTGCTATAAGGCATTCTTATAATACTCAGTTTACAAATTAAAACATGTATAGTTAAAACAAATAGAGATATTCAAAAATTTAAAAAGCATGATTAAACATAGTACGATTTTAAAATATTTTAAACATTTTAAAACATTTTAAATACACATAATTAAAAAAAATCCAAACTCTAAGTAGTACATACACAAAGGTCTGAACTACTCCCCAAGGGCCTGCTGTAACAGAAATGTTTTAGCCTGCCTCCGAAAGCACACCAAGGAGGGAGCCAGTCTAGCTTCCCTGGGAAGGGAATTCCAGAGCCCTGGGTCAGCCACCGAGAAGGCCCTCTCCCACGCTCCCATCAGGAGTGCCTGTGATGGTGGTGGGACAGATAGAAGGGCCTCCCCTGAAGACCTCAGGGGATGGGCAGGCTCATAAGGGAGAACACGGTCTTTCAGATAACTTGGACTCGAGCCATATAGGGTTTGTAGGTCATAACCAGCACTTTGAATTGTGCCTGGAAACTAGGCTTCATCACCACTGTTAAAGTTGCAGGGGCCCTGCCTTCTTTTGTATATGGTCACTCTAGTATAGTGCCTGCACCTTTAACTGTTATGATGGAATATCACCAGGAACTAATTGCGTACAAATGACACTGGCTGAAATGCCCTTTTCTCTACAACTGTTAAAGTTACATAAGCCCTGGCCTGGATTTTATCTGGTCACCCTACTGGAAACAGACTGGAAGCCACTGGAGCTGTTTTAACAGGGGAGTTGTATGCCCCCTGTAGCCAGCCTTCTGACCACATCTCTTTGATCCAGCTGAAGTTTCCAAACACTCTTCAAAGGCTGCCCCACGTAGAGTGCATTACAGTAATCCAAACGGATGTAACTAAGGCATGTGTCACCATGTCCTGGTCCAACATCTCAAGGAACAGGCTCAACTGCCGCACAAGCTTTAACTGTGCAAATGCACTCCTGGCCACTGCCAATACCTGGGCATCCAGGCTCAGGGCTGAATTCAGGAGTACACCCAAGCTGCGAACCTCTGTCTTCAGGGGGAGTGTAACCCCATCCAACATAAACTGAATCCCTATTCCCTGATCTGCCTTTCGACTGACCAGGAGCACCTCTGGCTTGTCTGGATTAAGCTTCAGTTTGTTTGCCCTCATTCAGTCCATTGCTGTCGACAGACACCGGTTTAGGACCAAAATTAGCTTCCTTGGAATCGGGTGGAAAGGAGAAGTAAAGAAGGTCTCATCCATAAAACTTTCTGCATCTCAGCTTCTCCAGGTCAGCAATCTTGGATTCCATGGAATAAAGTACATCCCCAGGGGCCAGGAGCTCATTATATCAGGATCCCCTGCAACATCTGTCCAGCAAGCAGGTAGTACATGTGCCACTCAATGAAATAAACTTGATAACTCCCAGATCCGACCTTGATTTCTGCCTTTTATTGTTATTATTGGGTTTGTTTGCATGGACAACCACGTTATTTGCTTAGACAAGGCAGTGGAGGGTTGACTGACCAGGCTACCTAAACTTGTTGCTAAATTCGCATGTGTGCTTAACTTGTATGTGTGCTTCACTGCTTTTTACCTTGATCCTTTGTAACTCGGGCTGCGATATTTCAACATTTGGACGCTCTGTTGCCAAGTTACTTACGCTTATAGCTCTGGCTAGCTTTCCCCAACTGCTGCTGCAGCCAATTCTATTACACAGCCTCAGTTAAAGACCCACACACAAAGGAGGGTGTGGTTCAACTACTGGTCTGAACTAGACTGGAAAACTAGGGGCTCCTCTACACCTACCAGATATCTGGCAGCAGGGGAGGGAAGGATCCCAGGCTTTACCGCTTCGGGGATCTTCCCCCAGCATGCACATGCCAGCATGACATCCTGGAAGGAAAGAGGGACGTCCCGGTGCATCGCGTTTTGTTTTTTAAGAGAAAGTGTTTTGCAAGTGCACAGGTGCGATCTAGCGCCAAGGTAAGTTTAAAAACAAGCAAACAGGAAACTCGGTGCTCCAACAACTCGAGAACCATCCAAAAGATGGTGAAAATGCTGGCCCCACCCCCAATGGGCACGGAGCACCCCCCGCCCCCAGAACAGCTCTGTGCCCATTTCCTGAGGCCCCGTTACTCACGGGGAGGAGCCACGACTCAGCAGCTGATGCCACACTGCCCACGGTCCTCTGGGCTGTCCCAGGACCGCAGGAAAAACTGGGATAAGTGTCATCCATTTTATCCCAGGGAAAGTAAGTGGTCATCCCCAGTTGACCCCATGAACCCCTGTGCATCATTTGGGTGCACAGGGATCACCTCGAGCTAACCCCAGGACAAGTGGATGGTGTAGACCTGGCCTAGGTCTCTTTAGTAGGCTGACCAGATAAAATCCAGGTCAGGGCTCATGTAACTTTAACAGTTGTAGAGAAAAGGGAATTTCAGCCAGTGTCATTTGTATGCAATTAGTTCCTGGTGAAATTCCCTCTTCATCACAACAGTTAAAGGTGCAGGCACTATACTAGAGTGACCATGTACAAAAGAAGGCAGGGCCCCTGCAACTTTAACTGTTGTGATGAAGAGGAGATTTCACCAGGAACGAATTGCATACAAATGACACTGGCTGAAATTCCCTTTTCTCTACAACTGTTAAAGTTACATGAGCCCTGACCTGGATTTTATCTGGTCACCCTAACATGAGCCCTGTCCTCCTTTTCATATGGTCAGCCTAGGGTTGAGCTTCCTTGGGAATGCAAAAGTGTAAGTTACTATGGGTTTGTTTCAGGGTGGGCTCACACTTTACTAACAATATAAAGCTATTTAGTGGTTTCGTGTAAACATCTGGTTGATGTTTTCTGGAGCCCTTTAGGGTATGGCTGTGAGGGCTGTAAGTTTTTGCTACATTTTCTCCTTGGGATTTAGTTCTTGACTGTAAATGTCTAAATTATTGCCCTCCTGGGATTTAGATCTCTCTGCTGTGCCCTTGGTTTGGCTTCAGCTCATGATTCATGAGTTTAAATGATGACCGGAGTGAATAAAATGGATTAATAAATAGATAGCTTTTCCTTGTAACTCGCACAGGGGCTTAACTCGTGTGTGTGTGTTTACCATGACACTCCATGACTAGGGCACCTCCTCAGTGCCTACTGCTGCCGCCACCACCACAAATAACGGGTGAAAAAAGAGTAACAATTTTTAAAAACATAAATAACAAAACAAAATGCTGAAAAGAATGTGACCTTCATAAATGCGTTATGATGCAAGGAAGTTTTGATAGCAAAATAAATTTTATTCATTATTATTATTATTATTAGCATTAGCATTTATAACTCCATTCTTATTTTGTTTATTTATTTAAAACATTTCTTGGCCCCCTTTCAGGGAAGAAGCCCTCATGAGGTGGCTTTACAACTAGGGTGACCATATGAAAAGGAGGACAGGGCTCCTGTATCTTTAGCAGTTCAATTGAAGAGGGAATTACAGCAGGGGTCAATTGCATGCATGCAGCACCTGGTGAAATGCCCTCTTCATCACAACTCTTGAAGTTGCAGGAGCTCTGCCCTCTTTTGTATCTGGTCACTCTAGTATAGCTCCTGCAGTTTTAACTGTTGTGATGAAGACGGGAACTTCACCAGGTGCTGCATGCATACAAAGGACACCTGCTGAAACTCCCTTTTCAATACAACTGTTAAAGATACAGGAGCCTTGTCCTCCCTACCATCAGGATTGCAATCTTAAAATACATGACACAAAAAGGACAAAAGGGGAGGGAAAAAGTGCAGAAAATGGCAACTAAAATGATCAAGGGGCTGGAGCATCTCCCCTATGAGGGAAGGTTACAACAGCTGGGATTGTTTAGCTTTGATAAAAAGACATGTAAGGATAGACATGATAGAAGTGTACACAATTATGCATGGTGTGGAGAAAGTGGATAGCGAGACAATTTTTTCATAATACTGAATAATACCTGTCTCATAATACTAGAATCCAAAGGGATCATTCCATGACACTGATTGGGGGGATTTTCAGGGCAGTCGAAAGGAAGAACTTCTTCACACAGCACATGGATAAACTGTGGGATTCACTTCCACAAGATGTAGTGATGGCCACCAATTTGAATGTGTTTCAGAGGTTATTGGACAAATCCATGGTGGAGAAGGCTATCAAGGACTACTAGTTTGCTACTTCCAGTATAAGAGCTTCTTCAGACGCGGGGGGGGGGGGGGGGTCGCCTTTCCCTCCTGTTGCTTTGTCTTGTGCTACTATCCCACAATAGGGATAAGCAGCTTCCTCTTTCTTCACCCACTGAAGAAAGAGGTAGTAAACAAAGACTACTTGGTCCATTTAGTGAGTGTTTTATCATGCTGCCTTCCCTGCACACAGCAGGAAATGGTGGCACATTTCGCGGTAGGAGGGAAAAAATGGATTTTTCGTTTTTTTTTAAAAAAAAATTTAATGGGAAAATAACCAGATGGCGTTGTGAAAAGGATCCTTGAATATCCGTGAACACCCAGTAATGAACGTGCTATAAAATGCTCGTTTGATGACTCCCTCAGAGGCAATATGCCTTTGTATATCAGTTACTGGGGAACATGGGGAGGAGGGTGCTGTTGCACACATATCCTGGTCGTGGGTTTCCGTGGTCAGCTGTTTGGCCATCGTTTGAACAGAATACTGGCTAAATGGAACTCAGTCTGATCCAGCACAGCTCTTCTTATGTTCTTATGGGCAGGGAAAAGGAAAACAAAAATAATAAGGTACCCATTTTTAATCTTATACTGATCTGATAATGAGCAGGTGCAATGCTATAATGGCTTCAATGGAGCTGGACATTGTCGGTTTTCTTATCACAACCAGTTGGAATGGAAAACAGCTTAAACACGGGAGGAGGAGAGACTGAAAGAACCGGGCATGTTTAGCCATGAGACGATAAGACTGAGGGGGAGACATGATAGCACTCTTCAAATACTTGAAAGGTGGTCACACAGAAGAGGGCCAGGATTTCTTCTCGATCAACCCAGAATGCAGGACACGGGATAATGGGCTCAAGTTACAGGAAGCCAGATTCCAGCTGGACATATTAGAGCAGTAAGGCAATGGAACCAATGACCTAGGGAGGTTGTGGGCTCTCCCACCCTGGAGGCCTTCAAGAGGCAGATGGACAGCCATCTGTTCAGGGATGCTTCAAGGTGGTTTCCTGAATTGTGCAGGGGGTTGGACTTGATGCCCTTATAGGCACCTTCCAACTCTACTGACTATGATTCTGTAAGGCAGAAGTGCTGGTCTCTTAGCTGAACTGATGGAGTGGCCTTGCTGCCTCCCATTTCTCTCTTGGCTGATGGAATGGCTGCTCAATGAGAACTAGAAAAGAGGGAATGCTTGATGGAGCTGGTTTTTCAGCAGAGCTGATGGTGGTCATGCTGTCCTTCTCTGCTCCTACTGGAACTTTGTTACAAATGAAGTGATTCTTAAAGCAAACACACACATGTGCATCCCTAATGAAAACTGGAGGATCTCTCTGAAATTTGGAAAAACCTGAAAAAAAAATCAAAGTTGTGATAATTGACCTGTTCAGACAATACAATAAGCCATGGTTAAGCCACTAACCCTTTTGCAGTAATGGTTAGTGAGCATGTTGCAATGGGGGTTATGTAGCCACAGTGGTTAGAAATGGTTTACACGACACGGTAAGTCATGGTTGACACAACACAGTAAGCCATAATGTTTAGCTCAAAATGCTTAACCACAGTGGCTTAGAGTGTCATCTGAACAGGGTCACAGAAATTAAGTGAGCAGGTTATGGGGAGGAAGAAGAAATCTGAGTTATATTTATTGCTAAATTCTGGAGGCTCAGAAGCATATATATATATGTATAATATATATATAGCAGGCCAGCTAAGGGGATGCTTGTTACAATAAAACCAGATAAGTTAAAAGAAGCCTCCAGTTTCATCCATTGAAGTAAGACAGAACAAAGCAACACACACACCCATGCACACACACCCACAGTCTCCTTTACTGCCCATCACAATTTCCCATCATAGTTTAGACAGTCTCCGTTTTCTCCAAACTTTGGAAAGAATGTGATATTTTGCTCCTTTGAAAACATTTGGAATGAATTATGGCTACTTCTGGAATCTCAATAAAGGAAAAGTTGCTCTCAGAGGAGAAATAGCAACATAGAATGGGGTTCACAGAAGGACTGTGAATCGTCCTTTAAAACAATTTTAAAGAAATAGAGACAGAAGCAGCCTAAGAAGGGGTGTTTTGTTTTGTTTTTTTGCATGGCAGAAACTGCTGTCAAAAGCAGAGTTGCTTAAAACACGGGAAGACATCGCAATCTATCTCACGTTCTTCCACTGATCTGGCAACTAGGGGTGTGCATGGATCAGGTCCGATCCACGATCCGGACCCGATCCAGGGGAAATTGGATAAAATTATCCGATCTGATTTCCAGCACCTGGATCAGCCGATCCAATACGATCCGATCTGAAAAGGACCCAATCCGGATCATGTTGGATTGGAGGATCGGATCCCTTCCTCCCACTCGCACCCCTCACCTGCTGGGGCCTTCCACGGACAGCCCCAGCAGGTAAGGAGCGCGAATGCGGGGAGGGGGCTTACCTGCTGGGGCCTTCCACAGTGGACGGCCTTGGCATGTAAGGAGTGCGAGGGGGAGGAGGGGGCTTACCTGCCGGGACCGTCTGCTGCCATCCGCAGGTGCCAGTGGGTGCCCGCAGATGGCAGCAGATGGCCCCGCAGGTAAGGAGGAGCGTGAAGGGGGGCGCTTACAAGCTGGTGCCCGTCTGCTGCCATCTGCGGGCGCCAGCAGGCGCCAGCGGATGGCAGCAGATGGCCCGACAAGTTAGGAGGAGGGAGGGGGCTGCCACTTACCTGCCGGGGTATCCGCCGCCTTCACCTGCCATAGATCTACTGAGCACTAGGCTTCGTGGCCTAGTCCTCAGTAGAGTGCCAGGTGATGACCACCTGGTGCTCTACTGAGAACTAGGCCGCGAAGCCTAGTGCTCAGTAGATCTACAGCAGGTGAAGGCAGCGGATGGGCCTGCAGGTAAGGAGGATCGTGAGGGGGGAGGAGGGAGGGGGCTCCCACTTACCTGCCGGGGCCTTCTGCTGCCATCCGCTGGCACCCGCGGCCGCCAGCGGACAACAGTGGATGGCCCCAGCAAGTAAGGAGCGCGAAGGGGAGGAGGGGGCTTATCTGCCAGGGTCATCTGCTGCTGTCAGCAGGTGCCCGCGGGTGACTGCGGACGGGAGCAGAAGGCCCCTGCAGGTAAGAAGTGCGAGGGGGGATGGACAGGGAGGGGGGAGTTAGGCCCCCACTCACCCCCCCACCGCCATTTTTCCCCATAGACTTGCATTGAGGGAAAGCTTTCTTTCCCCCAATGCAAGTCTATGGGGAAAAATGGCGGCCGATCTGAAAATCGGACATCTGATTTTTGGATTGGGATCGGAATCAGGTCCAATCCGATCCAGGGGACCTCCAATTTTGTTCCAATCTGATCCGGAACAAAATTGGAGGTCCCAATCTGGTCCCGATCCGATCCGGGAGGTCCGTGCACACTCCTACTGGCAACTCAGAAATCCTGGAAGCCAAAGAGTTTGGAGAACAAGAGCGACATGAAATGATCTGGAGAGGATGGTAGGTGGATTGCCATCTTGGCCCAGGCCTTCTCACACGGCCAGGAAAGGCTTTGATGTGTGCTTGCACCAAAGGCACACTACAGAAGCCGCTCACCAATTGGAAAGGAATTTGAAGGCCAAGGACATGTCTCTCCAAAATGTCACTTATTCTTTGGAAGAGTGATGTTGACTCGAAAGGTAATTGTGCTTAAAGTTCGCCCATAGCTCTAACCTGCCCTCCCTGAAGCCCTCACGTAGTCATCCAATTGGCTGTGCAGTGGTGTGACATCATCCTGTGCAGTATGTGATCTTTGATCTTTGATACGGAACAGAATGGAAAGAGGTGAATATTCACGGAATCTAAGTGTGTGCACACACACACATATGTGGGTAGGTGGGGGGTGATTTCTACCCCACTGAACTTTCAAAATTCTACTGAAAATGTTCAGCACATCTCCAACGCCCTTGCATGATCTATTTAAGCATGCCTCTTCCTCCTATTTGCCCCTTCATTCGGAATGGTAGACCTGTTTTATTAGCCCATAAGTCAGCAAGGGCCGGTCCTCGATGCGCCCTCCCTGCGCCACAAGCCGCTTTGGAGCGCTGCACTTCGTCTAATGTGGCTCAAGCCTTGGAGGCTCTGCTCGCGCTCTCACCGCCGCCGCTGCCCTTTCATCCCGGCCAGTCCCAGGGAGGGAGGAGGGAGGGTTGTAAACAAAAGCTAGCAATTGGAAATCCCTCTCCCAATCGCCGGCTTTTGTTTACAACCCTCCCCCTCCCTCCTCCCTCCCCGGGACCGGCCTGGATGAAAGGGCGGCGGCTGTGGCAGCGCAGGCGCGGGAAGAGCCTCCGAGGCTTCAGCCACACTAGGCGGGGTGAAGCGCTCCGAAGCGGCTTGTGGCGTAGGGAGGGTGCATCGAGGACCACGTGTAGTTCCTGCCAAGGACTTTTTTTGTTCTTCGTCTTTGCTGTTGTGCTTTTGTTAAGATATGGTTTGCTGTTCGGTTGTGTGTATGCTGCATGAATTGAGGGGTGTGTGTGTGGAAATCTTTACCTCGAAATCTTCGTCTCTGCCAAACGCTGCCCTTCAGCTAATGAGATGGCTGTCACCTGAATTCTCATTGTTTTAAGAGCAAGTGGCTGCTGACAGTTCTCTTTCAAGCTTGAATGATGAAAGGGAAACACCACATGGCCTCATCTGGCTAGCTTGCTGAGAGCTAATGAGCCCGAGGCTGCACCCATCTTTGTGAGGCTGTCATGACCCCAAGTCTGCTAATGCACGGGGAAGGAGTGAAAAATGTACTGCTAGTTCTCTTCAACAATCCCCCAGGGATAGCTTGAATGTGCCAAACAATTTAGTAAATAGATATTGAGTTACTGTGTCGAAACACGGCCGACATATCGCAACACTGAATAGCTCAATCGAAAGATCATACTTTAGTTTTAGGTGCAAAACACTTAAAAAAAAAACAAAAAAACCTGAATCCCTCCAATGCAATTTATAACCAAAACTAAACTGAAAATCCCTGGCAATGTTTCCCCACACTCCCTCTTGACTGCATATAACAAATTGTTAGGAACTGAATCTTCATAGTATACGGTAGCTAGTATTAAATCAATTGGGAAGAAAACCAACGTTTGCAAGCAAACCAACAACAGGTATTTTGCAGTGTTTTCACTTAGAATCCAACGATGCAGACCACGTGGATGCTTGATGAATTTATCGCGGTAAAAAGAGGATCAGCATAACCAAGAGAATTCATATATATATATATACTTGGGTGATAGCAATTCCAGACACACCCCAGTCCTGTTCAGTCATTACTATGCATGCAGTTACTTTATACACGGAGAAGTGAGTAGGAGCGGGACCAGGCCTGCAGGTTGTACACTGCAGGTTGTAACCTGACGTTGTACTCATATTTAGGCATGTTGAGGGCACCCACTGAGTCCAGGAATCTAACAGGCTCCTCGGCATCTGCCCTCTCTAGACCCAGTTTGGCACCAGCAGCGTGTTCGCAGACCTGTGTTCCGAGCGCCCGCGAAGCCCGATGAGCGCTCGGCAGCCAATGGAGGATCAGGAACTTGTGCATTTCCCCCGTAGCATAAATGGTGGCCATAAAGGCCCCATTTACAAAAGGGTAAAAGCATGAATGGTTCATTCCTGCCTTTACTCTTTTACAGCCGTCGTTTACGCAGCGGGGTGAGGTGGGGGGTGGGGGTGAATATGTAATTTCCGGAGTGGGGGTGGACAGCTGCCAAGTGCCCCTCAGACCTCGACGGATCTCAGAAGAATCTTGCGTGGCCCGAAGTGTGGGGGGCAATGGTTGGGGCTGCCATGCCCATTCATAACATGGCTACCATGGTGGGCCTCACCAGTCACAAAGTGACCGTCTCCCAGAGGGCAAACTGACGAGAAACACAGGGGTCGGAAGCACGTGGCCCATGGGTGGCATCTGCCCCCCCTCCAATAGTGTAATAATTTTAAGGCATCTGGAGTGGCAACATAAGTGTCAAAATTAGGCTGACCATCTCAAAAGGAGGACAGGGCTCCTGTAACTTTAACAGTTGTAGAGAAAAGGGAATTTCAGCCAGGGTCATTTGTATGCAATTAGTTCCTGGTGAAATTCCCTCTTCATCACAACAGTTAAAGTTGCAGGGGCCCTGCCTTCTTTTGTATATGGTCACTCTAGTATAGTGCCTGCACCTTTAACTGTTGTGATGAAGAGGGAATTTCACCAGGAACTAACTGCATACAAATGACACTGGCTGAAATTCCCTTTTCTCTACAACTGTTAAAGTTACCTGAGCCCTGTCCTCCTTTTCATATGGTCAGCCTAGCCCAAAATTGCAAACTGACTGTTGTGAAAAAAATGGTCAAAATTAGGGATGTGCACTGGATCGGACCCGATCCACGATCCGAGTCCGGTCCAGTGGGAAATCGGATAAATTATCCGATTTCCGATCCCGCAGCTGGATCGGCCGATCCAATCCGAACCGGTCCGAAAAAGCTCCGAACCGGTTCGGCGGATCGGCGGATCGGCGGGCGCCCACTGGCGCCCACCGCCGCTTCCATTGGCGGGCGCCAGCGGGCGCCCGCCGATGAAAGTGGACAGCGGGGGGGGGGAGGAGGGGGGCACTTACCTTCTCGGCCCGATGGCTCCCGTCCGGCGCCGGCGCCTACTACTACTAGCAGGCTCCGCGGCCTGCTCTAGGGTGGCGCGCCGGGTGATGTCATCACCCGGCGCGCTACTCTAGAGCAGGCCGCGGAGCCTGCTGGTAGTAGTAGGCGCCGGCGCCGGACGGGAGCCACCGGGCCGGGAAGGTAAGGAGGGGGTGCGTGGAGGGGAGGAGGGGGCGCGCGGAGGGGGGAGGGGGGAGGGGGGCCCTTACCTTTCCGGCCCGGCGGCTCCCGTCCGGCGCCGGCGCCTACTATTCCCAGCAGGCTCCGCGGCCTGCTCTAGGGTGGCGCGCCGGGTGATGTCATCACCCGGCGCGCTACTCTAGAGCAGGCCGCGGAGCCTGCTGGTAGTAGTAGGCGCCGGCGCCGGACGGGAGCCGCCGGGCCGGAAAGGTAAGGAGGGGGTGCGTGGAGGGGAGGAGGGGGCGCGCGGAGGGGGGAGGGGGGCCCTTACCTTTCCGGCCCGGCGGCTCCCGTCCGGCGCCGGCGCCTACTATTCCCAGCAGGCTCCGCGGCCTGCTCTAGGATGGCGCGCCGGGTGATGTCATCACCCGGCGCGCTACTCTAGAGCAGGCCGCGGAGCCTGCTGGAAGTAGTAGGCGCCGGCGCCGGACGGGAGCCGCCGGGCCGGAAAGGTAAGGAGGGGGTGCGTGGAGGGGAGGAGGGGGCGCGCGGAGGGGGGAGGGGGGCCCTTACCTTTCCGGCCCGGCGGCTCCCGTCCGGCGCCGGCGCCTACTATTCCCAGCAGGCTCCGCGGCCTGCTCTAGGATGGCGCGCCGGGTGATGTCATCACCCGGCGCGCTACTCTAGAGCAGGCCGCGGAGCCTGCTGGAAGTAGTAGGCGCCGGCGCCGGACGGGAGCCGCCGGGCCGGAAAGGTAAGGAGGGGGTGCGTGGAGGGGAGGAGGGGGCGCGCGGAGGGGGGAGGGGGGAGGAGGGGGCGCGCGGAGGGGGGAGGGGGGAGGGGGGCCCTTACCTGCCCGGCCCGGCGGCTCCCGTCCGGCGCCGGCGCCTACTACTACCAGCAGGCTCCGCGGCCTGCTCCAGGGTGGCGCGCCGGGTGATGTCATCACCCGGCGCGCTACTCGAGAGTAGGCCGCAGAGCCCGCTGGTAGTAGCCGCCGGCGCCGGACGTGCCGAGAAGGTAAGTGGCGGGGAAGGGGGCTTACCCCCCCCCCCGGAGCCGTCCACTTCTATCCGCTGGCGCCCGCGGGCGCCAGCGGATGGAAGCAGGCGGCCCCAGGGGGGGTAGGGAGCGCGGGGGAGGGGGTTTACCTGCCGGGGCCGTCCACAGCGGACGGCCCCGGGGGGGGGAGGGAGTTAGGCCCCCCCTTACCCACCCGCCGCCATTTTTTCCTCATAGACTTGCATTGCAATGCAAGTCTATGGGGAAAAAAATGGCGGCCGATCCAAAAATTTCCGATTTTTGGATCGGGATCGGACTCGATCCGGTCCGGGGGGCCTCCGATTTTGTCCGAACCGGTCCGGGACAAAATTGGAGGTCCCGATCCGGGTCCCGATCCGATCCGGGGGGTCCGTGCACACCCCTAGTCAAAATTAGCTTGTTTGCAAGGAATTTTGATCCTTGTAGTGCTTTGTACCTGCTCCAGATGTCATTTTTATTTTATTTTATCCTTGATGTTGGTGGGGGGGGGATGGTTCATGGGAGGGGGCCCAGGGGGCAGGAAAATGGACTCCCATATCTCCCAAAGGTGCCACCATTGGACTGAAAGAAAAGTCACTTGCCCAAGAACCTAAGTGCAAGGCAGAGGTGGGGTTTGAAACACAGATCCACACTTTTGTACCCAAATGAAGATGACAACGGAGGACAGTAATTCACTGTGCAGTAAGCCAACCTCCCGGTTAAAAGTAAATAAATAAATAAATACAAAAACACCTGGAGAATTAAAATAAATAATCAGGAGGGGCAGGAAGCCTGGTATCCTTGAGCACATTGGCACCCAGAGGCAGCCTGATGGAGACACCAGTTCAAATGTGATAATAATAATAATAATAATAATAACAATAATAATAATAATATTTATTTATTACCCGCCTCTCCCTCCGGATCGAGGCGGGGGAACAACATCAAACACAAAATACACAAAACTGATTAAAAGCACAGAAAACCAATACATCATTAAAATACCAATAAAAACACTTGAAATTCATCTGGAATGACCGCATGGTCCATTCAGTGGCCGTTTTTATCGCTCTGCTTTTCCTGCACACAGCAGGAGATCGCGGCAAGTTCTGCTTCTAAAAATAAATCGGACTTACCATGGACTTAGTTTGTGATGGAAAAAAGCCCAGAAGGAGTGGGAGACGCATGGGTGGAGGCCGGCATCATCGAAAGCACCCACAAAAACCGTAAGTGGGCAGTAATGAAAGCAGGAGAAAATGCTTGTCTGATGACGCGCTCTGGGAATGCTAGATTAGACGGGCCTTTGGTCTGATTCAGCGTGACTCTTTTTATGTTATTTACTTGAAATGCATCCCAGTATGGATAACAGGTCATGCATTTTGATTTGTTTTGTGGATTCATCTATCAGTAGACATAAACAGGCGTCGTGCGCTCTATTGAAGATCATAAGGGTTAACAGGCTTGTCAGTGGGAATATTTGTAATGAATTCTTTTGGCCTCTTTAGGTTTTACTTCCATAAACGCAGTACAAATCCAGGCTGTCGGTCTCACATTTTCTCTCGCACACCCTGGTCAAAATTATAGCTTCTCTCTCCCCCCGTTGTACAGATATTCAGCTCTGAGACCGAAGCAGCTGAAAATAAACAGAAACACATTCTCCAACATTCCCTTGCTCCGAGAGATTCAGTTTAAACCAAAACACCCATTTTTAAAACTGCAGTGGAAGGAAGTGGCTTCTGCCACAGGAACGAGGCAATATGTACTTAATGAAGCTGTTCCACAGCTGGAAGTTATTCTATATACAGTGTTTGGTGTCCCCCCCCCTCCATCATTGTGTGTGTGTGTGTGTATGTGTGCATCAGAAAATTCCCCAGCATATTCATAGCATCAGAACGCCGAGACAGCCAGGCTCAAGCTCTTTGGTGGGAGAAGGGGCACCATCCATCAGGCAGTTCACCAACCCAGTGCTTTTGAATTGAATGGGTCATGCACAGGGAAACCTCCCAAGGTAGTATGCCCCAAAAACATTTAGGACTCGTATGCCCCAAGGAGCGAAACTGGATTAAGAGTCATTTCCTCTCTGTGGGTACAGTAACACCGCAGATTTAAAACAAGGAACCCTGGAGGTTGTATTTCTTGGACGGGGGTGGGGGGGGAGGGAGGGCTGATGACAGAGAATCCTCAGCACCCTCACCAACATTAAAACACAGCATAAAAACAACTACAATAAAGGAGCAGTAAAATGGAGTGACATCAGTAGTTTACTTACAGCCCAGGGAAAGCCTGGGTGAATAATAAGGCCTTTTCTACACCATAGGGGTGTAGAGGGAGGGAGGGAGGGCGATCCTGGAAGTACCTAATACACATCATCGGTGCACAGGGAGGGAGCGAGGGAGGGTGAAATTGGAAGTACCTAATACACACCATCAGTGTACAGGAACCAGCCGGGGGCCATCCCAGGGAAACAGCCTGGTTTAGAAACGGCCTAAGTGTGTCTTCAGAAAACATTTAAAAGATGCCACATTTTCTGCCTCCTGGACTACATGAGGGAGGTTTTTCCAAATGGTGGGTGCCGCTACAGAGAAGGCCCTCCACCTGGGTACTTCATGCTGACGTTCTGTCTGTTTTGGAATGACCAGCAAGACCTCCTCTGCTGAATGGAAAGGTCACCTGGGTATGTATAAGGGAAGGTGATCTGCTAGGTATCCTGGTCCCAAGTTGTTTAGGGCTTTATATGACCATAATATAACCTTGTATGTGGCTCAGTAGATAATAGGCAGCCAGTGAAGTTGTTTTAACACCAGTGTTATGTGAGTATAGCTAGGTGTCCCAGTGACCACCCTAGCCACTGTATTTTGTACTAGCTGCAGCTTCTGAAAAGTACACGAGGGCAGCCCCACAATGAGCTTATTGCAGTAGTCTAGTCATGAGGTTAGCAGTGCAGGGATCACCATGGCTAGGGTATCCCTAATCCAGGAACAGGCATAGTTGGTGTACCAACTGAAGGTGGTAATTGGTACTCCAGGCAACTGAGGCCACCTGGGCCTCCTTCACAAAAATGGATCCAGAAGCATGCCCAAATGATGGACCTGCTCCTTCAGAGGGAGTGCAATCCCATCCAGAACAGGTAAACACCCCAATTCCCAGACCTGGGAACCGCCAACTCATAATGTCTCTGTCTTAGCAGGATTCAGCTTCAGTTTGAGCTTGATGGATCAGTGGGCCGATCTCCTATGCTCCTATGATTATGGGATACTCACCCCACAGGACAGAAGTGCTAAACCTCTTTCAGCATTCCAGTGGTGGGTTAGGTTGAAGGCAAAAGGGGTTGGACCACAATACTAAAAAAAAAACCAGCGTGTCTTAGTGGAAAACTCTCACTAGCAGTAATTAAGCATTAGGTGAGGCATTTCAAGCCTTGTAGGGTGAGAAGGAGAAGACTTGTCACAGAACCAGCTAATCCATGTGTGGAAGGGAGACCAGGCCCAAATGAATGAACAAATCCTTCTGTTTTTTCTTCCTCTCCACTAATACCACGTGGAATTTTTTATTTTCCCTGGCTGCTCTAGTGTGGGATTTGGCTTTTAGGCACGGATTGCATAACCCAACAAGAAAAGTGACCACGGAGTTTAAACAACAAAATTTTAGAACTCTGCTTAAAAATTGTCATCATTAGAGGGAGGGGAGTATTTAACGTTTGAATGGTTACAATATGTATACACACAAGAAAAAAATCATAAGAACAAAAGGGTACGAAAACAACTAGAACAAAAGCAGCCAGTTAAACCTAACTAGACTGCGTCGCTATTTTCCAAGTTTTTCCAGGAATATCGTATTGTCCGAGTTCTCAGCTTTCCTAAGCATTCAGCTTCTCCCAACAGCTCTCTGATATTTTTTTCCTTCCAACCTTCCTCTTTATTTCAGACTTTCTCTACCAAAACATCCTTTTTGCCTAATTTTTTATATGTTAAAGTGAGCACAAAGCTCTTGCAACTCTAACCAATCGGACGCACCTTTGCCCTGCATTCCTTCTGCTGAGCTCTTTGCAACAAATTTTGCAGAAATGAAAGTTCTTTCAACCTACAGCTATTTCGACACCACAATATAAATAAACCCCCTGCTGCTAGCTTCTTATCTCCCTAACCATCTGTTCAACTTCCTGCCTTCTGCTTGTTTTTCAGACCTAGTGGATCTGGATTTAGGATTAGGTCTGCAAGATTTAAGTGATTTAATCTAGCACTGTGCTGAAAGCTCTGAACAGAACTTTTCTGGCACATACGTAGGGGATTGTAGGGGATGAAAAACAGGAGCTGGAAGAAGTCCTCAGTCTTTGGTGGGCTGGTAAAGTCTTTACACTTTCGAGGGTGGTAAGAAACTTGCATTTATAATGGGAAGCAACAGAGGCTTCTCTTGCTGTCCTTCACTTCCTTCTCCTTTCCATTTCAAAGCTCATTTCCTTGCAGCAGCAAACTGTGGCAGCAGCTAGGGCTGCATCTATACGACGTTGCATTGGCGCCTTGTTATCCGAAATCCCGCAATTGTGCTCCTTCAGGGTAATACCCACAGAAAGGAGCGCAAATGCAGGCTTTGAAGGCTGATGGTGCTGCTGCCGCCCCTAAGTGTCCCCATTCCCGCACCCCCATTGTTTTTCTCTTCCTCCTCCTCCTCCTCCTCCTCCTCCCCCTCCCAGCATCCGAAAACAAATGAGTCATGGAGCAAGAAGTCAGCTCCTCGTCCCTTTGTTTTTTTTTTGAGTTTTTTTTTTTAGTCCTCTAATTGTGCAAATAGACTAGAGAGGCATGGAGATGAACCACCACCTCCCCACTTTCCCAGTGTGCCTGTCGCCCATTTGTATTTTGTTTGAATTTTTTTATTATTGCAGAGAAAGCTCCTCAAGGTCCCTGGAGGCCCAGAGGTGGCCCAGAGGCCATTCCACTAGCTGGACCACCCCCTCCCCGGCAGATGGTGCCCAATCAGGGGTTGCCATTGGCTGGAAGATGCCTCCACTGCAGCTCCGAAGCAAGGTGACAGATGGCAGAAGCCATCATCCCCTCGCTCCAAGATAAAATTTTTGCAGTAAGTCCCCAACTTTTTTAACTGGGAGCTTCAGGGGTTTGCCCCTGGATGGCTTCGTGATGGCGGCTGCGTCATATAAATGAGCTGCCGCCACTGCAGATCCACCCCAGGGCAAACCCCTCCTCAAGACAAGCCCTTGGAGAGCTGAAGAATTGTGTCTGGTCTACATATTTAAGCAAACCAACTTAATTTGCACTTCCTATGCCAATATGTGAATTGAGATGCAGATATCTTTTGGACTGCACACTTCTTCAACTTTTGTAAGGCAGTTCTCAGCTCAAAAGTGCATACAAAATGTTGTATTTAGGGGGAAATGTGTGTTTCAGGGGAAATGCATATACAATGTGCTTTTGATGGGGAAATGCATTCAGGAGCGCCAGTGTGGTGTAGTGGCTAGAGTATTGGACTATGACTTGGGAGATCTGGGTTCTAGTCCCCACTCGGCCATGAAGCTTACTGGTGTTGTTGGGCCAGTCACTGACTCTTAGCCAAACCTCCCTCACAAGGTTGTGTTGTGGGGATAAAATGGAGAAGTGAAGGATCACGTAAGTCATCCTGGGTTTCTTGCAAGAGGAAAAAAGGTGGAATATAAATGTAATAAAGAAATAAATAAAATGTATTAATGGGAAAACAACTGATGTTCACAGTCACCCAGATTCTCCATGCATCAATTTGCACTTGCATAATCGAAGGCAAGATGCCTTCAATTATGCAAGTGTTTGTGAAATTTGCACACACAAAAAAATAAAAATTGGAGCACTTTTCAAAGTTGTGCAACTTTGACTAAAGTATAAAATTGCGCATTTTTAATTGCATAATTTCAAACTGCCTTTAAAAAACAAAATCCCTAATATTTGAGAATTTGCAAACAATTTGGGGGAACATGGTCTCTTGCTCCTACTCACGTTTGAAGTTGCTAACGGGGCACGCTCAATGGTTTTGCGATGGCAAACAAAATTCTCATTATACACCCATAATTCAATTTTGATGCGAATGTTCACACGTGTTGCTTTTAAACAAAAGAAATATATAAATCACAGATGGATGCAAAAACAGAACATAATAGACTTAGAATTGAAAACATGTGAAATTGACATGGACCAGGAATCGACGGATCCATTCCTAGAGTTGGCAGTCTTAGGGCTCTCTGTGGTATATTGTCCTTTCAGGACCATTGTTGGGGGGGGGGGGAACATAGCTGCCTTCGGTGGATCAATTGGGACAGCCCTCTCCCCCCCATACAACAATGCCCCTGAAAAGATGCTACATCTTTCCACAGAAGCATTGTAGTTGGCATGGCTCTGGAAATCCCATGGAGGATCATCTTTTTTGCACTGGTGAAATGTGTTTAAAATGGGGGGTGGGGGCGCGAGGAAGAAAAGACAGGGAGAGAAATCTCTGCTGTGGGCCATTTATGGGTCCGTTTTCCCCCACTCCATGAAGTTTAAAGATTTCTGCTGCCCATCTCCAGAAAATATCAAAAATGCCTCTTACGTTTGGTGGCCAGAAACTGGAGCAGCAAAGTTCAAGAGGCACTTTTGGCTCAGTGCTAGTTTCATCTGGAAATTAATAAACTGGAGCTTTTGTTTATTAATCATTGAGGGCCCATTTTAATTACTGGCTGCCACAACAACACTTCTGGCCAAAAACAAATTTGAAATAAAGGTCCAGCCAAGAAACTAAAATGTAACAGTTTCACAAAAAGAAAGGAAGGAAGGAAGGAAGGAAGGAAGACATTTAGAATAATAGCAACCAATCTTCACATTTTACATGCCAAATTTGGTACAAAATACCAATAAAACTGGTAACTGGCATTGCTTTCATTTTAAAGATGCTCTTCCATGGCCTGAGAGTTTTAGTATTATAAATCCTTTAAAAATAAATAAATTGCCAGCGTTCTCACAGTGACTGCTCTTAAATGAATTGTGATTGCATGTACTTTTGCAGCTTGGAGCATTCCCAACTGAATATGACTTTCATAGGACCCTTTTCCTCCCCATAATATTGTATTCTGTCTCATTAAGATCACAGCCCTTTCCTTGCTGGTCATCAGTTATTTTGACTCCAACAGTGTTGCTACATCCCATCACCCTGGCAGGCTGCCAACAACCTCCAAATCTTTTACAACCGGCATTTCAATCATATATATATATATATATATATATTCTTCACTTAATCAAAAAGTGAAGAACATATACAATTTCAGGACTTCAGAGACGGTGTCTGTCTCCCAGAGAGGCATACCAATGGAAGCATAGCTTTCATAATGATGGTGTTAGCTGACAACGTCCTATTTGGTAAGAGAATCTCTGGGCGAGTTGTACGATACACATTTTTGGAAAGCAAGAAGGATAAAATAAGCAGGACACGTCACTCATACAATAGCAGCCCTGTAGAAGAAGTTGTTCAAGTCACAAAGTGAGATTAGGGCTGGCAGAATACACTTCATCGGAAAGCATTAACAACATTTAGGCCTTGAGGATTTTTGAGGAAATGAAGAGTGGTGAGAGACCCAAAGAAAAGGTAACTTTTAAAACCATGGTACGTATTTTTTTTTGTCCCAAAATGGCATCAGAAAAATCTATGGCTCCATCACACCAGCGATTTAGTGCAGCACCATACCCACATGATGCTGTGCCTGTCCTGCTGACACCCCACCTCTTCCCCAGCCTTTCCTAGAATGCTAAAAGTCTGGATTATTTTCCTTAAGAGCATTGAATGCACCCTAAACCTCCGTGTAGTTTTAAAGGAACTGGGGGCTTGAATGGATTGCATCAGGTCCTGGCAGGGAAAAGCGATCTCTCCCTGCAGCCAGCTCCAAGCCTCAATATAAAACCCAAACCTTGCATCCCAGGCTTAAAAGCCTTTTTTAAAAATCAGACAATGCCTGAATCTCTGCAGAGACAGGATTGTACACCCTTGATGCCCCCAAAGAGCCACACTAAAGGGTTGTTCCATTTTTGCCCAGGAGTAAGGTGGTCTGGTTGAAGTACTCATCTGACAGGACCTGACTGGAGGGAGAAAGAGCAGGGGCAGGGCGGAGTGGAGTGTAAAAGCTAAGGAGCGAAGGAGCGAAAGAGCAGCTCTTCAGGTGAAAGGGATCATAAGCTTGATGCACTTCTGCATCAGAGGTAAAAAAAAATGCGGAGGCAAATCAGGAGAGGAATTCAGTGTGATGGAGGTCCATATGTAATCCACCCGCCGTGTATGGCAGCCAATAGTGGCTTAATAAATCTCTCTGTTGAGCAGCTTACTTGGGTCGGCAAAATAATGGCTGTGAGCGCAATAACACTAAGTCATGCTTTATGTTCATCATGGTTTGTTGCTTTAGCCATGAATTGTTTTGCAGAGAAGCAAGCTGCTCTTGCTGGGCACATCTGAAAAAGTTCACAAATCATTGAACTTGTGTACTTGAAAAATGCACAACTTTCTAAAAATGCACAACCTTCTTAAAAGTGCACAATTTCCTCAAGATTTGTAAATATCCCAAAATGCAAAACTTTCCCAAAATGCATTTTCTTAAAATGCGCACATTTTAAATGCTTTTGTCTATGGAGGAAATTGCGCAATTTTGGAAATTCTCACAGATTTGGGAAATGTTTGTTACACTTTCACGGCTGACAACTGTTCATTGGACGTCCTCTATATGTCTAGCCCAAGTCTGGTTTAAAGTCAAGGAACCATAAGGAGGGTGAGATGGGCCTTGGAGTTGCCCATCAATAATATCTGGACAGCAGACTGAGCAGGAGATACCCAGAGCATCTGGTCACAGAGTTCCCCACTATGGTGAGCTGCATTGTGTTTCTATTTAGGTTATAGTAGCTGTTTCTAACTTTGCATATATATATATATATATATATATATATGCAGATGTATGCAAATCAACATCTTATTTGAGCCCTCTTTTTAGCAATGTCTAAGTGGCTACCTGACCATCATAAAGCAGGGCCACCCTTTCTTAGCCCATCCTCTTCATAGTATTCAGCACAGTGGCCATGTGCTGCATATTATGAAGCAGGTGTGCTGCGTGAATTGTCACAAATGATAGCAGCCAATTCATCACCAAAAGGACAGAAAATGACAAATGTTGTAAATGTTGCCAACATGCCGAATCAATAGATCACATCATTGCCTGTTGGCCTGCACTGTCAAGTATTGATTACCTAGTGAGATGCACCCAAGTAGCAAAAAATTATCCATGATCAACTGGGCAGACATTGTCATCTTAAAATGTGAGTGCCCTTTATGCCTCCGATACCATAGTCTACTTTGGAAAATGATTTATACTCGTTTTAGAAGGACAAGCCAATGATTATCGACAAGTCAACGAAGTGCAAAACAGCTCAAAATGGTGTTTTATAGACAACATTTCAATCAAACAAGCTAGCAAGAGAGCATTTCCACTCACTCGATGTAAGACTGAAATAAAGGGAAAGATGTCAGAAGTACAAATATTTCCCACGGGGGGAAAAGATTGTGTAGAAGCCTAGAGTTGAGGGGGTTTCCCCAGTTCATGTTCTTTATCATCCTGTGGGTTCAATCTAGGGAGAGACAATCTGGTGCCCACCAGATTTTTGGAGTGGAACTCCCACCTGCCCTGCCCAGGATGATCAATGATTTGGGATTATGGGAGTTGTAGGCCAAAACATCTGGAGAGCATCAGGTTGCCTATCTTTAGTCTTACCACCTACACCTCAAGTCAGATCCTTATTCATGAACCTTATTTATTTGTGAAATGTACTGCAAAAAGCACATTAAATTTCATACCATTAAATTACCATTTATTACTCTTTATTGAATACATTTAATACAAATCCAATAAATAAATAATAAAATTCACACCATCATGAAATCAGAAAGGAGCTTCAGAAACAACAACCATACATGGAGATAGTATTTAACTGTCATGGCTAATGAGCACTGATAGGCAAATCCCCATCCATGAAGTGGTTTTAGCCTAGGAGGTGTTGTGGTTTTTACTGAGCAAGCATTCTAAAATGCACCTCCCAATCCACAACCTGAAGTGGTACAGTCTAGACAAGACTCCTACCACATGGTTTCGCTGGATGTGTGGATCTGACCTCAAGGAAGTGGCTCCTGGCTACGGATAGAGTGAAGCAGGTAGGCTGGGCTTCAGGACTCATATTAAGAGGTTGGGTCGCTTGTAATGTATGATCTGATGTCACAATATCTGCTAAGGGCTCAATACTATAAGATCATTGACCGTTACACTCTCCATCATTGTGCGTCAGAGCCCTCCATCTATTCTAAGCCCAGCTGGCAAGAGCCAGGGAGGGCAGGAGGAACAATAGAATCCTTTCTACCTCCCCATTTTCTCCCAAACTGTAATTAACATTAGACAGTCCTCTGAGGCCATCAAACTCTCTTACCTTGCTGGGGTAGGGACAGGAGCTGAGAGTCCAGTGAATCAGGTGGACCTTTGGCCTTTCCTCTCCAATCCCTGCCCACTGACACACTCCCTCCTTCTCCCTGCTCTTCTTAAGGTCAGAGCTCAGGAGAGAAGCTCAGAAGCTCCTGCTCAGGTCTCCCCCTCTGAGGCTGTAGCTCTTTCTATAGCCCCAGGGAGGGCTAATCTCCAATATTCTAAGGGCCCTCAAATGCCATTTAAGGGTCATCATTTTCTAAGGCTCTTTCTACACCAGACGGGTGTAGAGGGAGGGAGGAGCGGCAATCACGGAACCAGCCGCTTCCAGGATCGTCACTGCAGAGCACATGTAAAGTGCAATGACCTGGCTTCCTCCCAAGCCATTGCGCCTGCCATTTTTATTTATTTTTTGAAGACCCCGGAAAGAGCGCTCTTCCGCTCCATCGCAGAATGTAAGTTCAAAAACAAAATTGCAAGCAAAATGTCCAAAACTTTGTCTCACCACTCATCTTGTGCCCGATCCCTGTTCACGTTTGTGATCACTTCTTGTTCTGCGCAAATGGGAAAATTGCAAAAATCAAGCAGTGATCAAACATGAAAATGTGCGCAACCTTCCCCAAATTTGTGCAAATTTCCTAATTTGCGCAACTTTCCTCAATAGACAAAAGTAGGGCTGATTCAGCCTACAGGAGAAATGTGCACAGATTAGAAAATCTACACAAAATCAAACCGGGAAAATTGCACAGATTGAACTTGACCACATATCCAGCATGTTGTGAACATTTTTGGCAGACACATACTCACATTCGTGATTGTGTTCAGGGTTTAAACAGGGCAAGTAAAAACTAAATTCTCATGCATCTCTAGTCCCACAATACCTTGAAACATGCAAAAGATAATATACGTCCAAATACACCCTCAGAAAGAACACAAGAGCAGTAGGTAACGAAGTTCCTTCGGTGATTTCCAAACCTACTTGATCGAATATGGAAGGTATCGTAAGGTACTCATGAATGTCCCTCGAAATATTCATAGGGGTTATTCCCTTGTGCCTCTGATATATGAAAAATAAAAAAGGACATTGGGGCATCTCCTTACCTGCATTGTAACTCCATTGGCCTTTTTTAATGTTACGGGAGGATCTGGACCATCATCTTGAGAAGCATATCATAATGAATGGTTTCACTTCAAAACTTAATAAAATTACAAATCAGAATATCACCAGTGAAATTAACGAGCCAAAATATTAGAGTCAGGCAGAAGTCAGTGAATTTTGAAGGTCATTTTGAGCTATAAAAATGAACAGTTTAAAGTTTTATGCTTTGGAAGAAGAAGAAGGCTCAAAAGACATCCAGCAGTGGCTGGGGAGTGGTGGTGGGGCAGGTGTGTGTGTGTGTGTGTGTGAAATCCTCTCCACTTTGCACTGAAGTTAATTTCATATTAAAACTCCAAATAATGACTTCAGAAGTACCATAACTGGATCTTCAAGATGGTAGAGATTCCTGAAGCTGTAATCCTTGGATGCCGTTTAGGCATGGTGGGGTGTGATCTCTAATGCATAAGGTAGGACGCCTCCTCAGCCAGGACTTCCTGCCATTCGCTGGTGCCATACATCCAGCACTGCCCATGCTCTGATCCCTCACCAAAACAGGCATAATAAACACTGTGCGTTGGGGATGCCTTTAAGGCTGCAGTATTGGCCTGGGTTCCATCAGCCAATCTCACAGTCTGGATGCTGCCAGCTGTTCCCACAAGCCAACTGGAACCCAGCAGGCCCTATAAAACACTGTCATTTTGAGTCAGCTCCTCAGTCTGAGTTACTTTACTTGGGGAGTAGCCACACAGGTTGTACTGCCTTGACGGAGAAATCCAGTAGTGGCTGTGGGTCCTTATTTATTTCAACATAAAATCAGTAAAATTGAGGTGACAAAAAGAAGAAGAGACATAATAATTAATCAAGATCACTAGAGAAACATAGGAATTCACAAATCATTAGTCTATAACTGATATGCTTATGGAACTAGGGATGGATGGACTCACCTCCATCTGGATTGGCCGCACACTCGATTTGCTGCTGCCTCCATTCAAATGCTTTGGACCCACTTGTTAGGTTACCGTGCTCCCCCAGATCGGGCGCCGAGCGGCTGCATACCCAATGAGCGGGTCCGGCAGCTGCACAGTCTCTCTGTGAGTCCCCATTTTATGTAAATATGGCAACTCATTTCCCCCCTCCCCTGTAAATTAGGGTGACCAGATAAAATCCAGGTCAGGTCTCATGTAACTTTGACAGTTGTAGAGAAAAGGGAATTTCAGCCAGTGTCATTTGTATGAAATTAGTTCCTGGTGAAATTCCCTCTTCATCACAACAGTTAAACGTGCATGCACTATACTAGAGTGACCATATACAAAAGAAGGCAGGGCCCCTGCAACTTTAACAGTTGTGATGAAGAGGGAATTTCACCAGGAACTAATTGTATACAAATGACACTGGCTGAAATTCTCTTTGCTCTACAGCTGTTAAAGTTACATGAGCCCTGACCTGGATTTTATTTGGTCACCCTACTGTAAATTTAATCTTGCAGGAATGGCGGTCATAAAGGGGCCATTTTCACAAGATTACAGGCAGTGGAGGATGAGAGGTAAGAACCCCTCAGGTGCACTCTGAGGAAGCAGAAACGGCAGCAACGAGGAGCTAGGAAGAATGCCAGTCAGTTTTAAAGTCTCTGCCTAGGCTGACCATATGAAAAGGAGGACAGGGCTCATGTAACTTTAAGAGTTGTACAGAAAAGGGAATTTCAACCAGAGTCATTTGTATGCAATTAGTTCCTGGTGAAATTCCCTCTTCATCACAACAGTTAAAGCTGCAGGCACTATATTAGAGTGACCATATACAAAAGAAGGCAGGGCCCCTGCAACTTTAACAGGTGTGATGAAGAGGGAATTTCACCAGGAACTAATTGCATACAAACGGCACCAGCTGAAATTCCCTTTTCTCTACAACTCTTAAAGTTACATGAGCCCTGACCTCCTTTTCATATGGTCAGCCTATCTCTGCCCCTTGCTCAAAATCCATCCTACGCCATAGCTAAGATGCCCTGCCCCTGTGAATGGGGCTATAAAAGCTGGATTTTTAGTTGGAGGATTTTTGCTTGCTGATGTCAAAAGCATGTATGGTTGGGCACCTGTTGTGGACCAACACCCCAGCAGGGGCGCAATGAAATGAGCCTTCTGGACTTGCGCTTCCTCTTTACCATTGCAGTCTGGTTGTCCACCTACCTCTCGTCCTAACCAAGACAATGGAGATGGTTAGGGTGACCCTATGGAAAGGAGGACAGGGATCCTGTATCTTTAACAGTTGTGTAGAAAAGGGAATTTCAGCAGGTGTCATTTGCATGCATGCAGCACCTGGTGAAATGCCCTCTTCCTCATAACAGTTGCAGGAGTATAGAAAAAGACATTTCAGCTGGTGCCCTCTTCCTCATAACAGTTGAAGTTGCAGGAGCCCTGCCCTCTTTTGTATCTGGTTGTGAGGGCAGGGCTCCTGCAACTTCAACTGTTGTGATGAAGAGGGCACCTGTGAAATTCCTTTTTCTATACACCTGTTAAAGGTATAGGAGCCTGTGAAGACAGGGGCCAAGATGGCTACAGTCTGGCTAAGAAAGGCCGTGTTGGCCTACTTTGCAGGACTGGGGCCTCCTGGCTGGGAGAGGGAGAATTCTGATGATTAAATGTTACTGGACTCTGAGCTGATGATTCCCAGCAACCATATGGCCACCGTAGAGATGGTGAGACGAAGGAGCAGTAGATGCCAGTGCTCCCTGGCTCTGTGCCTGCCAAGCACGCAAGAGGAAGCGATGAGGAGAAAGAGATGAGGGACCAGAGCAGCTGGTAACAATGGCAGTGAGGAGGAAGTCCCACTGACGGAGGGGGCCATGGAGCGATACTTACCCAAGGGCCCTCAAAAACTTGGAGCTGTCACAGCTTGGCCCCGTTAAATGCAAAATGCCATGGCATTTAAAGCTTTGTCAGCGACTCTCCCGTTTCCAATCGTGAGCCTCGATACTCCACTACAGCTGTGAAGAAATCAATAGCATCACACAGATACATAAGAATGTTTATTAAAGTAGCCCTGGGCATCTCCGAAACCTTTCCCTATCAAGCTGGCTTTCTAATTGGTTTGCAACAGAGTTCCTGCCACCCAAATTATCCAGCTCTGTCATGTGAAAAAAATATCAACCCCGAGAGCGCAAACAGCCGGAGAAGCAGGCAAAGGTTGTGCCTCAGACGCTGAGTGTGAAAAACGAAGCCTGCTCGCATTCGGTTGCTGCTTTTCTGAGGGTCGCGGCAGGGACTCTGGCGACCCCCTCCTGAGTGCTAGGGAAAGCCAAGGTTTTGGAGGGCTCATTGGGCTACAGCTGCGCCGACGTGACATTGATGAAAGCTGGTATAGTGCAGTGCCGTGTCTCAGCTATAAACATGGCTAGAAGCGGGCTAATAGACAGTGGAGGCTGGGGTCTGTGATGTCAGTGTGTGTGTGTGTGTGGGGGGGGACTGAGTCCACTCCAGGTTTCAGATGGAACCAGTTGGGATACCTTTAGCGTTCTGACTGGTTGCATCTGAAACCTGGAGTGGATTCACCACTCCACTGACATTGGAGACATCAGCCTCCACTGCTAAACGATCTCATCCCTAACACATACAGAGAGAGAGAGAGAGAGAGAGAGAGAGGGAGAGGGAGGGAGGGAGGGAGGGAGAGAGGGGCTGAAATCTTGTGAAGTATTAGCAGAAGAGGTTGCTTAACACTTTGCCTCAGGCTGTCTTTCGACTTAAAACCATCTTCCCCAAGCTTCTGTTTCTCTCCCCTGGGGAATTTATATATTTATTTATTTATTTGCTTATGTGTTATAACATTTATAAACTGTTGCCCATCGAAGGATATTGGAGCAGCGTACAATAAATTCAAGTACAACCAGTTACCGTAAAAGCAAAGAGATCAATTAAAACAGTTGCTGGAATTCACTCATCCATCAGGAAATGCTTGCCGGAAAAGAAATGATACCAAGCCCCATGGATCCCCTTTATGGGTGGGAAAGCAGCTGCCTGGGGGTTGGGGGATTTGGGGGGTGGGGGAGTTCCAGCGTTCTGTCAACACTTTTAGTTTATTTAAAAATGTATTAAAAAGTCAGAGCAAAGTTGCAGCCAGTGATGTTTTCACCTCAGGGCCTAACTAAATATTACAATCTTGCAATGCCCTTCTCCTTCTCCTCCTCCTCCTCCTCCCAGCTGAAGCAAGGGAGATTTAACCATTCCCCCAAGTTGATTCCCTAATGTAGGCTGACCAAATAAAATCCAGGTCAGTGCCCATGTAACTTTAACAGTTGTAGAGAAAAGGGAATTTCAGCCAGTGTCATTTGTATGCAATTAGTTCCTGGTGAAATTCCCTCTTCATCACACCAGTTAAAGTTGCAGGGGCCCTGCCTTCTTTTGTATATGGTCACTCTAGTATAGTGCCTGCACCTTTAACTGTTGTGATGAAGAGGGAATTTCACCAGGAACTAATTGCATACAAATGACTCTGGCTGAAATTCCCTTTTCTCTACAACTGTTAAAGTTACATGAGCCCTGACCTGGATTTTATCTGGTCACCCTATTCTAATCTTTTGCTCAATATTTTTGGAAACCTACATGGAATTAGAAATGAATGGAATGGGTCAGGGTGTATTACACAGCAAAACATGATGATCCCAATCCATCTCTACTCACATGCGACTAGAGGCCCTTGATGGGTTTTCTCTTTCACATCTCAGAGCTTTCACCTGGGCTCATATATTAGGCTGACCAGATAAAATCCAGGTCAGGGCCCATGTAACTTCAACAGTTGTAGAGAAAAGGGAATTTCAGCCAGTGTCATTTGTATGCAATTAGTCCCTGATGAAATTCCCTCTTCATCACAACAGTTAAAGTTGCATGCACTATACTAGAGTGACCATATACAAAAGAAGGCAAGGGCCCCTGCAACTTTAACTGTTGTGATGAAGAGGGGTTTCACCAGGAACTAATTGCATACAAATGACAATGGCTGAAATTCCCATTTCTCTACAACTGTTAAAGTTACATGAGCCCTGACCTGGATTTTATCTGGTCAGCCTATCATATATGAGCCTCACAGATTCCCTCCCTCCCCACAACTTGAATCAGGGCAATTGGCTTTGAAAACATTTAGTTCTATGAATAACTCAAATCCCTCCAAATCCGGAGCTTGTTTGTTTGCTCTGCTCTGCTCTCCATCACCCCCTTTCCCGGCGCACATAGCAAAGAAAATGGTGGCTGATGGGAAAGTATGCAAATCAAATCCAGCTTTGATTTTCATGCTTATTTTTCTGCTCATCCCAGTTGTAAAGCTAAGCCGTAATTAATACATAAGAGGCTAGTGATTATGCAGCATTACAGCTGAATGTATAGAGAGAGCATACAGTATTAGGTGCCCTTTCGAAAAAAGATCAGGCACCTTGAAGAAACGGGATCTTAACAGAAGGCTCGTCTTAGTGGGCTGATAAGCTGTCTAAATCAACTGCGTTCCTGAAACCTTCCATCTGTTTTGGTGTCCTCAGTCTCAGTTCTGATAAAAGGATGTTTCTTCCACATCTGTGCAACTGAATCCAAACCCATTACTAAGACCTGGTTCTATGGATGTCTGCTGTTGGAACATCTGGTTCTTTTTTTTTTTTTAAACTCAACTTGTGTCTGTGAGCTGAACTCTGGAAACGCTGCCCATTTCCCCTAGCCCCAGTTCTGCTGTTTGTGCAAATTCTTGAGCAATTTTCACAAATTACAAATTTGTGTTAAGTTGCTCAGAAATTTGCAGAAATTGCGCAAGCTATGAAAAAAAAATGCACAAAATGCCCGGAAATTCTGGAAATTGAATCAGGCACCATGGCCGGAACCAAATTGTTGTGTGCGTGTGTGTGGGGGGGATGAACCTAGGAAAACCCATCATACTCCATACCACAAATGGATTTCTCCAGCTTCTCTACCTGATTCACACATGCTTTTAAAACATTTGATTTCTTGACACTTTTGATTAAGCATCAGCAAGCATTTGAGTCCACTGAAAATCAAAATGTCTTGGAGAATTCTGCCTTTACATTTGTTCTGTGATTGGTTCAGCCTGCTCATTCTGGGGATGGCATTTTGATGGCGGAGTAAACTGCACTTGCCAAACAGACTTCCAGTTTAGTTTCCATGGGTGGGGTAGAATCACATCTGGAACGATGGGCAAAGTTTTGTACGACCCAAGCAGAATTAGTTGCAGGAAGGAGTGGCTGAATAGTCATCCCAATGTGTAATCACATGCAGATATCTGTCTGCACTATATTACTGTCAGTGAGCCTAGTTTCCTCAAGCAAATTCAAATGCATATTCTCCATCCACAACTGGTCAACAGACATGCACTGCCCATCACTGTGACGTGTCCCTTTGTGCAACGGGATTCCCCAAGAACCTAGGAGGTTGTTTCAGAAACTCAGGCTGTCCCAGATACTTCATGGACTTTGGGTGGATTTCTGAAGACGTGGGAAGCAGGGCTGATTTTTTGCAGGTGTTAAAAATGGCGAGGGGAGGGGCTTTGGTGATCTTAGAGATTGTCAAAATGGGAGCAAAAGATGGGTGGAAAACGTATGCCTTACCATGGGTGGTAAGTCTCTTCTGGGTGTTTGGATGGAGGCAGAAAAAAAGGGGGGGGAAACGGAGGGGAGGGGAAAAAACTGAGCTGGGACAATGATTTAAGCTCAACATTCACCCCAGCCTCCCCCAAATTTCAATATGATTTTTTTTCCATCAGAGAACTTTTAGCCAGTGATCCTTGAGGAATCCGACCTGAATTCCTCTATGAAATGGCCTGTTCCATACAAATCAGAATTGGGCTATCCACTGGATTTCTGGTTTTCCAAATGTTGCGACTCAGTTCCTGACAGTTTGAAACGTGCCAAAAAATACTCTTTGAAATGCATAACTTGAGAGAAAATACAAGTTTCAATATGCATTATAAGACACTTTGGAATTCAAAGAACAGTATTCATGGATTAACGCAGAAATGGAACGGAACAGAATTGTGGGTTAAAAAGCTTGGGAGTGTAAATGTTTAAGCGGTAGCATATCCTTTGTAGGCACTAATGTTCAAAGTTTGTCACTCTGTGTGTGTGTGTGTGTGTGTGTGTGAGAGAGAGAGAGAGAGAGAGAGAGAATCTTGCATTAGCCAGGATCCATTTCATTTAATCTCTGGAATTCCACAAGGTTAGCTTTTGCAAGCTGAATACAATGACGTGCAAATATCTCTGTGCCATTTCCATTGCACTCTAATGAGATCATGTGTGGAAAGCCAAAATTATGCTAATTTCTTTTCTTTTCTTTCTCCCCCCCTCCGTTATTATTATTATTATTATTATTATTATTATTATTATTATTTAAAAAAAGGCTCTGCTAATCCCACTGAAATATTCCTGGAGTGTATACTTGACAACCTCAAAGTACATTTCACACCACTAATGACTTCATCACGAGCGCAATTGTCATGAGTCAAGCGGTTGCCACGGCAACGCCCTAGTACAGCTGTTTACCCACCGAAATGCGCCGCAGCTCCTTCGCTGCGTATGCAGGCGGATCAGTAGATTCCTAGGTAGCGAAATTGAAATAATTCAATTTTCAACGGCTCTCTTTATGAAGTGATTTTTGCCAGCTATAAGTATTAGCATATCAATGTGACTTTGACGGGTGGCTGCTGCAGAAGAGATTTCTTTCTTTTCTTTTCTTTTTTTTTGCTGTTGTTGCTCACACTTCACGTCAATTAGAGCCCTAACGGTTTCATGGAATAATCATTCCTGCCAGATTAAGGTCAGGCAGTAAGGTAATTTAATTGGTGCCATTATATCTAGGAGGGGGAGGAAGGGGGGGGGAAATCTCTAATAAAGTACGGGCGCACAGTGAAGCTGACAGAGGAGAAGTCAGTGTCACACAGCATTAAAGGGAGCTGCCTGCCTCTCAAAAGTCCACGGGCAAATCAGAGACAGAGAGAGAGAAGAAGGGAGAAGGTCACCATTTTGATTGCTTCGCTTCTGGGTTCAAGCAGGAAAAACTCCGGGACAATTCATTGAATGAAAAGCTGCTCTTCTCTCTGAAGGATTTGGTGTCCCAGGAGAGGAGAGCTGCTTCACAGGTTATGGCTGCTACCATAAAGGAAGCTGTTTTAAATCACATCTTTTAGCTTCTGCCACCACATGGGGACGTGTTCTCTCACCAATGGCCTCACACAGGAGTCGCATCGTCCGGTAGCGACTTCAGCAAAAGCATATTTTCTTTATGGTCTGTGCCAAGACTGGCACCAAGGGTAGGCATCGTTGGTCACTGGCCAAGGCCCTTACCCCATTAGGGGTCCTCCTGCCAATCCCCAGATCCCCCTGATCCTGCTTCTCCTCCTCCTCCTTCCTGTCTGTTCACCTGCCTTCTCCACGAGCAAGGAAGAGTAGCATCTTCAGCACACCTTTCGGTGAGGGGTGTATAGATTGGGCTCAGAGGGACAGAGCAAGCAAAGAGGAAGCAGCAGCAATGAGGAGGTGGAGATAATGAGGGAGATGGGAATCCTGAGGGCATCTTGCCCAAGCCTCCCTCCCAAATCTGGAGCCATCAGTCATCCATGCTACCAGCGCAGTAAACCAAGGGGAAAACTAGGGATGTATGTGTATACCCCCCCCCCCCCCCCCACACACACCAGTTTGGTTTGGATGAGAATTTACTGAAGTTCCCCATATTTAGTGTAAAAAGAACTTGAGATTTAAAAAAAATTCAGAAGTGAAAGAGACCAAAGCTGGCAGTTTTGTCCATCCAAGCCCAGGGGTTGGGTGCTTGGCTCTTAAAAGTCTTGATTTGAATCTATGTTCAGCCCCAATAGTGTTGAATTCAATTTACCACCTGTTTTTGTTTGTATTTTCTGACTGGCTCCTCATCTTTAACAGCTGCATGGTGAGGAGGAACATCATGGTTCTCTCCATGCCGGTAAGAGCTTTACCTATTGAATTTGGCTGCTGCAGATAGGTGAGAATCTCATTTCAGTTTGATTTTGATAAGGCTTTACCTAGGGTGACCAGATAAAACTCAGGTCAGGGCTCATGTAACTTTAACAGTTGTAGAGAAAAGGGAATTTCAGCCAGTGTCAGTGGATTCCTGGTGAAATCCCCTCTTTTAAGATGTTTTTAATGTTGCATTTTTCTCTTGCTTTTAAGATTTTAACTGTTGTGATTTTTGTGTTTTATATTGTTGCTGTTCCCCGCCTAGATCTGAAGGGAGAGGTGGGCTATAAATTATTATTATTATTATTATTATTATTATTATTATTATCACAACAGTTAAAGTTGCAGGCACTATACTAGAGTCACCATATACAAAAGAAGGCAGGGCCCCTGCACCTTTAACTTTTGTGATGAAGAGGGAATTTCACCAGGAACTAATTGCATACAAATGACACTGGCTGAAATTCCCTTTTCTCTACAACTGTTAAAGTTACATGAGCCCTGTCCTCCTTTTCACAGGGTCAGCCTACTTAAACGGTTTGGGGCCAAACATCTTAAAGGACTGCCTTCACCCATATCAGTCTGCCCAAACATCACGATCTGCAAGAGAGGACTGTCTTGTTTGCCCACCTGTGAGAGCAGTTTGGTGGGCGACTACACCAGAGATGGCCTTTTCTGCAGTTTCTTTACTGCGTTTTCACAGTTTTTACTACTGTGTCTCTTTTTAGTATGTGTTTTATTGTTGTATTCTGCTATCGGAGGGCTTGTGCCTTGAAAGACAGACAAGATATATTTTAAATAAATGATACTGCCATCCACAGTTCATTCCAGAGAGTTCTGGTAGAGTCAGATGGACCCACTAAACCTTTGGAGTGTGGAACTCAAGATAGAGGGACTCACCCATGTCCAGCTCCGTTGGACGCCTGCCAAGCTGCCCCCACTGCCTGCCCCTGTTTGCAATGGTGCATGAACTTCATCATGGCCTGGTGAGTACCCGATGGAGCTGCAAGGCTGCCCGCATTTATCTGGGAATTCTATTTTGAGCAACCATGGTGGATCCAGAAATTGCTTATTTCCCAAGTTGCATAAATGGTGGCTCTAAAAGCCCCATTCATGCCATATTAAAGGTGTGAACAGAGCCAAGCTGCGGGATGGTGAAAGAGCAGGCTCACAAATGCAACACAGCCCTGCAAGCTGGGTCCAGGGGGGCAGACATGGGGAAATCTACCAGATTGCCAGACCCAGTCTGTGGAACCATGTGGTTCTTTTGGATCATAGTCCCCACTGGAGTTGTTTACTTCTTTGTGCTCGCTCTTTTGAATGCTTATGCTATTCCGTTCCTCTCCTCTCTTCTGGTTACTTGTCTAAGCCAAAGGGGTTTCATCCTGGAAGCCATCTAGGTTTAATCCCTCTTGTTGGGAGGAATAATAATAATAATATATTTATTTATTTCTTACCCGCCTCTCCCTCTGGATCGAGGTGGGGAACAACATTAATACAAAACAGCATACAATACATACAACTGATTAAAACTAGGGGTGTGCACGGACCCCCCGGATCGGATCGGGACCCGGATCGGGACCTCCAATTTTGTCCCGGACCGGTTCGGACAAAATCGGAGGCCCCCCGGACCGGATCGAGTCCGATCCCGACCCAAAAATCGTAAATTTTTGGATCGGCCGCCATTTTTTTCCCCATAGACTTGCATTGCAATGCAAGTCTATGAGGAAAAAATGGCGGCGGGTCGGTAAGGGGGGGCCTAACTCCCTCCCCCCCCCGGGGCCGTCCGCTGTGGACGGCCCCGGCAGGTAAACCCCCTCCCCCGCGCTCCCTACCCCCCCTGGGGCCGCCCGCTTCCATCCGCTGGCGCCCGCGGGCGCCAGCGGATAGAAGCGGACGGCTCCGGGGGGGGGGTAAGCCCCCTTCCCCACCACTTACCTTCTCGGCCCGTCCGGCGCCGGCGGCTACTACCAGCGGGCTCCGCGGCCTACTCTCGAGTAGCGCGCCGGGTGATGACATCACCCGGCGCGCCACCCTGGAGCAGGCCGCGGAGCCTGCTGGTAGTAGTAGGCGCCGGCGCCGGACGGGAGCCGCCGGGCCGGGCAGGTAAGGGCCCCCCTCCCCCCTCCGCGCGCCCCCTCCTCCCCTCCACGCACCCCCTCCTTACCTTTCCGGCCCGGCGGCTCCCGTCCGGCGCCGGCGCCTACTACTTCCAGCAGGCTCCGCGGCCTGCTCTAGAGTAGCGCGCCGGGTGATGACATCACCCGGCGCGCCATCCTAGAGCAGGCCGCGGAGCCTGCTGGGAGTAGTAGGCGCCGGCGCCGGACGGGAGCCGCCGGGCCGGAAAGGTAAGGGCCCCCCTCCCCCCTCCGCACGCCCCCTCCTCCCCTCCACGCACCCCCTCCTTACCTTCCCGGCCCGGTGGCTCCCGTCCGGCGCCGGCGCCTACTACTACCAGCAGGCTCCGCGGCCTGCTCTAGAGTAGCGCGCCGGGTGATGACATCACCCGGCGCGCCATCCTAGAGCAGGCCGCGGAGCCTGCTGGGAGTAGTAGGCGCCGGCGCCGGACGGGAGCCGCCGGGCCGGGCAGGTAAGGGCCCCCCTCCCCCCTCCGCGCGCCCCCTCCTCCACTCCACGCACCCCCTCCTTACCTTTCCGGCCCGGCGGCTCCCGTCCGGCGCCGGCGCCTACTACTTCCAGCAGGCTCCGCGGCCTGCTCTAGAGTAGCGCGCCGGGTGATGACATCACCCGGCGCGCCACCCTAGAGCAGGCCGCGGAGCCTGCTAGTAGTAGTAGGCGCCGGCGCCGGACGGGAGCCACCGGGCCGAGAAGGTAAGTGCCCCCCTCCTCCCCCCCCGCTGTCCACTTTCATCGGCGGGCGCCCGCTGGCGCCCGCCAATGGAAGCGGCGGTGGGCGCCAGTGGGCGCCCGCCGATCCGCCGAACCGGTTCGGAGCTTTTTCGGACCGGTTCGGATTGGATCGGCCGATCCAGCTGCGGGATCGGAAATCGGATAATTTATCCGATTTCCCACTGGACCGGACTCGGATCGTGGATCGGGTCCGATCCAGTGCACATCCCTAATTAAAACATTACTGAATTATTAAAAACATACAAACACTCATACGTTATTAAAAAGCATCTTAAAATTCAACTGAGTAGGCCTGCCGGAAGAGATCAGTCTTTACAGCGTTCTTAAATTCTGGAAGACTGTTAAGTTGGCGAATCTCTCCCAGCAGGCCATTCCACAGCCTAGGAGTGGCAGAAGAGAGGGTCCTCTGGGTAACGGTTGTCAGCCTAGTTTTGGCTGACTGTAGTAAATTCTTCCCTAAGACCTGAGCGTGTGGGGTGGATTGTATGGGAAAAGGCGATCCTGCAGGGAACCTGGACCCAAACCATGTAAGGCTTTAAAGGTAATGACCAACACTTTGTACTTCGCCCAGAAACTAATTGGCAGCCAGTGGAGTGATTTTAAAACTGGTGTAATATGGTCACCCCTAAGTGTACCAGTTTGTTGATATGGATCAACAGAACTTCCTATATTTTTGGACTTCCAAATCATGGTGAGCGATTGCACCAATGCCACCAGCCCCCCTGAGCTGTTTAGAGAAGTAGAGAGGGATGGAGGGTGAAAAAGGGCTGAAAACAGGGGTGCCCAGGCCTTAAGAGGATACACCAGTCTGGCTCCGAGATGAATCCACTGAAGAAAGAAGTGATACAGAGTTCTTGCTTACAACTCTTACTGGCTCTCCTAAATGGATCCATGGAAAAGTCACAGGAAATGGCCACCTGAGAGATCCAGAAGTACCAACAGGGACTCACTCCCCTTGTCAATACTCAAGCGTAGATCATCCTAGACATTTACACATTTACTAATGAAACGTTTCTTTCTTATTCCCCTTCGATAATGAACACAATGTAGAGAGTTCAGTTCCATGCGTACTCTGAAAGTTTTCCTCCACTGCTCTTGGCTAGTTCTCATCTTAGCACAAGCCGGCTGTCACAACGGATATCTATTGATCAGTCCATTTAATCTACCCTATCTAGAGATTTATAATGTCAACATTACTAAAAGCAATCAGGTTGCCTAACTTAGTGCCTTATCGCGGAAGCGTGCATGGTCAATATTTATTTCCAAGTTGACCGTCTTCCGCAATGTTGTTATTGCAAGGAGCAAAACGTCAAGGGAGCAATCTTCCACGGTGTTTCGCAGGAGATAAAGATCCATCCAGTCTAATCAGAGAAAGCACAAGAGTTAAACCTGAAAAGATAGACCAGTGGTTCTTTCCTTTATTCAGCAGACCTGACTCACTTTGAACTTTTCCAACTTGGCTGGATCCAGATATGAAGAGGCCCATGGCCAGGTGCCCTCTGGTGCACCCTCCCACATAATTACCCCCCTTCCACAGAGATGGCAGCAGTGATAGGCAGAAAGGCACTGGCTAGTGGTGGGAGCTGGGTTGAATGGGAGGCACCATTTTAATTTCCCATGATGCCACTGAAGTAGTGTGAGAAATTTAAATGGCAAGTCCCAGCTCCTCACTGGAGGACACCATATTAACTACCCACAATGCCCCCAGAGTGATGCTACCTCTGGGGCATTGCAGGAAATTAAAGTTGTGACTCTCTCTCTCTCTCTCTCTCTCACACACACACACACACACACACATACTGTATACTAATTGAAGAATTCATTACCAGTCTGGAAAGAAAGAGTCCAAAGTCATCAGAAGTGCCTACTCCTGTGAGCCGTTGAGTTAGGGCCCTGTTCAGACAACATGCAAAGCCATGATTAGGCTACTAATCCTTTTGCAGCAAATGGTTAGTGAGCATGTTATGTAGCCACCATGGTTAGGAATAGTTCACAGGACATGCTAAGCCATAATGTTAAGTCAAAATGCTTAACTTCCATGGCTTAGCATGTCATCTGAACAAGGTCAAATAGGCCTTAGCAGTGGCAGATGCCTATTAGATGTAGAGTAGTATTTTCTTTAAAGGGAGACTAGGTGGAATCCCATCTAGGGTAGTGGTTCAGATTGCTAGGATTCTCTGAATGTCATCTTAGAATGGAAGAGAAGACAAGAGAAGAGAAGAGGAGAGTCCAACCCCCTGCTCAATGCAGGAATCCACCTGAAAGCATACCTGAAAGATGGTTGTCCAGCTGCCTCTTGAATGCCTTGAGTGTAGGAGAGCCCACGACCTCCCTAGGTCACTGGTTCCATTGCTGTACTGTGCTAACAGTCAGGAAGTTTATCCTGATGTCCATCCAGAATCTGGCTTCCTGTAGTTAGAGCCCATTATCCTGGCCCTCCTATGTCTGACAACCTTTCAAGTATTTGAAGAGTGCTATCCTGTCTCCCCTCAGTCTTCTCTTCTCAAGGCTAAACATGCAGAGTAGGGATGTGCACTGGATCGGACCCGATCCACGATCCGAGTCCGGTCCAGTGGGAAATCGGATAAATTATCCGATTTCCGATCCCGCAGCTGGATCGGCCGATCCAATCCGAACCGGTCCGAAAAAGCTCCGAACCGGTTCGGCGGATCGGCGGATCGGCGGGCGCCCACTGGCGCCCACCGCCGCTTCCATTGGCGGGCGCCAGCGGGCGCCCGCCGATGAAAGTGGACAGCGGGGGGGGGGAGGAGGGGGGCACTTACCTTCTCGGCCCGGTGGCTCCTGTCCGGCGCCGGCGCCTACTACTCCCAGCAGGCTCCGCGGCCTGCTCTAGGATGGCGCGCCGGGTGATGTCATCACCCGGCGCGCTACTCTAGAGCAGGCCGCGGAGCCTGCTGGAAGTAGTAGGTGCCGGCGCCGGACGGGAGCCGCCGGGCTGGAAAGGTAAGGAGGGGGTGCGTTGAGGGGAGGAGGGGGCGGGGGGAGGGGGGAGGGGGGCCCTTACCTTTCCGGCCCGGCGGCTCCCGTCCGGCGCCGGCGCCTACTACTCCCAGCAGGCTCCGCGGCCTGCTCTAGGATGGCGCGCCGGGTGATGTCATCACCCGGCGCGCTACTCTAGAGCAGGCCGCGGAGCCTGCTGGAAGTAGTAGGCGCCGGCGCCGGACGGGAGCCGCCGGGCCGGAAAGGTAAGGAGGGGGTGCGTGGAGGGGAGGAGGGGGCAGGGGGAGGGGGGAGGGGGGCCCTTACCTTTCCGGCCCGGCGGCTCCCGTCCGGCGCCGGCGCCTACTACTCCCAGCAGGCTCCGCGGCCTGCTCTAGGATGGCGCGCCGGGTGATGTCATCACCCGGCGCGCTACTCGAGAGTAGGCCGCGGAGCCCGCTGGTAGTAGCCGCCGGCGCCGGACGGGCCGAGAAGGTAAGCAGTGGCGGGGAAGGGGGCTTACCCCCCCCCCCGGAGCCATCCGCTTCTATCCGCTGGTGCCCGCGGGCGCCAGCGGATGGAAGCGGGCGGCCCCAGGGGGGGTAGGGAGCGCGGGGGAGGGGGTTTACCTGCCGGGGCCGTCCACAGCGGACGGCCCCGGGGGGGAGGGAGTTAGGCCCCCCCTTACCCACCCGCCGCCATTTTTTCCTCATAGACTTGCATTGCAATGCAAGTCTATGGGGAAAAAAATGGCGGCCGATCCAAAAATGTACGATTTTTGGGTTGGGATCGGACTCGATCCGGTCCGGGGGGCCTCCGATTTTGTCCGAACTGGTCCGGGACAAAATTGGAGGTCCCGATCCGGGTCCCGATCCGATCCGGGGGGTCCGTGCACACCCCTAATGCAGAGTTCTTTCAGTTTCTTCTCATAGGGCTTTTATTTCAGACATGTTTTAAGGGAGTCTTGCTTCCTTAGATCTACGCTCTCCAGTGCCCTGTACATGCCGATGGACACATGCACCTATGCTGTAACGGATTTACAAATTCAATAAATTTCATCCATACCCCTTCAAACTTGTCTTTCTTTGACTGTCCTTGAGCTATCCTGACTCGTGGCCGATTTCTATATGGGTTTGCAATCACTGCTCGCTCTGCAGGAATGTGAAAATTGTGCAAATTGAGCAGTGATCAATCATGAAATTTGTGAAACTTTCCTAATTTCTACAACTTTCCTCCATCGACTAAAGTGGCGCTTTTTCTTTGCAGGATGAAATTTGCGCCGATTAGGAAATTTGCACAAAATCAAACTGGGAAATTTGCATAAATTGAACGTGAGCATGCGTGAGACAATTTGCGAACATTTTTGGCAGATAAGTACTCATGATTGCAGTTGGGGCTTCGATCAAGACATGCTTGCATGTTTTGTGAGCAAAAATGAAATTCTCAAACATCTGCAGTCCCATTATGCTGGGAACAGGATTGAGGTGAAATCAAATCCAGGGAAGTATATATAGAAGAAAGTATGTATGTATTTATTGATTCATGATCGAGAACATTACAAAAGTATTGCACATGAGCATTTCATCTGCAACAACAGGCAAAACTTTTGCAAAGATCTGTATTTGTGAAATGGAAGAATCAAAATCTACAATCAAGGGCTATAATCATAGTATATGTATGACCTATTCTGTTATTCCAGAGATGGGATGAGTCTAGTAACCCAATTCATATGGAAAACTTAATCATACATATTTCTAACGATCTATTTTACAACAAGCCAGTATGAAAAAAATACCCCTTCATGAGGTCATAAGCTTCCAGTAAATTATATCATGGCATGAGAATCTAGCCAGAGCCCCCAATACAGCAGCTGCGCTGGCATCTACCCATCCTAGTCCTTGCATCACACAAGTGGGTCACATGTGGAGTCATGAGAACATGTCCTTCCAACCGATGGGCATAGGTGTGCACAAAGGGTGTGCCCAATGTGCCTAGGCACACTCTACTATCTTTAGGGGCTCCGTTTTCTTCCGCCCCCCGCTGCTCCAATTGGCACACTTTCTGGGGCTGGCCTTTCAAGGAACGAAGCAGGCGCCTTGCCTTGCCTCCTGACCCTTCCGACCACCTGGCTTACTTTATTGACTGGAGCGCCGATGGCGGAAAACTCGACTTATATCCAACAAGACACGACATAGAGAACATCTTCGTTCCTATGGGGTGGCAATACATACAGCAAAGAAAGCTTTCTTCTCTGCGCGCATTGCGTCTGCAAATTCACGTCCAGCAGAACTGTTCAGAGTGGTGAGGGGTCTACCTCAGGCTCCTTCTCCCCTGAATCCGATTTTAGAGCCTTTGGCAGTTCGCTGTGATGCCTTTAACGATCATTTCTCAGATAAAATCTCTCGGATAAGAGCCGACTTAGATGCCATTGTTATAGCAGAGGCTGACAGTGGAGTGTCCAGCGACTCTGCGAGTAGGATTACACTTGATCAGTTTCAGTTGGTGAGTACCGAGGATGTGAACAAGGTACTTGGATGTGTGAGGAGGACGACTTGCCCTCCCGATCCCTGTCCTTCTTGGCTGGTTGTCCAGGGAGGAGATGCAGTTAGATCATATCTATAACATATAATTAATGCATCTCTCAGGGAGGGGAGTTTTCCATCATGTTTAAAAGACGCTGTGGTAAGGCCGCTCCTAAAAAAGCCCTCCCTGGATCCCCTGGACCTTAATAACTACAGGCCAGTATCAAATCTCCCATTTTTGGGCAAGGTGATCGAGAGAGCGGTTGCCTTTCAACTCCAGGCAGTCTTGGATGACACTGATTTTCTAGACCCATTTCAAACCGGCTTCAGAGCAGGATACGGAGTTGAGACCACTTTGGTCGCCTTAGTGGATGATCTACGCCTCAGTATTGACAGGGGGAGTGTGTCCCTGCTGGTACTCCTGGACCTCTCAGCGGTTTTCGATACCATCGACCATGGTATCCTTCTGGAGCGCCTGGGGGAATTGGGAATCGGGGGCACTGTGCTTCAGTGGTTCTGGTCCTACCTCTCGGGCAGGTTCCAGATGGTGATGCTTGGGGATAGTTGCTCTTCAGAGAAGGAGCAGCTATGTGGTGTACCACAAGGTGCCATCCTATCCCCAATGCTGTTTAACATATACATGAAACTGTTGGGAGAGATCATCCGGAGGCATGTGGCGGGGTGCTATCAGTATGCTGATGACACCCAAATATATTTCTCTATGCCTTCGACAACATCGTCAGCTAAGGATAGTGTGTCTCCTCTGAATGAATGCTTGGAGGCGGTAATGGGCTGGATGAGGAAAAACAAACTGAAGCTGAATCCAGACAAGACGGAGGTGCTCGCTGTCAAAGGCCCCAACCTGGGTTTGGAGGTGTGTCAACCAGTTCTGGATGGGGTTACACCCCCCCCCTGAAAGATTGTGTTCGCAGCTTGGGAGTTCTCCTGGATCCGTCGCACCAAATGACAGCTCAGATTGATGCGACGGCCAGGAGTGCCTACTATCAGCTTCGGCTGATACGCCAGCTGTGCCCCTTCCTAGAGTTGGAAGACCTAAAGATGGTAGTGCTCACGCTGGTAACTTCAAGGCTCGACTTCTGCAATGCACTGTACATAGGGCTACCTTTGTGCCTAGTCCGGAAACTTCAACTTGTTCAAAATATGGCAGCCAGGTTGGTCACCAGTACACCTAGGGGTGACCACATTACACCAGTTTTAAAATTGCTTCATTGGCTGCCAATCAGTTTCCAGGCGAAGTATAAAGTGTTGGTTATTACCTTTAAAGCCCTACATGGTTTGGGTCCTGGGTACCTGCGGGATCGCCTTCTCCCGTATAATTCGCCCTGCACACTTAGGCCCTCTGGGAAGAACTTACTCAAGTCAGCCAGACCTAGGCTGACGAGTGTTACCCAGAGGACCTTCTCTTCCATCGCTCCCAGACTATGGAATGGTCTGCCGGAGGAGATTAGACAAATTAGCAGTCTTCATGAGTTTAAGAGAGTCATGAAGACTGCCCTCTTCTGGCAGGCCTATCCAGATGAATTTTAAGATGTTTTTAATGATGTATTTTTTCTTGTTTTTTAAATTTTAACTGTTTGTGATTCTTGTGTTTTATATTGTTGTTGTTCCCCGCCTCGATCCGGAGGGAGAGGCGGGTTATAAATTAATAATAATCATAATCATAATAATCATAATAATTTTCCTTAGTGAGGACACCCACACCCACATCGCCAGCATGCTGCCTCTCTCTGTAAATTCTTTCTGCTCAGGATGCATGCAGTGCAGATTCGGAAGGCAGGGCGCCTGAGGGGAGGAGGCAGGGGATTGCATGGCCGAGGGAGGGAGAGAGGCGCGGTGGATTTCCACTTCAGGCAGCAACCTGCCTTGGGCTGGACCTGCATTCTTTTCTGGGCTCCCCCTCCCTCTTGAGGAGCACTAAGCACTTGGAACTTCTGCCTGCCTGCCTGCCTGCCCGCCCGCCCGCCCGCCCTCTCCACGGATTTGCCCAGGTTGCAGAGCTCAGGGGTGGCTGCCATGAATAAAGAAGGTGGCACAGAACGGGAGGCAGAAGAAGCAGACTTGAGGAGGTGGCATCCCTCGCTCCCTCTGCTTTGCACAGACACCCTGGCTGCCATCCCTACATCTCACCTCCACAGCCCCTCAACTTCTCTACTGCAGTGGGGGAGTGAGAAACCGCTCTTTCTCCTCCCCTGCTCCAATTGGGGCCTTTAAGGGGCACACACTGATGAAATGAGCTGCGCACACCTATGGCCATGAGAGCTACCAATGCTGCTGCAAAGCTGCATCAGCCATAACTGCGGCAAGGTAATGGGAAAAGATTTTCTGGCCAGATAATATCCATGTTCCAGTTACTAGTTCTACCCCAGCCTTCAGACTAATCCAGAAAGCTGGGGTAGCTGAGGCATGAAACTGTTGGATCAGTTTTTTAAATTTCCCTTTTATTATTATATAAAAACGTCCATATTGGCCTTTGATCCCTTTGTGTATTCTATCTCCTCCTAAGTGGATAGAAAGATTTAACTGACATACGAATTACCTTAGTCTGACCTCTTCTCTGTGTTTTTTTCCCCCTCCTTGGGACTGGTTTCCCCGTTTGCTTGCCATCGAATCACAGAGTTTAGAGTGATCCTGTGGGTCGCTGTCATTTATCTGAATCGATTAAAAATCAAGAAATATCGTGCTCAACCTGAAGAGCATGTGCCTTCTTCACACTCAAATAAATGTGGACCAAGGACGCTTTCATCTGGCCATAGCCACTATGCTATGGCACTTAAGAACATAAGCAGAGCCATGCTGGATCAGACCAAGGGTCTATCTAGTCCAGCATTCTGTTCACACAGTAGCCAGCCAGCTGTCAACCAGCAGGCCATGGTGCAACAGCACCCTCCTACCCATGTTCCCCAGCAACTGGTGTATATAGGCTTGCTGCCTCTGATATTGTAGGTAGCACTTAGCCATCAGGCCTTCTCGCCCCAACATTGTTTGCAAAGAGCCACAGGCCTTCCGTTGTGACCCAGACCATAGATCCCCTCAATGCCTGACCCTTGAGAATCTGATTCCGAGGTAGGATTGTCTGCTGGGAAGTTCTCATGGGGCCCACATTGCTGCTCTTGGAATCCCTAAATGCATATATGAATATAGAAAGGTGTTTTTTTTATCGACACAGACCGTTGACCCCATTAAGCTCAGGATTGTCTACATCATGGGTGTGGAATCTCAGGCCTGGGGTCCCAGTCTGGCACTCTTGGATTCCCCAGAAAGCCATATCTTCTCCTGTGAACATCGATCATTTGGTGTATTCCCGGCTTTTGTGCAGTTTTGTCCCCATTCTGAAATGTTGAAATGCCTCTCCTAAAGCTTCGGTATTGGCAGTAAGAGCTGTAAGCCAACATATGTTGGGTCCTGTTCCCTTTGCCTTTGGCCCTTTTCACCACTGGATTGTGGCTCCTGAGAGCTTGTCCTTGGGCTGAAAGCGGTTTGGGGCCCCTGGTCTACCCAACATTCCTGACCACTGGCCATGCTGGCAGGGGGTTATGAGAGATGAAGTCCAAAACATGAAAATCTACCTTCTTCCCCCCCTGGTATAGAAAATACTGAGCTAGATGGACCTGTAAGAGAGCTTCCTATAAATCTGTTCCTTTGCATTAGGCCAGAAGATCTATGAGTGAAACTGATCCTGCTGCTTCTTTACCTATACTCCCCTATAGCTGAAGCTCTCTGGGTGGTTTAAAAAAGATTTAAATATCAAAAATGATATACAAACTTTAAAATCATAAAACAAACGTCTAAAACAAACGTCTAAAACACCTTTGAGCTATCAGCCAAACCTAAAGAACCTAAAGAACAGATCCGGCATCGATTAAAACTCATCACATGCTGCTAAATGCCTGGGAAAAGAGAAAGGGCTGGCACTTAAAAGACAGCAATGTACTGTAGGTGCCAGGTGGGCCTTGTTGGGGAGATCATTCCGTAGTTGGGGCCACCACTGAGCAGACCCTCTCCCTTCTTGCCAACTTCCGAGCCACCATTGGAGTAGGAACCTGGAGGAGGACATTGGATTTTGAGCATAGTGTACAGGTAGGTTTATGTGGGGAGAGGCGTTCCGTTAGGTATTGTGATCATGAGCAGTGTTAGGCTTTATAGGTTATAGGTTATAGGTTAGAACACTCAAAATGGTCTTCTTGTTGCGAACCGAATACTTTATTGCCCAACTTACATTCTTCTTTGGAAAACAGTATCCTAACAGTGCAACCATCTAAACGCAAGACATGCTGGAAATATTGATGTATCTTTATTTCATTTCTTTCTTTTGTTTTCTTTGCAAAGGTGTTTGAGCAGCTTTGTTTTATTGTGGCAACACCTTCTCTCTGTTCTGTAATAGGTCCAGGGCACTGAAAACGTAAAAGTACAAAAGAAGATGTGGAAACTGAAAAGCTTTTTCTTAAAACAGAGGCTTAACTACATATATATATATATATATATATATATATATATGTCACTAATTGAAATGAGCAAATACTAATTCTTTAATATCATCACTGCAGTTAAAATGGTATTATTGCATGTAATTTGTGTAGTATGTTGTACTGACCAATAAATGGAAGAGAAGGAGGAGGAGGGGAATTTAATTTTAAAAAATTAAAATAGAAAAGGTTTTAGGCACATAAGAAGGGCCATGCTGCATCAGACCAAGGGCCCATCTAGTCCAGCATTCTGTTCATACAGTGGCCAAAGAGTGCATTAGCACCCTCCCACCCATGTTCCCGAGCAACTGGTGGGTATAGGTTTACTGCTTCTGATACTGGAGGTAGCACATAGCCATAAGGACTAGTTGCCATTGATAGCCTTTTCCTCCGGGAATTTATCCAACCCCTTTTTAAAGCCATCCAAATTGGTGGCCATCACTGCATCATATGGTAGTGAATTCCATAGTTTGACAATGTGCTGTGTGAAGGAGTACTTCTGTAGTGTCATACAACATCTGGAGGGGTACAGATTCCCCACCCCAGGTATAGGCAATGCTGAACCAGATGGGTTGATGCTCCATCTCAGCATAAGGCAGCCTCCTTTGTTCTTATTGCACACCTCAGGTTTTGCTTTGGGTTTATGCTGTAGTATAAAGCTATCAGGACTAATAGCCATTGATAACCTTCTTCTCCAAGAATTAGTTTTACTCCCGTTTAAATCCAATCAAATTAGTCACCATCACCACATCTTGTGGTAATGAATTCCATAGTTTAATTCTGCGCTGTGTGAAGAAGTACCTCCTTTTAGGGATGTGCATGCCCGAAAATATTGTATTTTATCGTTATCGGAATTTCGGACCAAAAAAATTATCATCTCCGATAATATCGTAGGTTAATCGTATCGTCTTCACGATAATTATTGGAAATCCGATATTTAATTTGCAGCCCCATTGTGCCCTATAGAGCTGAATTTTTTAAAGAAAAAATGCCTATAACTTTTGTATTTAAAAAGTTAGAGGCTTGAAACTTGGTCACAGTGCTAATGGGGTATGCCTAAGCATGTTTATGACATTTGAGATTGATCCCTCCAACCCTCGATTTTATATGAATTTATTAATGAACGTTTAAGTTCTGACAGGTCAAAAGTTGCATGATCTTTAAAAAATGCATATAAAATACAGGGGTGGAGGAATTGATCTGAAATTTGGCACATATGTGTAGCAACATGTGCTAGACATGTGTATGAAATTTGAGATTGTTCCCTCCAACCCTCGATTTTATATGATTTTTTAATGATCTTGCAACTTTTCGACAGGTCTGAATGAACGCACATGGCAAGCTGTCATTCTGACCTGTCAGAACTTAAACAATCTTTAATAAATTCATATAAAATCGAGGTTTGGGGAGATCGATCTCAAATTTCATACACATACTTAGGCATACCCCATAAGTACTTTAACCAAGTTTCAAGCCTCTAACTTTTTAAATACAAAAGTTATAGGTTTATTTATATGGGAGTCTGATAATCGATATAATTGGGCTGAAAATTATCAGATCGGATATTTATTGGAGGTTTTTCTATTGTATCATTATCATTAATCGGATGTCCGATAACATCCTTATTGTATTGTTATCGGACATTTTAACGATACGCTACACATCCTTACTTCCTTTTATTTGTCCTGAATCTCCCACTAATCAGCTTCATGGGATGAGCCCAATGGGTTCTAGTATTATGGGAGAGGGAGAAAAATGTCTCCCTATCCACCTTCTCCATACCATGCAGCTTGGTGGTGTTCCTGGATCCGTTGCTCCCAATGACACCCCAGATAGATGCGACGGCCAGGAGTGCCTACTATCAGCTTCAGCTGATACGCCAACTGTGCCCCTTCCTAGAGTTGGAAGACCTAAAGATGGTAGTGCACGCACTGGTAACTCCGAGGCTCGACTTCTGCAATGCGCTGTACATAGGGCTACCTTTGTGTCTAGTTTGGAAACTTCAGCTCATTCAAAATACGGCAGCCAGGTTGGTCAATGGTACACCTAGGGGTGACCATATTTCAACAACTTTAAAATCACTCCACTGGCTGCTAATCAGTTTCTGGGTGAAAGTGCTGGTTATTACCTTTAAAGCCCAACATGGTTTAGTTCCAAGTTACTGCGGGATCGCCTTCTCTCATATAATCCGTCCTGCACACTCAGGTCTTCTGGGAAAATTTTACTCCATTCAGCAAAAGCTAGGCTGACAACCATTACCCAGAGGACTGTCTCTTCTGCTGCTCCCAGACTATGGAATGGGCTGCCAGGAGAGATTAGTCAACTTAACTGTCTCTTGGAATTTAAGAAAGCCATAAAGACTGATCTCTTCCGGCAGGCCTAAGCAGTTGAATTTTAAGATGCCTTTTAATAATGTATTCACTTTACATGTTTTTAATTAGTTATATATTAGGGATGTGCACTGGATCGGACCCGATCCACGATCCGAGTCCGATCCAGTGGGAAATCGGATAAATTATCCGATTTCCGATCCCGCAGCTGGATCGGCCGATCCAATTCGAACCGGTCCGAAAAAGCTCCGAACCGGTTCGGCGGATCGGCGGATCGGTGGGCGCCCACTGGCGCCCACCGCCGCTTCCATTGGCGGGCGCCAGCGGGCGCCCGCCGATGAAAGTGGACAGCGGGGGGGGGAGGAGGGGGGCGCTTACCTTCTCGGCCCGGTGGCTCCCGTCCGGCGCCGGCGCCTACTACTACTAGCAGGCTCCGCGGCCTGCTCTAGGGTGGCGCGCCGGGTGATGTCATCACCCGGCGCGCTACTCTAGAGCAGGCCGCGGAGCCTGCTGGTAGTAGTAGGTGCCGGCGCCGGCCGGGAGCCGCCGGGCAGGGAAGGTAAGGAGGGGGTGCGTGGAGGGGAGGAGGGGGCGCGCGGAGGGGGGAGGGGGGAGGGGGCCCTTACCTGCCCGGCCCGGCGGCTCCCGTCCCGGCGCCGGCACCTACTACTCCCAGCAGGCTCCGCGGCCTGCTCTAGGGTGGCGCGCCGGGTGATGTCATCACCCGGCGCGCTACTCTAGAGCAGGCCGCGGAGCCTGCTGGAAGTAGTAGGCGCCGGCGCCGGCCGGGAGCCGCCGGGCCGGGAAGGTAAGGAGGGGGTGCGTGGAGGGGAGGAGGGGGCGTGCGGAGGGGGGAGGGGGGCCCTTACCTGCCCGGCCCGGCGGCTCCCGTCCGGCGCCGGCGCCTACTACTACCAGCAGGCTCCGCAGCCTGCTCTAGGGTGGCGCGCCGGGTGATGTCATCACCCGGCGCGCTACTCTAGAGCAGGCCGCGGAGCCTGCTAGAAGTAGTAGGCGCCGGCGCCGGCCGGGAGCCGCCGGGCAGGGAAGGTAAGGAGGGGGTGCGTGGAGGGGAGGAGGGGGCACGCGGAGGGGGGAGGGGGGAGGGGGGCCCTTACCTGCCCGGCCCGGCGGCTCCCGTCCCGGCGCCGGCGCCTACTACTCCCAGCAGGCTCCGCGGCCTGCTCTAGGGTGGCGTGCCAGGTGATGTCATCACCCGGCGCGCTACTCTAGAGCAGGCCGCGGAGCCTGCTGGAAGTAGTAGGCGCCGGCGCCGGCCGGGAGCCGCCGGGCCGGGAAGGTAAGGAGGGGGTGCGTGGAGGGGAGGAGGGGGCGCGCGGAGGGGGGAGGGGGGCCCTTACCTGCCCGGCCCGGCGGCTCCCGTCCGGCGCCGGCGCCTACTACTCCCAGCAGGCTCCGCGGCCTGCTCCAGGGTGGTGCGCCGGGTGATGTAATCACCCGGCGCGCTACTCGAGAGTAGGCCGCGGAGCCCGCTGGTAGTAGCCGCCGGCGCCGGACGGGAGCGGACGGGCCGAGAAGGTAAGCAGTGGCGGGGAAGGGGGCTTACCCCCCCCGGAGCCGTCCGCTTCTATCCGCTGGCGCCCGCGGGCGCCAGCGGATGGAAGCGGGCGGCCCCAGGGGGGGTAGGGAGCGCGGGGGAGGGGGCTTACCTGCCGGGGCCATCCACAGCGGACGGCCCCGGGGGGGGAGGGAGTTAGGCCCCCCCTTACCCACCCGCCGCCATTTTTTCCTCATAGACTTGCATTGCAATGCAAGTCTATGGGGAAAAAAATGGCGGCCGATCCAAAAATGTACGATTTTTGGGTCGGGATCGGACTCGATCCGGTCCGGGGGGCCTCCGATTTTGTCCGAACCGGTCCGGGACAAAATTGGAGGTCCCGATCCGGGTCCCGATCCGATCCGGGGGGTCCGTGCACACCCCTATTATATATGTATTTTATAGTGTTTTGTATTTGTTGTTGTACACCACCTCGATCCAGAGGGAGAGGTGGGTAAGAAATATATATATATATATATATATATATATGTATGTATTATTAGTATTATTATTTTGTACACCTCTATACAAGTCTCCTCTTACCCTCCTTTTCTCCAAGCTAAACAATCCCAACAGTTGTAACCTTCCCTCATTGGGGAGTTGCTCCAGCCCCTTGTACCATTTTGTTGCCCTTTTCTTTCAATGTATTTCAATCCGCAGACAGCTCAAGAAACATTTTCTCATATATCCAGAAAACTGTCATCCTTTTGTAGTTTAGTATAGAACATCTTTTAATGGCCATCTCAGGCAATGAGACCTTCCATCCAATTTCCTCACGGTTGGAGTCCTTGTAGGTTTCCAATTTTGTAGTATGATGTAGTCAGTATAGCCTTAGTGAGCTGTTCCCCATTACCTTCTGCCACATTCCAAGGACATGACCCACCAGGGTCTATGCATCTCCTGGCTTGTGTGAGGCTTCTAGGGTCATAGTAATTCTCACTAGAACTTCCTTCGGAAAGGGAGCAATCATTGAACAAATCCACAAAAGATGGGTGTGGTCTATTTGTGAACGTCTACATCTCCAAAACATGACACTTTATGAGATACTCAGATACTCAGACCAATTTCCAGTATGCGCTATAGAGGGCTTTTGTTTATTCGCTTTGCTGTATTAATTGTAGCCTACTGCTTTGGACAGAGAACTTAGCAAATTGGAGAGCCTTTCCTCCAGCGAAAGGACTTTACTTGCATTTCTAGTTCTGCATTCTGTTTTCCCTTATTTATGTTGAAAACTTATACCCCATCCTTCCAACCCATTTGCATCACTCAAGGTGGCTTACAACATTCAAAGAAAGAAAGAAAACAATCCCATAAAAGAAATAAAACTGCAGCATAAAACTGGGAAAAGGTGTGGCAGATAAAAACATTCTAAAACAAGTGTCTACCACATCAGCTCACAATACAAAATGCTTGCTGGAACAGGAAAGTTTGAAACTATTGGTGGAAAACAGTAATCTAATGGAGTAATTTGTTCCACAACTTAGGTATGGACACCAAGAAGGCTTCTGTCCCATTCTGACCAATCATGAGTCAGCCACAGATAGGATGTGGGGAAGGCCAGTCAGGCTTGCATGGACAGAGATAGTTCTTCAGGGGTCCAGGTTGGGATAGGAATGAGCCCTGTCTGAAGATTTATTTATTTATTTATTTATTTATTTATTTATTTATTATATTTGTATCTTACCTTTTTTTCCTCCAAGGAGCCCATTTAGTCCTCACAACAACCGTGTGAATTTAGGTTGACTGACCCAAAATCACCCAGTGAGCTTCACAGCTGAGTGGGGACTAGAACCCAGGTCTTCCGAATCCCAGTCCAAGACTCTGACCACTACGCTACATTGAAACCCTGTAGAGGTATTGCCTATCAGTGTAGGGTTGGCTCAACATCCCTGGTCCATACTGACCAGCCAGTGTCAATGACTTTCCAGAGTTACAGACAGCCCCACCCACCCCTGGGTGGGACCTTCTTTGGGCAAAGCATGTGAGCTACCACTCAGCTTCGGGCACCCACCCAGCATTCCTTGCAGCTTCAATGCAACACCATTGTCAGGTTGTGTTTGGAGATAGAAGAGCTTAGTTAAGCTCTACACTTGAGCCCTCTTCATTCATGAGGGCTGAGGAGTTTGACTGAATGCCCCAAATGACTGAATGCCCCCCCCAATGACACACACCCTGTTGGTCCTCCCCCCTGCCCCGGATGTGGATATCTGCACAAGGGAAGCCTTCGCATGCACTGCTGTACCCAGAAAAACTTCCACATGTTTGGGAATCTTATGTGGCTCCTAGTCATGCAGGACCCTCTGTCCGCACAGGTCTGTACCTGAAGGCCTCTCCGTTGCAGATGTGGGTTGGGCTGGTGAAGTGGGTGATATCTGGGAAGGGTCTGGCAGGCATGGCCTGGCTCACTGCTCCCCTATTTAATTATGAGCACAGGAGCCCTGTCAAGTGGAGGAGCTTCTGTTCAACCAATGTTGGACTTTCCTGAAGAGTTAATTGGAGATTCTCCCAAAGTCTGCTTTTCCAGAACTTGCATTATGGATCTGGTGTCTGGAGGACCCTGAATGCATTCACCTGCTCTTGAGTGATTTTGGCAGAAGGGGTCATATGGCTACTGGCTGACATCCCCAAGTCACACATGCTGAAGGATTTGAAAACACTCCCCAGGAAATGCAGGCCTCACATCCTTGGACTTCATTTGAACAGAGCTGAGTGTAAAAGCGCTCTCCACTTTAATGTCAGGAAATAATCCCAACTTTTGGGGGAAGAGGGTATAAAAGGAGAGAACCAGCCAGAGAAAGCGAGCCAGGCAATACCATAGCATAAGGAAGGAGCAGAAAGATGCAGCTTGAAGAAGTCTTGGTGAAGCGTAGGATAAAAGAACTTGCATTTTTGCAACTTTAATTTTCTTTTAATGCCTTTTGTAGCACTCAGCTCTATTGACTAAATGCTTTTTATTGTAATTTGCTCATTTAATATATTAGTAAACTTTGGTGTGAAACATCAAGTACCTGGTATTCCAGTCACCCCATGTCTACAGCCTTAATCCCACTTTACTGGGAAGGAGAAGGTAAAAAGAAGGAAGGTGGGACTCTTAAGAAGGCAGAGATCCTTAAGGAGTTGCTCAGGGGGTCCAGGACATAGAAGGAACCTTGACAGATATAATACTAGATTTCAGTAGCTGACATTTGCCAGCGTTTGATAGTTGACATGGACTGCTATTTCATGTTGGACAGTCGGGATCAGGGTGGCCACTTATGCATCACCCCAAAAAATAAGAAATGCATTACTCAAAAAGAGGATAAAAAAGGATACACTAATTTGCATAACATTTGCATATAAAAATTTAGGTATATGAGTGCAAATTTAGAACTGATTTGGGTAATTTAAATAGAAATACCATATACTTCGCCATAGAAGAGAAGACTGATTAGGTGACCAGCATATCTGCACAGCTTTCTGATAGGCAACTTTAAGCCTCTTGTTCTCTTTTAGGGTTCTTGGGCTAGACAGCCCTTGAAACAGAGGACTGTCCTGTGTCAGCTCTCCAAAATAGTAAAGTAGGTCACCTGGCCACCACAGTTGGCAAATGTTTTAATATTTTGTGTCTGCAAAACCAAAACAAATCAAGGCATATCAACCAGTCTAAAAAGCTCAAATTTTAAACATTTGAGGTCATCCTTCACGTTCAGCCCATGTAACTGAAATTTAGAATTTCAGATCCAACATTTCAAAACTGGAGATTTTGGTGCAACTATTCCAACTATTTGCAAGTGTTCATTCCATCTAGTGTACAGCTCAAAGTTAGACATACTCTGAAGCATCTCTCAGACCTTTGCTCTCTATGTATTAATCATCCAGAATCTCTTGGGTGTTTTATCTGTCAAAGAATTCATCTGAAGCTGCTCTTACTGTAACAGGGAAAGGTGTTGAGGGAGAAAGAGAAGGAGGAAGCACCTACTATATATTCACAACATATTTTCAAACCAGCTCCCGCCATTTGGGGTTAGGAAAGATCATTGGGAACAAGCCAGCAGCTGCAATTGCTTGATATTTCCCCCTACATTCATACAACTGGCATTTAGAGTCAGGTAAAATTCCAGTCTCCATTTCTGCAGATTACTTTATTATCAGGGCAATATGCAGACCTGTCGGGCAAGGAAATAATTTGAACGTGTCTGGCATGGGGAAGGAGAAAGTAATGGACCATGTGTTGGTTTCAAAGTGAAAAAGAATGGGCCCAAATGCAAGGAGCATGCATAATAAGGAGGATGAATTGGAGGCATGCCGTTATGTGCCGGTGGCTTAAGCCTGGAATTTAAAAGAAGAAGAAGAAGGAAAAGATTACTTGGAATTAAATCCGGAAAGTGAGGAGAAGCAAGAGGCGAAATAAATTGGTAGGAGATCTAACAGGATGATCAGAGGCAAACTGAGAAATACGGCTGCCATTTTAATGGCTGCAAAAAAGAAGGATGTTGTGCCAGCAATGATGGGAATGGGGAAGGATGCAAAGAACTTGCAAGCCAGGGGCTAAAGAAGCAGAATCCCATATCTGTATAGGAGACATGTCAGTACTATTGATGAACACCAGTTCTGCAAGAAGCATCTGGGTCCAAAAAGCCCGGCATATCATGAGTAGATTGCCTTTCCGTTACCCCTCAAATACCCACTATCACCTTCCTTTCCCAGCATTATCTTAATCTTCTTTGCCTGGGATCATAGGGGTTGAACTACAACTCCCATCATCCCCAGTGGAAAAGGCCAATGGCTGGGTGGTTTGGAAGCTATAGTTCAACCTCCATAACCCTAGGAAGATCTGTGTAGTGCCTTTCAAAGGAATGCAGGAGGAGAAGGAGAGTCTGCCTCCCATCCAGGAAGGTATGAAGGTGCTGAAGCCACCACCAGAGGCTGTCCTCTCCTGCCCCCCTGCCAAGATAAGCCTTTCCTCGTTTGAGAACTGGGACAGGATGGTGGGGTGGCAATCACGCAATCTCAAGCAGCCTGGTCAAATATCTGCCTCCCTGTTGATGTTCATTTCGGCCACTGAATTGGCCCCAGGTCATTTTCAGGACAAGCAGCCTTCTGCTGGCCTATTCCTAATTTTTTTTATTTAATTTATTTGCTTTGTCAAACTCTCTCTCTCTCTCTCTCTCTCTCACACACACACACACACACACACACACACACACACACACACACACCTTTTCTTTAAAAGAATGCTTCCAACAAATGATACATCTTTTAACCAGAAACATTCAACATAGCCATTAAGCGCAATCTGCTCATTAACAGCCCGGTTTGAGCCCTCCAGAGCTCTGCTCACAGAGCCACCTAATGCACTGCCCCGAGATGACAAAACCTTGACTCTTTTATTGTTGTCGCTGCCCTTCTACTTCTCCAGTAATGAGTAAATTCCTTGCCAAACCATTTCTGCAGATTACCTCTATTTATTCTTTTGTTCCTCTTTCCGAGAACACATCTTCAGAGTCAACTCGAGGTTCAATGCATGGCAATTACTACAGAAATAAAATATTATTACCCTCAGCATTTTGGCCGCATTCGTCTTTGGCTCTTCTATTTTCAAAATCTAATGTGCGCTGCTCCTTCAATGCCCTTGAAGAAGCACTTGTTAACTTGCTGCATGCATTATTCCATAGATGAACAGGAGGGTGGGGGAGGGATATCATCTTTCAATTTATGAATCATGCTTATCTTTACTCCTCACCTTTACGATTCTTTGTGTTTCTCCCTCTTAAGATCCTCTAAATTATTTCTGGTCCAACACAATGCTATGGATTTAGGGAATCTTATTTATTTCTCACATGACATCATTTCTTTTCTTTTTTTAAAAAAATCAGACCATTTTGTGTGGTACAAGCACAATTATTTAAGGGCCGTTTTCTGACCTAATTTCATTTGGAAGAAATCTATTTTTAATCCCTCTCCTTTCTTTCCCTCTGAATTATTGGAAAAACTTGTTGTGATGGCAGCAATTTTGGATGGACTTGGACCGGTGTGCCTGTGAAGGCTCTTATTTGTTTGTGATATTTTTGACTTGCTCGTACTTTAAGAAGGAGAAGGCGAATGATGGTCTGGACTGTGCCCACAGAATGATGAATGCTGGCAGGCCATCTTTGGTTTGGCTTGGGGCTTGCACCAAGTCCAGTTTGATGTTTCATCAATGAGAGATAATGAAGGCAATGTTCTCCAGATGGTTGGAAGTCTCTATCCATGGAATCACTTCACCAGGGAAGTGTAATTGACTCCAACATTGATGAGGTTTGGTGAGAATTAAAACACCTTCATTTTAATTTGTCACAGGCCCAACACATAGGGCAGGGCATACCCTTGACTTGGTCGTTGCCTCAGGATGTGAGGGGGGCGGTCTGAATATTGGGGGGATGGAAACTACCCCGTTGTCATGGTCAGACCACTTCCTGGTGAAATTTGGTCTCACGGTGACAGTCCCTCCCTGCAGAGGTGGGGAACCCATTAAGATGGTCCGCCCCCAGAGACTTATGGAATCTGAACGATTCCTGAATGCTCTGGGGGAATTTTCAGTAGCCAGATCCGGCGATTCTGTTGAGGCCCTTGTCATACTTTGGAATGGTGAAGTGCGAAGGGCCATCGACACAATCGCTCCCGAGTGCCCTCTTTGACATTGTGGAGCTCGGAAGGCTCCTTGGTTTACTGGGGAGCTCCGGGCAATGAAACAGGTCAGAAGATGGCTGGAGCGTAAGTGGCGTAAGACTCGTCTTGAAAGTGACCGAACACGCGTAAGAGTGTACAATCATGCCTACTGCGTGGCAGTGAAGGCAACAAAGAAGGTTTATTGTGCTGCCTCCATCGCATCCTCAGGCTGTCGTCCAGCTGAGATTTTCCAGGTGGTACGAGGGTTGCTTACATCTAACCCACCTCGGAGGCTCACTGTGAAGAATTTGCAAGACACTTTGAGGATAAAATCGCTCACCTTCATGCTGACTTGAATGCTGCTATTGATTCAGTGTCTGCTGAGGTGTCCAGTGCATTGTCTTATCTTGTTTTGTGGGATCAATTTCAGCTTTTGGAGCCTGAGGATGTGGACAAGTGGCTTGCATTTATTTGACCCACCACATGCTCTCTCGGCCTTTGCCCGTCATGGCTTATTCGAGCCAGCCGCGGGGGGCTGATTGACTGGATCAGGGGATGGTGAACGCATCATTGCATGATGGGGTGGTCCCTGCTGGCTTAAAGGAGGCAGCAGTGCAACACTCCTGAAAAAAACCCTCCCTCGATCCAGAGAGTTACGATAACTATCATCCAGTCGCCAATACCCCATTTTCCAGCAAGGTGCTCGAGAGAGTGGTAGCATCTCAGCTGCAGGAGCAATGGATGAAACTGATTATCTGGATCCATTCCAGTCTGGGTTCAGGCCTGGTTTTGGGATGGAACCAGCCTTGGTCACCTTGATGGATGACCTTCTTCGGGAGAGGGACAGGGGGAGTGCGACCCTGTTACTACTCCTTGATCTCTCATTGGCTTTTGATACCGTTGACCACAGTATTCTCCTGGAACGCCTCTGTGAGTTGGGAGTTGGTGGCACTGTTTTACAGTGGTTCAGCTCATACTTGCAGGGTCAGTTCCAGAAAATAGCATTGGGGGGATGTACTTCTGCCCCATGGCAGTTGAACTATGGGGTGCCTCAGGGCACCATCCTTTACCCAATGTTATTTAATATCTATTTGAAGCTGTTGGGAGCAGTCATCAGGATATTTGGAGCAAGGTGTCACCAGTATGCTGATGTTACCCAGCTTTATCTCTCTGTAACATCTGAATCGGGAGAGGCTGTGCACAAACTGAACCAGTGCCTGGATACAGTTATGGCTTGGATGAAGGCCAACAAACTGAAGCTGAATCCCAATGAGACAGAGGTCTGGGAACTGGGGTGTTTTCCTGTTCTGGATGGGGTTGCACTCCATCCGAAGGAGCAGGTCCGTAGTTTGGGAGTGATCCTGGATCTATCTCTATCACTGGAGGCCCAGGTGACCTCGTGGCCCAGAGCGCCCATTATCAGCTTTGGTTGGTACGCCAACTACGCCCATTCCTGGATAGGGATAGCCTTGCCACGGTCATTCATACACTGGTAACCTCACGACTTGACTACTGTAATGCACTCTATGTGGGGCTAACCACGTATGTGGTTCGGAAGCTGCAGCTAGTGCAGAATGCAGCAGCTAGGGTGCTCACGGGGACACCAATCTCTGCTCATATAACACCTGAATTAAAAGAACTGCACTGGCTGCCTGTTTGCTACTGAGCAACATACAAGGTTATGCTGTTATCCTACAAAGCCCTAAACAACTTGGGACCAGCATACCTAGCAGACCACCTCCCCTTATATAAACCTGGACGACAACTATGGTCCTCAGAGGAGGATCTACTGGCCATTCCGAGATGAATGAAATGCCGCCATGAAGAACCTCAGCGGCAGGGCCTTCTCTGTAGCAGTGCCCACCCTCTGGAAAACCCTCCCTCGTGCGATTCGGGAGGCAGAAAACATTACATCTTTTAAACACCTCCTGAAAACATACCTTTTTACAGAGGCTTTACCTGGTTTTCATGTAGCTCATTTTATACAGCCTTTTTAACTTTTTAGTGCTTAAATTTATATTGTTGTTCTTATGGTTTTTAACTGTGCACTGCCCAGAGAGCTTTGGCTGATGGGCAGTATAAAGATGTAATAAATAAATAAATAAATACATTTGTTCATCTAGACCTTTGGAATGTAATCTGTCCTGAGACTTCATGGTTTGGGGCTGTACATGTTGTGTTACATTGCTGTTTTGGTTAGGTGGTTGAGGACTTTAATTATGAAGTATAATTATATATATATATATATATATATATATATATATATATACATATACACATATACACACACACACACACACATTTATTTGTTGTGTACCATTCTGGGTTCCTTTGGGAGGAGGGAGTGGCATATAAAAATAAAGTTTAAAAATCTTGCCCTTTGCTCCCTGCCTCCCAGCATCCCCCACATGAGGCAGCCACTTCTCTCTGCCTAATGGTAGGGCCGGCTCTGTGCTCTGTTTGCATATTTGTAAATAAGACATATAAGATAGGGATACCTTAGGCCTGCAACTCTGGACACACATACTAGGGATAAAACTCCATTGGTTGGACACAATGGGGCTTGTGTGTGTGTAAACCTGCCTAGGTTTGTGTGTTGTAGCTCACTCATCCAAAGGAAACGAAGCCCTGCAGCTTTGCTCTTTCACCCTCTCACCATTTCAGGGGAAGCAGAGAGCCTAACAATATTATTTTTGTCAAGGCTTAAAATGACATGTGCTCAAGGAAGAAAAAAAGGACTTCTGGAGGCAGCAATGAGCTTCAAAGAGCGTGTCTGCTTCAAAGGGTAATATGGGTAAATTGTTTCTAGGAATATAGCACTTAGCATGGCTCTTTTTCTTATTTTATCCTCTCCGAAAATTGACATCGCTGCCTAGGATAATAAGAGAAGATAACATCCATTAGGCATTCATGTTCTGAGAGCCAACTCCATGTTATTTTTAATAATTAGCATCATATTGTGAAATACCCTTGATTATACTCTCACAAAAATGGCCCTTGATTTCCTTCTTGGGTAGCATGGATGCTATGGTGAATAGCTGGTGTCTAATTTGTCAGGTTAAAAGAAGGAGTGTGCTGGCCCAGTGTGGGTCAAGTGACAATTGAGATAGGCAGAGCAGGGGGTGAGGGAAACCCTGGCCAAAACCATTAGGGGTGTTTGAGTAATTAATTTCAGTTACTTTTTGATCAGTTCATAGAATCATAGAACGATAGGATAGTAGAGTTGGAAAGGGTTTATAAGGCCATCAAGTCTAACCCCCTGTTCAGTGCAGGAATCCACCTTAAAGCATCCCTGACAGATGATTGTCCAGCTGCCTCTTGAAGGCATCTAATGTGGGAGAGCCCACCACCTTCCTAGGTAATTGGTTCCATTGTCATATTGCTCTAACAGTCAGGAAGTTTTTTCTGATGTCCAGCCAGAATCTGGCTTCCTGTAACTTGAGCCCATTGTTCCATGTCCTGCATTCTGGGTTGACCAAGAAGAGATCCTAGCCCTCCTCCATGTGACAGCCTTTCAAGTATTTGAAGAGTACTATCATATCTCCCCTCAATCTTCTCTTCTCCAGGCTAAATATGCCCAGTTCTTTCAGTCTCTCCTCATAGGGCTGTTTCCAGACCCCTGATCATCTGCATTGCCCTCCTCTGAACACGCTCCAGCTTGTCTGCATCCTTCTTGAAGTGTGGTGCCCAGAACTGCCCACACAACTTCTGGACTGAACATGTGTTCGGGCACACTCTGCAGTTGAAGCCTCTAATTTCTGAGCTTGCAATACGATTCGTAGACCTCAAAAATATGTTTGGCACGCAATCATTTGATCAATGTGCATGAACAATGCGTGCTTGTGAAAAATGTGCACAAATAAGTTTTTATCAAGGGGAGCAGAATGCATACATTTCAAAGATGCACACAATTCATGAGTATACTGGGGGGGGGGGGGAGAATGCACAAAAATGCAAATGGATTTTCCTGTGAAAAAGCCAAGTTTGCAATCTGAGATAGACCTGAACATTGTTATGGAATCGAAGGAATTTCAGTGAGTTCAGTTTTTGCTGATTCATCACTAAAACCAGTCCAGGAACCAGGTTATATCTGTGCTTCCTCCAAGAATGGCTGCAAGTTATGAAGAGAAAGAGCCCTGATGAATAAGACCATGAATCATAGGCCCTTTCTATACCACAGGGCTTTCCGGGATGCAAGGGGGAGGAACCTGGAATTTCCTGCTTCTGGGATCGTCCCTAGCGTGGTGTCCCGGAAGGCAAGAGGGATGTTGCGGGTGCCATTTTTTTTAGAATCATTGGAGATGAGTGCAATAGCGCTCCACTGAAAAAAATGAGTTATCCTGGGGAAATGGAGGGGTCATCCCTGCCTGCCTCTGGGATCCCCAGGGAAAAATCCATGGTGTAGATACGGTCATAGAATCATACATTTGGAAGTCATCCAGTCAAATTCCCTTCTCAGTGCAGAAAGTGCAATTTAAGGTGCAACTGTATCATGCATTGCAGACATAGGAGGGCTCATGACCTCCCAAGGGAGTTGCAAGGTCAAACAGCTTGAACCCTCAAGAAGTGTCTCCTAATGTTCAGACTAAATTGTATAGGGTGCAATAAGTTCCCAAGGACTATGAGTTATTTAAGGTGGGTTGGGAGAGGGGCTGTGTTATCTCTGGTTAGAGAGGTTCAGACCATATTCTCTTCCACCAATCCAACTCAACACAAATAACAAAGCAAACCAAGAAATAAAGCAAGTGGGGAAACGTCTCCTTTGAGTGCATAAGGTAAAAAGCCAAACTCCCCCCTGCCCAGTATACAAACTAGGGTGCAACCCTATGCATGTTTAAGGAGAAATAAGTCCTACAACTCCCAGCATTCCCCAGCCAGCACAGGTGGGAGTTGTAGGGCTTTTTCTGTCTAAACAGAGGGAGATTAGAGAAAGAATTAAGCACGATAACAAAAAAACTGTGTGTAGTTCTGGGTGATGCACTACAGTTGGGAATATCAGTGAGACTAGGCTGACCGGTTAAAATCCAGGTCAGGGCTCATGTAACCTAAACAGTTGTAGAGAAAAGGGAATTTCAGCCAGTGTCATTTGTATGCAATGAGTTCCTGGTGAAATTCCCTCTTCATCACAACAGTTAAAGGTGCATGCACTATACTAGAGTGACCATATACAAAAGAAGGCAGGGCCCCTGCAACTTTAACTGTTGTGATGAAGAGGGAATTTCAACAGGAACTCATTGCATACAAATGACACTGGCTGAAATTCCCTTTTCTCTACAACTGTTAAAGTTACATGAGCCCTGACCTGGATTTTATCTGGTCACCCTAAGTGAGACTCCTTGATGTTCTCAGAGCTCCAGCTTGAAGCTCTGTCCATCTTATTCCCATTCTCGGTTGTGAGCTTTCCCAACCACCATGCATTTGGGTGCACATTTTTCCAAGCATGCACTTTCTCCCGACTGATTAGTGTGAAAAATGCATATCCCCCCCCATGTACATGTTTGAAGTGTGGATTCTTCTACTGTGTGCATTTTGTGAAAGAGCATCGTGAGCTCCGCAACATACAAGCTGTGGTCACAAAATGCACTCGCGTTCAGGGGTGTGAGCAGCTTGAGATCTGGCCTTAAGCCATCACACACAAAATTCTGATATGTCCCTATTCTGTACCTTGAAAAGGGAAATTGTAGAGCTGGACAAGGGGGCAGCCAAAATGATCAGGGGGCAGCTGCAACTTCCCTAGGGTGGGGTGGGGAATGAGTGGCACTTCAGCCTTTTAGAATAGGGGGAAACACACACAAGTCAAGAAATTGGCAAAGAATTCGTGGTTGGAAGAAAGGGGTTGATGCCATCCGGGGAATCCAAAGGGATGGATTTGTCCCCCTTGCCTGAGATTCTGCACCCCTGCTATAAATCAACACTATCTGGAAGTTACCTACAGGTATGTTTGGATGCATCTCATGTAACTTAATTGAGGGAGTTACAACCACTTATGTGGGTTTGGAATGAAGCTCCCCCACACACTCCCCACCCCAAATCAGGGCTGACCCTGCCATTAGGCAGAGTGAGGTGGTTGCCTCAGGCAGCAGATGCTGGGATATGGCAGCAAGGTGTCGGACAAGGGAGCTGTGGGCCAAATATCCTGCCCCCTAAGCTAGCCTGCTACCTTCAGGAATGCTGTCCCATTGCAGGTGTTGAAGGAATGAATGGTGGCATGATAGAGATGTACAAAGTGATGTATGGTGTGGAGCAGGGGTGTTGAACCTTTTTAAAGCATGAGGGCCCCGTAACATATTGGAGAAACTTTCAGGGCGGCATTCCTGCGGTGGGTGTGGCAGAAAGCAAAACAGGGTGGGCCCAAAACACACACAACACCTTCTTTTGCGTACAGCTGTTACTGCCAGTGACATAAGCCCTTTCTGCACCTATGAATGTAGAGGGAGGGGGGAGATCCCAGACATACCTGTTTCCGGGATCGGCCTCCCCTTTCCAAATCAGAGTGCGACATCCCAGCTTCCTCTTGGGCTGTTGTACCATCGTGACCACCATTTTTTTTTTTTTTTTGCTGAAGAATCCAAAAAGCGCTCTTGTGTTCCATCACAAAAGTAAGTTTAAAAAAGTAAAGAACCTGCCCCCACCCCCTCCCTGCCTTCCCCGGGGGTGGGGGAATTGCTGCCCCCCTCCCCTGATGGGCACGGAGCCATGCATGTGGCTCCATGCTCATTTCTGGTTCCTGCTTAGTCGCGAGTAAGTAGGCACCAGATGGGATGGGCCCCCACACCTCCTGTGGACTTGGAATGTTTCCAGGACCACAGGAAGAATCGGGTTTTCCAGGGATCTCTTATCCTGGGGAAAACCCGTGCCTGTCCCCCCCACCCTCGGGAGTCCCTGTGCATCATTTGCATGCACAGGGACAACTTGAGGTTGATTATGGGATAAATGGCCAATGTAGAAATGGCCAAAGACTTAGGAGAAGCATTTCAAAAGGTTAGAATAAAGGAAAGAATTGCACAGAAGTCAGGAAAACTGCAAACAATAGGCGGTAGGTGGAAAGGGGGTGGAGCCAGAGAAAGTGTGTGTGGTCATCTAGGGAGGGCCAGATCTGGCCCCTGGTTCTGAGGTTCCGCATTCCTGGTGTGGAGAAACTTGATAGGGAAACGTTTCTCATAATAGAGAGAGGTATAAAATATGGCGTCATCCCATGAAGCTGAATGGCGGAAGATTCAAGAGCGATAAAATCACTTCTTCACACCGCACATAGTCAGACTATGGAATTTGCTTCAACGAGATACAGGGACAGGCGCCAACGTGGCAGATTTAAACGGGGATTTGACAAATTCATGGAAGAGAAGGCTTCGAATGTCTAGCTGCTGGTCAGGATGGCTATATGTCACCTCCAATATTGCCTCCTGTGGGCAGTGTCTGGGGGAAGGAAGCAGACAGGTGCAATTGCACTCGTGTGCTGCTTGCGGCCTTCCCATAGGCCTCTGGCTGGCCACTGTGGGAACAGAGGCTTAAATGCAGCAACAGAGAGTTAGGTGTGCTTAAATCCATTGCATGATCCAGCGTGGCTCTTCTTGTGTCCTTAGGAGGCAAGACTGACCAGAAGCATTTGTAGCCCTTCCAAGGCAGGGGAGACTGAAGGTTCTCCTTGCTGCTTAGGAGGATCAAGACTATCTCCAGGCCACCTTAGGTACTCTTCATGCCACAGCTCTGAGTGGCTATACGGGGAGCAAGAAAGTAAAGGCCAAAGCTCCTCTGTCTCAGCCCCGGTAGCTTTTGATGGGTCTGGGGAAACAGGCATCAGGAGGCGATCTCAAGGTCCTGGATCTGAGGAACCAAAGGAGAGTACAAGAAAAACAAGACTTAAGGAGGGCCTAAAGACCGGGAGGAGCTTGTTTTGATGGCAGAGAAGGGTGCAGAACTGGGAGGGAAATTGTCACAAGTCAAATAAACAAGCCGGCTCTTGGCAGAAGCACTCTAGAAAAAAAGATGTGGCTGCCGAAATGATCTCTCTCCTGCGTTTGTTTTCCTCCTCCTTTTTTGTGCAGAGCCGCAGCAGGAGGAAGATGCATGCTAAGAATGCTAAAAATGGCACAGCCATGAAGCATGAACCACAAGTGTTGAAAAGGCAGCACATCAAAAGTGAAATTTGATACAGAAGCAACCCGGAAGATGAAGGGTCAGCGGCCAGTGCGTAAATCTTTCCTAACACGCAAGGACACATTTTTAGCGACTCTCCCCTCCGCCAGGCAGTCCTGATAGTTCTCATGAATGCTGTGTAGTATTAGTATGAATATTAATCTCATCATTAACATTTATTGGAATTGGCAAGGCTTCTGCTGCTGCTGGCAAAATTCCACAGGGTTTGAAATGCAAAAGAGAGACGGTGAAAAATAATAATGGTTGTATTTGAGGCGCACTAACGTATCATGCTTTTTCCTCTAACGGAACTGCGAGGGAAGCTCGCTCCTTTATCATCTTTCAAGGCTTTCACATATGGAGAGAGACAGAGAGAGAGCAGGGGAGAGATTTGGAGAGATAGAAGGAAGAGAGAGATCAGCAAAAGACAGAGAGAGAGAGAGAGAGAGAATGAAAGAGAAAATCCTCTGCTCAGCTCAGCTAGCATTACTGATTCTTCACGACCCTGGCAGAGTGAGCACCACACAGCTGGAATAAGTCGGGGAGAATGAAACGCACAGCAACACACAGTCAAGCAGAGAACGTCAGAGCCGTGGAGAGCCCTGCCCTGTCGCTTAGAGGCTTTTCATCCGAGTCCTGACAGCACGCAAGCATCTTCAGGTCTGCCAAGGCAGTTGGGGTGGGGTGAGGCTGTTTCACTCTTCCTACCTTCCTGGGAACACAAGAGGGAGATTTAGGTTTATTTCAGATCCTCCTCAGCGCCAGCCCAACACGTGGTCATTTTCAGAGGCTCTAGGACTCACAGGGACGCTCAGTGCCAGAGTACTTTTTGATTAGCAGGGACACTGGCCAGATCTACACCAAGCAGGATAAAACACTTTGAAAAGGGTTTGAAAACTGTATATGGGCCCCAAGATCTACACTACTTTAAAGCAGTAGTGTAGATCTTGCCCCTGACATCATCTCTGACCCCCCTCCCTGAGAACTTCCTATTCCCACTAAGCATAGCTGCAATTCTCACAGAAGCTGTGTGTGTGTGTGTGGGGGGGGGAAAGGTAGGGTAACCATATGAAAAGGAGGGCAGGGTCCCTGTATCTTTAACAGTTGCCCAGAAAAGGGAATTTCAACAGGTGTCCTTTGTATGCATGCAGCACCTGGTGAAATCCCCTCGTCATCACAACAGTTAAAGCTGCAGGAGCTATTCCAGAGTGACCAGTTACAAAAGTCAGCAGGGCTCCTGCAGCTTGAACAGTTGTGATAAAGAGGGAATTTCACCAGGTGCTGCATGCAAACAAATGACACCTCCTGAAATTCCCTTTTCTGTACAACTGTTAAAGATACAGGAGCCCCGTCCTCCTTTTCATATGGTCATGCCAGGAGGAAGGGGAGTGAATTTTTCTGGCAACAATATATTTCCTGTTGAGCTACCAAGTATTTTTGTGTGAGGTGGGCCAGATCTACACCAAGCAGGATATAGCAGTATGAAAGCGGTATATAAAGGGCAGGAGCCACACCAAGCAGGATATAGCGGTCTATAGTAGGGGTGTTCACGGACCCCCCGGATCAGATCGGGACCCGGATTGGGACCTCCAATTTTGTCACGGATCGGATCGGACAAAATCGGAGGCCCCCCGGACCAGATCGAGTCCGATCCCGATCCAAAAATCGAAAATTTTTGGATTGGCCGCCATTTTTCCCCCCATAGACTTGCATTGCAATGCAAGTCTATGAGGAAAAAATGGCTGCGGGTGGGTGAGGGGGGCCTAACTCCCTCCCCCCTGGGGCCGTCCGCTGTGGACGGCCCTGGCAGGTAAGCCCCCTCCCCCGCGCTCCCTACCCCCCCTGGGGCTGTCCGCTTCCATCCGCTGGCGCCCGCGGGCGCCAGTGGATAGAAGCGGACAGCCCCGGGGGGGTAAGCCCCCTCCCCCCTGCCACTGCTTACCTTACAGGGACGTCCACTCCCGTCCGGCGCCAGCTGCTACTGCCAGCGGGCTTTGCGGCCTGCTCTAGAGTGGCCCGCCGGGTGATGTCATCACCCGGCACGCCACCCTGGAGCAGGCCGTGAAGCCCGCTGGCAGTAGCAGCCAGCGCCGGATGGGAGCGAACGTCCCTAAAAGGTAAGCGCGCCACTCTGCGCGCCCCCCTCCTCCCCTCCGCGCGCCCCCTGCTTACCTTTCAGGGACGTCCGCTCCCGTCCGGCGCCGGCTGCTACTGCCAGCGGGCTTTGCGGCCCGCTGGCAGCGGACGTCCCTGAAAGGTAAGCGCGCCACTCCACGCGCCCCCCTCCTCCCCTCCGCGTGCCCCCCCCGCTGTCCACTTTCATCGGCGGGCGCCCGCTGGCGCACACCAATGGAAGCGGCGGTGGGCGCCAGCGGGCGCCCGCTGATCCGCCGATCCATCCGAACTGGATCGGAACCTTTTCGGATCGGTTCGGATTGGATCGGCTGATCCAGCTGTCAGATCGGAAATCGGATAATTTATCCGATTTCCCTCTGAATCGGATTCCGATCGTGGATCGGATCCGATCCAGTGCACATCCCTAGTCTATAGTACATGTCAATGGACCCCAACGGTTGTCAGTTTACTTCAATACCGCTATGAAGCAGATGTGTGCCTCCTGCCTTTTATATATCGCTCTCATACCACTATATCCTGCTTGGTGTAGATCTGGCCCGAGTCTTGAACGGGCAATTAGAAGCCATCAGATTTATGCACAACCTGGTCCTGGTGGAGATGGAAAACTGGTAGAGTGGATCCATTGAGGTAGAAGCACATCCTCTGACTTCTAGTGATAATGTCATGGCAAGGGGGAGACCAGCAGGCAGCAGTAGTGAGTTTACTTCACCCCTCCTTCCCAGAAAGAACCTGTAGCTCCAACTGACATTTCCTTGGGCTTTTTAACTCATCTGCAGACCACTGGGTAGGCTGACCATATGAAAAGGAGGACAGGGCTCATGTAACTTTAACAGCTGTAGAGAAAAGGGAATTTCAGCTGGCATCACTCGTGTGCAATTTGTACCTGGTGAAATTCCCGCTTCATTGCAACAGTTAAAGGTGCAGGGGCCCTGCCTTCTTTTGTATCTGGTCACTTTAGTATAGTGCATGCAACTTTAATTGTTGTGATGAAGAGGAGATTTCCCCAGGTACTAATTGCATACAAATGATGCTGGTTGAAATCCCCTTTTCTCTGCAACTGTTAAAGTTACATGAGCCCTGTCCTCCTTTTCATATGGTCAGCCTACCACTGGGAGGCTGCTAGGGGTGGGCCAACTAATCCACATCCACTCCATTGGATGGATGCTCCACCGTCACCACCACCAATTGCCCCCTGTCATTGGAGGCTCCAGAAACGGCCCATTGACACAGTGGTGGGGAGTGCTCATTTTCGGCAGTGAGGGCGGAGGGCTGCTGAGCATTGGCCGGAGCCTTGCGGGCATTCAAGTGTGGGTTCGCGCTTGCACTGTGGGTGCCTGACTGGGTCTGGGGTGTCCGTCAGACTCCCAGACTCTGTCAGGCGCTGGCAACATCCCTAGAGGCTGCGCCCCCTGCTTCTCCGATAAACATCAGAGAAAGGGGCTGACCAGCTTAGCCTCATACATCAGCCAGAGAAATAAAACCTGCAGGGAGCTTCTGTCACCCTTCCCTGCTAGGAAGGACACTTCTAAGAACTTTGAAATGAAGTGCCTGTGTTTTGCTTCACCCACTTCTCCCTCCCAATCCCCTTTCTCTTTCGTGCTGTATATTTTTTTATTGCAAGCCGGAGGGGAGGGGAGGGCAGGGGAGGGGAGGGATTGCCTTACCATTAATATGTGTAAGCTGCCCCGGGAGCCTTTTTCAACTGAAGAGCAGGGCAAAAACGCTGTAAATAAATAAGAGCGTATAACAGCCTAGGGTTGGGCGAACTCAGCCGTGTCCAATTCATCGCAAGGCCCGACGAGAGCTCAGGAACCGTCCGCCCTCGCTCCAGAAATTACATATTTCCTCCATTGCATAAATGGCAGCCGTAAAGGCCCAATTTACGCAAGAGCAAAGATGTGAATACTGCATTCCTGCTTTTACTCTTGCATATATGAGACCTTTACAGATGCCATTTATGCAAGGGGAGAAATGTGCAATTTCTGGAACCTCCATCGTGGTGTACAATGGTTTGGATTACTGTAATAAGCTCTACGAGGGGCTGCCTTTAAAGAGTGTTTGGAAATTTCAGCTAGTTCAAAGAGCTGCAGCCAGATTGTTGACTGGGGCTGGTTACAGAGAGCATACAACTCCCCTGTTAAAACAGCTCAACTGGATTACAGTCTGTTTCCAGGCTCAATTCAAAGCGCTGGTTATGACCTATAAAGCCCTACACTAGGCTGACCAGATAAAATCCAGGTCAGGACTCATGTAACTTTAACAGTTGTAGAGAAAAGGGAATTTCAGCCAGTGTCATTTGTATGCAATTAGTTCCTGGTGATTAGGCTGACCAGATAAAATCCAGGTCAGGGCTCATGTAACCTTAACAGTTGTAGAGAAAAGGGAATTTCAGCCAGTGTCATTTGTATGCAATTAGTTCCTGGTGATATTCCCTCTTCATCACAGCAGTTAAAGGTGCATGCACTATATTAGAGTGACCATATTCAAAAGAAGGCAGGGCTCCTGCAACTTTAACTGTTGTGATGAAGAGGGAATTTCACCAGGAACTAATTGCATACAAACGTCACTGGCTGAAATTCCCTTTTCTCTACAACTGTTAAAGTTACATGAGCCCTGACCTGGATTTTATCTGGTCACCCTACTAGTGATATTCCCTCTTCTTCACAACAGTTAAAGGTGCAGGCACTATACTAGGGTGGCCATATACAAAAGAAGGCAGGGCCCCTGCAACTTTAACAGTTGTGATGAAGAGGAAATTTCACCAGGAAGTAATTGCATACAAATGACACTGGCTAACATTCCCTTTTCTCTACAACTGTTAAAGTTAGATGAGCCCTGAGCTGGATTTTATCTTGTCAGCCTACCCTACACAGCTCTGGTCCAGGATATCTGAAATACCGTATTCTCCTTTAGGAACCTGCCCATCCCTGAGGTCTTCAGGGGATGCCCTTCTCTCTGTCCCACCAACGTCACAGGCTGCCCCAGGGCTCTGGAACTCCCTTCCCAGGGAAGCTAGACTGGCTCCTTCCTTGGTGTGTTTTCGGAGGCGGCTAAAACCTATCTGTTTCAGCATGCTTTTCGGGAGTAGTTTGGACCTCTGTGGATGTGTGTTTATATCTTGGATTTTTAAAAATTATTTGTATTTAAAAGGTTTTTAAATGGTTTATATATTTTAAAATTAAACTGTTTAATTATATTTATGACTTTTGTATATCTCTATCTGTTTTAACTGTACGTGTTTTAATTTGTAAGCCACCTTGACCCCCAGTATTGTGAAAAAGGCGGGATATAATAATAATAATAATAATTATAATTATTATTATTATTATTATTATTATTTATTACCCGCCTATCTCTCAGGATCGAGGTGAGGAACAACATTGATTCAAATAACATAAAATACATAAAACTGATTAAAAACATATAAATTAATACATTATTAAATTACAGATAAAACTCTTAAAATTCAACTGGTAGGCCTGCCGGAAGAGATCGGTTTTTATGACTTTCTTAAAGTCAAAAAGACTATTAAGTTGACGAATCTCCTCCGGCAGGCCATTCCACAGTCTGGGAGTGGCAGAAGAGAAGATCCTCTGGGTAATAGTTGTCAGCCTAGTTTTGGCTGACTGTAGTAAATTCTTCCCAGAGGACGCGAGTGTGTGGGGCGGATTATACGGGAGAAGGCGATCCCGCAGGTAACCTGGACCCAAACCATGTAGGGCTTTAAAGGTAATAACCAACACTTTATACTTCGCCCGGAAACTGACTGGCAGCCAATGAAGCGATTTTAAAACTGGTGTAATGTGATCACCCCTAGGTGTACCGGTGACCAACCTGGCTGCCATATTTTGAACTAGTTGAAGTTTCTGGACTAGGCACAAAGGGAGCCCTATGTGCAGTGCATTGCAGAAGTCGAGCCTCGAAGTTACCAGCGCGTGCACTACTGTCTTTCGGTCTTCCAACTCTAGGAAGGGGCGCAGCTGGCATGTGAAGAAGTACTTCTTTGATCTGTCCTGAATCTCTCACCAATCAGCTTCATGGGAAGATCCCATTGGGTTCTAGTATTATGGGAGAGGGAGAAAAATGTTTCCCTTTCCACCTTCTCCACATCTTGCATTGTTTTGTACACCTGTATACTTGAACACCTCTGGAGGGCTCGAGAAGAAACCAGGGGGTTGTTTTGTTCCACGTTTCCGGCCATACGTGGCTCAAGGCGACCTGCAAGGACTCTGCCTGCCATTGACTTGTCCCTACTCTCAGGAGGGTGTCGTTCGATGGCTCTCTTTGCTATTTTTCCTGCCATTCATCAAAAGGGATTTCTGAGAATTTTGTTTCAGTTCACAAATAATTCAAAAATGCCCTGTCACAACCGCGAACGCGAATACAAATGAGAGAGCGTTTTTGCCGGAAATGTTTTCGAATTCCTGAACTTGCATTCACGTTTGCAAAATGGGTACTGTTCATTTTGTGCAATTTTCCCGTTCATGCAAAATGAACAGTGAGCCCAAAGACAATCACAATGCGGGGAGAGAGAAGCAGTAAGCTGATGTTTAGAAAACCTTGGCTGGAACATCATTTGTTTGTCTGTCCTTACTGACCAAACCAGTTCCTTGCCTGGAATTGGAATCAATAGGGTTTAAAATCGCATGGCGATGTGAATGAGCTCTACTGATTTTGTTTGAAATAAAGGGCCCTCATCTTTCTTTGCATTGTGCCATATAGGCAATGTGGTGTTGGTTATGCATGTCATGGGAGTCTGGGAAGCAGGCAAAGTCCAGCAGACATCATCCCCCCACTTGGCTTCCTGGATTCCAGTCTGTGGACTATTGCACTTGCCCAACTCAGCGTATGCCAAGTCAGGCAAGCATGGTGGTCCCACTGGCCAGCCCAGCTGCTATTTTGCAAATGCCCATTTACACAAATGGTGGCAATAAAGGGGCCATCTACTCAAAATTACAGGCATAAATGGGCCATTTTATGTCTGTAATTTTGAGTAGATGGCCACTTTACAACCGCCATTTGCATCAATGGGCATTTATGAAAATGGAGAAGCCACCATTTTTATGCATAATGGCAGCTTGGCAAGGGATCGGACAGCCGCTCTCCAGGTGCCTGTGAACCACCTGGCAGTTCACTGCATGTGGTGAGCAGGGTCAGGCAGTCAATGGGGGGCCCAACAGGCAGCATCAGACCTGGATGATGATGAATTTACTCATCCCCAATGTCGGCTGAACTTTTGCAGCTTTAAATTAGTCTCCATACAGCCATTGGAAATTAAGCATACATATAAACAGATTTCTAGTATATGGTTCCCTTGCAGTTCGGTTAGCACCAGCAGGCAGCAAAATTTTTCAATGACCAAGGGAAGGGAGGGAGGAATCTGAAATCTTATCACATGTCCTTGTATACATATGTATGAAATTGTAAATACCTACCCAACTGACACATGTAAGGATCTTCAACCAAAAGTCATGGTGAGCTACAGCAGGACATGAGCTTGCAGAATATTCTTCCTGGAGAGGCTCACCTGGTGCTTACATTGTGGACTTTTTGGCACCAGGTGATGAATATTTTATTATCCCAGGCTTTTTAGGGCAGGTTCCAGGTGGCGATACTTGGGGATAGCTGCTCTCAGGAGCCATCCTATCCCCAATGCTGTTTAACATCTACATGAAACTACTGGGAGAGATCATCCAGAGGCATGGAGTGGGATGTTATCAGTACACTGATGATACCCAAATATATTTCTCTATGCCTTCAACAACAGCATCAGCTAAGGATAGTGTGTGTCTTCTGAATGAATGCTTGGAGGTGGTAATGGGCTGGATGGGGAAAAACAAACTGAAGTGATGCAGGATGGAGCTTGAAGTGGGACTTACATGGCCTCCATTTGTACAGAAGAGTGGGAAATGGGCCTGTTAACCTCCCAGGAAGTGACATCATGAGGGGAGGTGCTTAAGCCCTTTATAGCTGGGAACACTGTCATGGAAGGGGAGGTTTGTAGTCTGATCTGGACCAGTTCCAAGTAATTTAAATTCCATTTACTTCCAAGTAAGTATGCATAGGATCACAACTCCAATGGAGTAAGCAGTTATCCCTTCTATAAAGTGACTTGTTTGGTTTCAGGACATATCTGCATCATACATTTGTTTGCGAAATATATTTTTATCCTTTTTTTTTTACCCCATATGGTTCCACAGAATGTTTTACAAGAATACATCAAACAATACATCAAGTTAGGAGCAATTAATTTAAAACAGCCAGAAATGCAACAGAAGCAATCAAGAGTTGAACACAAAATAATAACTGAGTGGACTCTAACTCCCTTTGAAACAAAAACCCAGGGCAAGAGAAAGGGTAAGAGGGTTGAGAGCTCCACAACCTTGGTACTACCACCAAGAAGGACCTGTACATGTTCTGCAGTCCAGCTGGGGGAGGAAAGTGAAATAGGTCTTCCATAAGTGTCCTAAACCAACGTTCCTAACCTGGTGCCCTCCGGATGTTTTAGACTACAACTCCCAGCATTCCTGTCCATTGGCCATGCTGATTGGGGCTGATGGAAATTGAAGTCTAAAACATCTGGATATGGAGGAAGATTGACCAGGTACAGAGACCAGCTTCAGTTTCAACTTTGTATGGCTTCCAAATGACCAGGTCTGAGAACTATGGCTGCATAAAAGGTCTACCAATATATCACAAAGAATTCTCAATTCCATCCATTAATATTGCCATCCCTGGGCTTTGTTTAGGGAAATCCCAGGTTGGCTCATCTGTTTGAAAACTGGCTTACTTTGGCAGACTTGGTCCGCCCTCCAGGTAAATACAGTCGCCACTCAGAGAACAGATTGAAAGAGGCTGAAATCAGCTCGCTCTTTTCAACATTTCTGTACAAGAAATCCAGCAAGGCTGCAGGCCAGAGTGACGTGGTGAGGCATTTAACATTCCATCTCACTTACCATAATGCCATAGGTCAGAGGTGTTGAACCGCTTTCACCCTGAGGGCCAAATTCCATTTCAGAGAAGCTCTCGGGGCCTGTTTTCCAGTGGTGTGTGTGTGTGTGTGGGGGGGGGGTCAAAGGCAAAAGGGGAGGGGTTAAAATACCAGCATATTTTAGCTTAAAGCTCTTAGTGCCAGTAACTAAGGCTTAAGTGGGACACTTCAACCTTTTAGAATAGGGGGGAACACAAGAAAGCCAGGAAACTGGCAAACAGGGAAGCTCAGAGGTCGGCAACAAGAGAGAGGACCTTCTCTGTGGTGGCCCCCCAATTGTGGAACGATCTCCCCGATGAGGCCCGCCTGGCACCAACATTGTTATCTTTTCGGCACCAGGTCAAGACTTTCCTCTTCTCTCAGGCATTTGGCCATATCTGAGGAGCCTGGGTTTGTTTTGTTTTGTTTTGTTTTTGTAGCTTTTTTGAAGTGTTGTAGTGGTTTTTAAACGTACAGATTGTGTGTATGTTGTATGTTTTTGCTGTTTAAATTTTTGTATATTGTTTTTAATTGTTTTTAATCCTATGTAAACCACCCAGAGAGCTTCGGCTATGGGGCGGTATACAAATATAATAAATAAATAAAATAAATAAATAAACAATAGGTTTTTGGGAGAAAGGGGGTAATGCTAACCAGGGAACCCAGAGGGATGGCTTTGTCCCCCCTGCCTGAGATTCTGCACTCCTGCTATAAATCAACATTATCTGGAAGTTGCCTACAGCTATGATTGGTTGCATCTGCAGTAACTTAAATTAGGGAGTTACACCCATGGATGTGGGTTTGGAATGAAGCTCCCCCCCCCACTTCTCCACCCTCCCCACAAATCAGATCTGGCCCTACCATTAGGCAGAGTGAGGTGGTTGTCACAGGCAGCAGATGCTGAGAGAGAGCCATGGGCCATGTCTCCTGCTGCTTTCCGGGATGCTGTCCCATTGCACGCGTTGAAGAAAGATGCAGCTACCGGTCCAGGTGGCTGTCATACATGGAACGTGGAGGGGGAATCTGTTAACATGCATCAGGTAGCAAAATGTCTTGGGCCAGCCCTGCTGCAAATAAACTTCATGGTTCTAAGAAGCTTTACGACGATGCAAGAGGTTGAGCCAGCATCCTTTGTTCAGGTACAACAGTATATTCCTTTCTCCCAAACAGCTGCCCGACCTCTCTCTCCCACCTAAAAGACGTCCCTGTCTCCTCTGCTGTTTTAAGGTTTTAGGGGCTTACGCCATCAATCACTCACTCGGAGGCCCTCTCTGCGTAGTTTCATGGACGATTCAGACATTTCCTGTGGAGCGAGAACAAACTTTTTGAACTATATTTGCTTGAGGGCATCTAATCTTGAAAGTTATGTGTACTGTTGAAATTGGCTTTGAAATCATGGAGCTTGGGCCATCAGGGAGTCATTTCTTTCCTCTTCGTTAGGGGGCGGGGGACAGTTGCAGAAGTGCAGAGCCTCGAGCCAAAAGAAATAGTTGCACAGGCAAGTTTCCTACATGGAATGAGAGAAAACATGAGCTGTGCTGGGGTGCCTCCTAGGGTTTAGATGGCCCTCCCAGGTGTTTATGTCTCCCACAGTGCCTCCCACAATGCCTCACTGAGCTGACAAGTTGAAAATTCAAAGCTCTAGTAGCCCAGTAGTTGGATGCTTCAGTGTTGTGGCAATCAAGGCACAGAATCAGCAGCTGACATCCTTAGACCCATGGGTCTAACTAGGCCAGCAGAAGGTCCTCATCTGGCCTATCCGCAATTTCCCTGCTTCGATAGACTGCCTTGCTCCTGCTTAGCTTTTATTTGGGATCCTTTTAATTCACTTTTTCCTTCCCTCTGATGCAATGAGCACCTAACTGAGTCTACAGCTGCATTTTATACTGATGTCTGAGGAATCCATTTGTGGAGTAGAGCTCAATGGTAGGCTGACCAGAAAAAATCCAGGTCAGGGCTCATGTAACTTTAACAGTTGTAGAGAAAAGGGAATTTCAGCCAGTGTCATTTGTATGCAATTAGTTCCTGGTGATATTCCCTCTTCATCACAACTGTTAAAGTTGCAGGGGCCCTGCCTTCTTTTGTATCTGGTCACTCTAGTATAGTACATGCCCTGACCTGGATTTTATCTGGTCACCCTATCAATGGACTTTCAGTGGCTTGCACCCCCCCCCCCCCCCTGGACTCCGTTCCATCTTCTGCCAGCTGGACTAACCTGGCCCACAACAAGTAGGACCATCTGGAAGGTTTTCTATATTGTTCTTTTTTTATGTGCAAAAATAGAAATTTGCATAAATTGCACCTGCAGATTTCATAATTTGCACAAATTTCAGCTGTGATTTGCACACTTTGGCAAATTGTGACTGCAATTTATGCAAACACCTATTTCTGTAAATAGAAGAAGAAGAGGAGGAGGAGGAGGAGGAGGAGGAAGAAGAGGAAGAAGGTCCCAGAATTTAGGGAACACACATGGTTTGACTCACAACTGCAAGCTGAGTTGGGTATGCTGCAGAAGTCAGGTGAGCCCAAAAAGGGCTCTATTTCCTGGCAATGGACATCCCAACCTTTTTATTTCCACAACATGGCCCAGAGTGACAGCACACCAGGAGCATTATGGGAATTGAAGTGGAAGCTCCCCTAGAACTAGAGTACTGCTCCAATTGGTAAGCTCACCAGGAAGGGTCCATGAACTAATGGGGGAGGGTCCCAGCAGAGACTGGTTTGCCAGGCCCCCTCAACTGAGGAGCTGGCTCTGGCAGAAGTGACCATTATGAGAGAAGTTCCAGAGGGGTCAGAAAAAGTTGTACATGTACTGAAAGCCAGGCAACTGAGTCAAAAGATCCAAGGCAAGAAGAACAGAAGAACAGCCCTACTGGATCAGACCAAGGGTCCATCTTGTCCAGCATTCTGTTTACACGGTGGTCAACTAGCTGTTGACCAGGAATTCATAAGCAAGTAGTATACATAGGCTTACTGCTTCTGATACCAGAAGTAGCACATAGCTATCTGGACTAGTAGCCATTGATAGCCTTCTCCTCCAGGAATTTATCCAACCCCCTTTTAAAACCATCCTAACTGGTAGCCATCAATACTTCTTGTGGTAGAGAATTCCATAGTTTAACTATGTGCTGTGTGAAGAAGTCCTTCTTTTTATCTGTCAGCTTCATGGGATGATCCCATTGGGTTCTAGTATTATGAGAGTGGAAGAAAAATGTCTCCCTATCCACATTCTCCACACCATGCATAATTTTATACACCTCTGTCAAGTCTTCCTTTAACCTCCTTTGTTGTAACCTTCCCTCCTAGGAGAGATGCTCCACCCCCTTGATCATTTTAGGTCTCATCTACACCAAGCAGGATATTGCACTATGAAAGTGGTATATAAAAGGCAGGAGCCACGCCAAGCAGGATATAGCGGTATGAAAGGGATATATGGTACGTGTCTATGGGTCCCAACAGTTGTCAGTGCACTTCAGTACCGCTATAAAGCAGTAGTGTGGCTCCTGCCTTTTATATACCACTTTCCTACCGCTTTCATAGTGCAATATACTGCTTAGTGTAGATAAGGCCCCTGTTGCTCTTTTCTGCACTTTTTACAGCTTTCCAGAAATTGCTCAGTGTTGTTTCACCAGAGACAAGTTGATGAACAAGAGAATGCCAATGCCAATCAGGAGGGAGAGATTCAGAATTCACTCTGGTTCACCGGAACTGTGGAAGATCTACAGCAGACCTCACAGAACAGGAAACAAAATGCTCGAGCCCTATAGAACAGATAAGATGGAACTAATCCATGCAGCAAGAGGAAAAGAAGGGTGGCCATGACTGGTGACTCCCTACTGTGAGGAATGGGAGTTCAAGGAGTGTGTTGCTTTCCAGGAGCATGGATTGGAGATGTAATGCAACAGCTGCCCAAACTCATCAGGTCCACTGATAGTTATCCCCTACTGCCTTATCCATGTGGGAACAAATGATACTGCCAAGCACAGCTATCACCACATCGTTGTCAGACTGTGAAGCTCTAGGAAGGATGCTCAAAGACTTTGGGGCTCAAGTGGTCTTCTCATCCACCCTTCCAGTCCATGGATGTGGAGTAGAAAGGGAAAGAAGAATTCTGAAGATGAGCCACTGGCTACAAAGATGATGTCACCAGAAGAGATTTGATTTCTGGGGCCATGGTTTACACTTTCTGAATGAAGGGCTGTTGGAGGAAGATGGGCATACCTCACAAAGATTCAAGAGAACAGGTTTCCTGAAGAAGGATAAGTATGATCAGGAGGGCTTTCAAATGAATCCTGTGGAGGATGGAGATGAAAGCCCAAAGGTTAGGACTACAGATAAGGGCTCAGGAGCTGGGAGAGCAGCTGCAGTGGGGCCTGTTAAGCCTAAAAATAAAAATGCAGGGAGGTAATCGGAGCACAAAGTTCACGGCATCTGATGCCTTTATACTAATGCTCAGAGTATGTGGCCAGCTCAGCCCAAGAGGGAGAATAGGTAGCAGCCTGGGACAGCACAATTCAAGGGACAGTAAGAAAACCCCTCAAGAACACAATTCCACTCTGTCCACCCCAGACTGGGGCCGCAAGATCTGAGATGTGCCCCTTGTCCCTCACTCAACAGAAGTGAATGAAGTGAAAGTAGTCATTCACTTGTATGGAGCAGAGAAAATGGGTTGCAATTGTGAAAATCTTTCAGGGGATGGAAGAGGTCATAGGCCCTTCCCCTCTGCAAACTCTTTGTTGCTGTCGCCTTGGGAAGAAAACAATTCCATGCCCCTAGCATACAACAAGATGTAAAATTAGTTTTCAGCCACACCAGCAAATTGGTTGGATGCTTCCAAGAGAGGCTCCCTCCATACATATCCTTTTTAAAACGTGAATTTGCAGGTGCAACATAATCATGCCTGTCAGGCGAAATAACATGGACCGACTTTGCTTTCTAATTTTTTGGGGGGTAATAATTAGAAAGAAAGGGCCAAACGATGTTGAAAAGGTGAAGTGGTAATTTCCAGATGAATCTGGGAGATGCCAAAGCCAGTCTCAGGGTGACTTCAATGAGATCAAACATCCTACGCATTTGGCTGATCAGCTTATGATAAAATAATATCCAGTGGGAGGAGGGGATAAAACTCAAGAGCCTAACAAGATTATGCAGTGGTGAGATTATCTGCGGCTGAATTTATCCAGTGCAAAAAGGCAATGTAATGAGATTAATAACTGATGGGCCATTTAGTTTGGAGGATAACAGAAGGTGGGGAGACGTGACCTGGTAAATTTAAGATGTGTCTTTTCCGTGGGTGAAAATAATGTGGTACACAAATGCAGCTGGATGATAGCATCATGTCTTTTGAGAAGCTAAGTAGAAACTGTAGTATTGCCTGGAAGGTGAAAGTCCCACTGAATGTGGGACTGCCCATTTGTAGTTTCAAAAATGATTTCAATCAACAAAAGTAACAAATAGGAGACTGAGTATAGTCATGTCTGGGGCTTCTTGGGAACCAGGACTGGTTGCCACATTGCATCTCCATGAGAACAGAAGAAGATCCTCCCAGGTTAGCACCCTCCCAGTCATCTTCCCCAGCAATTGGTGTACATAGCCTTACAGCCTCTGATACTGGAGGTAGCGTAGTCATCATGACTAGTAGCCATTGACAGCCTTCCCCTTCTTATCCTCCATCGATTTGTCTAGTCCTCTTTTAAAGCCATCCAAACCGGGGTTCGTCACTACATCTTGGGGTAGCAAAGTCCAGATCTTAACTCTGTGAAGAACTACTTCCTTTTAATTCCATACAGGCACATGAAGCAAATAATACCCATCGACTCTGAAACAAATTACAAGCACACTTAGGGGAGCTTCCTATAAGGAAGGGGGTATTGGAATGAGGATGCAGGAGCTTGTACGTGTATTGGGAAGATGCTCAGCATTTCTGAGAATGTCTTGGCTGTTAAGGTAGATGGGTGGGGACTTCCAAGGATGCACCATTGGGCAGATGGAGCATCTTCTTCCCCCATTTTCCCACTTTCCTTCTCCCTCCCCCCCTCTCTCTTATCCTCCTCTCTATCATAGGTTTGCTGATGAGATTTTCCACCAAGGCCCTTTCCGCACCAGTCATTTTTCAAGGGGCTGCCCCTGCCTGCTTGCGGAGAGTCCGCAGGACGCACAGAGCATCCCGCAAGCAGGCAGGGGCCAGCCCCCCATTTTCCTGGGAGTTCAGGGAACACTATTATCTCAGTTCGTTCCCTGTTCCCGGGAGGGAAGTGAAATGGGCGGCTGGTGTGGCCGCCCATCCCGGGTGCAGCCGTGCTTACCCGTGAGTACAGACGGCCACAGAACCACATCGCACAGCTCTGAGGCCATCAGGAGGGGGGACAGTGAATTCGCCATCCCCAGTTTGGCGGGGGTGGAGGGGGTGCAATCACATGTGGTTTTTAAAATATATATATACGTACATTTGCACAGGAGCACTTGTGCGCACCTCCACGGATCTGTCAAAAACATGGCCGGCGCGTGTTGCGACAGCCAGGTAGAAACCCAGGCCGTCACATTCTGGTGCGGCCTCTGCGTGCCGGACCCGGAAATGGTTACTTCCAGGTTTCCCCGCTTCCCGCCCTCCCACCCCTAGGGTGCGGAAAGGGCCCAAGACTCTCAGCAACAAACCTCAGGGACTGTTCAAATCCAGCATCAAATGAGAGGCAGACTTTTAAAGCCCTGAAATTCTTCTTTCCTCGGCTCTCTTTGTAATACCTCCCCACACGTTCTTTTCCCTCCCCAATGCCATCCTCCCTTTCTGCTGACGGTACTGGTGAGGAACCTCTAGCCCATGACTTGGCCCATCGGACCTGCCAAGGCCCCAGTTCAAGCCCCTCCCAAAAGCCCAACCCACCCTTTGGAGAAAGGTAATGGGCGAGGGAAGGCTGCTCCACTGGAAGTTGCTACCTGAAGGACCTGGAGCAGGGAGAGCTCCAGGTGTTGGAGGTCCTTTGGGCAACACTTGGAGGTCAATGGGTCCCTTCCCTCATTTGGCCTCATGGCACCCTCTCCTCCTCTTTCCTTCCCTATGCCAATCACTACCACTGCTATTGCTTGTCCTGGGCAGGGTCCATAGAGGTATGCTACCTTACCACCGGTCCATCTACCCCAGTATTGTCAACAGTGTCTGGCTGCATCTCTCTAGGTTTTCAAATGAGATGCTCTCCTAGCCCGACCTGGAGAAGCCAGGCGTTAAGCCTGTAACCTGCTGAGTGCTACAAATGTGCTCTACCGACTGAGCTACAGCCCTTTATGCCAATGGAGCTTTTAACCAACTGGAGCTGAAAGAGGAGCAAATGGGACAAATAATCCTCAGACTTAGGCCCTTTCTACACCTATGGGGATAGAGGGAGGGAGCTTCTTGGATCGTCACTCTTGTGCAAATGAGTGTGATGTCTCGGAAAGAAGCTGACATCACACCCATTTTTTTTTAAAAAAAGAATGGAGGACGGCGCATGATTGCGCTCCAGCGCAACAGGTTAGGGTTTTTTTTAAAAAAAGAAGAAAGAACCCTGAAATTGCCCCCCAGCCCCCTACCTGCCATCCCAGGGGTGGTGAAATTGCTGCCCCCGATGGGCACAGAGCCACGCAGTGCAGCTCCATGCCCATTTCTGGTGCCCACAGCTCCTGCGGTCTCGGGACGTTCCTGGGACCAAAGGAAACATTGGGCTTTCCCTGGGATTCTTTATCCTAGGGAAAACCCATGTCCATCCATCCCCATCTCCAGGATTCCCTGAGCATCATTTGGATGCGCAAGGATGACCAGAGGAGGATTCTGGGGAAAAAAGGCCAGTGTAGAAACGGCCTTAGAAATGAGAAGTCCTGGAATCTCCACCACCAAGGTGTATGAGTTTTTTGCCTCTGTGGAAAAGGGAATCTGAATCCATTAGTGCTTTTGCAATGGTAGGCAATGTGGTATCCTCCAAATGTTTTGGACAACAACTCCCACCAGCCCCAGACAGCATGGCCAAAGGTCAGAAATTATGGGGGTTGTAGTTCAAAACATTTGAGGACCACCTGGTTACCTACCCTTGGACCAGTGAGGACACTAAGCAATAAGTGTTATTATCTTTGTTAGACCTTTATCACATGGGCAGTTTGATCCACTCCCGCCATGACTTTGATCCAATTCTTTCACATTACGTCGTCCGCCTCGCTCTGCTCTCATGCTCCGAATGCTCCTTTTTTCCTTCCTCTTTCGAAATATCCCTGAACGGGCATGGTCCGTTTTCTCCCCTCCTCGGCAGGCTTAGCTGAGGTATTGGAGCAAAACTGACCACGTGTGATCAAACGGCTGCACTCGCATAGGAAACGGAGGGGGAAACCCACATAAGCAAAACGGGTAGGTGTGATAAAGGCTCTCTTCCAGCAGGCCTATCCAGTTTAATTTTAAGATGTTTTTAATAATGTATTTGTTTTTATCTGTTTTAATGGTTTATCTATTTTATTGTTTTTATATTTATATTTAGTGTTGTTCCCCGCCTCGATCTGGATGGAGAGGCGGGTTAGAAATGAAATAAATAAAATAAAATAAAATAAATTGGCCCTACCTGGAAATGCTGGAGATTGAACCGGGGAACTTCTGCATGCAAATAATGTGTTCTGCCACTTAGCTATGGCCCCTCTCTTTGCACCTTACCTGGAGACCCCACATAAAGAAGACCCAATGGCCACAGCTGGAGAAGCACATAGCAATGCCCATGTTTCCACCGCCCCACCTCAACTGAATTTGGCGTTGCTCCTCCCTGGCTGAAGTGTTGCCTGTGAGTGTGTATGTGTGTGTGATGTGGGCGCACGCTTAGCTACAGGATGTTTGGGAAATGTGAGGGTTGGGGCAGTTGGACAATCCCCCACCACCACCACCATTATGTTTTTGAAAAATTTGTAGTTCTCTTCTTTCTTTAGCAACGTTCGCTGTACCGGTTGACCCTGCTCCGCAACAGGCTGGATTATCTGTGCGCTCCGCATGCTGCTGCACAGAGATTTCCAATAACAAAACGAGTGAAGGGATATTGTCATGATGTGATGCACATGGCCAATGCATTCTGCGAGATGCACGAAGAGGCAGAGGGTCATGTGCACCATACTCTGGACCATGCTGGTCAGACATCATCCAGAACCCTGTGTTTCATTTTAGGCAGATCCAGAGTTGGCAGAAAATTTCAACATATGTCAGTGTCTTTAATTGCTGCAATGCAGATAGAAATTCAACAGGCAAAGCTCTCCCTCCCCATTATTGCATCTTCATTCATGTGATTGCTTATGGTTTTGGGGGTTGTCTTAATTGTTTTAATGCGCTAGAATTTTATTGGGTTGCATTTTTATTAGGTTGCAGATTTTGTATGTCGGGTTTTTTTTTTATTATGATGTAAGCAGTCTTGTGGGCCCCATTATGGACTAAATGGCAGGATGGAAATAAAATCAATAAATAATGGCTGGGGAACATGGCAGCAGTTCAATTTCTGTCTGTCACAGGCTAGAGGAACCTCGCTCTCCATGGCCTAGGGAAAACAGAAGATGATGAAAGTGAAGTGGGTATGAGAATCGATTGGAAATGCTCACATATTTAAAAAGACTGTGTTGCACTGCAGTGCATAGCCTCCCATTCATTCTCATGCAGCCTGCAAAGGGGACGTTCCTGATGGATGGTTTGCAAGAAGAATAAGAACATCAACAAGGCCCCTGCTGGATCAGACCAGAGATCCATCAAGAAGACCACCACCATGTTTCTAGCACTGGCATCCAACCCTTAACAATGGCTTGTCTTCTAGGAACAAGAGGTAGACTGGTTCTAAACATGGAGGTTCCATTTAGATTTCATAGATAATAGCACTTGAGGAAGATGGGGTGCAACATTTGGGGTTACTTAACCTAGACACAAGGCGAGTAAGGGAGGGCTTAAAAAAATAAGTGTGTGCAGAAAGTGGACAGGGAGACATTTGTCTCCCTCTTTCATAATACTAGATCCTAATGGGCTCATCCTGTAAAGCTGATGGGAGATTCAGGACAGATGAAAAGAAGTCCTTCTTCTCAAAGCACATTGTTAAACTATGGAATTCACATCCACAAAATGTTGTGAAGGCCACCAATTTGGACGGCTTTCAAGGGGGATTTGACAAATTCTTGCAGGAGAAGGCTATCAACAGCTACTAGCCCTGATGATATATACTACCTCCAGTATCATAGGCCATCTGCCTATATGCAACAGTGGATGGGGAACATGGGCAGGAAGGTGCTGTCGCACTCATGTTCTGCTTGTGGGTTTTCTGAGGGCAGCTGTTTGGCCACTGTGTGAACAGAAAGCTGGAATAGATGAGCCCTTGGGCCGTTGCTACACCAGGCTGTTTGCTTGGGATGGCCCCCGGCTGGTCCTTGTGAGTCCAAATGATGCACAGGGACTCCTGGGGGTGGGGTGGGGGATGGCCATGGGATTTGCCAAGGATAAGGGATCCCTGGAAAATCCCAAAACTTCCTTGGCAGCAGCAATGGGCACGGAGCCGCACCGCGCAGCTCCGTGCCCATCAGGGGAGGGGGTGGCACCAGTTTTGCCACCCCCGAGAAGGCAGGGAGGGGGTGCCCCCCAATTTCACGCTTTTTTTTTACTAACCTCGAGCAATGGAGCGCAAGTGCTCTCTTCCCAGAGCAAAAAACAACAACAAAATGGCAGGCACAAGGTGCGACGACCCAGGAGGAAGCTGGGTTGTCACACTTTTAGTGTGTATTGCAGCGCGATCCTGGAAGCAGGCACTTCCAGGATCACCGCCCCTCTGGGCCTCTGCACCCTTGTGGTGTAGAAAGGGCCTTGGTCTGATCCTATATGGCTCTTCTTAAATTCTTATATTGATAGATTGACTCGCCATATCTTCGTCTCATCCCGTTTTTAAGCCATCTAAGACATGGCCATAACCACATCTTGTGACATGAATTCCATAAGGGAGCGTTCCATGGAGCTTCAGAGGTACACCCCACTGTTATCTCGGATCTCAGATCTCATGTTCTCATGGCATGATGCAATTGTGGTTTCTAAGTGGAAGTACTTCTGTTTGCTGGCCCGGAGCCTACTGAGATTCCATCTTGTTGGGTGCCTTCAAGTTCTAGTATAAAGGGAGGGGGAGGAAATCATCTTGTTCTGTTTGTCTTTTCCAAGTCCACACTATTTGAAGATGGAGGAGAAATTGTTTGAGGTGTCAACCCTTTATCCTTGTTCACTATAATGCCACAGTACATTTTATGTCCTGCTTGTGTTCCATGATTCACTGAGTGTTGCAGAGAGCTGTGGCTTCCTGCAGGCGCCCAGTAGATGTGGTGGGTTGCTGCACCCATTTTGTAATTTCCCTGCGATTGAGAATTGGAGGCCATTATGCCTCCCTTCCATATTTATGGCCTGCTTCCATCCTGAAATGTTACCATGTTACATTTCTATTTAACTTATGCACCTCAGATGTTGTAAAAGCAACCATAAAAGTCAATAAAAATGCAATAATGCCGCGTCAGTCAAAAGCAATGGAGCAATCGCTATGGAGCAAACAAGTGGGAAACTCGGCCTTCGACTCAATTGTACCATGCTGCAATTGATTAAAGATATGAATCAGTAAATTAAAGGGGCTCCTTTTGTTTTAGTTATTGCCAGGTTGCCTAATTTATGGAGCAATTACTTTGATCCTATCTAGGGCACCGAAAACTGTACGGGAAAGATACTGTCTTGTGACGCTTTTATTATTAATACAGATTACCCAAGGTCAGCTTAAATGATTCTGAGGGATATTTTATGCACAGTGGCTTTCATTTTGCCTATTATGTGCACAGAGATATCAGAATTTGCTGAGGATTTGCAGACAGCAGATGTTGCCTACCATAATTTGGTGACCCACCAAGTCAAATGAAGCTCCATATACTATCTCTGAGCCTCCTCAGTCTGCCTTCTGTGAAATGGGTATTGGAGCAGAAAACTGTGGTTTAAGAAGAGTGGTGTTTTTTAGGGTGTGCAGGCACCCCCGATTTGCCTTGAGGGCCATTTCGGAGCCCCCGAAACAGCCCCGATTTGACTTGGGGGGCTTCTGGGGTAGCCCGTTTCGCCTCGGTGCCGTGGCCGAAGTGAGATTTGCCCCCCCAAGGCGACTCGGCCTTGCAGGTCCCTGGGTGCTGACCATGCAGCCAGCACCCAGGAAAGCCAGTAGCAAGGCCGGTGGTGAGTCCATTGGACTCACTAACCTCTCCCGGCTCTCCCCACTCACCTGCTGCCACATCGCTGTTGCCCACCACCACCTGCCGTTGCTGCGGCCTTCATCCTCAATCATCATTGTCATCTGCTGCCCGTTGCCACTGGCTGCCGCCATCGTCACCATCATCACCGTGGGTCATCACATCGCCCACCACGACCGGGAAATGCAGCACTCCAATGAGAACCAGGTGCTGCACAGCACTAGTGTTTTTGTATTTTGGAGCTCAGATCATACCTCTTTCTTGTACTTTCATGCTTTGGTAAGTTATATTTCTTTCAGGCTCACCAGTTTGTCTTTGTGAAATCTAGGGGGACCATATGGAAAGGAGGACAGGGCTCCTGTATTTTTAACAGTTGTATAGAAAAGGGAATTTCAGCAGGTGCCATTTGTATGCATGCAGCACCTGGTGAAATGCCCATTTTGTCACAACAGTTAAAGCTGCAGGAGCCCTAACCCTGTTTTGTATCTGGTCACTCTAGAGTCTGGTCACTCTAGAAAATGGAATTTTTGCCGGTGTCGTTTGTATGCATGCAGCACCTGGTGAAAACCCCTCTTCATCATAAAACTGCAGGAGCCCTACTCTATTTGTATCTAGTCACCCTAGTATAGCTAGAGCGTCCTCCTTTCCATATGGTCACCCTATGAAATCATTGTTTTGTTAATGGCCCTGCCCTCATGGCAACCATTTTGTGAACAGGCAAGCCTCCCTATAGTAGCCATTTTGTGAGAGCATCAACAACATTCCCTCAAAATTCCAAACCTGCCTACAGGCCCTAAAGATTTGGGGATTCCTGGCATGAGCAGGAATCAGACTGTAAGTGCACTGCAGGAGCCCTGGAAGCTTGCCTCTTCATGGACATCACATCTCCATGACAGCAACAGCAGGAGAAGACTAAACAGAAGAGCCTAAGTAACCAATTGCCTATCCTAACTGAATCAGACCAAAGGTCCATCTTGTCCAGCATGCTGTTTCCAGCAGGAGATGCCGTTAAAAGTTCTCAAGCAAGGCTTTGAGGTGACAGGTTTCTCCTGTCATTTGTTCTCACTACCTGGAGGGAGCCATCTCAATGTTGTTATCCACCATGCAGTGCCTCCTCCCTCCATCTCTGCTGGTGGCAGCAGCCATGGTGGTATCCCTCATGATACTACTCATGGTCTTGGGTTGGTGGCCCTTGTTCCATACAGGTTGGTGTTGCTTCTGTTGCTTCTTTCGTGTGTGTGTGTGTGTGTGTTGCTTTGGTTCTGCTCATAAAATGACCTCTCAAAATTCTCCACACCATTTGGGGGCAGAGAAATGGGGTGAAGAATTTTACTGACTTTTCCAGGGGAAGAGAAATCCTCAAATACTTTCTCACAGGTAAGGCTCACCATTGGCAGGGGTTACAGCACTCCTCTCTTTTTTTCCCAAAGGGCTGTGTGTGTTGCAACTACAAGTGGCAACACCATCAACTGGGTTGACAGCATAGCCTCCATTTTGCATCCTCCATAATGCAGGTGTGAAGGGGGCACGGTTGTATCCACCTCCTGGAAAGTGTTGGAGATAGTGCTGTGCCAAATCACTAGCTTTGAGAAGAGAAGACAGAGGGGAGACATGATAGCCGTCTTCAAGAACTTGAAAGGTTGTCACACAGAGGAGGGCCAGGATCTCTTCTCGATCATCCCAGAGTTTAGGATGCGGAATAAAGGGCTCAAGTTACAGGAAGCCAGATTCCAGTAGGACATCAGGAAAAAAGTCCTGACTGTTAGAGCAGTACGACAATGGAACCAATGACCTAGGGAGGTCGTGGGCTCTCCCACACTAGAGGCATTCAAGATGCAGTTGGACAACCATCTAGGGATGCTTTGAGGTGGATTCCTGCATTGAGCAGGGGGTTGGACACGATGGCCTTATAGGCCCCTTCCAACTCTACTATTCTATGATTCTATGAAATCTGTCCTCCAATTTCCTGAAAGTTTTCATTCCTCAATGAAGAGGCTTCCATTTTTCTGCCTCATTCTCAAAGGCCATGTCTACGCCATGCATATATCCCAGGGCTGTCTTTAGGTCATCCCTGAGCATCCAAATGATGCACAGGGGATCCCAGGGCCAACCAGGGACAACCTAGAGATGACCCTGGGATAACTGAAGCTGGGGGTATCCTGGTTTTTCTACGGTCCCAGGACAACCCCTAGGACCGCAGCTAGTGTGGCGTGGGATCCCAGGTCCTCAAACAGGCATGGAGCTGCACAGGGTGGCTCCATGCCCATGGAGGTGGGGTAGGCAGCAATTTTGCTTTTCCTGGGATGGCAAGGGGGGGTGTTGGACACAGTTTGTTTGTTTTTTCCTTTTCCCCTGGATCAGGGCTGCACAAAAGGCTCCTCTTCAACAAAAAAAAATGGTGCCCGCGATAACCCTCTTCCCTTCTGGGACATCCTGCAGCTATATCGACACTGGGGGAGGATTGCAAAAGCAGGTAAGTCCGCATTCCTCCCCCCTCGCTCATGCTACACCCTTAGGTGTAGATGAGCCCAGAGTGTTTGATAACTTATTTTGAATTTATTTTGGTATTGTTGTTGAGCTTGATCACTGTGCAGTGGCTGATGGAGCTCTGTGTGTGTGTGTGTGTTTTCTAGTCTTCTGCAGCCTCCCAGACTGTCTGCACATCCTGATCTGTAAAAACAAAAACCCATGGGAGGAATTCCCTCACAATGGCTTCCCCTGGGACGTCAGTTGTCATAGGCTGCCAGAGAGATGATTGTACAATGCTCGGCTACCTCATAAGCAAGACAAGCACCAAAACCCCAGTCCAGCCCATGAAAATTTCTCCGCGTTTTTCTCTTCCTTTGAATTTATTTTTGAAAGCAATTTCATTTCTATCAAATTGAATAAGAATGGTCAAAAACGGTGGAAGGCATTTTTGGCACAGCGCTCCTTTTAATCCACCACTAAAAATGTGTCGAGATCCATCCGTCCTTTGTGCGTGTGTGCTTTTTCGAGCTGCTTTTGAGCTCTCTAGCAGATGAAAAGTGGGATACGCATTTTTTTTAAAAAAAAAATTTAAATGAACAATAACAACATTGTTATGCATTGCATGAAGAAAGTTGCATATCTGCTTTTGCAATGAGTAAGTGCCCAAAGATGTGTCAAAGCAGAAAGAGCCAGAAAAAAAAATGAAAGAAAGAAATAGATTTTTGCACATCCCCTGGATCTTCTTCAGTTAAATCTTTGCTTTTGCCTTGGAGATAAGTAAACTAGCATCAGTCATGGGGGAAAAACCCAACTTAAAGGCTAAAAAATATATTATAAGATAAAACAATGGGTGTTTCTCCTTAACAAAAGATACTGTCCAAACAACCAGTCAAGGAATAATATTTAAACAACAAATATTCAATAATCTATAAATAAATGGTAACACATTGAAAAATGATAAAAGCAAGTAATATAAATGTACATGTAATTTAATACAATGATATAATAAACAAGAATAGATTGATGGTCAAACGCGTTTCAACACTTCTTGTGCCTTCTTCCGTGACCATGACAGGAACTGCAAAGCCAAATACTGCGTATCCAAATCTTATGGCCTGGGCTTTCTAATATGAATAGCCTCAATTGTATGGCCAATATTTCTCCTTTTAAGATGTTCAACGCTTTATTCTCTCTCAAGTTGCCCGCGTTTCCATTTTATTGCAGCTGGCTTTGCAGTTCCTGTCATGGTCACTGAAGAAGGCACAAGAAGTGTTGAAATGCGTTTGACCATCAATCTATTCTTGTTTATTATATCATTGTATTAAATTATATGTACATTTATATTACTTGCTTTTATCATTTTTCAATGTGTTACCATTTATTTATAGATTATTGAATGTTTGTTGTTTAAATACTATTCCTTAACTGGATAAAAAATATATTATGACATAAGCCTCCATGGACTAGAATCCTCTTCATCAGGCACATAAAGTGTTATCCTAATTCGATATCTATCTATATCTATCTATCTATCATCTATCTTTGGGGGAGGAAAGTGAGGTCCGAAAGAGAAGAAATGCAGAAAGTACAGACATAAGGCATGTGATCATAAATAAAAGCCTCAGTGAACCAGAGCAAAGAAAACAGATCAATAGTGGGCATTTGTTCCCCGTGGCAATAAAACCCTGTGTTGTGCGGTTTCTGGTACATGTTGTTTCGTTGTTTCTTTTCTGCTTCTTTTTTAAACAAAACCACAAGGAATTCCCTATATTATTGTCAACGACCACTTTATTGAAGGAGAAACAAGGAAATGAGCAAATCCTTAAGGGGTGTTTGAAACCACAATCCCACTAAAGTTGTAGTATGGTGGAAGGGCCATGCGGACAAGATCAGCTTCCTCCTCCATTATTCTAGGAAAAATGGGCATATAATGTAAGAACTTAAGAAGAGCCGTTGGGAGGGTTTGTACATTAAGGCCACCGTAGGGAGTCCACTTTCTGTCACTCCATGTGGTGGCTGAGATGCTTAAAGAAACTGGCAAGAGGACAGGGTGTAGGGTGACCATATGAAAAGGAGGACCAGGCTCCTGTATCTTTAACAGTTGTATTGAAAAGGGAATTTCAGCAGGCGCTGAAATGAAGGCAGTGCCAGTGCCAGTCGGCCTCCAGTGGGCATTCTACAGCCGGGGTGCCACCACAGAGAAAGCCCTCTCCCATGTCCCACCATAGCATATATCTCGCGTTGGTGGGGCACAGAGAAGGGCTCCTCTGACAGATCTCAGGTCTCAGGCAGGCAGATATAGGGAAAGGCGCTCCCTCAAGTATCGCGGTCCCAAGCCAACAGAAGTATAAAGACTTATGGTTTTTTTTAACTATATCTATCTATCATCTATTCAAAGGCAAGGATATGGTTTTAGCCCATGAACATGTAGATTTTCCCAACAATCTCATGTTTGTGCATCGCTTGAAAGTATCCAGAGAGTTACGTGGGAACATAGTATGTGGTGCTTACTGGGTTGCTTATACGGTACTTTATATGTTGTCTCTGAATATACTGTCTATTTGTCTATTTGTGTGTTTTTATGAAAATGATTCTAAACTTTGTATACAGAAATTTTAAATGGTTTTTAATCTTTGTAAACTGCCCAGAAAGCATTGGCTATGGGGCAGAATGAAATAATAATAATAATGATAATGATAATGATAATGATAATGATAATGATAATGATAATGATAATAATAGATGATGATGATGATGATGATGATGATGATGATAATGGGATGGGAGACATAAGAACATAAGAACCCTACTGGATCAGACCGAGGGTCCAGCAGCCCATGAGAAACCCCAAAGCAGGACATGAGAGCAATAGCACCCTTCCGCCCATCTTCCCCAGCAACTGGTGTATGTAGGCAAACTCCCCGTGACATGCTCCTTCTGACAAAGGGACATTCCAACACACCAGCACCCGAAGATGTTATTGATTAGGTTTTATTTTGTCTCTAGTATAATAATTCTAGATTATATTGATAAATATATGATCTGGCATATCGCCCTCTTTACTATTGCTGCTAAAAAAAAAACCAATTAAAAATGGCGAGATGTATCTACTAACTGATGATTTTAGCGCAGCTATCTCAGCTTGGCACCCTCCAAATGTGTTGGACTGCAAGTCCCATCATTCCCAGCCAGAAGAGCCACTGCACATGCTCACTGGGAATGAAGGGAGTTGTGGTCCAACAGATCTGGAGGATGCCACTTTGGAGAAAGCTGCTTTAGTTGAAGAAATTTTATTCTTCTGGCCAGTACCAATGGCAACGACAACTTTAAAAAATGATTTTCATAGTGAGTGTAATGTACCGTACATTTTACAAAGGCCTTTGGCTGAAAGCAATACATGTGACCGATGGAGCTTGCGTGTCTCTGGTGACACAGATCAGCATACATGTTGATGTGGTCTTCCTTATTCAGTTCTGCTCCCCACTTGTGGCATGTTGGTGCTTGGATGATCCATTCATTGGTAGCTATTCATCAATGGAAAATCCTGCCCCAGAGCAAGAGTTGAATTTGATGGCTTTATTATTTATTTCTTGCAGTTCTATCCCGCCTTCTTTCCTCCAAGGAACCCAAGGAGGCGCACATAACCTTCTTCCTCTCCATTTTATCCTCAAAACAACAGCCCTGTGAGGTAGTTTAGTAGTAGCAACTGTGTTATTTCTTCCACTTTCTGATAGTGTGATTGGGTGAAATTCTGTTTGACCGACAAAAGACTGAAACACTACCACACCATTCTGATGGGGGAGGGGGTTTCTCAAGTGATGTTGTGCTATGTTCACTAGGATACTAACTGAGAACAGAGCAAACAGAAAGGGGAAATATATTAATTGGAAGGCTTATTAAATCATTAAAAATGTGTGCGATCATTTGGAAGCACCCCACTAGGAGCTTCTATCTCCATCGGCTTGCTGATATATGTTTATATTCTTAGAACTCCAGCTCTTTGAGTTACAAAACAGTGTAACTCAGTTTTTTTTGTTTTCTCTTTAACAGGCATGCAATTGAATGAAGAGGTATTTTCTGGATGAAAACTATCTGCTGATGAGGTTTACTTCTACCCTTGGTAAGGAATCATGTTCCAGGTCACTCACCACCAGCAAGATAAAGCTGATATCCTACACATTGCATTGCACCCTTGTTGAAAATGTCCCGTTCTACCGTAAATGCGATATGAGGAGAACGCAAATTATCATTAGCAAAAGAACCCAAGCAGAAAATCAGTCCGGAAGACTAGCCTAAGCCTGCAGAGGTAGACAAAGGAGTTCTGTGTCTCTGCTTCTACTTCTTAATAGGGAGCGATTGATACAGTAAAAGACAAGAGCAATAACAATGTTTGGAATTTTGATTTGAAAAGGAATTTGTTCAGTGCTGCCTGTTATAAGAAAACCATAAGCATGCTGGATTCGAAGACATGGGGAAATTATATTTGATCAGTATGCTACTCTGATGGAGAAATGGTTCACTCTTTCAAAGGGCAGTATCCTAAGCTGCCAGCACACCGCCAGAACCTACCTGCTTCTCCTATCTTTCCTCTGAGACCTCCATCACACCTAATCCCCCCTCCCACCTGGTTTGGCTCCGTGGTTTTTTAACTCTGAGGCAAATGCGCATCAACCTTGTGATCCCTTTCACCTGAATAGCTGTGCTCCTAATGTCCTTTGCTCCATTGCTCTTTCACTACACCCCCCCCCTCATTCTTTTAGTCAGGTCCTGTCAGATGAGTACTTCAACCAGAGTGCCTTTCTGCCAGGTAACAATGGAACAAACATTTAGTCTGGCTCTTTGGGGGCATCCAGGGAGCACAATCCTGTCTCTGTAGAGATTCAGGCATAGTATGATTTTTTAAAAAAAAACAACACACACTTTTGAGCCTGATGCAATCCATTCAAGCCCCCAGTTCCTTTAAAACTACACGGAGGCTTACCATGGATTTACTGCATTTAGGGAAAATAACCCAGACTTTTAGCGTTCCAGAAAGGCTGCGGAAGAGGCGGGGTGTCAGCAGGACAGGCACGGCGTCATGGGAGTACCGTGTTGCAAATCCACACACCAGGCATGGCGAGAGTGCAGTAAATCGCTGGTGTGATGGAGGCCTGAATGTAGAAAAGCTGTTAAATGGGGAAAGGGGGGAATAAAAGCTCAGTCTTTTTTCAGGCATGGCTAGGATGCCCAATTCAGACACAGTGAGAGGAGTTTCCCCCGGTGAAGGTGAATGATGTGTTGAGGATGCCCCTCCTTTCTCCTTTGCATAACTTTGCATTTTTGTTTGCAGAGTCATTTTGCGTCCTGAACAGCAACTCCTCTGAACAGATTTTGCCTCTTTTCCTGTGTTTTGTCCAGTGGAGGCTGGTGTCTCCGATGTCCGTGTGGCTGTGAATCTACTCTGGGCAGGGCCAGATTAAGACATGCTGAGGCCCTAAGCCATATCAAGCTTCAGAGGCCCTGTACCATAACATTAAAGAGAAAAAAATGTGTTACATTATAATAGGAAGGGTAATGAATGGGTCCCACCCAGCATTAGGGGTTGCTTGTAGTTAAACAGTGTTAGATAGTCTTCTCTGAAGACTGGCATAAAAAAGCACTTCTCTGAAGACTGGCATAAAAAAGTCACACCAGACTTTCCAACATAATTCAGCCAAAGTGACTTCGGTCGGATCTACCCGTCGTCCTCGATGCGCCCTCCCTGCGCCACAAGCCGCATTGGAGCGCTGCACTTCGTCTAGTGTGGCTCAAGCCTCAGAGGCTCTGCTTGCGCTCTTGTCGCCGCCTTTCATCCCGGCCGGTCCCAGGGAGGGAGGAGGGAGGGTTGTAAACAAAAGCTAGCAATTCGAAATCCCTCTCCCAATCACTGGCTTTTGTTTACAACCCTCCCCCCTCCCTCCTCCCTCCCCGGGACTGGCCTGGATGAAAGGGCTGTGGCCGCGGCGGCGCGGCCGCGGGCAGAGCCTCGGAGGCTTGAGCCACACTAGGTGGGGTGAAGCGCTCCGAAGCGGCTTGTGGCGCAGGGAAGGTGCATCGAGGACGACTTGTAGATCCTGCCCATATCTTAGCTATCTTACATCTTAGTTATCTCCAACATATTTAGAGACCCCTCATAATACGATGCCCTCAGCCATTGCTTACTTGGCATGCTCCTAAATCCAGCACTGGCCTCTGGGTTTCAGTTAGAACCAGTCAGAACTCTAAAGGAGCTCTCCAAAGTGCTGAAGAATTGGGTTCAGAACCTTGTTTAGCTCCTTTAGGTTTCTGAATGAAACCTAGGGCAGATTCACAGCCACACTGACATAGGCGCCACCAGCCGCTACTGCTTTGGTCTCCTCTTGATTTTTTGCCTGCCCAGTCTTTCCTTTTTCAAAAATGTAAATGGAAGCATGTTGTGTTCCCTAAAGCAGTTCCTCCTTCTGTCTCTGTCTGCATGGCTCTCACCAATTCCTTAATTGATTGCATCCTGAATCTTCCTTCTCTCTTAGAAGGACCCCCCTCCCCTGCTATACACACACACATCCCTGTAATTAGCTACTTAATTAGGGGATTCTACTGTGCCGTTGTCTTTCTTTTTTCTTTTCTTTTTTTAAAAAATGAATACTTGTGCAATTCCGATCTAACGAAATACAAATATTGCAAAAAATAATTTAAATGGGGCTGTGTTGTTGTCTGAGTCTGTGAGACGGGTGCTGAGGCTTTCTGCTAAAACAGGAGCTACAGAGTCAAATCAAACTTGCGAAATTTCCATCTGCCTTGTCAACTGACTAGCGAGTAGGGATGTGCACAGCCACAAAAATCGCATCGGAATCAGAACTTCCGTTTTTTTACCTGAATCATATCGGGTAAAAGCAGACGTCCCTCGAATCGCTTCAGTTCCGATTCCAATATGAAAATCGGACCTCCGATTCGAGAATCGATGCCATTTTGAATGATTTCCCCCATAGCCTAGTATTGTTGTAAAAAATGCCTATTTTTTTTTATTTTTAAAGATAAAAGCATGAAACTTGGAGAAGCCGGGGGATGGGGGGTGCTGTTTGACAGCTGTCAAACCTACAATTTTGGAACTTATGGAACTTCTAAAGTAAAAAAAAAATCATAGCCACAAAACGCCTGCACCTATGTTTCTGAAATTTCTCACACATAAGTATCTCAAACCCATCTGCAATGTGGCCAAGTTTCATGCTTCTATCTTGAAACACATTCAGACATAATGCTAAACCATGGTATACTCAACATCGAACGTTCTTCTCCATGTGCCTACTCTGAGGGAAGCTTGGAGGATGGCAACAAGGGAGAAGGCCGTCTAAGTGGTGTTCCACCAATTATGGAATGATCTCCCTGACGAGGCTTGCCTGGAGCCAACATTGTTATCTTTTTGGTGCCATGTCAAGACTTTTCTCTTCTCCCAGTCATTTAACAGCATGTATTGAGTTTTTAATTGACCCCTGGCTGAGAGTTCTAAATTGTTTTTAAATGTATATTGCCTTTGCATTTTGTCTGGTCTTATGCTTTTATGCTTTTAAATTTTGTATACTGATTTTTAATGTTTAATGTTTTAATCTTTGTAAACCGCCCAGAGAGCTTCGGCTATGGGGTGGTATAATCATAATCACAATCACAATTACAATCATACTTGGCTCAACAATACTACAAACAAGAAGGATCTTGGAATTGTTGCAGATCACAAGCTGAATATGAGACAACAGTGTGATGTGGCTGCAAAAAAAAATGCTATTTTGGGCTGCAATAATAGAAGTATAGCTTCCAAATTGCACTGGTTAGGCTTCATCTTGATTATTGCTTCCAGTCCTGGGCAGCACACTTCAAGAAGGATGCAGACAAGCTGGATGGGGTTCAAAAGAGGGCAAGGAGGGTGATCAGGGGTCTGGAAACAAAGCCCTATGAGGAAAGACAGAAAGAACTGGGCATGTTTAGCTTGGAGAAGAGAAGATTGAGGGGAGACATGAGAGCACTCTTCAAATACTTGAAAGGTTGTCACACAGAGGTGGGCCAGGATCTCTTCTCAATCATCCCAGAGTGCAGGACACGGAATAATGGCCTCTAGTTATAGGAAGCCAGATTCCGGCTGAACATCAGGAAGAACTTCCTGACTATTAGAGCAGTAAGGCAATGGAACCAGTGTCCTTGGGAGGTTGTGGGCTCTCCCACCCTAGAGGCATTCAAGAGGTAGCTGGACAGCCATCTGTCAGGCATGATTTGAGGTGGATTCCTGCAATGAGCAGGGGGTTGGACTTGATGGCTTTAATAGGCCACTTCCAGCTCAACTATTTTATTTATTTATTTGTTTGTTTATTTATTTATTTATTTTATTACATTTGTATACCGCCCCATAGCCAAAGCTCTCTGGGTGGTTTACATAAGATTAAAACAATTTTAAAACAATATACAAAAATTAAAACAGCGAAAGCATACAATATACACATAATATGCACATACATTTAAAAGCACTGTAATAACTTTAAACAGCTATAAACCTAAAAATAAAACAAACTCAGGCTCATCAGATATTGCTAGATGCCTGAGAGAAGAGGAAAGTCTTGACCTGGTGTCAAAAAGATAACAATGTTGGTGCCAGGTGGGCCTCGTCAGGGAGATCGTTCCACAATTGGGGGGCCACCACAGAGAAGGCCTTCTCCCTTGTTGCTGATCTCCGAGCTTCCCTCGGAGTAGGCACTCGGAGGAGGGCCTTAGTTGTTCTATGATTCTATGAACATATTGCAGTGTGACTTGGACTTGCAGACCCCCCCACACTTCCTCTCTCCCTCCTTTATGAACAAGGGAAGGACATTTTTAAAAAGCCCAGTCATGGTTTGGCAGAAACTACAGGTTCTCATTACATCAAAATATGGGAAACTGTGTTTAAATCAAACCATCGTTAGTTTACAAGTTTGGATATCAATCAAGGCTCAGATCCCGAGGAACTATGACTTCTGGTGCATTCCTATGAGATGCCCTCTGGCTACTCATCGGGATGGAGGAACTCCCCTGCCCCCACATCGCATGCAGCTTGTAGGAACCCCCACCACTTTCCCAATCATGGCGGGTGCTGGGCAGTCTGTGGGTGCACAGCGCTTTCTTGCAAGCCACCAGTTAACACAAAGGTCATGGAAATTCCTTTTACTAGGGGTATGGACGCCAAAAAATATCATTGTTTATCGTTACCGTCATTTCGGACCAAAAAAATATTGTCTTCATTCGTATCGTAGGTGAACCATATCATCTTCACGATATGTCCGGGGGCTTTTACATGCTGGCCCCAAGGACATGGTAGAACCATCTGAGGCCCGTTGTAATACATTTGCTGGGCACTTCCAGAATAAAATCTCTGGCATCTGTCAGGACTTAGACTCCAGTGTTATAGCAGATGAATCTAGTGAAGTATTCAGAGTACAGGCTTGTCCTGTTTTCTTGGATGAGTTTCAGTTGGTGCAGCTCAAGGATGTTGACAAGGTGCTTGGACAGGTTCGTGCAACCACTTCCATATTGGATCCTTGCCCCTCTTGGCTAATAAAAACTAGCAGGGATGGAACAACTGGCTGGGCCAGGGAAGTGATTAATGCCTCTTTGCAAGAGGGAGTGGTCCCAGGCCTCCTGAAAGAGGCGGCAGTGAGACCACTCCTAAAGAAATTTTCCCCGGATCCTGAAAATCTTAATAACTGCAGGCCAGTAGCAAATGTTCCATTCCTGGGCAAGGTCCTGGAGCGGGTGGTTGCGAGCCAGCTCCAGGCACTCTTGGATGAGACTGATTATCTGGATCTATTTCAGTCAGGTTTCAGGCCTGGTTTTGGTACGGAAACAGCCTTGGTCGCCCTGTATGATGACCTATGTCGGGAGAAAGACAGGGGGAGTGTGACTCTGTTGATTCTCCTTGATCTCTCAGCGGCTTTCAATACCATCGACCATGGTATCCTTCTGGGACGACTGGCTGAGTTGGGAGTGGGAGGCACTGCATTGCAGTGGTTCCGCTCCTACTTGGGGGGTCGGCTCCAGAAGGTGGTGCTTGGGGATTATTGCTCGGCCCCGTGGATTCTCCAGTATGTGGTTCCTCAGGGGTCAGTTTTGTCCCCCATGCTGTTCAACATCTACATGAAACCGTTGAGTGCAGTCATCCGGAGTTTTGGAGTGCGTTGTCATCAGTACGCTGATGACACACAGCTCTATTTCTCCTTTTCATCTTCATCAGATGAGGCTGTGGATGTGCTGAACCAGTGCCTGGCTGCGACAATGGACTGGATGAGGGCTAATAAACTGAAACTCAATCCAGACAAGACTGAGACCCTGTTAGTGGGTGGTTCCGCTGACCAGATGGAGGGTGTTCAACCTGTTCTGGATTGGGTTGCACTCCCCTTAAAGGAGTGGGTTCATAGCTTGGGAGTTCTCCTAGAACCATCTCTGTCACTTGAGGTGCAGGTGACCTCAGTGGCACGGAGTGCCTTCTACCAACTTCGGTTGGTGGCCCAGCTACGTCCCTATCTGGACAGGGATAACCTGGCTTCAGTTGTCCATGCTCTGGTAACCTCCAAGTTAGATTACTGCAATGCACTCTATGTGGGGCTGCCTTTGAAGGTGGTTCGGAAGCTGCAGCTTGTGCAAAATGCAGCGGCCATATTGATAACTGGAACCAGTATGTTCGAACATATGAGACCTACTCTGGCCCGCTTGCATTGGCTGCCTGTATGTTTCCGAGCCCTATTCAAGGTGCTGGTTTTAACCTATAAAGCCTTACACGGCTTGGGACCACAATACCTGATGGAACGCCTTTCCCGACATGAACCTACCCAACATCTAAGGCCCTCCTCCGAGTGCCTCCTCCGAGGGAAGCTCGGAGGTCGGCAACAAGAGAGAGGGTCTTCTCTGTGGTGGTCCCCCAATTGTGGAACGATCTCCCCGACGAGGCCCGCCTGGCACCAACATTGTTATCTTTTTGGTGCCAGGTCAAGACTTTCCTCTTCTCTCAGGCATTTGGCAACATCTGAGGAGCCTGGGGCGGTTTTTTTTTGTGTGTGTGTAGCTTTTTGAAGTGTTGTAGTGGTTTTAAATGTACAGATTGTGTGTATGTTGTATGTTTTTGCTGTTTTAATTTTTGTATATTGTTTTTAATTTTTTTAATCCTATGTAAACCACCCAGACAGCTTCGGCTATGGGGCGGTATACAAATGTAATAAATAAATAAATAAATAAATAATCGTGAAAAAATTATAAGTTTTGCATCCCTATTTTTTTTTAAAAAAATGCCTATAACTTCTGTATTTTAAAAGTTAGTGGATTGAAACTTGGTCACAGTGCTTATGGGGTATGCCTAAGTATGTGTATGAAATTTGAGATCGATCCCTCCCACCCTCAATTTTATATGAATTTATTAAAGATCGTTTCAGTTCTGACAGATCAGAATGACAGCTCACCACATGCGTTCATTCAGACCTGTCAGAATGGAAACGATCTTTAAAAAATTCATATAAATTCGAGGGTTGGAGGGATTGATCTCAAATTTCATACACCTACTTAGGCATACCCCATAAGCACTGTGACCAAGTTTCAAGCCTCTAACTTTTTAAATACAGAAGTTATAGGTATATTTATATGGCAGTCCGATAAAACGATAAAATCGCCTGAAAATTATCATCTCCGATGACTATCGTAGATTTTTCTATCATATTGTCATCGTTAAACACATGTACAATAACAACCTTATTGTATCGTTATCGTACATTTTAACGACATGATACACATCCCTACCTTTTACGGAAATCACCATTTTGCACAAAGTGGCAGCCGTAAATAGTGACATTTACAAAAAAAATGCAATATTGAGTATATCACCCTATTTACAGCCGCCGTTGTTCACAAAATGGTGATTTCCATGAAAGGTTGACCCATGTTTTTGCTTATAATGGCAGCTCACAGATAAGCAGGTGCCGAGTTGGGCATTCTCAGGGGTTTGTGAGCTGGCGTCTGGGGGCCCCATCTGGCAACAACTCACCAAGCTCAAGCTCCAATCCAGATTCCGCTAACATCTCTAGCTACTCATAAGCCTCCAAACCTGGAGGCTTACAAGCATCCAATGCACAGTGGGAGGTGCCTTGCATTTCCCACTCAGCACTTTAGCTAGACAGGTGATTTCACCCATCTAGCGGAGGCTTTGGGGAGGGGGGAGGAAGGAGGCTGGAGATGGCTGGGGATAGCTCGGAGCCCCATGCCTCACTCCTCCCCATCTCTGGAATGTCTCCTCTTCCCCATCTCTGTGCTCTGATTTGCAAGGGCAGAGAGGGAGCAGGCACGGTTGTCTCCATGCTGGCTATGAGGAGGAGGGGCAGGGTGCGCCATTTCCCGACTCCCAATTCAGAGTCCTGTCTATGAGCTTGGAGGCAGGAGACTGAAACATCCTATGTCGCCCAGGAACTGTCTAGAGGACATAGGATTGCTCACTTAGGCCTAATCCACACCAAGCAGGATAGAGCACTACGAAAGTGGTACGAAAGCGGTATATGGCATGTGTCAATGGCCCCAAAAGTTGTCAGTGCACTTCAATACCGCTATAAAGCAGTAGTGTGGCTCTTTCATACTGCTTTCATAGAGCTATATCCTGCTTGGTGTAGATTGAACCAGAGTGTTATGTCTGAATATGGCCTCAAATATATCAGGAAACTCCTGTTCAGCGTGCCTCTGTTCTCTGCAAACCTACATGGCTTTTTCTGAAGGATAGTGATACCGACTCAGAAAAGAACTGTCCTGGGAGAGTGACCTGCCTACTCACCAATTTCTGGTTCTTGTCATTCTTAATGCCCGATTTGTGTTTATTCCCTCTCGTGTTTGTTCTGTGTTAGCCAATTTTAATTAAGTTCACATTTCTGTCTTGCTGTTACGCCCATGACAGGCCCTCAAGGTGGCTTTACAACACAATATAAATACAATCATATCATTTAAAATCCATCGCAACACTAAAAAAATTAACGGCATGGCTATAATTTGGAGGAGACTTTACCAGACTGCGATTCTTCTGATGGGCTCCATGCTGCTGATTTTAAAGTGTTGTTTATCACTTTGCTCTGCTGCGGTTTCTGTTTTTATGATATTTCATTTATTTTCGTATTGTAATTTCATCGTTTTAAAGATCTACTTTATTGTGAGCTATTCCAAATATTTATTACACTTTTTTTTACCGCTACACTGCCTCAACGTTGCTTACAGCAGCATACAGGGCTCTTCCATCCACCCATATTATCCTCACAACAATCTTGTGATGTAGGTTAGCCTAGGACGTCATGAGTCGCCCAAGGTCACCTGTTGGGCTTTGTGGCTGAGTGTGGGTTTGAACTAGGGATGGACGGGGTCACCTCCACCCATTTTTTGCAGCTTCTCGATGAGTAGTCCATGGTGCCACCTGAGCTTGTCATGGCCTCACAGAATGCGCAATGAGGGCCATGCGCAAGCCACCATTTGCACAAAATGGTTGCCCCATCACTGAGCTTCGAGGTACTCAACGACTGGGGTCTGGGGGTCCTGACGCAGGGAAGTCTGTTGGACTCTTGGACCCGCTCAGGTTCTTGCCGCATCTCTAGTTTAAACCTTGTTGTTCCTGGTTTTTCTCCATCACTCTAACTAGGGACTGGAGGAGCATGCAAAACAGGAGTGTTTGATTATGTGAGCACCCCTGCTCAAAGGACTGCAATCAAATCTGAGTAGGCCCCCAGCCTCAGTTCTGGTGGCCCGCTGCAGCATCCAGTCATGCACACGAATGTCCCTGTTTTCATCTATGAAATGCTGAAGGCTATGGATTGGGCAGGTAAATGATCCCTTGAGCATGTAGGTGAGGCAGGTAAATGATCCCTTGAGCGTGTAGGTGTGTAGGATGAGTGTCAAGATAGTACTGCCCAGTGATGTAGCGGTAAATTCTGAAGTGCAGTCACAAATCATGGCAGCCCCCAAAGAGTAGGGTGACCAGATAAAATCCAGGTCTGGGCTCATGTAACTTTAACAGTTGTAGAGAAAAGGGAATTTCAGCCAGTATCATTTGTATGCAATTAGGTCCTGGTGATATTCCTTCTTCATCACACCAGTTAAAGGTGCAGGGGTCCTGCCTTCTTTTGCATATGGTCACTCTAGTATAGTGCCTGGAACTTTAACTGTTGTGATGAAGAGGGAATTTCACCAGGACCTAATTGCCTTGTGCAATTCATTCCACTTAGCAACATCAGGTGGCACTGCAGTAACCTCTCCAGTCACCAAACTCTCAACAGGACAGAATTGGCCAGATGTCAGCATGGTCTAAGTAGACTTTTTTTGATGCTGTTCCCCTTTAAAATGGGTAGCAAGAAAGAGGCCTTTTATTTTTTGTTGCTCTGACACTTTAAAATGTGTAGCAATGAGGACAAGCTGGAGTGCGATCAGAGGAGGGCAACGAGGATGATCAGGGGTCTGGAAGCAAAGCCCTATGAGGAGAGACTGAAAGAACTGGGCATGCTTAGCCTGGAAAAGAGGAGACTGAGGGGAGACATGATAGCCCTCTTCAAGTACTCGAAAGGTTGTCACACAGAGGAAGGCCAGGATCTCTTCTCGATCATCCCAGAGTGCCGGACACGGAATAACAGGCTCAAGTTACAGGAAGCCAGATTCAGTCTGGACATCAGGAAAAACTTCCTGACTGTTAGAGCAGTACGACAATGGGACCAATGACCTAGGGAGGTCGTGGGTTCTTCCACACTAGAGGCATTCAAGAGGCAGCTGGACAACCATCTGTCAGGTTGGCGTTAAGGTAGATTCCTGCATTGAGCAAAGGGTTTGACCCTTCCAACCCTTCCAATGATTCTATTAAACTCTGCTATGACATGTGGCAGGGATTCCTGATTGGCTATATTTGGCTATACACCTATCACTGCTTTGCTAGATCACAACTGGCAGTTTGGGTGCAGCAAAGAGGGAAAGAAAGACAGATGGGATGACAGGAAGCATCCCAAACTACTGAAGTGGTGCCGGGAGGCTAAAATTAAGGATGAACAGATCAGTCAATTTTACTTTCAGTTTCTCATTATTCCAACCTTACATTTGGTTTGTCACAAACTTTGAGAATTGATCCAGTCTTTTGTTCAGTTCATCCCAAGTTTTGAACTTTTTTTTTTTAAGTTGCATGATAATCCATGATCATTGTGGTGCACATTTCTGCAAATACATGCAAATTTGTATTCATTTTGCCTAATATACAGATTTCTGCAAGTTTTTTCCTAACACAATGCTTAATTGAACTTTTTATTCTTCTTAGATACATACATTCTTGCATGCATCATTTGATTGCAGAACTCCACTTCAAAATTTGGAAAAGTGTGAATTTTGAAGAATAGCTAAAATTCAGTTCACATAGGGCTTCAAAAGTGCAAAATTAGTTTAGTTGCATTAAAATGTGAACTGAATTGATTTCTTCCCATCCCTACCTAACAGCATCCTCTTATGACCATGTTGGCTGTGGATGGTGGACCTTGTAGTCCAACACATTGGAGGGCCCCAGGTTGAGGAAGGCTGTCATAGAGCAATAAAAAAATCAAGTGGAATTATCAAAGGGATGGAGGATTATCCCCAGAATAAGAGGTGAATACATTTGTGGCTTTTTGGTCTAAAAATTAATAGATGATAGGATATGGGATGACAGGCAGAATATGGGAAAGTTTTATAAAATCACAGATAGTGTGGAAAGATGGACAACCACGACCACCAATACATATAATATCAGGACTCAGGTTTCCCAATGAAACGGATTGCCATAGGCAATGGATGGTCTATACATGTGTACAGAGATACGTGTACAGACAAAACACAATTCAGTCAAAATTATCCAACTTCCACCTTGAAGTTTGTTCCATCTCATGTCTGTATCAGATTGTGATTTCTTTTTGCCTGCAAATTCATGCATATTTTCATGTGTATTTTTCAAAATGTACACATCAATTCTGTGCAATTTTGAGATGTACACATTCTTACCCCATTGATTAAAGCTTTTTATGCTTGTTTTTTTTTCAAAAGTGCACACATTTCATGTTCATTTTTCAAATGCATCCATTCTAGTATCAAATGCTCTCTCTCTCTCTCTCTCTCTCTCTCTTTCTCTCTCTCTCTGAGAATCACATTGTAATACGGAAATGTACAAACTTCAATACCTGATTGGATCCAGATCCATGTTGCGTCCAGAAGATGTGAAATGGGTAAACTCTGATAGAAAATGAAGTGAAATGAATTTCTCATACATCTCTATACCTGGCTGGTGTGAAGCAAGTCTATGTCTGGTCAGTGCCTAGATGGGAGACCACATGGCAACCCATGTAAGTGGCCATGAGTTCCATGATGGAAGAAAGCCAGGATTTAAATGTACTAAATAAATAACAAACATGTATAAGGAATGAACTTGTGGGCTTCACTACGTCAAGATTCTGTGACAGCTACTAGTTTAATTGGCTTTAAAAAAGAGAAATGAACAAATTCATTGAAGGTAGATTTATCACAGGCTACAAAATGTTATAGCTAGTATACCTCTGAATACCAGATGTTGGGTACAAACAACAGGGGAAGACCATCAAAGTGATGACCTGCTTGTGAGGGTCCCAGAGTGATCACGGCTAGGTGATCACTGTGGGAAATGGTCTAGATGGACTTTTTAATTTTATCGAGCAGGTCAGCAAAAACCTGCAATAGCCCATAATGTTGGCTAAGCAGGTTCTCCGAACTTGTTGTGGTGCAATTTACTGTCATGTGTTAGGGATATCTGTTGAAATAAGCAGGGATTGCTTTGTCATTTGTCATTTCTGCCAAGAGAGGATGGAGTGACAACTCTATTAAAGCTTGAAGACATGGCCAAGTACATAAAATCTGCACTGACAAACTAGCAGTTGGGAAGTAAAATTACTGGTTTGTTGTGTGTGTATGATCCCCCTAATTATGCATATGCCAATTCAGGGAGGGAAATGGAGAAACGTGTTTATCAAGGATGAGCAACTACAGGGGCAATAAGGTACCTTACAGCCTCTCAGGAGGAGACAGGAAACCGAGGGGCTCTTGAAATTGACAAATCAAATCTGAGCAATTGACAGACAGCACAATTTGAATCCACTCACTCTTGTGGCAGACAGTGGCTTTGTTCAACTCCGTTTGGCAACTTCCATTAAAGCAGATGCTTCATTACCGCTCATGTAGTACAGGTTCAGCCATTGCAGCATAAAGACATGAGAGGAGCCTGCTGGATCAAACCAACAATCAATCACGCCCAGCATTCTCATAGGAAAGGTTGACACATCCTCGATATTAAAAAAAAAAAAAAGAAAAAAAAAGGCTAAAGTGTTCAGTTTTTGTTTTGGGTTGTTTTTATCTTAAAGAAAGACAGTTAAGAATGAGCAAATTGCCCCGGTCAGCCCAGATTGGCTCGGAAATAAGGATGGATGAGGATTTTGTTTCAGTGCAGTTTTGATAAGGATTTATCAAGATTCGGAGACTTCTCCATGTTCAGGATAAAAAGAACAGTTGTTGTTTTTTCTATATTTTTTATTATATATTAAAAAATTGCTTTGCTTTTAAAAGTCTGGGTTTGAATCCCTGTGTGTTCAAAGATGTTAAGGCCTGCCTCAGCCCAAATCTGCTTCAGGAACCAGATTGGGCCACCTCAGCCCGAAGCAGCTGTACCGCTTTGGGCCGATTCTGCCCAATGGTCAGCTGCTACCCCCCACCTGCTTGCCTTCCTGTGGGACATATCTGAACCTCCAAGTGCCTCAGGGAGCCCCCTGGACTCCCCTCAGTACTGCCGTAGATTTGATGTTGTAAATTATGGCAGCTGAAAATGGCCATTTTTGGCTGCTGTACTTTACAACACTAAATATATGGTAGCCATAGTGGTGGCTGTACAGGTCACCGGCACACAGAGGTCTCAGGAAAGTCCTGCAGGTTGGCAGGTGGGTGAGTGGGGGGCAGTGGCTGAGAGTGTCTAGGAGGGGGGGAAGACTAATGGACTCCTGGTCAGCCTCACACCTAGCTTTTTCAGACATGGATGCCTAGGAAACTGCAGCAGCTGCTCCTGCCTTGAATTCGGAACCAAGTTTGAAGTGAGGTGGCCTGGGACCAACATGCCTTGAGTTGAATTGGGACCAATGAGGAGCCCCCGAATCATCCTCTAACTCAAATCAGGGGGGCCGTGCACAGCCCTACATTGTGAGCAAGTGTAACATCATTCTCTCTATGCTGGGAATAGTTCTAGCTATTGGATTCGGCTGGTGTAGATGGGTGAGAATTTATTTGCAGTTTGTTTGGTTTTACCAAATTTGCAAAGTTCTTCATATCCGGGAGAGGAAGGATGCAAGATTTTAAAAATTCAGGATAGAAAGGATGCAACTTTTTTTAAAAAAACAAATCGAATGCAAAACTGACAGATTCACCCCTACTCAGAAATGAACCAAGCATATATACGTGGAAATAACTTGCCTTGTTTTCTGAGCTGATCCAAAATTTGAACCTTCCTCACTTTAAGCAAAAGCTTTGCCAGTGCTCCTGAGCTAATTTCCTTCCTTGGTTTAAGTACAGTGTGCAATCTGTTGTTCGTGCGCATTCCTCTGCCCAAGATCCTGGTATGTTCAAATCCATAATGCACACATATGCAGATGTGTGTTTATATATGTCCATGTGTTCAAGGACCAAATGGTAACGAAGTCCCCTTGCCCCAACGAGTTTCCAACCTAAGTTGCAACACTGGCCAGGCCACAGCAGGAGGAGAGGAAAATGGAGGAAGATGTAACAGTTACATGCTTCTTAAGTGTAGTTTATCTGGGGGATGTTGTCTAGGAATGCCCTAATAGAGGGCCTTGACATCTCTTTTGCTTTGGGTCTCTAATTGGTGCTCTTTCTGCTCCTCTTGCATGGGAAATCTTTCCTGCCACCACTACATAAATCAGCAACAAAAAGACCTCTTTATTCCACCTTCCCTTTTAAGAGGCTCCCAATAGCAACAAGTGCTGTGAAAGCACCAGGAAAGGTTAACATGGAGGAAAGATCATGACCCCTGAATGCTGTGAGCATCAGAGGCGATTGTTCCAAAGAAAACAATCTTTATTTCAATTGTTGTCTTCTCGATTGTTTATTTCCTTTAGCCTCTGACCCCAGAGCCAAACAATAAAGGGAAAGAAATGTACATTTGAACTTAGAGATAAAGGCTGTATTTCATTCCTCCCCCCCCCCCTTTTTCCCCTTTTTTAAAACTCAGACAGGCATTGCTATAGGAAAAAGCACTCCCAAACTCAGATGGTGGATCTGATCTTTCAGGGAGTGGGAGATTCTTTCTTTATTACTGGTATATCCTCATTCCCTAGATAGTATGGACACCCGGGACATGAGCTGTTGGTGAAAATAGAAAATAGAGCTGTGGAGGAGAGGCTCATGCTCATATTCATACGTCCCAAAAAAGGAAGAGCTCTTTCAATGTTTAAGACACTTTACCTACAATCATCAGAGTAATCTTTTGCAGAAACCTAATAAAGTAGGTCAGTAAAAACAGCATCACCTATTGGTTGGAAGTGTTGCTTGTATGATCATTATAGTATGTTGGGCAGTGCTGAATTCCCACGGCTATCAAAGTGGCCATCAAATTGAGTCAGTATATTGGTGATTTTCAGATGCAAGGGACCTTTGTAAGACCTCATTCACTGTCATTACCCACATTCCCACCCAACCCAGTGCCCAGTTCCGGGGGTGGGGGCAGCCACCAGCAAAAACATCTCGCCATTTCCCCCCCCCCCCTGCAATTTCCACTCAGAAATTAAGATTCAGTCTCTCTCCGAAAATCATGCAGTCCCCACCTGTAATGCAAAACAGGGGCAGGGGTTTTGTTCTCTTTTGGTCCCAGACTTCCAAATTGTCAGTTTTGGTTTCTCTTTATTTCTCATTCCCCCCCCCCCCCAGTCTTAACTTCAGTTCATCCAAAACATTGAGATTTCTTTCCAAAGACATTTGCATGAAGCTTCAAACACATCCTGGTGCATATTTCTACGAACACATGGATGTGAGAACCTAATTTTGCCTTATTGCAAACAATTTCCCTAATGTAATGTATTTTATGTGCACTTTCCCCTAATATGTGCATTTTTTTTCTGATTGGAGGATTCCATCGCAAAATTTGGAAAGAAGCAAATTTTGCGGAATAGCTCAATTTCAGGACATAGTTTGGTTTGAGAGTGGGAAGTTAGGTAAGTTTGCATTACAATGCAAACTGAACGAATTTTGGCCATCCCGAATTTATATCCACAAACCCACCTAACACTGCAGCCTTTAGCCCCCTGCCTAAAAGATGTGGTCAGAGGATGCTTGTTTTCAGACCTGCAACCCAATGACAACTGCCAGTCGGAATGGAATTTTATTTCTGGCAGGGAATGGGAGAAAATGCTCCCTGCAGCTGTGCCTTCTTTAGCCAATGGCTGGGTCCAAATTGGTTTCCCCCTTACCATGATGTTCTTCCTGGTAGGCAGAGAGTGCAACCTCCCAATGGCCCTTCATCCACTGTCTGATGACAGAGGCCAATATGTTGGGCCAAACTTTAAAGCCTATCCATCATGGAGGCTCATATCCCAAGCAGAATAAGACTTCCTCCCATAAAACTCAACAGGAGTCATAGGGAAGTTGCTATCAGTCAAGGAAGATAATACTAAGAAGGACCAATTGTCTGACTCAGCACAAGGCAGCCTCCGATGTCCAAACTAAGGATGCATGAGAATTTTGTTTTACCTCACGAAACATCAAAGCTCAGAACACAATCATGATCTTCAGCACTTGTCCGCCAAAAATGTCCACGAATTGCCACACGTGCTCACCTTCAATGTATGGAAATTTCCCGATTTGATTTTGTGCAAATTTCCTAATTCACACAAATTTCTCCATAGACTGAATCGGCCCCACTTTAGTCTATGGAAGAAAGTTGCACAAATTGGGAAATTTGTGCAGATTTGGGGGAATTTGCACAAATGTCATGTTTGACCACTGCTCGATTCACATAATTTTACATTTCATGCACAGCAAGCAGCGATCACAGACACAACCTCTCCTGCTCCTTTCTCCCTTGTTAGTGCCTTAAATTTCAGGATATTTTCTAGTCAAGAACATGGTGCCAAGAAAGGGAAATAAGCAGAGCACTGATGTTCTGTCACAGATTTTGTACTATTAAACATTATGGGTGAGAGAGAAGGAGGAACACACTCATGTGGTCCAGTGTAAGAGTAGGACTAAGGAGACCTGGGTTCAAATCCCTATTCAGCCATAACATTCATTGGGTGACTCTGGGCTGGTCCTCATCTTTCTCACTTGACTTGCCCCATAGTGTTGTTGTGAGAATAAAATGAGGGTATCTTTGCCAGCCAGAGATCCTTGTCAGGAGGGTAGGATCTAATAAATAAATAAATAAATAAATGTGGTCTACTCCTTTGGGTTGATGCCCCATGGCTTCTGTAACACCTAGTTCCATCCATAACTGGTACATAGCCTGAGCTCAGTCCACCGCCTCAGAAATGGTCTTAATTAATGGAGTCATCAAAAACTCTGTAGCAAACGACATTAATCATTCCAGCTCACACTTGGCAATGCTGGCATCACCCACTAGCCCACGCTCCTTAACGTCTCAATTTGCAACATGTAACATTTAACAGCCATGACAGTTCTGGGGCCCAAGTTATACAACTGCTGCCAGAAAAACATGCTGAGCCCTGTCATTAAAATCAGCGAGTTGGTTCCCATTTGATTACCCCCATACTTGAATGTCTACTTTTCTTTTAGGAGGAGTGTGGAGAGAAATGCCAGTTGCAGTTTCTAACTTGCACAAAATGCAGTTACCGTAGGGTTGTTTATTTATTAGGCATTTAAAATTTAAAAAAATAGCATAGAAGAAATAAGAATAAATCACACAGATCCCTGTCGGAATGACTTGTAATAGCTTTCCCCAACTTGGTATCCTCCAGACGTTTTGGATTACAGTATTCCTGACCTCATTCCAAGATTATAGGGTTCCTGACTCCTGCTGGCTGGGGCTGATGGGAGTTGATGTCCAAAACATCTGAAGGATACAAGGCTGGAGAAGGCTGACCTTTAATCTAAACTGCAGTCTTGCACATACACACTCCACCCTATTAATTGTATTTGGGCTACTTGTTACAAGCTTCCTCCATGAATGATCTATCTATCATCTATCTATCTATCTATCTATCTATCTATCTATCTATCTATCTATCATCTATCTATCTATCTATCTATCATCTATCTATCTATCTATCTATCTATCATCTATCTATCTATGAATGATATACAGACACATAAGATGGGAATTTAAAGTGTTTTCATTCCAATAAACGATGGTGGACTGTAGCAGATTTTTTTTTTCTAATTCTGGAAAAGTTCATGGGATTCCCCCCGCCACACATTAAATAAATACATACATCATTCAGGTTCCTTGATAGTTGTTGTTGTTATTATTATTTTTCAAGTCTTTAAATTTACGCAGATTGGATCATTGTATCAGCTGCCTTGCACAAGTTCGCCTATCCATGATGTAATAATAATAATAATAATAATAATAATTTATTTATTTATTTATTTATTTATTTCTTACCCACCTCTCCCTCCAGATCGAGGCGGTGAACAACATTATATATAAAATACATAAAACTGATTAAAAGCACATAAAACTAATACATTATTAAAATACCAATAAAATTCATCTGGGTAGGCCTGCCAGAAGAGATCGGTCTTTATGGCATTCTTAAAATCAAAGAGACTATTAAGTTGACAATTCTCTTCCGGCAGGCCATTCCACAGTCTGGGGGTGGCAGAAGAGAAGGTCCTCTGGGTAACAGCTGTCAGCCTGGTTTTGGCTGACTGTAACAAATCCTTCCCAGAGGACCTGAGTGTGTGGACCGGATTGTATGGGATTGTATTGTCAGTTTCATTCTCTGAATACACTCATTTGTTTAGTCCAGCAGAGCCATATTCCATACTTGTCAAAGGATGAGTCAATTTCATCCTCCACTTCAGGACTTCCAAGGGAAGGTGGTGGTGATAACACTGAAGTGGAGGATGAAATTGATGCACCCTTTGACAAGTATGGAATATGGTTCTGCTGGACTAAATGAATGAGTGTGTTCAGAGAATGAAACTGGCAATAATATTTACGAGGGGAATGTACAGTAGACAGCTGGACTTGCAAAAGACCACCATTTTTAAAAACCAAGAACAACAACCCCATTTGTGCAAGTTTAAGGAACCCACACCCCGCTGTTGAGCACCTGTGATCCTCCCAACTGTTCGCTTGCTGGGATCAGGTAAATGGTGGGGGTTCAGAGAGCAGCGTGCAGTGCAGACATGAGGTGGTCCACCCCTCCCTATTTAGACCTCAGAATGCTTGTAGTTTTCTATAGCGATACAGTAGCTTAAGAAACAGAGCTCTAGAGCCCTTTCTACACCTCCCGGCATTCCGGGAGGGAGGAGGGAGGCTCTTGCGATACCCTGATCATGAAACCCTCCCCCAGTATGCACACGTGGTGCATGACATCCCAAAGGAAACAGGGATGTCGCGCCCACCATTTTTTAACAACAACAAGAATAATAATAATAATAATAATAATAATAATAATAATAATAAATGGAGCAGGGAGCTCAATTGCACTCCAGTGAAAATGTAAGTTTTTTTTTTCTTTTAAAGAAAACAAAACCAGGCCCCAACCCCCCTCCCTGCCATCCCAGGGGTGGCAAAATTGCTGCCACCTCCTCCCCTGATGGGCATGGGGCCTCGCCGCATGCCTATGCACCCATTTCTGGTGCCAAGCTTACTCACGAGTCAGCGGGCACCAGGCTGGTCAGGCACCCACACCTTCTGTGATCTCAGGATGTTCCTGGGACTGTGGGAAGAACTGGGTTTTCCCAGGGATACTTTATCCCTGGGCAAACCCGTGCCCATCCCCCCTGCCCACAGGAGTCCCTGTGTGTCATTTGGAAACCCAGAAAGCACCCAGGGATGATCCCACAAAGAAAAGCCGGTGTGGAAATGGCCTAGATCAAAGGGCATTTTATTTAAGAGTCAATGGTCTTGAAGGTGCTGGCCCGGAGCACCTTAAGGTGTGCTCAACCTTTGGTGCCATGATTTTACTGGGTTGAGACCGTCTTCTGTGTTTTGAATGGCATGTTGGCTAACTTCGTGTACACTGCACACACACACACACCCCATTCCCAGCTTTCTCACAATGCACTTTGTAAGCTTTTTTCAAATGCTGTTGTGCTTAATCCAAGGAGACAGAACATCCCCCAGCACAGGAGGATTAAAGAACTGTAAACCAACGATGCACATCAAGGCTGTTTTTAGAAGACCCCCGTCCCTTCCAATCCCCAAGCTCACAATTGTCCTTCTGTGGCACTCTGGAAGTCTTAACACTCTGAAGTCACATCAGGTTGCCTTCAACTGACACCCTCCAATGCCCCTCTAGGGAGAAAAGACTCAAAGTCAATTTCTTTCTTTTTGTAATTCCAGCTTCCTTTCTCATCTCTTTAATCGGTCACAGTGTCTACCCTTTCCCCTTCTGTCTTGTCTTCTCCTAGATCCTTTCCCTTTGGAAATTTCTCCTTGATGAAAATCATTTTGACTCAACCAGCGCTCAGCAAAGCCAACCTAGGACCATGAATAGTTTCTTCCATAGCTCAGCCCAGTTGGGAAGCCTTATGTAATGCAGGGCTCCACTGCAAATCTATTGCAGGGTATTATTCATTCATTTATTACATTTTTATCCCATCTTTCCTCCACATATCTCAAAGTTGCATACAAGGTTCCCCGATCTTTGATCCCCACAACGATCCTTTGAGTTATGCTAAATTAAGAGGCAGTGATTGGCCCAAGGTCACCCCCATAATCTTTGAAGGTGAGCAGTGATTTAAACTAGGGATGTGCACTGACCCCCCGGATCGGATCGGATAGCGGATCGGAATCGGACCTGGGGGGTCGGATCGGATCGGATCGGAGGCTGGTCGGATCGGATCGGACCAGATGTCCGATCCGGATCGGACGCCATTTTGAATGCTTTTTCCCATAGCCAAGTATTGTTTTACAAAAACGCCTATAACTTTTTCATTTTTAAAGATAGAAGGATGAAACTTGGGCACATTGTAGACTGGTTAGGGGTAGTTATCTGTGAGAAATTTCAGAAAGATTGGTGCATGCATTTTGTGGCAATTAATTTTTTAATAAATACCCAGGAATGCCTATAACTTTGTCATTTTTAAAGTTACACACATGAAACTTTGCCACATTGTAGGGAGTACCTTGGGACCTATGTGTGTGAAATTTCAGAAACGTAGGTGCTTGTCTTGTGTGGCAATTAATTTTTAGAAAAATGGGTAGTAGTGGGGTAAATACAGTTACGCCTCCCATTTTTTTATTTTTGAATATACAAACAGGAAACTTGGGTACATTACAGGTACCACTTGCCTTGATATGTGTGTGAAATTTCAGAAACATTGGAGCTTTCCTTGTGTGGCAATTAATTTTTGAAACAATGAGGAAAGAAACACCTATAACTTTGTCATTTTTAAAGTTACACACATGAAACTTTGCCACATTGTAGGTGGTACCTTGGGACCTATGTGTGTGAAATTTCAGAAACGTAGGTGCTTGCCTTGTGTGGCAATTAATTTTTTAATAAATACCCAGGAATGCCTATAACTTTGTCATTTTTAAAGTTACACACATGAAACTTTGCCACATTGTAGGCGGTACCTTGGGACCTATGTGTGTGAAATTTCGGAAACGTAGGTGCTTGCCTTGTGTGGCAATTAATTTTAGAAAAATGGGTAGTGGTGGGGTAAATACAGTTACGCCTCCCACTTTTTTATTTTTGAAGATACAAACAGGAAACATGGGCACATTACAGGTACCACTTGGCTTGATATGTGTGTAAAATTTCAGACAGCTGGGTCCAGGCATGTGGTGGCAAGGTATTTTTGAAACAATGAGGAAAGAAACGCCTATAACTTTTTTATTTTAAAAGTTAGAAGTCTGAACATTGCTCACTTTGTAGATGGGTTAGGGGTAGATATGTGTCAGAAATTTCAGAATTATAGGTCCAGGCATTTGATGGCTATGGAATTTTTAAATTACATGTTTCAAAAAAATTTCTACAGAGGCCAGGTCTTCCCCTCCCGCTTCCCGCGAAGAAAAGGAAACACTCTCTCTAGGGGTGTGCACGGACCCCCCGGATCGGATCGGGACCCGGATCGGGACCTCCAATTTTGTCCCGGACCGGTTCGGACAAAATCGGAGGCCCCCCGGACCGGATCGAGTCCGATCCCGACCCAAAAATCGTACATTTTTGGATCGGCCGCCATTTTTTTCCCCATAGACTTGCATTGCAATGCAAGTTTATGAGGAAAAAAATGGCGGCGGGTGGGTAAGGGGGGGCCTAACTCCCTCCCCCCCCCCCGGGGCCGTCCGCTGTGGATGGCCCCGGCAGGTAAACCCCCTCCCCCGCGCTCCCTACCCCCCCTGGGGCCGCCTGCTTCCATCCGCTGGCGCCCGCGGGCGCCAGCGGATAGAAGCGGACGGCTCCGGGGGGGGGGGTAAGCCCCCTTCCCCGCCACTTACCTTCTCGGCACGTCCGGCGCCGGCGGCTACTACCAGCGGGCTCCGCGGCCTACTCTTGAGTAGCGCGCCGGGTGATGACATCACCCGGCGCGCCACCCTGGAGCAGGCCGCGGAGCCTGCTGGTAGTAGTAGGCGCCGGCGCCGGACGGGAGCCGCCGGGCCGGGCAGGTAAGGGCCCCCCTCCCCCCTCCCCCCTCCGCGCGCCCCCTCCTCCCCTCCACGCACCCCCTCCTTACCTTTCCGGCCCGGCGGCTCCCGTCCGGCGCCTACTACTTCCAGCAGGCTCCGCGGCCTGCTCTAGAGTAGCGCGCCGGGTGATGACATCACCCGGCGCGCCATCCTAGAGCAGGCCGCGGAGCCTGCTGGGAGTAGTAGGCGCCGGCGCCGGACGGGAGCCGCCGGGCCGGAAAGGTAAGGGCCCCCCTCCCCCCTCCGCGCGCCCCCTCCTCCCCTCCACGCACCCCCTCCTTACCTTTCCGGCCCGGCGGCTCCCGTCCGGCGCCGGCGCCTACTACTTCCAGCAGGCTCCGCGGCCTGCTCTAGAGTAGCGCGCCGGGTGATGACATCACCCGGCGCGCCATCCTAGAGCAGGCCGCGGAGCCTGCTGGGAATAGTAGGCGCCGGCGCCGGACGGGAGCCGCCGGGCCGGAAAGGTAAGGGCCCCCCTCCCCCCTCCGCGCGCCCCCCTCCTCCCCTCCACGCACCCCCTCCTTACCTTCCCGGCCCGGTGGCTCCCGTCCGGCGCCGGCGCCTACTACTTCCAGCAGGCTCCGCGGCCTGCTCTAGAGTAGCGCGCCGGGTGATGACATCACCCGGCGCGCCATCCTAGAGCAGGCCGCGGAGCCTGCTGGGAATAGTAGGCGCCGGCGCCGGACGGGAGCCGCCGGGCCGGAAAGGTAAGGGCCCCCCTCCCCCCTCCGCGCGCCCCCTCCTCCCCTCCACGCACCCCCTCCTTACCTTCCCGGCCCGGTGGCTCCCGTCCGGCGCCGGCGCCTACTACTACCAGCAGGCTCCGCGGCCTGCTCTAGAGTAGCGCGCCGGGTGATGACATCACCCGGCGCGCCACCCTAGAGCAGGCCGCGGAGCCTGCTAGTAGTAGTAGGCGCCGGCGCCGGACGGGAGCCACCGGGCCGAGAAGGTAAGTGCCCCCCTCCTCCCCCCCCCGCTGTCCACTTTCATCGGCGGGCGCCCGCTGGCGCCCGCCAATGGAAGCGGCGGTGGGCGCCAGTGGGCGCCCGCCGATCCGCCGATCCGCCGAACCGGTTTGGAGCTTTTTCGGACCGGTTCGGATTGGATCGGCCGATCCAGCTGCGGGATCGGAAATCGGATAATTTATCCGATTTCCCACTGGACCGGACTCGGATCGTGGATCGGGTCCGATCCAGTGCACATCCCTAACTCTCTCGTCTCGATCCCTTTGATCCTTGCTAGTAGTATCCATTACAGGGCTCGTGTTTCCTTTCCTACTTTCACTTTTCAAGCAGAACGGCTGAGCCTAGCTGAGTTTTGCAGCCATGCGTGCAAGGAAGGATCACTCTGGTCTCGATCCCTTTGATCCTTGGTAGTATCCATTACAGGGCTCGTGTCTGCTTTCACTTTGTACTCAAGCAGACACGAGCCCTGTAATGGATACTACCAAGGATCAAAGGGATCGAGACCAGAGTGATCCTTCCTTGCACGCATGGCTGCAAAACTCAGCTAGGCTCAGCCGTTCTGCTTGAAAAGTGAAAGTAGGAAAGGAAACACGAGCCCTGTAATGGATACTACTAGCAAGGATCAAAGGGATCGAGACGAGAGAGTGTTTCCTTTTCTTCGCGGGAAGCGGGAGGGGAAGACCTGGCCTCTGTAGAAATTTTTTTGAAACATGTAATTTAAAAATTCCATAGCCATCAAATGCCTGGACCTATAATTCTGAAATTTCTGACACATATCTACCCCTAACCCATCTACAAAGTGAGCAATGTTCAGACTTCTAACTTTTAAAATAAAAAAGTTATACGCGTTTCTTTCCTCATTGTTTCAAAAATACCTTGCCACCACATGCCTGGACCCAGCTGTCTGAAATTTTACACACATATCAAGCCAAGTGGTACCTGTAATGTGCCCATGTTTCCTGTTTGTATCTTCAAAAATAAAAAAGTGGGAGGCGTAACTGTATTTACCCCACCACTACCCATTTTTCTAAAATTAATTGCCACACAAGACAAGCACCTACGTTTCCGAAATTTCACACACATAGGTCCCAAGGTACCGCCTACAATGTGGCAAAGTTTCACGTGTGTAACTTTAAAAATGACAAAGTTATAGGCATTCCTGGGTATTTATTAAAAAATTAATTGCCACACAAGGCAAGCACCTACGTTTCCGAAATTTCACACACATGGGTCCCAAGGTACCACCTACAATGTGGCAAAGTTTCATGTGTGTAGCTTTAAAAATGACAAAGTTATAGGTGTTTCTTTCCTCATTGTTTCAAAAATTAATTGCCACACAAGGAAAGCTCCAATGTTTCTGAAATTTCACACACATATCAAGGCAAGTGGTACCTGTAATGTGCCCAAGTTTCCTGTTTGTATATTCAAAAATAAAAAAATGGGAGGCGTAACTGTATTTACCCCACTACTACCCATTTTTCTAAAAATTAATTGCCACACAAGACAAGCACCTACGTTTCTGAAATTTCACACACATAGGTCCCAAGGTACCCCCTACAATGTGGCAAAGTTTCATGTGTGTAACTTTAAAAATGACAAAGTTATAGGCATTCCTGGGTATTTATTAAAAAATTAATTGCCACAAAATGCATGCACCAATCTTTCTGAAATTTCTCACAGATAACTACCCCTAACCAGTCTACAATGTGCCCAAGTTTCATCCTTCTATCTTTAAAAATAAAAAAGTTATAGGCGTTTTTGTAAAACAATACTTGGCTATGGGAAAAAGCATTCAAAATGGCGTCCGATCCGGATCGGACCTCATCGGATCGGATCGGATCGGATCGGAGGTTGGCCGGATCGGATCGGATCGGATTTTCCCGATTTTGGGTCGGATCGGATTCGGATCGTGGATCGGATCCGATCCGATGCACACCCCTAATTTAAACCCGTGTCTCCGCAGTCTAATCTAACCCTCTCATTGCTACACTACAATGGCTTTCTTTAGGTGGAGGATCTAGGAGTCACACTAGAACCTGGAGCAGATAATGCAACTGGGATGAGGAAAAGGCTATCAATGGCTACTATTAATGATGGCTATATACTACATCCACTATCAGAGGCATTGTGCCTGTTTACACTAGTAATCTGTGAGCACAACTGGGCAGTGATATTGCACTCATGTTCTACTTGTGTTTCCCACAGATAGTTGTTTGGCCAATAATAATAATAATAATAATTTTATTTATTTATTTATTTCTTACCTGCCTCTCCCTCCGGATCCAGGCGGGGAACAACATCAGTAAAAACAATATATATAAAATACATAAAACTGATTAAAAGCATATAAAGTTAATACATTATTAAAATCAACAAAGTCTTAAAATTCAACTGGGTAAGCCTGCTGGAAGAGATCAGCCTTTATCGCTCTCTTAAATTCAAGAAGATTGGAAAATTGGCAGATCTCTTCTGGCAGGTTGTTCCACAGCCTGGGAGCAGCAGAAGAAAAGGTCCTCTGGGTAACAGTTGTCAGCCTAGTCTTGGCCGACTGTAATAAGTTCTTCCCACAGGACCTGAGTTTGCGGGGCGGATTGTATGGGAGAAGGCGATCCTGCAGGTAACCTGGACCCAACCCATGTAGGGCTTTAAAGGTAATGACCAACACTTTGTACTTCTCCCAGAAACTAATTGGCAGCCAGTAAAGTGATTTTAAAGCTGGTATAATATGGTCACCCCTAGATGTACCAGTGACCAACCTGTTTGCATTATTTTGAACTAGTTGAAGTTTCCGGACTAGGCACAGAAGTAGCCCTAAGTAACAGACAGTCAGGCAGTTGGGCCAGTGATGATCAAGGTTCTAGAATGGTGTTTATACTGGCTTAGCCAATCCAGAAGGTTCATACTAGGAATGTCCATCGTATTGGATCCAATATCTGATACCAATTAAAATCAGAGGAAATCGGACATCTGATTCACTATTCTGATGCACTCTCTTAGCCATCCAATTTTTTCCAATCTGATATTTTTGTCTCCGATTTTAATTGGAAAAATTTGGAAAATTGGATGCCATTTTGAATGATTTTCCCCATAGCCAAGTATTGTGTTACAAAAATGCCTATAACTTTTTTATTTTAAAAAACAGAAGCATTAAACTTGGCCATGTTGCAGATGGGTTAGAGTTACTTCTGTGTGAGACATTTCAGAACGATAGCTCCAGGCATTTTGTGGCTATATTTTTACTAACAAAACAGGAATGCTTATAGCTTTTTTATTTTTAAAGATCCACTCATGAAACTTTGCCACATTGCAGATGGTTTGTTGGGATTCATGTGTTTGAAATTTCAGAAACATAGGTGCTTGCCTTGGGTGGCAATTCATTTTTAAAAAATGGGTGGCAGTGGGGGAAAGCCAGGTATGCCTTCAACATTTTTATTTTTAAAGAGCCAAACATGAAACTTGGCCACATTAGAGATACCACTTTGGTTGACATGTGTGAGAAATTTCAGAAGCATAGCTTCAAGCATGTAGCAGCAAGACATTTTGGAAGAAATGAGTGAAGCCCATTTATCTTTTTTTATTTTTAATGATAGAAGCATGAAACTTGCCCACATGGCAGATGGGTTTGAGGTACTTGTGTGTGAGAAATTTCAAAAAGATAGCTCCAGGCATTTTGCGGCTATGAATTTTTTACTTTAAACTTTCCAATAGTTCCAAAACAGTGGGTTTGACAGCTAACAGAAGGTGGAGAAGGCAGGGGAGGGGGAGTGCAGTTTGACAGCAAGCACCTATAGTTCTGAAATTTCACACACATGAGTCCCAACATATTCTGGGTTGATCAAGAAGAGATCCTAGCCTTCTTCTATGTGACAACCTTTCAAGTATTTGGAGAGTGCTATCATGTCTCCCCTCAGTCTTCTCTTCTCCAGGCTAAACATGCCCAGTTCTTTCAGTCTCTCCTCATAGGGCTTCGTTTCCAGACCCCTGATCATCCTCGTTGCCCTCCTCTGAACACAGTCCAGGTAAATCCTGTTCACAAATGAAATGAAACTAATTTCTCATGCATCTCTAAACACACCCCGTCTGTGACAAATTCTTTTTCCTGTTTTTCTGCTGGATAGATCAGATGATTAGGAGCACTGATTTTATTTATTCATGCTGCTTTCCCCTTTCAAAGTTTCCTGTCCTATTAATTAAAGCCTCTTTCGGCTTGGTGCATGTTAAAACCAAGCAGACATACCGGGCCAGCGTTTCCCTAGCTCTAATTACTTTTAATAAGTTCAAATAAGGAGATGCCAAGACAGCATCTCCAAGACATGCAAGCACATGAGTCTGTGTTTTGACAAGGCTGCTTCAGAGCATACAATGCCAATCACTTACATTCCTGGGGAAGCGTTCCAGATGGTGCATCATCTCTGTAATTCCCCAAGTTTGCGTTAGCCATTGCAGCCCTGTTAAGGGGAACCCACATCTTGTTGCAGAAAAGAGAGCAGAGGAGTGTTATTGAACCTGCTTCATTTGCTTGAGGGCATTGGAACATCAACACACCCAGCTTGCAGAAGAGAGGATGGGTCATGATAGGGTTGATGAGGACTCAGAGAAAGTGAAAAGATATATTGGAGGATAGGAGTATGCAGAAGATTTGTTAGTGGGGGGGGTTCCTCTGACCGGATGGAGGGTGTTCAACCTGTTCTGGATGGGGTTGCACTCCCCCTGAAGGAGCAGGTTCATAGCTTGGGGGTTCTCCTAGAACCATCTCTGTCACTTGAGGTGAAGGTGGCCTTGGTGGCATGGAGTGCCTTCTACCAACTTTGGCTGGTGGCCCAGCTACTCCCCTATCTGGACAGGGATAACCTGGCTTCAGTTGTCTATGCTCTGGTAACCTCCAAGTTAGATTACTGCAATGCGCTCTATGTGGGGCTGCCTTTGAAGATGGTTCGGAAGCTGCAGCTTGTGCAGAATGCAGTGGCCAGATTGGTAACAGGGACCAGAAGGTTCGAACATATAAGACCAATTCTGGCCCGCTTGCATTGTCTGCCTGTATGTTTCTGAGCCTGATTCAAGGTGCTGGTTTTAACCTATAAAGCCTTACATGGTTTGGGACCACAATATCTGATGGAACGTCTTTCCCGACATGAACCTACCCGTACACTACGCTCAACATCAAAGGTCCTCCTCCGGGTGCCTACTCCGAGGGAAGCTTGGAGGACGGCAACAAGGGAGAGGGCCTTCTCTGTGGTGGCCCCTCAATTATGGAATGATTTCCCCAATGAGGCCTGCTTGGCGCCAACACTGTTATCTTTTCGGCGCCAGGTCAAAACTTTTCTTTCCTCCCAGACATTTTAACAGCTCAAGTTGAGGTTTTGATTGACATTGTGGCCAGGCTTAAAAGTTCAAATGTTTTAAAGCGTTTTAATGACAGCTGTTTTATGTTTATGGTTTTTGGTATATTGTCTTTTTAATGCTCACTCTTTTTAATTTTTGTAAACTGCCCAGAGAGTTTACAAAACTCTATATACCGCTTATATACCGCTATGGGGCGGTATATAAGTGTAAATAATAAGAATAAGAATAATAAGAATAATAAGAATAAGAATAAGAATATTGTTACTACTACTACTACTACATTTATATCCTATTTTTTTCTTCTTGCAAGGAATCTGAGGTGGCTTATACCGTCCCCCTCCTCTTCATTTTATCCCCACAACAAATCTGTGAGGTAGATTAGGCTGAGAATTAGAGACCGGCCCAAAGTCATGGCTGAGTGGGGACTACAACCTAGGTCACCAGAGTCCCAGTCAAACACTTTGACCACAGCAACTTCCTAAGTTCCTGTCTGGTTGGCCACCACCAGACAGGAACAGTCCTATGACTGACAGTCCTGTGACTGACCCAGCCCATCACTTCTTCTGTTCTTATGGTTCTCAGTGGTGGCTGGCTACACCGCCATTTCCCAAAGTGATTTCTTTTTGTCTCTCCAAGCTAACGGACAGCCAAGTTGCCTCTTCAGGATAACATGGAACAACACACTGTACTTAATGTTGACACTGTTCAGCGAAACAATTATTACAATCAATTTGACTTCTAATGCAACTTTCCTTGTAAATCTCTGGGTCATTAACCTTAACAACATCAATGTACTGTCAGTATCCAATTTCACCAAATTAGTGTCTGAGGTAATAGGAGAAAGAATGTATTAGAGCATTATTGGTGACTAATAAAGACAGCCACCCCTCTAATCTACTAGGAGGGAACAGCTGAAGCATGTAAGAGAGAGAAAGAGTGTAGCAGAGGACCAGGAAGACAGGTCTAGAGGGGAAAGAGACACATGGAGTGGTTTAGTAGAGGTCATTGGCTTAGATGCTACACGACTTAACCTCCATCCCTCTGTCGTAGGAGGAGTGGGCCAGTAGAGAGTTCCTGGGCGATTGATGGATGGAGTGCACATCCATTTTCCTCAGGACAGATGAGCTGCCTCGGAACTACTTTACTGCTTAAGTGATGCTTAAACATGGCCTATCTGTCCAAGACAGCAATTTTCCAAGTGTCAGGCAGGTGTCCCTGGAGAACCATGGAGACTTGCCAAGACAGCAAGGTGATGGGATCCAAAGTCAGGATCGGGGTAAATAGAAGGTTTAAGGTGAAACATTTCAAGATCTGAGGTATTCCCAGCTAAGTTGCATTAGAATGCTGGGGAAATGCAATGTGAGAAAGAGCGAGAGAGGGTTTAAATTGAAAAAACACTGCCTTCTGCCTCCGTTTCTTGTGAGCCACCCTGGCTTAGAAACGGGGGGATCTGTCAATGCTGGCTGTTCTCTGTTTCTCATCTTCCCAACCTTTGATTTGGCTCATCTCAAATTTGGAGAGAAAAGTTCTGTTTGTCCCAAACGTTGAGAACTTTTTGGTAACATTCGCATGAACGTTCAGAAGCATTTTCCTGGTCATTTGTCCTAAGACATGTGTTTTTCTATGCATTTTTGCCTAATATTCCCAAGTCTTTGCTAACAATTTTCTTAATATAATTATTTTTTAAATGTTAGTTTCCCCTAATAAGTACCTTTTTGTACACCTCTTTTGATTGGAGAACTCCATTGGAAAATTCACCAAATCTCCAAATCTCAATGGATAATTGAGATTTGGTGTGCATAGAAATTCAAAGGTGAAAAATTAGGTAAGTTTGGATTCATATGAGCTCAGTTAAAATTTGAACTTCTTCCCTATCTCTACCCAGGCGTTTTCTAGACCATATGGTTCTCTTCTCCCCTCCCTGATCCCCAGCCCAGAGTCATTATACCCGGATTGGTTGGCCCATGAGCTGCAGAATTTTATCACGAAGACACATTGTTAAACTTGCAGGGTCATTGTAAGCCAAATGAATGATGAATATACATTTGCTTTCCATTAATCAATAAAGTATTCTACTGCTGTGTTCCTTCTTTGATTTCTACATCATGAGTTAACAAACTGGCATATTCATGTACTGCAGTTTCCCATTCACATATACTTGGGGCTTCTTCTGGCCTCTAGTATGTAATGAGTAAAATTCTAGCTCCTTTGATGATCATAGAATCATACAATAGTAGAATTGGAAGGGGCTTATAATGCCATGGAGTCCAACCCCCTGCTCAATGCTGGAATCTACCTTAAAGCACCTCTGACAGATGGTTGTCCAGCTGCCTCTTGAATGTCTCTAATGTGGGACAGCCCACCACCTCCCTAGGTAATTGGTTCCATTGTCCAGCTGCCTCTTGAATGCCTCTAATGTGGGACAGCCCACCACCTCCCTAGGTAATTGGTTGTGGTACTGCTTTAACAGTCAAGAAGTTTTTCCTGATGTCCAGTTGGAACCTGGCTTCCTGTAACTTGAGCCCATTATGAATGAATGAACAAAGTGGGCTGAATCTTGATCCCTATTTTTGGGAACTTTCTCCCTTCGAAAGAGCCAGTACCTTTTTTCTGCCTTTTTTGCAGGTAGGGGTGAAAATTCAGAGAATTTTCTCCTTGGGGATGGGGACAGAGTATATATATATATATATATATATATGTGTGTGTGTGTGTGTGTGTGTGTGTGTGTGTGTGTAGCTGATTCCTGAGGGGCCTATTTTTTAGTTTTTCCAAAAATCTTCCCCCTTCCCCTGGCATTTGTGTAGGAACTTTTTATTAACTGCTTTTCTGTGATTATTATAGTGCTGTGGCAGAGAGGGGCATGAGGGGGGAGGGTTAGTGAATGCTGGGGTGGGAGAGCAAAGGGGGCACGTAATCATACACACATAGAACATTGTTTCAAGGTTTAGATGCTTCAGTTTAGATAAGGATCTGATAAAGAATGATTTGGAAATATGATTTGAAGTTGCTCAAAGATGTTACTCATAAGAACTTGTGACAACTATGTTGCTTAAGGACATCACTCATGAAGACGTGTGATGTGGTAATGTTCAAAGATACAAATCATATAAATTTGTGACTTATATCAACCTTATACATTCCTGTTAAGGGAATGAAGTGAAAGGTCCGCTGGTTGTCAATTAGTTTCCGGGCGAAGTACAAAGTATTGGTTATTACCTTTAAAGCCCTACATGGTTTGGATCCAAGTTACCTGCAGGATCACCTTCTCCCATACAATCCACCCCGCAAGCTTAGGTCCTCTGGGAAGAATTTGCTTCTGTCGGCCAAAATCAGGCTGACAACCGTTACTCAGAGGACTTTCTCTTCTACTGCTCCCAGACTGTTGAATGGCCTGCCAGAGGAGATTCGTCAACCTAATAGTGGTTTTGACTTTAAGAAAGCTATAAAGACTGATCTCTTCCGGCAGGCCTACTCAGTTGAATTTTAAGAGTTTTCTCTGTATTATAATAATGTATTAATTTTAAATGTTTTAATCAGTTTTATGTATTTTATGTCATTCATATCAATGTTGTTCCCTGCCTCGATCCTGAGGGAAAGGCGGGTAATAAATAAATAAATTATTATTATTATTATTATTATTAAGAACAGGTGAGGTTGTGATGACAAAATCCCAGTGTCCATAAGAACAGTGAAGTAAACCAGACAGTTGACTACAAAGAAAAGGGAATTTGACCTTTCGTTGTCGTAAACAATTATGTCAGGGGGAGGGGGTATATTCTGGGAAGAAGGACAGTCTAAATTATGACATGGACCAATCAGTTTAGCCATTTCAGAATAAATTAAAAGGGAGGTCTTTGTCTTTGGGAAGTTTATGTAAGTCTGGTCAACAGGAACCATGGGGTCATTCCTTTCCCTCGGGCATGGCATCCAAGACGTTGCTCTGAGCCTAACATGTAGGCCTCAGTAACTCCTCAGTTGCCTGGGAGAAATGGAAGTCCCTCTGTGGAGTAGAGCTCCTTTGCAGAGTCTGTATGAATGTTGTCTATGTTTGTCTATGTTTTCAAGAAATCTGCCAGACTTGTGAGTATATTCTTTAATTTGCTCTGCTGAATGGAGAGGTTCATATGTTTGTTTAATTTTAACTTCCTTAAATTGTCTTTAATAAATGTTTTAAAGCAATAACGGTTTCATTGAGTTCGTAAGCGTGAGTAAAATCAATCATTCTGAGTATCTTCAGAGCCTCCTTTTCACCTACTGGAGTGGGGAATTTAGGGAGCATTGATGCCAGGACTAGGCTGACCAGATAAAATCCAGGTCGGGGTCATGTAACTTTAACAGTTGTAGAGAAAAGGGGATTTCAGCCAGTGTCATTTGTATGCAATTAGTTCCTGGTGAAATTCCCTCTTCATCACAGCAGTTAAAGGTGCATGCACTATACTAGAGTGACCATATACAAAAGAAGGCAGAGCCCCTGCAACTTTAACTGTTGTGATGAAGAGGGAATTTCACCAGGAACTAATTGCATACAAATGACACGGCTGAAATCCCCTTTTCTGTACAACAGTTAAAGTTACATGAGCCCTGACCTGGATTTTATCTGGTCACCCTAGCAAGGGCTGCAGCCTATATTCAGTGTCCCTTAAATAAATGTCACCTGAAAAATCCCCCTACATTTGGAAGAGCCTGGTAGTTCTTAGTGAATGCCTATTGGAGACCAGGTGATTTCTCCCTCTCCAATAAACATTGAGGAAGAACTCCTGGGCTCCTGAAAATGCTGGGGTCTTTGAAAAAGAAAAAAGAAAGAAGGAAGAACCCCGCAACTGCTGGCTACATTGAAAAAGGTATGTGGAAACCCTGTCCCCTCCCCAGGAGAAAATTCTCTGAAATTCTCATCCCTCCCATCCTCTTTTGCTCGAGCTTCCATTCCTCCTCCCCCCATGAAATGCTGAAAATTGAATGGTCAAAATTTTCGGCACAGCACTAGTTCGTACCCTAAGCAATGCACAATCTTAATATTGGCAGTGTAGGAACTATGGAGGGGTGGAAGGGCAGAGATGAGAGATAAGCCATCATATTCATTATATGAGCTGGCTCCAAGCTAAGTTAAGTCCCTCTGATTCTACTGGGTCTATTCTGAGTATGACTAAGACTGGTTCAATATCTATAAATCAATCACATTCGCTGAAAAAGCAAAAAGTATTCTCTTCCCCCCCTACTGTCTGTACACATGTGCTGGAGCAGGGACGGACAGAAATTAGGACCCAAGATGTTTTGGCCTTGTTAGGATGGGCTTCTGGGATTAGAAGGTCAAAACATCTGGAGATCTACCTTCTTTGTGCTACAGGAGTAGGGCATATAATGTTGACACTGGAAAAAAACTGTTCGTTGAAACATGTTATCCCAACCAAAAAGGGATGAAGTGTTTATGCAAGCTGTAAATAGTCTAAGGCATCTAAGGAAAAAGGAAACAGGAAACATTAAGCATTGGGTGTGTTGATCTCACGAGCAAGATTCCCACATGATGCAACATGCCAGGAGACTCAATAATGCGATGGCCACAATTGCAAAGCTAATATCCTTCCCATTGTGATAACTGTGATGGGAATTCTCAGTCAGTATAGATAATTAGAACTTCGGTCTTACAGTGGAGAGGAGAGAAACCCTTCCACCCTGTATGAAAATGGCCAACACTCCCATTGCCAAGTAAAAGAAAAATATGTGCAAGTGCTATAAGGTTTTGCTCGCCAAATAGGAGGGAGCAAGAAACCAATCCTTTCTTCCTGCCCCTTGCTTATAGTTTGCAGGCAAAAGACATGATTTAGCCTTGAGAAGAGAAGACCGAGGGGAGACATGATAGCTAGGCTGACCATATGAAAAGGAGGACAGAGCTCATGTAACTTTAACAGTTGGAGAGAAAAGGGAATGTCAGCCGGTGTCAGTTGTATGCAATTTGTACCTGGTGAAATTCCCTCTTTATTACAACAATTAAAGCTGCAGGGGCCCTGCCCTCTTTTGTATCTGGTCACTCTAGTATAGTGCATGCAACTTTAATAGTTGTGATGAAGAGGGGATTTCACCAGGTACTAATTGCATACAAATGACACCAGCTGAAATTCCCTTTTCTCTCCAACTGTTAAAGTTACATGAGCCCTGTCCTGCTTTTCATATGGTCAGCCTAATGATAGTGCTCTTCAAATACTTGAAAGGTTGTTACACAGAGGAGGGCCAGGATCTCTTCTCCATCATCCCAGAATGCAGGATGTGGAATAATGGGCTCAAGATACAGGAAGCCAGATTCCGGCTGGACATCAGGAAAAACTTCCTGATAGTCAGAGCAGTACGACAATGGAACCAATTACCTAGGGAGGTTGTGGGCTCTCCCACATTGGAGGCATTCAAGAGGCAGCTGGACAACCATCTGCCAGGGATGTTTTAAGGTGGATTCCTGCATTGAGCAGGGGATTGGACTCGATGGCCTTATAGGCCCCTTCCAACTGTACCATTCTAGGATTCTATACACCTTCATCATAACGTTAGGAATTTGCATTATTGTTCCCAAGGATAAAACCATGCGTAAGAATTGATCAGTGGACACGGTGCAGATAGATGATGGTGGCCACTTTATTGCCATTGATCACCATGTTAGAAATTTATCATTTTGTAATTGGGGTGCTACATCTTTGATGTGATGCAACTTGAAATATTTGCAGGTCTTGCCAGTGTTGCCTTTTCTACAGTGGAGAATGTGGTCACAGAAAATGATGGACCACACAAAGAAACACAAACCTACAGCTCAGGCAGTAGACTGGGAGGAGCAGGGGATTGAACCACCACCTGCTGCATGCAAGACCACCCAGTATCACTGGCCATGTCTACACCAGGCAGTTATCCCGGGGTCCTCCCTGTGTGTCCAAATGATGCACAGGGGATCCTGGGGTCAACCAGGGATGACCAGAGACTTTCACCAGGATAATTGCAGCCACTGATGTCCCAGTTTTTCCACTGTCCCGGGACCGTGGCCCGTGTGGCGTGAGCTCCCGGGTCCTCAAACAGGCATGGAGCTGCATTGGGTGGCTCAATGCCCATGGGGGGGGGAGAATCATGTTTTGCTCTCCCTGGGATGGTGGGGGGTTGGTCGCTGAGTTTGGTGGTGGTGAGGGTAACTTACTTTTTTACTGGGTTGGGGCCGCGGCTCCTCTTCTAAAACAAAAATGGCACCCGCG